>CM074723.1:342758252-343989502 GCA_037306005.1 Rhinophrynus dorsalis | reverse complement strand
CAACAAACCATAATTTCCCCCAATTTGGACATGCTATCTAGTACTAAAGACTAATTCTGGGGAACCAATCCATGCAGATTTGTTTCATAATGGCCGTTAGGATTATCTGCCCAGATTAAAGTGAGGGGGTATTATTAGTAGGATGTATTACTGTAATTTGAATGCTAAGTTTAAAGATAATTTGCTAATTTCCTTTCACAACAGAATGTGACATGTAGCGTGATAAAATTTACTTCAGGTTTAGGACAAAGATTTCAAATTTAGAAGCCTGCACTTCATTCACCTTCAGATTCGTCTGACAGGAATTATGTTATAATAGTTTAAGAATAAAGACAAATGTTTGTTAAAGAGAAAATGGTGCCAAACTATTGCTAAAATGTTATGGTATCCAAGGAGGTTTCTTTATTTTCACACTTATCTATCTTTATAACAACTTGATGTGTTGAAATATTAATGATAATCATGTGAAAAAAGGAATGCTGAAGTGTTCTTTAGAGTAACCTTAGGCAATATTTTATTCCTATCTGTCTGATTCCCAGTGTTTCCTTTTGTATTCATGTGGAAAATTAGATCAGGCAAGTTACTGCAAATGTTTTTGAATTCTACTACTATCAAACTGGTTTCCCGTAGAAGCATCGAACAGTTCAAACAAACAACAGATGGGTGAGTATAACGCACAGCAGCATTAACTATGTACGCTTTCCAGAAGAGGTACAATAAGAGAGCATATTTTAGATGGTGCAATGTTAACTGGCAGTTCCTCCCATGGCAAAACTATACATTAGAGAAAACCCAAGCTCATAACTAGGGATGGGAGAACATTTTTGCCTCAAACTGAAATTGGCGAATAATGGCACTTTCCACTTCCAGAGAAAAGTGCAGTTTTTCAGCTTTTTTTGCCTAGCTCACTCCATTGAAATCAATGGGAACACTGAATTTACATACAACGCATAAATGACTTGAAAGCGGAACTGCCACCTGACAAAATCTACAAAGTCCCCATCTGGCGACTAGCTGCTTAGTAGCGCTAGTCGCCAGAATAATTACCTTATTTAATAGATTTCTGCTCTCTTCCATGGGTGACAGGCAGGACAGAGCGTGGACATCTTGCCATTGTGACGTCCGCGCGCCTGCGCTGTCAGTCCCAGCTGAAGCCAAATGGCTCCTAGCAACGCCTCCTAGACCCGGCTGGGACTGACAGCGCAGGCGCGCGGACGTCACAATGGCAAGATGTCGCCGCTCCGTCCTTCCTGTTACCGATGGAAGAGAGCAGAAATCTGTTATATAAGGTAATTATTCTGGCGACTAGCGCTACTAAGCAGCTAGTCGCCAGATGGGGACTTAGTTAAAGGGATAGTAATACTTCGTTTTAACTTTATTTTATTTTGTAGGCATTAAAAAAACATGAAGAACGATATAAGTCTTATCTCTCAAATCTTTATGGTTTAAGAGATATTCACAAGCAAAGTTTCCCCTCCCCGCCCCTTTTACCTAGTGTATGCCATCTCTTCTCAGATGTGAATCTGGTTGTAAGACCAGACAGATAACAGCAGGAGACAATCTTCTTTATATGAAAACAATGAAAGCTCTACCCCCTTTGACAAGCTTTTCAGGTTTTTTCCCTTATCTTAATTGAAGATTGTCCCTCTGTGCAATCTACCTGGGCACCTCCCTTCTGCTTTGGCTGAGCAGTGTAACATCAGTAAAAGGGGCGGGAGGGGGACACTTTGTCATTGAATTACTCCCGAACTATAACTCTGACAGAACTGAAATAACACTCTCCAAAGTCCAAATACTATGATGATTAATTAGAGCTGTTTTTATTATGAAACATTACTATCCCTTTAAGCTAAACATTTTGTTGGGTGGTAGTTCCACTTTGAAAAAGCCCCGGATGTGAGAAAGTGATTGGGGAAATGAAAGAGGGTAGATTAATTTGCAGCAACTTGATTTTCTATGAAATGTTCTCTTTTGGTTGGGCATGAAAATGTTACATACTCATTTATTTTTATCACTTGTGGAGTTCTTGGTCCTTAAACGGTTAAACAAAAATGTGGCTATTTTTGTGATTATAATCTGATTATATCTCAATGTCTCTCATCACGTCTCCAGAGACTCTTAATGCAAATAGTTTTAGAAGCTCAGTCATGTTACAAGAAAAAAAAAGAAAGTCCCGGAGAGATGAAGGATTCCTTACAAGTAAAATACACTTATCACAGTTGATCTAAATAATGACTGTGCTAATTAGGAGTGCAAATTCTCCACCAGTTCCTTCACTGAAGTAATGATCTTTGTTGAGACAGTGGTGCCACTTCAAAGCTCATCTTTCACAGTCTTTTATCAACAGCCTATCTACCTTCATGATATATCTGTGTTTAATCTACCACTAAGCTCTACTGGTTTATGATTATTATATATTCCAAAAGAATTTATGGCCTTTTGCAGAAAAGCTATTGAGGTACAATTCTGGGGCAAATCAACTGAACCATAAGGTTGGAATAAAAATTCCCATTAATTTAAACATGTCTTTTTACCAGCTTAAATATTACCATCCAGCGCAAAGTAACGCTAGCATTTAAGGGATTAAAAGCCCCAGTAAATGAATGGGAATTTTGGAAACTTTTTGTTATCCCCTATTGTTGTAGCTTTATTGTCCAATAATTTTTCCTGTTTAGCTTATTGAATACAGCTCTTAGGGCCTATACAGAACCCAGTTCTGGGTCACACCAACTGCAATAAAAAGGTGTGTGGGGGGGATTATTGGTTTAATGGGGCTTTTTAGTCTCTTGAGTGCTAGAAAGATCTCCAATGCATTGTTTTGTATTTTGAGAATTCTTAGCTGTCTCTTACTGTGAAATTGCTGTGTTCCACAATTGTACCTTTTTAGCTCTCTGCACAAGGCCTTTAGTAGAAAGAAGCAGTAAAACTTTTATGAAAACCTATATGTTATAAGGCTTTTTCTGCTGAGTAAAAACAAGAAAACTACCACTGCTATCAGTTATTTTATTCATAACTCATAAATTTTCAAATCTGTTATACTCTCTGGAAACAGATATCCAGGGATCTTACTTCCTGAAAGTTCAATCTGACAGGAAGTGACTCAGCAATTGTATCAAATTCTATGGAGACATGTGACTCTCTCTCCCTTAGAATGCATAAGAATAACTATCTGATATCTGGCTACTAGAGGGCACTGTTAATGTAAAAAATATCTCTGGAAAAATGCATATCCAAGCAGATGGAGTACCCTTGTTATTCAGCAGTAAATTTCATATAAAAAACTGTATTGCTCCTTTAACATGTTTTTAATATAGTGTTGTACCATGTTTTTTAGAGCATATGACAGATTCTGAATGTGGTCATATATAAAGTTTTATTACTTCATCTTGGAACTTACTGCAAAATTAAATGGCAAAAAATTAAGTTCTCACTGTAATGCACCTCAAATATGATATGATAAATAATGTCATTCATTATATCACAAATGTTCTAATCAATTGCATCACTAGTAACCTCACAAATGACCCTGATAATACTAGACATCAGAGAGCAGCAACACTATACTACAACGCTGACCTACCAGCAATCTGCACAGATCTGGCCTACCGCCAACATGTATCATGAGGCAGAACACTGAACTGAGTCAATGACAGTGTGCCAAAAGACATTCCTCACTGCACTGAGTATCCTCATTCAGCACCAAGACATCCTAAATTAGTGTGCTACCCTAAAAGTGCACTGTACTATAAAGTACTAATACTACAGCATAATCTGAAACCAGAAAGACTGACACTGCAACACTTCCGCTGTCCTTTCAGCTGTGGTACTTCACCGAAAATAATAAACACTATGCTATAGTCCCTCTTCTACCGCCAGAGCAATGCTACACTACTTTACTCAGTACCAAAACAATGTCCCTATAAACACTCAAAGTAATGCTCAAATAGCACAACAGAAAAACACAAAAGTCTAGAGGTGGGTTTCCCTATTTAACACGCACACTACCTAGAATGACACACAAAATGCTTATCATGCAACACTGCTGCTTTTCACACAAAAGCAAACTATTCTACAATAACAACAAAATATCCACAAATCTTAACTCAGTAAGAGCACTGCACAACATCAAACAGAACTGATCCTACAGTTTATAAAATTATGTCATTTTTGAGTTCATTTGCAATGTAATTGGTATTTCTAATGTTGTTATAGAGATTGATTTCAGGCCAATGAGAGTGCTCCAGCTTAGAGACAGACAGCCTCCATCATCGGAGGAGGCTGGATAGAAGCTGAGACAACGGTACAGATCCGGTCAGCACTGTCTGCCAGAAGTAGGAACAGAGGTACATTTAAACTTAGAAATTCTTCAAAAAAAAGAACACACTTTCCATTAGTTATTATTGGTACCGAATCGATTTAGCCAAAGTTGTGAAGGGGGTAAACATCTCCTTTAAGAGGCCCAACCTATGTGAGCATGAAAATGATTTGCTGACACCCACATGGGCTAGCCACTGGATTGTTGCGTGAGCAACACAATGATCCAGCCCTACTGTGACCATTTTAGAACATCTCTACTTCATCCTCTAAAACTCTCTCCTACCTCCTACCAAACCTCTCTCACTTATTCTGCCTCCTACCAAGCTCCCTCCAACCTCCTAACAAACCTGCAGGAGCAATGTGAGCACAATTTACTTGACGTGCCAGTACTGTTACCGGTCCTTTAGGCAAGGAACTCAGCGATGATACTGACACGTCACCAGTCCTTAAGGGGTTAAACAATCATTAGTTTGATATTTATTGCTGTGGAGTAACGTTATATACTTATATACACAACACAGGCTGATCTCATAAAAAGAGAGACACCAGGGTAGGAAAGAGTGATGGAGGGATTTGGGTCTCAAAGAGGCAATGTCCCTCCTAAAGAGGGACACTTGGGAGGTATATACTGGACTTCTTTATTCATATGTTCCACATAGTTCAAATTTTTGTTTAAAAACAGATATGTTTTTAATGGGAGAAAATAACCACAACTGATTAACTGCCAATGCTTTGTTCTTTCTTTACTCCTGGTAATAGGAAAACAGATGATGAAACAATTTCTTTGGCTAGGTATCAGATAACCTAAACATTCTTTTATCACTTATGAATAATGTTAGAATAAACCAATTGAAACACAAATCTTCAGCCAAAATGAAATCCATCTTTGTAAAGAGTATTGATTTCCTATAGTAAGCTGTTGACTGTACTGAACTGCTTCTGAAACTGTAATCTAAAAAAGGCAATCCTTTCACTTTAATAGCTCTAACTTTATGACAGTATACACAACTCTGCCATATAATTTGGCCGTATATAAGTAAAGAATAATAATAATTTCAAATATATATTATTATGCAAAAGAAAGATTGCTACCAATATGTTTTTGTCCCAAACCAGAGGAACTTCCTTAAAATGTATATAAATCTAAAATGTTTTTCAATTTTACCCCTTTATCTCCATAATTTTCACATATATTTTCCTATATTAGTCACCCCAAAACCAGGCATGTCCTATCTAATACAGTTATTAACCCTGTCTAGATTAAAACAATTTCCTGAAGATTTAGAACAGTCTCATATTTCATTCCTGGGAGCAAGACACTGGGCCTTATGTAAAAAAAGCCAAGAGGAAACATTTAGGGGCAATCCAACGTCGCCATGAGGGAGAAATAAAAGAATATTTTGACTAAAATAGGTATTTTAAACCATTGAATGAGAGTCTTCAACGCATTGAAAATTCATGGAAATTCATTGAAAATTCATTGAAAATTCAAAGCCCTATTTAATTAAAAGGGAATTGTCATATCCCAACTAGCATTCAAGGGGTTTAAAATCCCATTTTAATCAATGGGGATTTTGGGAAGTTTTATTCATACATTATATTGTTCCTCTTTGCTTTTGTGCACCAGGCGCAGTAAAATGAGCTACAGTTTCCACTGCATCCCCCCCCCCCAGTTGTACCACTCTGCTCCTGAGGACATGGTAAGGCAGCCAGGAAATGCTTTCTGGATCTGTTTTCATAGATAGAACTGTTATTGTTGTGGTGTTTTTTTTCTACTGAATTTCAATCAGAACTTGTTATCACTGCAAGTGACTTCCGAAGGGCGGGGCGATTCACTAAGCTGTGATATAGTGACAGGGCTGGTGCAAGGATTTTTGCCACCCTAGGCAAAACCTAATTTTGCTGCCCCTTGGCTTCATCCCTTGTGCCCTACCTCTTTATGCCCCGCCCTGTATGTGTTTAAGTGTCAGTGTGTTTGTGTGTTCCCTATACGTGTATTCTCTATATGTGTATGTGTGTGTCAGTATGTGTTCCCTGTATGTATATAAGTGTGTCAGTGTGTGTTAGTCTCTGTAAGGATATCAGTGTGTAAGTATGTGTGTGTGCTTCTCTATATGCGTATAAATGTGACTCTCCCCCCCTTTGACTCTCTATCCCTCTTGACTGTTGATCCCCCCTTTGACTCTCTCTCTCCCCCATCTGACTCTTGGCTGCTGATCCCTCCTTTGACTCTCTCTCTCTCCCGTCTGACTCTTAACTGCTGATCCCTCCTTTGACTCTCTCTCTCCCCCGTCTGACTCTTGAGCCCCCTTTTGACTATTGATTCCCCCCTTTGACTCTCTCCCCCTTCTGACTGTTATTCCCCCTTTGACACTTTCCTCCCCCGTCTGACTCTTTATCCCCTCTTGACCCCCCTTCTACTTACTCTTCCCGGTGCATGTCTCTCTCTTTCTTTCCAAGTGAGTATGTTTTGGTGCTCTCCCTTTGCTGGCTATTTTTCTAATGTAGCACAGCGATGCCCATTTCTCTCTCCCCCTCCGCTCCTTCAATCCTGGTCCAGGACTGAAGGAGCAGAGGGGGAGAGAGAAACGGGTATCTCTGTGGTACATTAAAAAAAATAGCCAGTCAAGGGAGGGCACCGAAACATACTTTTTTCACTTGGTCAGTAAGTGGTGAGCGTGAGCGCGGGGGGTGGCCCAGATGCGCCCCCAGAGAATGTGCACCCTAGGCCAGCGCCTTCCTCGGCTATAGGTGGCGCCGTCCCTGCATAGTGGAGATGTCTTCTCCAGTTTATCGCTTCTCCAATTCCTATGTTATTCTATGGAGCCAATGCACTATGATTTCTTCAACTGTAGAGATCTTAATGTCTAGGCTCTATAGAATAACATAGGAACTGGAGAAGTCATCTCCACTTTATCACCTCTTTGCTCCAGAATTGCTCTTCTTCTCTTTGGTGTATAAGATCTTTAGAGTACTAATGAGGCATGGGGAGACATCACCTGAACAAATAAAAAAAAAGTGACTTCAGGGGGACCCCTATACCCTAGGAATATGCTGTATAGAGTGTTTAAAATGGATCTGTCCTCATACAACTTTCATTTTCAATAATGTATCTACTTAAATTGCCTGCACCTCTAAATCAATAGATTGTTTGATTGTACAAAGGTGGGACTAACTGAGGTAGTAACCCAAAATAAAAGATAATTTCCTTTGCACATGTTGGTGATAGGAAGAGTGAATAAAGGGTCAGTAAATGGTCATTATAAGACATTTTTAATCTAAAGGCAGTGTGCTCACAACTATGGGAACCAAAATTCAATAGCTTACATTTCATTTGTTCTCCTTCCATTACCTCTGAAGATCATTACAGTCTACAGGGCTGGGTAACATCAGATGCTCACTTATTGCTTATGGGAAAGGAAATAACATTGCTATCCTCTCCATTGAAGCTCTGTGTTGGCAAATCCTCAGTCAGTAGGCTTCTCTGGAGAGGATACAAATACCCCATAAGTATAGAGTGAGGTGCTGAGTGCTGACATCATCCACCCCTGCATCTCCATGACCTGCAGGATAATGGAGAGGGAATTGGGAAGTTTTAAGCTTTGGAGACTCAGTCCCCATATCTGTGTGCAAATTGCTTGTAGCTTAAAATGGTCTTATATTAACCCTTTAGTGTACCTTTAACTAATCTGTGCTAAACAGACACAGTACATGTACTGTAGCTGCTTGTATTAATTCTATGCACAGAATTCTCCTAAATTATTTGTTTATCCCATACCTCCCAAGTGTCCCTCTTTAGGAGGGACAGTCCCTCTTTGAAACCCAAATCCCTCTGTCCCTCTTTCCCACCCTGATGTCCCTCTTTTCAGGAGATCAGACTGTGTGGGGTGTATATAAGTGTATTACGTTGCTGCACAGCAAAAAAACTCACATCAATGTCTGGTTAAACTACAGTATATGTGTCTATAGATTAGTCTATACTTTGCTCTTGCTCTAAATCACATATTCAGTTACTGAAATATAGTTAATAGTTCATGAAATGACCGAAAAATCTGCAGTAATGCTCCGCCCAAAAGCCACGCCCCCAGCAACACCAGGTAAAACACAAGTGTCCCTCTTTGGCCATTTGAAATGTTGGGAGGTATGTTATCCCAACAGTTTCTCTAACCAAAATATGCCTATGTACAAAGACTGTTTACACCACATGCACTAAGGGGTGGGCACTGTGGGAGCCACTCCTCTGCACACTGTATACTGTCCAGCAGACATCATTTGGTTAAAGGGATAGTAATGTTTCATAATAAAAGCAGCTTTAAATAATCATTTAAAGAAATAATCATCATAGTATTTGGACTGTGGAGAGTGTTATTTCAATTCTGTCAGAGCTGTAGCTCAAGAGTAATTCGATGACAAAGTATCCCCCCGCCCCTTTTACTGATGTAACACTGCTCAGCCAGATCAGAAGGGAGGTGCCCAGGTAGATTGCAGAGAGGGACAATCTTCAATTAAGATAAGGGAAAAACCTGAAAAACTTGTCAAGGGGGGCAGGGCTTTCATTGTTCTCATAGGAAGAAGATTGTCCCCTACTGTTATCTGTCTGGTCTATGGACTAGATTCCACATCTGAGAAGAGATGGCTTACACTAGGTAAAAAGGGCAACTTTGCTTGTGAATATCTCTCAAACCATAAAGGTTTGAGAGATAAGACTTATATCGTTCTTCATGTTTTTTTAATGCCTGCAAAATAAAATAAAGATAAAACGAAGTGTTGCTATCCCTTTAATGTCTGCTGGACTGTATACAGTGTTCAGAGCTTTATACTGTATATGTTGTATATTTGTATTATTAAGGTTCTTAGGGGACTCATCACAAACAAATGGCCCACCACTCACTCCGGGCATGAAGAATTACTTGGAGGAAAGTAGAGGTGAGCCATGGTGCATTTGTCTATGTTTTGTTCCCAGTAGTATAAACAGAGCGCTGAAAGTCCTGTATACCATGTAGCATACATTAACCTTATGAGTGCAAGAGGATTGGAGGGAGCTCCCTCCTCTTTAGCAAGGATAGTGGTAAATTGTACCACTAACCCTGCTTTTCTTGTCCATTAAGGTCTAAGTAGGGTTCCTCTCTCTGTAGACATCAGGGACTAGATTCTATTATAGGTGCTAATTTTATCTCTGCTTTTATCTCCAGTTTTCTACATAGACTTCAATAGGAAAACGTTTGATAAAATGGGAGTTAACATTTAGCACCTGCAATAGAATCTGGCCCCTAAAGGGATACTTTTTAAGGGGATAAAAAAATATAAAAAATAGGTTAAATCAAAAAAAAAATAATAGTGAAAGTATAGGCAATTTGATTCTACATATAACATGTAAAGTCAAAATGAAGCATTACTATATCTTTTAAATCAGTAGCTCAAGTATTTCTAAACGATGCTACTTTTAATTGCCCTTATTCATATTATAAAATAAAGCAGAAATGCACATCAACATGAAACAATGTTTTGGAATGAATCCAGGGGAGGGCTGGCAACATATGGCCCAGGGGGCAAATTCAATTAAGTGGCCCATAACTACTATCGTCGAAGCCCATTGTCCCAGCTCACCCCTGCTTCCTTAATTTTAAAATTGTCCTTAATGCTGTGAATTAAAGCAAGTGATACCACAGAGCTTACTGTTGAAATGGGGCTACATTAGTGATCAGGGGAGGGCTGGCAACTTGTGGCCTGGAGGCAAATACAATAAAGTGGCCTATTTCTATTATCGTTCAAGACCATTGTACCAGCCCACCCCCACGTAGCTTACAAAGGAAATGGGGTTACACTTCTGATACTACAGTGCTTACAGTTCACATGGAGCTATGGTTGTGATACCACAGAGCTTACAAAAGAAATGAGTTATGCTACTAGTGTAGCTCCATTTGGATTGTAGTTCCGTGGTATTAATAGTGTAGCTCTATTTACAGCAGCAAGTGGGAGACTGAGTGAGGCAGTGGCCCACTGGTCCAGACATATGACCGGCCCGGGGTGCAATTGCCCCCTACCCCCCAGGCCAGCCCTCCCCTGCTAGTGATACTACAGTGCTTACAATTTAACCATGTGAGTGCCAGAGGGGTACACAACACATTGCTTTTCAATGCGTTGTGTAGCCCTCTGGCACTCAAACGGTTAAGTAAAGATGGAATAGTGATGCCATAGAGCTTGCAAGGGAAATGGATTATGCTACTAGTGCAGCTATGTTTGGATTGTAGCTCTGCGGTATCGCTTGCATATAGATTCATTTCATAAGTTCTGTGGTATCACTAGTGTAGCTCCATTTACAGCAGCAAGTGGGAGATTGAGTGAGGCACTGGCCCACCATCCCAGACACATGGCCAGCCCAGGGGGCAATTGCCCCCATGCCCCCCAGGCCAGCCCTCCCCTGAATGAATCCCTTTTATGTCATATACATCATTGTATCTTCTCCATCTCTGAGTGAAGAAATATATCTAACCACATAATACAACTAGCAAATGATCTGTTTTCCACACTTATCTAGTACTTTCATTTATCCTTCAGGCCAAGGAACAAGGAGATTAATAGTTGCAGTAGACAAAACATATCTAATAGCCTGAGAAAGCTGGAACCTTGAGCAATACAAAGCCTGCATTTACAAAGCTATGAGAACGCTGCTTCACATACTTAACATTTATTTTCTGTACTTCTCTAAGCAAAACAAAGGTACAGGTTCATGTCTTAATGTGGGAAAGGCTGGATTTTAAGAAATAAAAAAAGGCGTAAGGTCAATTAGGATGAGAAAAGGAGGAATATGTTTGTTCAAGGTTGTTACACTTAAATGGATTAGCTCTAGCATAGTAATTAATTACCAAAGAAATCTATGACTTTAATTAGGACCAAGTTGAATTAGGGTAGCGCACAGTCTTATTAATAATAATATAGATAATTTGGAAAGCAAGATGCTTGAACAGTACAGCAGTACATTTTAACACTTTAAGTGCCAGATGCACTGTACCACTCTGGCACTCAAAGGGTTAAAAAAAATTCATAGTTCACCAAGGGCATCAAAATGAAGGCACGAGTGTCATTTATAGCCCTCTAATTCGGTCATTCAGGCAAAATCTGTTAAACAAAAAAATACATAAATCCAGCTGCGAAAAAATCCTCATAGCCCTTATTTTTCATGTTTTATATAGAATCAAGCTATTGATTGGTAGCAAAACTAATATGCCATTTTTTTAAAGTCACATTGAAATCAAAGGTGTTAAATTGTGGAAATGTGGAACAATTCCACCTCCTATTCTAAAGCATGCAAAAATACTATTTTGTGTTGGTTTCAAAAGAATGAATAATATATTAGTGTCCATCCGCCAATTAAAACATAAATCATGTGAAGCTATGATAGTTTGTTGAAAGATGTTGCAAATTTCCTCTTGCTGCAGTAGTTGGCTGAACAGTACTGTTCCTCCTACACACAATGGTAATACCCACAGGACAGTGAGACATACTGCCTCGGGGATGTAGCACCTGTTTCACAGATGGAGCAACTACTGATGATCACTATGGCATAACAATACTAAGCCAAAGGCTTTTTCTCTATATAGTAGGGTACATTACAGCAACTGGAGAAAAAATGCTACAGTGTCAGAAGTAAGTGGTGATGTGAATGTTTTAGACTGATATCTAATAAATGGTGGGAAATTCAAGTGATATGAACCTATTGGACCTGAAGTCCAGCATTGTTATTTAAAAGACAATTGTATAACAGAAGACAAACAGGCAAAAAGAGAGCAAACCACCATATATTTATACCAATAATATCAGTAATATGTATGACCATTGTATAACAGGGTCGTGATGGCCATCAGGAAGTGATATACTATCATGAAATGTGATTAGACCCCTTTTGAATTATTTTAATAGAATGTAGAGTTTTAAAGGGATAGTAATACTTCGTTTTATCTTTATTTTATTTTGTAGGCATTAAAAAAACATGAAGAACGATATAAGTCTTATCTCTCAAACCTTTATGGTTCAAGAGATATTCACAAGCAAAGTATCCCCCCCCCGTTCAGCCAAATCAGAAGGGAGGTGCCCAGGTAGACTGCAGAGAGGGACAATCTTCAATTAAGATAAGGGAAAAAGCTGAAAAACTTGTCAAGAGGGGAAGGGCTTTCATTCTTTTCATACAAAGAAGACTGTCCCCTGCTGTTATCTGTCTGGTCTTACAACCAGATTCACATCTGAGAAGAGATGGCTTACACTAGGAAAAAGGGGCAGGAGGGGGAAACTTTGCTTGTGAATATCTCTTAAACCATAAAGGTTTGAGAGATAAGACATATATCATTCTTCATGCTTTTTTAATGCCTACAAAATAAAATAAAGTTAAAATGAAGTGTTACTATCCCTTTAACATAACAATAAATTGGTAGCTGTTTACACTACGCTTGTGTTGTCTCTATATCCACCCCACTGCTTTATCACTGGTCAGCGAGTAGGAAAGGAATGCACTTGAGATTCAGAGGCCTGCAAGAGGGTGGATCTCCCCATTGGTGGTCAATTGTCATAACAGGTGCTGTGTCCCCATTTTAGCATTTGTTCTTATGATAAGTGCTGCTAGATCAATGGCATAGCTGTGCTGTGGGATCCACTAACAAAGGTTTACTATACACTGGGACATGTAAGAATCTTCATTGATTCTCTTCCAGAGACTTGGGGAATATTACAGATTTGTAAATATTTATAATACAGTACTGTTGCTTTTAGCAACAAGGATTAGTGAAGTGAGCTCATTTACCACCATTGTCGATGTTTTGGTGAAAGTCGGTGCATGGTTCAGGAAGAGTACTGAGACATCTGATTCAGGAAAATATCACTGTTTTTGCAAGTAGTTACTTCAGAGTTGACTTAACAACTGCATTCTTGCGGGAGTAAACAGTCTATTCTAATGATTTATTTCTTCTATTAATGTAAAGCTGACTCAACTTACTGTTGGTCAATTGTAAAACAGAAAAATGTATGATAGGTATAAACAGCACATTTTATTATTAGCTCAGAAGGCTTACGAGGTTCAAAACAGATCCTTGTGCAAGGTATGATTGGTTACAACTCCAAGGTGTTTCTGTTTAACCTCTTAGAGGCTACTTCTGTATCCTTCATAGTAAGAACCAATGCGTTACAGATGTCTCTAGCATCTAAGGGGTTACAAATATTTCACATCCTAATCAAATCTTCCAATTCTTTTCTCCTTCAGCATGAGTGTCCTGGGACCTGGGACAGAATCTGAGACTTGCCCCCCCACCATGGTCTGGAGCAACTTTGACTGAAGGACAAAGACCTTATTTAATGTTCTGGAGCAAGTGATAATGTTTAAGTCTATAAGCTAAGATAAGACACTAGTTTGATTGGAAGGGGTTGCAGGATTATGTATGTTGAACACCAGGCTCTGTCTCAGCTAAATCCCGTTTAGTTATGACTATGATCTCTAAGATGTTTTACCCCTTGGATGAAAGAGCAATGTGCTGGAGATGTCTTTAGCAAAAAAAAAATAAAATATATATATATATATATATATATATATACACAAAGAAAGTTCAGATTGGTTGTATTCACTGTTAGATAGTCCTCATGCCTGGGTGCACGTTGTATGAGCAGGGCATAAATACATGAATCAATAGTAAGTTGACGGCACTCACAGGTTCTTTTTCAATTTCAAAAGTGAAGCAATTTATTAGTATCAAAGTTTCGGCTTTATTGCACAGCCTTTATCAAGATTACAAAATGCAATCACCCAGCAAAATGTTTAAAATACAAAAGGCTCCAAATTCGGCATCCTGTGCTTAATTGTCTAATTGCTAACATTCGTGCAAGCAAACAATCAAGGAATAGAATGAAAACTTAATATCATGGTACCCGTGATATACGGCCGACATTTTGACATGTTTACTTCCTGATATCTTTTTATTGGCTGCGCTGTCTTTGCTCCTCCCAGTGACAGCCTTTAAATACCTTGGGCTGTCACTTGTGCGCTGCCCTTTTGTGCTGTATCCATTGCCTAGGGCTTGTTCGGTTACTCTCCTATGATACCAGTGTATGACCCGGACTGTCTGACTACTCTGCCTGGCTACCGTTCCTGGTCTGTGTACCGACCCGGATTGGCTGACGTTCCTGCTTCGTGTATTGACCCAGCCTGGCTGACATTCCTGCTCCGTGTACCGACCTGGCTTGACTGGCGATCCTGCTCCGTGTACCGACCCGACTTGGCTGACGTTCCTGATCTGTGTACCGACCTGGCTGGGGTGAAGTTCCTGTTCCTTTACTGTTCCTGCTTGCTAATCTTCCTGCTCCTGCTGTGTGGCCTGAGTTGCTCATGCTTCTGTGGCCTTGCCAGACCTCCGGTTGCCTCGGTTTTGTACAGTAGTCCAGTCCGTGATCCGCTTGCTCATAGTGCCTGAGCTACTTACCTGTAGTTTCCAGTTGCACCACATTCGCATGGTCTGTTACTGCTGTCCCTGAGGTTACTCTCTGCGTACAGAGCTCCATTCGGCCTTCCACTATTAGGGCCAACTGCTGTCCTTGGCCTAATAAGTATCACTCTGTCATATTTACACTGTATCATATGCGATTTACCTGACCTGTGTCATTATTGTATATTGTATCTACATACTGGACCCGTGTGGGTTAATCCTATCATTGTAACCTGTCCTGTGTCAGTTTACCATTTATATGTATGCTGGACCCATGAGTGTTACTGTTATTCCTTGTGTGCAAATAAAACTGTGTTTTAAAAACCTTCCGTTTCTGAGTGTACTAAACCGTAACACTTAACCCTTAAACACCATCTAAAAGACACTGTGTGCTGACACTGTGTGAGTCAACTTACTATTGATTCGTATATATATATATATATATATATATATATATATATATATACATATATATATATATATATACAAGCTGCTTGTAGTGCAACCGAAACGTTGATTGAATAAACACCACTATTTGATACTGTCGCGTTTGAAGACCTGTGATTGCTTGCTACCAACACTGGAATTATGCTGAAGCAACAGCACCTAGGCTGATGACCAAAGGATAAAATATGAGTGCTTCCCATCCTGGCATGGTCCCTGACGGTCCTGGCACGGAAATGGTCCTTAAGGTGTTAATGGTTCACTAGGCCAATAGAAAGGTAATTGCAGTCTCATTTGGGCAATTTCTTTCAACTGGGAGCTTCCACAGCACAGGGGTTGAATACTCATTAAACTAACATTTTTCAGGGCTTTTTCTTATAAATATTTCCCAATATAAAACCAATGTCACCTTTCAATAAATGATTTTGAGTTTCTGTTTTCAGTTTTAAAATACAATAATATACAGAACAACATTACAATGTACTATTTGTAATTCAGTAAGAGAGAATCAGAGAATTGGCATGAGGTTTAAATACTTTTGCAAGGCACTGTATAAATATTTAGATCAATCTTGTTTTATTTGATCAACTGTGCTTAAAGTACATGATAAACAAAATTTTCCATTTATATTGTTTGGTTTGATCATGTGCATGTTAGACAATGATTTTGATCAGTATTGATGCGTTTGCTTGGTTCACCTGGCAAAGCCCCTGCCAGCACACTTTTTATAAGAAAGTATCTTCATGACTCATGAGGGATTGAAAGGTATGCAAGTACAAGTCAAGAGTGAGGCACCAATTCAACAGGACCTGTTTGATGGCCTGCTTGACTTCATCCTAATGCACCCATTGAGCAATAGTAATAATTTTGTAGATGACATTGGCTCACCGGAGTAATTTTTCTAACATAATCCAGGTTCATTCCAGTGGCCCTGCAGTGACCTTGAAAGGCATTCACATATCTTACTCATATTGAAGGAAGGGGTGGAGGTATAGGTCAGTTCTACTGAAATGGGTTTGGTTAAATCCTCTCATGGGATGCTCTAGTGTAACCTGCTGCATGGACACAGGCAAGCTCCACATTAATCTGCTGCTTCTCACACTCTAGGTCTTATACCCTTAGCCTCAACCAGGGTCAGGCCTTCTCCCAGCATGTTGATGCAGCCCTGGGTCAATTCCATTGTGCAGTTATCATAGTCATTAGCCTATCTTATAGCAGTGCAAGGACCCCCTGGATACTTGGCTAGTAGCACTGGTGAAGCCAGGGTAATACTACATTCACCTTCCATGGTCTTATCACGGTGCCCGTGATTCGTGCTCCTCTGTGTCTATCACCTGCTGAGTATTCGTGATTGGCTGTCTGTCATTAGCCCTCCTCACACAGCCTTTTTAAACCCAGGTTGAGCACTTCCAGGTTGCCCTTTCGTGGTGTCTCTGACTCCACTCTGCCTGACCTGCTTGTCAGATCTCTGGGCCTGTTTCCAGTGTTCCTGTATGGTACATTCCGGTGTTCCAGTGTTCCAGTGTTCCTGTACATTAACGTTCCGGTGTTCCAGTGTGCCTGTACGTCGATGTTCCGGTGTTCCAGCGTTTCAGTGTTCCTGTATGCTAACATTCCGGTGTTCCAGTGTTCCAGCGTTCCGGTGTGCCTGTATTATGGGGTTCCTGTGCTCCAGCACCGCGTGGGTTAACCTGTACGAATTCCTAAGTCTCGCGCTCCAGCTGTCTCTCCGGCAACATTGTTCTCCTCGCTATTACATACACATTGTTGGTTCCAGCGTGCGGACGCTGGTTTGCTCCACTAAACCTGGTTGCGATATACATTGTTGGTTCCAGCGTGCGGTCGCTGGTTTGCTCCACTAAACCTGGTTGCGATATACATTGTTGGTTCCAGCGTGCGGACGCTGGTTTGCTCCACTAAACCTGGTTGCGATATACATTGTTGGTTCCAGTGTGCGGACGCTGGTTTGCTCCACTAAACCTGGTTGCGATATACATTGTTGGTTCCAGCGTGCAGACGCTGGTTTGCTCCACTAAACCTGGTTGTGATATACATTGTTGGTTCCAGCGTGCGGTTGCTGGTTTGCTCCACTAAACCTGGTTGCAATATACATTGTTGGTTCCAGCGTGCGGACGCTGGTTTACTCCTTAAACCTGGTGGCGCTATTTACCATTAGTTCCAACATGCGGACGTTGGTTTGCTCCTGAACATCCCGTACTGTGGTCAGTCGTTGTCCACTTCCTTGCAGTTGTCTGATTATCCCTGGCTATAGACTTCTGCTGAGTAAGACCTCTAGACTTATGCTCTCTGCTGTCTTAGTCACCTAACAGCTATTTGCTCAGGCTGCCCTGCCCGGTATTGGTGAGGCCGGTAGAACCTTGACGTTACCATCCTGTAGGTTGCCTCAACCGGTATTGGCAGGGCCGGTAGAGCCTACTACAGTACCTCCTTGGGCTGCCCTGCCCGGTATTGGTAAGGCCGGTAGAACCTTGTAACTCTCCATCTTAAAGGTTGCCTTACCCGGTATTGTCAGGGCCGGTAGAGCCTACATGCAGCATCCCATTGGACTGCCTTGCCCAGTATTGGTAAGGCCGGTAGAACCGGAATTATCATCTCACGGTTGCCTTACCCGGTATAGGCAAGGCCGGTAGAGCCTGTCATTAATATTGTCACTTGGGTTGCCTTGCCCGGTATTTAGGCAAGGCCGGTAGAACCTTTTGTATGTTCTATTGATATTATATTGTTATGTATGTTTACCCTACGGGGACTGCCTTTAACTTTTAATAAAGTTAAATTTTACCAAACCTTAAGTCTGAGAGTCTTTAAAAACTGTGACAGGTCTCCTCTTTGGATTGTGTCAGCAATGCCATGATCTCTGTCTTCCAGCTCCCCCTAATTATTCAAGCCCCGGCCTCTGCACAGCTTTGAGGTACTTCTACTACTACATTTTCCAATGTTTTAGACATTGAAACTTCTACTTTCTCTACAAGGGATGAAAATGTTTTGGTGATGTCTGCTCCTTTCTCAACTGGACAATCTAAGCACTGAATTTGATGATACCACCACTGCCACTAGTTTGTTATGACTAGGAGTGGGCGAAAAGTGTAAAACATTTCCCGCATGACTTTTCGCGAAAAATTGCCAATTTTTGCTTATCCCTTGAAAATTTCACCTTTCCTTCTATGCAAAAATGTCCTCCTTTTCACGTATTTTAACAGATTTTTTTATCTATTTTAACACATTTTTCACCTATATTTAGGTACTACATTTCCCACTGTAATATAACTTCTTCTGAAGGCTAAAGTTTAGAAATAAGTGGCTGAAAGTCAAAGTTGTGAGTCCTACAGCAACATATGGCTTGAAAAATATGTTAGCATGCAAAGTCAATTTGTCCTTTGCCCACAACACTAACTTCCTGCTTTAGTGACACTGGCACATATTCATGATGATATCAAATAATAAAAAAATAAAGTACAACCTACAATGTGGCAGATATGTATGGTAGTGGTGATGGTGAGGGACTGGCATGATGTGATTTGTGTATGTATATTGTTTTTACCATTGTCATACACTATCCTCCTTCTCAGATTATTGAGACACATTACTTATCGGTCATAGCAATGGTCCCAAGTGGGGTAGATGATGGCAACCCTTCTTCATATTCCTCTTCCACCACTTCATCTGTGCTGCTGTTAATATATTTGTATTGGCTTTGTCTGTCATGTGTGGTTTCTGCTAGTTGATACTCAGATGGTATGAGATGTTGGTTTGTTTTTAAGAATGTTAGTCTCCCTACATTGCTGCTTGATGACTGATAGGGTGAATGTGTGATTTTTGACATATGTGCCTGTCCATGGTCAGACTTTCTAATGGCTTTCTCAGTTTATAGACAGGCACAGTGCTCCTTAAAAGTGGTGGAAGATTCAGTCTTTGACTTTCTACTAACCTTATAGCCCTGTCATCATCCTCACTCTCAATTTCATCTGTATCTAAACAAGAGAATGATGCTGGAGGGATATATTCTAGATCTGCATCATCAACAGTCATCATTGGGTCATCCCCAGCTGCATCAGCATCACCTGACAGTTCTTGCCCACTACTACCTTTATATTCCTCTAAGCTTTTAGAGGTCTCAAACAATTTCTTTTTACTTTTACTGTAACAAAATTCACTACTACTTTGAGCATGGGTGTTTTGGTGCTTTTTTGTCTCACTATCTGATGCAGCAGGCGCTTCAGCTGCTACACCTTCTTCTGTTATGCTCTTGCCAGCATCATTAACACTTGAATGTGACTTGTTGTCGTCTTCAGTGTTCTTCTTATATTGTTCTTTATTTCTACTGGCACTGGTGGTGCTGGAACTAGTTTTGCTGGGACCTTAACAAACTGCATCCTCCCATGAGAGAGTTCATCATCATTGATTGCACTCGCTGCAGCAACCATTGTTGCAGTCAGTTTTTGAACTACTACTTTACTCTCATGTCCCTGCACTGCTCCACCCCTCCCCCTTCCCCTTCCCCTTGTGCGTTTGCTGGATATTACGCAACTACACTGTGTTTTTTTACTGTATGGTACACAACACAACTGATGGACCTGTATGATGCCTTGCCTAAGCCCAGTCAGCTGTCTGACTGTCACCTAATATATTTAGTTCTTTATTCTTTTTTATTTTTTTTTTTTTAGGTTGTCCACCCTGTTGTCTTATCACAGTCTGTCCCAAAAAAAATGATAACTGAAAAACAAAATCAACAACTTTTTTCACCTATCACAGAGACAATAACAGCAAGCAAATAGGTCCCCAGCTGCCTGTGTCTTGCCAGTCAGTCACATGGAATCTTGGAGTATTTGGGGTCACCCTCCTTCCTCCCTTCTTCTCTCCAGAGTGCCCCACTGACTCACCTAATAAACAGAACAAATGTCCTACCTAAAAGATTCCCTAAACTAAACTTCAATTCTCTTATATTCTCTAGCTCAAAAAATGTATTGCTCTCTCCTCTCACAAGCACAAAATATCATGCTGTCAGAGCCTGACAGACTTTTATATGGTCGTAGAAATATTTTTCTTCCCATTGATTTCAATGAGTGACAAAGGTGGGTAAAAACAGAAGAACGGCACTTTTTACAGGAAATTATTTGCCAAGCGAAAAGTGCCATTATTTGCCGATTACGTTTGAGTCTAAAATTTTCACCCATCCCTAGTTATGACATACTTTGTTGTGTAATAGGAAAAACATCAGAGAGATTAATAAAGTTGTTTTTATTTGGTACAAAAAAGCAGCATTCAACATAGAGCAACTTGGCCTTACAAGTTTAAGTACTTGAGTCTTATGTGTCCAGTGAAGCAACTTCCCAAATAAAATAAGAACTCTTCCATGGAAGGTCCAGGAAACAACTAGCAGAGTACAGGCCTCACACACCAACTGCCTACTGGCAGTTCAGATTACTGCATTCAATATATCTTTAAAGGATTTGCTATAAAAAAACAGGGATGGACTTGCACTCATCTGATTGGTTAAAGCTACTACAAATTAGGGAAAGCCCATTGGCCACCCCAGAGCTTTCCAGACGAAGGAGCAAAGAAGCTGCTGAAATGCGTTGAAAGAAATGAGACCTGCCGTGTGGGACTGAGACAACTGCATAATCGGATGCACAAGATTTGGAGTAAGAAATGGAGCGAGAAAGGAAGAGAGAAGAGGCAAAAAAGGCATAGAGACTTTTGGTCCACTACACACCCAGACTCACCAGGACAATAAAGTAAGGGGCCATCTATACACTGGATCGAGGAAGCACAAGCTGAGCTCTGCACTCCGTTGCATTGTAGCACGCTTACAAATGCTAACTCTCCAGTAAGGGGCCATCTATATATTTTATGTTTGAATCAATCCATCCTACTCTCCTCAGTGATTTCCCATACTTAACTCCAATAGCTCTCTTTATCTGATTGTGCAACCCACTCGTCTCACAACCCTAAACTGTATTTTAATACAGAATATATTGCTATTTTATTTAGAGGAAAGTTTTCCTCTCAATTGTATATATTTTTAGCAGTACTGAAAGATGAATTTTAAATCTTATATTGCATTTTATTATACTTTATTTTACTGTAGTATTGTACTAAAATTGTCTTTGCAATAAATGTATCTAAATACTATACTTAGATGCTCTATGCTCTGTCTCTCCCCCATCCCTATCTTAAAAGGATGAAATGATGCATGTTTGGGAGCACAAAAGATTGTGTGTTCTGGTATGTTTGTCAGACATGTGTCTCACTTGCAGCTGCTAAAACCATACTATATTCAGGTAGATAAAACAAGATGGCATGACTTGATGAAAGAAAATGAGCATAAAAACTTGCAATAAAATTGTCTATGCCATATTATTCCCTTCTATGCCATGGGACAACAACAACAACAACTTGTCACATGAATTTACTAACATTGTGATGAACAAATGTAAAATGTAGTGGATCTAATAAGTATAATTATGATAAATAAATAACAGCAATATGTGTATGCTTAATTTGTCTAGGTTATGTGCATTTTAGTTTCCATATCCAAAAAAATAAATGTACTAATTTGGGAGACAATGTCTCCTCCTCTTGCAGGAACACATAATTTTATTACTTAAGTAAACAGATCAAACACACATCAGAAGTATGCTCCTTTATCATGTGTCTTACCACAGATAGATCCTTATCTCCATTAGTTGTTATATTAATGTGCTCTCTCAGGGTTCCGTCCAAATCCCAATGCTACAACTGGGGGTAGGGCAAAAATTATTTACTGAACAGTACACACACACAGAGTTTGCCATCCAAATGCAATTACCCTACCAATAGGAACCACAAAGAGCGTTGGGACAAAGAACCCAACTTGTGGCCCAATGTTCATCATGGTTTTGTTAGTCCCATAACGAGCACTATAGAGCTTTAGTAATTGGAAGAACAAAGGAAACAAAATACTTGTAAAATATACACAAAACTTCTTTAGCTCTATATAGCTTATCAGAAGTATTCAATTACTTACATATATGTGTACAGTTAGCAAAGCACTAAAGACTATATCTTGGCTATATAAACAAAAGGTGATGAAAAATCCCAATTTTTTACAATAAATAACCTGTGATTTTCTGCAGTTACTAAACAGAGAGTCTTAGTGATGTGTGTGTGGTCAAAAGGTTTGTACCTTGTGAAATAACCTGTTTCAAATAAAAAATAAAAAAAAAAACATTACTTATATTAAGCCTCACCATAATAGCTCTCAACCTTTGGCCAGAAAAGGGGAGAGGAGCTCAGGGCCTAGACGCACTAAAGGTTGAAGAGGGCTACGAATGTTGATGTTCTGTCGGAGCAGTGTCGTAGGCACATCCACAGTATTCACAAAACTGTCTACGACATTGCATCGCCAACACTCCGACAAAAATATGCACATATTGACATCAATCCGACAGGTTTACGAATTTTAATTCATCATATCGACAATGGCCTATTTCCATGTGGTAATGAAGCATAATGACTAATTTCCATATGGAAATGCTGAATATGGAGACACATTTGTATGCAAGGGGGTGTGTTGATATGATAACATGACACTTCGACTCATTCAGTAAACTCCGATAGCAGCCTCTGCTGTCGGAGTTCACAGTCTCCACTTCACCTAACTGAGGCTGTCGTAGCTGGGATCTCCCCTTTACTTTCCTATGGAGTAACAGCAGGGAGAGCTACAACAATTCTGAACAGCATTCTCTGTGTTTCCCTACCTAGCCAGTAGGGGAGTACAGAGAAGGCTTTCAGCACCATGAACAGCATTGAATGACATAGGGATGTGCATTGCTCACCCTTGTGAGGGTTACAATAAACAGAAGTAGCACATCAAGCACTACACAATGTTCCCCCCTCAACACCCCCCCCTTAGTATGTCGACATATATTGCATATATTCAACATAGTAACTCCATCCGACTTCACCTCAGCATTGGACAGAAACTACCATTTATTTGACAGAACCTGTCCTTCATTCGACACTTAACCCTTTGAGTACCAGAGCGGTAGGAAGGAATTTTTTAGCAATATGTTTCCTACCCCTCTGGTACTCAAAGGGTTAATATGCAAGGTATGCGGCTGCATACCTTGCCGTGTATGTGTAAATGTAAATGTAAATGTTTAATGTGTTTAATAATGTTTAATATGTTTTAATATGTATTAAACAAACATCAGAGCTCAAGGGGGGTATCATGACCCCTTATGACACCTCCCTATCATGGGAGCGACAATTGCATGTTTATTAAATCAAGGGCATATAATCTATATTTCACATAGGTTATATGCCACTTTTGTAATTAAATAAAACCTTCAGACCTCCATGGGGGCGCCAGAACCCCTCCTGATAGCCTACCTATCATGGATCATCTATCCAAAAGGATAGACGATCCATGGGGTAACCCTAAAGGCATTTTCTGCCTTCTTGATGCTGCCGGTGGCTGAATAAGCCGCTTGCAGCACCAAACACTTATGTAAAATGAATGAACCCTGTCACCGGGTTCATTCTTGGCAAGCAGAGTGCTGCTCTCCCATCATTGAATCAGTCACCGGTGTCAGACCGGGTGACTGATTCAATGATCAGAGTGCAGCGATGCACATTCTAAGAATGAACCAGGTTACAGGGTTCATTCATTGAAGGCAGCGCTTACCAGTAGATGTAGAAGAGCTGCCTTCAATGAATGAACCCTGTCACCAGCGCTGCTCTCTGATCATTGAATCAGTCAGTATTCTCTAAGAGAATAAATATGTGATGCGGCTGCAGGCCAGTCACAGGAATAACTGGTGGTAGTGGCAAATTATCTGTAGGTGAAAAAACCCTAGAGTAATATAAAAGTAGTGGGGAAGAAGCAGAGGATGATGTTGATAATGATCTAATCATTGGTGATGATGATGATGACAACGATGATAATGATGTTGATTTATAATATATCCCTCCAGCAATCTCCTCTTCTTCTATGCCTGTTTATAAACTGTTAGAGAAATCAGCTGGAAATCTTACTGTACAAGTAAAGATGCCTAAAAGCGCTCAATCATCCTGTTAGTCATCATCAGCAAATTCACAGCTTTTAAGTCCAACCCCTTAGCCAGCCACACACAATATCTTTGAGTAATCAGGAAACCAAGTCTTCAACATTCACAACCCTAGCTATGCTGAGTGCTTCTACTGTTGTTGGAAGTACAGCACCTTTGACACCTACAAGTAGAACAATTGCATCATCTACCCCAGTAGTAGAAGTAGTGCCTCCGGAAACCCTCAGTATATGAAGGTTACAGTATGGAGAGGCTTCACTCACTATCTGTTGTCTGTTTAAGAAGCATTTGGGCAGGTGGAAAACAGGATCACACCATCAACTTGTCAGAGATGTCACTATTAGCAGCAGGAGAGGAACTCCTAAAAGTTCCAGAGGCTCTGGGTCACATTACCCATGGCTCCTGCTACTGTTCTGCAAATGCAAAACATAGAGGAGTTTGTTGAAGGAGATGACAAGAGTCATAGAGTTCCCACACTTCTGCTGCCACCACCACCACCACCTAAACCACCTCAAGTCATGCCGTTAAAGCAAA
Organism: Rhinophrynus dorsalis; assembly: GCA_037306005.1. NCBI lineage: Eukaryota > Metazoa > Chordata > Amphibia > Anura > Rhinophrynidae > Rhinophrynus > Rhinophrynus dorsalis. The sequence continues at coordinate 343,964,676 of CM074723.1, read as the reverse complement.
ATGTTAAACAATTCCTCCACTGTGTACTGCTATCACCGACTTGTGGAGCTCTTGAAGGGAGTCAAACCCTGCACAAAATAATCCAAAATTAAGCTAAATTTGCCAAAATGTTTGTGGTTGAAAAACATGCAACGTGCTCTTTTCTTTTGTTGAATGCCCAGGGTTTACCACCAAAGGGCCACTGACATGCCAGGACTGTCAACGAATTCAGTCCTTTAAGGACATCCCATCAGTGCTTCTTAAAACTCATAGCACTATTATATGTTTTACTGTTACATATCTTAGATATTCAAGCACACTTTGGCAGAAAAAAACTACTTGGCCAGCTCTGCAACATGGCGGAGAACTTCTATTTTCCTAGCAGTGCAGCTTGGCTCTTACAGATAATCTAGAATAATTGTGTACTTGCAATCAGCACAGTTTCAACTCCACTCTATATACATTTTAGAGAGTTACTATGTATGGCTGGTGGACATTTAACATATGAGTTGGGCTTCCTTTTCTATTCTTTTTGTCTGGGTCTTATGAGGAAAGAAGAATCTGAATTCCTACATTTCTGCCATTAATATTAGAAAGATTAACAGCTGACACTGTAGCAGAACATTTCCTCTTTGGGAAGTACCTGATAATTTTAACTTTGCAAACGTGTGTGAATAATAATCTATTAGTACAATTAATAAAGGTAATATTTTAATCCGACTGCACCTATCAACAACACATTTCCTGTCTTTCTGTACGACCCGAGTTTAGTGTATCCGTGTTGAGGTAACACCAGGGGTCATGACATTAAACCAGGTCAATTTAATGCCTGGCACACAGTATTTTCCTAGCAGAAGTGTCAATGCAGCTTGTACATTTCATATAGGTAGACCCTTTGCATGCCAGAAGGGTGACCTATCTATTGTTTCACATTACTCATTCTTTTGGCTCTCAAATGGTTATTGTAAAACAGATCCTCAAAAATACTGCAGTTATAGACATTTCCCTTATAATCTGGCAAAACAGTAAAATATAGTCAGATACCAGGCTGATACTGGTCGAAAGGTTGCAGGCTTTTTTCAGTAATTACTTTTTTACTGGTCCTAAGGTAGAATGCTATGTCAGACATAACTTTATTGATACTGGATAAGGTAGCATATTTTGTCAGACATAAGTTTATTGATACTGGCTCTAGGGTAGCATGCTTTCTCAGGCATCACTTTATTGATACTGGCCCTAGGGTAGTATATTTTGTCATGCATATGTTTATGAAATAAAATCATGTGGCACAGAGATTTCCAGAATGCACTGAGGTCTCCTTGCTACACAACAGGTTAAATATGTTCTCATGGTTTTGCCATATAGTTGACATCTAACAGCTGATAGGATTATATTATTGAATTGTTCTTGCAAGTTATATCAACAAATATTTCACAGAAAGTTTGTATAGCGTCATGCAAGCCACAGCTTGTTTGGTAAGTGAAATTTACCAGACAAGTGTCTCTCTTTAAAAACACAGAGATGCAAAAACAAATGTATATTTATCATATTCAGGACACCATATTTTACTGAGTCTGCAGCAGAGACAGTTGAATGTGAACTCAGTTTGAACTAAATTTTCCTAGAGTGCTGCATTATTCTATTTATTTTTTTACAATTGAATAAAAACTTTATTAACTATTCTACTGCTTTTACTTGGTTCAATTTCACATGTATTTATGCATTTAGAAAGTATTTTGTCACAAAAAATACGTTGATATTTATTTTGTCTTCAACTATGTCCTGAAGAGGTTTTACAATACAAAGTTACATATTAACACAAATGGAGAAACAAAAAATAAATATACTGTACATAAAAATAAAATGTGTTTTATATATGGTTAAATGTTTTTAAATACAGAGAGGCAGTTATTATTGGGAGTTTAGAAGATCTAATTTTGTTGTGTATGTTATTCCAGTCTTTCAGAGCTCTGAAGGAGAAGACAGATTGATCAGCTTCTTTTTTGTAGTATGGAATACTCACTGAGTTTCTGGCATTGGGGCAGAGTTAATAAAAATTATAGAGAGCTGGATTGAGCATTCTGCTCAGGTAGTGTGGAATATTGAGTGAGTTGCTGGTAGTGGAGTGGAAGTTATAGGAAGTGTGAAGAGCTGGAATGAGTATTCTGCTCAGGTAATTTGGTAGCTATCCAGAGAAGTTATAAACATGATAAGAAAGGTGAAAGGTACATCTAGAGTCAAGTCATATCACAATGATGGGTAGTGTAATTACACTGGAGGACGCAGGGGTACAATGAATTATATAGATTGTTGAGTTTGGAAAGATGGATTTATGGCATAGAGCCATATATTATATCCAAGTAGTCTGTGACTGGCATTAACATCTGTTGAACAATATGTTTTCTTACAGGGGACTTTGGATTGGTTTCTAAACAGAGCACTTATTTTAGGTTAAAGCTTTGATGTTTGAATAAATAAAGCAACCTGGAGCAAACCGACTGCACAATAAAAAACATGTAAAAGTTTCCCTTTTTATCTGAAGACCACTCTAGCAATCAAAAGAATAAAGTACATTAACCCGTCACGTCAGGTCAATAGTGAAGCCTGTATACAAATACTGCAGTTAGGTATCTGAAGCTGTCAGACTTACGCATTTCATATTGAATGACGGCTATCCTGAGACCAACTTTCAAAGAAGGGATCATACAGCATTCAGTGGTTGGGCACTGCCTGCTTTACAACAGAGACCTGCAAGTGACAAATGGAGAACCAGGCAAGGGGTTGCAATACCAGAGGCTTATACCTTCAATGGGACAGGAGAATGAACCGCAGCATCTCATTATAAAGTGATACTCTAACTATATGGACAGTGGCCACCAGCTGCGAAAGGGTAAAACACAGATATACTGGAGAGATTGGTATCAGATAAGAGCACAGAGGCTATAATATTTTTCATTGTGATATCACTATTTTTTAACATTTTATGGTACCATATTAGGATTGCGATGTTTTGTGAGATTCTCAGATTTTATTAATTGTACTGTACATGTTAGGGTTTGATATATGCTTTATTTTCATTTAATAAATATATTTTTTTTATTAAGACATTTGGAGCTCTTTCCTTTTATCTTTGTTTTTCAATATATATATATATATATATATATATATATATATATATACAAAAGCTTATAAGGTGACAGTACCTTAAAGGGATAGTAATACTTCGTTTTTTTCTTTATTTTATTTTGTAGGCGTTAAAAAAACATGAAGACCGATATAAGTCTTATCTCTCAAACCTTTATGGTTTGAGAGATATTCACAAGCAAAGTTTCCCCCTCCCGCCCCTTTTACCTAGTGTAAGACATCTCTTCTCAGATGTGGAATGCAGTCCATAGACCAGAGAGATAACAGCAGGGGACAATCTTCTTCCTATGAGAACAATGAAAGCCCTGCCCCCCCTTGACAAGTTTTTCAGGTTTTTCCCTTACCTTAATTGAAGATTGTCCCTCTCTACAGTCTACTTGGGCACCTCCATTCTGATCTGGCTGAGCAGTGTTACATCAGTAAAAGGGACGGGAGGAGGATACTTTGTCATTGAATTACTCTTGAACTACAACTCTCACAGAATTGAAATAACACTCTCCAAAGTCCAAATACTATGATGATTAATTAGAGCTGCTTTTATTATGAAACACTACAATTCCTTTAAAGTGATAGTAATACTTGATTTGTAAAAATATATATTTTGTAGTGTTTATCTCTCTGAGTAACACAAGGGTACTCCTACCGCTAAAAGGTGTTTTATTCAAAAGTTATTACAGTTCTAACTTGAGTTTTTCAGGTGCAATATCACAGTGGCCTGAAATTGTACAGAGGTGCTGTTGCTACAACATCCTATGGACAGCTCTGGTCAGTTGACAATACACCTCCATAGGATGGTATAGCAGCAGCGCCACTGTACAATTTCAGGCCATGGTGATACTGAACCTGAAAAATTAAAGTTTGAACTGTAATAACTTTTGAATAAAACACCTTTTAGCAGTAGGAGCACCCTTGTTTTACTCAGGGGGATAAGCCCTCCAACATATTTTACTATCCCTTTAAGGGTCAGAGGGGGTGTGTAATTCACTGTTTGCAATGCATTTTATACCCCTCTTGTACTCAAAGGATTAAATGCACTGCAGATACAAATGTACTGAAGATCTGTGACTGAGCGAAGGTGTATAGTAAAGTTAAACTAAATGCTATATGCTTTGGTGAGTCTCTAAAATCTAATAGTTAATCAACATCACTTTATACTTTTCAAGTCTTTGCCTGTCGTGAGTCAATATGAAGAACCCTTTTGACTAATCCAGTGAGACTAAAGGAGCAAAAATTATTGTATTTTACTAGTGTTGAGCGAGCATGCTCGGCCGATGCTCGGATCGGCTCGAGCATCGCTCTGCTCGGCACATGGCGGTACTCGTACGAGTACCGCATGTGCTCGCCCGCCATGTTCGGGTCTCCTCCCCGCACGTTTTGCGGCTGCTGCGCAGCCAATAAACGTGCAGGGAGGCTCTGACATCGGTGTAATGCCAGCAGCCAGTCTGAGCCAGGGAGAGCTGAGGATAGGAAGGGAAAGGCAGTGTAGGGAGGAAAAAAAAAAAATTGTGAAAAAAAAGAACCAAAAGTCCTTTTTAGGACTACTGTGTGTGGGGGCAGCAGGTTATTTTGTGTGTGGGGAAAAAAAAAAAAAAAAAAAAAAAAAAAATATTCTGTTTAGTGTGAAAAGTTGCAGATTAGAGCACATTCTGTTTAGTGTGCACAGTTGCAGATTAGAGCACATTCTGTTTAGTGTGCAAAGTTGCAGATTAGAGCACATTCTGTTTAGTGTGCAAAGTTGCAGATTAGAGCACATTCTGTTTAGTGTGCAAAGTTGCAGATTAGAGCACATTCTGTTAAGTCTTCAAACTAAAATATCAAAGTCACATATTCCATTCAGTGTGCGTCGCCGCAGTTTAGCAGCACATTCTGTGTACTGTGCAGAGTTGCAGAATAGGAAGAAATACTGTTAAGTCTTCAAACTCAAATATCAAAGTCACATATTCCATTCAGTGTGCTTCGCCGCAGTTTAGCAGCACATTCTGTGTACTGTGCAGAGTTGCAGAATAGGAAGAAATACTGTTAAGTTTTCAAACTCAAATATTAAAGTCACATATTCCATTCAGTGTGCTTCGCCGCAGTTTAGCAGCACATTCTGTGTACTGTGCAGAGTTGCAGAATAGGAAGAAATACTGTTAAGTTTTCAAACTCAAATATTAAAGTCACATATTCCATTCAGTGTGCTTCGCCGCAGTTTAGCAGCACATTCTGTGTACTCTGCAGAGTTGCAGAATAGTAAGAAATAGTGTTAAGTTTTCAAATTCAAATATCAAAGTCACATATTCCATTCAGTGTGTATCACCGCCGTTTAGCAGCCTATTCTGTGTACTCTGCAGAGTTGCAGAATAATAAGAAATACTGTTAAGTTTTCAAACTCAAATATTAAAGTCACATATTCCATTCAGTGTGTATCACCGCCGTTTAGCAGCCTATTCTGTGTACTCTGTAGAGTTGCAGAATAGTAAGAAATAGTGTTAAGTTTTCAAACTCAAATATTAAAGTCACATATTCCATTCAGTGTGTATCACCGCCGTTTAGCAGCCTATTCTGTGTACTCTGCAGAGTTGCAGAATAGTAAGAAATAGTGTTAAGTTTTCAAACTCAAATATCAAAGTCACATATTCCATTCAGTGTGTATCACCGCCGTTTAGCAGCCTATTCTGTGTACTCTGCAGAGTTGCAGAATAGTAAGAAATACTGTTAAGTTTTCAAACTCAAATATTAAAGTCACATATTCCATTCAGTGTGTTTCACCGCCGTTTAGCAGCCTATTCTGTGTACTCTGCACAGTTGCAGAATAATAAGAAATACTGTTAAGTTTTCAAACTCAAATATTAAAGTCACATATTCCATTCAGTGTGTATCACCGCCGTTTAGCAGCCTATTCTGTGTACTCTGCACAGTTGCAGAATAATAAGAAATACTGTTAAGTTTTCAAACTCAAATATTAAAGTCACATATTCCATTCAGTGTGTATCACCGCCGTTTAGCAGCCTATTCTGTGTACTCTGCAGAGTTGCAGAATAGTAAGAAATAGTGTTAAGTTTTCAAACTCAAATATCAAAGTCACATATTCCATTCAGTGTGTATCACCGCCGTTTAGCAGCCTATTCTGTGTACTCTGCAGAGTTGCAGAATAGTAAGAAATAGTGTTAAGTTTTCAAACTCAAATATTAAAGTCACATATTCCATTCAGTGTGTTTCACCGCCGTTTAGCAGCCTATTCTGTGTACTCTGCACAGTTGCAGAATAATAAGAAATACTGTTAAGTTTTCAAACTCAAATATTAAAGTCACATATTCTGTGTAAGATGAAGAAGGCGGGTAAAAAGGGACGGGGAAGTGGACGTGATCCTGAAAGTTCAGGGCGCGGGTCAGGACGCGGAGAAACTGTGCCTGGTGCCAGAGCACAAGAAAGAAAGACATCCACCATACCTAGCTTCATGTCTAATTTTACAGGGCGTCGCAGGACATCACTCTCGAGGTCCGACCACTGCGAACAGGTGGTCGGTTGGATGACAGCTGATACTGCTTCCAGTCGGTTAAGCACCACCCTGTCTTCCACCAAGTCCACTCTCAGTAGCCAAGAGTCTGGTCAACATAATCCTCACTCTGATCATCCTTCCTCCCACCATACACGGTCTGGTCAAAGAAGTGATCCCACACTGGGATATAGTGAGGAGCTCGTCTCATCACCAATCCTTCATTTGACCCTCTCTCCAAGCACGCTTGCAGAGGAACATGACATCTTGTGCCCTGATTCACAACCTCTAGAGGCTACCCAATCACAAGAAGATGACAGATGTGAACGGCATTTAAGGTCAAAGGAAGTAGTGGATGATGATGATGATGATGAGACACAGTTGCCATTAAATCAACCACTATTTCCGTCTCAAGACCTTGTTGAGGAGAATGTTATACAGTTGTCAATGACTGAGTATGTGGTGGGATCAAGACTTGAGGAGGATGATCAGAGTGAGGAAGTGGAGGAGGACTTGGTGGACGATGAGGTGACTGACCCCACCTGGGAAGGTGTAGAGCCGAGCGATGTCAGCAGTCCTGAGGGTGAGCCATCTGCAGCACCGCAACAGGCTGGAAGAGGCAGTGGTGTGGCTACAGAAAGAAGGCGGACCGCACCAAACCGGCCCGCAAATGTTCCACGGAGCACCCCCTTGCGTAAATCTACCTTGCCAAGGGGTAGGTGTTCCGCGGTATGGCGTTTTTTTAAGGAAAGTGCGGACGACAAAAGAATTGTAGTTTGCAACCTGTGCCACACCAGAATGAGCCGAGGCATGAACACTAGAAACCTCACCACCACCAGCATGATCCGACACATGGCATCCAAGCACCGTAGTAAGTGGGAGGAACGCCTGGATCGCCCATCTGTGTCTGCAGGCCACACCACTGCCTCCTCTTCCCCTGTTTTCGGTGCCGGCCAATCGCCTGTCGAAGGCGCAGGCCCGCATACCTCCCGCCCTGCACCTGTACCATCTGAAGCGCCATCAGCGACCACATCCACTTCCCTGTCCCAGCACAGCGTCCAAATGTCGTTACCCCAGGCATTTGAGCGCAAGAGAAAGTACCCAGCCACCCACCCACAGGCCATAGCACTAACCTCACACCTTTCAAAATTACTGGCCATCGAAATGCTGCCATTTAGGCTTGTGGACACTGAGTCCTTCCGCAGCCTGATGGCAGCAGCTGTCCCTCGGTACGCGGTCCCCAGCCGCCACTACTTTTCCCGGTGTGCCATCCCCGCATTACACCACCATGTGTCCCGTAACATCACCCGTGCTCTGACCAACGCAGTTACTGGGAAGGTCCACTTAACGACTGACACATGGACAAGTGCTTGTGGCCAGGGACGCCTGACGGCACACTGGGTGAATGTCGTGGAGGCTGAGAGCGACTCGGACCCTGGGATGGCACGGGTGCTACCCACGCCGAGGATTGCGGGCCCTACCTCCATCAGGGTTTCCACCAGCACCTACGTTATTGGCTCCTCCTCCTCCGTTTCCACCTCCGAATTCTCTACACGCAGCGCCACTCCCCCATCAGCCAGTAGCTGGAAGCAGTGTAGCACTGCAGTGGGGAAGCGTCAACAGGCCGTGCTGAAGCTGATCTGCCTTGGGGACAAACAACACACGGCCTCAGAGCTGTTGCAGGGGATTAGTCACCAGACCGAGCAGTGGCTCTCGCCACTCAACCTGCAACCAGGCATGGTTGTGTGTGATAATGGGCGTAACTTGGTGGCGGCTTTGGAGCTCGGCAAGCTCACACACGTACCATGCCTAGCGCATGTATTTAATTTAGTGGTGCAGCGATTTCTAAAAACCTACCCCAATGTGCATGATCTCTTGACCAAGGTGCGCCGCGTGTGTGCACATTTCCGTAAGTCATCTACAGCTTCGGCCGGCCTGTTGAAGCTGCAGCAGCGCTTACAATTGCCAGCTCACCGGCTGCTGTGTGACGTGAGCACGCGCTGGAACTCCACCTTCCACATGTTGGCCCGGCTTTGTGAGCAGCAGAGGGCAGTAGTGGAGTACCAGCTGTTACACGGTCGTCGCCTCTCCGTTCAACTTCCTGTAATCAGAAGTGAGGAGTGGGAATGGATGTCAGACCTCTGCGAGGTTTTACGCAATTTTGAGGAATCGACACAGATGGTGAGCGGCGATAACGCTATTATCAGTGTAACCATCCCACTTCTGTGTCTACTGAAACGCTCGCTGCTCACAATTAAAACCGACGCTTTGCATGTGGAAGAGGTGGAAATGGGGGAGGAAGAGCTTACACAAGGTGATAGCCAGAGCACCCTCACTTCGTCTTCTCAGCGACAATTGGAGGAGGCGGAGGAGGAGGAGGAGGAGGAGGAAGACACGGTTGCCTCCGCTACAGAGGGTAGCCATGGAACTTTAGTTCCATCTCTTCAGCGTGGGTGGGCAGAAGAGGAGGAAGAGGATGAGGAGATTGAGAGTCATCCTCCTGGTGAGGACAGCGAAATCTTGACTGTTGGTACTCTGGCACACATGGCTGACTTTATGTTAGGCTGCCTTTCCCGTGACCCACGCGTTATACGCATTTTAAACAACACGGATTACTGGGTGTTCACCCTTCTGGACCCCCGCTACAAAGAGAATTTCTCATCTCTCATTCCTCCGGTGGAGAGGACAAGCAAAATGGTGCAATACCAGAAGGTTCTTGTTGAAAAATTGCTCCAAAATTTTCCATCTGACAACGCTGGCGGCAGAGTACGTGCTACCTTGGCCAACCGAGAAGGGGAGAAAAGGGGAGCACACAGCAGTTCCGAGAAAGGCAGGGCAACACTCTCCAAGGCGTGGGACACCTTCATGACACCCCGCCAGCACCCTCACCCTGATGCGCAGCCTAGTGTCACAAGGAGGGAAAAGTTTTGGAAGATGGTGAAGGAGTACGTAGCAGACCGTGTCAGCGTCCTCAATGATCCCTCTGTGCCTTACAACTACTGGGTGTCCAAGCTGGACACGTGGTATGAACTGGCACTCTACGCCTTGGAGGTGCTGGCCTGCCCTGCCGCCAGCGTTCTGTCTGAGCGGGTATTTAGTGCTGCTGGTGGCATCATAACAGATAAGCGTATCCGCCTTTCCACCGACAATGCTGATAGGTTGACACTTATAAAAATGAACAAGGCCTGGATTTCCCCTGACTTCTCCACTCCACTGGAGGAAAGCCCCGGGGGAACATAAACTCACTTTATATATGTTATTTACAATGATGGGAATACTCTGTATTCCCATTCACCCCTTCCACCCAAAAAACGGGTATATGGTTGACTCTTAATCTTCTCATCCTCCTCCTCCTCTTCCATATGCCCTGTACTATAATTTTTATATAGGGCCAGCTCACCAGCGGGCCCTGTGATATAATTTTTATATAGGGCCAGCTCACCAGCGGGCCCTGTGATATAATTTTTATATAGGGTCAGCTCACCAGCGGGCCCTGTTTGCCAATTTTTATATAGGTCAGCTCACCAGCGGGCCTTCTCATATAATGTTTTATTGGGTCAGCTCTCTAGCGGGCCCTCTCATATAGTGTTTTATAGCGTCAGCTCACTAGCGGGCCTTCGCATATAATGTTTAGGATGGTCAGCTCTGCAGCAGACCCTCACCCATAATGTTTTAGATGGTCAGCTCAGTGCACGATTCCCTCTTAATCATGGCCTCAGTTCAATAAAATCAAGAAATTTTTGGGAGAATTTGCCTCTGTGCACGTTTCCCTCTTAATCATGGCCTCAGTTCTGAAAATCAAGGACATTTTTGGGAGAATTTGCCTCTGTGCACGTTTCCCTCTTAATCATGGCCTCAGTTCTGAAAATCAAGGAAATTTTTGGGAGAATTTGCCTCTGCGCACGTTTCCCTCTTAATCATGGCCTCACTTCTGAAAATCAAGGAAATTTTTGGGATAATTTGCAGATGATATACAAGTAAATATACAGCAAATATTGTTTGGTAACAATTTTTCGCCTAAAGTCATTTTTATTTTCCTTTTTGTGTGTTTTACGGTCAGTCTGTAAAAATGGCGTACTACGGGCGAAAGATCGTTCCCAGCAGCGATGTTGGAGTCCAAGATGCATCCAGACATCCTCCCTATGCTGTCCCTGAACCATTTCTGTAGTGTTTCCATCTTTTTCTGCCCTTTTCCTATGGACCAGGCACCCTCCCCTCATCAGAGCAGGGGGTGCCTGGTGTAATGCTCGAGTCCTCCCATTGACTTCAATGGGGCTCGGGTGCTCGGCCGAGCACTCAAGCCTCAGGGGGTGCTCGGTCAGAGCACCCGAACACCCGAGCATTGGGGTGCTCGCTCATCACTATATTTTACATTTCTTATCACTCTTCTTCATATCATGCATAGGATATGTGTTATAAAAAAGACAGTGTAAATATATATGTTATAATCTCATGTCTTCCTGCTGTTTTATTCTATGAAGTCTTGTAAAGAGAAGTACACAGGCTTATTAAACAAACACTGGTTCCGCAAAAGAACAAAAGTAAGATAATAGCATTCATTTTATCAACTGGGTAACATAAAACGTATCATAAAACAGAGATTTGGCAGGTAGCCTGAACAGTGCTGTCTACTTCCTCTCGGCTTGCACTTCACTTATCTATCTAAATGTAGGAATGGGCAGCCTGAAGTCCTTTAGCTTTTGATGACTACAATTCCTCTCATCTCTGGTTAGGCAACAGCTAGTCTGGGATGATGCAAGTTTTAGTTCATAATATCTGCATGTGTACAACTTGCTCATTTTCAACAATATTCTTCTTGCAGATTATTTTGTGGACCTCTGCAGCTGTGTGTGATTTTGCTGCTTTGCCCGTTCTTTATAAATATATGGCTATGACAGTTTAATATCCATGATAGTTTACAGATAGTGACAGAGTGTGTGAATTCACCAGTGCATCTCATTTTCTGAGCTAAGATGTTAGAGTCTGCTGCACTTCAGTGTATATACTAGGGACTATGATTGCTTTATTACATACTGGCACATACCACTTTAATGTAAGCAAATCCTTTACATCTCCCCTACATCATGCACAGGAAATGGAGTAAGTTACACCAATGTCCGTTGTACTTTGTTTAGCATTATACAAGATGCAGATGAAAGTACTGAAATATGTGTGTTTCCACACTGCCCAACCTTCTGCACAAAGAGCATTAAGAGAAGAATTTTTGCAGTAGAAATGTTGTAAATAGGCAACCCCTACCTTCCCCATTGGAATTGTTTGTGGTTTTCTTTTGTCACCGCATATTTACACCTTGTTGACTGGGTAAACTTCAGCAGCTTGTGGCGTCTAATGCTGTTGAATTCACTGTGTGAATAGAGATATCAAATATGTTGAATCATTTATGTGGACAATACAGTAATTTCACTGTACTGTGGACTCAATCATATTGGGACGTCTCTCACATCTGACCTGTATTAAGCATCTGTTCGGTTCTTGATCATAACAAGGCTAACCATTTGAGAGCCATAGGGGTGTGTAACTTATTGTGAAACAATGGTTTAATTTATCAAATAGAAAGTTATATCTTTGTAACCTGTTAAATATGACCTACGGAATGACATAGAATGAAGTAATATTATCCCATGTGAAAACCCTATATGATTTAGACTTGTTCACGACAAAAATTTTCATTAAAATTTGATTTCAAACATTTTTTTTGTCGTTCAGAGGATCTGCATTTTGGACCAGACCTGTTCGACTCAGATGAAATTCAACAATAGTCCGAATTATTCGGCCGAATTTAACATACTTTAAAAATTTACTCTCCCTTGCAGTGCCAATAATGTATTAGGCCTACCTGCCCTCACAACTGTGAGACTGGCTGTGTCACTCTGAAAACTATTAAAACAAATTCCTAATATTTTTTTATATTTTGCACAGGAACAAAGATGACTCTCCCTTGCAGTGGCAATGCTGGCTGCGTGCCTATGCTACCTGCCTGCCTACACAACAACTGGACACCCTTTATCTCCTTCTACTGAGCTCCAACAATGGACTAACAGGAAATGCAGGCTGTCTGGGTATCTGACGTGTCATTAGTCCAACTCCCATCATGAAATGAAGAAGTTAATTGGACTAGAGAGGGAGGGAAAGTATGGAGAGAAAGTATCGCGCGCACAGGTAGCCATCGCCGAAATTTTCAACGACATTCTGAACCAGGGCTGTTTGGATTCGGTTTTAAAAAAAAACTAAAGACTTTTTCCTTTTGGACGGCCCGAATGACGCAGAATGACCCTTATTCGTCCGTATCCTGAAATCGGCCAAACAGATTCGCACAAGTCTAATATGATTTATCATATGCATTCAGTTCCCATTTGTTAATAGATCCATTGTAAGTGGTAACAGGTAGGAGTCATTTATTTGGCAAACCTCCTCTGACTATTTTCACTTTTCTTCACAAAATCAGCATCTATCAGAATTATTTTGGGAACCTTTGTGGATATAATTGCAGTTCACAACCCTACCATAGCCAGAAAATCCTAATGGCCCCTATGGATGATTCCCTTGCTCTGTGGTTCAAGCTATAACATGTTCAATCAGCCCTAAATGTAATGTTCTTGGAGGCAGACATGACAGTTGCTAGGAGTTTCTCAGACCCTGCTCATTGTGAATGGGAATCTCAATCTTTTAACCCCTTAATGACTGGCAATTAAGCGGAGTGCAGCAGCGCGTGGACCCCTGAATTCAATGGTGTGTCTGGACGGCACTGGTCCTTAAGTGCAGAACTGCTGGCATGTCATGGGTCCTTAAGAGGTTAAGCACCAGAGGGGTGTGCAACAGATTTCTTTAGAAAGTGCTGCTCACCCCTCTGGTCCTCAAAGGGATAGTAATATTTCAAAATTAAAACAGCTCCAATTACTCTTCATAGAATTTGGGCCACGGAGAGTGTTATTTCAATACTGTCAGCGTTGTAGTTCATGAGTAATTGAATGTTAAAGTTTCCCCCTCCTGCAACTTTTACCTAGTGTAAGCCACCTCTCCTCAGATGAGGAATCTGGTCTTAAGACCAGACAGCAAGGGACAATCTTCTTACTGTGAGAGCAATGAAAACCCTGCCCCCCATTTCCTTTATGCTAACTGAAGACTGTCCCTCTCTACAAGCCATCTGGACACCACATCAGTAAAAGGGGCGGGAAGAGGATACTTTATCATTCAATTGCTCTTGAACTACAACTGTGACAGTATTGAAATAACACTCCCCATGACCCAAATACTATGAAGATTAATTGGAGCTGATTTTATTTTGAAACACTACTATCCCTTTAAAGGGATAAGTACAGAGTTAAATAGGTGTTTACACTCTGCATGCTTCAGTTTGGGGAATAAAATGCCAATAACTGTTATTTCTGCCTCAATGGATATGGTATCCCGAGCGGATTAACCCCTTGAGTGCCAGAGGGGTACACAACGCATTGTCTCATTAAGATTTTCTGGCAATAGTAAGTTAATTGGGATTTACTATTAGTCAGTGTTACCTCTTTTAAGATTTCACAAAATACAAAGTAAAACCTGTATAAACATAACATATGGTAACCGGTTCAGTACATGTGTATGCATGTATAGGTTTATAAATCCTGAACTCTTGGGACTACTTTGGCACTGTGTAATGTAATTCTGCAATATAAAGCTGGCTTGCAGCTGAAAAGAGATATTGTTCCCATAGCTGCTGATTCAGAAGTGTGTAGGATCTCTAGCCAAAAAAAGCTGTGATAACATACAACTGAGGTCGAAATTCGCAAACTGTGGGAAAATCAGAGTATGAAATACCCGGATCTTCACCTGCTTTTCATCACAATCATTGATGGATTCTTCAGTGACCAATCATATTTCCCTGCCTTTTGTATTCAAGAGAAGGAAATACAATGAATAGTAATGTAAATTCCGACATTATGGTGATACACATACAGATTATGTGTATGAGTGTGTACTCCCCCTTTGACTATAATGGGTTTGCCAGCTTGAAGATGGCCTATGGAATTTGTGTATCTCTCTGACCATTGACTGATAAATAAGCGACAGACAGATATGATCTGGCCATTGCTAAATAGGTAAAGTGCACTTTAACCAACAAAGGATAAAAACACTTTCTTGTTCGTTGGCTACTCCCCACTCAGAAGTCACCATTTAGCCCTCTGCTGCTATTACAAAGGTGAAATAATCATTTGCATATTATGCTGGTTCTAGTTATAAGGGGCTCTCATCCCAGATATGGAGGGTAATTCACTTCAGCACAAGAATATTGACAAAGCCCAGATGTACATTTCTGCCTCTCCTTAGTAGGACTCCCTAGGGGTTTATAAAACAAAAAACATAAAAAAGACAGAAGTGGATGCTCACTGAGAATGATTAATGCACAAGGAACTCTTCTAATTTCCTTTCTTTTTTATGCTATACATCACCTCATGAATCTGATGATCCATATTTATAAAAGTAAATTGGTTATTCTGGGGTAAACCAATTATACCACAGGGCACAAAAAAATGTCCTAAATTCCCATGCACTTGAATAGAGCTTTTTAACCCTTTGAGTGCCAGAGGGGTATGCAACGAATTGCAAAGCAATGCGTTGCGTACCCCTCTGGCACTCAAAGGGTTAACCCCTTGAATGCCAGAGGTCTCCAATGCATTGTTAAAGTGGACCTGTCACATTGAATTTCCTTACATAGTTAAACTCTTTAGGACCATCATGGCGGTTCGGCACTTAAAGTGATAGTAATGTCTGTTTTTATTAAAGTGTTATATTGTAGATACTAAAAAATCAAGTTTATTGATGTTAGCCTGGTCTCCCAATCATATATAGTTTGAGAGATATACTATTATAAGCTTCCCGCCTCCCTTCCCTTCACAGACTTCAGCTGTCAAGCTCTCAGCATGAGATTCAAGTCATGCGACTTGAGGCGGCTCTTCAGCAGAGCCAAAACAGATCTATGTAAAAATAAATAATTCATTGGAACGGTCTACAAAGTGGGCCTGGTTTGCAAGCACACTTTGTAGACCGTTCCAATTAAGCATTTCTTTTTACATAGCGCTATTTTGGCTCTGCTGAAGAGCCGCCGGACGGTCCCGGGATCAGGATCTCATGTCAGCTAGAAGCTGACGTCTGTGAAAGGGGAAGGAGGGGGGAAGTTTATAATCATATATCTCTCATACTATACAAGTCTGAGAGACCAGACTAACATCAATTAACTTACTTTTTTTAAAATCTCTGCAATATAACAGTTTGATAAAAACAGACATTATTATCACTTTAAGTGCCGAACCACCATGATGGTTCTGGAATGTCACTGGTCCTTAAGAGGTTAAATATGTAAGAAAAATTCTATGTGATAGGTCCACTTTAATGCATTGGAACCTCTGCATTCAAGGGGTTAAAAGTTCTATTCAAGTGCATGGGAATTTAGGATTATAAAAACAGACATTACTATCACTTTAAGGACTAAAGATGGTCCTGGCATGTCATGCAATTCAGGGGTCACCGTGTGGCTGCACTCCGCTCGGGGCCCCCTGAATCCATTGAGCAAAAAAAAATTACCCATTGGTCCTTGATTGCCAGTTGCGCACTGCGCAGATGGTCATTAAGGGGTTAAAAACTTCATTCAAAACTGCCTATGTGTCATGTTAACAAAAAGTCCAGCAGATGCATAGTTTAGGAAATGTTCACACATTTATTCTTGGGAAAAGTGAAAGTAAAAATGTCCTGGTAGAGCACAGAGCCTGAAAAGGCTTAATTAGCATTTGAAATATCTCTGTACAGGTACCACAATTAAAGTACATTAGCAAATGATAACAATCATGAATATTTGCTTAAAGGGATAGTAACCCCCCCTGTAAACTTTAAGCCGAAAGCTAGTAATAGGCAAATCATACTTAACTCCCTTATCCCCATCTCTCAAACCGTTATGGTTTGAGAGATGTAAGAAAAGAAAAATCTCCGCTTCCTCCCCTTTCTGCCTGACGAGCTGTAAAGCTGTCAGAGGCAGAATCCGGTCAACCGACTTACAGCGTCTCTTCAGGAGCGCTGTCATCTGGATATCTCGCTATAATTACTTCATCAGTATAGTCTACAACATGTGCTTGCAAGCCAGGCACACGTTTTAGACCATTCCGATGAAGTAATTATACCGAGATATCCAGATGACAGCGCTCCTGAAGAGCCGCCGTCTGGTCCGGGAAGCAGGATCTCATGACTTCCGCTGTATGAGAAAGGGGAGGGAATGGAGAGCTTTCTTTTCTTACATCTCTCAAACCATAACGGTTTGAGAGATGGGGATAAGGGAGTTAAGTATGATTTGCCTATCACTAGCTTTTGGCTTAAAGTTTACAGGGGGGGGGGGGTTACTATCCCTTTAACTGTACATTGGCTGGTCTTTTGGCTAACATGACACATAGTCAATTTTTAAAGCAGTTTCCAAATATGAAAACTTGAATGAAGGTGAAAGTTCCATTTTAAAAGCCCAATTTAACTTAACAGGAATTTTTATTTGCTCCCTATGCTGCAATTGGTTTATTCAAGAATAACTCCAGTTTTCTTATATAAATATGGGCCATTGACCTTTTTAGCATCCAAATGGTTCAGTGGCACTATGAATATTGTTAGTTGTGCTATATGTTATTTGTCATAAGAGATATGTAAGCTAGGAAAAAAAACATAAATAGAACATTCTCAAATACTTGTCATTTTCTTGTTGCATGCACACCTGGCAATTTAATACATCCAGCCACTGCCAAGTAGTGAAATAATAAATAATAATAAAAAATTGGTCATAAACCAGCATTTTAATCCTGGCTGACAGTGCTGTGAATGCTATTGAAATGCTAGCTTATAGACAATTTTTTACTTTTCTTTACTTTTTTTATACTGATGCTCCCCAATTCAATACTTGGCAGAGGCAGTTACATTTTTCCTTTGTGACCTAGTAGCATAAAAGATTAATTCCTCCTATATTCCTAAAGGTAAAGTGGACTTTCAAATCTAACCCTGGGCATCATGCACTTGATTTCTACAAATAGAAATGTAGATAATAAGTCACATGGTTCAAGCACAGTATAAATACAGTGTCAGGCAGCACAGTTTTTCCAATCTTGTGTGAAAGCTGCTAGAGAAGGGAGACATTTGCTGAAGTTATTTTTTGCTGGAGATACAGGACCGGACTTTCAATTAGATAGCGCAGGCAACCACCTAGAGAACCAATGGAGGGATGCAGGAAATATGCGCAATCAATATTTCCAGTGTGAAAACCACTGGCGAATAGGTTTGCACATGATTTTGTTGAATTGTGCATGAAAAATCAAGATTAATGAACAGCCGAGCATATTTTTTTGTGTCCGTGGTCAGGATTAACGAATCTGTCTGAGTGGAATAGCGAATGCACCTAATGCAAAAAGTGCTATTGTGAACTAATTTATACATCTGTGTAGTGTTGTCGTAAAAAAAATATTTTTTATGCCCAGTTCAAGAAGTGTTCCGTATTTGGCTTCCTGAATTAGAACATGCGCAATAAGTTTTAGCGCATGCGCACATTTCCTGCATTCCGTAGAAAGTTTTAAGAGGTGTCTCAGCTGTGCTGACCACACCCACAATCTGAGTTGCGGATGTTGCTAGAGCAATCTCAATGCCCCTGGTTTATTTACTAGTTTGAATATCCCTCTACTGGTCATTTGCTAAAGTGGAACTTTCACCCTCCAGACACTATTTCTGATTGGATGTATCTACTAAAATAGTCTATAGAATATTCAGTCTTTTTCAATTTATATACCTTATTAGATATAAACTTTTAAAAATTCCCAGTGATGTCACCAGTTCCTCTTTCTGCGGTATAAGCTGTACTGCACAGCTTTGCAGGACGTCACCTGTTCTGCAAATTCTCCTCCCACCCCTCTCCCCAGCTGTCGAGCCCATAGTGTGTGCAATGTAACCATCGGCAGTTTGCAGAGGGGAGCTTCCTAGTGTAATATATTCAAGGAAAAATATCCACCACCAAATTCACAACCGTACTCACAATTTAGAAAACCACTCAAACGTGGTCAGCTGGACAGATGAAGGATTCAAGACTGCATTCACTCAGTCACTCCACAAAAGGAATTGGAATGCTGCTCACCCACACGCGTACAAGGACTCTAATGTGATCCTCGAACAGAAGAAAAGAACAACCAACCAGAAGGGGCGCAAACCAGTTGTGTATAATATAAATAATATATGTAAAATATATATATACTCACAAGACTCAATATACCGGCCTATTATTCACAGAACTCTGTTTCCATGTTAAAGGGATAGTAATACTTGGAAATAATTGTATTTTATATTGTAGCCCTTAAAAAAATATGAAAAATTATATAAGTCTTATCTCCCAAACCTTTATGGTTTGGGAGATATTCACAAGCAAAGTTTCCCCCTGAGTGACGTCACTGTTCTAGCTCTGAGATTTGGAATCTGGTCCCTTGACCAGCCGTGGCTCTCCAGAAGTGCCAAGATCACGATCTTTAAAAAGAATTTCTTCATTGGAATGGTCTACAAAGTGTGCTTGCAAGCCAGGCACACTTTGTACACAGTTCCAATAAAGTAGTTCTTTTTAAAGATCCTGAACTTGGCACTGCTAAAGAGCTGCCGGTTGATCTGTGGACCGGATTCCAAATCTGTCCACTAGATGGCAGACTTGGCTGAAACAGCCAGGAAAAGGGAACTTTATTTTACTTATTGTTTGGGAGATAAGACTTACTGTAACGGTTTTGCAGGACACTCAGACCAGCAGGTTAGAATAAAACACAGTTTTATTAAAAGACAAGAAAGACTGCCCTCTATAGGCAATACAGAATAACTGAAATGAACAGTAAAGTACAGATGCCCTCTCAGGCCCAGTATACAGAGAAATATATATATATACTGTCACAGGACAGGCATAAGTAACATACAGGGTACTCAATGGTTAAAGTACATAGAAATCAATCAGTCTCTGTTGTGGTGTGTTTGACACGCCCATAAGATGGTAAAGGAGCAATAAGTGGTGCTAGATGAGAAAACACCAGTAATAGAGCAGGACAGAGACTACTGCTTATGCTGAGCAGGGGACTGAGGCCAAAATACTCTGCAAGAGCTTAATGAGCTAGAGCCACTAGCACCCCAACTGATGCGTGAACGGAGAGCAAGTGCACTGCAAGAGCTGAGGATAATAGAGCCAATAGCCCCCACGGGCTTTGTAACGGAGACCAATTACACTGCAAGAGCTTAGCTGTATAGAGCCAATGGCACCCACCCAGTGCGTTTATCGGAGACCAAGGACACTGCAAGAGCTGAGGATAACAGAGCCAATAGCCCCCACGGGCATTGTAACGGAAACCACTTACACTGCAAGAGCTTAATGTATAGAGCCAATGGCACCCCCACGGGTGCTGTAACGGAGACCAACTACACTGCAAGTGCTTAGCTAGATACAGCCAATGGTGCCCCCATGGGCGCTGTATGGAGACCCAGGGCTCAGCAAGTGTAGCGGAAGGCTCAGGGTAGCGGAAGCAACGGCTCTGCAAGTGTTAACGGAGGCTCAGTGAACGGAGACAACTGCTCTGCAAGTGTTAACGGAGGCTCAGTGAACGGAGGAACGGCTCTGCAAGTGTTAATGGAAGGCACAGTGCTCTGTAAGAGTAAACGGAGGCCCAGAGTAACGGAGGCTGCAGGCTCAGGAAGAGTAAACGGAAAGGCCCAGTACACAGGAGGCAACGACACAGTCAGCCCTGCCACAAGAGCACAAAGTAGGAACACAGGCAGGGTCAGCAACGTAGCCGGGTCAGGTCACGGAGCAGGAACGTCAGCCAGGCCGGGTCAAATCACGGAGCAGGATCGTCAGACAAGCCGGGTCAAATCATGGAGCAGGTACGTCAGCCAGGCCAGGTCAAATCACGGAGCAGGAACTAAGGAGCATAGTCAGATGGGCCAAGTCGGTACACAGGAAGCAGGAACACTGGAACACAGCTACACAGCAACACTGGCTCAGGAACACCACGAAAGGGCACCTGACAGGTGCCAAAGGCCGGGTATAAATAGGCCATACTGGGCGGGCCAAACAAGCTCAGCCAATGGGAGAGCACCACAGCAAAGAGTGACAGAGGAAGATCATGGGCACCGTGATACTTATATCATTTTTAATTTTTTTTAAGGGCTACAATATAAAATAAAATTATTTTCAAGTATTACTATCCCTTTAAAGCCACAATTCAGATAGCAAAATAGAATATGGAGCTTATGAGGCTCTGTGAGGAAGGAAACAAAGGTGCCTTTAACTATAAAGGATTTACTAAAATAAAAAGGGAATCAGATCAAGGAGAATTCAATCTTCATAAATTAATAACTTTCTGGTTGTTATCTCAATGTAAAGCATCAGATTACGTGTTTTGAGAGGCAGTGTGCTTGGCCCCTATAGAGGAAATACTGGGGGCTCCCTTAGGTTGGAGGTTATGCAGATTTTTCATTGTAGGGGGAACAATTATTTAGCTTTAATGGGGAGGTTAAGCTAATTGGGGGGGACAAACAAATTGGGGGTGGGTTGGAACGTGAAGGCTCCACTTTAGCCCATTGGATGATACAGAAATCTCCAATGCTCTGCTATGCAATGTGTTGGAGACTTCTATTTCAGCTAAGGAGTTAACAGCTTTGTTTGTGTGTCTATTTTATAGTCTAAAAGTGTCAGGCAACATTGAGTGGTTTATGGGAGTGGAGTCAAGTGAAAGGTGGGGCAGCCGTGATCAAACAAAAGCTAGTGAGACAAAGGTGTTCTGCTCCTGATTTCTATTTAAAGAAATACAGAAGATCCCTTGAATATCGTGCGTTCATTTGATGTAGAAGTTTCCAGTTTATGTAAGCTTAAACTTCCTTATTTACAAGAAGGTAAATATAATTATAATGCATTGATTATGAGTTTAGTGAAAGTGAAATTATTGTGTATTATGTTTCTAAATTAACATTTAGTGAAATGCTCATATACTTTATTTTTTAGCTGTTCCTTCCAATTGCATAGTATCAGATTATTTTAATAAAAGACGAAAGTTGGCAACTACCAATTACCCCCACACACACACACACATACACACAGTCAAGGAAAATCTCTACCCGACAGTCTGGAATAGTCTGGATCTTTTTCTCCTTGACAATCTGAACAGGGCTGGATTTGCAGGCCAGGAACCCCTAGGTAAGGTAGTCTAGACACCATTGGCTCCACTCCTGGCCACATTCCAACTGTTCACATGACCACACCCCCGGTTCCATCCAGTTCACTGTTAAATGGGCGCACTTGAAATATTGCGCTGCTGCGTGACGCATTAAACATGTCGCCTGGAGTAAAAGGGCGACATGAGAATTTTGAGCTGCATATAAGAGCGAGATTCTCATGTCGCCTCATTAAATGGCGCATACCGGATTTAACTTGTACTGGACGTCTTTCCCTCACCAGGACAGCAACTGTCGCTCTGGTTCAAGTGTCAGTGACAGCTCCTGTCTCACTAACCAGCCCTGCTTCAGAGCGTACAGAAGAGAGACACGAGTTGCCAGTGACACTGGGACCAGGGAGTCGGCTGCTTGAGTAACCCGGAACATTTGGAGAGCAGCCCCCCTCCTTCAGCCAGTCAGACAGACAGATCTGCTCCTGGCAGCAGCCATGCAACAGGCAGCCTCGGCGCACAGGGACACTCCAGCCTGGGAAATCCCGATCTCACCCAGTGATCAACTGAACAGAGTCACTGCATCATACCCCCCCTCCCGTGGAGCTGGCTGCGACCTCTCATCCCTAGTAAACATGCCCCAGCTGGGCTGTGCCAACGACATGATCCAGCGGCTTAAGCATAAAACCTAATACTACAATCTAACATCCTGATTAACTAGGCACGGAGGTCCCGCGTTATATTACCCATGTTTAAAAACACGCTCACACCAGCTGCCTCCGACCACTACAGCATAGTGTACATCAGCCCAGCTGAAACATGAAATGCAGCAATGTGATCTGAAACATTGGACCCTTCACATACAAGGCAACGGATTTGGCACCCTGCCCTGAATAACATTTTACTAAACTAAGTTAACCTCGGTATCCATTTAAATGGGTGTACGTGAAACCGGTATGCGCCATTTAATGAGGCGTTATGAGAATGTCATGCTTCTATGCAGCGCAACATTCTCATGCTTCCCTTTTACTCCAGGTGACATGTTTAATGCGGCATGCAGCCACACAATATTTCAAGTGCGCCCATTTAAATGAATACCGTTCTGTACACAATGCATTGTGTACCCCACTGGCATTCTAAGAGTTAAAGAGATAGTAATGGTTAATTTTAAGTTGATTTAATATTGTAGACATTAAAAAATGATTAACATCAATGAAAGTCTTATCTCTCACTTTATGGTTTGAGAGATATAACTTGCTAAAGTTACCTTTTCCTGGCTGTTTTACTCAAGTCTGCCATCTAGCTGACAGCTGCAGATTCCAGTCATTTGACCAGACAGAGGCTCTTCAGCAGAGCTGAAATAATGCTATTTAGAAATATATACTTCACTGGAACTGTCTACAAAGTGTGATTGCAAGGCAGGCACACTTTGTAGACCATTCCAAATTAAGTATTTATCTTTAGATATTGTTATACCGGTGCTGCTGAATAGCCACATCTGGTCAAGTGACCAGAATCTGCTTCTGACAGCTTTACAGCTTGTCAAGCAGAAAGGGGAGGGACCGGGGAACTTTATTTTCCTATATCTCTGAAACCATAATGGTTTGAGAGATGCAAATAAGTGAAAGTACTCTCTTTTAATTGTATATACCATATAGTTAATACTTTTTCTCTGACATTACTATCCCTTTAACCCTTTGAGTGACAGAGAGGTATCCAATGCTGGACACCTGTCTGGCACTCAGTGGGTTAATAGTCTAGTGAACAGGATTGCAACTTTGGATTCCATTTAAAAACATTAACATGTATAAATGTATACTTCACTTACAGCACAGCACAAATCCAGCACAAATTCCTGTTCTGAATACAAAAAAAGGAGTAGATTGCAGTTATCCATATCAGTCAACCAATTGGATTCTTGTTTGAACATGTGCTAGAAACTTTTTATCGTGAGCTTTACGTGGAATTAAGCATCACTAAAGGCAGCCATTTCCTCTTTTGTCTATTTCCAGGTGTCTGACTACACATCCTGGTATACCTTTGTATTACTGCATATGAAAGAGGTTATTTCTTTACTCACTTCATAAACTGTCATTGGCAATAAGTCAACAAGCAGCAATTTTTGAATGGAGAAGAGAGAAATGATCTATTAAAGCTTGTTACAAGCAATGAACCCTGAATATCAATGGCATGCCAGATGAAGTTACACGTAAATATTGTATGCAAACTATTATTGGTTGCAATGGTTTTCCTTAAAATTCCCCAGTGCTTTCTTTTTCCTCTTGTGATTCCATTGTCAATATTTATAAAACATACACATAAAGTCATGCACTAGGATGAGTGCATCTGAATGAACTTCAGGAGTGTGATGGAAAATAGTTTTTGTGTTAGAGATTTGGTTTTACAGTACATTAGAAAATCTATTATACAAATCTATCAATAGTGTTAATATATATTTAAAAAAAAAATAGATCTTAAATTACAATAGTTTAAAGGATCCCTAGTACCTAAAAATTAAATGGGGATTTATACACTTAAATAGTAACTTTTCAAAATAAAAGCAGTTCCAATTAATCTTCATGGAGAGTTATTTCAATACTGAGAGAGTTGTAGTTCAAGAGTAATTGAATGATAAAGTATCCCCCTACCGTCCCTTTTACTGATGTAACATAGCTCACCTCAGAACAGAAAGGTGGTGTCCAGATGGCTTGCAGAGAGGGACAATCTTCAAGTATCATTAGGGAAAAACCTAAAAAACATGCCAAGAGGGGCAGGGTTTTCAATGTTCTCACAGTAAAAAGATTGCTCCTTGCTGTGAGCTGTCTGATCTTCAGACCAGATTCCACATCTGAGGGGAACTGGCTTACACTAGGTAAAAGGGGAGGGAGAGGGATACTTTATCATTCAATTACTCTTGAACTACAACTCTGACAGTACTGAAATAACACTCTCCATGGCTCAAATACTATGAAGATTAATTGGAGCTGCTTTTATTTTGAAACATTACTATCCCTTTGAATATTATGTACTCCAACCAGCACATGAAAAGCATTTACATAATTATTCTTTGCAATCACAATTAGAATGACAACAGAGAGTGTGTAGTGCATAATAATTTCCATATTTAAAGTGGAATTGTCACCTTAATTCAAGTTTGCATATTTCAAAACTGCATTAAAAACTGTCTGTGTCACGTTAGCCAAAAGCCCAGCAAATGTACGGTTAAGGAGATATTCACAGTTTTATTTCTGGGAAAAGTACTAAAGTACTAAACATTTCCTGGTATTGCACAAAGCTTCAATAGCATTTGAAACATCATTAAAATCTTCATTAGCATATGACATGTAACTGTAAAGGCTAAATCAGCATATGACATGTCACTGATTCTGCAATTAGCATACATTAGCATATTGTACCAAGAGTGGATATCGCCTTAACTGTACATTTGCTGGTATTTTAGCTAACATTTTATGACCATTATTTTTGTACAGAAAATAAGTTGTGCTGGGGGGTTCATATGCTGACATAATAGTTAATTTTGTTTGTGCTGCTCATAATGAGTGATGGAAGCACTTAACTTACTGAGATTAGAGTAGTCCCCTCTTCTATACATACAGGGTTTTCTTTTATGTCTGATAGTTTACACCAATATGCACTATGGTTTCTGAGACACCTTTCAAGATTACTTATGCTAATGAGGATGAAGTCTTCTGCACAATTAAGTAATGTCAGCTTGTAGTGTATCAATACAGGGCTGGATTTTCACAGGCATTTCTAGGCAAAACACAGTTCTCCCCATACCCTCTCCTCACATGACCTGCCCTTAATCCCACCCACTGCAGACTGTAAAGGTTAATAGTCATGATACTTTAGTAATCGAACTAGGGAGGAGCAAAGCAATTCTGTATGGTCTGT
This sequence comes from Rhinophrynus dorsalis, assembly GCA_037306005.1. Classification (NCBI taxonomy): domain Eukaryota; kingdom Metazoa; phylum Chordata; class Amphibia; order Anura; family Rhinophrynidae; genus Rhinophrynus; species Rhinophrynus dorsalis. Next base: position 343,938,954 of record CM074723.1, on the reverse strand, counting down.
ATTCATGCCAAACTGGCTTTTTCACAAGATACGAAATCAGAACCAGAACTTTCTCAATATCCAGCAGTTCAGCCTGCAGAAAGAGTCTTGCAATCTTTGTTCATCTCTCAGTAAAACCTACAATTCTCTGTGAAAGGTAATTTGGGATTCCAAGCCACTTTTGTACACTCTCTCTTATTGCCATTTCAAAATCTCTCCTATTACTTTCTTTTCATTAACCCCCCCCCCCAACTTTTTAAATTCCCCATTCATAGAAACATGAGAATTTGACAGCAGATAAGAACCATTCAGTCCAACTAGTCTGCCCAATTGTCCTACTGTAAAAACCTCAAAACCTTATTTGGTCCTTGGTCTTTTCTTATGTTCAAGAGAACCTTATGCCTATTCCATGCATGCTTACATTCCCCTCACTGTATTAACCTCTACCACTTCTGCTGGTAGGATATTCCACTTATTTACTACCCTCTTGGTGAAGTAAAACATTCTTACATTACATATAAGCCTCAGTCCCCCTAGTTTTAGACTATGACCTCTTGTCCTAACATTTCTACTACATTGAAATGTACTTTTCTCCTGTAATTTGTTGAATCCCTTTCCTTCATTCCTCCCTGTCAGTGAGGATGATGTGCTAAGTAAAATGGTGCAATTCTGGTGCAAATCAACTGCACTATAAAGACATAAATAAAAACCCAAAAAATCCCATTTATTTCAATGAGACTTTTTATCCCTTAAATGCTAGCAACACATTGCATTTCCTTGCATGCTATGTCATCAATAGCTTTTCCCACGATCGCAGTCCAATGATTCAAGGTACAGGAAGTCAGATTAAATAACTCTATAATTGCATGTTGTGTCCATTTCCAGAGCTCAGGTACAGAATTGCGTATTCGCAAAATGTGCTTAACGTTTCCAAGTTCACCACAAGAGCGGAAACATGCATCTGGGTTATTCCTATAAAATGTATTAAGCTTTTTTCCAGACAAAGTAAGTCATATTCAGTAGCATCTTAAAAGATTGTCCTCTAAGGTTGGTAGCCAGGGATCATTTGTTATGAGTTATGTTATCATAAGGGGGGGGGGGAGTCACTAATAGGCGATACAGAGGTGATAAATTGGAGATGACTTCTCCAGTTTATCACTTCTCCAGTTCCTATGTTATTCTATACATCCTATTCACTAAGGTCTCCAAAATGTTGAAGAAATCTTAGTACATAGGTTCTACAGAATAACATAGGAACTGGAGATGTGATATCACTGGAGAAGTAATCTCCGGTTTATCACCTCTTTATCACCGCTTAATGAATCTCTCCCAAGGTATTATTTCTACTTTAACCCTTTGAGTGCCAGAGTGGTGAGGTATGCATGTGTATCCCTCTGGCACTCAAAGGGTTAAAGCCTTAAGGACCAGAAAAGTATGTAACACATTGCTTAACAATGTGTTTTGCGCTCTTCAGGTATTTCGAGGGATTGTAATGTCCCAAAAAAGTATCTTCTAAATGGTAGCTGCATTAAAAAAACATTTAATGCGCTTAATCCTTTCTCTCAAACCATTATGGTTTGAGAGATGTAATAAAATAAAGACCTCCACTCCCTCCCCCTTCTCATGGGGACGTCATGAGATCCTGCTCCCGGGACCAGATGGCGGCTCTTCAGGAGCGTTGTCATCTAGGTATCTAAGTATAATTACTTCATCGGAATGGTCTACAACGTGTGCTTGCAAGCCAGGCAGCGCTCCTGAAGAGCCACCTACAGTCGGGAGACTGGATTCTGCCTCTGACAGCTTTACAGCTCATCAGGCAGAAAGGGGAGAGAATGGAGGACTTTATTTTCTTATTTCTCTCAAACCATAACGGTTTCAGAGAAAAGAATAAGCGCATTATGTGTTTTTTTAGTGCAGCTACCATTTAGAAGATGCTTTTTTTGGGACTTTACTATCCCTTTCAGTGGTTAAAGCCAGGCTAAAAACTGGTATATGGAATAGAACCTATAGAACGCACCAGACTGCAGAGGAATGGTACACCAGAATAAACCTATACACTCCCACACGTCCCAACATTTCAAATGGCCAAAGAGTGACATTTCTTTTAGACAGTGTTGTTGGAGACTTAGCTGATGTGCGGGGCATTACAGAAAATGTTTAGATAATTTCATGACCTATTGGCACTTCTTTTTGTAAATGAATACATGATTTAGAGAAGATTAAATTATTTTATTTACAAAGACTAATTTATAAACACATATACACAAGTATATTACTTTAGTTTTTGTAACAAATAGGTGATTTTGAAATAAGTTAAACCAAAGAATTCACATCATACTCGATTCAGCTTATAATTCCCATTAAATTGGATAATTCAATTTGTAGCAAATATGTGCTTTTACAAGAGCTTTGCATTTGTTAGCTTTTTTTAATTTAAAACAATAGTTTATGATATATGTATCATTATTTTCATTTTATGCCAATTATACAATACAAACTGACATGACAGTCAGATAATAACATTCCCTACAGCTCTCCATCCCAACTGCCACTCTAACAATCACTACTAGCATGTGTGCATAAAGTGCTAGATAAGTAAATGAAACTAAATATCTGAAAATGTGGTTTTAAAAAAATAGTTAACATAGCTATCGATGATTTTGAAAGCTCTGCTGTAAAAGCACATATTTATCAAAAATTGACATTTCCAATGTAATGGAAATTCTAAGCTGAATCAAGCATGACATGCATTCTTTGGTTAAATGTATTATATGAAATATATGTTGGAGTCCATTATACAATGCTTCTTTGTATCTAAAAACAGTATGAATCTGTATATTATTTTGTGATATGTATATATATATATATATATAAATGTATATGTGTATGTATATATGATTCTCTGTTTGTGTAAATAAGTAACCCATTACTGAAAACTATCCAGAACATACTTGAATACAGGAGAAATATCAATGGATTCTTCCTGGTAAAACATCCTATATTTTAATTCACTAGAAAGTTTGTCACAATGCAGTCATGTGCAGTAGAGACTGCCCGTGACACGGCTGATACGGAGCAGGGCGCTCCGAAGTCAGACCGGTGTCCTGAGTTCAGTTTGAATTTGGAGTGCCCTACTCCTTATCAGCCGCGGCGCAGGCAGTGTCTACTGTGCATGACTGCACCGTGACCAGCGGACACTGTGGCCCATGCACAGCTGTGCAGAGAGGACCCCGGTCTGAATTTGAAGCACCCCGCTCCTTATCAGCCGTGGCACAGGCAGTCTCTACTGTGCATGACTGCACCACGACCAGCTGGCACTGTGGCCCGTGTACACGGGCTCTTCAACTAGTTTTCTAAATAAATGGATATGATTCTTGAGTCTTTCTGGTATTCTTTTGCTTGTCATGGCTTGTATCATCAGTAACATAGAAAAATTAGGCAATTTGTTGTTCACATATTAACCTCTTTAGGACCAGAGGAATGTTCAGTTCATTACTTCACAATGCACTACACACACTCTCATCCTAGAGGAGGTGACCATTTCACATCATGTATTGGAGACTGTTCTATTTTAGTATATTTTTTTAACTCCTTGGGGGTTATGAACTAAGGCTCGATAAACAGGTGATAAAGGGGAGATGACTTCTCCAGTAATATCACTTCTTCAGTTCCTATGTTATTCCATAGGGCCTATGCACTAAGATCGCCAAAACTGGAGAAATGTTGGAGACTAATGTTGAGCGAGCACCCCGATGCTCGGGTGCTCGGGTGCTCTGACCGAGCACCCCCTGATGCTCGAGTGCTCGGCCGAGCACCCGAGCCCCATTCAAATGAATGGGAGCACTCGAGCATTAAACCAGGCACCCCCTGCTCTGATGACTCTATGCCCCTCTTCCACAATGTCCCCCTTCATCTCCGCTATGCCCCTCTTCCACAATGTCCCCCTTCATCTCCTCTATGGCATAGGAGATGAAGGGGGACATTGTGGAAGAGGGGCATAGCGGAGATGAAGGGGCACATTGTGGAAGACGGGCATAGCGGAGATGAAGGGGGACATTGTGGAAGAGGGGCATAGAGTCTATGCCCCTCTTCCATAATGTCCCCCTTCATCTCCGCAATGCCCCCTTCATCTCCGCAATGCCCCCGTACCTCCATTCCCTGGTGGTCCAGCGGAGCGTCTTCGGATCTGTGCCTCTTCCGGCACAGATCCTCTTCACCCGAGCATGTCGGGCGAGCACATGGCGGTACTCGTACGAGTACCGCCATGTGCAGAGCAGAGCGATGCTCGAGCCGATCCGAGCATCGGCCGAGCACGCTCGCTCAACACTATTGGAGACGTGATATCCCTGGAGAAGTCATCTCTGCTTGATCACCTCTTTATCACATCCCCATTGGATGCTAAAGATATCTCAAATGAAAAGCACTGAAGATGCTCCTAGCATCCTAGGGATTAATGGAAGATCGGATAAAATCTCCCTCAAATTTATCTTGACATCTCTTAGATACCAAAAATTGTAACATTCCACTGAACCATTATAAAGTTTACCTTAGCCACATATACCTCCTGATGCGACAAATCCCTGTTTGTGTAAGGACATTCTTATCTTTCAGCATAGCTCACTCAAAACTTTCTATTTTATGTCAGTAAACATCCTCTTATAGTTTTGCTTTAAATAGTTGCTAGAGGTTTGTAATTACTTAAAGATATAATTAGCTGAAGGAAAATATTTTTTTTTCTTTTTCGTTTTGCTGGCATCATACTAATGTAGGTGAATTTTCTACATTTGTAGAGGGTTATACTGCCATCTGCAATTTTTTTTGACAAGGATTATATTCAGTGTTAACACCTCTTCATGCATTTTAAAGGGGTTTTTCAGACATTTTTAGAAGAGTGCAAACAGAGTTGAAATAATTATGTATTCATAATGAAGGACAGGTTGTAACTTATTATTTATTACCTCATAACCATGAGGGTACCAGAGCGTTGTCCAATCATGTATTGCTAAGCAATGAGATGGACGCCCCCTTGCACTATAAAGTTTAAAATTCCTCTCTTTAGCTCCTTGGATGCTAAAGAGGTCTCCAATGCATTGAATTGGTGTATACTTTCAGAAATGTAATGCATTTCTATTAACCATTTTTCAGTAGGAAATATTATGTTCTCATTTCAGTCAGTAGCGCATCATATTTAGTATAATAAATGTATATCCTGGACACATTTGATAAAACTGTAGTTATACCAAAAAAGTGTTACATTTGCATTTGCGGAGATGAAGGGGCACATTGTGGAAGACGGGCATAGCGGAGATGAAGGGGGACATTGTGGAAGAGGGGCATAGAGTCTATGCCCCTCTTCCATAATGTCCCCCTTCATCTCCGCAATGCCCCCTTCATCTCCGCAATGCCCCCGTACCTCCATTCCCTGGTGGTCCAGCGGAGCGTCTTCGGATCTGTGCCTCTTCCGGCACAGATCCTCTTCACCCGAGCATGTCGGGCGAGCACATGGCGGTACTCGTACGAGTACCGCCATGTGCAGAGCAGAGCGATGCTCGAGCCGATCCGAGCATCGGCCGAGCACGCTCGCTCAACACTATTGGAGACGTGATATCCCTGGAGAAGTCATCTCTGCTTGATCACCTCTTTATCACATCCCCATTGGATGCTAAAGATATCTCAAATGAAAAGCACTGAAGATGCTCCTAGCATCCTAGGGATTAATGGAAGATCGGATAAAATCTCCCTCAAATTTATCTTGACATCTCTTAGATACCAAAAATTGTAACATTCCACTGAACCATTATAAAGTTTACCTTAGCCACATATACCTCCTGATGCGACAAATCCCTGTTTGTGTAAGGACATTCTTATCTTTCAGCATAGCTCACTCAAAACTTTCTATTTTATGTCAGTAAACATCCTCTTATAGTTTTGCTTTAAATAGTTGCTAGAGGTTTGTAATTACTTAAAGATATAATTAGCTGAAGGAAAATATTTTTTTTTCTTTTTCGTTTTGCTGGCATCATACTAATGTAGGTGAATTTTCTACATTTGTAGAGGGTTATACTGCCATCTGCAATTTTTTTTGACAAGGATTATATTCAGTGTTAACACCTCTTCATGCATTTTAAAGGGGTTTTTCAGACATTTTTAGAAGAGTGCAAACAGAGTTGAAATAATTATGTATTCATAATGAAGGACAGGTTGTAACTTATTATTTATTACCTCATAACCATGAGGGTACCAGAGCGTTGTCCAATCATGTATTGCTAAGCAATGAGATGGACGCCCCCTTGCACTATAAAGTTTAAAATTCCTCTCTTTAGCTCCTTGGATGCTAAAGAGGTCTCCAATGCATTGAATTGGTGTATACTTTCAGAAATGTAATGCATTTCTATTAACCATTTTTCAGTAGGAAATATTATGTTCTCATTTCAGTCAGTAGCGCATCATATTTAGTATAATAAATGTATATCCTGGACACATTTGATAAAACTGTAGTTATACCAAAAAAGTGTTACATTTGCAATTCTAGTGTATAAGAGAGTCATACTGAAGTGCATCTACAAATGGCGGGAGCAGAGAATGATGTTAGGCACTTATGTTGGTGCATGCAATAGCAACATCTGCGCCAGTATACATACATTAGTACATATAGGTATGCAACATCTTTGTCACATTTTGCCAATGCCACCTAGCTGGTAAAATACCATTAAGCAAATAAAAATGTGGCTTGCAGTCAGTGATAAGTCAATGGCAACTGAAGGATGGCTGGTGTTATTTCCAGCAAAGGTGATAACTAGGTGCTAACTATCTTGGCAGACCATTGCTTTATACCACTCCCTCAAGCGGGAGTAAACCAGCAAGACATTTTATTGGGACCTAGATTCCTAGTGTCCTCTTTATACAGAGAGCTGTATGCACAAAATCATTATGTAGTAAACCAATGCACTATAATGGGTCAAATAAACTTCCCCAAATTTCCATTGACTTAAATGTAGATTTATAACAATGAATGCTAGAGAGATCTACAATCCATTGCATCACAATGTATTTGTGACCTCGCTAGCATTCAAGAGTTTAAACCACCCATTTAATTCAATAGAAAATTTTAGTTGTCTCCTCCGGTATGGTTGCCTTACTATGTAATTTCTACTCTTTTTGTTCATGTGTGGGTTATATGCTGGGTGCAGAGGAAAGGTATGCCTAAATATGCCCACACAGTACCACATTTTCCACTCCTCAGAGCACATAGCAAATAGCTGCCATTTTGACACATAATAAGCATTGTACATTGGCTCAATCTCTGTGCAGTCTAATTTTACACCGAGAAATAGTCCTTCACACTTTGATGTATGTATGTATATCTTTATTTATATGGCGCCACACAGTGTATGCAGCGACCTAACAATAGACATATGTTACAATAAATAAGAGGGGATGAAATAAGTGCGACATTCAGAGAAACAATGGGAGAGAGGTCCCTGCCCCAAGGAGCTTACAGTCTAAATGGGTAAAAGGAGACATACGATGGGATAAGAGGGTGTTAAGTGCTGAGATTACAAGTGCTGAGTTTGTCCAAAGGTAGTGCATGGTCGTAGCACTCCAGAAGATAAGATATCAGGGTAGACTTAAAGATAGAGGGGGATTTTTCAAGATGTAGGGAGAGGGGTATGGAGTTCCATAGGTATGGAGCAGAAAGTGTGAAAGGTTTGAGACGGGAGAGGGCAGAGGGTGTGGATGGTGCAACAAGAAGTGCGTTGTGTACTGAGCGAAGGAAGCGTCCAGGAACATAAGAGGAGATGAGGGAAGAGATGTAAGGAGGGGTAGCAGTGTGGAGAGTGTTAAAGGTCAGAAGAAGGACTTTATAATTGATGCGCTGCTGAACTGGGAGCCATGACAGATGTCTGAGAATTATGTGGGCAGGTTCAGTTTTTGGGGAGAGTGTGGTGATTCATGCAGCTGAGTTTAAAACAGATTGCATAGGTGAAAGATGAATAGCAGGGAGGCCAGTTAGTAGGATATTGCAATAGTCTAAGCGGGACAGAATGAGGGCATGTATAAGAGTTTTAGTAGTTTGTTGGGAGAGGAATGGGCGGATTTTAGCAATGTTGCGGAGAAAGAAGCGAGATGATCTAGCCACAGAGTTAATGTGAGGGAAGAAGGAAAGAGAGGAATCAGATATGGCCCCAAGGCAGCGTGCTGAGCTGACCGGATCAATATCAATTCCATCAACTGTAATGGTGAAGCTAATTGTTGGGCAAGGTCTTGGTGGGAAGATTAGCAGTTCGGTTTTGGCCATATTTATCTTCAGCTGACGTTGTGCCATCCAGGAGGAAATGGCCAAAAGGCAGTCTGAAATTTGCAGCTGGATTTGAGGTGAAAGATCAGGAGTGGAGATATAAATTTGAGTATCATCAGCATATAGATGGTATTTGAAGCCAAATGAACTAATAAGTTCACCCAATGAAAGGGTGCACAGTGAGAAAAGCAGAGGACCCAGAACGGAGCCTTGAGGCACCCCCACAGACAGAGGGACTGTGGAGGAGGTGTTATTGTTAGAGGACACAAAAAAGGAACGTTGTGAGAGAAGGAGGAGAGCCATGAAGCAGCTTGATTTCGGAAGACAAGACTGTGGAGAATTTGATATGTGTAGTGCCTCATTTGTCCATGTATTCCAATGTATGCCTGACTGGAAACAGTCCCGCACCAAGTCATACATTAGGCCTATCTGACATATACATAGCAACAGCAAATTTCTAACCCACTTTATTAAATGTACGCGTTTTTATGCCAAAGGAAGAAGTAATAATAACATGATTTATCTGTAAAAAAACAAGACAGATCAATCACAATTAAATTCCATAAAAAATTGGCATAGAAGGGTGCAATGTTGAAGAAATTCTGGAGCAAACCCACTGCACCATATGGGACAAAACTCTATTTCCATTTATTTAAATGGGGTTTTTAAGTCCTTGAATGCTAGAAAGGATTCCATTGCATTATTTCTCAATACAATGAAGACACATCTACCATTCAAGGGGTTAAAACATCATTTAATTTAAAGGGAATTTGGGGAAGTCTACTCTGGTGTAGTTGATTGGTTTGCTCTAGAATTATTCCAGGAAAGATGCATTATGGTGTGATAAAGGTGTGATTAAGAACACATAACCCCCAGTGTGATAAACTCTCCATTTCCTCTACTACTCTGTGGGGTCTATGTGCATAAGCCTCATCTTATTGCCATTATAACAAAGTACTGAAATCTTTGAGTACCAAGGGGGGTAATGTATAAAAAGCCTTCTTTGTGTATACTTAAAGTGATAGTAATGTTTCATAATAAAAGCAGCTCTAATTAATCTGCATAGTATTTGGGCCATGGAGAGTGTTATTTCAATTCTGTCAGAGTTGTAGTTCATAAGTAATTCAATAACAAAGTATCCCCCTCCCGTCCCTTTTACTAATGTAACACTGCTCAGCCAGATCAGAAGAGAGGTGCCCTGGTAGACTGCAGAGAGGGACAATCTTCAATTAAGATAAGGGAAAAACCTGAAAAGCTTGTCAAGGGGGCAGGGATTTCATTGTTGTAATAGGAAGAAGAGTGTCCCCTTCTGTTATCTGTTTGGTCTATGGGCTGGATTCCACATCTGAGAAGAGATGGCTTACACTAGGTAAAAGGGGCGGGAGGGGAAACTTTGCTTGTGAATATCTCTTAAACAATAAAGGTTTGAGAGATAAGACTAATATCGTTCTTCATGTTTTTTTAATGCCTACAAAATAAAATAAACATAAAACAAAGTATTACTATCCCTTTAAGAATTGTCATTAATATTCACAACGCCTGGTCATATTTATATAGCAGGAAAGTCACATTTATAAATAAATTTATCTGAGAATATTCTGTGAATAGTTGCCCCTGCAAATATATTTTCACACAAATAGCAGTATTATATACTTCCAATAAGAAAAGATTTCACCTGGCGTTACGATTTAATCCCTAAAACTGGCTTAATTTTTGGCGCAGTTAGTGAATTTCTTTATAAATACACTGGGACACAATTCTTATTTAGCCAAGAACATTTTTACTCCACTTTTCAAAAAAGTCAACTAACTGGAATTAGCACTTAGCAAAATGTTGTTAAATGTTTATACATATACTTATGTCGCTTTGAGACATATCCTATATAATAATTCGCTAGGATGTTTGTCACGATGCAGTCATGCTCAGTAGAGACTGCTCGCATTCGGGCAGTCTCTACTGCACATGATTACATCGCGTGAGACTGTATCATGTGGAGCACTGAGGCAGCGCCGGCCTCTTAACCCTTTGAGTGCCAGAGGGGTACGCAACGCATTGCAAAGCACACTAGTCATTAACCCCATCCCAACAATGGACTTACCAGGTACGTCCCGCAAAAACTGTCACTTAGTGACAGAGTCCATACCCAGTAAGTCCCGGTAGCCTGGGCCTCTGTGCGGCTGCACGAGATTCGGGGACTCCAGAATCAGTTAGTAAAAAAAAAAAAAAAGTTAGCCGGGCGTTAAAGTGACAGCCGTGTACGCACGCAGCTGTCACTAAGGGGTTAAATATCCTGCACATACAGCTTATGATAAATTCCTAAAATATCCTATATATGCTTTTTAATGAATGTGTCAACTGCTCTGAGAGCATCCAAGGGATTCATTTTGTTTGTGCTGTTTCTAAAGAGTTGACATACCTGGGAACTCTCAGTATCTGCCCCAGAGACTCTGGTTTTTACAATTAAGGATGATTCTCTGGCAGAGGTGAGTTTCTTCTCCTTCTTTCCACCCTGTTCCTCCTACTTTCTGCCCACTTCTCCTCCTTAACACCCTGTTTTGCCTACTTCAAGCCCACTTAATGACACAAGGACTATAAGCCCCGGTCACCTGTTTAAGCCCCACCACCTTTATGACATTCCCCTGGTCGGCAGCACCTGAGCCCTTTCCAGTGGCTCAAGGGAAAAAAGCAGGTATGGTGATTAAATCTAAAGTCTGTTAATTTATAGTGAACTAGTTGAAGAGCCCGTGTACACGGGCCACAGTGCCACCCAGCAACGGCCGCTGTGCAGTCATGCACAGTAGAGACTGCCCGTGCCGCGGCTGATATGGAGCGGGGTGCTCTGAATTCAGACCGTAGTCCTCTCTGCGCACCGGTCTGAATTCGGAGCACCCCGCTCTGTATCAGCCGCTGCGCTAGCAGTCTGTATTGCGCATGACTGCAGCACACGCAGCCATCTCTACTGCTCATGAAGGCTTCTGACAAACACACATTTAGCGAACTATTATATAGGATAGTGTCCACTGCTCTTGTGTTCAGAAAATATCTATTATTTCAAATTAAATTTTTTTAAGACATTGGATGCTACAAAAATCTTCAATGCATTGCCCCAGAATGTTGCGTAAAAATTCAGACCAACATTTTATTGTTAAAAGCAAATATTACAATTATATTTTACTTAAATGCCATTAAGACTTCAAGCCTTCCTAGTGGTTTCTCTTGGGGAAAAGTAAGGCCAAAATGAGTTGTATTTATTGACTGTAATTCTTAATTTCCTTTTAAATTATCCTTTTGCTGAATATGTGAAAAACATAAAGATCTCAAATAAAATTCCCAACATTGATTCATATAGAAATATATATGTTCCATAAGTTACAACATATGTTTTTTTCACCTTAACTTATACGTACAATAAAACTAAAACCCCTTTATAGTTCAGAAAACGTATGTTTTATTTTTTAAAGTAAAATATAATATAATAAGTAAAACATTGGACTTCATCTACATTTTTGGACGTAAGCCTAGAATTCAAGGCTAAAAAGTTAACATTAGTTGCGAAAATAAACCGCATCTGGTCCAGCTTTTACTTTTCCACTAAAACACAGATGAAATAAAAGTTAAGACAGTGCAGAATATAATAATCTAAACAAGATTTAACCCTGTCAGTTACATTGCAAAAGGGATCTGAAGCCCTCCACAGACGAGAGAAGAAAGTTTCACAAAAAGAGGAGTAATTGTGGAGTAAACCAAATACATCTTATCGAACAATTAAAAATAATCCAACGTTCTTTTGATTAAAATGGAGCTTTTTTTACTTTATCGAAAGAATATAAACAAAACAAATTGGATGCACAAGAAGATCAATACAGTGGAGACATTTCTTCCATTCAAGGGGTTAAAAGCCTTATTTAAATCAATGTGCATGTTTATTTCATCCCTATGGTGTTATAACCCAAATTGCGCTTGTTCTCTTTAGTGTATCAGACTCACTGGCCTGTATTCCTTTGCAGGTGTTACCATTACTAGTGATGAGCGAGCACCCCAATGCTCGGGTGTTCGGGTGCTCTGACCGAGCACCCCCTGAGGCTCGAGTGCTCGGCCGAGCACCCGAGCCCCATTGAAGTCAATGGGAGGACTCGAGCATTACACCAGGCACCCCCTGCTCTGATGAGGGGAGGGTGCCTGGTCCATAGGAAAAGGGCAGAAAAAGATGGAAACACTACAGAAATGGTTCAGGGACAGCATAGGGAGGATGTCTGGATGCATCTTGGACTCCAACATCGCTGCTGGGAACGATCTTTCGCCCGTAGTACGCCATTTTTACAGACTGACCGTAAAACACACAAAAAGGAAAATAAAAATGACTTTAGGCGAAAAATTGTTACCAAACAATATTTGCTGTATATTTACTTGTATATCATCTGCAAATTATCCCAAAAATTTCCTTGATTTTCGGAAGTGAGGCCATGATTAAGAGGGAAACGTGCGCAGAGGCAAATTCTCCCAAAAATTTCCTTGATTTTCAGAACTGAGGCCATGATTAAGAGGGAAACGTGCACAGAGGCAAATTCTCCCAAAAATTTCCTTGATTTTCAGAACTGAGGCCATGATTAAGAGGGAAACGTGCACAGAGGCAAATTCTCCCAAAAATTTCCTTGATTTTATTGAACTGAGGCCATGATTAAGAGGGAAACGTGCGCTGAGCTGACCATCTAAAACATTATGGGTGAGGGTCTGCTGCAGAGCTGACCATCCTAAACATTATATGCGAAGGCCCGCTAGTGAGCTGACGCTATAAAACATTATATGAGAGGGCCCGCTAGAGAGCTGACCCAATAAAACATTATATGAGAAGGCCCGCTGGTGAGCTGACCTATATAAAAATTGGCAAACAGGGCCCGCTGGTGAGCTGACCCTATATAAAAATTATATCACAGGGCCCGCTGGTGAGCTGGCCCTATATAAAAATTATATCACAGGGCCCGCTGGTGAGCTGGCCCTATATAAAAATTATAGTACAGGGCATATGGAAGAGGAGGAGGAGGATGAGAAGATTAAGAGTCAACCATATACCCGTTTTTTGGGTGGAAGGGGTGAATGGGAATACAGAGTATTCCCATCATTGTAAATAACATATATAAAGTGAGTTTATGTTCCCCCGGGGCTTTCCTCCAGTGGAGTGGAGAAGTCAGGGGAAATCCAGGCCTTGTTCATTTTTATAAGTGTCAACCTATCAGCATTGTCGGTGGAAAGGCGGATACGCTTATCTGTTATGATGCCACCAGCAGCACTAAATACCCGCTCAGACAGAACGCTGGCAGCAGGGCAGGCCAGCACCTCCAAGGCGTAGAGTGCCAGTTCATACCACGTGTCCAGCTTGGACACCCAGTAGTTGTAAGGCACAGAGGGATCATTGAGGACGCTGACACGGTCTGCTACGTACTCCTTCACCATCTTCCAAAACTTTTCCCTCCTTGTGACACTAGGCTGCGCATCAGGGTGAGGGTGCTGGCGGGGTGTCATGAAGGTGTCCCACGCCTTGGAGAGTGTTGCCCTGCCTTTCTCGGAACTGCTGTGTGCTCCCCTTTTCTCCCCTTCTCGGTTGGCCAAGGTAGCACGTACTCTGCCGCCAGCGTTGTCAGATGGAAAATTTTGGAGCAATTTTTCAACAAGAACCTTCTGGTATTGCACCATTTTGCTTGTCCTCTCCACCGGAGGAATGAGAGATGAGAAATTCTCTTTGTAGCGGGGGTCCAGAAGGGTGAACACCCAGTAATCCGTGTTGTTTAAAATGCGTATAACGCGTGGGTCACGGGAAAGGCAGCCTAACATAAAGTCAGCCATGTGTGCCAGAGTACCAACAGTCAAGATTTCGCTGTCCTCACCAGGAGGATGACTCTCAATCTCCTCATCCTCTTCCTCCTCTTCTGCCCACCCACGCTGAAGAGATGGAACTAAAGTTCCATGGCTACCCTCTGTAGCGGAGGCAACCGTGTCTTCCTCCTCCTCCTCCTCCTCCTCCTCCGCCTCCTCCAATTGTCGCTGAGAAGACGAAGTGAGGGTGCTCTGGCTATCACCTTGTGTAAGCTCTTCCTCCCCCATTTCCACCTCTTCCACATGCAAAGCGTCGGTTTTAATTGTGAGCAGCGAGCGTTTCAGTAGACACAGAAGTGGGATGGTTACACTGATAATAGCGTTATCGCCGCTCACAATCTGTGTCGATTCCTCAAAATTGCGTAAAACCTCGCAGAGGTCTGACATCCATTCCCACTCCTCACTTCTGATTACAGGAAGTTGAACGGAGAGGCGACGACCGTGTAACAGCTGGTACTCCACTACTGCCCTCTGCTGCTCACAAAGTCGGGCCAACATGTGGAAGGTGGAGTTCCAGCGCGTGCTCACGTCACACAGCAGCCGGTGAGCTGGCAATTGTAAGCGCTGCTGCAGCTTCAACAGGCCGGCCGAAGCTGTAGATGACTTACGGAAATGTGCACACACGCGGCGCACCTTGGTCAAGAGATCATGCACATTGGGGTAGGTTTTTAGAAATCGCTGCACCACTAAATTAAATACATGCGCTAGGCATGGTACGTGTGTGAGCTTGCCGAGCTCCAAAGCCGCCACCAAGTTACGCCCATTATCACACACAACCATGCCTGGTTGCAGGTTGAGTGGCGAGAGCCACTGCTCGGTCTGGTGACTAATCCCCTGCAACAGCTCTGAGGCCGTGTGCTGTTTGTCCCCAAGGCAGATCAGCTTCAGCACGGCCTGTTGACGCTTCCCCACTGCAGTGCTACACTGCTTCCAGCTACTGGCTGATGGGGGAGTGGCGCTGCGTGTAGAGAATTCGGAGGTGGAAACGGAGGAGGAGGAGCCAATAACGTAGGTGCTGGTGGAAACCCTGATGGAGGTAGGGCCCGCAATCCTCGGCGTGGGTAGCACCCGTGCCATCCCAGGGTCCGAGTCGCTCCCAGCCTCCACGACATTCACCCAGTGTGCCGTCAGGGAAATGTAGCGTCCCTGGCCACAAGCACTTGTCCATGTGTCAGTCGTTAAGTGGACCTTCCCAGTAACTGCGTTGGTCAGGGCACGGGTGATGTTACGGGACACATGGTGGTGTAATGCGGGGATGGCACACCGGGAAAAGTAGTGGCGGCTGGGGACCGCGTACCGAGGGACAGCTGCTGCCATCAGGCTGCGGAAGGACTCAGTGTCCACAAGCCTAAATGGCAGCATTTCGATGGCCAGTAATTTTGAAAGGTGTGAGGTTAGTGCTATGGCCTGTGGGTGGGTGGCTGGGTACTTTCTCTTGCGCTCAAATGCCTGGGGTAACGACATTTGGACGCTGTGCTGGGACAGGGAAGTGGATGTGGTCGCTGATGGCGCTTCAGATGGTACAGGTGCAGGGCGGGAGGTATGCGGGCCTGCGCCTTCGACAGGCGATTGGCCGGCACCGAAAACAGGGGAAGAGGAGGCAGTGGTGTGGCCTGCAGACACAGATGGGCGATCCAGGCGTTCCTCCCACTTACTACGGTGCTTGGATGCCATGTGTCGGATCATGCTGGTGGTGGTGAGGTTTCTAGTGTTCATGCCTCGGCTCATTCTGGTGTGGCACAGGTTGCAAACTACAATTCTTTTGTCGTCCGCACTTTCCTTAAAAAAACGCCATACCGCGGAACACCTACCCCTTGGCAAGGTAGATTTACGCAAGGGGGTGCTCCGTGGAACATTTGCGGGCCGGTTTGGTGCGGTCCGCCTTCTTTCTGTAGCCACACCACTGCCTCTTCCAGCCTGTTGCGGTGCTGCAGATGGCTCACCCTCAGGACTGCTGACATCGCTCGGCTCTACACCTTCCCAGGTGGGGTCAGTCACCTCATCGTCCACCAAGTCCTCCTCCACTTCCTCACTCTGATCATCCTCCTCAAGTCTTGATCCCACCACATACTCAGTCATTGACAACTGTATAACATTCTCCTCAACAAGGTCTTTAGACGGAAATAGTGGTTGATTTAATGGCAAGTGTGTCTCATCATCATCATCATCATCCACTACTTCCTTTGACCTTAAATGCCGTTCACATCTGTCATCTTCTTGTGATTGGGTAGCCTCTAGAGGTTGTGAATCAGGGCACAAGATGTCATGTTCCTCTGCAAGCGTGCTTGGAGAGAGGGTCAAATGAAGGATTGGTGATGAGACGAGCTCCTCACTATATCCCAGTGTGGGATCACTTCTTTGACCAGACCGTGTATGGTGGGAGGAAGGATGATCAGAGTGAGGATTATGTTGACCAGACTCTTGGCTACTGAGAGTGGACTTGGTGGAAGACAGGGTGGTGCTTAACCGACTGGAAGCAGTATCAGCTGTCATCCAACCGACCACCTGTTCGCAGTGGTCGGACCTCGAGAGTGATGTCCTGCGACGCCCTGTAAAATTAGACATGAAGCTAGGTATGGTGGATGTCTTTCTTTCTTGTGCTCTGGCACCAGGCACAGTTTCTCCGCGTCCTGACCCGCGCCCTGAACTTTCAGGATCACGTCCACTTCCCCGTCCCTTTTTACCCGCCTTCTTCATCTTACACAGAATATGTGACTTTAATATTTGAGTTTGAAAACTTAACAGTATTTCTTATTATTCTGCAACTGTGCAGAGTACACAGAATAGGCTGCTAAACGGCGGTGAAACACACTGAATGGAATATGTGACTTTAATATTTGAGTTTGAAAACTTAACACTATTTCTTACTATTCTGCAACTCTGCAGAGTACACAGAATAGGCTGCTAAACGGCGGTGATACACACTGAATGGAATATGTGACTTTGATATTTGAGTTTGAAAACTTAACACTATTTCTTACTATTCTGCAACTCTGCAGAGTACACAGAATAGGCTGCTAAACGGCGGTGATACACACTGAATGGAATATGTGACTTTAATATTTGAGTTTGAAAACTTAACAGTATTTCTTATTATTCTGCAACTGTGCAGAGTACACAGAATAGGCTGCTAAACGGCGGTGATACACACTGAATGGAATATGTGACTTTAATATTTGAGTTTGAAAACTTAACAGTATTTCTTATTATTCTGCAACTGTGCAGAGTACACAGAATAGGCTGCTAAACGGCGGTGAAACACACTGAATGGAATATGTGACTTTAATATTTGAGTTTGAAAACTTAAAGGGATAGTAACACTTCGTTTTAACTTTATTTTATTTTGTAGGCATTAAAAAAACATGAAGAATGATATAAGTCTTATCTCTCAAACCTTTATGGTTTATGAGATATTCACAAGCAAAGTTCCCCTCCCCGCCCCTTTTTCCTAGTGTAAGCCATCTCTTCTCAGATGTGAGTCTGGTTGTATGACAGTACAGATAACAGAAGGGGACAATTTTCTTTGTATGAAAACAATGAAAGCCCTTCCCCCCCTTGACAAGTTTTTCAGCTTTTTCCATTATCTTAATTGAAGATTGTCCCTCTCTGCAGTCTACCTGGGCATCTCCCTTCTTATCTGGTTGAACAGGGGTGGGATACTTTGTTTGTGAATATCTCTTAAACCATAAATGTTTCAGAGATAAGACTTATATCATTCTTCATGTTTTTTTAATGCCTACAAAATAAAATAAAGTTAAAATGAAGTATTACTATCCCTTTAACAGTATTTCTTACTATTCTGCAACTCTGCAGAGTACACAGAATAGGCTGCTAAACGGCGGAGATACACACTGAATGGAATATGTGACTTTGATATTTGAGTTTGAAAACTTAACACTATTTCTTACTATTCTGCAACTCTGCAGAGTACACAGAATAGGCTGCTAAACGGCGGTGATACACACTGAATGGAATATGTGATTTTAATATTTGAGTTTGAAAAGTTAACACTATTTCTTACTATTCTGCAACTCTACAGAGTACACAGAATAGGCTGCTAAACGGCGGTGATACACACTGAATGGAATATGTGACTTTAATATTTGAGTTTGAAAACTTAACAGTATTTCTTATTATTCTGCAACTGTGCAGAGTACACAGAATAGGCTGCTAAACGGCGGTGATACACACTGAATGGAATATGTGACTTTGATATTTGAATTTGAAAACTTAACACTATTTCTTACTATTCTGCAACTCTGCAGAGTACACAGAATGTGCTGCTAAACTGCGGCGAAGCACACTGAATGGAATATGTGACTTTAATATTTGAGTTTGAAAACTTAACAGTATTTCTTCCTATTCTGCAACTCTGCACAGTACACAGAATGTGCTGCTAAACTGCGGCGAAGCACACTGAATGGAATATGTGACTTTAATATTTGAGTTTGAAAACTTAACAGTATTTCTTCCTATTCTGCAACTCTGCACAGTACACAGAATGTGCTGCTAAACTGCGGCGAAGCACACTGAATGGAATATGTGACTTTGATATTTGAGTTTGAAGACTTAACAGTATTTCTTCCTATTCTGCAACTCTGCACAGTACACAGAATGTGCTGCTAAACTGCGGCGACGCACACTGAATGGAATATGTGACTTTGATATTTTAGTTTGAAGACTTAACAGAATGTGCTCTAATCTGCAACTTTGCACACTAAACAGAATGTGCTCTAATCTGCAACTTTGCACACTAAACAGAATGTGCTCTAATCTGCAACTTTGCACACTAAACAGAATGTGCTCTAATCTGCAACTGTGCACACTAAACAGAATGTGCTCTAATCTGCAACTTTTCACACTAAACAGAATATTTTTTTTTTTTTTTTTTTTTTTTTTTTTTTTCCCCCCCCACACAAAATAACCTGCTGCCCCCACACACAGTAGTCCTAAAAAGGACTTTTGGTTCTTTTTTTTCACAATTTTTTTTTTTTCCTCCCTACACTGCCTTTCCCTTCCTATCCTCAGCTCTCCCTGGCTCAGACTGAGCCGAACTCGATGGTCAGGTGCTATACAGCACCCGACCACGGGTTCTGGCCAGCCAATCAGTGTAATGCCAGCAGCCAACATGGCTGCTGGCATTACACCGATGTCAGAGCCTCCCTGCACGTTTATTGGCTGCGCAGCAGCCGCAAAACGTGCGGGGAGGAGACCCGAACATGGCGGGCGAGCACATGCGGTACTCGTACGAGTACCGCCATGTGCCGAGCAGAGCGATGCTCGAGCCGATCCGAGCATCGGCCGAGCATGCTCGCTCAACACTAACCATTACCACTGGTTTTATGAAAAAAATTCTCCATAGCTCTCAACAGAAATATGAGAAATAAAAATCAACGGTAGCACTTAAAATGTACTTGAAATGTAATCCAGCCTAATATTTGGGAATCTAAGGGCCAAATGTTCAAAAGAAAAGTAGAGGAGAAACAATTGGTGCTATAGAGAAAAACTAAAAATTATCATTCATTTAAACCCTTTGAATGCTAGAAAGCTGACCTGTCTAGCATTTAAGGGGGGAAATCCCCATTTATGTCAATAGGAATTTTGTTAATTTTTCATTCTTCCCATAGTGCAAATGGTTTTCCCCAGAACTCCACCACTTTTCTTTTGAATATATGGCCCTTATATCAGAGCCATAACGGTACCATAAAAGTGACACTTTCACATTTGTAAACTTTTTTCATACTTTAAGTATATGTTTTCCCCACAGGCAGGGTATTCATAATATACTTATCTTATGTGAAAAAATGGGTTGAAAAGGTTATTACAAGCAACTGAATAGCAATTATATGAAACACCCTGGGGCCAGTAAGAAAAAAAAAACACATTTTGACTTAACAGATCAAAATTCAGTCTTATTTAAAGGTATGATAACACGTAATATTCCATAAATATATATTGCAAGGTTTATGCTGCTAAGAAAAAACTGGGTACTTAAAATGTAAAAAAAATGATGTTGTAGGGTTTATCCCCCTGAGTAAAACAAGGGTAAAACAGTGGCACTGTTGCTACACCATCCTATGGACAACTCTGGTCCCAGAACAGTCCATAGGATGGTGTAGCAGCAGCATCACTGTACAATTTCAGGCCACTGTGATATTGCACCTAAAAAATTCAACTTTGAGTTGTAATAACTTTTGAATAAAACACCTTTCAGCATTGAGAGTACCCTTGTTTTACTCAGGGGGATAAACCCTACAACATATTATTTTTTACATTTAAGCATTACTATCCCTTTAAAATAAGCCTTAATAGACAGTGGTAGCTACAACATAGATACCGTTGAGCTCCACCTCTATATTCATATGAATATGTCTTAGTACAATCCAGAGGTTTATTGCCTTCTGGTCTGGAAATAGGGGATCACAGTATGGCCACACTGTGTTCCAAAATATATAAAACGTTTATACACGCAAAATAACATATATAAAAGCAAAGTACTCAAAACAGATTAACACAAGTTATCAACGATGTTGAAATAGATGTTAAACATAAACACAATAGTAGCAGTACGGGTATTTGTACAGCAGTCTGGAATTAGCCCCAACAGTGAAAGCCTTTACTTGATTGAAATCACTAATGCACTTTCTAGGACCGGGCTTCTCCCAGCCACGATCTCAACACTGATAACTGCGTCCATAGAATTCCCCCATATTCTGCGCCAGTTGTCACCAATGTTAAAGCAGCGATGGGGGACAGCGGGGTGTATATCGTGCTAGTGGCAGAAGTGGTAGAAGTAGATACAGTGAGGGAATTTAAGCATTTGTAAGATAAGTCTATCTTGAACATAAGACAAGACCAAGACCAAATAAGGTTTGACATTTTTAAAAAAGGAACAATAGGCAGACTAGATGGTCCAAATGTGTCTTATCTGCAACCAAATTCTGTTTCTAAATGTTGTCACGCTACCAATGTCAAAGGAGCCACAACACAATGTACTGTAATGCACTGAAATCTTTTCTGACTGATCAGGGGTTAGTCCTTGGTGTATTTTTGGTTATGTTAAGGCCTATGGTACAGAAGATTGGTTTGGGTGCTTTATGGTTTATTGCAGGTAAGGGTTATTTTATGGTTTTACATCAAATAATTGGTAGTGGGTTTGGAAGGTGAGGACAAATAGTAACATACATCATCACATCTTCTTGACATATTATATTCTGAATACTATAGAAACTAATGTTGTATAGTGACCTTGCAACTAATGAATTACTTCTTATTCATAAGTTAAGGTGAGAATATCATAGAGAGTGAATACTGTCACCGTATCTCTTATCGCTATATCAGGACTTGCTACATCTCTTAGAGAAATGATAAAGGTTAGAACATTTAAAGCAGGACAGTAAATTAATAGTACTTTCTTAAGAAGTGAGAGTGCCACAGCCGAGTATTGAAATAGAGTTTAGAAAGATTGTATCTTGAAGAACAGACTAGTAGAACCTGTTCCTGCTAAAAGCACACCTATTTCATATTGGAATTGATTAAGTATAAAATTAACTTAAAGGGATAGTAATACTTCGTTTTAACTTTATTTTATTTTGTAGGCATTAAAAAAACATGAAGAATGAAATAAGTCTTACCTCTCAAACCTTTATGGTTTAAGAGATATTCACAAGCAAAGTTTCCCCCTCCCGCCCCTTTTTCCTAGTGTAAGCCATTTCTCTCAGATGTGACTCTGGTTGTATGACCAGACAGATAACAGCAGGGGACAGTCTTCTTTGTATGAAAACAATGAAAGCCCTTCCCCCCTTGAGAAGTTTTTCAGCTTTTTCCCTTATCTTAATTGAAGATTGTCCCTCTCTGCAGTCTACCTGGGCACTTCCCTTCTAATCTGGCTGAACGGGGGGGGATACTTTGCTTGTGAATATCTCTTAAACCATAAAGGTTTGAGAGATAAGACTTATATCGTTCTTCATGTTTTTCTAATGCCTACAAAATAAAATAAACATAAAACGAAGTATTACTATCCCTTTAACATACCTTATATAGCATATGGTGGGTTGTTCATTATGATAATGCCAAATTAGCATAAATCATTTAGGTAATCTCAAAAGTCATTAATTCTAATTGTCAGTGCACAAATTCCAGTAACTATTCAGTCTTCAGGATTATCATCCTATGAGTTCTGTCATTGGGGCATATTGATTAGTTGTGTTGACTTATCAGTGTTGCCCAAGTTCTGTTCTTGAGAGCCACAAAGTCCCAATCAATGAGGTATCTTTAACCCTTTGAATGCCAGAGGGGTACGGAATGCATTGCTTTGCAATGCATTCCGTACCCCTCTGGCACTCAAAGTGTTAAGATATATACCCCTGATTAAATCTAACAAGAACAAGCCAAAAATGATGTGAGAGGCTCTGAGTACGAACAAAAAGCACAATGGCCTGTTCTCCGGATAGTCACCGCTCAAGAGCATCACATTTTAGCTCTCTAGTGCCATTACAGAGGAGAAATTTCCACATACATATTAGACTAATCCCGCCCATAAGGGCAGTCCAGTACCAAAATGATGGGCAAGTCTCCTCTGCACGGAAAAACCAGCTAACCCCAGACGTACGTTTCGGCCTTATTTTGGGCCTCGTCAGTGAGGTGCAGCTGGCTTCCCTAGGCACTGAGAGCAAGGGGTCCACGTCTGGATTACCCTTTACACTTAGGGAGAAACCCTAAGTGTTTCTCAAAAACAAGCCAAAAATGATGTGAGAGGCTCTGAGTACGAACAAAAAGCACAATGGCCTGTTCTCCGGCTAGTCACCGCTCAAGAGCATCACATTTTAGCTCTCTAGTGCCATTACAGAGGAGAAATTTCCACATACATATTAGACTAATCCCGCCCATAAGGGCAGTCCAGTACCAAAATGATGGGCAAGTCTCCTCTGCACGGAAAAACCAGCTAACCCCAGACGTACGTTTCGGCCTTATTTTGGGCCTCGTCAGTGAGGTGCAGCTGGCTTCCCTAGGCACTGAGAGCAAGGGGTCCACATCTGGATTACCCTTTACACTTAGGGAGAGACCCTGTTTCTCAAAAACAAGCCAAAAATGATGTGAGAGGCTCTGAGTACGAACAAAAAGCACAATGGCCTGTTCTCCGGCTAGTCACCGCTCAAGAGCATCACATTTTAGCTCTCTAGTGCCATTACAGAGGAGAAATTTCCACATACATATTAGACTAATCCCGCCCATAAGGGCAGTCCAGTACCAAAATGATGGGCAAGTCTCCTCTGCACGGAAAAACCAGCTAACCCCAGACGTACGTTTCGGCC
The DNA here is from genome assembly GCA_037306005.1 of Rhinophrynus dorsalis. Lineage (NCBI taxonomy): Eukaryota > Metazoa > Chordata > Amphibia > Anura > Rhinophrynidae > Rhinophrynus > Rhinophrynus dorsalis. The sequence goes on along the minus strand of CM074723.1, from coordinate 343,915,491 downwards.
TTATTTTGGGCCTCGTCAGTGAGGTGCAGCTGGCTTCCCTAGGCACTGAGAGCAAGGGGTCCACGTCTGGATTACCCTTTACACTTAGGGAGAGACCCTAAGTGTTTCTCAAAAACAAGCCAAAAATGATGTGAGAGGCTCTGAGTACGAACAAAAAGCACAATGGCCTGTTCTCCGGCTAGTCACCGCTCAAGAGCATCACATTTTAGCTCTCTAGTGCCATTACAGAGGAGAAATTTCCACATACATATTAGACTAATCCCGCCCATAAGGGCAGTCCAGTACCAAAATGATGGGCAAGTCTCCTCTTTACGGAAAAACCAGCTAACCCCAGACGTACGTTTCGGCCTTATTTTGGGCCTCGTCAGTGAGGTGCAGCTGGCTTCCCTAGGCACTGAGAGCAAGGGGTCCACGTCTGGATTACCCTTTACACTTAGGGAGAGACCCTAAGTGTTTCTCAAAAACAAGCCAAAAATGATGTGAGAGGCTCTGAGTACGAACAAAAAGCACAATGGCCTGTTCTCCGGCTAGTCACCGCTCAAGAGCATCACATTTTAGCTCTCTAGTGCCATTACAGAGGAGAAATTACCACATACATATTAGACTAATCCCGCCCATAAGGGCAGTCCAGTACCAAAATGATGGGCAAGTCTCCTCTGCACGGAAAAACCAGCTAACCCCAGACGTACATTTCGGCCTTATTTTGGGCCTCGTCAGTGAGGTGCAGCTGGCTTCCCTAGGCACTGAGAGCAAGGGGTCCACGTCTGGAATACCCTTTACACTTAGGGAGAGACCCTAAGTGTTTCTCAAAAACAAGCCAAAAATGATGTGAGAGGCTCTGAGTACGAACAAAAAGCACAATGGCCTGTTCTCCGGCTAGTCACCGCTCAAGAGCATCACATTTTAGCTCTCTAGTGCCATTACAGAGGAGAAATTTCCACATACATATTAGACTAATCCCACCCATAAGGGCAGTCCAGTACCAAAATGATGGGCAAGTCTCCTCTGCACGGAAAAACCAGCTAACCCCAGACGTACGTTTCGGCCTTATTTTGGGCCTCGTCAGTGAGGTGCAGCTGGCTTCCCTAGGCACTGAGAGCAAGGGGTCCACGTCTGGATTACCCTTTACACTTAGGGAGAGACCCTAAGTGTTTCTCAAAAACAAGCCAAAAATGATGTGAGAGGCTCTGAGTGCAGAGGAGACTTGCCCATCATTTTGGTACTGGACAGCCCTTATGGGCGGGATTAGTCTAATATGTATGTGGAAATTTCTCCTCTGTAATGGCACTAGAGAGCTAAAATGTGATGCTCTTGAGCGGTGACTAGCCGGAGAACAGGCAATTGTGCTTTTTGTTCGTACTCAGAGCCTCTCACATCATTTTTGGCTTGTTTTTGAGACACACTTAGGGTCTCTCCCTAAGTGTAAAGGGTAATCCAGACGTGGACCCCTTGCTCTCAGTGCCTAGGTAAGCTAGCTGCACCTCACTGACGAGGCCCAAAATAAGGCCGAAACGTACGTCTGGGGTTAGCTGGTTTTTCCGTGCAGAGGAGACTTGCCCATCATTTTGGTACTGGACAGCCCTTATGGGCGGGATTAGTCTAATATGTATGTGGAAATTTCTCCTCTGTAATGGCACTAGAGAGCTAAAATGTGATGCTCTTGAGCGGTGACTAGCCGGAGAACAGGCAATTGTGCTTTTTGTTCGTACTCAGAGCCTCTCACATCATTTTTGGCTTGTTTTTGAGACACACTTAGGGTCTCTCCCTAAGTGTAAAGGGTAATCCAGACGTGGACCCCTTGCTCTCAGTGCCTAGGTAAGCCAGCTGCACCTCACTGACGAGGCCCAAAATAAGGCCGAAACGTACGTCTGGGGTTAGCTGGTTTTTCTGTGCAGAGGAGACTTGCCCATCATTTTGGTACTGGACAGCCCTTATGGGCGGGATTAGTCTAATATGTATGTGGAAATTTCTCCTCTGTAATGGCACTAGAGAGCTAAAATGTGATGCTCTTGAGCGGTGACTAGCCGGAGAACAGGCAATTGTGCTTTTTGTTCGTACTCAGAGCCTCTCACATCATTTTTGGCTTGTTTTTGAGACACACTTAGGGTCTCTCCCTAAGTGTAAAGGGTAATCCAGACGTGGACCCCTTGCTCTCAGTGCCTAGGTAAGCCAGCTGCACCTCACTGACGAGGCCCAAAATAAGGCCGAAACGTACGTCTGGGGTTAGCTGGTTTTTCCGTGCAGAGGAGACTTGCCCATCATTTTGGTACTGGACAGCCCTTATGGGCGGGATTAGTCTAATATGTATGTGGAAATTTCTCCTCTGTAATGGCACTAGAGAGCTAAAATGTGATGCTCTTGAGCGGTGACTAGCCGGAGAACAGGCAATTGTGCTTTTTGTTCGTACTCAGAGCCTCTCACATCATTTTTGGCTTGTTTTTGAGACACACTTAGGGTCTCTCCCTAAGTGTAAAGGGTAATCCAGACGTGGACCCCTTGCTCTCAGTGCCTAGGTAAGCCAGCTGCACCTCACTGACGAGGCCCAAAATAAGGCCGAAACGTACGTCTGGGGTTAGCTGGTTTTTCCGTGCAGAGGAGACTTGCCCATCATTTTGGTACTGGACAGCCCTTATGGGCGGGATTAGTCTAATATGTATGTGGAAATTTCTCCTCTGTAATGGCACTAGAGAGCTAAAATGTGATGCTCTTGAGCGGTGACTAGCCGGAGAACAGGCAATTGTGCTTTTTGTTCGTACTCAGAGCCTCTCACATCATTTTTGGCTTGTTTTTGAGACACACTTAGGGTCTCTCCCTAAGTGTAAAGGGTAATCCAGACATGGACCCCTTGCTCTCAGTGCCTAGGTAAGCCAGCTGCACCTCACTGACGAGGCCCAAAATAAGGCCGAAACGTACGTCTGGGGTTAGCTGGTTTTTCCGTGCAGAGGAGACTTGCCCATCATTTTGGTACTGGACAGCCCTTATGGGCGGGATTAGTCTAATATGTATGTGGAAATTTCTCCTCTGTAATGGCACTAGAGAGCTAAAATGTGATGCTCTTGAGCGGTGACTAGCCGGAGAACAGGCAATTGTGCTTTTTGTTCGTACTCAGAGCCTCTCACATCATTTTTGGCTTGTTTTTGAGACACACTTAGGGTCTCTCCCTAAGTGTAAAGGGTAATCCAGACGTGGACCCCTTGCTCTCAGTGCCTAGGTAAGCCAGCTGCACCTCACTGACGAGGCCCAAAATAAGGCCGAAACGTACGTCTGGGGTTAGCTGGTTTTTCCGTGCAGAGGAGACTTGCCCATCATTTTGGTACTGGACAGCCCTTATGGGCGGGATTAGTCTAATATGTATGTGGAAATTTCTCCTCTGTAATGGCACTAGAGAGCTAAAATGTGATGCTCTTGAGCGGTGACTAGCCGGAGAACAGGCAATTGTGCTTTTTGTTCGTACTCAGAGCCTCTCACATCATTTTTGGCTTGTTTTTGAGACACACTTAGGGTCTCTCCCTAAGTGTAAAGGGTAATCCAGACGTGGACCCCTTGCTCTCAGTGCCTAGGTAAGCCAGCTGCACCTCACTGACGAGGCCCAAAATAAGGCCGAAACGTACGTCTGGGGTTAGCTGGTTTTTCTGTGCAGAGGAGACTTGCCCATCATTTTGGTACTGGACAGCCCTTATGGGCGGGATTAGTCTAATATGTATGTGGAAATTTCTCCTCTGTAATGGCACTAGAGAGCTAAAATGTGATGCTCTTGAGCGGTGACTAGCCGGAGAACAGGCAATTGTGCTTTTTGTTCGTACTCAGAGCCTCTCACATCATTTTTGGCTTGTTTTTGAGACACACTTAGGGTCTCTCCCTAAGTGTAAAGGGTAATCCAGACGTGGACCCCTTGCTCTCAGTGCCTAGGTAAGCCAGCTGCACCTCACTGACGAGGCCCAAAATAAGGCCGAAACGTACGTCTGGGGTTAGCTGGTTTTTCCGTGCAGAGGAGACTTGCCCATCATTTTGGTACTGGACAGCCCTTATGGGCGGGATTAGTCTAATATGTATGTGGAAATTTCTCCTCTGTAATGGCACTAGAGAGCTAAAATGTGATGCTCTTGAGCGGTGACTAGCCGGAGAACAGGCAATTGTGCTTTTTGTTCGTACTCAGAGCCTCTCACATCATTTTTGGCTTGTTTTTGAGACACACTTAGGGTCTCTCCCTAAGTGTAAAGGGTAATCCAGACGTGGACCCCTTGCTCTCAGTGCCTAGGTAAGCCAGCTGCACCTCACTGACGAGGCCCAAAATAAGGCCGAAACGTACGTCTGGGGTTAGCTGGTTTTTCCGTGCAGAGGAGACTTGCCCATCATTTTGGTACTGGACAGCCCTTATGGGCGGGATTAGTCTAATATGTATGTGGAAATTTCTCCTCTGTAATGGCACTAGAGAGCTAAAATGTGATGCTCTTGAGCGGTGACTAGCCGGAGAACAGGCAATTGTGCTTTTTGTTCGTACTCAGAGCCTCTCACATCATTTTTGGCTTGTTTTTGAGACACACTTAGGGTCTCTCCCTAAGTGTAAAGGGTAATCCAGACGTGGACCCCTTGCTCTCAGTGCCTAGGTAAGCCAGCTGCACCTCACTGACGAGGCCCAAAATAAGGCCGAAACGTACGTCTGGGGTTAGCTGGTTTTTCCGTGCAGAGGAGACTTGCCCATCATTTTGGTACTGGACAGCCCTTATGGGCGGGATTAGTCTAATATGTATGTGGAAATTTCTCCTCTGTAATGGCACTAGAGAGCTAAAATGTGATGCTCTTGAGCGGTGACTAGCCGGAGAACAGGCAATTGTGCTTTTTGTTCGTACTCAGAGCCTCTCACATCATTTTTGGCTTGTTTTTGAGACACACTTAGGGTCTCTCCCTAAGTGTAAAGGGTAATCCAGACGTGGACCCCTTGCTCTCAGTGCCTAGGTAAGCCAGCTGCACCTCACTGACGAGGCCCAAAATAAGGCCGAAACGTACGTCTGGGGTTAGCTGGTTTTTCCGTGCAGAGGAGACTTGCCCATCATTTTGGTACTGGACAGCCCTTATGGGCGGGATTAGTCTAATATGTATGTGGAAATTTCTCCTCTGTAATGGCACTAGAGAGCTAAAATGTGATGCTCTTGAGCGGTGACTAGCCGGAGAACAGGCAATTGTGCTTTTTGTTCGTACTCAGAGCCTCTCACATCATTTTTGGCTTGTTAAATCTAACAAGAGCAATTATTATTTAAAGACACCTAACACCTTCTATTAATAACCCCACTTACTATGGACATACATCTTAATGGTCCCCAATAATTTTGATTGTGTGTCTTTGTTCAAAACAAAACATCTTCAATCAGTCATGGATGTAATGTCCATGGAGGCAGTCATGCCAGTTTCTGGCAGTTTTTTAAAGGGATAGTAATACTTAAAATGTAAAAAAAAATATGTTGTAGGGTTTATCCCCCTGAGTAAAACAAGAGTACTCCCACTGCTGAGAGGTGTTTTATTCAAAAGTTATTAATTTTCAAAGTTGAATTTTTTAGGTGCAATATCCCAGTGGCCTGAAATTGTACAGTGGCGCTGTTGCTACACAATCCTATGGACAGCTCTGGTCCCGGGACCATAAATCTCCATAGGATGGTGTAGCAACAGGGCCACTGTACAATTTTAGGCCACTGTGATATTGTACCTAAAAAATTCATCTTTGAAAATTAATAACTTTTGAATGAAACACCTTTCAGCAGTGGGAGTACTCTCGTGTTACTCAGGGGGATAAACACTACAACATTTTTTTTTTTACATTTTAAGTATTACTATCCCTTTAAACGAATGTAGGCAGAGTGCATGTGTTCGTAACCCATTAAGGACCAGAGGGAATGCATTGCTAATCAATGTTTTGCACATCCCTCTGCTCTTTAAAGTGTTAAGATTACCACGTGCCATTAGGTGAGTTTGAGGTCCGGCTAACAGCAGTTACTTTCGCCTCCCAGGACATGAAATCTATGACTGACTGAAAATGTTATCTCTTGAACAAAAGCACAAGTGCAAATCACATAGGAATTATTAGAATTTTATGGTCATATTAAGGTAACTGGAAGATTATTATTAGAAGATGTTAAGAGACAACAGTCTTTAAATTTGCAACCCTTTGGGATTCTGAGGAATCCTTGAACGCTTTTACCATAAGTTACTATAATATTGATGAAATATTGGCTTTGATTTACCTCCCAATAAATAAGAAATACTTTGCATCCACTCCACCTTAATAGATACATTTATCATACAATCAACATTTCTATGTAATGTAAACACATCTTCATCAAGACATTCATGTGATTTTGCATAGAGACTATAGTGGCTACAGAGTATTTCTATTCTTGGAAGATCATCAGTGGTCCTTATGGTGAGATGTGCCTCTTCAACAATCCTATTAGCTTAGTCTCTAGCTGTGTTGGATATCTCCTTATCATCCAAGGATCATAAAAAATTAAACATGTAAAATAAAAATGAGTTAAACCTCAGTCTTCTGGTTAATAGCTGCTACTCGCACTTCTGTAAGTAGCAACATTACACCTTTAATTCAACAGGTCTTCCTCAAGCTTCTTGTTCTACCTCCTAAAAGAGCTGAAGCTTCCAGTAGCAGCATCATTCTTATTGTTGATACAGGTGGGTGCAATGTTACAGCAGCCAACCAGAATAATCTTCTGTCTCTCTGGAGCTCGCAGGTCTAGAACTAAAGAGAAGACTCTCTGTGGAGGATTTGTACACTGAAGGTTATGAACTTATAACTGAGAGGTGGGAGTAGCAGCAAGTAATTAGTAAAACATTAGTAATTAATATTTAGTTTGACATTTTAAACAATTTAGGGAATTGAGATTTGTTTTATGTCAGAAAATTCAAGTCATGCATTCATTAGTGGCTTGATTTATCAATGATGTAAACTAATATTTTATGTTTTTTCAAAACTAGGCAACATTTATTTTGGAAAAAAGTGCCATTCTTTGGAATATTCCTTCAGCCGACATGAAAGCTGGATATTGTATAACCACATTTATAAACGTTGTAACGTTGCACATGTTAATAAACCTTCTTGTTTAATTGGCACAGAAAGCAGTGCAAATGAATCTATATGAACTCTGAAAGACAAACCTTACTTTGCTGGAACAAGAATCTCTCAGCATCTGTATATTGGTAAAATCTGTTTTCATTAAGCAAGTTTCCCCTGTCGTGTTGCTATCCAGAGAGCTAACCTCTTGGCAAACACACATCACTAAGTTCTTTCTAAGAAGTAGTCCAAACTACACAGGATACAATGAGGGGAAAATGATGACACATTAGATTAGAGGCCTGTGCACATTCTGGGTGGTCTGCAAGAATGGACACAACATCTTAATCTATAAACTATTCTAGCAAACCTGCAGAATGTCCACTCGCAAGCTTTAGCACATTTGCTGAGTCAGTTCCATCTATTATGTGATTTTGGTTTCAATGCAGATGTTCATGTTTTTTCCAGTTGGAAAGAGAACTGCTTAATGTTTATTTCAAAATATGTTAATTGTATGAATGACCACCCTGTTAAATTATTTTATAACCAAACCTGAGAAATAACAATGTAAATCTTGAAGTCTGTGTACATACGTCATGGCTGAAGTCCCAGTTTTGGATATTATCAACATAAGCCAGTCAATGTCCATATTTTTCTGGCTAATGTCAGTATAAGTATGTTTTTATACCTGTTTTTTATACCTAATTATAGACTAGTGAAGCTTCTGTGATTTGTTTGGTGTATCAGTTCAACAGATCGTGAGAAAATTCAAATTCTGTCTAAAATGATGCAGAATGAAAGCGGTAAAGGGGAGAGCAGGAGAGAGGGGGGAATGAAAGGTTTGGGGGAAGGGCAAGGAAGTGAGAAAGAAAGTGGGAGAGAACCTGTAACAGCAGGGGAAAGGGAGAGAGGAGAGTGAGAGACACCTAGCAGTAATGGTTCAAGCATAGTGACCCAGACAGGAAGCTTTTTTGACTGATGCTGAGGGCAAGCATCATATAATGCTTTTACTGCTGTCTGATTGGTCTAAGTGGCAAAGTAAACATCTGTTTCAAAAGACATGTTATAGGGTTTTCAAAAAGGCATGTTTCATGAGAATAACTTAACAGAATTATTTTGCTGTGATCAGGGTGGCAGTGACAGAAACAGTGGGTTGGAAGGGATCCTATGGCATCCTTGCATTCCTGATGCTGTCTGCTACTGATAATGATAAGTAGCATTACTCTTGGGCTTTGCTTTAGGTTTTAAGGTTATTGTGAAGTATTAGGGTTAGGTATAAGAGCTAGGTGTCTAGGTTATGGTTCACATTAGAATTCAGGATTATGTATTAGGGTTTGAGATAAAATCATAGGGTTAACAATTTGTGTACCAGAGGGGTGAACAGTGCTGTGTATTGCGTGCCTGTCTCATTAACCCTGGGATTTCTAGATGGGTGTGAAACTCATTAAAGCGCAGCCTTTCTGGTAAAGGGTTTAAGGGCAACTATCATAAGAAGAATGGGCAATCAAAAATTCTGCTCTTCTGCCTATTAAGCCAGGCTGCACTTTGAGCCACTGTGCAACACCATAGAAGGATAACAGGGTACTGAAAAAGAGATCTCGATAGTCCTTTTTCTTTATACTGAATCACGCAGGACATTTTTGACCATAAACCTTTAAAATCAGGCTTGATAAAGAGGGACTATTGGGAATGCACATGAAAACCTGAAGTTTGTGACTGAGAGCCAGAAACACCCAGTTTGTGTTCTAGCAAATGAGACAATTTTCTAATCCCCGAACGGCTATTAGGAGCTGTTTTGGACTGTACAGAGCAGCCCAGTCTTTTATAATAAGTCTTCTCCCAAAGGCACAGACTTGATAAAATGTGTAATTGCCTTTTGTATGAGTTGACATATTGTGTGGTATGCCAGAAGCACTAACCTATGCCTGCCACTTTTTCAAAATTACCTGCATGCACTAAAATGGTCATAAAAATTTCAGATATAAAGAAAAGTTAACCAAGGCATTACATTTTATGAACTATATGTTCACCCACATCAAATGAGGCATCACTTGCCTTTTGCCCCTAGGCTGGTGCTCACAAATGTTTTCAGACGTTGGTGCTATAGGAAAAAATTGAGCTATTTTTCAATACTCTTTCAAAGATGTCTATACCTTTGAAAAATATGGAATGTCCTACTGTAATCATTAGCTACTGCTCTTCCAAGAAAAATAAGACTCCAGTGGTATGAGTTAACATACTATAGTGGGTACCAGTAGCATATAACTACACAAAGTACAAAAACATTTTGCATACTTTTTTCAAATATAATTTACCTGTACTAAAATGGTTATAGGAGCCATATAAATGAAATAAAGGTAGATAAAGGATACCATTTGGGAACAAAGACAAAGAGTTGCTTCAAATGTGGGTCTCCTTGGCTTTACAATGCTAGTCTAGTATTTCCAGAATATTGTGCTATAAGAAAAACATACTATTTTTATACGTCAATCATTTCAAAGACATTAAAATCTTTCAATGCCATGGAACTTCTTGGAGTATTCAGTATCTAGTGCTAGCTTGGGAAAAAATGGTTCCACACTGTATGTAAAATGGTTCCACACTTGTATGTAAACACAACAGAGGGTGCCAGGGGCATGGCTACCATTAGAAAAAAGCTGGGGAAGCAGACAGTGCAAAGTATGTTTCTCTGGCTACCAGTGGAATAATTCATATGGTGTCAAATTGTTTATGTATGATTCTGAGGCTACCAGTGGGAAGCAGATACTGTATGTATGGACATATGGCTACTAAGGGTACAGGAGAACAAGGTTGGAGTTTCAGACCCCATATGAGAGTATTTGTGACTACAAGTGGAGAGTAGAACCAGGCTGGGGGGGATCAGACAGTGTATGTGGAGATCTGTGACTACCAGTGGACAGTGGAACCAGGGTTGGGGGGGGGTCTCAAAGTGTATGTGCTGGTATGTGATGCTGAAGGTTCAGATATTGGATCGCTCACTCCTGCACACCTTAGAGGAAACACTGGTACCAAGTCCTTTCCTGCCCCCAGTGAGTTTTCGCCCACTTATACCAGTCCTACCCTACTCCCTGTCCTAATATCCGTAACTTTCTCACCTTTCCCACCAAGTGGTTTGGCATACCAACAGCTGATTGTTAGAGTGGATATTGGAATCGTCCTTGATGCATACATTGTTCTACACACTGTATGCATCAAAGCTGATTCCAATATCCACTCCCCTCTGTGAGTTTATGGGTTATAGCAGTGGGTGCCTTGGGACTTGCACCTTGCAGGAGGAAGGACTTCCAGGGACTATTCTGAAGGACATAGTTTGCTGGCAACCAGGGGAAGGGACCCCAGAGACACGTACAGCTCAATAAGGGGCTCTGTGAGTTAATTCACTTGGGGTTGGGTTATCTTGTTGCTTCATATTATTTATATATTAAAATACTACAAATAGAGGACTGGTTCTGTTCTCTGTCTTATTTGCATTCTATTTCATTGATAGAGTAAAAATGTAAAAAACAAAAATATGTGTGATTCTAAGAGCCCTGGGTCCAACACAAAAAAAAATTTAATTTTGAGATTTAAACTCAAAATTTTGACTTTAAAAGTCAGAATTTTGACTTTTAAACTCAAAATTCTGACATTAAATGAAGTTTGGCTTTAAAAAGTCAGAATTGTGTGTTTTAAAGTCAAAATTCTGATTTTAAAGTCAAAATTCTGACTTTTAATGTCAACATGTTGACTTTAAAAGTCAAAATTTGAATGATTGTTTTTTGTGTTGGCCCCAGGGCTCTTCCGTAGGATTTACCTAGGTAGAAGTCCTTCATTTAGCATTCCAATATGCTTCTCTTTTTCTCTTTCTTCTCTCCCCATTCCAAAAGTCTCATACATATCTCATTCCTCCCATACATGAGCACACTTGTGCCAAACAAGTATCTTTATTCTTCTCCCGCCATAGATTTCTAACTCTCCCTCTGCTAGATCAGTCTCCATCTTGCCCCTGCCAGGTCTCTCCACTGCCCCTCAGTCTTGCCATCAAGTCTCTCTACTCACTTTTTACCCACAGGCCCACCCACACACCCATCTTTTCCATCTTCATAAATCAAGACTGTTTAAAGTAATTTTGAGGCACTTGGTACAATTGTGAATGAAGGTCTCCACCCTTGAAATTTAAGGCTCTTTTTTTGTCTCAAAGAAAACATTTTTTGGAGATATTTCCAGTACCTCGTATGTATTCCACTGTCAACTGGTAGTTATAGAGCCATGCACTATCTGACGCCTCAGCCTTGGCCCACTTGTAGTCACAGAACTACACATACATTGTCTGACACGTCGGTCTTGGTCCTCTGTCCCAGTGGTAGTCACAGAACCTCGCATACACTGTCTGAAACCCCAGACTTGTTCCAATAGCCATTGGTAGCCACAGAGATACTCATACACTGTCTGTCAGCCCAGCCTTGTTCCAGTGTCCACTGGTAGCCAAAGAACTACATACACTATATGGTACAAAAGCCTTGATCCACTCCCCACTGGTAGTTGCAGAACTACACATACACCGTCTGTCACCTCAGCCTTGTTCTACTGTCCTCTGGTAGCCAAAGAGCCTCATATTCACTTTATATACCCTCAGTGTTGTTCCACTGTGCACTGTAGTCATAGAGCCACACAAACACTGTCTAACAACTATGCCTTGTTCCATTATTGACTGATAGCTGCAAAGCCACACTTGGAAGTCTTAGCCTTGTTCCTCTGGCCCACTGGTAGCCACAGAACCACACATACACTGTCTGAAAACCAGCATTGTTCCAAAAGCCATTGGTAGCCACAAAGCCACACATACACTGTCTGTCACCTCAGCCTTGTTCCAGTGTTCACTGGTAGCTAAAGAACTACACATACACTTTCTGGAACAAAAGACTTGTCCCACTGTCCACTGGTAGCTACAGAGCTACACATACACCATCTGTCCCCTCAGCCTTGTTTCACTGTTCTCTAATTGCCAAAGAACTACACATATACTATATGTCACAAACCTATGGTTCCACTGTCCACTAGTGGTCATAGAATCACACATACACTCTTTGCCACCCCAGCCTTTTCCCACTGTCTACTGGAAGTCACAGAACCACATGTATATTTTCTGACACCCCAGCCTTGTTACACTGTTCAGCTGGTAACCACAAAACCATACATTCTCTGTCTGAACACTCAACCTTGTTTCACTGTCCACTGTAGTCACAGAGCCACAAGCACTGTCAAAGAAGCTTTGTTCCACTATTCACTGATAGCCACAAAGCCACATCTACACTTGGATGTCTCAGCCTTGATCCTGTGTACTACAAGTAGTCACAGAACCACATATACACTGTCTGAAATGCAGCTTTGTGCTACTGTCCACTGATAGTCACAGACCCAGGTACACACTGTGTGATATCCCAGTATTTTTCCACTGATAGTCACAGAACCAAGCATAGACTCTCTGATATTCCAATCTTGTTATACTGTTCCATTGGTAGCCACAGAACCTTACATACACTGTCTAATATCCCAGCTTTGTTACACTTTCCCACTGGTAGTCACAGAGCCACATATATATTGTCTAACACCACAGCCTTGTTCTACTCTCCACTTAAACCACAGCCTTAATCCACTGTCTGATTGGTAGTCACTGAACCACACTGAATTTTGTCCCATATATAGACTGTCTGACATCTCATTTTTTCTACTGTCCACTGGAAGTTAAGGAAACAAACATACATAGTCTGAGATTGTCTGAAACCTCTGCCTTGTTCCACTGTCCCACAAATATCCACAAAACAGCAAAACAGCACATACTGGCCTAGATTCTATTATCCCTGATGCCAAAAAAAAACAGCTGACGGCATGTCTTCAAGCACGGTGAGCAATGCAATTACTCATGCTGTGAAGAAATACCACCGTTAAAAAAACTCACCTTTGGAGCTAATATTGTGGCAGTTTGCGTCATATGACACACAAAAAGCCGCTGAAATATTCCTTTCAATTTTACGTGTTAAGGGACTCACTTTACAATGTGAAAATCTGCACCCAGTTTTTCTGGGCGCAAAATCCCTTAACGCATCTCTAAAGTGCTGACGCAAGAATTGAACCCGTAAAAAAGGTGAAAAAAACTGTCATCAATGGATGTATTGATATTGGGCCCTAAGCCCCATATGAAAAAATATGTGAACTGTTAGCAGAATTAACCCTTAATCGGACTAAGTAAAAAAAAAAACTGCCACTGACAAGAAGCACGTACCATTAATCCTGATGTCTAGAGGAACCTTCAGCACCCTGGTCAGAGACTGTCCATCTGCTTCTTCAATCGTCACTCTTCTGCTCTCTGTAATCTTCGTTCTTCTTATCTTCTTTCAAATATGTCCTGCAAAAAGAAAAGAAAACATCAATGAAAGTTTTTTTTCTCAAAACGTCCCCAACATACATTGACTTAACCCTTTGAGTGCCAGAGGAGTACCCTTCCGGCACTCAAAGGGTTAAATGCAGTTTGGCATGTGTGTTAAAAAAAAATATGCTTCCATTCTGTTTTAGAGAAATTTTAAGGCTTTAGTTATGTTAAAGAATAAAATGCCTCCAAGGGTTAAAGGGATAGTTATACTTTGTTTTATCTTTATTTTATTTTGTAGGCATGAAAAAAACATGAAGAACAATATAAGTCTTATCTCTCAAACCTTTATGGTTTAAGAGATATTCACAAGCAAAGTTTCCTCCTCCCGCCCCTTTTTCCTAGTGTAAGCCATCTCTTCTCAGATGTGAATGTGGTTGTAAGACCAGATAGGTAACATCAGGGGACAATCTTCTTTGTATGAAAACAATGAAAGCCCTTCCCCCCTTGACAAGTTTTTCAGCATTTTCCCTTATCTTAATTGAAGATTGTCCCTCTCTGTAGTCTACCTGGGCACCTCCCTTCTGATCTGTCTGAACAAGGGGGGGATACTTTGCTTGTGAATATCTCTTAAACCATAAAGGTTTGAGAGATAAGACTTATATCGTTCTTCATGTTTTTTTAATGCCTACAAAATAAAATAAAGATAAAACGAAGTATTACTATCCCTTTAACAATGTCCCTCCAGCTCTCAAAGCATATGTTGTGGGCATGTTTTGAAAAAAAAAACTTTTGATGACGTTTTCTTTTCTTTTTTGTGTTTGTGTTTGAGCTAATGATCGGTGTTTGACAGTATGTTAGGCACCGATCGTTAGCTTTTTTCCTTTGTTATACAAACAGATCTGCACTCCTCTATATGCTGTGAATAATGTGTGCCCTGTAATAGGCATATATAAGAATCCTTAGTAAACCTAAGTGAAATAAGTGAGAATTTCGTCCCACAAATTGACCAATCCATGTGTAAGCTTACCAACCATGCCAAGGTATCTCACTTTATGGTAAGTCCTACTCTAATTCCAGTGTGTATACCTCCTGTCTGTTTGGTATCAACCATTCCTCACATGACTTGTGAGGAAGGATATAAATGGAACATATGGTGCTATGCAGGAAACGTGCGCAATCGCTATTTCCCGTGTGAAAGCCACTAGTGAATAGGTTTGCGCATGATTTTGGTGAATTGCACATGAAAATTCAAGATTAGCGAACAGCTGCATATATTTATTTTTTTTGTGGGCGTGGCTAAGAGTAACAAATCTGTGTGAGTGGAATAGCGAATGCGCCTAATGCAAGAACTGCTATTGCGAATGAATTTATACGTCTGTGTACTGTTGTCGTAAAATGGAATTTTTTATGTGTAATTCAAGAAGCTTTCGGTATTTAGCTTCCTGGATTAGAACATGCGCAAAATCTATCTGCGCACAAAAGTGCCTTTATCCAATGTGAGCGTTTCTTGTATCACACCAATAGTTCTCTATGTAATCACTTCATTAATGCAGGCCAACATGGGCCCTGCACCAGGTAAGTCTTTCATCTACACCTTTTTTATTTTATTGTATGTCTGCTGGTTTTAATTGCACTACACTGGGACCCACAAATAATAATAAAAACATCAAAATATCATTTAAATGGTCCCCTCCAATGCGTTTCAAAATAACATGTTTCTTCAGGGATTTTTAATTTAGATAGTATTTGTAGGTGTATTAGAGTATGACTTACCATAAAGTGAGATACCTTGGTGTGACTGGTAAGCTTACACACAGACTGGCCAATTTGCGGGACGAAATTCTCACTTATTTCACTTAGATTTACTAAGGATTATTATATATGCCTATTACAGGGCACACATTATTCACAGCAGAGGAGTGCAGATCTGTTTGTATGTGTTTTCACTTTTGGGTCTAGGCCTGATGTCAGGGGGACCGGAGAACCCTCTCATTTCTTGCTGCTATCTATAGCTTTCATTTTTATACTTATTTTGAATTTATATTTATTATATGGATATTTTATGATTTAGCGCTGCAAGCTTTCTTCTTTTTTTCTGTTTCTTCCTTTGATGTTCCCATTATTCACGCTTGCTTGACTTCCTCAAAGCATATGACCTGCTCGACCCTTTCCAATCTGGATTTCGTACTTCTCACTCCACTGAAACTGCTCTTACAAGAGTGGTCAATGATCTTCACATTGCCAAATCTTAAGGTCACTATTCAATTCTTATCCTGCTTGATCTCTCAGCAGCTTTTGCTACTGTTGATCATGCTCACCTCCTCCACATTCTTCACTCTTTAGGAATCCGCAACACAGCGCTGGACTAGCTTCTCCTAACAGATTCTTCAGTGTCTCCTCTGCCACCTCTTCATCCTCTCCCGTACAACTCTCGGTTGGGGTTCCTCAAGGTTCTGTTCTAGGACCGCTTCTGTTTTCTCTTTACACAATAACACTTGGTGATCTTATTAACTCATTTGGTCTCAGATATCACCTCTATGTAGATGACACCCAGATTTACTTATCTGCACCTCGACTCACTTCTGATATCCAGGCTAAAGTCACAGATTGCCTCTCGGCTATCTCAGACTGGATGGTTCATAGGCACCTCAAACTCAATATGTCTAAAACTGAGCTACTCCTCATCCCACCTAGACCTGGCCTTGTAGCGCCCTTCCAGGTGACTGTAAATGGTACTACCATAAATCCAGTATCAGAAGCGTGGTGTCTAGGGGTGATAATTGACAACTCTCTCTCATTTTCCTCTCATATTAATGCCATTACTAAATCCTGCTGCTTTCTTTGGCGTAACATTGCTAAAATTCGTCCCTTCCTCTGTTCCTCCACAGCTAAAATTCTTATACACGCAATCATCCTCTCCCACATGGACTATTGCAACATTCTTCTGTCTGGCACTCCTCCTCAAAACTCTCCAATGGCTGCCTATCAAACTCTGGATATCTTACAAAATCTTACTTCTCTCTTTCAAGACACTTATCTCCTCTACTCCTTCTTACATTTCCACTCTGATCTCCCGTTATACCCCATCCCGCCACTTACGTTCAGCCAGTGACTGTCTTCTTTCAGCTCCTTTTGTCTCTACAGCTCTGTCAAGTATCAAACCTTTTTCTCTCATTGCTCCGAATCTATGGAATGCTCTACCATCCAACCTGCACCACTGCACCTCTCTGATAACCTTCAAATCTCCCTTGAAAATGCACCTCATGGATAAAATCTCAACATGCTAGAAAGCACTGATGTTGTAACAATGAACGCTCTTATAAACTATTTACATTACTGATGTCCTCTATCATCATCAGAACTAGCACTGTACTCAGCACTTCACCCTAATGTACTCTGTATGTCTCCCATTACCACTTTAGATTGGAAGCTTTCAGGCAGGAACCTCGCACCCAATGTTTCACTCTACAAAGCTCCTGTAACCCTGTATTGTTTAACCCCTTAAGGACCGGGAAAATCTGAGTTTGATTTGACTTAAGGACTGGAGCAATTTTGACTTTTTTGACTATGTCTTTGTTCAACCATATTTTCTCTTTAATTCCTTTTGTGCACCCACATAAATTATATACTGTTTTTTTAAGCACAAGTAGGGCTTTCTTTTGATACCACAATTATATGAATACCTCATTGTTTAATTTGATTAAAATAGAAAAAAAGAGGAAAAAAATTGAAAAAAAACAACATTTTGCTTACATTTTTCTGTCAGGATTTGCATACTATTAGTTAATGAAAAAAAATACCTCTAAATATATTCATTTGCTTCTCCTGAATATAAGAATACCCCATATGCCTAGTATTTTAGTCCTTTACTCACATTTACAAGGTAAATATTACAAGATGGCTGCCGTTATTTCCAACTTGTGATTTCTCAACAATTGGCATGTGAGCATCATAGCTTAGCTGACGGTGCCAGAACCAAAAATGTCCCACAAAGGTATATGTTTCTGAAAACTACACAACATAAGGTAAATAATCAGGAGAATTTTGGAGTTTTTCATGCAGCTATTTTTCCAGAAAAAAATTTCAAAATTGTGGTAATATTTTGTTTTTTTGCAGTTTTCACACTTACATTTCAATACTACTGTTGATATCAAGCACATGATAGGTGAAGATTTTTAAAAATGCATTGTTTAGTGTTCAGCTCCTTCTCCTGAGTATGGCAATACCCCATATGCATAGGTTTCTCAAGGTTTGGGAGAGCTACGGGGCCCAAATTGGAACATGCGCGTTTCCAGTTTCACACTTTGAATTTTCACAGCTTGCATCACTGGTGCCATGTCTCATTTGGGGCTGTGTAACAGTGCTCCACTCTAAGATTTCCCCCCAAAAGAATATATTTTTGGAAAGTAGACACCCCAGGCTTTCATTTTATGTATGTTTTCAATTTTTTTACGCAGCCATTTTACCACCAATCGCTCGTAAATCTTGACGTAAGTTAAAAAAACAGCGTTTTTCACACTTGCACTTCAATGTTGATGTGAATTTCAAGCACATGATAGGTGAAGATTTTTAAAAATGCATTGTTTAGTGTTCAGCTCCTTCCTCTGAGTACGGCAATACCCCATATGCATAGGTTTCTCAAGGTTTGGGAGAGCTACGGGGCCCAAATTGGAACATGCGCGTTTCCAGTTTCACAATTTGAATTTTCACAGCTTGCATCACTGGTGCCATGTCTCATTTGGGGCTGTGTAACAGTGCTCCACTCTAAGATTTCCTCCCAAAAGTATATATTTTTGGAAAGTAGACACCCCAGGCTTTCATTTTATGTATGTTTTCAATTTTTTTACGCAGCCATTTTACCACCAATCGCTCGTAAATCTTGACGTAAGTTAAAAAAACAGCGTTTTTCACACTTGCACTTCAATGTTGATGTGAATTTCAAGCACATGATAGGTGAAGATTTTTAAAAATGCATTGTTTAGTGTTCAGCTCCTTCTTCTGAGTACGGCAATACCCCATATGCATAGGTTTATCAAGGTTTGGGAGAGCTACGGGGCCCAAATTGGAACATGCGCGTTTCCAGTTTCACACTTTGAATTTTCACAGCTTGCATCACTGGTGCCATGTCTCATTTGGGGCTGTGTAACAGTGCTCCACTCTAAGATTTCCCCCCAAAAGTATATATTTTTGGAAAGTAGACAACCCAGGCTTTCATTTTATGTATGTTTTCAATTTTTTTACGCAGCCATTTTACCACCAATCGCTCATAAATCTTGATGTAAGTTAAAAAAACAGCGTTTTTCACACTTGCACTTCAATGTTGATGTGAATTTCAAGCACATGATAGGTGAAGATTTTTAAAAATGCATTGTTTAGTGTTCAGCTCCTTCTTCTGAGTACGGCAATGCCCCATATGCATAGGTTTCTCAAGGTTTGGGAGAGCTACAGGGCCCAAATTGGAACATGCGCGTTTCCAGTTTCACACTTTGAATTTTCACAGCTTGCATCACTGGTGCCATGTCTCATTTGGGGCTGTGTAACAGTGCTCCACTCTAATATTTCCCCCCAAAAGTATATATTTTTGGAAAGTAGACACCCCAGGCTTTCATTTTATGTATGTTTTCAATTTTTTTACGCAGCCATTTTACCACCAATCGCTCGTAAATCTTGACGTAAGTTAAAAAAACAGAGTTTTTCACACTTGCACTTCAATGTTTATGTGAATTTCAAGCACATGATAGGTGAAGATTTTTAAAAATGCATTGTTTAGTGTTCAGCTCCTTCTTCTGAGTACGGCAATACCCCATATGCATAGGTTTCTCAAGGTTTGGGGGAGCTACGGGGCCCAATTTTGAACAAATATTGAATTTTCACATCTTGGTTAACTGATGCCATTACTCATTTTGGGCTATGTTCCAGTGCCGCACTTTAGAATTTTCCCCCAAAAGTGTATATTTTTGGAATGTAGACACCCCCAGCTTTCATTTTAGGTGTGTTTTCAAATTTTTTACACCGCCATTTTACCACCACTTTCTCATAAACTTGACGTAAGTAAAAAAACAGCGTTTTTCACACTTTGCCTTCAATGTTGATGTGAATTTCAAGCACAGAATAGGTGAAGATTTTATAAACTGAATTGATTAGTGTTCAGCTCCTTCTTCTGAGTACGGCAATACCCCATATGCATAGCTTTCTCATGGTTTGGGGAAGCTACGGGGGCCAAATTGGAACATGCGCGTTTCCAGGTTCACACTTTGAATCTTCACAGCTTGCTTTACTGGTGCCATGTCTCATTTGGGGCTGTGTAACAGTGCTCTTTTTTTAAGATTTCCCCCCAAAAGTGTATATTTTTGGAAAGTAGACACCCCAGGCTCTCGTTTTAGGTGTGTTTTCCAATTTTATACACAGCCATTTTACCACCAATCCTGTGAAAATTTGACGTAAGTAAAAAAAATTCAGCATTTTTCACACTTTGCCTTCAATGTTGATGTGAATTTCAAGCACAGAATAGGTGAAGATTTTATAAACTGAATTGATTAGTGTTCAGCTCCTTCTTCTGAGTACGGCAATACCCCATATGCATAGCTTTCTCATGGTTTGGGGGAGCTACGGGGGCCAAATTGGAACATGCGCGTTTCCAGGTTCACACTTTGAATCTTCACAGCTTGCGTTACTGGTGCCATGTCTCATTTGGGGCTGTGTAACAGTGCTCTTTTTTTTAAGATTTCCCCCCAAAAGTGTATATTTTTGGAAAGTAGACACCCCAGGCTCTCGTTTTAGGTGTGTTTTCCAATTTTATACACTGCCATTTTACCACCAATCCTGTGAAAATTTGATGTAAGTAAAAAAAATTCAGCATTTTTCACACTTTGCCTTCAATGTTGATGTGAATTTCAAGCACAGAATAGGTGAAGATTTTATAAACTGAATTGATTAGTGTTCAGCTCCTTCTTCTGAGTACGGCAATACCCCATATGCATAGCTTTCTCATGGTTTGGGGGAGCTACAGGGGCCAAATTGGAACATGCGCGTTTCCAGGTTCACACTTTGAATTTTCACAGCTTGCGTTACTGGTGCCATGCCTCATTTGGGGCTGTGTAACAGTGCTCTTTTTTAAGATTTCCCCCCAAAAGTGTATATTTTTGGAAAGTAGACACCCCAGGCTCTCGTTTTAGGTGTGTTTTCCAATTTTATACACAGCCATTTTCCACCAATCCCTCGTAAACCATGAAGTAAGTAAAAAAAAAAAAACAGCGTTTTTCACACTTAGGGTTGGCGGCAGTATACTGGGCTGCATACAAATTGGTTTGGGAAACAATTTCACCTAAAATGTCTTCCCCCAAAAACAAATCAAAAAAATGATCATGGGTAAATCCTTCCACATCAATTTGAATCCCTGGGTTGCCTGTGAATTCTGAGATTTGTGGGCATAAATTGATACCCATTCATTAGGATCCGGAGTGGCAGGTGTTGGGGCATTTCTTTGGGCAGGTCTTTTGGCAGGTCTTTGGGCAGATCTTTTGGCAGGTGCTGGGGCAGTTGCCAGGGCAGCTCTTGGGGCAGCACTTGGGGCATTTCTTTGGTAGGTCTTTGGGCAGATCTTTTGGCAGGTGCTGGGGCAGTTGCCAGGGCAGCTCTTGGGGCAGCACTTGGGGCATTTCTTTGGGTAGGTATTTTGGTGGGTCTTTGGGCAGTTCTTTTGGCAGGTGCTGGGGCAGTTGCCAGAGCAGCTCTTGGGGCAGTGCGTCTTTTCTTGACAGAAGGCCCAGCGTCATCACTAGAGCTGCTCTCACTTTCTGAAAACTGCGCTATGTCAAAATCTGACGCAGTGTCTGTTGCCTCAGAGTCAGACGCCAAAAAGGCATATGCCTCTTCAACGCTGTACCTGCGCTGCATTTTGCCCACTAAAAAAACTTTTTTTTTTCTTACGCTATCCCTAAACCTAAATCTAACCCTAAAACTTACCCTAGCCTACGTATATCCTGAACCTACCTAACCCAAATGAACTACCTATCTAAACTGCACTTATTATATATATATATATATATATTTTTTTTTTTTTTTTGGGGGGGGGTTTGGGGTTTTTTGGGTTTTTTTTTTTTCTTACGCTATCCCTAAACCTAAATCTAACCCTAAAACTTACCCTAACCTACGTATATCCTGAACCTACCTAACCCAAGTGAACTACCTATCTAAACTGCACTTATTATATATATATTTTTTTTGGGGGGGGGGGGGGTTTGGGGTTTTTTGGGTTTTTTATTTTTCTTACGTTATCCCTAAACCTAAATCTAACCCTAAAACTTACCCTAACCTACGTATATCCTGAACCTACCTAACCCAATTGAACTACCTATCTAAACTGTGCTTATTATATATTTTTTTTTTTTTTTGGGGGGGGGTTTGGTTTTTTTTTTTTTCCCCTAAACCTAAATCTATCCCTAAAACTTTCCCTAACACACGTCTACACTAAACCTACCCAACTACCTACCAAAATACCTAAACTATATTTATTATAAAAAAAAAAAAAAATTTTTTTTAAATTTTAAAATTTTTTAAAAAATTCAAGTGATCAAAGGGTTAATTTTCTTTATTTAAACTTTTTATTTTACTTTTTTTTTTACAGACACACTGGAACACCATCTCCCTCTGTCTCTCTCCACCTCAGCAGTATGCAAGGTGGAGGGAGGCAGAGAGATCTGACAGGGACAGTATTTACAAATACTGTCCCTGTCATTCAGGTTTTGCAACATGTGATTCGCTTTTGAAGCAAATCGCATGTTGCAACAATGTTTCTACCGCTTGTTACTAAGTGTCCCGATACCGGGACACTTAGTAACAAGCGGCTTGAACTCTTCCATCTCTCCGTGCGGCCGCGATGGAAGAGTTTAACCCTTGACGTACCAGGACCGTCAAGGGTCGTTGGATCACATTTACCCTTGACGGTCCTGGTACGTCAAGGGTCGCTAAGGGGTTAAACCCTGAAATTGCAAAGTGCTGCGTACACTTGTGGCGCTATATAAATAAACATATTCATTCATTCATTCATATTAGGAACTTAACACACAAAATGGATGTTTGGCCACAAGTCTGTTTTGGCCTCATGTCTGTTGTGGTTTCAGCTGGTAGGAGTATTGGATCGACTTAAACATTTGTTTTTGTCATCCAGTATCCAATTTTGCCCAACTGCAAGTTTTAGCGCAAATAATTGAATCAAGCCCACAATATCTGACACTCCAGTCTTGTTCTATTCAAAACACATTATAACAGACCCACACATACATAGTCTGACATATCATCCTTTTTCAATTGACGGTCACAGT
The DNA here is from genome assembly GCA_037306005.1 of Rhinophrynus dorsalis. Classification (NCBI taxonomy): domain Eukaryota; kingdom Metazoa; phylum Chordata; class Amphibia; order Anura; family Rhinophrynidae; genus Rhinophrynus; species Rhinophrynus dorsalis. The sequence continues at coordinate 343,892,741 of CM074723.1, read as the reverse complement.
TCTACACATACATGTCTGACACACCGGTCATGCTCCACTGGTAGTCACAGATCCACAAATACATTGGCTGTGACTACTTTACCTTTATTTTCTGCAGGTGGTGGAGTGTTCCACAGCCATTCTGTCCTCAGCTGTACTGGGCATGGAGCCATTGCACAGGCTCTACCTCAATGCAATCTGGAAGTACAGGTAAACAGACATCCTATGGAATTATTCATGCTGAATAAAAGAGAGGACAGTGTACCCACAGAGAGAAATAAAATAGGGCGTCCTGCAGGGGTGGGCAAAGTAAGGCCTGCCAGCTCCTGCTGTTGGATGACAGGGGAGCAAAGAAGTCTGTCAATAATGCAGTGGCAGATGCAAAGCACTCTTCTCAAGTGTCACCTGAGATGAAATGCAATTGTTTGTGCCTGTGCAGCCTCTAACACCATAGCTTCTTATTACCTGTGACTGGCTATTTACAGGCTAATCACAGCAGCAGCTCTTCTCAAATATTCCAGTTGTATGTAATCTGAAAGCAGTCCCCCTCCCAAGTTCCTATGACCATGAGGATGATGGCTTTGTTGAAGTGATTACCTTAAACTCTGCTCATTGCACACTGCACTCACAGCAATATGCTGCACACCCCTCTGACTGTTACATTTTAAGTAGACACATGCACTCTGCCTGCTTCAGTTTAAAAAAAAAACTGCCAGCAACTGGCATGTCCGCCTCAATAGACATGATTTCCAGGACTGAACTGCTAAAAACATGTTATTACTCAAACATTTAAAGGTTTCAGTAGAAGATCTATTTGTTATGAAATGGAATAATATTTATATAGTTTTAAGGTAAGTACTTCAATAGTTTCCCCTCTCAGTGTACAGTTCATGTTTATTATTTTGATTGGCTAACATGGCACTACACCTTTAAACACTGTTAACCTCAATGTGGCATATTTTATTTTAGCATTCACCACATTTATACAACTTAAACAGAGTTGTAGAGAACACAGCTGGTTGATTCAGGGGTGAGTCTAAAAAAGGTTGTTTATATTGTTGCAAATGTGCAACTATAGCCTCTTAACTGTGCCTTTCTGTGTGGGCCCTGTAATTCTTGATGTGAGCTTATATAACAGCAGATGTACAGAACACCAGGAGCCACTGAAAAGAAATTCCCATATTATTCAGCGAGGCTCATGCAATATGTAGAACTGGAGCAATTCGGAATACCAGCTGCACCATAGGGCAAAATACATTTTCACACACACACACACATAAACAAATACACACAAACACAGGGCGTCATAACAAATCTTGGGGCCCAACAGAAACATAAAGCCAGGCCCCCTATACCCCTGTCTTTCTCCCTACCCTGGTCACCACACACACTGTGTCACACCCCAAGCTTGATCCACTAACCACTGGTAGTCACAGAGCCACACACATTCATTGTCCGACAATCATGCTTGTTCCAATGGTAGTGTCAGATCCCCACATATTATGTCCTCCCCCCCCGCCTGGTTCCACTGGTAGTCACAGTCCCCACATGCAGTGTCTGACCCCTGCAAACCAGGATCTCCTTATAGTCACAGTCCTCAAATGCATTGTCTTACCTCCAGCATGGTTCCATTGGTAGTCACAGTTCCCACATACATTACCTTCCTCCAAGTCTGGTTCTACTGGTAGTCACAATCTCCCCATACACTGTCTGACCCCACCTCCAGCTTGTTTCCAAAGGTAGTCACAATACTCACACACATTGCCTGACCCCACCACCTGGACCCAATGGTAGTCAAAGTCCACAGATACACTGTCTGACCCCCAACCTGGTTGCACTGGTAGTCACAATCCCCACATACACTGTCTGACCCCACAACTTGGTTCCACTGGTAATCGCAGCCCCTACATACATTGTCTGACCTACGCAGCCTGGTTCCACTGTTAGTTACAGGTCCCCAAATTCACTGCCTGATCCGCCCTCTTTAGCCTTCTTTATGGAGTAGAGAACTTCAGATCACCACAGCCACGCTGTCCTCCATTCAGTTTCATACTGCACCGTGGTAGAACAACAACCTCAATGTGTCCTAAAAGTATTGGGTAAGAGAAAGGTGGCCATGGAACTGCTATGCTGAGGGGTTGCATGAAACTGACCCAATTTCTCTCAGAGGAGGCAGTTGCCTAAAGCTATGTATTTTGTGCCTCAGGTATACAGGCCACAGTAATAGGTATGACCAGAGCAATCCTAATGCCACTCAAATGCATTAATTCCTTCTTTATAGTAATGGTTTTATTTAACAGTTTACATACCTTTTAATAGGCTATTATTTAACACCCTGGATACTAGAGAGGTCCATCTTCCTCTTCTCCTGGAGCTGGCTTCTTATTTTGTTACTAAGGAAGATGCATTGACTTTCATGGTCTAAATAACTGTAAAAACACACACCAATCCCTCTAATTACGGTGTTGTTCAGTTTGATCAATGGGGCCTAAAATCTTCATCGAGCTTCATTTACATGCTGCATACAATTTTATAAGGATTAAGAGGGTAATGAATGGAAAACAGCGTTTAATACTAGGTTTTTGCCATTACAAATATTTGGTCATGCCTTTCTGACTGTGTAACGCCCCTGGTGTCTTTCAAGGATTCATTAACAGTGTCTTCCAAGACATTCTGTTATCCCATGTTATTGTTAATTTGGATAACATCCTTATTTACTCTTATGACCTAATGCAACATCAAGCCTATGTGAGAGTAGTATTCTGGCATCCACAGGAACATTCTCTGTATGCAGAGGAAGAAAAATGTAAGCTCAACAAGTTAAGTCTTAGTTCCTTGGCTACATCATTTCTGACCTGGACCTTGAGAGGGATCTTGCTCTTCCCAGGGATCTCAAGGCTCCATCCCCTTGCCATTACTTCACTCCCTTGGATGCACCTAGTTATGGATTTTGGTGTTGGTCTTCCTTCCTTTCATAGGTGCACATCTATACCTGTGGTGTATTAGTTTTCCAAACAGGCTCATTTCTTGCCCCTCGCCAAGGTGCCCTCTTCCCCTGAGCCGGCAGATATATACATTAAGAAAAACTTCTGCTTGCATGACCTTTCACAGATTGTCTCTGACTAATGCTTGTGGTTCATCTCATGAGTCTGTAAATCATTTTGCCGCAGTCTGGGTATTGACGTACATTTCTTATCCTCATGCCACCCACAATCTATTGACCATATGAAGCAGAGTTCTCTTTTAACAACTTGCAGCATGAAGCTTTGCAATGCTGCCCATTCCTTGCTGTGCTGGGGCATAACCCCATTTTCTTATCTTTCCTTGATGCCAGCAGCATCTCTTGCCTCTACAAATTTTCCTACGTTTGACCTTCCAATTAGACAATGTAGAAGAGGAATTGAAAAACATGTTTTAATCATGCTATTAACAACATGAAAAACTGGGGGGGGGGGAACGGACTAAGCTGTGATATTGAGGTGATAATGCGGAGATGACTTCTACAGTGTGATAAACAGTTGAACGATAAGTTGGTACATATTTGGGCAAAATGTTTATGTTTAAGTTAATGGTAAAATGTCTAAATGGCAAGGACTTTTTATGTGATGTCATTACTCAATAAAGCTGTGGCCAGTTTTAAAACCATATATGGTATCTGAGTCTTATTTATCTTTCTGGTACCTATTACCCAGACATGTACTTCCATCCTACACTTTGTTAAATCCCTTCATGTATTTAAATGTTTCTATCATATCCTCTCTCTCTCTTCTCTCCTCCAAGCTATACATGTTCAGATCTTTTAGTCAATCCTGATATTTTTTTTCTGTAAACAGTCACCATTTTAGTAGCCCTTCTCTGGACTTTCTCTAGAGTTCCTATATCCTTCTGGAGATGGGGTCTCCAGTACTGTACACAATACTCTAGGTGAGGTCTAACTAGCGATCTGTAGAGTGGCATGACCACTTCCCTTTTTCTACTACTAATGCCCCTAGCTATACAACCCAGCACGCTGCTTGCATTCCCCACTGCTTTATTACATTGCCTGCCTACATTTAAGTCATTAGTAATAATTACTCCCAAATCCCTTTCCTCTGTTGTCTCTGACAGCACAATACCCTTAACAGTATATTTTTCCTTTGGATTTTTATGTCACAAGTGCATTATTTTACATTTATCAATGAGAGTTTTATTGCTGTGGAGCAATGTTATACACTTATATACACACCCCACACAGTCTGATCTCCTAAAAAGAGGGACACCAGGGTGGGAAAGAGGGACAGAAGGATTTGGGTCTCAAAGAGGGACTGTTCCTCCTAGAGAAGGACACTTAGTAGGTATGGGTTCTCAAACATTTAAGCAAATGTTTACATTGTATCATCTGCACAAGGGAAAGAGATGAAGGTGAGACATGTTTTATTCCTATTCTACATTTATAATGACCTGACATATGTTGGAAAGAATGAAGATATACATTACAACAGTAATCTTAGGAAGGGAGCTTAGCTTACCAAAGGGGACATATTTATCAACCATAGTTGTCAGATACATAAAAGATGCATACACCATGGGGCCTATGTACTAAGCACAGTAAACACTAAGCTATATGCATAAAGAGCGCAGAGCAATTATTCAACACCTTAACAGCTTCACAGAGCACAAATAAAGATTAGATGAGAGTTGGTACCGTGTTAGCCGTAGAAATACAGGATGCAAAATTTTTTGTAAAGTTGATACCTTTATTGGCTAACTAAACAGATTTAAAATGCAAGCTTTCAAGACTTCTTAGGTCTCTTCCTCAGGCATGTTATACAGATAAATATGAAAACTTCTCTCTTAAATACAAGTACACATTACATTGTTTATAATGGAAATCAGATAAGAACGTTAGTCCAGATACCAATTCCTTGATCAGTCAATGGTAGAGGATAAATATTATCATTGATTTAAGTGGTTAATGCTCCCATTTAAATGAATAGGAATTTATATTTGTACAGTTTGTTTGCCCAAAATTGTTCCATATTTGTCTTAGCATATACAGTATGTCACATACATTTAGACCTTGGATGATAGAGATGTCTCTAATGTGGATTGCATTATCTTGGACAATAGAGATATATCTAATGAGAAGAATTATATTCAAGCTTCAATTGAAGATCTTTAAATAGAGGCAACAACCATAAACTAATTACTAATTAGCTGTCTCCCTAGAACAAGTTTAGTTTGTTTATAGATAATTACAATTTGCCTATATGATGTACCAAAAAAAAACAAAACATTGTTTTTGAGAAACCTGCCATCATATTTTAGTGGCAGTTTGGCATTTAATGCTAATTCTCTGTAGAGTATGCTAATAAGTCCAAACTGAGGCCAGAATTCTCATTTGCTGTTCTATAAGAAATTACCCTAGTGTACGGGCTCTGTCTGGGGCACTGTGAGCAACCTGTGACCCTCCTGCTTTCAGAATCAATCCCATGATCCATAGCCCATACCTCCCAAGTGTCCCTCTTTAGAAGGGACAGTCCCACTTTGAGACCCAAATCCCTGTGTCCCTCTTTCCCACCCTGGTGTCCCTGTGGTGTATGTATAAGTGTATCACATAGCTCCACAGCAATAAAACTCACATTAATGTTTGTTTAAACTTTAGTATCTGTTTATAAATAGTGTGTATAAATAAAATACTTTAGCTTTGCTCTAAATCATTTATTCAGTTACACAAAGAGCTGCTAATAGGTGAACCTGAAAATGATCGGTAATGCCCCACCCACTAGCTACACCCCCATCAACATCACCTAAAACAAAAGTGTCCCTCTTTGGACATTTGAAATGTTGGGAGGTATGCCAGCCAGCAGTAAGGTGAATTGTAGTCCTGAACAGCTGAAGGGGCCTCAGGCTGCTTAGCTCTGGACTAGATTAATTCATATCACAGTAGGGGAAATGTACGAATCCAAAAGTACTGCTTCACTCTGTTCTAGCCTTCAAATCATGTGGATGGATTTCATGGCATATCCCAGAACATATGGCCAGATACCAGAGCACACACTCCACTAATACTCAGACTTTAATGAGAGCAAGACCCAGCCATCTCTTTAGCCTTCTCAGGTAGATGGAGTAGAGTTACAGGTTTCTCTGTACCTTATTAACCCTTTGAGTGCCAGAGAGGTATCCAATGCATTGCGTTGCAATGCGTTAAATAACTCTCAGGCACTCAAATTGTTAAACAAGGAGCAGTGAAATGAAACATCCATACATGTCCACACTGTCCTCCCCATGGCACCATTAACTTTAAAGGGAGAATTTTCAACATAAACAGACTAGTATGTGGGCAACAGAAAATAAAAGCACATGGACGTCCAGCACATACAGGTATTTTATAGCAAACTCTGATTAGTACTCCCCCCATTGTGTAGTTTATATTGGCCCAACACATACACTAATTTGTATAATTATCAAATTTTACAAAATTTTCTCCAATGGGAGCAGACGTAGCAAAAGTTATAGGGCTGCTGTGTGCAGGCCTCAAAATGGTTCCTATCAGTCCCCATAGATCAGGGATGGGCATCCGGAGGCCCTCCATATTTTGAGGACAAAAGTTCATGCAATCCCTGGCCAACCAATGGCTGGCATTGTCATGATGGAAGATGTAGCCCAACTCTGCCATAGACATTCTGTGTCTTGCTTTCAAGCCCAGTATAGAAGTGTTGTGGAGACATGAATTTCAGTCTCTTCCGAGAAGAGCATTGTGGGTCTCTTTTCAGATGCCCATTGTGCTCCCCATTGGTTCAATGGGAGGCTCACTATGCAGCCCCAGCTACATCTGCTGCTCTAGTTCCAAGGGGGCAGATATGCCAATGGGTCACTATCAGCTGATGAATACCCTTTGATAGACACTATTCTTATAGGTCATTTCCCTTTGATACTCTCCATTTCTCTAACTTGCAATGTACTATAAAAAGGTTTAGCATGATACTATAGAAGTATCAATGTCAGTTTAAATGCAAGGTAACTTTATGAAGCTTAAGTTTGCCTATTGAAAATATACCTTTAATAAATAATGTATTACTGTTAAAGGGACAGTAATAAAATGGAAAACATATATATTGCAGGGTTTATCCTGCTGAGTAAAACATGGATACGCTCACTGCTGAGAGGTGTTTTATTCAAGAGTTACTGCAGTTAATACTTACATCTTTTGGGTACCTTGCATCCATGACCTGAAATGTTATGGTGGCGCTGTTGCTACAGCAGTCTCAGGACACCTATGGTCAGTTGACAGTAAACCTCCATAGGATGCTGTAGCAATAGCGCCATTGTAGAATTTCAGGCCATGGTGGTACTGCATGCAATAACTTTTGAGTAAAACATCTGTAATAAGTTGGCAAACCTTTGTTTTACTCAGCAGGATAAACTATGAAATATACATATATTTTCAGTATAAACCCTTTGAGTCCCAGAGGGTACGCATTGCATTGCTTTGCGATGCGTTGCATACCCCTTTGGCATTCAAAGGGTTAAGCATTACTAACCAATTAAAATAATTTTCTTGTCTTCTCTTACTGAAGAAAAATGGGTCTGCCCATGAGAATAGCTACACATTAATCTGAGGGGTCCTCCAGTGGAAAAGCAGAACGCTAGCATTTCCCCTTTCATTACAGTTCAGGATAGAATTCATTTGGCTGTAAGATAAATATTTTTACAGTGCTGTACATTGTATAATAATATGTGTATTACTATATCACACAGCTGGCCTTTCGCAGTTTCATCATTTTAAAGATAATTTAACATGCGCTCAAAAGAAAAGAGGAACAGTTCTGCGGCAATTTAGCAACACCTTACGGGACACATACAAATTCTTGTTGATTTGTCGATGTGACGGGGGTACAGGGGTTACTGCTTGGTAGACCGAGGGTTAAGCGATTTATCCAGCCAGACAAAAAGATAATAAATTGCATTTATTAGAGAGGTCACGGCACAAAAACATAGGACAACAATTACAGGCAAACAAACAGGGGTAAAACATAAAAACTATAAACGGCTGCTGTTCTCTCTTGGTGTGTCAGCAAAGTTGCACAGGTTGCCAGGGGTTACATATGGTAATTCATCATTAGAATTATGGAGTTTTTCATGAAGCTAGTTTTCCAGAAATCTGTACCAAAATTATGGTTTTCTGCATTTTTCATTTTTACATTATGACATTGCTATGGATTTCAAGCACCGGATATTTGCAGATTTTAAAAAAATGCATTTATTAGTGTTCTGCTACTTCTTCTGAGTATGGTAATGCCTCAATGTATGGTCGACCCATGTCAGGGGCACTCTTGTGGGCTGGCTGTAAGTCACTCCTCTTCTCTGTAAGGACCATCAGCAGAATGCAGAAGAGAAGTGATTTTAACAACACGGGTAAAAGAACTGATTCAGGGGGCTGTACCAGTTCTGTGTGAAAGAGGCCTTAGGCAGTAAATTAAGTACAGGGAACTCAAGCAAATAAACTTCAGGGAATATTAATGGAAATGTCATAAAATATGCCTTACTTCAAAAACATGACTAGAGATAAAAGAAGATCATTTTGCTGTTAATTGAGCTATAATGTAAGTCAGGCAACAGACTAATGACTAAACAAAACAAACTAAGTCTTTCACATCAATGTATTTTAGATAAATCTGGTGATGTTACTGGAACTCATTTATCAGGTGTAACTCTTTCATAGCTAAAGGGATGTGCTTACTACACATTGCAGTACAATGCTTTGCAAACCCATCTGGTAATCAAACAGTTAAACTTAAGGGACCCAGCATTCTGATGACTATGGTCTGTCATAAAGCTATATATCTCATAATTATAGTTTTAAATAAAGAATGGCTAACATAACATTAGTTTCTTTTAAAAGCCCTTTCAGTATCACCCATGTCATTATAAAGTGTTAATTCAACTTAAGCATAACTAAAGTTATTCTTGGGTAAAACAACCGCACCATAGGAGACACGTAATTTTGATTTAAATGGGGTTTTAACCCTTTGAATTCTTAAAGTCCCACATCAACATCATTTTAGCAAAATGTTTTGTACACATTATGACAATAAAGAGTTAAACTGGAGGGACTCTGGCTGCTGTAGGTGATTGGCTGAACAGTCAATGTGACATCAAAAAGAATGTTAGCAGTTTTGAGAGAGCAGTGAGGGAGGGAGCAGTTCCAGAGCAAACCAGCTGCATTACTGAAGATGGATAAAACATCCCATTGATTTAAATGGGGCTTTTTAACACTTTGAAAACTAGAGAGGTCTCCAATGCATTGCTTCATTCTTCTTGGTACATCAACATCATCATAGTAAAATGCTTTGTACACATTTTGGCAATAAAAGAGCTAAACTAAAGAGACCTGGCTGCTGTTGATTATCAGCTACCGGGTCTGTTTGACACTTAAGGGAGCAGTAAACTTTTTTATGAAAAAAATATTTATTGTATGGTGTTTCCTGTTAAGTAAAATAAGTGTACTCCCACTGCTGATAGCTGCATATTTCCAGAGTTATTACTGTTGAAACTTGTGTTTTTTCATTAGCAGTGCCTTCTAGTGGGCAAATCTCAATCAGTTACTCTGTTACATTCTCTTGGAGAAGAAAGTCAGTGACTTACAGCTCTCCACAGAATGTGATAGAAACTGCTGAGTCATTTCCTGTAAGAACAATCAGGAAATAAACACAGTAAATTCACTTCCTGGTTATTTGAACTGTTATAAAGTTTGAATAAAACAACTGACAGTGGTGGAAGTACCCTTGTTTTACTCAGCAGGAAAAGCTCTATAACATATAGGTTTTCGTAAAAAATGTTTACTGCTCCTTTAAGGGGAGGTTGACAGTTTACTGAGAGCATTATGTCTTGTGACTGAGAGAGATTACCATACCCCCTATATTGCTTGTGAATTCTGATCAGTGTCTTCCAGCCAGCTAAAAAGAATTGTAGAAAAGTAATGCAACTAATTTATAGAGGAAGAAATATATATTAGCTCAATGAAAATGTTTTTTTCTGAGGAAATTGCTAGTTTTACCCTGAATTTTGAAATCTCTCAGAGGTCAATAATCAAGGATACAGTTTGACTAGCCTATGGTGGGAATGTACGGCTCCACCAGCATTGCTTATTTTCTGCACTAAGACATTAGCCTCTGATACCCTGTGGGGTATGCGCTATAGCATATGATCATTTTAGATCATACCGGATTATACACACCACCTTTGATAAAACTATAATGCAAACATGCCAAATGCTTTCCATACAAAGGAAAACAATGATATGCAGATTTTCTCTGTAATGTTGGTACATATTGAGAAACAAGGTGCTGGAATACATAATGCCCCAAAACACCCATGTACTCCCTCATTGCCCTCCCTTTGTCACAAATAATGTAAAGAGGAGAATTTTCAGTATATAGTAAATAGAGACATCACAAATTTCTTGAGTATCCTGATCACTGTCTTTCAGCTAAAACAACTGTTGAAAAATTAATATATCTCATTTATAAGAAAAGAAAACATTGGTTCAATGGAATTGTCTTTACTTAGGATAATCTGATGTAGGTTTTCACCTTGCAGTTATACAATATGATGAGCCTATGTGAATTTTTTACTTGTTTTTCAACTTCTCTTTGGTTTTGTTATGGTAATATGGATGATCTAGGGCAGTGGTTCTCAGCCAAGATGCAGAAGCACTTTGGTGGTGCTAACTTACGCAGGAATGCAAATGAAAACACATAAAGGCAATATACATATTCAGCTCTACAGTCAGTTGTAACTGAGCATTTATGGTATATTGCTTTTATCTGTGTTCATTGTTTTAATATTAAATATATACTTATACACACCCTGAGTCAATTGCCTCTGGGGAGGTCCCTTGGCCTTGCCCCTGAAATAACATTACTTTTTAATGGAAAGGAGCCTGCATGACTTGGACTGATTACAGACCAATAGAATGTTGGAAGGAAAAGCTTATCAAGAAAATGTGCTATATTCTGCCCATTAAATCTCTCTTTCAGTGGTTAACAGTTATGAAAAGAAATACTTGCCTTTATGCTTTGTTTAGATACACTTTTCACTGGATGAGATGCGTTCCTTTCCAGGCACAGACAATGGAACCAGATTAAAACTAAATGATGTAAATGCACTAAGAAGAACTTAATTAGTAATTCTGGGGCAAACCATCTGCACAACAAGGACAAAGAAAAGTCCCAGTGATTTAAAGGGGAACTGTCGCCCCCCAAAAAACTAATCTTAATTGATTCTTCCCTTTAAAATATATTTTAACCTTTTTTAAAATTCATAATATTTACATAATTATTATTTAGAAATGTACCTTATGACATAGCTTTGAAGGTTAGTGTGGTACAAGCTGTATCACACTGCTTTCCATTCCTTCCCCTTTGTCCTTACAGCACACCAGCAAACATCCCCACCTATTGTCATGACCTGGAGAGATCCTTTCATTAAAGGGACTGTAATGTCCCATAAAAACTTTATATAGTTTTGTAGAGCACAAGAAAATAAGAAGAATGGTACAAACCCTATCTCTCAAACCGCTATGGTATGAGAGATATGTGCACTGAAAATTCGCCCCTCTCTCTCTCCTTCTCCTGACGTCAGCGTCTAGCTGACAACAGGAGATTCCAGTCCGGGGACCAGTTTGCCCCTCTCTCCCTTTCTCCTGATGTCAGCTGTAAAGCTGACAGCAGTAGATTCGAGTCGGACAACTCAAGGAGGCTCTGCAGTAGAGCCGAAATTGTGGTATTGCAAAAGAATTACTCCATTGGAAATGTCTACAAAATGTGCTTGCAAACCAGGCACACTTTGTAGACATTTCCAAGTAATTCTTTTGCAATACTGCAATTATGGCTCTGCTGCAGAGCCTCCTCAAGTCGTACGACTCGAATCTCCTGCTGTCAGCTCTACAGCTGACATCAGGAGAAAGGGAGAGAGGGGCAAACTTTCAATGCCTATATCTCTCAAACCATAGGGGTTTGAGAGATAGGGTTTGGACCATTCTTCTTATTTTCTTCAGCTCTATAAAAGTATAAACAGTTTTTATGGGACATTACTGTCCCTTTAAGAGCTTCCAGGTCATGTATCAAGTAACAAACCTATTGCCTGAGCACGTCTTACAGACGTGCAAGCTTTTCATTGTAGATTGACAGCTCCTCAGAGGGAGAGCACTGCCAATCAAGAAGAATGTCATCAAGATGGCCCTCTTGCTGTCAGACTAAATTTCAGGTAGTTTTTAAGCACGGATGCAAAAGATTGTGCACTAAAAGGTTGTTTTCATGTACGTTGTGGGGGAGAAAGCAACGGGAGTGGTGATGTTTACACATGACAGATTCACTTTAAAGGGATAGTAATACTTCGTTTTAACTTTATATTATTTTGTAGGCATTAAAAAAACATGAAGAATGATATAAGTCTTATCTCTCAAACCTTTATGGTTTAAGAGATATTCACAAGCAAAGTGTCCCCCTTCCGCCCCTTTTACTGATGTAACACTTTTCAGCCAGGGCAGAAGGGAGCTGCCCAGGTAGACTGCAGAGAGGGACAATCTTCAATTAAGATAACAGAAAAACCTGAAAAGCTTGTCAAGGGGGGCAGGGATTTCATTGTTTTCATAGGAATAAGAGTGTCCCCTTCTGTTATCTGTCCAGTCTATGGACTGCATTCCACATCTGAGAAGAGATTGTTTACAGTAGGTAAAAGGGGCGGGAGGGGGAAACTTTGCTTGTGAATATCTCATAAACCATAAAGGTTTGAGAGATAAGACTTATATCATTCTTCATGTTTTTTTAATGCCTACAAAATAAAATAAAGTTAAAACAAAGTATTACTATCCCTTTAAACTGGGCTTTTAAGTCTTTGAATGCAAAAGAGATCTCTAAAGCATTATAAAGTAATGGATTGGAGAACTCCCTAGAGTTCAATAGTTAGTAGGTTCATTTAAATCTGTTTGGAGGATTTTGGTCTAATATGGTACAGTTAGTTTGTTCCTATTCTACTCTGGACACCATCCTCAGTGATGCTGATAAACTAGGAAAAACAGTAGCAGTTCTGCACTGCACCATAGGGGACAAATAACTATTCGCATTCATTGTAAATAAATGGGCCTGTCACAGAATGAGTTTGGCCAATCAGCAACATGGGAGGGTATGACGAGTTGCCACAACTCAGACACCTAGTTTGCCTCTCTCGCACCCATTTATACCCACAGATTACTCTCTGAATACCTTAATTGCCACTGCCAGAATATATTTAATCCTTTGAGTTCAGCATTCACAGAATTTTCTAGAAGGGAGAGTTGTGTTTATTCAACCAATCGCAGCTGGCCTTCCTGAATACAAAGACTAATTGCAACAAAGGTCCCCTGTATACCCTCCTACATGTGAATGGCATCATGTTTGGCTTTCCTGTGTAGGAATGATGTCACGCTAATAGGGTGGGACTTCATACATTGTACATCCATTCCCAAGAAGGGGAAATACCCCGTGAACAGTAAGACATCTAGTGCACAATATAATATTAATAAACCACATCATGGAATATGATTGCTTTAGTGCATACTAGTGACGACTTTAATGTGAGAAAACCCCAAATGCCTCCTAGGAAAAAGGTGAAAAGTTGAGACATTCCTTGTTACTGGCTGGGGGGTTTGCTGAAGTCCCAGGGGTGAGATGCACTAAAGTGTGATAAAGAGGTGATAAACAGAGATAACTTCTCCAGCTATTACTTCTCCAGTTTCCATGTTATTCTTTGGAGCCTATGCAATAAGATCTCTCCCACTTGAAAAATCTTTGTGCACTGGCTCCATGGAATAACATAGGAGTTGGAAAAGTGATATCACTGGAGAAGTTATCTCCTCAATATCAACTTTTTAACACACTTTAGTGCATAAATAAAGGATTATTATTATTATTATCTCCTCCCAGGTGTCACACTTGAATCCTTGGGTCTTGTTTCTTTGTTTTTTTTGGGGTGCATAATGATGCTAATCTCAGTACTAGTACTGGTGCAATTGGGTTGCACATTGCACTAATAATGCATTAGGTTCGTGCAGACCTCCGGACTTTTGGGAACCCAGCAACATCCTTGGAATAATGTTACACCACTTTCCTTTGCTCCTTGTATTTAGTGTTTAAAGGGACAGTAATGTCCCTTAAAAACTTTTCATACTTTTATAGAGCTGAAGAAAATAAGAAGAATGTTGCAAACCGTATCTCTCAGACCACTATGGTTTCAGAGATATAGGCACTGAAAGTTTGCTCCTCTCTCCCTTTCTCCGGATGTCAGCTGTAAAGCTGACAGCAGGATATTCGAGTCGTACGACTCGAGGAGGCTCTGCAGCAGAGCCGAAATAGTGGTATTGCAAAAGAATTACTTTATTGGAAATGTCTACAAAGTGTGCCTGTTTTGCAAGCACACTTTGTAGACATTTCCAATGAAGTAATTCTTTTGCAATACTGCGATTTTGGCTCTGCTGCAGAGCCACCGTCTGGTCCCCGGACCGTAATCTCCTGCTGTCAGCCAGATGCTGACATCAGAAGAGAGAGGGGCGAATTTTCAGTGCAAATATCTCTCATACCATAGTGGTTTGAGAGATAGGGTTTGCACCATTCTTCTTATTTTCTTGAGCTCTACAAAACTGTATAAAGTTTTTATGGGACATTACAGTCTCTTTAACAAGGTGCAGAAGAAAGAAGTGCTCAGAAACTCAAACAAATGTCCCCCTTCCTTCCATTTGGCATAAAGGGCATATGTGGACCATGTTTGATATAAAAAGCTTAGGAAATTGGCATTAGGCAGGCAGAGCACCAAGCAATCAATCTCAGCACCTATTTTAGTATATAATTGTATTATAACATCTTTCCTACTGCCTGCAATACATATTTCCTGCTGCATATAGACCCTATGAGTGCCTCAGAGGTTCACATCTTGCTTACTCTTCTTGCATTCAAAGGGTTAAGACCCATAGTATCCTTTTTTCAATAAAACGTGTGCAGTAGTATTGTCCTTTTGCACCATTTTTATAATTGAGTAACTAACCATGTGAAAATGAATCCCTGTTTTATACCGCAGTGCCCCCTAAGAAACTCACATTGCCTGGAAATAATTAGGATTCCCTCTATGTTCATTGAATTAAAAACACGCACACACATTTTTTTTTTAATTTCACTTTGCGTATTCCCAGCTGTGTAAATGTATTTGGTGCTGCCCACATACTGTCATTAAGAAATCATTTGTTGCTGGTCAGCACTCCTGACAATTCACCTTCTGCCTGCTAACACTAAAACAAACCCCTCTCAGTGTCTCTCTTCTCAGACTCACTGAATTACTTGCAGCTGCTTTAAATCACATACTCCCACAGTTTCCTTTTTGTATTCCCTTTCCTGAAAAAGTTGGAAACTGTAATGTACTTTCTAGAAAAATCTTTCTTTTTTTACTGTACCTCTCCTTTTTTACATTATGCAACTTGATTATTGAAAATACACACTCTTTTACTGTGCAAAAAAATGCTGATGAAGGATTTCAAATGTATCCACTTTACTAATGTAAATACCACCAACTGATTAGAGCAAAGGAATACAAATTGAGGCCTGGGGCCATTTGCAGTTCTCAGACACGGGGCTTGATTTAAAGGAGCGTGGTAAAACAGCTGGTAGGGCCAAATTGAGTACCGATCAACAGAATAAAATGGCTAAGTCGCTATTCAAAGGCCCTACCAGCTGAAAGCACTACAAACGTTAGGCCACAGAAAAGGTCTTGTGGCCAAAAGTTTTTTTTAATTAAGTTCCCAAAATGCCGTTAAATCGTGGAAACAATGGGAACATCAGAGGAAAAAAGCTATTGGTGCCTGACATAACAATCGTTAACTTATCTGTGTTACACTTACCTGTCATCCTATCTTCCTTCTTTTTCCTCTTTTCTTTTTTTCTCTTTCTTCTTTCTTCTTCCTCTGTCTTCTTTTCTTGTAGTTGCATCAGCTGATTAAAGATAAGGAACTTTAGTCAAAAAGATACTGGGTCTTAAATTACCAGCAATAAGTGAGTCCCTTATTGGATCTTAATGGCTAACGCAGTCAATTGAATTGCATCTCGTGGCGTTTGTTTTATTTTTCAATGGGCTAGAAGTCTCTTAAAGATCTGATAAGGAACTTTAGTCAAAAAATACTGGGTCTTAAATTCCCAGCAATAAGTGAGTCCCTTATTGGATCTTAACAGCTAACGTAGTAAATTGAATTGCATCTTTTGGCGTTTGTTTTATTTTTCAATGGGTTAAAACGTCTCTTACTTTAACGCCCCTCAGAGGGTTTTTTTGCCAGCAGTAACTGAATCGCTTACGGTGCTTGAAAATATGCCAACGGGTTGTTATGTTTTTTTTTGCCCATCAGACCTCTTTAAATCAAGCCCATGGTCAGTTCAACACTTCATGCATTTTCTATCAACCTACTGGATGTCTCCAGTGCATTGATTCTCAATACATTGGAGAAGTCTCTAGTTGCCAAAGGGTTACAGTTAAAAATCTGACGCTGCAAAACATAATAATTTTTACTTTAGAAAGAAGGCAGCCATTTAAACATTTTAACTATAAATTAAATATATGGCTTATGCAATTTTAATCATTATTTCTTTCCAGAAATCTTCTGTAAAATGTAGTTATTTAATGTCAGAGCCCTAAAAGCTAATCTTAAACTTGCATTTAAATTGTATGTTTAGACTATCCTACATTGACACTGTTTGGTTAATTGTGTTTTTGCACATCTAATTTATTTAGATTAGTACCCACTGTTCTTCTATTTAGAAATGCTGGTATATTCTCTCTCTTTATTTAAAGACAATACAGCACTTATCACTTCTAAGACACCTTATCATTATATGTATTTTAATGGGAGTCCTGGAATAAAAGCCACCAGAGAGCACATGTAAGTCTGGATAGATTTAGACATTTTTCAGCTGGGATACAGGGCATTTAAGTGTTTATAACCCCAGACCTGGTTCTACAGCTGGTGAGATGGCTCAGTTGGATAATGAACCAACTGTAGAATCTGATCAAACCTCAGGGCTGCAGAAACTAGTCCCAGTAGGATCAACTCAGCCTTTCATCCTCCTGAGGTAGATAAAGAGGCGTGTGTTCAAAGAAGTAGCAAAATAGCTTTTGTCGTTTGTAACGACTTTTCAAAGTACAGTGTAGTTGGGCTCATTAATATTTTCAGAGAGTGTTGGTTGTGATCGGAAATATGTTGTTTGTCCTGACTGAAATTGTCGTATGTAAAGACAAAAATGTCATACAAAATGTCCTAACGACAAAAATGTCTTAACTAATAAAAAAATGTCTGAACTAAAGACAAAAATTCTCTCGTTTAGAACTTCACATTCTCTCCACTTTTTTCTTAACATACAAATTTTGTCTTTTGCAAGACATTTTTTTGTCGTTAGTTACGACAATTTTTTTTTTCCTCTATACAACACTGGAGGATAGTTTAGCCACGCCTTTTCCCCGCCCCTTTGCCCAGCAGTTCTGGAGTTGTGTTGTACACAACGGACATTACTAGTTTTTTGTCGTAAACTCTATAGAAAATACGTTGTTCATGCACGCAATTACTTATTTTTGTTATTCATACAACATTTTTGTCGTTAGCCCTTTGAACATACAGCCCATAGAGGACAATTAAATTGGATAATAATATCTGTACCCCATGACTTACTCGAAAAGGAGAGACAATCTCAATGTATAATTCCTGGTAAAATACTTTGATATTTTAGGTGTTAGTTTTCCTTTAATACTGAGTATGTGAGGTTATATAGAAAATATACAGTAGTTTAATAAACTAGCTGTGGATTACATGAGCATGAACTCTGATTCTGTGCATGATTTTCTTTAGTGACTTATATTATTTAGTAGTATATGTCCTAACATTAATTGGTTTGTTTTCAGTTACCAGCATAATCTGGTGTCACACCTGTGACTAGAAGATAGGAGTAGACTTATCTGCATACCTGGGAACTCTCAGGATTTGCCCCGGAGACTCCGGTTCTGACAGAGCTTTACCGGGTCTCCAGGGCAGAGGCAGATTCCTCCGGATGTGGAGAGTTTCTATTGAAACTCTGCCACATCTGCTTTTTCTCCCGTTGTGCCTCCGTCCCCAGCCTTCTGTGTGACACATTTAACCCTCTGAGTGCCAGAGTGGTACGGAATGCATTGCTTCCGTACCACTCTGGCACTCAAAGGGTTAAATCCCCCCGACACTCGAGTTAAGCCCCGCCCCTTTTTGACGTGATTAGAGTCATTTTAGTTACCCCGTGCTGAACAGAGGACTACCCTCCGGGTAGCCCTCAACTGAAAGTTCCCAGGTATGCTTATCTGTAACTGATGCAAAAAAGTGACTCATTGTAGGAAGTGCTATGGTTTTCCCTTTTATGGCATTACTATGCGCTCCATGACTGTGCCAATACTGTGCTCTCCACTTTTTCAGCAGTGCTCTGCTCTCTGCCTATTTAGCTTTGCCATGTTCTCCACATTTTTAGAAATATTATGCTTTCAACCTTTATGGCCAGGCTATACTATGATCTCTATCTTTATCTCATTACTCTATTCACTTTTATTGTGATACTATGTTCTCCATCTTCTTGATAGGACTCTGTTCAACACCTTTTTAGTAGTAGCATCCTCTCCCACTTTTTAGCAGTACTACACTTTCTTACTTTATGGCCGTACTATGCTCTCTACCTTTTTGGCAATACTATTCATTCCACCTTTATGGCCTTACTATGCAGTCCACCTTTATTACAATGCTAAGCTCTCCACCTTTTTAGAAATACCATTCTTTGAACCTTCATGACTGTACTACGGTCTCCACTTTTATTAAGGTGCTATGCTCTCCACCTTTTTAGCAATACTATTTTCCACATTTATGGCAATACTATGGTCTCCACCTCTATTAAGGTGCTATGCTCTCCATCTTTTTGGAAGGACTCTGCTCTCCACTGTTATGGGGGTACACACACTGGTAGGTTTCATACCGTCACCTTTATAAATGCCTCCTTGTCACCTTACTCCTTAACACACTCATTTATACTTACAATTCAACCACAATAATGACAACTCAGCCTACCCTAGTAACTGATTCCAGTCCAGCTCTTTAAATCCACAAAATGCAGTCCATATCTCCCATCCACATGTCCCACAACCTTGTATACTCCAGGGTTCACCCTCCAGCCGTACTTCAGTAGCTGCCCTGTCAAACCACTATAAAAATGTAAAATTAAGAAAGGTATACGGATGTAACTAACAGCTCTTTGAAGGACACATAACTAGTTCTTCTTTTAAACAAAGAAATGATATGCATATACTTGATTGCTCAGAGATAGGCTATTTTTTTGGCCTTAGGGCTATATCCCAGTTCTAAATGGTTTCAGGAAGCTGAAGTGGTACAGCTTATCCTAAGAGAAAAAAGCACAATGTGTGTGTACAAATATTATATGCAAACATACATGCATATTCACATACACTCTCTCAATCTTACAGTCTCACTCTGACACATAGACAAAGTTATTGACATGCACACATGCTCTCACATTTACACATACATACACTAACTCTCACACACTCACAGGCCATCTATATATCCCACAACTCACTTCTTTCCTCCTACACACCATTCACTCCTCAACCCAGCTTCCATTGCATTCCACTATGGTCCCCAAGGAGTTCTGGTTCTTTCATGTGCAAAATGTATTATCCTATGTAATAATTCGCTAAACTGTTTGTCAGAAGCCGTCATGCGCAGTATAGACGGCTGAGCGCGCTGCAGTCACGCGCACTACAAGCGGGGCTCTGAATTCAGACCGTAGTCCCCGATTACGGGCTGAATTCGGAGCACCCCACTCCGTATCAGCCGCTGCACGGACAGTCTCTTCTGTGCATGACTGTACCGCGGCTGTTGCTGACTGACACTGTGGCCCGTGTACACGGGCTGTCCAACTAGTGATAATTAATAGGCAAGGCCTTCATTCACACGAGGAGAATGCACCATGATACATGCCCCTTTCCTACACTCAAAAATACAATATAAAAGTAGAGCCTGTTTTATGGGCAAAACAACTGCAAACATACACTAACTCTTATACATATATATATGATGGTAAATATGCTTGCTGCTTGCCAGAGTGCCCATTCGGCAGCAGTAAGTTGTCTCAACGCCTCTCCTCTGCACTTTTTGCACGTCATGTGGATTGAATTGGGCCACTTCATGTGACTCCTGCGCAGTAATCACACGTACTAGCATGCAATGAGCATTGACAACTGAGTAGGTATGGAATGACAGATCAATCCGCACATAATACAAATAGGAAGTACAAAGGGAAAGTGAAACTTCTTAACCCTTTATGTGCCAGTGAGGTAAGGCATTGCTTTGCAATGCATCTCTCAACTTTCTGGCACTCAAAAGGTTAAGCTGCTATCTAGTGGGCACTCTAGCATCTAGGAAGTACAATTATTGGCAGGGCTGGCAGTCCCCCCCAAGTTTGCCAGGCCCTAGGAAGATGCCTAGGTTGACTTGCCCATGATCTGGCTCTGTAATTGTTGTGGCAATATGGATCATATGCACAAAGAGGCAAACAGTTAGCACCCTGTGGAATAAATGAAAAAAGCCCAATGACTGAAGAAGGATTTTTAACTCTTTCAATAAAAGAATGTCAAGTTAATCAAAAGGACTGAGCTACTGATTAACTCACCTGCCCTTAAAGATATAGCAATACTTCGTTTTATCTTTATTTTATTTTGTAGGCATTAAAAAAACATGAAGAACGATGTCTTAGCTCTCAAACCTTTATGGTTTAAGAGATATTCACAAGCAAAGTTTCCCCTCCCTCCCTTTTTACCTAGTGTAAGCTATCTCTTCTCAGATGTGGAATGCAGTCCATAGACCAGACAGATAACAGAATGGGACACTCTTATTCCTATGAAAACAATGAAAGCCCTGACCCCCTTGACAAGCTTTTCAGGTTTTTCCCTTATCTTAACTGAAGATTGTCCCTCTGTGCAATCTACCTGGGCATCTCCCTTCTGCTCTGGCTGAGCAATGTTACATCAGTAAAAGGGGCGGGAGGGGGACACTTTGTCATTGAATTACTCTTGAACTACAACTCTGACAGAATTAAAATAACACTCTCCAAAGTCCAAATACTATGATGATTAATTAGATCTGCTTTTATAATGAAACATTACTATCCCTTTAAGCAGGGAAATCCTCAGATTCTGTCCTGTAAGTGGCCCCTGAGGACAGTTTTGAGAACTACTTCTTAAAGTAGCAGGAGATTACCTGCCTAATAGGAAATTCAACTCTGCCTATTTTAATATTGCTCATTTGTCTACGATAAACAGTTTTAGGTCCTTGAGGTTTTTTGGTTATATGTGTATCACATTCACCATGACCACATTTCATTCTCAGTAGTTCCAAAAAGCTTTAAAGTTGTCTGCACCCATATGGGGATAGTCATAGCTTCCCAGAAGTAAGTCTGAACCTGTGGGAATTCTAGAATCCCATGTTTGCTATTAGGCTTAGAAAAAACAACAATTACTGGGTTTCTCCCCCTGTTCATGCAACATAGCATTTCCTCTCTAATGAGTAATACTGAGAATCATGTAGAAGTATACGTTTTATATTTTAACTACTTGGATGTTAGAAACATCACAGATTCATTGAAAAGAAATGCATTGGGGATGTCTCTAGAATGCAATGGGTTAAAGAAAAAAAATCTGCAGAGGAGAAATCCTAGCCCTGACATAATTCAGTAAGGCAAACAAATAATTCTGTAATAATAAGAGATGAGCCAAAAATCTACAGTTTGTTTCAGGGATAATTTTGGAGGACCCAATTTGATTGAGAATGAACCATGTATGGACAAGGGAATGTTGAAAGTATTCAAGGGGCAGTAGAAAGATACGAGAGCGAGAGAGGCTGGGAACTGGAGCCGTGTAAACCATGGAAGAGTGGTAGAAGCAATGAAGAGCACAGGAGAGAAAGAGGGTGGAAGTGTGGAAGAGAGGGGGTGGGACTACAGGAAAATGGAAGAGAGAGAATGGGGAGAGATACAAGGGAGATACAGAGCACAAAAGAATTGGAGAGTAGAAACAAACGAAAAACCCAGTGACAGTGAGAGAAAGAGGGGAAGAGTTGTCCTGCAGTTCTGCCTGACTACTAACTGACTCTCCTGCCTTGAGCATATGTGTGACCTGAACAGGAACCTCTCTGATTACCATCTAAAGATAAGCAAACCTGTTTTTTCCCACCTATAGACATTACATGATTGGCTTTCCTTTAATATGATTGGTTAAAGCAACTATTCAAACATGAAGTGATACACATTTCACAAAACGTATTTCGCATTTTGGGAAATGCCAAGTTTGGTATGAATGCCAAAAGTACAAAACCATATTTTGTATATTTATCATATAAAACCTTTTTGCCACTGCAATGGCAACAGTATTTAAATAAAAATAACAACCTATCAATTAATCTGTAGGAATAAAACCCAGCCTTCTTGTCATGTAATGAGTGGGCATTCAAGGACTGTTCTCACTATATTCCATACCTTTACCCCTTTAGTATAGCAATCAACTTTTACTCTGTAGGTATAGCAATCACTTACTTAAGACACACGCCTGGCCAATTAATTATTATGCTCCTTATATCTATTAAAATTAAAAGGCCAATATCAGAATGTCAGGAGAATCAAAATACCAGCACTATTTTGCATGATTAAAGGTAGGGTGCCAAATACAGGGAGACATATCAATAATAAATATGCTGAATGGCTTAGTACATCTCCTTCCAATCCTTGTTTACATGAAGTGATCGTTATTGCAATATATTATTAGACAATAGCCTATTGTTATTCCTGTTTCCCCTTATACTTATTGAATGTTGTAGAGGGAGATGTGTCATGTAGGTGGGATGAGAGTATATGTTCATCAATGTTGTATGCACACTGTAATCTAAAATACGCTGCTTGTCTAAAACTTACTTATGTGATCCTCTATCCTGTGAGACAAGCTTAAAGCTGCCTCTCACCGGAGGTATGATTCTCCTGACATTCTCATATTGGCCTTTTGATTTAGATGACATTTTAAACTAGCTGTATTGATGGTCACCCAATAGAGGGAGACATTTCAATAGGATACCCAAATGAGTTATCTTTAGGCACTTTAGTCTGCAACAAACTCTAAACATATTGATTTCATTCAATTGCCAAGACCATTATAATGGTTGTGAACACAGTGCACCTTCCTTAAGCATTGCAGTGCTGATATGAAAATCTGACAGCAATCCTATATATTGTAGGTGGTGCATGCTCATTGGATTGACATAAAACATTTTATTTTACTGGCTTCGGCGAGCTGAACTGTCTTTGTGAAGTAAATCTTCAGTAGCATTTAATCATGTATTGGCTTGATAATGACTTTGGTAACCTTACACTCAGTCAACTTGGGCTTGGGCTTTTAACACTGCATGCTCTCTCAACATATGACGAGTACAGTATAATCTGTTTTTGAAGGAACACTAAGAGTCTTATGTTAAAAAGAAGTTTGTTTGGAAATTTTGATCAACATTTAAATGTATTTAGCGTAATGTCACTTTTTAGAAAGTGGAAGAAACAAACATTCTTTATAGAAAAAATTTGAGACATATGTAAAAAAAATGTGAAGCCATTCTGGACTAATCTGGCTGCATCATAGGATACAAATAACAATTTCCATTGCTAAAGAGGTTAGAGACTTCTTTAGCATTCAACAGGTTAAAAGTCACATTTCAGTCACAAGTATTTTGGGTAATTTATTTATAAATATATCTATATATATAAAAGAATAAGCCTCATTGCATAATTTATGGTACCTCACACACAGAACATAATTTATGTCTCCTCAGAAAACAAACACACATTGAACAGAATGCCTCATTACATAATTTATGTCTTATTAGAAGATACAAGTCCCATTGGGTGATTCAATGGGGAGGTTACTGCTCCTATTGGGTGATCAAATCATGCAGGGACTTGGCCCGCCCCCACTTTCCAGGCTAGCCACCACTATATAACTGACAAAAAAACAAAATGTCTGCCACTTGCTCCTACACCACTGACACACACACACACACACTATAACTCGCCCGATAGCCGCAATACATACTCATTAAAATCACTGAAAATGTTCTCACCGACCAGGAGCAGCCGGAGATCTGAAACATTACTTCCCCACGCCGTAATGTCAGATTCAAGCACTACATACTCTGTGTCCCAGGCGACATTTTCATGCTACTAAATTCTGTCCGAACCCTCATACAGCAACTTAACAGAGCCCTACATCGCTGAGTTTGCTAAGCTGCTGTGTGATTCTCCAGACACCATTTGGTAGCATGAACATCGTGCCTGGGATGGAGAGCGCTTGGTGTCCCACTCGCTCCCTTCTCCGGCCTTTGTATGAGGGTAGTTTTGTTTTTCCCTGTCATCAGCTCTCCTGCCAACCCTCCCGCCTCCTCCTGTCTGGCCCCCGGCCCTGCTGCATAGCCTGAGCCCGAGGACACGGCCCGCCATCTATCTGCTCACTCCCTGCTCGAGCCCCGACCATACCTGGGAACTTCCAGTTGAAGGCTACCCGGAGGGTAGTCCTCTGTTCAGCAGGGGGTGACAAAAATGAAGCTAATCGTGGCAAAAAGGGGCGGGGCTTGCAGTGAGTGGGGGGGGGGCTTAACCCTTTGAGTGCCAGAGTGGTTCGGAATGCATTGCAAAGCAATGCATTCCTTACCACTCTGGCACTCAGAGGGTCAAAGGTGTCACACAGGAGGCTGGGGACGGAGGAACAGCGGGAGAAAAAGCAGATGTGGAGAGTTTCAATAGAAACTCTCCACATCCGGAGGAATCAGCCTCTGCCCCGGAGACCCGGTAAAGCTCTGTCAGAACCGGAGTCTCCAGGGCAATCCGGAGAGTTCCCAGGTATGGCCCCGACACATGCACATAAATGTAGGCGGAGGCTGCGGCCTAGCTTCAACTGAAGAGCCACCGTGTGCTCGCAAAACCTTGCGCAACCACAATTTAAAAACATCCAACTCAGGAAACAACAGACACACACTCCTCCAGCTGTTGCCCGACTCATTTATGTAGTGCGGATGCGTTCTAATCAGATGGGTGGGAAGTGGATACATTGAACTGCAGCTTCCACAATCCTTACACATGTTCAGTGGAGAACATGAAAACGACAAAAATCGCTATTTTCATTGCGCCCTCTTAAGATGTCTAAGGATTGTGGGACTTATACTGCAATTAAACCGTTACATCTTTTACCATTTACATGTCTCTCAATGTCTAACCTTGTTTTGTCAATGTTTTGGTCACTGCTGTCCACCTCACTAACGCACACTTATCTATCACCTCCCCTTCTCCCTTGCTGTTCCTCCTTCCCAGTTCCTTCTCAGACGCACACGCAGGCTGAGGATGATGGGCTTGTAGGGGAAAACTTGACTGTTCACTATTGAAATATTGCCATCTACTGGCCTACACACATAATCGCCTCAAACAAAACCTCGAAATCAGAGTGTCGATTGAATAAAACTACCCACATCGTGATTTCACATGCTTAATAGTCCAATACTGTTCTGTGTTGCATGCTTAAAGGTGGAATACTGTTCTGGGGACAGTTGGAGGGATAACCCTATGAGTGCCAGAGCGGAGTGAAACCTCAGGTCAAATGGCTAAAAAATTTTAAAAACACACTCAGGAGTGAGAAGAAAATATTTTATATAGAACACTCTTTGTAATCTGCATGTACGTGTCTGTCTATGTATCTGTACATGTGTATGCATGTTTCTATGTATGTATGTGTGAACGCTCTACTACAACTAACACAAACTTCAAAACACTGTTGTACCAAACATTCCACTTAATATTACTCAATACAAACCTAAAACAAATCAGACGGGCAACTTCGTCCCACATTGCTAGTATATATATACATATATATATATATATATATATATATATCCTATATAATAATTTGCTAAGGTTTGTCAGAAGCCGTCATGCACAGTAGAGACGGCTGTGCGCTCTTTAGTCATGACCAGTACAGATTGCCCTCGCCGTGCTGTTACGGAGCGGGGCTCTCCGAATTCAGACTGGAGTCGCACAGAGAGGACTCCGGTCTGAATTCGGAAAGCTTCACTCTGTATCAGCTGCGGCGTGGCCACTCTCTACTGCTCATGCCTACAGAGGTGGAACTATGGCCCTGCGTGATTCGTTTCGACAACATTTGGAATTCAATGAAAAAGGGATCATTCGGCGACATTCGGACCTTCCGACAGGCAAGGGTCTTTTGCCAAAAAAATATGAATCCAACTAGCCCTTGTCCGAATATCATCAAAACTTTTGGAAATTCGGCGACTACTTTCCCTCCATACTTTCCCTCCATGTCTCTAGTCCAATTAGCTTCTCCGTTTCATGCGCTACTTTTCCGCTTTGTCTTTATTCCAATTGGCTTCTTCGTTTCATTATGGGGGTTGGACAATTGACACAGACACCCAGACAGACAGCTTGCATTTCCTCATTGTGTTGTTGGAGCTCAGAGAGAGAAGAAGGAGATAGAGAGTGTCCAGTTGTTGTGTAGGCAGGCAGTTAGCATTAGGCATAGGCAGGCAGCCAGTATTAGTGCCTTATTGCCACTGCAAGGGAGAGTCATCTTTGTTCCTGTGCAAAAAATTAAAATATTAGGGATTTGTTTGAATAATTTTCAGTGACACTTCAGCTAGTCTCACAGTTCTGTAGGCAGGCCTAGTACCTTATTACCACCGCAAGGGAGTCACCTGTGTTCCTGTGTAAAATATTAAAAGTAATATTACAGCTTTGTCTGAATAATTTTCAGAGTGACACTTCAGCCAGTCTCACAGCTCTGCAGGTAGGCCTAGTGCCTTATTGCGTCCAAAAGGGAAAGTCACCTTTGTTCGTGGGTAAAATATTAAAAGTAATATTAGAGCTTTGTTTGAATAATTTTCAGAGTGACACTTCAGCCAGTCTCACAGTTCTGCAGACAGGCCTAGTACCTTATTACCATCACATGGGAAAGTCACCTTTGTTTCTGTGTTTAACATTAAAAATAATAGTAGGAATTTGTTTGAATAATTTTCAGAGTGACCCTTCAGCCAGTCTAACAGTTCTATAGGCAGGCCTAGTGCCTTATTGCGTCCGCAAGGGAAAGTCACCTTTGTTCGTGGGTAAAATATTAAAAGTAATATTAGGGCTTTGTTTGAATAATTTTCAGAGTGATACTTCAGCCAGTCTCACAGTTATGCAGGCAGGCCTAGTACCTTATTACCACCACAAGGGAAAGTCACCTTTGTTTCTGTGTTTAACATTAAAAATAATAGTAGGAATTTGTTTGAATAATTTTCAGAATGACACTTCAGCCAGTCTCACAGTTCTGTAGGCAGGCCTAGTACCTTATTACCACCGCAAGGTAAAGTCACCTTTGTTCGTGTGTAAAATATTAAAAGTAATATTAGGGCTTTGTTTGAATAATTTTCAGAGTGACACTTCAGCCAGTCTCACAGTTCTATAAGCAGGCCTAGTTAGGGTTGCCACCTTTTCCTCAAACAAATACCAGCCATAGTTGTGGGTCGGTGAGGGAGGAACCACAAAAGGCAGGAGCCAGAAAAGGGAGGAGCCGGAAAAGGGGCATAACCACTCAATGTTGCAATGTTTTGGGTTGTGTACCCTTCTGGTTAAAGAGTGAAAAGAGCAACACAACACCACTCACCTGACTCCAATGCGTAATTCTTGTGTCATGTGTATTGTAATTAAACAGGGAAAACTGTTAAAAGGAGCCACGTGGACACACACCTACTAGCAACTACCAACAAAAAAATCTTCCAATGATATTAAGGTCTCCTTTCAAACACAGGTTCATTGTGAGACAAAAGAAACAGCAAAACAGGTACACACTGCCACACACTGCCCACCTCAACATTGCCCACACTGTTCACCTCCACAAACTGTCCACCCCATCCTTCTCCACACACTGCCCACCTCAACATTGCCCACTCCCCCTCCACACTGCCCACCTCCACAAATGGCTACCCCATCCTCCTCCACACACTGCCCACCCTGTCTACTTCAATATTGTCCACTACCTCACTGCCCAACCTGTCCAACTTCACACTGTCCACATTGTCCAGCCCCACATTGCCCACCCTGTCCAACTTCTCATTGTCCACCTCCACACTGCCCACCTTGTCCAACTTCACATTGTCCATCTCCACAGTGCCCACCCTGTCCTCCTCCACACATTGTCCACTTCCACACTGCCCACATTATGTACCTCCACTTTGCCCACCCCGTCCTCCTCCATACACTGCCCAGTTCCACACTGCCCACCCTATCCAACTTCACATTGCCCACCCTGTCCCCCTCCATACATTGCCCACTTCCACATTGTCTTTCTCCACACACTGCCCAGTTCCGCAATGTCCTACCTTAGTTCAGACCCCCCTGGCATCATGGTGTGGCGGGCGAGTCGAGCTGGTGGCATGGTGAGGTGAGCCCTGCAGTCTAGCACGTTCTTTGGTCTCCAAAGTAATTTTTGCCCTCCCCCCTGGTTCATCATCACGCGCCCCTGCGGCTCGTGATGACATCATTGCGCTGCTTGCGCATACTCATGCGCACAGTCTTCAGCAAGCTTCACTTCATTGAGTCTCAACAGACTCAATGAAGAGAAGCTGAATGGATCCAGGGACATTTGGAGACACATTCCCTGACTCCGGGGACAGTGAGGTCGGGTGCAGCAATCACTGAGCAGCTGGCAGAGGGCTGGTCAGTGGAAGATACTAACTCTGGACGCGTCTCACACAAATACCGGCTTCTCAATTGCCGGTATACTAGCTATACCGGCACCGGCTCAAAGAAGCTAATTACCGGCTATGCCGGTAAAATCCCGGCTGGGGGGAAACCTTAGGCCTAGTACTTTATTACCGCCACAAGGGAAAATCGCCTTTGTTTCTGTGTTAAACATTAAAATTAATATTAGGAATTTGTTTTAATTATTTTCAGAGTGGCACATCAGCCAGTCTCACAGATGTGTAGGCAGACAGGCAGGCCTTCCTTGAAGTTAAGCTACATCCATACTTCATCTACTTCATCCATAGTACCATAGAGCTAAATGCCCACCTTACCCTGTTCCAACATCTTCATTTAGACCCTGGAAATGGTTCCATTCATTTAATTTTCATTTTTTATTGTATTTTTAAAGGTATTTAAAGTTGCCGAATAATTTGGACTGTCATCGACTTTTGTCCGAGTCGAACAGTTTGGATAAAAATTGCGGAGTCGGCGAATGAAAAAAAAAATTCGTCCGACATCGAATTTTACAGGAAATTTTTGTTGTGCACATGTCTAGTACTTTGCTATGTATATATTGCTTTTATTTAATATTTCTGCATAATTGTATTTTGTGTTTATTTTAAAGATTTCATTCTAATATTTTTAATATGTTGTTTTTATAGTGCTGGATTTCTGATTTTTATCTTTTTTATTGAATGATAAATTGTTCTACATGTTTATTAAAAGGCCTCTTTTTTTACATAGTAACAGTATAACTCTGTATGTTCCCTTTTGAAAGAAATCTTCTCTTAAATGTATCCATTGTATCTGCTATAACCACCTCCTTGGGCAAGGAATTCCACAATTTAACAGACCATACTGTAAAAAAACCCTTCCACTGTTGAACTCTAAACCTCCATTCCTGTAATCTCAAGGGGTGTCCCCTGGTCACCTGATCAGGACTTGGAATAAATAGCTCAGCGCAGAGATCCTTGTATTGACCTCTCATATACTTGTACAATGTGATAAGGTCTCCTCTTAGTCATCTTTTCTCTAGAGTAAATAAACCAAGTTCGTCTTGTCGTTCCTCATCCATCAAGTCCTCCATTCCCTTAATTAATTTTGTTACTCTTCGCTGTACCCTCCATAGTTCTAATATATCCTTTTCCAGAAATGGTGCCCAAAACTGCACTGCATACTCAAGGTGAGATCTTACCAATGATTTGTACAATGGCAAAATAATGTAATCCACTCTTGCTTCAATACCACTTTTTATGCAAGACATGTATTTGCCTTTGCTACTGCTGATTGACATTGGACATTGGACATCTTCTTTAGTTAACCCAATATCTGATAATTGTATTGTTTTATTAGTTACTTGTTGAGGCTCTTCTACCATTTCTTGCTCACTTATATATACTGATGCAAAGAAAGTGTTTAAAGCTTTGACCTTTTCCTTATCCTCACTAATCAACTCACCCATCTCACTATTGAAACGTCCAATACACTCCCTCTTAAGTTTTTTGTTAATTATATATTTGAAAAACTTTTTTGGATTAGTCTTGCTTTCCCTTGCAATTTGGGTTTCATTATCTATTTTTGCTACCGTAATTGCCTTTTTGCAATCTTTGTTGCACTCCCTGTATTTTAAGAAAGATGTTCAGTTCCTTCAGACTTAAATAGTTTAAATGCTTTTTTTCCTTGCCATTTCCTTCTTTACATGTGCAGTTAACCACACTGGCTTTGACTTACTTTTTTTGCATTTGTTTGCCATTGATATATACCATTTTTCCTCAGTATTTTTGCCTTTAAATAATGTATCCCAGTCTATGTTTTGCATTGAAGCCCTTAACAATTTGAAGTTAGCTTTTTTAAAATTAAGAGTTTTGGTCGACCCTATAGATATTGTGATCACTGTTTCCCAAATGTTCACTTACCTTAATATTGGATACCATTTCTTGGTGTCTCTGACTCTTCTCCAACCACAATTAACCACTACAACATCTACCTCTACTGATCATCAATGGACTACTTCATTTAATCCTGCATTGACTCCTACCCTCATCAAATACTTCACAATTCTGCAAATGACTCTTCTCACCCTCCCTGGAACCTATACCCCTGCACCTTGGATTGACCCTTGACTGCCAAGTCACCTGCACTCCCCTGGACTACAATCTGTTACACAAACTCCTCAACCCACACACAATAACCCCACTATGACCAATTTGGCTCCTTGATTTTTTATTACCATTCTCACCTGCTTAAGACTCTCCTCCTCCCGTATCCACATTAAGTGTCGCTCCATCCTCATTGCACCCTCACTTCTTCCCTCACCACTTCTCTGTTCCCATGAACTTCTCTTATTCCCCCAGTCCCTATGACTACCATCTCCTTCAACTGCTGCCAAAAAGCCCCACTGCTTCAAATCTCACTTCTACCTTATGTCCCTGTCCCTTCTCCTCCTGCTCGCTGCAGGTGACATCTCACCTAACCCAGGTCCCCCTTCCATTCTCTCCTGTAACGCTACACCTACTCACACACGCAACATCCACAATCTAATAAATGTACCACGTCACTTAACCTCCCTCCCCTTTTGTTTTGGCCTCTGGAACGCCCACTCTGTGTGTAACAAACTAACAGCTTTTCATGATCTGTTTATTTCTCACTCCCTACACTTCCTTGCCATCACTGAAACCTGGCTCACATCATCAGACACTGCCTCCACTGCAGCACTCTCACATGGCGGCCTTCACTTAACCCATACACCTAGGCCTGGCAACAGACAGGGGGTGGAGTAGGCATCCTGTTGTCCCCTAACCATACGTTTCAGGTAATCCCCACTGTTCCCTCTCTCTCCTTCCATACCTTTGAAGCTCACACACTTCGCCTCTTCTCCCCCTTCCCCTTGCGTGTTGCGGTCATATACAGGCCACCTGGTCCTAATGCACAATTCCTTGAACACTTCACTTCATGGCTCCCTCAACTCATGTCCTCTGACGTCCCTACTCATCCTGGGAGACTACAACATCCCTGTTGACAACCATAACATCCTCCCTGCCATCAAACTCCTCTCATTAACAACCTCCTTTGGCCTTTCACAATGGACCTGCTCTCCCACACACAGTGGCGGCCACTCCCTTGACTTGGTCTTCGCTAACCTTTGCTCGGTCTCTAACTTTTCTAATGCTCCCTATCCCCTCTCTGACCACCACCTCCTCTCTGGAAACCTCAGCATACCATGCAAATCGACCCCCCCCACCATGACCAAGAGCATGCAGAGAAATCTGCATTCTCTTGACTTCCAGCAATTTTTGACTTCCCTGTAACCCCTTCTCAACCCCATCCTCACACTTCTTGTCCAGAACAAACTACTGCTCTGTACAACAACACCCTCACAACAGCCCTTGACACAGCTGCACCTGCAACTCCATGTCAACCCCACTCAGCCCCATTATAACCCTGGCACACAAGACAAATGCTATACCTCCAAAGGTGCTCACGCACTGCCAAAAGGCACTGGAGGAAATTTCGCTCCACAGCTGAATTCATACACTACAAATTCATTCTCCTTTCCTATAGCTCTGCCCTCTCCCTGGCCAAACAGTCATACTTCTCCTCTCTAATTTTTAATCTTTCCTCCAACCCAAAAAGCCTTTTCTCAACCCTCAACTCACTTCTGCGCCCACCAGTGCAAACCCCTTCCACTAACTTCTCCTCCCAAGACCTTGCCCCCACTACAAGGACAAGATCAACTCCATCAGACATGAAATCTCATCACTTTCACTCCCACCTATCCAGCATAGTCCTACCATCTTCCCCCATACACACTAAACTCCTTCTCACCCATCACTGAGGATGAAGCTTCCCTTCTTCTCACTCGCTCAAACCTAACAATATGCTCTCTTTACCCAATCCCATCTCAACTCACTAAAGAACTTTCACTTCTACTAACACCACCCTTTACTCACTTATTCAACCTCTCTCTGTTAACCGGCACCTTCCCATCCTCTTTTAAACATGCACTAATCACACCCATTCTAAAGAAACCCTCCCTGGACCCAAACTCACTGTAAAACTACCAGCCCATTTCTCTACTCCCGTTCACCTCCAAACTCCTTGAGCGTCTCGCATACAACCAACTCATTAAATTTCTCTGCTCCCGTTCCCTGCTAGATCCCTTGAAATCTGGATTCCATCCTCATCACTACACTGAGACTGCCCTCATTAAAGTGGCTAACAACTTGCTCTCCGCAAAGTCAAAAGGCCGCTACTCCCTTCTCATTCTCTTGGACCTGTCAGCTGCCTTTGACACAGTAGATCACCCACTCCTCCTTCAAGCCCTCCACTCTCTAGGTCTCTGTGACACTGCCCTCTCTTGGTTTTCATCCTATCTCTGCAACCGCTCCTTCAGTGTGTCCTACTCTGGCTCCACTTCCCCACCCCTCCCACTGTCTGTCAGAGTGCCTCAGGGCTCAGTCCTGGGCCACTTGCTCTTCTCAATTTACACTGCATCCCTTGGAAACTAATAAACTCCTTTGGGTTTCACCATCATCTCTATGCTGATGACACCCAAATCTATCTTTCCTCCCCAGACCTCTCCCCTTCCCCCTTGTCCCAGGTGTCTGACTGTCTATCTGCTGTGTCTTCCTGGATGTCCTCCCGTCAACTCAAACGTAACCTTGGAAAAACTGAACTAATTATCTTCCCTCCCTCTCCTACCATCCATACCACAGACATTACCCTCACTGTCAACAACACCACCATCACACCAACCCCTACAGCACGCTGCCTGGGGGTCATATTTGAGTTTTCCCTATCCTTTATTCCCCACATCCACTCAATCTCCAAATCATGCCACCGCAACATCTCTAGAATCCGACCCTTCCTCACTCAAGACACTACTAAAATACTAATACAAACACTCATCATGTCCCATCTTGACTACTGTAACTCACTACTAACTGGTCTTCCTCTCACCCGACTAACCCCACTACAGTCCATAATGAACTCCGCTGCACAACTAATCTACCTCACCTACCGCTTCTCTAACACCAGCCCCCTCTGCCAATCCCTACACTGGCTCCCACTAGCACATAGAATTAAATTCAAAATTCTGGTGCTAATCAGCTGTTGCCTGTTTGGGGATGATGAGAGTTATCAATTCTGAAAGTTGTATGCCCAAATACTGAAAATCCCTGAATTATTCTCTATATGTTTCATGAGTTTGAATATAAAACATTTTGTTGTTATGATGAAGGTGCTATATAGAATAGAAACGTTGACTGAATAAAATAATCTTTGTTATAGTATCAAGACTGGAAGTGCACTGCTTTATACCTTGGTGTTTGCTTTACCAATCTGTAGTTAGGCCCCTAGGATTTGGAAGGAAAGGGGAGACAGTGAATACGGAAGGAGGGTGGAAGGAGAGGGGAGAAGGCAATGGGGTAGATGGTGGAAGGACAAGAGAGAAGGTGAGTGGGGAGGGAGAGTATAAGAACAGAGGAGAAGGCAAATGGTTAGGGAGGGTGAAAGGTGTAGGACACATCAAATGGGAGAGAGGGTGTACAGGGAGAAGGTGGGGTGGGTGGGTGAAGTTATTGCAGAGATTTTCACTGGAGTGGACCCCATTTCAAGATAGAGTGAATTTGAATAACCCCTCCTTACTGACACCCCAGGGTGTGTGGCAGACAGGCAGAATCTTTGTCACATGACCCACTTCTGACAGCTGTTTGCCCAAATGCTTACAAATTCCTGAGGTATTCTATATATGTTTCATGAGTTTTAATATAATACATTTTGTTGCTCTGATGAAGTTGCTATGTAGCATAGAAACGTTGACAGTATAAAATAATCTTTATTATAGTATCAAGACTGGAAGTGCAGTGATTTATGCCTTGGTGTTTGCTTTACCAAACTCTATTTTCTGGCTTCACCAGTGGAATGTGTTGTGGTGGTTGCTTTGGAGACCTCTCTAGTATTCAATGCATTAAAAGCCCCATTGAACAAAATTACATCTTGCAGATGTTTTCTTTTATTCCCTGGGCCAAGTCAGAATTGTTCCACTTTAAAATTATACACGTGGCACTTAGTTTGTGGCAGGCACAATCAGGAAAGAATGAAAAAGAGGTGTTATGGTACATAAGTGAAGACAAATTTACGTAAATGTAACTTGTACTTCAGTATTAGAAATATAATCAAGTAATTTGCTACTTGGCATTCCAATGTCTACCAAAGCACGATCTTAATGTTCTGTTTAAAATTCAGGAATGTAGTTAAGGATGCGAAAGCCAGTTTGTGAGTTTAATGACCTGGTATATTTAAATAAAAAACTTGGCACATTCTACAATTATTTTGTATACAATAAAATACGTTGAGCCATGTAGGGTCCCATACGTAGGCACTGTGATGATGTACTTCAAAGAGATTAAAGGCTAACATATTCGAATAGTAACTTCCCACTTAAATGACTATGGTAACAAAGTCCGAATGGCACCTCTTAAATTTTTCATTTCTCCTTTGTTCAAGAGATAACACCTTCGATCAGTGCTGAATGTCATAGTATTTGAAGTGCTGGGAAATAGTATACACTAAATGGTTAAATTTGGTTCCAGACTGCACCCCCCCCTTCACATTCCAGTGCCTCCGATACTCGTCTCTGGTACAGATCCAAATCATATTTTAATCTCAAAAATGTAAATACTAAAGAATTATTTTGTTGTGCAGCTGAAAGTATAACTTAGATATAGTAAATCTTTACATATTAAAACCTGGTGAACCAGCACAAAACATTATACAGAGGAAACTCTTTCAATGATGACTTGGTCTTGGACATAGTCACAGAGAAGCAAAGTGTTAATGCTAACCGCAGCAGTGAAAGTGGTAAAAGTGACAGTCAACATAATCTACAAGTGCTTAATATGTAAAGTCACATTGTCTGTTGTTTTTATTACAGTTTTTTAATCTCCCGGGGAACGGCAGGAGGCTCTTCAGCAGAGCCAAGACACCAAAATCGAAAAAGAACTACTTCTTTGGAACTGTCTACAAAGTGTACTTGCAAACCAGGCACACTTTGTAGACCTTTCCAATGAAGTATTTATTTTTAGATTTTGGAATCTCGGCTCTGCCGAAGAGCCACCTCGTGTCAGCTAAAACACATCTTTACAGCTGGCATCAGTGAGAGCAGAACCTTAAAACGTTCTATCTCTCAAACCATAAAGGCTTGAAAGATAGGACTTGCATCGATCAATTTCTTTTTGCATTATCTACAATATGACTTTTTTATTCATTTAAGCCATTACTATCCCTTTAACCAAAACATTTACATACACAACAAGAAACATACACAAACCCCTCCCAACACCAACCATCTCACACACAGAAATGGTTAAATCCTCAATTGCCAGATTGTAGCGATCTTGCTGCAATGACAAATGAGGGGTTAACCATCAGTAGTAAATAAATAAATCCCAACCCCCCCAACCCCTATCCCAAAAAAAAATTAAACCCTCTGTTGCTATGGCACACTGGCAATGGAAGAATTAACCCTTTGAGTGCCAGAGGGTACAGAATGCACTATGGCACTCAATGGGTTAATGAATGAGAATAAAATTATATAGGATCCAATTAACCCATATTATTTTTCAGTGCAAAAATGAATATGGGTCTATAACACTCATATGAATTAAAAAAACTGGAAGGGCTCCTCAGAATAACCTAATACACCTCCCAAAATAGTGTCTGTCATAAACAACTTAAGCTGTTGTCAGTCAACTGCAGGATGAAGGCCTCCTAGGCCAGCCTCCAACAACTTCGATCCTGTACCTTTTGTTGCCACTGTGTACCAACAAATATGATAATTTCATCTACCCATCCTGTCATTTGTCTTTGTCTTGGGTAGAATTGAGTGGAATCTATTCCAAAATTCATTTGGTCCATCTACCATCAAGTCTTCTTGCTATGTGGCCTGCCCATTTCCATTTCAGACGCTTTACTGTTTCAGTTACGATGAACCTATGCACACATTTTTCGTTCTCTTTTTGTTATATTTAGAATTCACCTCTCCATACTTGTCTGTGTAACCTTAAGTTTTTGTATAGCTTTGGCATTCACTGTCCATGTTTCCCATCAAACGTAAGGACTGGGAGGACACATTGGTCAAAAACCTTCCTCTTGAGGCAGAGTGGTAAATTTGTCTTAACGACAGTACTACTAAGTTTTCAAAATGCTTGCCATCCCAATTTTATTTGGCACTCAATTTCCATCATGGTGTCTCCATCTGTTGATATTTCCTGTCCAAGGTAGACATACTTGTTCATCTCTCATTATTGTACATCTTCTGTGATTTTCCTTGGTATGGCAATTTTGTTAAACATGACTTGTGTTTTGTTGATATTCACCTTCAAGCCAACATTTTTGTTTTCCTGTTGCAGCTCTTCAATGTTTTCTTGCTGTTCTTCAGGACTTCTGGCAAAGAGTATGATATTGCCTGCAAAACGTAAATGATGTAGGTAGTCTTCATTGATCCTTTTTGGCCTAATTTATTTTGCAGAAAATTTCTTCCAAACAAGCAGAAAATAGTTTGGGAGAGATTGTGCCTCCTTGTCGTACCAGTTTTTCTAGGTTGATCTGGCCTTTATCATTACTGATCTGTATTGATGCAGTTGTATTTTCATATATTGATTGGAGGGTTTTGATTTATTATGCCTCTACAAATAGGACAATTAACATTACAAATGTATAATGGGAGATTTCAATGCAAGAATTTGTAAGATCCAAAGTGGTGAAAAAAATGGTGAAAAATCAATCGGACCACATGTAACTGGATGATGAAGGCAACCAACTGATTGAATTTGCAGAAGAACAAAATTTGTTCATCAAAAAATAATTCTAAAGGAAAAAAGCCCAGAGAAAATGGGCATGGAAAAGCCATAACTGTAATACAAGATAAATCAACTTAATATTTGCAATTAATAAAATGATATTCATTGACTGTGCAGTCTTAAATCGTTGTAATGATGGAAGTGACCATTGTCTAGTGAGAGCAAAAATCAAAATTGACTGCAAGAAAGAACTTGATGAAAACAACAAACCTGAAGATCGACTCCTCCTCCTCCTCCTCCTCTCTCACTGAAGTGGATGTTTAGGCTCTGTTATTGGGGGTGGGTATTGGTGATACCAGGCCTGTGCAGCAAAAAATTCCTTGTTAAAGGTGGTGTTGTTTTTCCAGGCAACGGGGTGAGTTCCTGCCAGGAGGTGTCATTGTCATCGCAGAATGCACTGAGCCTGTTTCCCCAAGAACTCCCACATTAGGCACCTGCCCATGTAGCGTTAGCGTAGGTAATTTACACCAGACTGTCCTCAGAGGACCACCGGACAGACCTGGGCTGTTTGCCACTGGATCTAGCTGCACCACCCAGAGGAGGAGCAGTCAACTGGATTGGAAGACCACCAGGTGCAGCCAGCCCAGTGGAGAGCAGTGACCTGGGTAGGGACACACTCAAACAGGTCACTGCAAACCATGTATCATGCCCTCTACTGCAAAGTCCCGGCTGGGCAGGCACTAACCTCGCTGCCTTATTCTGAGGAACAGGTCCAGTCTCCTCCATGACAACAACACCTCCTCCTAGAAAAAAAATTAACTCCTCTGCCCTGGTGAACCAACACCACCTTTAAAAAGGCCTTTTTTGCTATACATGCCTTGTGACAGCAGTCCCCACCTGCAATAACATAGACTTAACATCTGTTTCAAGAGTATAAAAATGCACCAAAGTTTATTGCAATGGAATACCAGGCCTTTCACAGCATTCATTTAACTTGTGTGACATGAATATAACAAAATATCATAATACACAGAAGACAAGATATACAACAAACATAACAGGGTATAACAATTATGGGGTGTAGGATGGGGGAGTATAATGAAAATATTGGAGATAAACTGAAGGTCCAAGAATGCAACAGTGACATATTTGCATACTCACATGGGACACAGTAATGCTGCAATGTAGGTCACCAACCAACAGATGGCAGTGCACCCACAATGCTGCTATGCTTGTCACCAACCAATAGATGGCAGTGCCTAGCACAATGTTGCAATGCAAGGTTCAATCAATAGCTGGAGAGGTTGAGGTCAAGGGACTCGGGATAGGAAAAGTCCATAGCAGATGTATTGCTGGAATGTCCATGTAATCCCACAGTCCTCATATATCACAGGGACATGAAAGTTTAACCTGCGGTTACTTCACAGTCCTCCCCCCTCCCAAATAAGAGGGCAGATTGGGGTGGTCTTCTCCAGGCCCAACAATTCTGTCCGAAAGTAACAAGTCTTCAATAGTCCTTTTGCCTGGAGAGGCCATCAGCATTGCCATGGGCCCGCCCCTCCCTCTATTGCACATCAAAACTATAAGGCTGTAAGGACAGGCTCCACTGCAGGAACCGGCCATTGTCCCCAGATACCTTGTTGAGCCAGCACAGAGGGTTGTTATCTGTCATAACCGTAAAGTCCAGGCCATAGAGATAGGGTTGCAATTTTTTGATAGCCCACACGAGGGCTAAGCATTCCTTCTCGATGGCTGCATACCCAACCTCCCTTTCCAGTAGTTTGCGACTCAGGTAAGCGACTGGATGTTCCTCCCCCTTGGAGTTCACCTGGCTCAGTACCACCCCTATGCTGAACATGGAGGCATCAGTCTGTACAAGGAAACGGAGGCTAAAGTCTGGGGCAGCCAGTACGGGACCGCTGCTCAGGGCCTGTTTAAGGGCATTGAAGGCCTTGTTGCACTCCGGGGTCCAGGTCACTGAGTGGGGTAGTGCCTTCTTCGTCAGGTCTGTCAGAGGTTTGGCCAAGGAGCTGTAAGAAGGGACAAACTTTCTATAATACCCAGCTGTCCCCAAAAATGCAAGCACTTGTTTTTTAGTCTGGGGCACTGGCCAGTTAACAATAGTCGCTACCTTTGCAGGCTCTAGCCCTAGCTGTCCACTTCCCACCCGGTGTCCCAGGTATTGTACTTCGGCCATCCCGACTTGGCATTTGTCAGGTCGGATGTTCAACCCAGCTGCCTGAATCCTGTCCAACATATCACCCAGGTGCTGCAGATGATCCTCTCAGGTACGGCTGTAGATGGCTATATCATCAAGGCAGGCACACCTGTCATAACACAACTTCCCAGCCAATGGAATCATGAGAAAAATTTAAACAGCCATTGGCCATATCTGTTTTTGTTTTGCTAACTGCTCAGGAGATTGCCACTTTATTTATTTTATTAGCGCCAGAGATTGTTCTTTAGGAATTTTTTACATTTCTGTTATTTCTGTAGGTCAGTGATGTGGAGGACCAAGGCTTTGTGGACAGCACTGGTCCTCAGTATCAAGTTGGGCATATATTATTAAACATACGCACACATCATTTTCTTTGTGGGTCCGGTGGAAGGGGTCCAGAAGTCCAGGTTGTTTTATAAGGGCTTTGGACACCATATCATTTTTTAATACATTCTCTCACTTAGAGATGGCAGAAAAAGGGGTCCATGTCCCCTCTCTGTGGCTTCTTTCACATTGACATGGGGCTCTAGACTCCATATCAATGTTTTGTTTTGTTTCTTATTTTTTCTTGGTGAGTGTATGGTTCCGTATGGGGCCTTTTATTGATTTCAGTAGTTGACATTCATTTTTTTCCTAGCTTTTACATTTCAATGCATTAATTTGGTGGTGTATATATACCCCATGTTAATGTATTTCATTGTTATTTTCACTTAAAATTATTGTGTGTTCCAAGCCAATCTAGCAATGGAGGTGTTAATGTGAGCCCGGTAAGGCTAGCGGGGGATGTATGTTTATTTTTTGGGCAGTTAACCCCTCTAATGCCAAAGAGTTTTCTTTTCAAGTTGGGAGGGACTTGTATTAGTGAGGGGATGTTAGTTGGGTGCACATAGGGATGCTGGTGGGAACTTTTGTGCATATATGTTTTTCACAGACTTGGTATCTCTAAGCTGCTGAGCCTGGAAAGGCCTGTACGGCTGTAAAACAGGAGCCCTGCAGATACCATTCCGCTGCAGTGTAATAGCCAAATGGCTGTTTCCAGTGATACATTGGGCCAATTTGAAGGTACAATGGATTGAGAAATTCAGCATACATACTGACCGGTAATGGAAAGTGAAGAGTGTGTAAAAAAAAAACAAGGTTACAAAATTGCCCGCCGAATTTTGATCTGGCTTTAATGTAATCCAGCCAATAGCTTGTACTTCTGCTCATAATACATATCTCCCAACCTTTCAAATGGCCAAAGAGGAACACTTTAGTTTTAGAGGGTTATGATGGGCATGGAGGTGGGAGGGGCATTACTGATAATGTTTATGTTATTTCATGACCTACTGACACCTCTTTATATAACTGAATAAAAGATTTAGAGCAACATCAAATTATTTTATTTACACAGACTAATTTATAAACACATATACTAAAGTTGAAACCCTTAACAACCAGGGCTTCTGGGATTGGAACACCTTTAAGGATCACACAGACGTCATATGGCAAACCAGCACATGTGATTGAGAAGTTAGTCAAACAAAGCACTCACTGAAGACAAACAAAATAAAGTGTTGTGTTCTAAGGCATGGTATCCTCTCAGAGGTGCTACAAGTCACATTTTTCTCCCCATGTGCCACTGAAGAGAGGAAATCTCCATGTCCACATCACACTGGGCCCACCTTCAGACAGTCCAGCTCAGAACTGTCAGACAAATTCTCTATGCACAGGTGAATCAACAAAATTACAGACATACATTGCGGCCTACATGGGCCTCATCGGTATGGTGCAGCTGATTCCCTCTAGGCATGTAGGTGCTAATTTTATTTCAGCTTTTATCTCCAGGTTTCCCCATAGCCTTCAATAGAACCATTTTTTGCTAAACAGGAGATAACATTTATCCCCCATAGAGAGCAAAGGCCCATGCCTGGAATACCATTCCAATTAGGGGGCTAAAACAAAGATATATTGTGATGAGCACTTACTGATTACAAACAAAATAAAGTGTTTTGTTCTAAGGCATGGTGGGCTCTAAGAGATGCTACAAATCAACCTTTTCGCTCCCATGTGCCATTGCAGAGAGGAAATCTCCATGTCCACATCAGCTTGGTCCCTGCCTCAGACAGTCCAGCTCCGAATTGTCAGGCAAATCATCTCTGCACAAGAGATTCAGCAAAACTACAGACGTACATTTCATCCTATACGCCTCATCGGTATGGTTTAGTTAAATCACTTTAAGCACATAGAGAGTAAGGACACACACCTGGGATAGCATTCCAAAGAAATATTGTGACAAACACTCACTGAGGACAAACAAAATAAAGTGTTTTGTTCTAAGGCATTGTCTCAGAAGTGCTACAAACTACATTTTTCACTCCCAATGCCACTGCAGAGAAACAAACAGCCATATTTACATCAGACCGGCCCCTCTCTCAGACAGCCCAGCTCCAAAAATTCTGACAAACCCTGCTTTTACAACAGAATCAACAAAAACACAGAAGACCATTTTGGTCTATGTGGGACTTGTCATTATAGATCTGCTGATTCTATCTAGTGCATAGAGAGCATAGGCCCATGCCTAGAATACCCTTCCAACTTAGGGAGACAAACAAAGAAATATTGTAATGAGCATTCACTGATAATAAACAAAATAAAGTATTTTGTTCTAAGGCATGGTGGCCTCTCAGATGCGCTACAAATCACAGATTTCACTTCCATGTGTCATTGCACAGGGGAGATGTCCATGTCCACAACAGACTGCTCCCACTCTCAAACAGTCCATCTCCGAAACGTCAGGCAAATCCTCTCTGCACGATTGAATCAGCAAAACCACATACATACGTTTCAGCCTACGTTGGCCTCATTTTTGTGGTACACCTGATTCCCTCTAGGCGCATAGAGAGAAAGGGCCCATACCTAGGATTCTCTTTCAACTTTGGGAGACAAACAAAGAAGCACTGTGACAAGCATACCCTGAGATCAAACAAAAAAAGGGCATGGCAGCCTCTAAGAGATGCTACAATGACATTTTTCACTTACAAATGCCATCACAGAGAAAAAAACCTCCATATCCACCCTTAGACAGCCTAATAGCAAAATGTCTAACAAACCCTTACTGCATGTGAAAATTAGGCCAGCCATAGATGTACATTTTGACCTGTGTGGGTTTTACCATCCTAGTGCAGCTAACTCCATCTAGGCACATAGAGAGCAAGGGCCCATGCCTGGGATACCCTTTCAACTTAGGGAGACAAACAAAGAAATGTTGTGACAAGCACTAAATGAAGACGAACAAAATAAGACATTTTGTTATGTCATGGTGGTCTCTCAGATGTGCTACAAATCACATTGTTTTCTCCCATGTACCATAGTACAGAGGAAATCTCCACGTCCACATCACCTTGTTCCAGCTACGAGAGATTCAGCAAACCACAGACATACGTTTTAACCTATGTGGGCCTCATTGGTGTGGTGCAGCTGATTTCCTCTATGCACATAGAGAGTAAGATCCCTTTGTCTGGGATACCCTTTAAACTTTGAAAAACAAGCAAAGAAATAGTATGATGAGCACTCTCTGAGGACAAACTAAAGTGTTTTGTACTAAGGTATGATGGCTTACTGTGTACCAGTACAGTGTAAATCTCCATGTTTATATAGAAACTGAACCAGCCATCAGACAGTCCAGCTCTGAAATGTCAGCCAAAGCTACAGTGTTACATTTCAGCCTATATGGGGCTTATTAGTGTAGCCCAGCTTATTCCCGCTAAGCAATAGAGCAATAACCCATGCCTTCAAACTTAGGGAGACAAACAAAGAAATATTGTTATGAGTACTGACTGAGGATGAACAAAATAAAGTGTTTTCTTCTAAGGCATGATGTTCAATCAGAGGCCCTACAAATCATGTTTTGTGCCCATTTGATACTGCAGGAAGGAAATCTCCATGTCCATATCAGAATGGTCCTGCCCTCAGACATTCCAACTCCAAAATGTAAGGCAAAACCACAGAAGTACGTTTCAGCCTGTGTGGGCCTCATTATTGTGGTGCAGTTGATTCCCTCTAGGCACATGGAGAGCAAGGGCCCATGCCCGGTATACACTTCCAACTTCAACAAACAAAGAAATATTGTGATAAGCACTCACTGAGGACAAACAAAATAAAGCACTTTGTTCTAAGGCATGGTGGCCTCCCATGTGCCAGTGCAGAAATCTCCATGTCTTTATCAGACTGATCCCACTCTCAGACAGACCAACTCCAAAACCACTGACTTATAATTCAGTCTACATAGATATCATTGATGTGGTGCAACATACTATTTCTAGGTACATAGAGAGCAAGAGCCCACGTCTGTGAAACCCTTCAAACTTAAGGAGACAAACAAAGAAATATTGTTTCGAGCACTCTCTGAGGTCAAATACAATAAAGTGTGATGTTAAAAGGCATGATGGCCTCTCAGAGGTGCTAGAAATGTGATTTGTAGCATCTCTGAGAGGCCACCATGCCTAACATCAAAACACTGCTGAGGCCCACACAGGCTGATGTATATGTTTGTGGTTTTGCTGATTCTTAGTGCTGAAAAAGTTTGCCTTGTATTTTGGAGCTGGTCTGTCCAAGGGTGAAGCCACTCTGATATGAACGTGGAGATTTCCTTCCTGCAATAGCACATGGAAG
Source organism: Rhinophrynus dorsalis (assembly GCA_037306005.1). Taxonomy (NCBI): domain Eukaryota; kingdom Metazoa; phylum Chordata; class Amphibia; order Anura; family Rhinophrynidae; genus Rhinophrynus; species Rhinophrynus dorsalis. Next base: position 343,848,198 of record CM074723.1, on the reverse strand, counting down.
TAAAAAAAAACAAACAAACAAACAAAATATAGTGTTTTGATCTTAGGCATAATAGCCTCTCAGACGTACACACCACATTCCTCATTTTAACATGCCATTGCAGACAGCCAAGCTCCAAAACAACTTGCAAATGCACTATACTAAAGCATAAAATACATAATAAATTATAATAATCTTAACACACAAACAAAAACAAACATGTTTTATCAGTGTGCTGCAGCTGATTTACACTAGGAAGCGAGAGAAAAAGGGCCCATGCCTGGGATACCCTTCCAACTTAAGGAGACAAAGAAATATTGTAACAAGCACTCACTGAGGACAAAGTAAAGTTTTTTGTTGTACGACATGGTGGCCTTTCAGAGGTGCTACAAATCACGTTTCTTGCTCTCAAGTGACTTTGCAGGGAGAAAATCTTCATATCCACATCATGCAAAGAGAACAGAAAACAAAAGAGGGGTGCCAAAAGTGTGTTACCAACAACACTCCAATATCAATTTAACTGTTTTGCATCAATTCACATTTATAAGTGGTTGATCAATGAGCTTATGCTCATAACCAACATAAAGAGTGTGCAGGGTACTTTACCCATCCCTGCTTGGATCCAGGTCGTATTCCCAGGAGATATTCCTTGTAGATCCTCAATAATTGTCCAATCTCACTGGTGTCCAGAGAATGAAGCAACAAATAAAACACAATAAATAAATAAAGATATAAAATGAAAAGAAGAAGACATTCTAATCCATACAAAAGAAAATGTATTAAAAACAATACAGGCAAAATGTAAGGGTTTCACAGAGTACAGACTAAGAAACAAATATTGTGATGAGCACCCATAGAGAAAGAGCAAGATAAAGTGTCTTATCCGTAGGCATAGTGGCCCATCAATGGTGTTACAAATCATGTTTTTTATTCCCATGTGCCATTGCGAAGAGGAAATTTCAATATTCATATCAGACTAGTCCTGCCCTCAGACAGTCCAGCTCAGAAATGCTTTGTTTACCAATAAGGCCTCTAACTACAATAAAAAAGAACAAAACACTTTATTTTGTTCATCCTCAGTAAGTACACATCACAATTTTTTTTTGTCTGTCTGTCTGTCTCCTTAAGCTGGAATGCCTAGAGGGAACTGAATATACCACAACAGTGAGGTTCTCAGAGATTGAGGCTTATGTCTGTGGTTTTCTTGTGTGTAGAGGGTTTAGCAGACATTTCACTCTCTGTAAGGGCAGAGGGAAGTGAAAAATGTGATTAACAATTATGGAAGATCTACAAGGAATATCTTCTGGGAATACCATCTGTTGGTGACAGGCATAAGCTCACTGAACAACCACTTACAAATGTGAGTTAATATAGTATGGTTAAATTGATATTGGAGCACAGACATTTTGGAGGGCAGGGGCTCAAATGAACAAAGGGCACTTCTCATAACTATTTATTCAAAATCTATATTTAAAAAAAGGGCAGGTGCTCAAGCCCCCCTTGGTGTCTGTGTGTGCACGTGCCTGTATTGGAGTGTTGTTGGTAACACACTACTGGCACCCCTCTGTTGTTTTCTGTACTCTTTGCATGTACTTGCTTCTCCATTTATGGAAGATTGCCTAGAAGAGTGGTGCAGTGATAATCATATCCCCGAAGCCTATATTGCTGAAAGTGTTGCTTTCAGTTACGAATCTTGTGAGATAATTTCTTATGTTGATGGTGCGTGTTTTCATCAATTGAAGAGTTTACACTAGGAGCGCCTCCTGTTTTTTTTTTCTTTTTTATTTAGGTCCACATCAGACTGGTTCTTCCCTCAGACAGTCCAGCTACAAAATGTCAGGCAAATCCTCCTGTACAAGAGAATCAACAAAATCACAGACTTAAGCTTCAGCCTATGTGGGCCTCGCCATTGTAGTGCAGTTAATTCTCTGTGGTGCTTAGAACGCAAGGACCCATGCCTAGGATACCCTTACAACTTAAGTAGAAAAACAAAGAAATATTATGTTGTGCACTCACTGGGGATGAACAGAGTAAAGTGTTTTGTTCTTAGGCTTGGGTGCCTTTCAGAGGTGCTATAAATAAATATTTTCACTTCCATGTGCCATAGCAGACTGTTTCCACCATCAGACAGTCCTGCTCCAAAATAACAGGTAAATGCTCTTTGCACAAGAGAATCAGCAAAACCACATACATACATTTAGACCTATGTGAGTATCATTGGTGTGGTGCAGCTGATTCGCTCTAAGCACATAGAGAGCAAGGGCCCATGCCTGGGATACCCTTTCAGCTTAGGCAGACAAAGAAATATTGTGACGAGCACTGACTGAGGATGAACAAAATAAAGTGTTTTGTTCAAAGACATGGTGGCCTCTCAGAGGTACTAGAAATCACGTTTTTCGCTCCCATGTGCCATTGCAGAGAGTAAATCTTCATGTCCACATCAGACTAGTCCTGCCCTCATACAGTCCAACTCTGAAATGTCAGGCAAATACTCTCTGCACAAGAGAATCAGCAAAAAACACAGATACACATTTCTGCCTGTGTGGGCCTCACTGATGTGGTGCAGCTGATTCCCTCTAGGTACATAGAAAGCAGAGACCCCTGCCTTGGAAATCACTGACTTATGTTTTGGTTTATGTTGACCTCATCTGTTTGGTTCTGCCCTCAGACAATCCAGCTCTGAAATGTCAAATCCTCTCCGCACAAAAGAATGTAGCAAAATCACAGACATACGTTTTCAGTCTATGTGGGCTTCATCATGTAATGCAGCTGATTCTCTTTAGCCGATTAGAGAGCAAGGGCCCATGCCGGGGATACCCGTCCAAGTTCAGGAGACAAACATGGAAATATTGTGACGAACACTCACAGAGGACAACAAAAATAAAGTTTTCTGTTCTTAAGCTTGGTGGCATCTAAAAGGTGCTACAAATCACATTTTTCGCTCCCTTGTGCCATTGCAGAGAGGAAATCTATATGTTCACATCAGACTGGACCCGCGCCCAAACAGTCCAGCTCCGAAATGTCTGGAAAATCCTCTCTGTACAAGAAAATCAGAAAAACCACAAATGTACATTTCAGCCTATGTGGGCCTTGCCATTGTAGTGCAGCTGATTCCCTCTAGCACTTAGTGAGCAAGGACCCATGCCTGAGGTACTCTTCCATCTTAGGGAGAAAAACAAAGAAATATTGTGATGAGCTTTCACTGTGGATGAACAAAATAAAGTGCTTTGTTCTAAGGCATGGTGGCCTCTCAGAAGTGCTACAAATCACATTTTTCACTCCCATGTACCATTGCAGAAAGAAAATCTCCAAGTCTACATCAGACACCTCCCCCTTCAAACAGCACAGCTCCAACAGGAAAATCCTTTATGCATAAGAGAATCAGCAAATCCACAAACATATATTATTACTAGTTACCTAGTTAGATGTATGTATGTCTGGCTGGCTGGCTGGCTGTGTTGATCTCACTTGCTTGGTTCACCTATTTCCCTGCATGCCTGTAGAGAGCAAGGGCCCATGCCCGAGATACCCTTTCAACTTAGGGAGACAAACAAAGAAATGTGACAAGCACTCACTGAGGATGAACAAAATTAAGTGTTTTGTGCTAAGGCATGGTGGCCTCTTCCCGGTGCTACAAATCACATTTTTTGCTCCCACATGCCATTTCAGAGAGAAAATCTGCATATTCACATCAGACTGGTCCCACCCACACACTGTCCAGCTCTGAAATGTCTGGAAAATCCTGTCTACACAAGAAAATCAGCAAAACCACAGACGTACATTTCAGCCTATGTGGGCCTCACTATTGTAGTGCAGTTGACTCCCTCTAACACTTAGAGAGCAAGTGCCCATGTCTGGGATACTCTTCCATCTTAGGGAAAAAAAAAGAAAACAAATATTGCATCAATCTCTCACTGTAGATGAACAAAATAAAGTGTTTTGCTCTTAGGCATGAAGGCCTCTCAGAAGGGCTACAATCCACATTTCTTCACTCCAGTATACAATTGCAGAGAGAGAATCTCCATGTCCACATCAGACTGCTACCTTCAAACATTCTGGGAAATCCTCTCTGCATAAGAGAAACAGCAAACCCACAGCTCTTATCTGTGTGGTTCAACTGATTTCTTCTAGGTGCACAGAGAGCAAGGGTCCATGCCTGGGATACCCTTTTATCTTAAGGAGACAAAGAAAGAGATATATATATATATATATATATATATATATATATATATATATATATATTTTGTGACGAGCACTAACTGAGGACAAACAAAATAAAGTGTTTTGTTCTAAGGCATGGTAGCCTCTAGTGTTGAGCGAGCATGCTCGGCCGATGCTCGGATCGGCTCGAGCATCGCTCTGCTCGGCACATGGCGGTACTCGTACGAGTACCGCATGTGCTCGCCCGCCATGTCCGGGTCTCCTCCCCGCACGTTTTGCGGCTGCTGCGCAGCCAATAAACGTGCAGGGAGGCTCTGACATCAGTGTAATGCCAGCAGCCATGTTGGCTGCTGGCATTACACTGATTGGCTGGCCAGAACCCGTGGTCGGGTGCTGTATAGCACCTGACCAGCGAGTTCGGCTCAGTCTTAGCCAGGGAGAGATGAGGATAGGAAGGGAAAGTCAGTGTAGGGAGAAAAAAAGCAAATTTGTGAAAAAAAAAGAACCAAAAGTCCTTTTTAGGACTACTGTGTGTGGGGGCAGCAGTTTATTTTGTGTGGGGGGAAAAAAAAAAAAAAAAAAAAAAATTTCATATATTCTGTTTAGTGTGCAAAGTTGCAGATTAGAGCACATTCTGTTTAGTGTGCAAAGTTGCAGATTAGAGCACATTCTGTTTAGTGTGCAAAGTTGCAGATTAGAGCACATTCTGTTTAGTGTGCAAAGTTGCAGATTAGAGCACATTCTGTTAAGTCTTCAAACTAAAATATCAAAGTCATATATTCCATTCAGTGTGCGTCACCGCAGTTTAGCAGCATATTCTGTGTACTCTGCACAGTTGCAGAATAGGAAGAAATACTGTTAAGTCTTTAAACTAAAATATCAAAGTCACATATTCCATTCAGTGTGCGTCACCGCAGTTTAGCAGCCTATTCTGTGTACTCTGCACAGTTGCAGAATAGGAAGAAATACTGTTAAGTCTTTAAACTAAAATATCAAAGTCACATATTCCATTCAGTGTGCGTCACCGCAGTTTAGCAGCCTATTCTGTGTACTCTGCACAGTTGCAGAATAGGAAGAAATACTGTTAAGTCTTTAAACTAAAATATCAAAGTCACATATTCCATTCAGTGTGCTTCGCCGCAGTTTAGCAGCCTATTCTGTGTACTCTGCACAGTTGCAGAATAGGAAGAAATACTGTTAAGTCTTTAAACTAAAATATCAAAGTCACATATTCCATTCAGTGTGCGTCACCGCAGTTTAGCAGCCTATTCTGTGTACTCTGCACAGTTGCAGAATAGGAAGAAATACTGTTAAGTCTTCAAACTAAAATATCAAAGTCACATATTCCATTCAGTGTGCGTCACCGCAGTTTAGCAGCCTATTCTGTGTACTCTGCACAGTTGCAGAATAGGAAGAAATACTGTTAAGTCTTCAAACTAAAATATCAAAGTCACATATTCCATTCAGTGTGCTTCGCCACAGTTTAGCAGCCTATTCTGTGTACTCTGCACAGTTGCAGAATAGGAAGAAATACTGTTAAGTCTTTAAACTAAAATATCAAAGTCACATATTCCATTCAGTGTGCGTCACCGCAGTTTAGCAGCATATTCTGTGTACTCTGCACAGTTGCGGAATAGGAAGAAATACTGTTAAGTCTTTAAACTAAAATATCAAAGTCACATATTCCATTCAGTGTGCTTCGCCGCAGTTTAGCAGCATATTCTGTGTACTCTGCACAGTTGCAGAATAGGAAGAAATACTGTTAAGTCTTTAAACTAAAATATCAAAGTCACATATTCCATTCAGTGTGCGTCACCGCAGTTTAGCAACATATTCTGTGTACTCTGCACAGTTGCAGAATAGGAAGAAATACTGTTAAGTCTTCAAACTAAAATATCAAAGTCACATATTCCATTCAGTGTGCGTCACCGCAGTTTAGCAGCCTATTCTGTGTACTCTGCACAGTTGCAGAATAGGAAGAAATACTGTTAAGTCTTCAAACTAAAATATCAAAGTCACATATTCCATTCAGTGTGCGTCACCGCAGTTTAGCAGCCTATTCTGTGTACTCTGCACAGTTGCAGAATAGGAAGAAATACTGTTAAGTCTTCAAACTAAAATATCAAAGTCACATATTCCATTCAGTGTGCGTCACCGCAGTTTAGCAGCCTATTCTGTGTACTCTGCACAGTTGCAGAATAGGAAGAAATACTGTTAAGTCTTCAAACTAAAATATCAAAGTCACATATTCCATTCAGTGTGCTTCGCCGCAGTTTAGCAGCCTATTCTGTGTACTCTGCACAGTTGCAGAATAGGAAGAAATACTGTTAAGTCTTTAAACTAAAATATCAAAGTCACATATTCCATTCAGTGTGCGTCACCGCAGTTTAGCAGCATATTCTGTGTACTCTGCACAGTTGCAGAATAGGAAGAAATACTGTTAAGTCTTTAAACTAAAATATCAAAGTCACATATTCCATTCAGTGTGCTTCGCCGCAGTTTAGCAGCCTATTCTGTGTACTCTGCACAGTTGCAGAATAGGAAGAAATACTGTTAAGTCTTTAAACTAAAATATCAAAGTCACATATTCCATTCAGTGTGCGTCACCGCAGTTTAGCAGCATATTCTGTGTACTCTGCACAGTTGCAGAATAGGAAGAAATACTGTTAAGTCTTCAAACTAAAATATCAAAGTCACATATTCCATTCAGTGTGCGTCACCGCAGTTTAGCAGCCTATTCTGTGTACTCTGCACAGTTGCAGAATAGGAAGAAATACTGTTAAGTCTTCAAACTAAAATATCAAAGTCACATATTCCATTCAGTGTGCGTCACCGCAGTTTAGCAGCATATTCTGTGTACTCTGCACAGTTGCAGAATAGGAAGAAATACTGTTAAGTCTTTAAACTAAAATATCAAAGTCACATATTCCATTCAGTGTGCGTTACCGCAGTTTAGCAGCCTATTCTGTGTACTCTGCACAGTTGCAGAATAGGAAGAAATACTGTTAAGTCTTTAAACTAAAATATCAAAGTCACATATTCCATTCAGTGTGCGTCACCGCAGTTTAGCAGCATATTCTGTGTACTCTGCACAGTTGCAGAATAGGAAGAAATACTGTTAAGTCTTTAAACTAAAATATCAAAGTCACATATTCCATTCAGTGTGCGTCACCGCAGTTTAGCAGCATATTCTGTGTACTCTGCACAGTTGCAGAATAGGAAGAAATACTGTTAAGTCTTTAAACTAAAATATCAAAGTCACATATTCCATTCAGTGTGCGTCACCGCAGTTTAGCAGCCTATTCTGTGTACTCTGCACAGTTGCAGAATAGGAAGAAATACTGTTAAGTCTTTAAACTAAAATATCAAAGTCACATATTCCATTCAGTGTGCGTCACCGCAGTTTAGCAGCATATTCTGTGTACTCTGCACAGTTGCAGAATAGGAAGAAATACTGTTAAGTCTTTAAACTAAAATATCAAAGTCACATATTCCATTCAGTGTGCGTCACCGCAGTTTAGCAGCCTATTCTGTGTACTCTGCACAGTTGCAGAATAGGAAGAAATACTGTTAAGTCTTTAAACTAAAATATCAAAGTCACATATTCCATTCAGTGTGCGTCACCGCAGTTTAGCAGCCTATTCTGTGTACTCTGCACAGTTGCAGAATAGGAAGAAATACTGTTAAGTCTTTAAACTAAAATATCAAAGTCACATATTCCATTCAGTGTGCGTCACCGCAGTTTAGCAGCCTATTCTGTGTACTCTGCACAGTTGCAGCATAGGAAGAAATACTGTTAAGTCTTTAAACTAAAATATCAAAGTCACATATTCCATTCAGTGTGCTTCGCAGCAGTTTAGCAGCCTATTCTGTGTACTCTGCACAGTTGCAGAATAGGAAGAAATACTGTTAAGTCTTTAAACTAAAATATCAAAGTCACATATTCCGTGTAAGATGAAGAAGGCGGGTAAAAAGGGACGGGGAAGTGGACGTGATCCTGATAGTTCAGGGCGCGGGTCAGGACGCGGAGAAACTGTGCCTGGTGCCAGAGCACAAGAAAGAAAGACATCCACCATACCTAGCTTCATGTCTCATTTTACAGGGCGTCGCAGGACATCACTCTCGAGGTCCGACCACTGCGAACAGGTGGTCGGTTGGATGTCAGCTGATACTGCTTCCAGTCGGTTAAGCACCACCCTGTCTTCCACCAAGTCCACTCTCAGTAGCCAAGAGTCTGGTCAACATAATCCTCACTCTGATCATCCTTCCTCCCACCATAGACGGTCTGGTCAAAGAAGTGATCCCACACTGGGATATAGTGAGGAGCTCGTCTCATCACCAATCCTTCATTTGACCCTCTCTCCAAGCACGCTTGCAGAGGAACATGACATCTTATGCCCTGATTCACAACCTCTAGAGTGTACCCAATCACAAGAAGATGACAGATGTGAACGGCATTTAAGGTCAAAGGAAGTAGTGGATGATGATGATGATGAGACACAGTTGCCATTAAATCAACCACTTTTACTGTCTCAAGACCTTGTTGAGGAGGATGTTATACAGTTGTCAATGACTGAGTATGTGGTGGGATCAAGACATGAGGAGGATGATCAGAGTGAGGAAGTGGAGGAGGACTTGGTGGACGATGAGGTGACTGACCCCACCTGGGAAGGTGTAGAGCCGAGCGATGACAGCAGTCCTGAGGGTGAGCCATCTGCAGCACCGCAACAGGCTGGAAGAGGCAGTGGTGTGGCTACAGAAAGAAGGCAGACCGCACCAAACCGGCCCGCAAATGTTCCACGGAGCACCCCCTTGCGTAAATCTACCTTGCCAAGGGGTAGGTGTTCCGCGGTATGGCGTTTTTTTAAGGAAAGTGCGGACGACAAAAGAATTGTAGTTTGCAACCTGTGCCACACCAGAATGAGCCGAGGCATGAACACTAGAAACCTCACCACCACCAGCATGATCCGACACATGGCATCCAAGCACCGTAGTAAGTGGGAGGAACGCCTGGATCGCCCATCTGTGTCTGCAGGCCACACCACTGCCTCCTCTTCCCCTGTTTTCGGTGCCGGCCAATCGCCTGTCGAAGGCGCAGGACCGCATACCTCCTGCCCTGCACCTGTACCATCTGAAGCACCATCAGCGACCACATCCACTTCCCTGTCCCAGCACAGCGTCCAAATGTCGTTACCCCAGGCATTTGAGCGCAAGCGAAAATACCCAGCCACCCACCCACAGGCCATAGCACTAACCTCACACCTTTCCAAATTACTGGCCATCGAAATGCTGCTATTTAGGCTTGTGGAGACTGAGTCCTTCCGCAGCCTGATGGCAGCAGCTGTCCCTCGGTACGCGGTCCCCAGCCGCCACTACTTTTCCCGGTGTGCCATCCCCGCATTACACCACCATGTGTCCCGTAACATCACCCGTGCCCTGACCAACGCAGTTACTGGGAAGGTCCACTTAACGACTGACACATGGACAAGTGCTTGTGGCCAGGGACGCTACATTTCCCTGACGGCACACTGGGTGAATGTCGTGGAGGCTGGGAGCGACTCGGACCCTGGGATGGCACGGGTGCTACCCACGCCGAGGATTGCGGGCCCTACCTCCATCAGGGTTTCTGCCAGCACCTACGTTATTGGCTCCTCCTCCTCCGTTTCCACCTCCGAATTCTCTACACGCAGCGCCACTCCCCCATCAGCCAGTAGCTGGAAGCAGTGTAGCACTGCAGTGGGGAAGCGTCAACAGGCCGTGCTGAAGCTGATCTGCCTTGGGGACAAACAGCACACGGCCTCAGAGCTGTTGCAGGGGATTAGTCACCAGACCGAGCAGTGGCTCTCGCCACTCAACCTGCAACCAGGCATGGTTGTGTGTGATAATGGGCGTAACTTGGTGGCGGCTTTGGAGCTCGGCAAGCTCACACACGTACCATGCCTAGCGCATGTATTTAATTTAGTGGTTCAGCGATTTCTAAAAACCTACCCCAATGTGCATGATCTCTTGACCAAGGTGCGCCGCGTGTGTGCACATTTCCGTAAGTCATCTACAGCTTCGGCCGGCCTGTTGAAGCTGCAGCAGCGCTTACAATTGCCAGCTCACCGGCTGCTGTGTGACGTGAGCACGCGCTGGAACTCCACCTTCCACATGTTGGGCCGGCTTTGTGAGCAGCAGAGGGCAGTAGTGGAGTACCAGCTGTTACACGGTCGTCGCCTCTCCGTTCAACTTCCTCTAATCAGAAGTGAGGAGTGGGAATGGATGTCAGACCTCTGTGAGGTTTTACGCAATTTTGAGGAATCGACACAGATGGTGAGCGGCGATAACGCTATTATCAGTGTAACCATCCCACTTCTGTGTCTACTGAAACGCTCGCTGCTCACAATTAAAACCGACGCTTTGCATGTGGAAGAGGTGGAAATGCGGGAGGAAGAGCTTACACAAGGTGATAGCCAGAGCACCCTCACTTCGTCTTCTCAGCGACAATTGGAGGAGGCGGAGGAGGAGGAGGAGGAGGAGGAAGACACGGTTGCCTCCGCTACAGAGGGTAGCCATGGAACTTTAGTTCCATCTCTTCAGCGTGGGTGGGCAGAAGAGGAGGAAGAGGATGAGGAGATTGAGAGTCATCCTCCTGGTGAGGACAGCGAAATCTTGCCTGTTGGTACTCTGGCACACATGGCTGACTTTATGTTAGGCTGCCTTTCCCGTGACCCACGCGTTATACGCATTTTAGACAACACGGATTACTGGGTGTTCACCCTTCTGGACCCCCGCTACAAAGAGAATTTCTCATCTCTCATTCCTCCGGTGGAGAGGACAAGCAAAATGGTGCAATACCAGAAGGTTCTTGTTGAAAAATTGCTCCAAAATTTTCCATCTGACAACGCTGGCGGCAGAGTACGTGCTACCTTGGCCAACCAAGAAATGGAGAAAAGGGGAGCACACAGCAGTTCCGACAAAGGCAGGGCAACACTCTCCAAGGCGTGGGACACCTTCATGACACCCCGCCAGCACCCTCACCCTGATGCGCAGCCTAGTGTCACAAGGAGGGAAAAGTTTTGGAAGATGGTGAAGGAGTACGTAGCAGACCGTGTCAGCGTCCTCAATGATCCCTCTGTGCCTTACAACTACTGGGTGTCCAAGCTGGACACGTGGTATGAACTGGCACTCTACGCCTTGGAGGTGCTGGCCCGCCCTGCCGCCAGCGTTCTGTCTGAGCGGGTATTTAGTGCTGCTGGTGGCATCATAACAGATAAGCGTATCCGCCTTTCCACCGACAATGCTGATAGGTTGACACTTATAAAAATGAACAAGGCCTGGATTTCCCCTGACTTCTCCACTCCACTGGAGGAAAGCCCCGGGGGAACATAAACTCACTTTATATATGTTATTTACAATGATGGGAATACTCTGTATTCCCATTCACCCCTTCCACCCAAAAAACGGGTATATGGTTGACTCTTAATCTTCTCATCCTCCTCCTCCTCTTCCATATGCCCTGGGATATAATTTTTATATAGGGCCAGCTCACCAGCGGGCCCTGTGATATAATTTTTATATAGGGCCAGCTCACCAGCGGGCCCTGTTTGACAATTTTTATATAGGTCAGCTCACCAGCGGGCCTTCTCATATAATGTTTTATTGGGTCAGCTCTCTAGCGGGCCCTCTCATATAATGTTTTATAGCGTCAGCTCACTAGCGGGCCTTCGCATATAATGTTTAGGATGGTCAGCTCCGCAGCAGACCCTCACCCATAATGTTTTAGATGGTCGGCTCAGCGCACGTTTCCCTCTTAATCATGGCCCCAGTTCAGAAAAATCGAGGAAATTTTTGGGAGAATTTGCCTTTGCGCACGTTTCCCTCTTAATCATGGCCTCACTTCAGAAAAATCGATGAAATTTTTTGCAGAATTTGCAGATGATATACAAGTAAATATACAGCAAATACTGTTTGGTAACAATTTTTCGCCTAAAGTCGTTTTTATTTTCCTTTTTGTGTGTTTTACGGTCAGTCTGTAAAAATGGCGTACTACGGGAGAAAGATCGTTCCCAGCAGCGATGTTGGAGTCCAAGATGCATCCAGACATCCTCCCTATGCTGTCCCTGAACCATTTCTGTGGTGTTTCCATCCTTTTCTGCCCTTTTCCTATGGACCAGGCACCCTCCCCTCATCAGAGCAGGGGGTGCCTGGTGTAATGCTCGAGTCCTCCCATTGACTTCAATGGGGCTCGGGTGCTCGGCCGAGCACTCGAGCCTCCGGGGGCGCTCGGTCAGAGCACCCGAACACCCGAGCATTGGGGTGCTCGCTCATCACTACTAGCCTCTAAGAAATGCTACAAATTATATTTTTGCTCCCATGTGCCATTGTAGAGAGAAAATCTCAATAGCCACATCAGATTGGTCCTGCCCTCTTACAAGAGAGTCAGCAAAAGCACAGACATACAAATCAGCCTGTGTGGGCCTCACCGGTGTGGTGCAGTTGATTCTCTCTTGATAAATAGAGAACAGGAACCCCTGTCTGAAAACACATGGATTGGACATATGTTTTGATTGATGTTAACCTCATCTGATTGGTTCCCCTGAATCCTTGAAGGAGTATAGAGAGCAAAGGCCTATGCATGAGATATCCTTTCAACTTAGAGAGACAAACAAAGAAACATAGTGATGAGCACACACTGAGGAAGAACAAAATAAAGGGTTTTGTTCTAAGTCCTCTACACAGTGCTACAAATCACATTTTTGTCTGCCATGTACCATCACACAGAGAAAATCACGTGTTCACATCAGACTGGTCTCACCCATAAACAATGCTGCTCCAAAACATCAGGAAAACCAACAAATCCATAAACATACAGTTCAGTCTATATCAGCTTATCTGGGTGGTTTACTCGATTTCCTCTAGCTGTATAGAGAGCAAGGGCCCATGCCTGGGATATCCTTTCAACTTAGGGAGGCAAACAAAGAAATATTGTGACAAGTACACACTGAGAATGAACAAAATAAAGTGTTTTGTGCTAAATCATGGTAGCATCTCCACAGTGCTACAAATCATGGTTTTTACCATGTGCCATTGAAGAGAGAAAATATCTATATCCACATCAGACAGTCCAGCTCCAAAATGTCAAGCAAAATCACATCTGTACATTTCAGCCTGTGTAGGCCTCATTGTTGTGGTGCAGCAGATCCATTCTAAGCACATAGAGAGCAAAGGCCCATGCCTGGTATACCCTTCCAACTTAAGGAGATAAACAAAGAAATATTGTGATAAGCACTATGTGATTACAAGCAAAATAAAGTGTTTTGTTTTAAGTCATGGTGGCCTCTCCAAGGTACTACAAATCACATTTTTCACTCTCATATGCCATTGCAGAGAGGAAATCTCAATATCTACATCTAATTGGTCCTACCCTCAGACAGTCCAGCTCCAAAATGTCAGACAAATACACTCTGTACAAGAGCATCAGCAAAACCACAGATACACATTTTCACCTGTGTGGTACAACTGATGCCATTTACAAACAAAGCAAAAACCCCTGCCTATGAAACCACGGCCCACGGCCCACGGCCCACGGCCCACAGCCCACAGCCCACGGCCCATCTGCTTTCTTCACCTGATTCACTTTAGGCATCTAGAGAGCAAGGGACCATGCCTTAGATTCCCTTTCAACTTAGGGAGACAAACAAAGAAATGTTGTGACAAGCACTCACTGAGGATGAACACAAGATGGTATTTTGTTCTAAGGCATAGTGGCCTCTCTGTGGTGCTACAATTCACAATTTTTGCTCCCATGTGCCAGTGCAGAGAGAAAATCTGCATGTCCACATCAGACTTGTCCTGCCCACAGACAGTCCAGCTACGAAATGTCTGGAAAATCCTGTCTACACAAGAGAATCAGTAAAACCACAGATGTACATTGCGGCCTATGTGGGCCTCACCATTGTAGTGCAGCTGATTCCCTCTAGCGCTTAGAGAGCAAGTGCCTATGTCTGGGATACCCTTCCATCTTAGGGAAAAAAAAAAAAAAAATATTGTGTCAAGCTCTCACCATCAAACTGTTCCTGCCCTCAAACAATACAGTTCAGAAATGTCTGGGATATCCTCTCTGCAAGAGAGAACCAGCATAACCACAGACAGATGTTTTAGCTTATGTTAGCTCATCTGTGTGGTTCATCTTATTCCCTCTAGGCACATAGAGAGCAAGGGCTCATGCCTGGGATGCCCTTTCAACTTAGGGAGACAAACAAAGAAACATTTTGATGGTGGCATCTCAAAGGTGCTACAAATCACATTTTTCTTTTGCACATGCCATTTGCAGAGAGAAAACATCCATGTCAACTTCAGGCAAATCCACAGATGCACATTTCTGCATATATAGGTGGTTTTGCTGCAGTACTACAAATCACATTTTTCACTCCAACATGCCACTGCATGAGAGAAAAACCTGCCCTCAGACAGTCCAGCTATATAATATCAACAAACCCTCAGACATCAACATAGGACTTACTGCTCTAGTACAGCTAACTCACTCTTAGTGCATAGAGAGCAAGGGCCCATGCCTGGGATGCCCTTTCAACTTAGGGAGACAAACAAAGAAACATTGTGATGAGCACTTACTGTTCTAAGGCATGGTGCCCTTTCAGAGGTTCTACAAATAACAAGTTTTCACTCCCATGTGCCATTGCAGAGAGGAAATCTACATATTCACATCAGACTGGACCCGTCCTCAGACAGACAAGCTCCGAAATGCCTGGAAAATCCTCTCTGCACAAGAAAATCAGCAAAACCACAGATGTACATTTCGGCCTATGAGGGCCTCACCATTGTAATGCAGCTGATTCCCTCTAGCGCTTAGTGAGCAAGGGCCCATGCGTGGGACAATCTTCTATCTTAGGCGAAAAAAACAAACAAAAATATTGTGTCAAGCTCTCACCATGGATAAACAAAATAAAGTGTTTTGTTCTAAGGCATGGTAGCCTCTAAGAAATCATTCAAATTACATGTTTTGCTGTCATGTGCCATTGAAGAGAGGAAATCTCAATATCCACATCCAATTGGTCCTGCCCTCATACAGTCCAGCTATGATATGTCAGGCAAATACCCTCTACACAAAAAAAATCAGCAAAACCACAAAAATATATTTTTGACCTGTGTGGGCCTCAACAGCATAGTGCAGCTGACTCCTAGGTACACAGAGAGCAGGAACCCCTGCCTGAGAAACCACAAACGTATGCTTTGGTCTAGTTGTTGTTTGTTTGTTATTGTTAGTGTTAGTGTTGTGTTGTGTTGTGTTTGTGGTTTTTTTTTTTTTTTTTTACCCTGATTCCTTCTAGGCATATAGAGAGCAAGGGCCCATACCTGAGATACCTTTTACACTTAGGGAGACAAACAAAGAAATACTGTGACAAGCACTCACTAAGGACGAACAAAGTAAAGAGTTTTGTACTAAGGCATGGTGGCATCTCAGCTGTATTACAAATCACATTTTTCACTCCCATTCGCCATTGCAGAGAGCAAATACCATGTCCACATCAGACAGTCCCGCTCCGAAATGTCAGGCAAATCCACTCAACATGAGATAATCCGCAAAACCACAAATTAACATTTCGGCCTATATAAACCTCATTGTTGTGGTGCAGCTGATTCATTCTAGGCACAAAGAGAGCAAGGGCCCATGTCTGGATACAAACAAAGAAATATTGTGACAAGCACTCACTGATTACAAACAAAATAAAGTGTTTTGGTCTAAGGCATGGTGGCCTCTCCGCAGTGCTACAAATCACATTTTTTGCTCTCATGTGTCATTGCAGAGAGAAAATATGCATGTTCACATAAGGCTGGTCCCACCAACATACAGTCCAGCTCAAAAATGTCTGGAAAACCCTGTCTATACAAGAAAATCAGCAAAACAACAGACATACATTTCAGCCTATGTGGACCTTATTATTGCAGTGCAGCTGATTCCCTCTAGCGCTTAGAGAGCAAGAGGCCATCCACAAACAGACATTTTTTTCTATGTTGGCTCATCTGTGTGGTTCTTCTGATTACCTCTAGGAGGTCAGAGAGCAAGAGCCCATGCTTGGGATACCCTTTTAACTTAGGAAGATAAACAAAGATATATTGTGACAAGCACTCACTGAGGACAAACAAAATAAAGTGCTTTGTTCTAAGGCATGGTGGCCTCTAAGAGGTGCTATAAATGACATCTTTCGCTCCCATATACCATTGCAGAGAGGAAATCTCCATGTCCACATCATATTGGTCGCACCCTCAGACAATCCAGCTCCGAAATGTCAGGCAAATCCTCTCTGTATAAGAGAATCAGCAAAACCACAGACATATGTTTCGGCCTATCTTGCCTCATCTGGGTGGTTCACCTGATTTCCACAAGATGTATAGAAAGCAAGGGCCCATGCCTGGGATAACTTTTCAACTTATAATAAAGCATTTTGTACAAAGACACAGTGGCATCTCAGAAGTGCTACAAATCATGTTTTTCACTCCAATATCCACATCACACAAAATATCAGGCAAGTCAACTCTTCCCGACATAATCAGTAAACCTCAAAACATACATTATAGCTTACATAGGCTTCATCACTATAATACGGCTAATTGCCACTAGGCACAAAGAGAGCAAGGGCCCATGCCTGGGATACCCTTCCAACTTAGGGAGATAAACAAAGAAATATTGTGACAAGCACTCACTGATTACAAACAAAATAAAGTGTTTTGTTCTAAGGCATGGTGGCCTCTCCGCGGAGCTACAAATCAGGTTTTTCGCTCCCATGTGCCAGTGCAGAGAGAAAATCTGCATGTTCACATCAGACTGATCCCTCCCACAGACAGTCCAGCTACGAAATATCTGGAAAATCCTGTCTACACAAGACAATCAGTAAAACCACAGATGTACGTTGTGGCCTATGTGGGCCTCACCATTGTAGTGCAGCTGATTCTCTCTAGCGCATAGAGAGCAAGTGTCCATGCCTGGGATACCCTTCCATCTTAGGGAAAAAAGCAAAAAAATATTGTGTCGAGCTCTTACTGTGGATGAACAAAATAAAGTGTTTTGTTCTAAGGCATGGTGGTGTCTCAGAGGTGCTACAAATAAATTTTTTTACTTCCTTGTATCATTGCAGAGAGAAAATCTCAAAGTCCATATCAGACTGGTCTCGCCCTCAGACAGTCCAGCTCCGAAACATATGGAAAATCCTGTCTGCACAAGAAAATCTGCAAAACCACAGACGTAGATTTTGGCCTCACCATTGTAGCGCAGCTGATTCCCTCTAGCGCTTAGCGTGCAAGGGCCCATGCCTAGGATACTCTTCCATCTTACGAAGATAAATAAAAAAATATTGTGATGAGCTCTCACTGTGGATAACTAAAATAAAGCGTTTGGTTCTAAGGCATGGTGGCCTCCCATAGGTGCTACAAATAACATTTTTCACTCTCTTGCACCACCACAGAGAGGAAAAAACATCTCAATATCCACATCAGACAGTTCAACTCTAAAACATCTGGGAAATCCTTTCTGCATAAGAGAATCAGCACAACCACAGACAGACATTTTGGTCTGTGTTGGCTCATCTATGTGGCTCACCTGATTCTCTCTAGGTGCCTAGAGAGCAAGGGCCCAGGCCTGGGATATCCTTTTAACTTAGAGAGACAAACAAAGAAATATTGTGACAAGCACTCACTGTGGACAAACAAGCTAAAGTGTTTTGTTCTACGGCCTGGTGGTCTCTAAGACATCTTTCAAATTACATTATTTTGCTGCCATGCACCATGAAGAGATGGAGTCTCAATACACACAACACATTAGCCCTGCCCTCAGACAAATACTCTTTGCACAAGAGAATCAGCAAAAACACAAAGATACATTTTGACCTGTGTGGGCCTCAACGGGGGTTATGCAGTTGATCTCCTCTAGGTACATAGAGAGCAGCCAGGTAAATCACAGATGTATGCTTTGGTCTGTGGTGACCTCATGTGTTTAGTTTACCTGCCTTCTACTAGGCGTACAGAGAGCAAGGGCCCATGCCTGAGATACCCTTTCAACTTAGGGAGACAAACAAAGAAATATTGTGGCAAAGACTCACTGAGGACAAACAAAGTAAAGTGTTTTGAACTAAGGCATAGTGGCATTTCAGAGGTACTACAAATCACGTTTTTCACTCGCGTGTACCATTGCTGAGAGAAAATATCCATGTCAACATCATACAGTCCACTTCCGAAATGTCAGGGAAAGCCACTCTGCACGAGATAATCCATAAAACCACTGATGTACATTTCGGCCTATGTAGGTCTCTTTGTTGTGGTGCAACTGCTTCCTTCTAGGCACAAAGAGAGCAAGGGCCCATGCCTGGGATACCCTTCTAACTTAAAAGACAAACAAAGAAATACTGTGACAAGCACTCACTGATTACAAACAAAATAAAGTGTTTTGATCTAAAGCATGGTGGCCTCACCGCGGTGCTATAAATCAAATTTTTCGCTCCCACGTACCATTGGAGAGAGGAAATCTCAATATCCACGTCAGATTAGTCCTGCCCTCAGAAACTCTGAAATGTCAAGAAAATCTCTGTGTACAAGACAAGCAGCAAACCACAGACATACATTTTGGCCTGCATGGGCCCTGCTGGTGTGGTGCAGCTGATTCCCTTTAAGTACATAGAGTACAGACGTATATTTTGGTCTATGGTAACCTCATCTGTTTGGTTCACATAATTCCCTCTAGGTGTATAAAGGGCAAGGGCTCATGCCTGAGATACCCTTTCAACTTAAGGAGACAAACAAAGAAATGTTGTGATGAGCACTCAACGATGACAAACAAAATCAAGTGTTTTGTTCTAAGGCATGGTGGCCTCCCCTCAGTGCTACAGAACACATTTTTTGCTCCCATGTGCAATTGCAGAGAGAGATTTGCATGTTCACATGAAACAGGCCCCACCAACAGACAACCCAGCTCTAACATATTTGGAAACTCCTGTCTGCACAAGAATATCATTAAAGCCACAGCCACGCTTTCAAGACTATGTTGGCTTATCAGGGTGGCTCATCTGATTCTATCTAGGTACACAGAGAGCAAAGGCCCATGCCTGGGATACCCTTTTAACTTAGAGAGACAAACAAAGAAATACTGTGAAAAGCACTCATTGTGAACAAACAAGCTAAAGTGTTTTGTTCTACGGCATGGTGGCCTCTAAGTGGTGCTATAAAAGATGTTTTGCGCTCTCCCATGTGCCATTGCAGAAAGGAAATCTCCATGTCCACATCAGTATTGCCCCACCCTCAGACAGCTCAGCTCCAAAATGTCAGTCAAATCCTCTCTGCATGAGAGAATCAGCAAAACCACAGATGTAAGTTTCGGCTATGTATGCCTCATCATTGCAGTGCAGCTGATAACCTCTAGGTACATAGAGAGCAAGGGCCCCTGCCTCGGATACCCTTCCAACTTAGGAAGACAAACAAAGAAATATTGTGACAGGCACTCACCAAGGACAAGCAAAATAAAGTGTTTTGTTTAAAGGCATTGTAGACTCTAAGATGTGTTACAAATCACATTTTCCTCTCCCATGTGCTATTGCAGAGAGTCAATCTCCATGTCCACATCAAATGATCTCTGCTCTCAGAGAGTCAAACTCCAAAATGTCAGGTAAATTCTCTCTACAAAACCATAAATGTATGTGGCTTCATCTATATGGTGAACCTGACCCACTGTAGGAGCCTAAAGAGCAAGGGCCCATGCCTGGGATAACCTTTCAACATAGGGAGACAAACAAAGAACTATTGTGAGGAGCATTCACAGAGGAGGAAAAAAATAAAGCCTTTCTGCCATTGCATAGAGAAAAACTACATGTCCACATCAGACTAGTCCTACCCTTAGACAGTCCATCTCCAAAACGTCAGGCAAAGCCTCTTTGCACAAGAAGATCAGCAAAACCACAGATGTATGTTTTGGGGTCTGTGTGGGCCTCATCAGTGTGGGACAGCTGATTCCCTCTAGGCACATAGAGAGCAAGGGCCCCTGCCTGGGATACCCTTCCAACTTAGGGAGACAAACTATGAAATATTGTGACGAGCACTCACTGGGGACAAACAAAAGAAAGTGTTTTGTTCTTAGGTATGGTGGCCTCTCAGCAGTTCTACAAATCAAGTTTTTTGCTGTCATGTGCCATTGCAGAGAGAAAATCTGCATGTCCACATCAGGTTGGTCCCACCCTCAGACAGTCCAACTCCAGAATGTATAGCAAATCCTCACTACACAAGAAAATCAGGAAAGCCACAGAAGTACATTTTGCCTTATGTGGGTCTCTCCATTGTAGTTCAGCTCATTTCCTCTAGTGCTTAGAAAGCAAGGGCCCATGCCTGGCATACCCCTTCAACTTAGTGAGACAAACAAAGAAATATTAAGCTGAGCACTCACTGAGGATAAAAATAAAGTGTTGTGTTCTAATGCAAGGTGGCCTTTTAGAGATGCTACAAAACATTTTTTTCTCATGCGCCATTACAGAAAAAAAACATCCATGTCCATATCAGAATGATCCCCTCTTCAGTCAATCCAGCTCTAAAATGTCTGGAAAACCCTCTCTACATGAGAAAATCAACAAAACCACAGACATACACTGTGGCTTATATGGACCTCACTAGTGTGGCACAGTTGATACTCTCTAGGAACACAAAGAACAAGGGCCCATGACTAGGATAGTCTTCCAACTTAAGGCAACAAACAAATAACGATTTTCACTCCATGTGCCTTTGCAGAGAGGAAATCTACATGTACACATCAGATTGGACCCACCCTCAAAAAGTCCAGCTCTGAAATGTCCGGAAAATCCTCTCTGCACAAGAAAATCAGCAAAACCACAGATGTACATTTCTGCCTATGTGGGTCTCACCATTGTAATGAAGCTGATTCCCTCTAGTGCTTAGTGCGCAAGGACCCTTCCATCGTAGGGAGAAAAACAAAGAAGTATTGTGACGAGCTTTCACTGTGGATGATCAAAAAAAAGTGTTTTGTTTTAAGGCAGAGTGGCCTCTCACAGCTGCTACAAATAACATTATTCACTCCCATGTACCATTTCGGAGAGAGAATTGAAAATGTCCACATCAGACTGATCCCACCTTCAGCACCGAAATGTCTGGGAAATTCTCTCTGCATAAGAGAATCAGCAAAACCACAGATATATGTTTTAGTTTATGTTGATCTCATCTGTGTGGTTTACCTGATCTCCTCTAGATGCATAGAGAGCAAGGGCCCAAGCCTGGGATACTCTTTTAACTTAGGGAGACAAAGAAATATATATTTTGATGAGCACTCACTGAGGACAAACAAAATAAAGTGTTTTGTTCTAGGGCATGGTGGCTTCTAAGAAATCTCTCAAATTACATTTTTTGCTGCAATGTGCCATTGAAGAGATGAAGTTTCAATATCCATATCGCATTGGTCCTGCCCTCAGGCAGTCCAGCTCAGAAACATCAGGCAAATTCTCTCTGCACAAGAGAATCAGCAAAACCACAGACATACATTTCAGCCTGTGTGGGCCCCCCTGCAGCTGACCCCCTTTAAGCACATAGAGAGCAGAGACCACTGCCTGGGAAACCACAGACACATATTTGCATCTATAGCAACCTCATCCATTTGGTTCATACAATTCCCTATAGGTATATAGAGAGCAAGGGCCCATGCCTGAGATACCCTTTCAACTTAGGGAGACAAACAAAGAACTGTTATGAAGAGCACTCACTAAGAATGAACAAAATAAAGTGTTTTGGTCTAAGGCATGGTGGCCTCTCATGTGCCATTGCAGAGGGAAAATCTGCATGTTCACATCAGACAGGTCCCCACCACAGACATTCCAGCTCTAAAATATCTGGAAACTCCTGCCTGCACAAGAAAACCATTAAAACCACAGACATATGTTTAGAACTATGTTGGCTTATCTGGATAGATACCCTGATTTTCTTTACGTCCATAGAGACCAAGGGCCCATGTCGGCGATACCCTTCCATTCTATGGAATAATCAAAAAAAATATTGTATCGAGCACTCACTGTGGGTGAACAAAATAAAGTGTTTTGGTCTAAGGCATGGTGGCCTCTTAGTGGTACTACAAATAAAATTTTCACTTCTTTGCGTCATTGTAATGCGCAACTCTCAAAGTCCATATCAGACCAGCCTCATCCTTAAACAACCCAGCTCTGAAATATCTGGAAAATTCTGTCCAGGGCCCCTGTCTGGGATACCCTTCCAGCTTAGGGAGACAAACAAAGAAATATTGTGACAAGTACTCACTGAGGACATGCAAAATAAAGTGTTTTGTTCCAAGGCATAGTGGTCTCTCTGAGGTGCTACAAATCACATTTTTCACTCCCATGTGACATCTCAGAGAGGAAATATTAATGTCCACAACAGATAGTCCTGCTCCAAAATGCCAGGCAATTCCACTCTGCACGAGATAATCAGTAAAACCACCGAGAACCTTTTCAGCCTATGTGGGTATGTAGGTCTTGCATTGTTGTACAGCTGATTCATCCTAAGTACATAGAGAGCAAGGGCCCATGTCTGGGATACCCTTCCAACTTAGGAAGACAAATAAATATTGTGACAAGCACTCACTGAAGACAAACAAAATAAAGTGTTTTGTTCTAAAGAATGGTGGCCTCGCATAGGTGCTATATATCAAGTTTTTCGCTCCCATGTGACATTGCAAAGAGGAAATATCCATGTCCACATGAGACTGGTCCCACCCTCAGACAATCCAGCTCCAAAATGTCAGGCAAATCCTCTCTGCATGAGTGAATCCGTAAAACCACAGTTTCAGGCTCCCACAATCCTCACAGTGCTCCCCCAGGAGTTCTGGGAACAGAAAACTCATGAGGTCACAGGACTATCACCGGTACTTAAGGCATGGACACAGGTGATAAGGACCATCCCCAGTCCTTAAGGGGTTAAACAAACATTAATGTGAGTTTTATTCCTGTGCAACAATGTGATATAAAATATACACACCACAGTCTGAATTCCTAGGTTGGAAAAGAGGGACAGAGGAATTCTGTCTTCAAAGAGAGACTGTCCTTCCAAAAGGACACTTGGGAGATTTGATAATATCCATGTTAATTCACTTTTCATACTTCACATTGATGTTTTGTTGCATAGACTTTGCAAAATATGTTTAAACTTCCCGTGAGGTCCAGTCTCCCAAATAGATACGTCCTAACGAATATCATGACTTATCTCTTGCGCTCTTTCATAGAGATTCGGCAGATTTTAGAATTTAAACATTGTTCGTGTGGGTGACTTGGCTACGGTCCATTTTAATGCTTGCCAAGCTGAACATGCCAGCTTCCATCCAATGCCCTGCTTTCCCCTGGCAATTCACTTACTTGGGGGACATTATGGAGGCGTGTAACAAGATCGGCCCAACTTGGAAAAGGTACAAAGGGTGCTGTGCTTATCAGTATGCTGGAACTGGATATGTTTATGAGCAAATCTAAATAGCAGATTGCCGCATTCAGGTGTGTTCTGCTAAGTGAAAATTGCCTGTGTGAACAGCACCATTAGGGGTAAGCATATTTATAAGGGAGATTTTTGTGGAGCTTTAATCCTTCGAGTGCCTGAGTAGTAAGCAAAGCATTGCTCTGCAATTCGTTGTGTACTTCTCTGGCACTCAAGGAGTTAATAGTGCTTCTCTAAAGTCTTTCATGTGAGCTTACCCTTGTAGAATCGCGGTGACCATCTCCGTTTAGGCAGCTAGAGAAAGAGCTGACTAGTTTTATCAAGACGTGAGTATAATCTCCTGTGAATAAACCTCATACTATTATTTTTTTTCTCGCTACAATAACCATACAATAATTTAAATTTTTTTAATAGAAAACTCATTTTTATATAAACCATTAGTAACAGTGACACTTAGTGTCCAGACAGCAATTCTTTTGCTTTTGTTTTTGTGTTGCATTCTGTGGGAGAGTTGAACCATAGGCTACTTCTCTCCATAGAATGTGATACTAACAGCTTCACTTCTTTGAGCTGTAGTACCTTTTGCATGAAGCACCTTCTAGCAGTGTTAGTACCCTTGTTTTACTTTGCAGAAACACCCCTACAACATACTATATCTGTTTTTCCTAAACAAAAAAAAAAAAAAAAAAAAAAATTTAGGGATCCTTTAGGTATGAACCACAGTTTATTATTTGCATGGATAGCATTAACACCACTTCATAAAGCTAGGGCAAGATGATTTGAGTACAAGACTCCTACATGAAAGCTTTATATCAGTGATGCCTCAGAAGTCACCAACAAATCAGGGGCTCGATACTGTTAGAAAAACTAAAAAAAAACAGGCATTGTAGTTATTTAAATTTTTACCCAATTTTGTTAAAATAAAACCAGAGGTAATTATAAGCACCTCCAGTAAAAAAAACCCATAAGACACAACTAAAAACAACACTCAAGTAGCATACTATTAACTACGGTCAGTATTACCACGTGTTTTGTGGTTACATTTTCTGCCGGAATCCTGCACCTCAGAGTTGAGGCGTAGAAGCCACAACAATGATTTTAAACCATCATTGTTTCAAAAAGAGCAGAGCAGAATACATTCACGCATGCTCTCGAAGGACAAAACAAATAGAGAAGTGTCAAGTTAACCCCTGAAAGCACCCAAACCAATGGAGAAGTGTTACGTTAAGCGTTAGATGGACTAGATTCACTAAAGGTCAATGCTGTGGAAATATGATTTTGTCGATGTATTCAAAACACTTCTGCATTTCATATACAAGGAGGGCAGTGTATGTCGAATAAAATTGGAGAAAGAAGAATGTCGGATGGGAGCACTATGTGTAGAAATATAAATAGAGAAAGTTAGTATTTTGAATGAGAGCAATATATGTCGAATTACATGTTGTGCAGCATGGAGAACAACACCGTTGTGTGTTAGCCCCTTATACACTGCCTGACACCCCCAGCCTTCTTCCCTTGCCCACTGGTAACCACAGATCTCCATGTACACTGCCTGACCTTCTCCAGCCTTTTCCACTTGTCCAATGCTAGCCCCAAATCCCCCTGACCACTGCCTGGGCAAGGGAAGTAGGCTGGGGGGTGTCAGGAAGTGTACATGGGGCAAACACACAATGGTGTTATTCCCCATGCTGCACAACATGTTGTAAATCTGACATACAGTGCCCCCCCTTTGACATATTAACCCCACCTTAGTAATTCAACATATATTGCCCCCTTTCAACATACAAACTTTCTCCATTTGTATTTCGACATATAGTGCTCCCATCCAATATTCCAATTTTATTCAAAATACACTTCCCTCCTTGTATATGAAATGTTGAAGTGTTTCGAATACATTGACAAAATCACATTTCCACAGCATCGACCTTTAGTGAATCTAGTCCATCTAACTCTTAACTTGACCTTTCTGTCGTCAAACATATGCCTATTTCCTTGGATGTTTAACGTGTTTTTTTAGGCAATAGTTTAGATTCCCTCTCATTTTCAAGTATATCCTGGACTTATTTTATCTACCTCAGAAGAAGTGAAAAGCTAAGCTGACCTTGCTGGGGCTAGAACCTGTGACCTTGAGGATTGAACGGATCCTATAGCTGGTGAATTAACCCTTTGAGTGCCAGAGGGGTACGCAACGCATTGTAAAGCAATGCGTTGCGTACCCCTCTGGCACTCAAAGGGTTAACAAACTGAGCAACCTCACAAGCTTTTATGATTGATATCCTTAATATTAGACCTATATGGGTGTGCTGAAGATGAAAATTACTGAATATATATTAGCCCCCTAATCATGGCTGCATTGTCAGAGAGGTATCCAATACATTTCAATGCATTGGATACCTCCCTAGCAATCAATAGTTAAAAGACTTGAGGGTCTTATTGTCTTTACAGACATATGCACAATACAAAGAGGGGCAATTCATGACAAACCAGGTGCACCACAAGGGGCCAAAAAAGTCAACAGATTTAAACAGGGATTTTAAACCCTTTGAGTGCCAGAGGGGTAAGGAAAGCATTGGTTTGCAATGTTTTCCATACCCCTCTAGCACTCAAAGGGTTAAAGCCCGAGAGGTTTCCATCACACTGATTTGTCAGGTCCATACACCTTTACATAATCCATAAGAGGCTATGGAGCTTACTAAAGGAGTAAATTCCAATCATCCCTAATCATTCTATAATATCCAACACCCACGGATTTGCACTTAGTGTCCTAGCATGGCAAACCTGACTCCGGTGATGTTTTCCATTTTTGATCTTCTTCATAGACCAGTGGTTCTCAATCCTCAAGGCATCCCTAATATTTGATATGTCATTTGTCATGGGCGAAATGAAGTGTATAAATAAACAATAGTTACCCTTATGTCTCACAGTCAGAACATAAAAAAAAAACATTTTGGGTGTTGTGTTCAAAAGGAAAGTGGACGAGTTCTCAGGAACCCATTTGTATTATGGGGGAGAACTAAAAAGTTCCCATTGATTTAAAAGGGAATTTTAACCCCTTGAATGCTAGAGAGGTCTCTAACACATCGCTTTGCAATGCATTGAAGATCTCTCTAGAATTCAAGGGGTTAAAATCTCCATTTAAATCAACAGGAATTTATGGGGATTTTTAGTTCTCCCCTATAGTACAAATGGTTTGCCCAAGAACTCTGCCACTTTTCTATTGAACATATGGCCCTTTGTGAATAACAGTTTCCATAAATATACATTTGAAACACGGTATTCAAAATTTTTGTCAAAGTCTTTATAGAAAATTAAAGGGCATGTCCATGGCACACCAAAATTTCACTGCAGCTTGGTTGAAAACCACTGTAAATTAAAAACTGTTCAGATTAACAGCCATTCTATACTTTCTATATAGGAGACATATAAACTGTATAATTGCAAAGGGTAATATCGCCATCTGGTGGAGAAAAGTCCTAAATGTCTTGGAGAAAAAGCTTGCTCATTTCATACATTTTCTATTATTTTTAACGCATATATTTGCAGAACGCAAAACATTTGTGCCTTGTAACAAACATTTAACCCCATGAGTTCCAGAAGCGTCCAACGCATTACATTTCAATACATTGGATACCTCTCTGGCTCTCAAAGTGTTAAAACTGTTCAGCAGCACCACAGACCTGAAACAGTATTATTATATTAAATTATTCTGATAATTTGAATAACTATTAATCCTTTGTATGACAGGAACATCCTCTGGGATAATATTGCTGTACCATGACACAACTGAAGTTTTTCAAGTAAAAATGGCAAATATTAAATTTCCCACTATATGTGGCAAGGATTCTGTGGGGTTTATATATCAACTAGTGTAAAAGCCCGTGTACATGGGCCAAGGTCCAGGTGATGTTAACCCTTTGAGTGCCAGAGGGGTACGCAACGCATTGCAAAGCAATACGTTGCGTACCCCTCTGGCACTCAACAGGTTAATAGGCCAGTCCTGCTCTGCGTCCTGCCGCCGATGCAGTCATGCACTGTAGAGACTACCCGAAAGCACACAATACTCCCAGCACAGAACTCACAGCATTCTGTGCTCCCAGCATTCTGAGCTTCCAGCATTCTGTGCTCCCAGCATTCCGTGCGTTCAGGCAGTCTCTACTGTGCATGGCGACTTCTGACAAACATTCTAGCTAATTATTTTATAGGATGTTTTGTGATACTGCCTTTAGAATTCAGCCAATTACAGGCCAGAGCCTATGAATAGCTGAGTGCCATGGCCAATCACAATTAGAAACAGGTCAAATCCAGATGTCTGCTGGCACTGCAGTGCCCAGGATGGGTCCCTGCTGCACATCTGGTGGCACTGGTACCAACATAAATCTTTCTGGACCAATGTAGCCCGATCCGTTTCTATGTTTTTGGGGTTGGACCTTGTACGCATTCCCAAAATTGTTTATCTCAGTTTACTCCCCCAGCCTGTTAATAGCTATCCCAACAAACAGTGACTCCTAACTCACCTTCTGAATGTAGCTATACTCTGTATGCCCAGGAGATGAAAGTCCACAGCAGTCCCTTGTCACGGTGAATGGGTCGTAGGGGTCTCGGAGCTGATGCTCTTGGAGAAGCTACTCCATTTCAGGAGAAGAGATCCTGGTTCTTTTGTGGAGATCTGGAACCCTTGGGTGGTGTTTCTATGCTTGCAGTAACTATAATTCCTGCCCTGACCGTATGTCTCCCTTAATTTTTCACATTGGGGCCCTTGACTGGACCTGAACTGTGGTTATTCCTCCCTCCACCATCCCTTCTTACCCCCCCCCGCTCTTTTCCTTCTCTCCTCTACCTTTCTCTCTTCTGTCTTTCCTTTCTCCCCTTACTCTTCTTCTCTAACTCTCCTGGCTACCTAGTCTTTCCAAGGAGCTTGCATCTGGGTGCACTTCCTACCTTTTTTTCTCCAGTCACCAACTCAGGTGGGGACGTACTGCTCTCCTCAATGCACTACTGCCGATTGTTTGTTATTCATGTTGACTGCTGTCGTAATGTATAGCAACTTGGATGTACCTCGGTATCTTATTCATTTTACTGACTATTTTATCAATACAAATTTTTACATATAAAAAAAGAAACAGGTCAAATCAAAAATAGCCTTAAAATAGAATAAATACAACAAAATAAATAAAATCACTTTTTATCTAAAGCAGTTCTCAGTCTGGGGTTGATCCCTGTGCAATACTGAGCAAAAAAGAGAAACCATGAGCTGAATAGTGTGTGGAGGATAAGGAGAGAAGAACTTCTAACTGCTTGTGTAAGATTTCACTCTTTTGGTTAAGTCTCTATTCCTGCATTTGTTTCACTTGGCCTATCTTGGAGGTCTTTACCCTTATACACCTGTCTGTTTTATTCCTCTGAGCCAAATTATTGTGTCTATCACCCCGATCTAGCATTTCCAGTATACTGCAATTTCCTTGGATTGTCTTGTCTACTCTAAATCAGTGTTCCCTAGATTTTCAACTCCTAGGTGTTAATCTAGACAATACTTTGTCACTGCTACTAGCCATTGGCCTTTCCTGTCATTCATCCTGCTAAGTGATAGCTTGTTCATTTATTATGCTATCTGCCCAGCAGAGGGAGCTGAATCCTGGGCTTTGTTTATGTTTTAGTTGTAAGTCTTTTCTTGAACACTGCCTTACTTCTGTTTTGTTTTCTATACCCATGGACCCAATATGTAGGTACAAACTATGTGCTTAAGCCCTGTTTTTCAACTAAATGTTTAAGTTAAGTATTTTCAGTTTTTTATGTGTATGAAATGGTTGATCGATTTTTATGGACTAAAAAATGTAAATTGTTAGTCAATTACCTCTGCATAGAGAAAACACCAGTAAAATCAAAGTGTTTTTTTTCATTTCAGTGGACCATAATCCCAAAGATTTTGTATGGAGTAAATACATAGGCCCCATTGCCTCACTACGATTACTCAATATATAGATGCTCATCAGTCCAGGAGTGAGTGTGTGTGTGTGTGTTTGGGGGGGGGTGGTATCAGGAGACCCCCTAGATAATGTTGTTATTGCAAGCATGAGAAGGATTGCACAGGGCTTTATTATTGTATTTCAATATCCTTACTGCAAAGGGGAAAACACGTTCCTTTATCATGCTTCTTGAGCCGCACTGATACAAAAGCAGTAATGGGGTTTGAAGTGCCTTTGGTTTAAACATGGTCACAAATAAATAGAAATGAAAGTGTATTTCTTGTTTGTTTTATGCCATGTACAGGGCTCTTGTGTCTCTATGTGAGCTTCAAAAATAGCTGCAACCATCATCGCTACTATGATCAATGGATTTAATAGGTCCCAGCTAATTGATGAGGGGTTATGTAGAAAATTTTTTCCACACCTCAAAATATTGGAGGAAAATCATTAGAGATAAATGATTGATGCCTTATTCTCCATATCTTAACAGCCCACTGTATGGGGTTTCCTGGACAGGCATGATCTTTGCAGGGGATGGCTGCCAACTTTTACGTGGCAGGCACATGCAATTATGTGGCCTATTTCTACTCTCACTCCAGCCACCGGCCCAGCCCAATCACTTTTGTTAATTTTATACATGACTTGAATGTTGAGAAGTAAGGCAAATGATAATATAGAGCTTACAATTGAAATGGAGCTACATTAGTGACACCACAGAGATTTCAATTAAAATGGAGCCACACTAGAGATACAACAGAGCTTATATTGACCTGTCTGATCTTTTGCACCACAGAGGCCTCTCCAGGCTGAGGAGGGAGAGGGCAGCTTGAGCTGCTACTCCAGGCCCTGGCTTCATGGTCTGAGGCTGGGGCCTACCAAACTGAGGCCAAAGAGGAGGGTGCGTCAGTACTAGAAAAGGAAAAGTCTGTACTGGAGGAACTTCACAATGCCTTTCACAGGGTCTGCACTGAGAGAGCTGTTTTTATCAAGCAAATGAAATCAGCTTTTCTGGAAGGAGGGAACATTCCTGGACTCCAAGAAAGAGATCACAGAGAAAAGGTCTTGATGGTCAAACTGGATATGTATAATGTATACTTACAACAACTCTCCAGAGTCCAGCAGTTTGCTATGGAAGAAGTAGCAGGAAGACTGGAGTCCTGTGAATCATCTGATTCTGAGGAGGCAGACAAACACATTGAAAACTCTCAAGGTAAGCTCCCAGAGGAAGCCTCCATGGAGGAGATACACCAGTGGCCCACACCCTTTACTGCTGTAGATCCCTCAGTGACTGTAGTGGCCACCACCACCCCTGTGTATGGACTCTACTATTGCACCTGGTTTGACCCCTGATCCAGCCTTTGCCTTGGTCTCTCTTGCATTCTCTATCCTGTCCCTTGCCCCAGCCCCTTCCCCTGTCCCGTCCTCCTTCCTAGTCCCTATTTCATACCCTGTCCCAAACTGAACCTCAGTTACTGCTGTTGCCCCTGTTGTTTCTAATAGTATTATAAAAGTTAAAAATGTAAATAATGTTTGCAGTGTTGTGGGAAGGGTGATTGCTCCTCTTGTCCCTCTTATATCCTCCATCTTTGGTGCCTGGGTGGCAGGGGGGGTCCAAAATAGCTAGGGGTAGGCAACCTGTGATTGTGAGTCCCGTATGAAGAAGTAATGAGGTAAGAATTAGATTAGGGTCAACACTGCCACCATTTATAAACTCATCCTAGTTCCAGCAGGCCAAGGGGACCTCCCTTCGGTCATGCAAAAATGGCTCACGGATATTTGCCTGACACTTGAAGAGCTCCACAGCCACATATTTTCATGAACTCACTTACAGACATTTTCATCGGACTTATCTCCCCCAACCCTAGTGCATACCATAGAACTGACACAGACTGCCCAATGCCTAAACTATGGGTTGCCTAACAGTAACTTATTACATATGCTTTACTCTCGCATACGCATTATCCAATTCTAGAAGTCTACTGCAGCTTTCACCCACAACCAACTACATATCTCCCCAACAATCCCTAATTTATTGTTCATACTTGGGGTGCATTCCTTTGAGACCTCCATCCAGAGGTTGCTAACTAGATTATTAGACCTTAAAATGCATACTCAGTTTCTGGACTAGACCCACTCTCCCTACCCTGCCCAATTTACGAGATACATGCTTCACTTTACTAAGCTCCACTGGTATCTATCTTTAACTACCCTCCCAGGTAGTTCCCAGTTAGGGTTCAAGAATTGCTTCCAATACATGAGCTGAATGGCAGCCAGGACACTCATCAGCACTGGGTGTTTTGGTTTGACTGCGGTGCCATGATATTACTATACATATGAGAGGCAACTTCTGTTGTGATTTGATCAATTTGATTTTGTCTCACTGGATTCTGCCCCATGTCTTCTTTCCATTGGATACTGCAACTGATGGTCCAATCTCGCGTCTGAGGATCTAAAATATAAATTAGGACTTTATCCGAAGGACTTTTGAACTAATATTCCAGTACAAAATGCAGCAGATCTGAAAGACTCTGCAGATAAAAAAAATGTATTCTGTTCAAAGTTTTTAGGAGTAGGATCCATTATCTACCCTGCATTCACCTTGGCATGGGCATTCAGAAAATACTGCACAGGCTGTGTCTCTAGAGATTACATATGCATCTCTCCAAGCCAGACCAATTTATCTTTCTCATTCTTTTGTTACTCTGGCAGATCCAAGATTTGTTGGCATGCAAAGAAGCCCTCCACTAAGTCAGGGGATTTTTAAGCACCCTTCTGTTTGAAGGTTGGCACATTGATTGTCCCCTGAGTCCTCATTTGAGGGGAAGACTCCAATAATTAATGCTGTAATAGAGAAATTTCATCTCAAATGAATGGGTACTGTAATAAATTGTTCAGGGTTCTCAAATGCATTTCACCAGATTACCTTCTAATAGCTTTTCCCCGTCCAGGATTACAAACGATCCTTCAGTGCCAACCACCTTTTACAAAAAGATTCAATCTCTTCTTCACAAAGGAGTGAAAGTTCTGATTCCTGAGAGGCTTCTATTCAAACATTTTGTAGTATCCAAAAGTGAAGGAAGGTTTCGACCAGACTTGGACTAAAAGATCTCAACAACTATCTTCATGCACCCACATTCAAGATGGAGTCACAAAGATTTATCAGTCATGTCATGGAACCAGAAGAATGTCTAGCATATCTGGATATTAGACACCTATTTTCATGCTCGGATCTGGAAAGTTCACCATTTTCTGAAATTTGTCTTCCAGAATCTTCATATCAGTTAGTAGCTCTTCTCTTTGGCCTAGTTACAGCTCCAAGAGTATTCAGGAAAATCATGGCAACTCAGACAGGATTTCTCCAGTCCCCAAGTGAATACCTGATCCCTTATCTGGAGGACTTATTGATCAAGACTCCATCAACTCAGTTGTTACGGGACCACCTTCAATTAACAAAGTTCTGCCATTACACAGATGGGTCTTCAATTTAAACAAGTCTGTTACCCACTCAGTGACAGGAGTCCATAGACCTGATCTTTGATGTATCCCTTCAGAGAATGTTTTTGCTATCACTAAATAGTGATATTACAAGCCAAAGACCACATGATAGTGGCCCATCACTAAGCAAAAGTACCAAACCCAGACATACATTTCAACCTTATTATGCCTCTTCGGTGAAGTATAGCTGACCTCTCTAAGCACTGTGAGCAAGGGGTCCACTTCTGGATTCCCATTACCCTTGGGGTGACCAAACCCAAGAATAATTTGTGTATGTATAAGTACTGGTCAGTGATACTTAACTAGGAACAAAGCCGCTATAGAATTTATTAGGCTCTACAGGAATAGTGTCCTACTCATAATACATTCTCGTTTAGCTCACTAATGGCTATCACAGAGAGAAACACACATCATACTTCCTTTCTGAAGAAGAGAATCAGCCAGTCCCCCGCAGTTGTGCCTCATCCTTGAGTTGTAGTGAACAAGGGATCCACTTCTGGATTCCCCTGTTACCACTGGGGTTACCAAACCCAAGAATAATTTGCATATACAAAAGTACCAGTCAGAGACACTCAACTAGGACCAAAGCTGCTCTAGAATTTAGCAGGCTCTACAGGAGTAGTGTCCTACCCAGGATGAAGTCTCTTTTAGCTCACTAATGCCATTCACAGAGAGAAAATATGCAAAAGAAATGGCCAGAGACACTTAACTACCAACATCACAGTTATAGAATTTAGCAGGGTCTATACCTCACTAATGCCTTTCACAGAGAGAAAATATCATAAAGCACATCATACTGATTCTGCCAAAACAGCAATCCAGTCACAAAGTATCAGGGAATCCCTCTCTGAGCAAAAGAAGCAGCCAACCCCAGCCATATATTTCAGTCTTGTTGGGCCTCACTAGTGAAGTGAAACTGATCACTCTAGGCACTGTGAGCAAGGGGTCCATATCTGGATTCCCCTATTACTCTTGCGGTGACCAAATCCAAGGATAATTAGCATATGCAAAAGTACTCAACTATGAACAAAACTGCTATAGTATTTAGCGGGATCAGTATGAATGGTGCCCTACGTAGGATGCATTCTCTTTTAGCTCATTAAATGGAGAGTAATGTTTCAAAATAAAAGCAGCTCCAATTAATCTTCATAGTATCTGGGCCATGGTGAGTGTTATTTCAATACTGAGAATAATTGAATGATAAAGTATCCCCCTCCCACCCCTTTTACTGATGTAACACTGCTCAATTCAGAACAGAATGGTGGTGTCTAGATGGCTTGCAGAGAAGGACAATCTTCAGTTAGCATAAGGGAAAAACCTGAAAAACCTGTCAATAGGGGCAGGGTTTTCATTGTTCTTACAGTAAGAAGATTGTCCCTTGCTGTAATCTGTCTGGTCTTAAAGGGATAGTAATGTTTCATAATAAAATCAGCTCTAATTAATCATCATAGTATTTGGACTTTGGAGAGTGTTATTTCATTACTGTCAGAGTTATAGTTCAAGAGTAATTCAATGACAAAGTGTCACCCTCCCACCCCTTTTACTGATGTAACACTGCTCAGCCAGAGGAGAAGGGAGGTGCCCAGGTAGACTGCAGAGAGGGACAATCTTCAATTAAGATAAGGGAAAAGGCTGAAAAGCTTGTCAAGGGGGGCAGGGCTTTCATTGTTCTGATAGGAAGAATATTGTCCCTTGCTGTTATCTGTCTGGTCTATGGACTGCATTCCACATCTGAGAAGAGATTGCTTACACTAGGTAAAAGGGGCGAGAGGGGGAAACTTTGCTTGTGAATATCTCTCAAACAATAAAGGTTTGACAGATAAGACTTATATCGTTCTTAATGTTTTTTAATGCATACAAAATAAAGATAAAACGAAGTATTACTATCCCTTTAAGAACAGATTCGACATCTGAGTGGAGGTAGCTTACAATAGGTAAAAGGGGCAGGAGGGGAATACATTATCATTCAATTACTCTTGAACTACAACTCTGACAGTATTGAAATAAAACTCTCCATGGCCCAAATACTATGAAGATTAATTTGACCTGCTTTTATTTTGAAACTTTAATATCCCTTCAATGCCATTCAGAGAGAGGAAATATCCTAAAGAGCATCATACTGATCCTACCAAAACATCAAACCAGCCTTGCAGTCCCAGATAATTTCTCTCTGAAGAAGAGACACAGCAAAACCCGGAAGTACATTTCAGCCTTATTTGGCCTCTTCAGTGGTGTGTAGCTAAGCACTTTAGGCCCTGTGAGCAAGGGGTCCACTTCTGGATTCCCCTGTTACCCTTGGGGTGACCAAACCAAAGAATAATTTGCATATGCAAAAGTACTGGTCAGAGATACTCAACTAGGAACAAAGCTGACATAGAATTTATTAGGCTCTATAGGAATAGTGTCCTACCTATAGTACAGTCTCTTTTATCTCACTAATGGCTGTCACATAGAGAAAATATCCTAAAGTGCATCATACTGAATCTGCTAAAACAGCAGAATTTTATATAATCTAACTGATTTTAAACGGAGGAGTTAACCTCTGAAATACTAGCTATAGCTCCAGTTCTTTGAGTAGTATTGTGTGACTTTTAGATCACTAATGGCTTTCACAGAGAGAACATACTCTAAATAGCTTTATACTGATCCTGCTAAAACAACAGTCCTGGCCACAAACTACCAGACAAATCCTTTGTGAAGAAGAGAATCAGCCAACCCCCAGCAGTACATTTCAGTCTTGTTCAACTAGGAACGAAGCTGCTACAGAATTTAGCAGGCTCTATAGGAATGTTGTCCTCTAGGCTGCAGTCTCTTGAGCTCGCTAATGCCTTCACAGAGATGAAATATCTGAAAATGTATCATACTAATCCTGCCAAAACAGCCATCCAGCCACACAGTTCCAGGCAATTTCTCTCTGAACAAGAGAAGCAGCCAGCCCTAATAAGGCTGAAAAATATATCTGGGGTTTGCTGCTTCTATCGTTCATAGAGGAATTGTCTGGCATTTTGTAGTGGGACTGAAATTTGGGCAGGACCAGTATGATATGCTTCAGAATATTTCTTCTTTGTGTATGGCACTTGTGAGCTAAAAGAGATTGCACACTGGGCAAAGGGCTACAGTCCTAGTGAGCTGTTTGCATACCCTTGCAGGTTCATAAGCCTAGTTGAGCATTTCAGACCTTTACTTTTGACCCATCACTACCCATCTGTCAAAAATATGTAATGTGTTAAAGACCAATGCCAGTCAACTAGGCTGAGGAGCAATGTACAATCATCACTCTGGTCAAGGTCTGTTGTACTCAGTAGAAGTAGGCCTTTCCATTAACATCCTGAAACTTTGAGCCATATTCAGTGCTCTCATCATGGACAACCCTCTTGAAGGAACATCCAGTCTGGATCCAGTGCAACAACCCCACAGCAGTAGACTACATCAACCATCAAGAAGACACCAGGAGAAAAGGCAGATTTGATAACAATCCTACTGCACATAGAATAAAGCATTACAGCACTATCTGCAATGTATATCCCAGGAGTAGACATCTGGGAGGTGGTTTACCTCAGAGGACAGAGTCTGGATCCAGGAGAGTGGGAAATTAAAGCACAAAGTCTTTCTCCAAATTATCATTGGAGAATGTCAGAGGCAGATTTGTTGACCTCCCATCTCAAAACAAAACTTCCAAACATTTCCACAAAAACAAGAGCTATGATAGTCAATCGTTGAGGCTCCTGTTGGTCCCTCAGTCCATAAAAGTTTTTATTCAAGAGAAATTGTAATCAGATGTTTGTGACAATATAACCTCAATTTATGCCTCATACAACAAATCTGCCATAAAAGATCAGATCATCGAGGTCCTGCAGCTTGTAGCTCTTAAAGGATCCAACCAGTCCTTCACCACTACAGACCTAAGAATATGAAATACGAGCCTATTGCTGACTCCTCTCTGGCATAAAAGCAACATTGAACAAAGAAAACATAAGCAATATCTAATTTGTAAAAAAGAAAAAGTAAAAAAAAATAAATAAAATGAATATATCTCCAAACACACTAATGTCGCTTAAATAAGAAATTTAAAAAAAAAGTAACAAAATAAACAAATGTATAGATACAAGAAATATCTTTATATTTGTAAAATTAAAACATAATCAAGAAGATACCTCTACAGATGACATTGAAAAGGGTGAAAAAACTCAAACTGCACACGTGGTACAGACCAAAAATCCAAATATCAATGTAAGCCAAAAATAGGTAATCACTCTATATAAAATACAATATGTATCACTCAGTGCAGATGCAAACTGATGCAATATAGCATAGCTACATACAGTCAATATAAAAAGACAGTAACCAAATATACTATAATGCCACCCTAAATGCTCTTGTATACAAGTATAAAATTAAAGGGATAGTAATACTTTGTTTTATCTTTATTTTGTTTTGTAGGCATTAAAAAAACATGAAGAACGATGTAAGTCTTATCTCTCAAACCT
This sequence comes from Rhinophrynus dorsalis, assembly GCA_037306005.1. Lineage (NCBI taxonomy): Eukaryota > Metazoa > Chordata > Amphibia > Anura > Rhinophrynidae > Rhinophrynus > Rhinophrynus dorsalis. Next base: position 343,810,658 of record CM074723.1, on the reverse strand, counting down.
TTATGGTTTGAGAGATATTCACAAGCAAAATTTCCCCCTTTACCTAGTGTAAGCCATCTCTTCTCAGATGTGGAATCCAGTCCATAGACCAGACAGATAACAGAAGGGGACAATCTTCTTCCTTTGAGAACAATGAAAGCCCTGCCCCCCTTGACAAGTTTTTCAGGTTTTTCCCTTATCTTAATTGAAGATTGTCCCTCTCTGCAGTCTACCTGGGCACCTCCCTTCTGATCTGGCTGAACAGTGTCACATCAGTAAAAGGGGCGGGAGGGGGATACTTTGTCATTGAATTACTCTTGAACTACAGCTCTGACAGTATTGAAATAACACTCTCCAAAGTCCAAATACTATGATGATTAATTAGAGCTGCTTTTATTATGAAACATTACTGTCCCTTTAAGTATAAATAAAACTTACATAAGACAGGATGGTATAAATGCATACATTGTGTAAAACAAATATTACAAATATTACATATTTATGATCCTCTAGACAGGCAGGGAAATGCAGATAGGCATCCTGCCAGTCTAGGGATACTAGACATTTATTGGAGAACACTGCTGCAATGATGTTAGCCAGCGATTCCATTCTAGTCTTTTGTACTCTCAGGAAATAATGTATTATTTTCAAATTCAGAACTGGTGACAGTGAACCTGAGATCTTTCTTACGAAGAATAGGATGGTACAGAATCCCTAAAGCCTTTCTTCTAGTGGCACTCGAACAATAGTACCTGATTGAAGAAGCTGAAGTTAGATAGTCCTGGATGGCTATTCAGGGCCGAACGTGGTTAAAGAGATTCTATGAAAAAAGTTGTTCATGGGAATTTGTTGGAACTCCAGAATTAAGAACCTGAAGAACCCAATCATCTGTCTTCCATCTACATAAAAGACCTGGAATGGCCCACATTAGGACTTAGAAGGACCCTTGAAGGTAGCTGATAATTTTCTTTCCTTCCAGGCAGATGACCTGGCAGACTCTTTCCTTGCCTATATTCACAGGCCTCCCTGAATGCTGTTTGGTCTGGAAATAACTTTATTGATGAAGAAATCCTGGATTGTGAACCTCTCTGCTTGTGGCAAAAACAAACTTTTCCTCCTGAGGCTTTTGAAAACAATGTACAATGAAAAACATCTTACCCACAAAGGGAAGGGAGCATAAATTAATCTTTGAGACATTATCTGCTGCCCAAGGCTTTAACCGAACCTTTGACGCAATAAACATTCTCTTCTCATACTTTCTTAATACTGTCCTCAAACTAATGAGACCTTCTTTGAAAACCTTCTAATCAAAACCATTTCCCTCACAATGCACTATTCTTCTCTAGCTTAAGTAATAGTTTAGGGGGACCACTTATCACTGATTGCCTAGGACAGTTCCTCATTTTAAATGTTTGTCCTGGTTACTAGGCAGCCCCCTTTACAGACAATGCAACATCCCAGAATAAAGCCTACAGTAACCAGTAAACAACAAAGAGGGAGTGAGAGGGAGAAGGAAGAGAGAGGAGTAGTGCCGGATATTGGTTAACCTTGAGCTGTGATGTGCCATTTCCTTAGCCCATACACACACACACCATTGCGAACAATAGACTGACCCAATTTGGATACGCATACACACAGCACCATTTGCGTGAATGCTGCTACTATGTACCCCATCTTTTTATCTCCATGCCCACCTCCTAACTGACTTACATTCAAGGATTAAATGCACATAACACCTTTGAGTATCAGAGGGGTGGGAATAACAGGCTGGCACTTTTGGAACAGGCTATGATTGTGGATGGGAGGGACAGGGAATGAGGATACAACATTCTGATGCTGCGGGGGTGCACACCTTGGCACATGTAATGTAACCATCCTAACATGCATGGGAAACATGTGAAACCTTCCCAAGAAACCAGATCAGGTTCAGCTGTCACTGTGTACCTTGTCCCTTGACAACACTAAAATAACATGGGCAAAAATCCAACAGAAAAGTACTTGAAACAATGAAACCTCCACCAGCCTGGAACGTCAATGACACCTATGTCCTCATTGTCTTCTTGTGCTAGGGTCCAGGTCTGGGAAAATATCTCTGTTGTGCCTCCACCCTCAGGGTCGTCCTCCTTCAGGACACTTCCACTATTGCCGCTAGTACCACCACCAACAGATAGTGAGTGTGCAGATGTGAGAATCTGACAATATATCTCCACACATTGCACCTTGTGCACCTTCCATCCTGGCAGAGAGGGTGAATTATGTTTATTGAGTATTGTGTGCAATGTGGGGAGCATCACTCACCCACCATCACCACCATCCGGTAACTGACACAGCAGCACCAGATTTCATGTAGAATAGTTTAACATTGCGTCTCGTTTCTTCTGTCTTTCTGGGTTTTACCTGGACTATGTTACCAAGTGTTTGCTTTTGCTTTTGGGTTTCTTTCTCCACCCTGTTTTTCTACCCTTTATCTAGTGCTGGCACCTTGAGCCTGCACACTATCTAAGTGTTCCTGCTGTGACCTGTATCCAGATCTGCCCAGGTGTTTCCAGAGTTCCTGACCCAGCTATCCCCTTCGATTCCAGATGCATTCCGGTTTTGATCATTGGCTCCGTTTCTAAGACTACTCTACTGCCTGCTCCTCAACTGATTTGTTATTCTTGTGGTTTTCAACTCCGGCTTGCTTGACCTTCCTTCACCTCATCCTTGGCACCGTTTTGACTGCCAATAGATGGCAATATTATTCAACATGCCAACCTAAGATTTCTTCAAGTTTCGATACTGACAATATACAAATTAAAAAATACATAAAAAGGGCCTATATAGAGCCATCATTTGTTGCTTTCTTCAGAGACCTTTCTTTAGAGACCTGAAACAATGCATGCGCACTGAATTTATTTAGAATTTCATTTATTAATTAATTTATTTTTTTATCCAGACACTGGTAGAGTACCTTTTTTTGAGTGCAATGCATGCTGGGACAAGTCTTGGGCAATCCATTTGGGCCATTTAAAGAGATATTTCCATCCCTTGAATGCTAGAGAGGTCTCCAGAGCTTTGATTGACTATATATATTACCCCTCCCCATGACTGAAAACTTTTAATGCTCCTTTAAAATCAGTGGCATATTTGTGTCCATGGTAGAAATTCAGTTCCTCCACAATTTATCAAAAGTACAGCAAAAACAAAACAAACCTGTGATGCTCCATATAAATAAAATAGATTGTGAACTCTGTGATAGGCATATATCTTACCAATGTGCTAAATATTACTAATAGAAAATAATTAGGGTTTTGGTTGCATAGTTTGGCCAAAATATGTTAACATTCACTCACCTCTCCAAGCTACCCCATTTAGATCAAGTCCTATCCTAGCCCATATTTGATACCATTAAAAACATTTGCATTGAAAATATACTTCTCATAAAATTGTGTTTGAGGTAAAGCGTAAGTAAGCCTAGTTAAAGACACCTAAAACTAAAATAAAATATCTAATATCCCACTAGATCAGACTCCCCTGCTTTCCAACAGGAACCATCCACAGTGAGTAAGTGAGCCAGGACCCAAAAAGACCAGTATACCACCAATTCCCATTATAGGCCCAACCCAACCTCTCACCCTTGTGAGGTACATAGATTATTTTGAGCAAACCATAATTAAAGGCAATACCAAGGCCAGGCAAACCAATCATAAAAATAAGGTCATATACTATGCCTTTAAAGTAATCCTTTTTGTTCAATGACTGCGTATGTTGAGACTTTAAAGTGCATTTTATCATAAGTCTTGTTTAGAACTGTGAAATTAAGTGAAGAGCCACTGGTGAAAAGCAGCTAAATGAGGAGATTCTTATTTTTATATAGAAATATGTATTAATCGTGGTGTTCCAACACTGTAAGGGTTGTTTTTTTTTCATTTCAGAGTACAACAGGCTCATACAGAAATTATGGGACAAAGCATCTGAAGCACAGTAGACAGATAAACATTCACATTGCTTTAACTGGGGCCTTTAACACTTTTTATGCTAAAGATGTCTCTTCTCCAACACCTTGCATGGTCTGTATAGACACTTGCTTAATGCACAACCTGATATTTCACATGTGTTTCAACCAGTTAGGTGATGTTGGTATCACGGTGCCCGTGATTGCTGCCTTTTCCTGTCAGTTATCTGATTGGGCTCTCCATTGGCTGCCTGTCTTCAGCCCACCCTGTATTGCCTATTTAGACTGGGCTTGGGCACCCTTTGGTTGCCCTTCGTGGTGTCTCTGTGTCGCTAGCACCTGCACTGTTTTCCTGAGCTTCCTGGTCCGTGACTGATTCTACTACACTCCAGAGATTGCCTGTGTACCTGCCTGGCAGCTTCCTCTGTGTCTTGGTTCCTGCCTCCGTTCCTGATCCGGTTTGGGCTGTTGTTCCTGCTGCCGTTCCTGATCCGGTTGGCTGCTGTTACTGTTCCTGTTTCCTGTCCTGTCCTGGCTGTGCTCCTGGATCGCGTGCAGAGTGTCTCCTCCTTCATGTCGCCTTGGGCGACATTCTTATCATTCAGTGACTTGTGTAGTCCAGTACGCTGGTACTGGTTCGCTCCATATATAACCAGTTGCTTGCTGCGTTCCATACAGCACCGGTAGAGTCTTGTGTATCCAGTACACGGGTACTGGTTCGCTCCATGTATAACCGATTGCTTGCTACGTTCCATTCAGCACCGGTAGAGGCTTGTGTATCCAGTCCGCGGGAACTGGTTCGCTCTATGTATAACCGGTGGCTTGCTGCGTTCCATACAGCACCAGTAGAGTTTTGTGTAATCCAGTACGCGTGTACTGGTTCACTCCATGTATAACCGGTTGCTTGCTGCGTCCATACAGCACCAGTAGAGTCTTGTGTAGTCCAGTACGCGGGTACTGGTTCGCTCCATATATACCGGTTGCTCTCAGTATCCATATAGCACTGGCAGTGTCATAGTTGGTCCAGTACGAGGGTACTGATTTGCTCCATCATCACCTGGGGCTCACTTACACCTATACAGCCCCGGCAAGGCCTCTGTGTGCACAGTATAGGCGACTGGTTTACTCCATCAATATTCTAGTCTCTGAGTCCTTCTCTGCTTATGCACCAGTACTTGCAGTTCTCTGGGTCTAGCGAGGCTGCCTTGCCCGGTATATTGGCAAGGCCGGTAGAGTCTCCTCTCTCATTGTGCCAGTCCCACGGCTGCCTTGCCCGGTATATTGGCAAGGCCGGTAGAGCCTCCTCTCTCATTGTGCCAGTCTAAGGCTGCCTTGCCCGGTATATTGGCAAGGCCGGTAGAGCCTCCTCTCTCGTTGTGCCAGTCTCAAGGCTGCCTTGCCCGGTATATTGGCAGGGCCGGTAGAGCCTCCTCTTTCGTTATGCAAGCCTCCAGGCTGCCTTGCCCGGTATATTGGTAAGGCCGGTAGAACCCATTTCCATATTGTGCCAGTCTTAAGGTTGCCTTACCCGGTATTGGCAAGGCCGGTAGAGCCTTTCTATTATTCACTGTACCACTATTCAATATTGCATTGTACAAATTACGTGTTGTTATATGTGTATGCCAAACTCGCGAGGGTTCTCTTTAAACTTTCAATAAAGTTGTGTTTTTATCTTAACTCTATGTCTGAGAGTCAAAACAAACCGTGACAGTTGGTTAGATTTTAGGATTCAGTGTTAAGAATAGGTATTAGAGTTAGCTGTTAGGGTTCAATAGTAAACCTTTGTTTAACAGTGAGCTATAAACTTCTCCTCCCCAACACCTTGAAAAGACATATTTGGTCTACATAGAAACTTGATAGATGCACAACCAGATATTTCACCTGTGTTTCAATAACCTGGATATGGATAGTGTTAGAGATCTTGAGGGAGATTCACTAAGAGGTGATAAAGAGGTGATAAAGTGAAGATGACTTATCTAGTGTATCACTTCTCCAATTCCTATGTTAATCTATGGGGTCTATGTGCTAAGATTTCTTTAACTTTGGAGATCTTAGTGCATAGGCTCTATAGAATAACATAGGAACTGGAGAACTGATAAACTGGAGAAGTCATCTCCACTTTATCACCTCTTTATCATGGCTTAATGAATCTCCCCCATTGTAGGAATTAAGGTTAGATGCTGCTGGTTATATTTTAGGAATCACTTTTAAGATTACGCATTAAGATTAACTGTATTCTCTCTGATACTCAGCAGGATAGTTAATAACACAATTGGAGTTTAGCATATTTATTCAGTCATTACATACCCTAACAAAACAGCATTTCATTGACTTAACAATTACATACATCAATCAGATGTATGTTTTTGGACAAATGTATGGATATACTGTCTGTTTCACAAGATATGCCCAATATTTTTTAAACCTGTGGAGTGGTCAAAACTGTCTCAGAGTAAGTTCTGTCTAAGGTACATAGCAAACAATGTCAACATTTTGTTGCACCTGCTTAAAGCGGAACTAAAGGCACAAGCACATGATTTATTCTGACTATAAATATTTAAAAAAATAAATAAAAAGAACAGTGCATGCTGGAACAATTCTGGTGGAAACCGTTTATGCCATATTGGACAAAAGAACTTTACTTTGATTTAAAAAGACCATTTTATCAGATAGATCTCCATTGTCTTGAAAAGGAATGGGGATTGATTCATCTATATCATTCAAGAGTTTAAAAGCAATCATTTGGTATTTGTGGAATTTTGCTGTAACCCCGACAGTGCAGTAAAGATATTGATAGATAGATAGATAGATAGATAGATAGATAGATAGATCAATAGATGATAGATAGATAGATAGATAGATAGATAGATAGATAGATAGACAGATATTTTTCTGCATCATGCCTCATGAACAGCCAGTAGATTGTAATTTTAATCAACATGATAACATAAGATTTCATTATGGTTCAATATTGACTAACATATAAATTATAATAAAAAATCAATAAAAAGGACTTATATAAAGTCAGCACTTGTTACTCCCTTCAGAGACCTTAAACAATGCATTATCACTTGATTTTTTTTAGTTCCATTGACTGTTTCAAGTTTTTAATGAGAGCAATGCATGCTGGGCAATTCTGAGGTAAACCATTTAGGCCAAATGGAACAAATGGAACAATTAAAAATTCCTTTTCCATCTAAATGGAGATTTCCTCTTGAATGCTAGAGGTAACCAACACTTTACTTGAAAATGTATGTTAGCTTTCCCTATGATGGTGTGTTCTATTTGTACCCATAGTTCATTTGCTTTGCTCCATAACAGATAAAAAGTACCTATATAAATCCAGCATTTGTTGATCCCTTCTGAGACCTTAAAAATGCCTGGGCACTGGATTTATTTTGAATTTCATAGATGTGACAGAATGGTTGTCACCCAGAGAATTAAATGTGTCTGTTTTCAGTGATCACCATTGTCTTAACATGTGTTCCCATTCTTGAAACATTAATGTCTCCTGTGTGTGCATGCATTAGGGTGTTTTGGCCATTTACCAGCATTGAATGGGTTGGTTAGTGTGTATGATGCACAGAGGGATAGTGCCATCCAGTCTAGCTATCCACAGAGATTGTGTTATGAGATAGCCAGTGTTGGTCAGATAGAGGGGTATAGGGCAAATCTGTGTGTGGAATGTGTTTATCTTCCCCCTCACATCAGGCTAAGAAGAAAGAGACCTGGTAGATGGTACCATTGACATCAGATCCTGTAGGTGGTGGGTAGAAAAAAGGCTAGGAAGAGAGAAGGAGAGGACAGAGTTGAAAAAATGTAGGAAGAGGAGAGGAGGCCTCTCCATAATGGTGGGATGCCTAGGGTCCATGGGCTTTCTAAAGGAGAACTGGAGAAACTGGGACTGGTGAGTGCCCTCACCAGAAGATTTACATTGAGTGGGCACTGTAGTGGCCAGATGCCTTTTTCAGTTGTGGGCTGTAAGTCAAGACGGCTACAGCCACAGAAAGTACCCTGATATTCCCACCACTAGGATTGTGGACAGGAAGCTAAACTACGATGGCTATGGCCCAAGTCTAAAGAAAGTGGCAGGGGATAATCTCTTAGGATGCCGTTCCCAACTCCTCTGTGAGGACTAAAAGATACAAGGAACCTTCATGTAATCTGGCAGCATGTGTAGTGGGCAGGATGTCTACTCTTGCCTGTAGTGGGACTATGTGTAATCTCCAGCTTAAAGCTAAAATGGGCTGTGAGTATTATATGTAACCCCTGGCAATCTGTGCAACCAAGAAGAGAACCGCAGAAGTGCTTAGTTTTTATGCTTTACCTCTGTTTTGTTTGCCTGTAATTGTTGTCCTATGTTTGTGTGCCATGACTTCTCTAATAAATGCAATTTATTATCTTTTTGTCTGGCTGGATAAATCGATTAACCCTCGGTCTACCAATCAGTAACCCCTGTACCCCCATCACAATAGATTATTACATCTTTTTTTTATGAGCGCAATGCTTGCTCGGACAATTCTGGGGCAAACCATTTGGGTCATAGTGGATAATTAAAACATTCCTTCAGTGTAAATAGAGATTTCCATCACTTGAATGCTAGAGAGGTCTCCAACGCCTTGCTTGGGAATGTATGTTAGCCCTCATTATGACTGAAGGTTTTGAAAGCTCAGTTGAGCGATTGGGCATTTCTGTTTGTCCCTGTGGTATAGTTGGTTGGCTCCAAAATTGCTCCAATGCTTCTGAGTAGGCCAGCCTCTTAAAGGGATAGTAATACTTCGTTTTAACTTTATTTTATTTTGTAGGCATTAAAAAAACATGAAGAATGATATAAGTCTTATCTCTCAAACCTTTATGGTTTATGAGATATTCACAAGCAAAGTTTCCCCCTCCCGCCCCTTTTACCTACTGTAAACAATCTCTTCTCAGATGTGGAATGCAGTCCATAGACTGGACAGATAACAGAAGGGGACACTCTTATTCCTATGAAAACCATGAAATCCCTGCCCCCCTTGACAAGCTTTTCAGGTTTTTCTGTTATCTTAATTGAAGATTGTCCCTCTCTGCAGTCTACCTGGGCAGCTCCCTTCTGCCCTGGCTGAAAAGTGTTACATCAGTAAAAGGGGCGGGAGGGGGACACTTTGCTTGTGAATATCTCTTAAACCATAAAGGTTTGAGAGATAAGACTTATATCATTCTTCATGTTTTTTTAATGCCTACAAAATAAAATAAAGTTAAAATGAAGTATTACTATCCCTTTAAGCAATTGTTGGCCAAAACAACTACAGCATGATGAATAAACAACATTAACGTTGTTTTACCTGTGGCCTGTAACCCTTTGCATGCTAAAGAGGTCTTCAACACCTTGAAAGAGAAAACTTTGTTCTATATTGCAATTGATTAATGCATAATTCAACAACCAGGATAGGGTTAGAGCTAGAGATCTGGGAAGAACTAGGGTTAGATACTCATTTTTAGATTTTATGATCCAGCTGAGTTTAACTCTTTGAGTGCCATAGGCAAAGCATTGTGTACCCCTCTGACATTCAAAGGGTTAACATACTGACTCGGACTTCTCATAAAACATATTACATATATAAAATCTACAATCACACACATCAACCAAATTGTAACAAATACATTTTTATATTTACTGATAGATAGATAGATAGATAGATAGATAGATAGATAGATAGATGGTTTGAGAGATATAGGCATTCAAAGTTTCCCCCTCCCTCCCCTTCTCCTGATGTCAGCGTTAAAGCTGAAAGCAGGAGATTCATGTTGGCCGACTCGAGGAGGCTCTTCAGCAGAGCTTAAATCACGTTATTTAAAAATAATTACTTCATTGGAACGGTCTGCAATGTGTGTTTCAAACCAGGCACACTTTGTAGACCTTTCCAATTTTTTCCATTAATGCGATTTTGACTCTGCTGCAGAGCAACCGGCTGGCACTCAGACCGGGATCTCCTGCTGCCAGCACAGCGCTGACACCAGGAGAAGGGGAGGGAGAGGGGAACTTTAAAAGCAAATATCTCTCAAATCATAGCGGTTTGAGAGATAGGATTTGTGGCATATAGATTATTTTTTGAACCTCTACAAAACTCTAAGCATTTTTTATGGGACATTACTGATCCTTTAATAGAGTTTAGGATACTGATTCAGAGTTATTGAAGCACATCTTATGGGGCAACTTCAACAAAACAGTATTAACTGTTATACACTGGGCACAATTCTATGGTAATTGTATGTATGTCCTTTAATGCTTTGAGTGCCAGAACGATACGCAACGCGTTCACCCCTGGCACACAAAGGATTAACAAATGAATGAATGATTGAATGGAGAGACTATTCATTTCAAACATTTTCTCCACCATCTTATAAAATGATTGAAAATGATTGAAAATGTCTCAATGGGAATGCTGTCTCGCTTTCACAACAATCAATCTTATCAGTTTGTTGCACCTGAGAAGTGAAGCAGGGCAAATGTATGGGTTTTCTTTATGTATAACAAATTTAAAACCATTTTAATATGAGCAATGCATGCTGGGACAATTCTGAGGCAAACTATTTGCACCATAGGACAAAAAAACTTCCCTTTGATTTAAAAAGAGTTTTTTATCCTTTGAATGCCAATGAGAACTCCATCATCTTGAGCAGGAAGAGGTTGGATAGCTTTCTATAATTCAAGGTTTTAAAAACAAAATTTAAATAATTTGGTATCTGCTAAAGCTTGCTTTGGTGCAGAAATGTTATAGCTCTTATTAAATCAACCTCATATTTTGGGTAGTTGCAGTACAGATTTATCTGCAACATGTTACATGAACAAAATATTCATATCCTGAATGCCAACCATAAGATTTCATCAAGGTTCAATATAGACTTACAACATGTGTGTGCGTGTGTCTGTTGTATTAGCCTATTGCTGCTGTCTGCATGCTGCTGCTAACTGATGGAAAAGATGCCCAGTGAGTAACATAAATAATGGTGGTGTAGATGGGTGTGGCACTTGTGGAGACTCCATGACTCTTGTCATCTCCAGTTAACTCAGGGTCATTCTCCTCTGTGATCTGCATTTGCCCAACACAGTAGAAGATATAACAGTGGTGGTAGTAGTAGGTGACAATGGAACTGCTCCTTGAACAGCAACAGAAGCACTCATAGCTAGTGTCATTAATGTTGATATGTGTTGCTGCTTAGTCAATAATAATGAATTTGACTGGGTGGCTTTTGGACTTGCAAGTTGTAAGTGGTAATTGTGATGATGACCAAGATGATGATGATGTTTTTTGGTCAGGTTTTCTTGTCAAGAAGTTCAGGTTAATCTCTCAAAGAATTTAGGAACTGTCAGGATTCTCCTGTTCACCCTTCTGGTCTGTTTGTTTTTTCTGTTTGCATCTATTTTGTTCTGCCTCTGTCAGGATTCTCCTGCTCACCTTTCTGGCCTGTCTCTGTCTGGTTTTTCCATTTGCACCTATTTTGTCTGTCTCCCCTTGCATCACGTCCTCCTCCTTTTGGGATCCTTTTGGTAAACTAGGGTTTATAGCCTTAGGCCTCTGTAACCTCCTTCCCGATTATTTGAGCTTGTTTGTGGATAGACCTGACTTTGTTTGTACTTTGACCTTGGCTTGTGTATTCGGATTGTCCTACCGGTTGTTGTTTACTCACTGGCTTACATTTACTGACTACAGATTCTGCTTATTTCTTATACCCCATATGCTCCAGGTAACCTCGGCTTGTTTTGACTGTTCTTCTACTTGAGTCCATCCACACCATCTGGTACGTTTGTATTTATTGTACTCACTATATTACCTGTATATCTATGCTTACTCCCAGGCAACAGGTGCTATTATTGTATTCTCATACATACACCCCTATAGTTACCTTTGATTTGGGCCTCCGCATCTGTCTAGATAGCCCCTTGCTGACTCAGCTCGACAATATGATTCCACTGTTCAGGGGTGCTCTACTATAGCTGTGGTCCTGGCCTAGGTATCAGAGGTAACAGGGGTGAGTATATTTATCCTTCTTTATTGATCTGTTACCTTGACTTTGTTGCCCTATATTCCTTTGGGTACTTGTGATGTAGGTGTCATACTAGTATTAGTTGATCACTTGGTGGCAGTAATATTCCACTTTACGCTATCTCTGGGGTTATTAGAGTTTTGTTGATCCTAGTCATATTCAGTTCAACCCATACTTGGAAGTCCTTCAGACTTGTCTTTGTTGTCCTACTCCATTTCATCTGATAACCTGGTGTTTTGCTGGGCATTTGGTCCTCCTCCCACATGTCTTTTTCAGACTACTTTTGTTATATTGATTACAGTGCACATCCCTAAGACATATTTGTGGGATGGCTTGTTCTCCATAATTCATTACATGTATTTTATATTTTGTTTAAAAGACATATTGAAGATTTATTTGAATTGTAGATATGCTCATCATTGGGGACCAGCCTCAATGTTGACATGCTTTTATAGGTTGAATATTTAATCACTTACATCTACTAGATCCCATTGGCTCTTGCTTTGACGTGTTAGCATTGCAGGCCCGTCCACTACAAACACTACAGGTATTGCTTATGGTGTTTAATGGATTTTATTTGGTGGCTACATGTCTATAACTGTACTTCATCCATCAACTTTGAAAAAGTGCCATTTTTAGCTGCAAAACACATACAAAGGGTTTTCTGATGTATTTTATTTATTTTAGTGTGTTTGTTACACATTTATTTTAATACATTTTATACCTTGGAAATAATACTTTGGAGGAACAGCTGTCTTCTTCTATTGCAAGTATATCATCATCATCTATTCACATTCGTGTATTTCTGTAGTTTGCATTGTTCCACTATTGTGCACCTCTACTTTCTTTGTGTTGCATATTTTTTACATTCTGAGAGAGCATGCAGTGAGAAGCAGACTTAGATCTTCTACTTTGCATCAGTTTAGCTGTGTCTAGAGCAGCAAATATGTAGTATGCGATCTAACTTTGTTGTAAGTACCCACATGGTGTTGGTTCAATGGCCAAGTGGCAACCCGTGGGTTTCTCCCTTCCTCTTTTTTATATGCTAGAGTACTCTGTGGAAGACATGGGCTTGTAAACTATCAATAAAGTGTCAAAGACAGAACCAGGGAAGCTTTTCTCCCTCAGGGTGCTGGCTAAAAGAGTCAAGCTGTCAAAACCACCATGTCCACCTCTAAGAGACAAACAGAACCCTGACTAAAGAGGGTGGAAGGAGTGAAAGTCAAAAAGGCTAATTTATGGAAAGAGAGAGACAAATTAAAACTGGGCCCAGAGAGCCAGAATTGAGTGAGCAGAATCACATGAGGGAATGTAGGAAATACATATTCTCAAGGAAACTTTCACAAAATGACCATCAAAGACAAAAAGGAGAAGGGTCTGGGATCTAGAGCAAAACAGAGAAACACTGCAATTCAACCTAGATTTCACATCATTGATGGAAGACCACACAGACTGACCTTGGGGCTGAATACCATGTGGTCACATTCCCAATTCCTAGGATCTTGCCAATGATGGCTGAGTAAGTCTTCAAAAACATTGTTTACCCCAGGAACTAGAACAGCAGAGGAAGGCACTAGAGTTTCCACCCAAACAGAAATCAACCAACCTTCTGACCCTGCAGCTGCACTCCTGGTCTTCCTTGATGGCTGATATAGACCACTTTCATTACACTGTCAGACTGAATATATACTTGCAAACCCTGAAAGGACTGCAATACAGCAGAGCTAGCTAAATCCCCCAGCAGCCATTGATGGGCAGAATACACTCACTGTCTGGCCAAATACCCTAAGCCATCTAAAAGTAGTATTCCTGCCACTCAAGGTGGCATCTGTCATGACCAACAACCAATTCTGAATAATCAATGACAGTTCCAATCAACAGATGGGATATCTAAAGACACCAATGAACATATGACTTTGCTCTGTTGGAGAGAGACACGGCACAGAAAATATAATACTGTTATCTGAACCAATTCCTGAAAATCTCCAGCTTCAGTTCTCAAGTATGGAATTGGTCAAAGGTGACTGCCTGCAGGGCAAATAGCACAGACCCTAATAACTTCATGTACACCAGCAGCATTGTAGACAAAACACCTGTTTGGACAGAGATAAAATCTTATCCTGCTGCAGAAAAACCCGTTCCTGAAACAAACTGAATTTCATGCAGAAAGGGACCTGGAATAGAACTAGAAAGGATTTCCGGAATGTACACACAAGTCTGAATTTGAAGGCGGAAAGCCTGTGCTGATGGAACCTTTAACAAAAGGTCATCCAGACATGGAGTAAGAGAAATCCCTAGAGAATTAATGTAAGCAGCCAAGGCTGCTATGACCTATGTGGACGCCAGCCCAAAAGGAAGGTGGTGAACTACAAAAAGAAAGCACTGATGATCTGTATGGATAGGGGTATGCAGATACACATCACATGTCACATAAGTCTTGGGAGGTTAAACACTCGTCTGGATACATAGAAGTGAAGGTGGAGAACAAAGTCTTCCTCTTGAACCAGGATATACAAACAGCTAAGATGTTTCAGGCTCTATCATGGTAACTATGCAAAAGATGGAATAGATTCCATGCATAGAAGGAGCAGGTACCAAGACCTGCATGTGCACCAGGAAAGAAAAGGTATCTAAAAACAGGCAATCACTCACCAGATTGTGAGTAACCCTGGACATATTGGGTCGACATGGAAGAAGGGATTTGAAATATGTATGATACCCTTCTATGATCACCCTCAAAACCCACAGGTCCACCATGGATCACATGTGAAAGAGATACAAATGAACTCTGATTGCCTGAGGCAGACCAGATCCCCGTAAGTAATGCAGATGTAGACTTGAGAACTGGGGGCCTTTGGTTAGGCATCCCTCCTTCCCAAAACTATATGGGATTTGGGGTAGCCCATGCCTGAACTGCTGTAGGAGTAGACATCTTGGGTGCATAGCCATACTGGTAGGGGTAAAGAAAAACCAAGAGTCACCTGTGGGAAAAAGAAAAATAGTAGCATGTCTACTGGGCCAAACAATCACCTTCCCATGGACGGGAGAGAAACCAAGGACTTATTGGAACTAAAAGGTTCAACATGCATCAACAGAGAGTGCCACGGCCTTCCCATTAAACCTAGCAGAATCAAAGTGCAGCTTCAATAAGATACAAGGATCTCAGAAACAGACAAAAAAAATCCACTCCCAGCAAGTCCACACAAGATTTCAACCCCCTATTGACAGATCTGGCAGTAGATACCCAAGCAACCACAAGTGTGGGACACAGAGTGGCACCAGAGTCTGAAAAACTCTTGTAAGAAAAGAATCCTGACACATATCTGCTGGATCCTTAAGAGACCCAGCATCCACAAGCAGCAGTTCAGTAAGCTTAGAAAGGGCAATACATTTGAGAGGTCATTGTTGGGAGGTGGCATCCCAATGAAGTAAGGCATCAAGAGAGAGGAATACAAAATAAAATCATCTATGAATAGATGTTATCATAAAAGGTAAATTCCCTTCCTTCAGAACCATCTGGTCCAAGTACTAAAGGAGAGGGGAAAGTAGCATTCCTCTAGCGGCATTCCACAATGTGTACGGGAAAAAGAAACTGAGTCCGAGGCTTCAGAGTCCCTAAGCAGGTAATGCTGGATCATCTCCGGGAGTCAATGAGGAATCAAAAACGTTCCTCCTCCATGTCCCCCTCCTCATCAGAAGGATCCTCTAAATCCAGAGTGGGAGGAACAGGACAGTCCAGATGCTAGACCTCAAAGACATGGGTAACAGAGCAAGGAAAATTATCTATAGCCAGAAAAAGAGGCTGAAACACATGTAGACTCCTGCTCCAGAGAAAAGGGGCCAGGAGATTCTGTGTAGAGGCAGAAACCAAAAATATGACAGAATGAAGCAGCAAAATTAATTTGAAGACCAGTCTAGTATAAAAAGCAAAGTGTTAATATGGAAAACATCAATGTCCAGGTGGTTTAAAGGGCAGAAAGTAGCAACAATTTTCCATTCTGTATTAACATCCAAAGAAAGAAGACAGGACAGAAATGTAACATAGACAAGTGGTCACTTTTAAAAATGAGCTGGATTGGTGGGGAAAAGTGGAGTAGGGATGGAGGCACCTCATACCAAGGTTTCAGTGTTCAACAGTTGACTAAATAGAAAAGGGTTAATGACCAGGTGGAAGGGCAGTCCTACCAGCCATGGTTGCCCAAAGGTTTCCCCATTTGAGTTGCCATACTATCAATTCGTCCCGCTATCTGTGAGTTGTTGTTGAGATGATTTTTGTCCTTTTTAGAGTTTAAATTCACACAGCAGTTATCACATATGCTGACAATGTCCCATTTGTAAAGCTTCAGTTCTGTTCATATTTAACAGTCCTTTCTCCCTTCTGGCTACTGGATTTTAATTAACATTTTAAGTCTATGCTATTGTGAGGAGACAGGCATTCCAATTAACCCACAGACCCACACTTGTACCTGATGAAATTACAGAGAAGCTACTTACAGATTCTGCTGATGTCTTTTGGGTGGGACCACTAGGTCATTCAATGTATCACAGTCTGATTGAGTACACCATCCTTCTGAGCCGCATTTTCTTATCTCTATCTTATACTTCTCTTTTGCTCCATCTCTTTCCTACCCAAGGGTGTAATAATTTGCTTTTATGGTTTATTTTATGTTGATCAAAAAGGAGAGCCTGTCCCCTGCAGTCAGGGCTTCTTAGGTTTATTCCATTTTTGTTTGGAATGGGGTCTCTCTTCTCTCTGTGCGCCTTTTTTTGTAGACAGTCTGCAGCTTTTTTAACTTCTTTCTTAATTATCTTTGTTTTCTTCCTTCATTATACCCATGTCTGCCTCTGCCATCTTCAGCTGATGATTTAACTCCTCCATGGAGGCATCCTCTTGGACCATACCCTGCGCACTCTAGATGTCTGTGTTTGCTTCCTCAGAGTCAGAGGATTTGCTGGAGAACTCCCAATTAATCCTTAAGAAATATTCCTTTAGAAATATTGCACTGCAAACAGTTACTAAACTGATACCAAATAAAATGCAGGTTTCTGATTATCTGAACTGATCTAACCTTTTGCATGCTGAGAAGGGTGGTAGATAGTGCACTGTACTGCTCAACCCAAAGGATTAATCTTTTAGTGTCAACTTACCTTGATGTAACATAAATGTAAATTAATTCAAGAACACAGTGTCCTGGTGATGTTTCAGGCCAGACAAGGAAGCACAAATACATTTTATCATTTGAGTTTAGTTGTCAGATATGTGTAATACCTCTCTGATGACCAAGGGGTTAATGATATGCACCTGCAGACATTAACATTTCTCTAGTGATGTAAGTTACCAGAGCAGATGACATTATTATATTATTAGTTTGTATGACTGGTTCATTTGACAAGATTAGCAGTTTAATGTTTTTGACGTAGAAGGTCAATTGGTAATACTGAAGCAATGAGGCAAATATAAAATTTAAAGAATACTGAAAAAGTAAGCCCGATATTTCTCTTGCCGAGTGACAAACTGAAGATGAATGGGGTAGCAAACTAGTTCACAGCTATGGTACTTGCAATAATAGACTTTTAAGAGCTACAATTAATCACTGAAAGATGCAATGCTTTCCTTTTTAATGATACAGAGCATTTCTGTGCAAAAATGACATGCAAAGAATGTTTCTGCATAAAGTAACTTACAAAGACTGTAAATTCTAGGCTAGGTGAGGAAGTTGTTGTTTAACCATCAAAACTTGACTGTATATTACTTGTTTCCTCTCATGTAAATATGTGTGTAATATACCTACACAATCATGTTCAGACACTCATATAAACACTCATATACACACTCATATCACCACATATTTATACACACACACACACACTCATGTAAACACACACACACATTCACACGTACATACAAGCATGTACATTTATATTGCAACATTTTATTTTCATAGGCCAAACTGTGTGGCCCCAGGAGCTGAAATGCAATCTAAACTGGCGCTCTGTCTGACTGAGTTTCACAGCCCTACAGCAGGGTGTATTATCTGTACTTCCTACTGAGTAAAACAAGAGTATTCCCACTGTCAGGATATACTCCATTCTAAATTTATTAAAGTATAAACTTGTTTTTTTAACATTAAACTGTTACACACAGTGGCAATTGGTGTCCAGACAGTTATTGAAATATATGGCTTAGGCAGTCTTCCGCACTCTAGCTGCTGGGAACTACAATTTTCATCATCCCCAAACAGATGCTGGCTACTTGTGGATGGTGGGAGTTGTAGTTTCCAAAAGTTGCCTACTGCAGATCTAATGTATTCTATGTGTCTGTGTGGTGGTGGGGGGAAGGGCTACAGTTCTCCATAGAATGTGATAATAACAGCACGACCACTTTGTCACAGTTTGAACTGTAACACATTTTGAAGCATTGTGAGTATCACTGTTGTCATCACTATCACATTATCACCAATTCCAAGTCCAATCCCACCTAGCCACACACACTATTGTTGAGTAATCAGCAGTACAGGTCAACAGTACAACATCCACAACCGTAGGTATGATGAGTGTTTCTGCTGCTGCTTGAAGTCAGTACCACTTACACCTACTGCTAGTACAACTGCAGCATCTAGCCCCAGTAGCAGTAGCCCCACAAATCCCCCTCAGTTTCTACAGTATGGAGATATTTCACTCACGATCCAAAAGCTAAATATGAGATCCCACTGAGATCCCACCTGAAGCACACCCACAGGTCTGATTGGCAGACACACTATCATTATGTCAGAGGTGCCACTATCATTATGTCAGAGGTGCAGCAGTAGAAGCAAAGTCGGATCATCCATTATGGCAACCTAGGCTACTGCCTAGGGCCCATGACAATATGAGGGGCCCTGGCTACAAGTGATAGAATCACAGACAGAGACTCTGCTGTTGTTGCTGCTAACATCTTGTGTCCAACACTCTTTATATTGAAAGCAACAATGCCAGTACCTGCTAGCAGCACTGAGTCAGAAACACCAGATCAAAAGATGTGGGGCCCAAATTGGTACCTTGCCTAGGGTCCAATGGAGCCTTAATCCATATCTGAGTAGAAGCACTCCTAAAAGTCCACAGGGAAAAATATAGAAGTGCTGTAGAGACTCAGAGAGTATGCAAGTATTTCTTTCATTTGAAGTAACACCTATGGTTCACACTGCTGTCCTTCAAATGCAAAACACAGAGGAGTATGACTGAGTTTACTGTAGGAGATGACAAGGGTGGCCTAGTGCCCACAAATGGCCCCACCATCTACATAAGTGAAGTTGTTAAAGCAATACATTTAACAGCTATTCTGCTATGTACTTACTGAGTTCTTAGGAAGGAGTCAAAGACTTCACAAAAAAAATCCCAGAGTACTCCTGTGGAATGGCAAAGTTGCCAAAGTGTTAGCAGTAGATATGCTGCTTTATTCTTTTGAAGGAAACAGAGGTATTAAAGGGATAGTAATATTTCACAAAAACAGAAGCTCCAATTAATCTTCATAGTGTTTGGGCCATTGAGAGTGCTATTTCAATACTGTTAGAGTTATAGTACAAGAGTAATTGAATTATAAAGTATCCCCCCTCCTGCCCCTTTTACCTAGTGTAAGCTGCCTTCCCCCTCAGATGTCGAATCTGGTCGCCTGGCAGCAGCATGGTGGGTGAACACTTCCTGGTCACCCGTGCGTCATTCTGAGCGCTGGCTACTTTATAGTTTCCACCTTGATTGGCCTATGTGGACTCCGCCTCCTAGAGAGGCCTTATATGCTGCATTCTATCATTGCCTCAGTGCCCTTTTGTGGTGTACCTGAGCTGTTGCTGAGTTTTCCGCTGTGATCCGTTCCTGGCTGCTGAATCTGATTTGTGTTTGACCTTGGCTCCGTCTGACTACCGATTTGTACCTGAACCTTTTGCCTAGCTATTAACAGCTCTGTACTGACTTTGGCCTTGTCTGGCTACCCGCTCCGTGTATGACCTTTGGCCTGGATGACTAACCGCTCTGTGCTGATCTTGGCTTGTCTGACTACCAGCTCAGTGTATGACCTCTGACCTGGCTGACTACCCACTCCATGCTAAGTACTGTGGATTTTCTGACTTTCCGCTCCGTGCTAAGTACTTTGGCTTGTCTGACTACCTGAATCATTTGACCATTGGCTGGTTAGTCTTTCTTGCTCCCTGAGGCCTGGCTTCCCCTGGCAGATTCTCATTCTAAGTCCTTGGTTGGGTAAGTCCTGTCAGTAGTGCAGCAGCACCTAAGTCCTCCGGGGCTTGTTGTGCCTCTAGCATTCTAGGGTGCGCAGTGTTCTGTAACCCTAGAGTTCTAGGTTTTTGTGGTTGTGTCCTTGCATTCTAGCTGGTGAGCCTCCTGTTTCAGCTCCATTATAGATCACACTTAACACTATCGCTACCTCTGTGGTTCTGCTCTCGCTACTGGTTCACTCCTAGCTTGTGCATCAGTCTGGTTAAAGTTCAGTGTCAGCTCCCTATCCCTTTATAGAACTGATGTTGCACTCCGCTGGCATATTGCAAGCCACAGTTATTTTTCATGTACAGCTGTGTCAGAATTGTACAAGCAGGTGGTTAGTGTGGTGGACAAAGGGCTGGAAGCCTCATACACCAAGAAAATTCACCTGACAACAAATATGTTGCGAAGCAGCCAGAGTACATCCTATATGATTGTCATTGCTCACTGGATTTCCCTCTCACTGTTAAGCAGCAACACCATGCAGAATCAGATAATCTTACCTCTGGTTCTGGCAGTATTACTAAAAGATGGTAGCAGGGTAGCCCATACCACTAGCACTCCACTTTATGCATGCAAAGTTTTGAGAGACGATCCCATATATATGTTAAATAAACTAGGAAGGTTGATCAAGCAATGGCTTGTACACCACTCCATGAAAGCTGGTTTTGTGTCTGCTGATAATGACTCCAACATAATAGCTGCCTTGAGAAGAGGTGATGCAGCTGGGTAAACAATTGGAATATGATGTTTAATATGGGAAAGTTAAGTTATAGATTTGGGAAGAAAAAACCACAATGCTGCTTATGACCTTAATGGAATCATTTTAGTAGACTTGTTGCTAGACAAAGATCAGCGAGTGCTTGCAAACTTGAAACTGGAAACAGTAGTGACCAGTGTCAAACAGCAGTAGCAAAGGCAAACAAAATCTTGTCATGCATAAAAAGGGTTAATAAAGTAAGAGTGGATAACATAATTTTGCTATTCCTTGGTTAGACCTCACTTTGAATATGCTGTGAAGTTTTGGACACCAGTTCTGAAGAAATATATTCTAAAACTAGAGACAGTACAGCGAAGTGCAACAAATTTAAGGGAATGGAGGACTTAATGTATGAAGAACATCTAGACAAACTTGGTTTATTTACTCTGCAGAAAAGGTGACTAAGAGGAGATATTGTTACACTGTTATAAGTATATGCAAGGTCAATATAAGGATCTCTCTAGTGAGTTTTTCATTCAAAGGCCTGATCAAATAACTAAGGGCCACCCCTTAAGATTAGGGTAAAATTCAGCAGAGGGAGATTTTTTTTTTACAGTAAGGGCTGTTAAATTGCGGAATTGCCCAAGCATGTGGTAATGGCAGATACAATGAATACATTTAAGAGATGGTTAGTTGAATTTATAGCAGAAGGGAATTCATATGGTTATACTGTGTATTAGTAGGTAAAACATGAAGTTCTAGAAAACAGAGTAATACCCATATAGGAGTAGGGTAGTTTTATATAATTTTTGTTTTCTTGGTTATAGTGTGGAAAAGGTTGAGTTTGATGGACCTGTTTAGCTTTTCAATCTAATTTACTATGTAACGTTTTGAATGTACCTGCTTTGCTCATGTGCTGAATCTAGTGGTGACTAGATTCCTCACATAATCCAAAACCCTCAGAGAGATGCTAAATCTGTGCCCATTTTAGCTTCTCCTACAGTGCTCACAATTTTTAAAGATGCTGACATGAACTACAGCATATTTAAGTGTATATAACAAGAAATCATGTTTAGGTGTTTGGGTTCCTTTACATCATTGTGTTATAATGAGTCTCCAATCCTAGCTCAAAGGTACAGTATCAGCATCAAAAACACTTGCCAGGGACTCTCAATATTATAAAGCTCACTTACCCATGTGAAATCGTCCAATGCCAGATTTAGGATTCCAACAATACACACACACTAAATAGAGCCATGCAGAGACTTGATTAAAAACAAAATCATTTATTCAAACAATATATTGTTTCATTTAAATCAGTTAAAATGCATATAATTAAAGCAGTAGCAAAATCAAACACTAAACTAGCTTATTCAAAAGATCATGTTGCCCAAACTAGAGGTATGTTGTTCTGGCTGTTTAAAAGTAAATAATTACATAGCTTCTATCATGATGGAAGTTTCTCCCTGCTCAGACCTCATTTTACCTGTCACCAGTCAAGAAGAGGAATGTTTCACCCACTCCTGCACTTATTATGTGACATGGCATTAATTTTTGAGCAACTACAACATAGTGCTAGTCAGGGAAACATGTCTTTTTAATTAGCCTAGTTTAGTGTTATGGTTTTAGTATTTCTTTAACCTTTTTAAGATGACCTGATTTCTAAAAATTAAATTGGAAAAGTGCAACAACTTTTCAAAAGCACTTATATATATATATATATTTTTTTTTTTTAATTTAAAACAACAGTTTATGACATATTTAGCTTTATTTATTTGTCAGTAAGTGTAAATCTGACAGGCATCCCTGGCAGATGCTTACATTCCATACTGCTCTACATGGCCAACTGCCACATTCTGCCACCTTTTCTTAAAAAAAATACCAGCCATGGCATTCCTTCTATAGACTTAACATTGGACAGAAGCCAATTTTTTTGCCGGCCTGCCTGTAAAATACCGGCTGGGTGGCAACCCTATCAGCTAAACAGTACTATCTCAGATGCACAAACTCAAACTGACATATAAATAAATCAAAATTTCTGAAAAACTATTATCCTATATAATAATTTGCTAAGGATGTTTGTCAGAAGCCGTCATGTGCAGTAGAGATAATTGACAAAACAAGAACATCTATTAGAAGTAATTTACAATTTACCAGCCAAATGTTTATTCTATATTATAATTCGTTAAGGATGTTTGTCAGAAGCCGTCATGTGCAGTAGAGACAGCTGTGCGAGCTGCAGTCATGTGCAGTAGAGACTGCCTGCGCCCTAGCTGATACCAAGTGGGGAGCTCCGAATTCAGACCGTAGTCCTCTCTGCACACCATCCTGGGACCGCTTGGTCCCAGGAAGGTGCACAGGAGGACTATGGTATGAATTCGCTCCATATCAGCTGTGATGCGGGCAGTCTCTACTGTGCATGACTGCAGCGGTGGCACTGTGGACCGTGTAAACGGGCTTTTCAACTAGTTTGAAATAAAATGGCTAAAATGAATATAGAAATCTCATCTTAATTATAAAGTAAAAGTTCTACATTAAATAAGATAACTTTTTTATGGCCAGATGGGCAGATAAGACAGCTGTTGTGAGCCTACTTTATACATGCAGTGGGAACAAAGTGTTACTCCTCCATGGGCAAAGACAAAGAAAAAAACAGTGAGGTGGAGAGTTCTGCGCACATCCATGGCTAATGAGGAAACCTTGAAACTGTCTTCCAAGGCTCCTTGACATAGATTTACTGAGCAATTCCTAAGGAGGTTACCCTCTCCACCACAATATAGGCACACATTCAAACTGTGTCTTCAAGCATGTTTCTCAAATGATAAAGCTGTGCTGACCATATCTAACTGCATTAGTTCAGAGGTAACTTGGGAAGGAGAAACTGGATCTACTGATGTAAAAGAAGCTTGTCAGACAGGCTTCTTTTCCTGTGTCTATGCCTTAGATGCCTATCCATCTGGATCACAAGGGCGATAAGACTAGATAAAACCTCTACCCAAACTAGTTTCTCTTTCTGAAAATTGGTTAGCCCTAGATGGGGGTTTGGTCTTTTAAGGTGGGCTCATTCCAGTGATGCCCAGTGTCAGAATATAGCTATGTATTCTTCATCAGGTTCTCTTTTCTAGAACTAAAAGTAGCTTCAGTAGCGGACGTCATGAGGGTCATCGAAAAGAGCCACCATGGCTACAAATAATGCTGATAGGTCATGAAGCAGAGGACTATTACTCTGCAACAGTCAGTAAGTCAGCAGATTCCGTTTAAATGGATAGTAATGTTTCACAATACATGCAGCGCTAATTAATCATCATAGTATTTGGGCCTTGGAGAGTGTTATTTCAATTCTGTCAGAGTTGTAGTTCAAGAGTAATTGAATGATAAGGTATCCCCCTCTTACCCCTTTTATTGATTTAACACTGCTCAGCTCAGAGCAGCAGGGAGGTGCCCAGGTAGATTGCGGAGAGGGACAATCTTCAATTAAGATAAGGAAAAAAGCTGAAAAACCTGTCAATGGGGCAGGGTTTTCATTTTTCTCACAGTAAAAAGATTGTCCCTTGCTGTTATCTGTCTGGTCAAGCAACCAGATTCCACATTTGAGGTGAGCAGTGTTACACTAGGTAAAAGGGGCAGGAGGGGGATACTTTATAATTCAATTATCTTGAACTACAACTCTGACTATTGAATTAACACTCTCTACGGCTCATATACTAGGAAAATTAATTGGAGCTGCTGCTTTTGTGAAACAATACTATCCCTTTAAGTAATCATGATTACTGTCCCAATCTTGATCGCCTCAGTGATTAGTTTATATAGAATGTGTTTTAACTGGAAGAATACATGGAGATTTCTCTCGTTTTCAAGTGTGTCAAAAAAGTTTTCTGTCCACTGTTAGTCTGAGAGAGGCACCTAGGAGACTGAAAATAAGCTCTGAAAATGCTATCCCTTCAACAGGACTGGAAACAGAACTAGGCCCCACATAAGGATCAACAATAGTAGCTCTGGAAGAGTGGACGTCCTGGACTTGAGTATGAAGTTGGATCATACATGGTGTTCTCCTACAGTTTGAGAGAGAACTTCCAAATTTTAAGTCATTTTGATCAGCACTTGAGTAAATCCTGCAGGATCCATGAACAGATTAATTCTTCTGAAAAGTAAAAATGCAGAAAAAATGGATCCAGATGGCAGGATGCCCCCAGATGATAGAGGTTTCCTGAAAGAAAGAGACACCTTCTGCTAAGCTGTAACTTCAGAACTCTGCTTGGAAGTGTTGTAAGTGTATCACTGCTGTAGTCAGAGGCTGAGGTAGAGGTATAGACAGCAAGACCAAATATCTGACATCAGATAAGACAGGGACAGATCGCAATGGATCCAACTCGTAGGTTTACTTATGTAGAAAATGACCCAAACGGGCGGTATATCATTTTGATTTGTAGAATAAATTATATACATATATATTGGTGAACTTGTATGCACCCAATGGGAATCCGATTAGTTTTATAAATAAATTATATAGTAGAACTGAACAGATAAAGAAGGGTATACTATTATTTGAGGGGATTTTAATTGTGTTCAAAATGTCAAATTAGATAAACGTATTCCCTCTACGGCACAAACAGATCCTCAGATTAAAGCAATAGCAATAGCATTTCAGGATTTTTTGCAAAAGAACACTGTATGATATCTGGAGGGTATTACACCAAAGGAAAGAGATTTCTCTTTCTTTTCAAAACCTCATATATCTTATTCCAGTATAAATTTCATTAGTAGTGAAGCTCACTCATTAAGCGGAACTACCACCTCCACTAAATTCATCCTGCAATACTTAGGCAGGTGGCGACTAGCTTACTAATCGTTATTTTACCTCTCAAAAGTGCCCACGAATAAAGTTATCCTTAAACTTCCGAGACTGGCGGCCAGGTTACTGCAGCCTCTGCGCCTCCCCCGTCAGTCTCTTCTGTAGCCGTCCGGGAGAGTGCAATGCCTGTGAAGGGTGAAGAGGACTGACAGCGCAGGCGAACATTAAAGATGTCCACGGTGATGCCTGGCTTCCCGTCTCTGAAGCTTAAGGATAACTTTATTCGTGGGCACTTTTGAGAGGTAAAATAATGATTAGTAAGCTAGTCGCCATCTGCATAAGTGTTGCAGGGTGACTTTAGTGGAGCTGGTAGTTCCGCTTTAAATACAATTTTGAAATCTAATATAGGGCCACTGACATGATCTGATCACACTCCCATTTTCTATGAATTTAGGATTAATGCAACTTATACAACAAGTTTCAGGTAGAGATTGAATGAATCCCTTCTTGATAATGCTCCTAATATGGATGAATTATCTAAATATGCAGATGATTTCTTGAGGTTCAAGAAAATGGAGTGGTATCCGACTTGTTACTATGGAACACATTCAAGGGTGTAATGACGGGACATTTAATAAAGCTGGGATCTAGAGCCAAGAAATTAAAAGGGAGATATTTGGTAGATCTTTATATTATGTTGGCAGAAAATGAGAAGGAAAACAAAAGAGATCCTAAATTAGCAATGGCATTAAAATAGAGCAGATTAGATATGAAATCTTAAGTACGGAGCAAGAGAAAATGAATAAGGCTCTAGTTCTTATGAAACAGGAATGGAATTATGGCAATAACAGGGTGGCACGGTTTGCATGCAAAGAAGGACAGCCAAATCGTAAAATATAAATAACCACCTTTATTTATAATGTACAGCAATAACAGTATAGCCCACACAACCCCAGAACCCAGGATGATAGGACACTGTGCTGCGCACTGCACTACTGCGAGATACCGGAGACTAAGCCCGAAGTACGGGTGGAACACCAGAGGGGATAGTAATGATGCACCAGTCTCCACGGTCACACGACCGGAGGCAACAGGAAGCGAGAACAGGCCTGAGCCACGGAACACCGAGACAAATGGTCAGGCAAGCTAGGCGTGTACGGAGCACATAGTCAGCCAGAGCCACAGGTCAGACAAGCTGGGAATTACATGGAGCGAGCAGTCAGCAAGAGCCAGACAAACCAGGGACTACACGGAGCATGTTAGTCAGCCAGAGCCACAGATCAGAATCGATGTGGGCAGTCAGACAAGCCGGGGTCTACACTGAGCGAGTTAGCCAAAGCCACAAGTCAGAAACGATGTGGGTAGTCAGACAAGCTGGGGTCTACACAGAGCGAGTTAGTCAGCCAGAGCCACAGGTCAGAAACGATGTGGGTAGTCAGACAAGCCAGGGTCATACATGGAGCGGATTCTCAGATAAGGCACATGTCACAACGGCGCACAAGACACACTAGCAGAAACACCATGTAAGGGCAATCACTCCTAGGTCTAAGGAGGTTTATAAAGGCACCGATGAGGGTGGGAACCAACAAGGTAAAACTGAACAGGCCCATAAACAGGTGCACAACACAGCGCCCGTTCCATGACGTCAGAAATGCGGAAGTAGCCGCAACATGCCGGCCAACATCCCAACAGAGGAAGGAAGCACAGGAACGCTAAGGTCTCCTTAGGGGGACTGTGATAGTACCCCCCTCCCTTAACGACCTCTCCCCCGCGGAAAAGGACCAGCAACAGAGGAATGGCAGGAGTGGAATTCATGAAGAAGGGCAGGTGCACGTAGATCTCTCTTAGCGACCCAGGAACGCTCCTCAGGTCCATACTCTTTCCAGTGAACTAGATATTGTACCTGGCCTCGGACCCTGCGAGAGTCCAAGATACTTTGGACCTCATACTCCTCATGGTCCCCCACTTGTACAGGTCTGGGATGGACAGGAACAGTAGTATATCTGTTATAGATCAACGGTTTCAGTAGCAACATATGGAACGCATTAGAAATGCACATATTAGCAGGGCGTTCAAGGGCATAGGTTACGGGGTTAATCCTATGGAGAACCCAAAAGGGACCCACAAATTGAGAAGCCAGCTTTTTACAAGGCACCTGGAGATGGAGATTGTGTGAGGACAGCCATACTCACTCTCCCACCTGGAACACTGGAGCCGGTAGCCGTCTATGGTCTGCTTGTCTCTAATAGCACAACGTGGAACTCTGCAGGAATCTCTGAACCTGTACCCATGTGGAGCGAAGCCCGCTCAAATGCTCCTCCAGAGCAGGAATATTCTGAGCCTCGAAAGACTCTGGCAGAAGCAAAAGTTGGAACCCGTAATTAATCAGAAAGGGGGGGTTCTGAGAGGTGGAATTGACAGCACTATTTCTGGCCAGCTCTGCCCACGGTAACAGGTTAGCCCAATTATCAAGATGGTCTGAGATAAAACAACGGAGGAACTGTTCCAACACCTGATTAGACCTTTCTGCAGCACTGTTAGACAGTGGCTGGTAAGCAGAGGAGAACGAGAGCTGGATACCCATCTGACCACAGAGTGCTCTCCAAAAACGCGAGACAAATTGGCTCCCACGATCTGAGACTACCACCTTGGGTATACCGTGGCGATGAACCACCTCCTTGACAAAGATCTTGGCCAACTCCTTAGAGGACAGTAGTCCTTTGAGTGGTACAAAATGGGCCATCTTAGAAAATCTATCCATAATCATGAGGATGACCGTAAAGCCCTCTGAGATGGGCAAGTCTACCATAAAGTCGATAGATAAGTGCGACCAAGGCCGCTCCCCATTGGGTATGCGTTGAAGGAGACCAAGCGGAAGATGTCTAGGGGTCTTGGTCCATAAACAAGTGGAACAGGCGGCAACAAATGTGGAACAATCTGCCCTCAGGCTGGGCCACCAAAAGAGTCTAGTCATAGACCAGATTAGTTGGTCTCTCCCAACGTGCCCTGCAGCCTTCAAGGAATGGTAAGTATCAAGCAGTCTGGTACGGAGGGATTCAGGTACAAAACATTTCCCATTAGGCTTATGCACCGGGGTGGAAGCTTGAGCAGCCAAAATCTCCTCACCCAACGGAGAAGTAATACTGGTACGTATCGTAACCAAGATGCGGTTAGGAGGAATGATAGGTGCCGGAAGAGACTCCCCCTGGGACTCAGCCCCAAATTGTCTAGAAAGAGCATCTGCTCTAATATGTTTTATACTAGGGAGGTAGGAGACCACAAAATTAAACCTCAAGAGGAATAGGGTCCATCTGGCCCTTAGCCTCTGACAGATAAGTTAGGTTCTTGTAGTCTGTCAGTATCAGGATAGGAACAGTAGTACCCTCCAATAGATATCGCCATTCTTTCAGGACAAGGATGACGGCGAGTAACTCCCAGTCGCCTACATCGTATAAACTCTCAATCTTAGACAGTTTCTTAGCTAAGAAACCGCATGAACAATATTGGAGCTATCGCAAAAGCCGACTTCAAGTCCTCAAATGCCTGCAAGGCCTCAGGTGACTAGTCTGAAGCATCAGCTCCCTTCTGAATCATGTCCATGAGAGGTTTGACTAGAGTGGAAAAGTTTTGTATGAACTTCTTATAGTGATTAGTGAAGCCAAGGAACCTCTGTATGGACTTTAGCCCTACTGGAAGTGGCCAATGTAACATGGTAGACAGTTTTTGCAGATCCATGGCTAGGCCAGAGGATGAAATAATGTATCTTAAGAATGTCACCTGGGATTTGTGGAAGTCACATTTTTCTAGTTTGCAGAACAACTTGTTCTCCCTGACCACTTGTAGGACCTGGGCTACGTCTGCTCTATGTGTCTCCAAGTTAGGAGAATGGATGAGTATATCGTCCAAATATACCACAACAAAACTCTGTAGTAGGTCTCGCAACACATCAT
Source organism: Rhinophrynus dorsalis (assembly GCA_037306005.1). Lineage (NCBI taxonomy): Eukaryota > Metazoa > Chordata > Amphibia > Anura > Rhinophrynidae > Rhinophrynus > Rhinophrynus dorsalis. Next base: position 343,781,031 of record CM074723.1, on the reverse strand, counting down.
TAATTAATTCCTGGAAGACAGCAGGAGCAATTCACAATCTGAAAGGTAGCACCAAATATTCATAGTGCCCGCTTTGGGTGTTAAATGCTGTTTTCCACTCATGGCCTTCTTTTCTTAGTACCAAATTGTACGCAGCCCTCAAGTCAAGTTTTGTGAAAATAGTAGAGCCTTTAATACAATGAAATAGCTCAACGTAATTGGATAGGCGTTCTTTACCATCATTTTATTCAGACCTCTGAAATCACTGTACGGTCTGAGTTCACCATCTTTTTTAACAAAAAAGAAACCTGAGCCCGCAGGTGAAGAGGACTTCTGGATAAAGCCCCTAGATAAAGCGTCAGCCACATAATCCTCCATGGCCTTGTTCTGCTCCACTGACAAGGGGTACCCTCGGCCCTTAGGAGGTCTGGCATCTGATACCAGATCAACAGTACAATCATAAGGCCTGTGTGGTGGTAACGTACTGGCCTCTACCTTATTAAATACCTCTTTGTAGGACTGGTATTCAGCGGGTAAAGAGGTAGGGGTACACAATATCCTGGTAGGCTTCTGGAGGCAAGATTTTGTACATTGAGAAGACCATGACAGAATATCACAAGTCTGCCAATTAATTTTTCTGTTGTGAGTCAGCAACCGGGGGAAACCCAGAATGATTGCATGATGAGGAGACCGTATGACCCGAAACTGTTGTGTCTCCACATGGAGTACCCCTACCCTTAGAGACAAAGGATGAGTCTCATGCATAATGTGTGCCAGCTGTAGGGGTCAGTCATCAATAGGTTCAATCGCCAACGAAGCAGAGCGAGGCAGCAATGGGACAGATAGATAGACAGATAGATAGATAGATAGATAGATAGATAGATAGATTTTTTTTTCTTTGTATACTCTAATAATTGAATTACACTATTTGGCGCCCCCCTTCTTTTTTTGTACATGTCTGTGCCACTTGGAGAGGAAGGTTTGGAGGTGCTGCTTTATTTTGAGTTGTGATTCCATCTTCTGCTGTCATTTCTGAGTTTGGACAGCTTTATATTCCTGAGAAGCACTTTTAGCTATTTTCTACATAAGTGGTCTTCATCAAACTATTTTTGTGAGTATAATCTTACATGGGCAAAGTGGTTGACTGCATCACCGGAATCAGCACTCTCTCTTTTGTTTTTCTCCACTATGAAAAAGTTCTCCTGGAGCTGAACTGAATGGTAGTCTGGCATCCTCATGGCTGTAGGCCAATGCCGGGAGCTATGGGTGATGGGACCAACTATGGAAAGGGGTAGGAAAACTCACAGGGGGCGTGGGAGGGACCAATGAGTGGGAGTGCAATGAATAAATCACTTACAGAGTCTTATTACTTTTCTAAATTTCATCACCATAATTTAAACCAGAGGGAGGCTGAGAATAGAGGACAATTTCACCAAAGTATATTATCTACACATAGTAATGTATAAACACACATACTAAAGTGTGAAAAAACAATAATGTGAGTTTTATTGCTCAATAAGATTTGAGTCTCAAAGAGTGAACATCCCTCGCAGCATCAGGGGCATAACTACAAGGCATACCTCCCAACATTTCAAATTGCCAAAGAGGGACACTTGTGTTTTAGGGGGTGTTGCTGGAGGCGTGGCTGGTGGGTGGGGCATTACCGAGAATGTTTAAGCTATTTCATGACCTATTTACATCTCCTTGTGTAACCTAATAAATGATTTATAACAAAACCAAAGTGTTTTATTTACACAGACTAATTTATAAACACATATACGGATGTTTAAACAAACAATAATGTGAGTTTTATTGCTGTAGAGCAATGCAATACATTTATATACAAACCACACAATCTGATTTCCTAAAAAGAGGGACATCAAGGTGGGAAAGAGGGACAGAAGGAATTGGGTCTAAAAGAGGGACTGTCCCTTCGAAAGAGGGACACTTGGGAGTTATGTACAAGAGGTGCTTTTTGTCAGTCATCCAAAGGTGCAAAGTGGAACCAGTGCCCAGCACGTTCTAAATTACACCTACGGAACGATATTTTTGTATCAGATAGCCATTCAATGACTAGTTACGCCACTGGTTATCAAACTTTACGATTGCACAGCAGCCTTACATTAAATGTAATGGCAACTGCAGCTGCCGATTTGAGGTTCAACTATATGGTTCATTCGACCGCTGAGCTACAATGACTCTGGAAACCATTTTATTGCAGCCCAGCTGTGGCGACAATTTTTAAAGCCAAATGCGCACACTTCTCCCTCTAGTGTTCAAACAGCCCTCGCACGAGCCAGCTCAGCAGTGATGAAGCCCTCCAAGCGGAAAAGAGATGAGTTGACGCTGCATAGCGTGATAAGCTCTTCCTTTTCCGCATTTTTCCATACGTACTGCTTAAGATCTGGGCGGAGTGGTTTCAACATCCGGGGACGTCACAACATTAGAAGAAGCGACTGCGGTGAGTGGTACGTGTCCTAGTCTGTACAGACTGCTGAGTAGCACATATCGGTTTGTAACTTGTCGCACCGCTTTTTACAGGTAACGAGTTGCCGTCTATTTGGGTGTTTTATGGTTTAATGCCATTGCGTATACTATATATGGAGCATATTCTGATTTATTGTTTATATAGGTGTAATTCCAGTGTATTAATTGATGGGCAACCCGAGGCCCTCCTGTTGATGAGGGATAGCAAACAGCCTTAATCCCAGCCTGTTATTGGAGACTCTAGTCCTCAAAAGCTGAAGGACCTCTGGTTGCCTTCCCCTGGTATAAGTACATATGATAAAATTGACTGGATTCATATTGTTTATGTAGTAAGGGTAAATGTATATTTTAACTGTTTGTTACTAAAGGTTTCTTATCGAAGCTAGTGTAAAGCAGTTGTAGCAAGGGTAGGGAACCTGTGGCTCTCCAGAAATTGGACTACAATTCTTATAAGCTTCAGGTGGCTCAGGACGAAGAGAGATGTCTAAACTGGAGTGACATTTGTGTAACCTTACTTCAAAGGGACTTAATCATAGGGAAATTAACTTAAATAAAATCTCATTTAAGTGTCAGATGTGCAGAGCATTGTTTCGCAATTTGTTGAACACCCCTTATGGTTGACAAAGGGCGTGTTATTAAATAAAATGTAAGGTGTCTCTATAGTATATAAATCCCTCGAACTTCCATTGAGTAAGCGCTTGGACATGTCTAATCCCTAATTATGTATATATTCTTGACATAGGTGACTCACTCCATGTTAATGTGTATATTCTCTATAACATTTTCTGCACATTGTAACACTGTGTGCAAGGAAAATCTACTTTTTTTATGTAAACATTTTAGAGACTGAATTATCATGCTTAGCTATAAACTACAATGGAGTGTTGTTAGAAACATTGTATAGGCATACATTATTAATCTTTAGAAATGTACAGGTGAGAACGTCAGCTGTTGTTAAAAGCAGAAATGCTGTCTTTTTGTACTGTTAAATACTAATCCCTGTCTTATCAGGACCCATAGGCTACACAAAAATGGTTGCTTGTTGGTATAGTTTGAAAAATTGAAATACCAATTATACATCTTCTGTGACTTTCATTTTTTACAAATCTGTATATAGAATATAAATGCCTTTCAGAAGAATGCTTATTTCTGTTTTTAAAGAACTAATAGCTCCCCTCGTACTACTCTCAGAAAACTTTAATGGTCCCTCTGAGTTTTCCCTTTTGTTCAAGAGAGAACACCATCTTCAGCCAGTCCTGGATGTCATGTGTCTAAAGGTGCACATGGCTGTTATCAAGACAGCAGAACCTCACATTCTGCTCACCACACACAGTATCTTAACATTTTAAAGATCAGAACGGTATGCAGTGCCTTGCAAGTACCAGAGACATATCCAGAGCATTGCAGTGTAATGCTTTGGGTACCTCTCTGGTACACAAATCATTGAAGGGTTAAGTAGATTCTTGCACTCATTTTGAATGTCTACCTCCAGGAACATGACTTGCAAACCTGATATTTCTTGAGCAAAGGCTCATGGGCAAAATCCATAGGGACTTTCAAGGTTTTCTGACCATTGGGTTAGGAAGTGTTAGTGTAAACACTACCATAGTAGCTTGTACTTTAACCAATGCCTGTGTGGTTACAAACAAAACTGCATGCTTGAACCTTCTTAGCTGTGAAAAACAGCATCTTTGCCATTCAGTGTTCTGGTTGTTATGGCTAGTGCTAAAAAATCAGTGGTGATCCAGTAGTAAGAGCATCATTTCTTAGTTATCTGCTATGTGTGTGTTTGGTTTTTTTTTTTTTTTTTTTTTTGTTCTATCTTCAAATACTAGTGGAAAAGTCCATCCATGATCATAGTCATTAATGAGTTAAGTACCTTGTGTATTTTTAATTATTGAGCTCTGTATCTCTTGTTACTGCAGCACAGTTCTTACTTACATTGTTTCGACAGTCGCCATTCCAAACATCTACATATGTCCAATAATTTTTTTTTTTATACTGAACAAAGATATATTAATGTTTTTACTTTTTCTTGCAGAAAATCATGGACCAGGTAATGCAGTTTGTTGAGCCTAGCAGGCAGTTTGTGAAGGATTCTATCAGGCTTGTGAAAAGATGCACAAAACCAGACAGAAAAGGTATGGTTAACTTCACAAAAGTCTGCAGTTTGCCTTTTACATATGTAATAATAAAAAAATAAAAAAAAATGTGTATATATGAGAAACATGAATACCAAAACAAATGTAATTGTGTCTTATCACTTTAAATATCATGAACTTCAGCTAAAACCTCTAAAATGTAAACAGTTTCACCCAGACGAGGGCCATGTTCACACTTACTAATTGAACAGAGTTGTCTGTTTTCCCTCAGTGATCCCCTAACGAGAGACAAGCAGGGTCTGATTGAAGGAAGGCCATTGCTGGCTTCACTCGTGATTCAACCACTCATTGGACACTGCAGTGCATAGCAGTGTCTGTGGTTACTAGTGTGAATGCTCTGCAATGTGGCTATAAACTGCCATGCAGATCTGTTCTACTTCATTTCACTGCACTCCTTGCAAGAATGCAGTGGAGTTTCTATAATGTGTGTTGTATGTTATAGCTGTTTAGTGCGACATTGAAAACAGGGCCTGAAATGTGTATCTTAATTGTGAGAATCTCGCAGTGATGACACCAGTCCCCCACAAACAAACAAGTGATGGTGCTCAATAATCCTGGTTAAATTACTAGCCCTATGGTTATTTGTTTGAGTCTACCAGTTCAGTCTCCTACCTGACTCCAGGAGGCAGACTCAATACAACAGGGTCATGTAACACAGTGGAACTTGGTAAAATACTATATAGAACAAAAAAGAAAAAATGGGGAGAGGGCGACATAGCCACTTGCCTATGCTCAACATATTTAATTACCACCATACTAAAAAAACAAAACAAAAAAACATATTTTACATATACAGGCAAACGGCTAAAAGCATCCCTTATTGAAACCCCCCACATATCGCAATGGAAACAAATTCTCCAAATGTGGTCCATCAGCCCACCAATTGGGGAGGACCCAGGTCAAGATACATAGCCAAACACATTCATTTTATATATATTTTGACCTGGGTCCTCCCCATTTGCTGGACTGTGATGGTCCACATTTGGGGAATTGGTTTCCATTGCAATATGTGGGGGGTTTCATGAATGGATGCTTTTTAAATTTTTTTTTTTTTTTTTTTTTTAATTTGTTCATCTTCTATTGTGATAAAATATTTTGAGCATAGGCAAGTGCCTCTGTAAGCAATCATTGGTCTCAAAAAATGACCACCACCCCATTTCTAAATCCAAGGGGGAATTTTTCCTTATAAAGGATAGTGATCGAAAATGCTGATGTAATGTGTCTGCTGTGAGTAAACCATTCCTAAATGGTGAATTTCTCTTTACGAGCATACAGTTCTTTGTTCTAGATCTCTAACTCCTAATAATCTGCTTTTCATATAGAGCTGATGCTTTTTGTTTTTCTTTATTAAATATCACGGGTTAGCACGAATGTTTGTATTAACTTGTACTAGATCTTTATGCTCGGTACAAACTTATGAGTGAGTACTCTGCAAACAGTCAACACTTCAATATTTTTATTGGTTAGCCCTACCTTAGTAAATTGGAGGAAGAGTGAGTGGGGTTCATACAGTCATTGGGCATCTTTATATTTATACTTGGCTTTTTGTGTTGTAATGGTGGTGTAGTTTATAGTTATGACATTTCAAGATCTGAAAATGCTTATATTTCCAAAAAACAGGGTTGGTCTTTTATATTTTATGGTTTTCATTCAGACTGTCTTAAACATCAGTTTTTTTTTTTTTGTTTTTTTTTCCGTTTATTTCACTCTCTCTCTCTCTCTCTCTCGAAGGGTGCAGTTTATATGTTCCCCAAATTACTCAGTACAGTTTTAGTACAGAATTCTCTGTTTAGCACTACTACTACTTCATAAAGGGATAGTAATACTTTATTATTACTATCCCCCATATTGTAGATATTTGTAAAATAATTTAATAGCCCCCAGGTTCATCTCTCAAACCTTTATGGTTTGAGAGATAACCGAAGGCAAAGTTCCTCCTTCCCTGAAGTCGGAGTTGTACTGACTGCAGGGGAAGTCTGTCATACAACAGGCTTGCGGCTCTGCAGCTGAGCCGAGCTCGCGTTAGTGAAAAATAATTTTCACTGAAATGATCTTCTACATGTGCTTGGTTTGCAAGCACATGTAGAAGGCCGTTTTCAGTGAAATAATTCTTTCACTAACACTATCGCGGCCCTGCTGTAGAGCAGCATGATGAAAGTCAGACTGGATATCCCGGAAGTCAGTACAACGCTGACTTCAGGGAAGGGGGGGGGAGAGGGGAACTTTGCCTTCAGTTCTCTCTCAAACCGTAAAGGTTTGAGAGATGAACCTGGGGGCTATTAAATTATTTTGCAAATATGTACAATATGGGGGATGTGTGTTCTAACAATTCTTCAGGTATCCTTGCTTGTTGTAAGGTTTTTTGCTGCATTAGTCTCCTTTTTTCTTAAACTGTCACAGAAGGGAACATTAAGTCACTTCCAGTTGCAGACTTTAGTGAGACAGCACAGCTAAACATTTTAAAGGTACAGTAAACATTCATCAAAAGACCACATTGCTCAGAGTAGCTTAGTCTTGTTACTCAAAAGTGAAAACTTTCCAAGTTGCTCACCCAATCCTGCTCCAGTAACTACAGGGTTGGATGAATGATTCTTCATAATTGCAGGGTCAAAATACACCTTGCACTAAGTGAGGATTTTTCCTATGCACAAAAGGAAAGCTTGTCCCTGCTGAGACTCCATATTACTAGTTGCTTATCAAACCGAAAGAGGAAACCTTCACCCAACACCGCAGTTATCAGCACTGGATCGGATGAAGGACTTGACAAGTATTCTCTTTTGAACTACTACAGCACAATCTTTTGATTAACCCAAGTCGTTGATGGGCTGCTTCCAAGCGGGTGACAGCAGTTGCCGCCGCCCCTCTGCGGCAGTTGCACCAGTGTTCTCTTGTTTACTTATCTCGTATACTCCGCTGCTGATCAGGATGCAGGAAAGGCATTTCTAATGGCTGTCCCACAGAATTGGCCCACTGTTACTGGCTTGCACCTGTTTTGGTCAGCTGCTGGATATTGTGATGAGTATCTCAACCTGTATAAACACCTGAGTGAAAGGTCTGCATGCAGAACCTTATGCTGCCTTGGATACTTTTCTTATTGCAACTTCACTACATTCCTGCTGGAACACTGCACCAAAATCCAGCATGCTGTACCATTACAATAGAAGGGCTCTGTAGTCCAACATGTTACCTTTCACCATTGTAGATCCAACAAACACACCATGATACTGTCAAGAGCGTCACCCTTGTGAAATGGGCCTTATGCTATTATATTCCTTCAACTTCAGACAAGGATATGTGAACTGCTGTAACCAGTTGAGTTGTGGTAGTGCAGCACGTACTGGCCTAGATTACATTGCTGTTCATTAGGAATCTGTGAGATAATTTAAGTGCATGGGTGGGAATTGGAGAGAAAACCACTGATGGTGATTAGCTGCACTATAATTTAGACCACTTTTGGCATTTAATAAACATTTGTTATAAGTGTCCTATTTATATCTTGGTGCCAGTATTGAGATGATCTTCTTTTTGATACTAAAGTGGAGCAAACCAACTGCACCATAGGGGGGAACATTTACATTTCCCACTGACTTTTAAATGGGTCTTAACCTATTCAATGCTTTGAGTGCTAGAAAGGTCTCCAACATATTACAAAGGGTGGAATTTTCCATTTCTTCCCTATGGTGCATTTGAGTTGCCCTGGCTTTGCTTTCTGCATAAGGCCATTAGAAGTGTATTTATCAAAATGAATCCATAAACTGTTGGCATTTTGATCTGAATATCCTTTTTCTTTTCCTCTGCAGAATTCCAGAAGATTGCAATGGCAACTGCAATAGGCTTTGCAATTATGGGATTTATTGGCTTCTTCGTAAAACTAATCCATATTCCCATCAATAACATTATTGTGTAAGTAAACATGTGGTTTGTGATATTTGGATGTACATCTGTCTGAAATGTAAACCAGCTTGACACCACTTACAAGATCAAAGTTCAGAGTTGTGGGGGTTTTTGAGAGCTGGAGGTTGACTTGAGATTTCACAGTCCTCTTGGGTTCTAGTAAAGTGTTTCCAAGCCTGGCTTCTGAGAGCTACATAGGTGGTTTGTGTGCAGCCCATACATTTTGTGACTGTGAGCCACCTACTTGTAAGTTGTTTTATCCTGGTATCAGTGAAGGGTGTGGGTTTCTTACCCCCTCCCAGCTGAAAGGTGCTGGGTTTGAGCTGCACAGTTATGCTCTTAGTGTTTATTTATTTTTTTTACCAAGCTGGCTCCCATTTTTTTTGTTTAAAAAAAAAAAAAAAAAAAAAAAAAAAGTCCTTCAATTCTTTTCTTGATCGTGTACCAGAGTACCATGATAAATGGTATTGGTGAGCATATACTGGGTAAACACATTATTCATAGGAAGATATGAAATAGATTTTTGAATTAACAGGCCTTATTTACATTTTGTAGCTCTTTAATCCTGATTGCAGGGAGGCAGAGGGAATGTGTGGAAAACTAGGGGAGATTGGAAAGAATAAGTATACTTGGTGAGTGAACCACTGATCAGTGGGTAAGAAAAATGGAGATTGTGTCTCATAACTTTTTTTCTTCTTCTTGCAGTGGCAGTTAAAGATTTCCTTGGTTCACACAGTGATTTGGTTTTGGAAGAAAGGCAAAGAGTTAAGCAACATGTGCTGTTTTGTTTAATGTATATTTTTTATTTGGAGTTGTTCATTTAATAAAAACATACAAAAATTGATCTTGTAGGATTTTTAATGTCTTACACCTGTCTAAAGCATTGTACACTATACTATAGACCACCTCCTCTCCATTCTAGTTTTGTGGATTGTATAAACAAAAGTTGATGTGCAATGTCCCATTTATTGTATATTTTATTGGAGAACCAATGTACAGAGCTTAATTCAGACACTGAACATTTTTTTTTTTTTCTGCTCTATACCAGGGCTGTTTAAAGGGATAGTAATACTTAAAATGTAAAAAAAAATATGTTGTAGGGTTTATCCCCTGAGTAAAACAAGAGTACTCCCACTGCTGAAAGGTGTTTCATTCAAAAGTTATTAATTTTCAAAGTTGAATTTTTTAGGTGCAATATCACAATGGCCTGAGATTGTACAGTGGTGCTGTTGCTACACCATCCTATGGAGATTTATGGTCAACTGACCAGAGCTGTCCATAGGATTGTGTAGCAACAGCGCCACTGTACAATTTCAGGCCACTGTCATATTGCACCTAAAAAATTCAACTTTGAAAATTAATAACTTTTGAATGAAACACCTTTCAGCAGTGGGAGTACTCTTGTTTTACTCAGGGGGATAAACCCTACAACATATTTTTTTTTACATTTTAAGTATTACTATCCCTTTAAAGTTTGGTCCTCAAGGGCTACTAACAGGCCAGCATTGAAAGTTTCCATGATTAAATACATGAGTAAACCCTCTGAATACCAGATGGGTACACAACACTTTGCAATGTGTTGTGAACCCCTTTTTGTACTCAAAGGGTTAACCCATCTGTGCTCAAGCTGTAAACCCTCAGTCCTTACGGAACACACGTGGCACTCTGTTGTACGGAACTGCAGGTTTTGTGGAGAGAACCATTTCTAATTCTAACATTAATTGCTGATGGAAGCAAGATGGGCAGTTTCAACTTTAATCCAAATAGGGTGTATAAAGTAATTCTGGGGCAGACTAACTGTATTATAGGAAACAAATTTACAAAATTCCAGTATATTTAAATGGGACTTCGTGACAGGTCTTCAACTCATTGCTTTGCGATGTGGTGAGACCTCGCTAGCATTCAAGGTTTAAAAGCCCCCCTCTAAATCAGTGGGATTTTTATTTGTCTTTTATCATGCAGTTGATTTTCACCAGAATCATTTCACTTAGTCTTGATACACACAGTTTAAGGAATTTCTTATGTGTCCCTTACATGACATACATATGGGTATTAGCTCAGCCTCCCAGCTGGTAGGACCAATCCAAAAAGTACAAGGAGGCTGGACGTCCCCTTGCTGCCAGTTATAGTTTGGTCCTAGTAGCTGGGGGACGGAGGCTTTGAGCCTCCTATGCAATAGTTCTTTAGATAGATCCACAGCGAATTTGTTTTTTCTCTAACAGTTGAGGGTTGTTATTTCTCACTGTCCCGATGTCGTCCGACAGAGGAGGTTCGTATGGGACAAAGAACTTGCCTGAGTATGCCTTCCGGTCCTCCTGTGTTGATTCCTCTGGTCCACATCCTGCTCAAGTGTTCCCACGCAGCAGCATGTGCCCTCTAACCGGCAAACGGGAGATCCTGATTTCAGTCGCCCTAATGACACGCTGCAACCGGAAATGAATGTGGCGTGCGTTCCACTGAGACGCATAATGGATGGACCATGGAGAGTGGTACACAGAGGACTTGCTATTTAACCCCTTAAAGGGATAGTGATGTTTCATAATAAAATCAGCTCTAATTAATCATCTTAGTATTTGGACTTTGGAGAGTGTTATTTCAATTCTGTCAGAGTTGTAGTTCCAGAGTAATTAAATGACAAAATATCCCCATCCCGCCCCTTTTACTGATGTAACACTGCTCAGCCAGAGCAGAAGGAAGGTGCCCAGGTAGACTGCAGCGAGGGACAATTAAGATAAGGGAAAAACTTGTCAAGGGGAGCAGGGCCTTCATTGTTCTCATAGGAAGAAGATTGTCCCCTTCTGTTATCTGTCTGTTCTTACAAACAGATTCCACATCTGAGAAGAGACTGCTTACACTAGGTAAAAGGGGCGGGAGGGGAAACTTTGCTTGTGAACCTTTATGGTTTGAGAGATAAGACTTATATCGGTCTTCATGTTTTGTTTTTGTTTATGCCTACAAAATAAAATGAATTATTACTATCCCCTTCAGGACTGGCCGCTCATGCACGGTGCAGTCACTTAAGGACCAGGGACACTTTTTTTTTAATTTTTTTATTATTATCGGATTCCAGACTCCCCGAACGGCATGCAGCAGTGCTAGATTGCCGGGGGGCAATCTTCTTCCTGTGAGAACAATGAAAGCCCTGCCCCCCTTGACAAGTTTTTCAGGTTTTTTCCTTATCTTAATTGAAGATTGTCCTTCTCAGCAATCTACCTGGGCACCTCCCTTCTGCTCTGGCTGAGCAGTGTTACATCAGTAAAAGGGGCAAGAGGGGGATATTTTGTCATTGAATTACTCTTGAACTACAACTCTGACAGAACTGAAACAACACTCTCCAAAGTCCAAATACTATGATGATTAATTGGAGCTGCTTTTATTATGAAACATTACTATCCCTTTAATATGTACCCCTTCTCTGAGGGAGATACAGCCTCATGGACCCCTGCTTCTAAGGCTGATGCAGCCATTGCCCAGATCTCAAGAATGACAACTCTTCTTAGAAAATGGTATCAGTTTAACCCCTTAAGGACTACGTGACGTACTATGACCTTCACAGTCCTTATACCCTTAAGGACCAGTGACGGTCATAGCACGTCACATACTTTTTACTTACAGCGCTCTACCGGGAGAGCTGTAAGTAAAAAAAGGGGCCTAAAATTGACCGCTCCAAGACCGGAGCGCTGTCTCTAAGGCCTCAAAGCTGCGTGACTGTACGCATAACAGGTCACATGTACCGGCACGTCGGCAAGGATCAAAGCGGTTCTTAAGGGAAGGTAACTTCCCTGGACCGCTGGTCCTTAAGGGGTTAAGAGATGCCATGGACAAAAGGGTTGACAGTGCCCTAAAAAAACAGCAGTTCTCCACTATTGAGCAAAACCTGAAGTCAGCTGCTGCTGGGGCTTGTGTCTTTCATACCCTTAGGATATGGCTCTCTGAGCTAGAGGAAAAACTAGAAAACTCAGTCTCCATATCTAGACTTATTATGGAAGTAGTCTTTATCAAAGGAGCCGTAAACTTTCTTGCGATGCCCACCTGGATACAATCAGATTGCTTGCTATATCTGTTACAGCAAGAAGAGCCCTATGTATTAGAGCCTGGGAAGCAATTGCCTCATCCAAGAATAGATTTGTGTCTCTACCCTTCTTGGGTAATATGGTTTTTGGAGATCATCTAGAAGATAATAGAAAATAATCAGGTGGGAAGAACTCTTTCTTACTCCTGGAAAGAAGCAGCAGAGGCTCATCCCCCAGATAATCTGGTTGCTGCAAGCAATCCTTTTGGGGAGTCAGAAGATATAGACCTGGTCGAGGCTATGAACAGAAGAAAAAGGGATCAGTTTGAGGTGCCAAAGTGGAAGCTAGAAGAGTTTCCCAGCAAGGAGCAGTTTTCCAGATCTATGCAATGAAGGAAGGAGGATGCTTCTCTCTTTTTAACAGTAGGGGGAAGACTGGGAACATTTCTGGAAGTTTGGCAAACCATACAGCCTGACACGTGGGTACAGTAGATAATACAGATGGTGTACCCTTTGGAATAAAAATCTGTCCAAACAGGTAATCGATTCAGAACAACTTGTATCGTAAACAAAGGCCTCAAACCAAAAATTTGCAGTGTGATCAAGCATCTGCAGCAAGCGCATTAATTGAAGACTGTCCTGTAGCCCTGAGGGGTTCTGGAACATATTCAATACTTTTTCCAGTCAAGAAGTCATCAGGTGGTTTGAGGATGATAATAGACCTCAAATGGGTAAATTCCTTCATCAGGACAAGACAATTCATGATGGAAACCTTCTTCTGTGATTCATGCTGTTCCACCTCAAGCATTCTTCACCACAATAGACCTGAAAGATGCATACTACTGTATTCACACCAGACCATCTCACAGAAGATTTCTGAGGTTTGCAATCTTTGGAAGACACTTCCAATACAAGGACTTTCCTTTCAGCTTGGCCTTGCCTCTTAGGATCTCCACAAAAGTCCTGGCTCCAGCCATGGCTTTGTTGAGGCAGAAAGGCATACGTGTAGTTCCTTACTTGGAGGCTATCCTGCTGATAGAGGAATGCAGGGAGAAAGCAGACCAAAGAGCTGTGTGCCTACAATTTGTCTCAAGCTTTGGATGGGTGATCAACCAGGAAAAGAGCCAGTTGTCTCCATCCCAGAATCTGGTATTTCTAGGCATCTAATTCAACAGTCTTCAGGGAATAACTTCCCTTTCAGGGGACAGGCAAATTAGTGTCAAGGATTCTATCCTTCATTCTGAAGAGGGATCTGCCAGGGAATTCTCAAAGTTTCTATGCCACAGTTGTGCACATTGTTCCCTGGGGCACAACTTTCTACAATTCTGGAAAATGCAGTCCTGGGGATTTCCCATAAAAGATTCCGGTAAGGACAGCACAAGGCAGGAATTGGCCTGATGGTTTAAGAGTCGAAACCTCCAAAGGAAGGCCTCTATATAATCCAGTTTGGCAAATAACAACATATGCCAGCAGAACAGTCTGGGGAGCAGTTTACAATCTAAACTCAATTCAAGGTCTTTGGACCCTAAGAGTCAAGTTGTCACATCGAGATCCTAGAACTGCAGGCAATATGGAGATGTCTGAAACATTTACAGTAAATTAGAAGGGAAAGCAGACTGGATCAGGTCAGAAAACATGGCTACAGTGAGATATTTTCAACCAGGAAGGCACAAGACTTCAACATCAATGTATTAGCATTAAAGTTTTTAACCTTTGCAGAACAAAATCCAATTATGGTTTCAGCATTCTGCATTATCAGGGATATTGAATACTTAAGCAGATTTTTCCGGATCCAGGGGAATGGTCTCTCAAAAAAGAGGGAGATTTTCTCTGTTCTGGGGAGACCAGGGATAGACCTGATGGCCTAAGAGTTCCATGTAAAAGGTCAGCTCTTCCTGTCCATGTGGCAGAACAACAAAGTAGCAGGTCAGGATGCTCTCAAAATCAAGTGGAAATTTCACTTGGCCTCATCTTCTCTCTTATTCCACTCCTCCTGGATGTAGTAAAGGAGATCAAGAGGGACAAGGCAAGAGTCATCATAATTGCCCCTGCCTAGCCAAGAAAGATTTGGTTTGCAGACCTGGTGAGAATGAAGTTTAAGCCTCCCACCCCTCTTCCGTGAATTCTAGATCTGCTATCCCAGGGACCTGTTCTCCATCCTAATCCAACATTTTTGAGGTTAATAATGGCATGGAGGCTGAATGGATCTTTTTAAGTTTAAAGAACATTTGGGAGGAGGTCGCTAACATCCAAATCGCAGGTAGGTGACCATCTTCATCTAAGTTGTTTTTGGTTTTTTTTTTATACAGAGTGTGGTCCATCTCTCACGGATGATAAGCTCATCCAAATGAAACCTACTCCATTCAGAGTAATGGCGCACTTCCCCAGATCTGTGGGCGTTTCCTGGTCCTACAAGAATCAGGCCTATGCCGAACAGCTGTGGAAGGTAGCAATGTGGTCATCCTTGCACACATTCACCAAACACTACATTGTCAAAGCTGAGACCAGCTTTACCGGGAAGGTCCTTCAGGCTGTTGTGCCTGTTAAAGGACTTTCTTCCTTTGTTCCAACCTGTTCAGTAGTTTTGAGCCCTGCTGGCTCTTGTTTGGTTGTTTGTTGTGCTAATATGGTATCAATTAACATAATGCCAGTTTAGTCCTATGGAATACTGGACTTCTGTGGCGAGTTCTCTCTTTCTTAGTGGGTGCTTTGGCATATCCCCATGGTTCCTGTGTTCCATATAGGATGTAAGAGAAACTAGGATTTTAGTAAATTTACCATTATATCCTTTTCTCGTAGTCCAGCTGTGGCATGGACTCTCCCCAAATATGCCTGCTATTTTTGAAGTGCCCTACTCTCTGGAGGAGGGGAGTTTTATCCCACAGTTCCTGTGTTCCATATAGAAAAGAATTAATGGTGAGTTGACTAAAATCCTATTTAATCAACCCTTGATGCTGGATTGCAGAGCAGTTCCTCTTTCTTGAGGTCTTCACAGGGCCGAGCCCTGCATTTTGGACCTGTAGCCCAAGGGCTGCATATCTGTCATGCCTGTGCTAGTGTATACCCTGATGTTGGTGGATAAGGCCAGTGGAGCTGCGCTGGCATATTTGTAACCCCACCACCATTGTCTATTTCTCTTTACCAGTCATCCTTACATTTACTTGCTAATTGTAATGCTTTTGCCTATACTAAGACGTTTTTCTACCACCTTTTTCCTTTGTAAAGAGCAAGGTAAGCATAATGTACTGATGGAGTCCATTATTTTTAAGTGAAATTACCTTCACAGCCAGTTGGCCAAAAGCGAACACACAAACAGTGATTTACTGAACTATATCCTGCTAAAGAAAGCACATTTCTCTAAGTACCATTAACAGACATCCCTATCAAGAAGAGGGAAAACTAAACTGCAATATTCATGTGTGGAGGTCAACACAAACTGCAAGGCTGCAATCACAATGACTAATGTAGCAGAGCACAGGTTCTAAAGAAAAGTGGTCTATCCATCTCTGACTTTGCAGCTGAAGAGTGAATGTTTTATTCTCCTCATTTAAAATGTTAATTTTCTCTTGATTTGTCTGAAATTTTACATTTTGTGAATCAACACATTAGTTGACTTCATTGACCCTCTGGATGCAAGAAGGGTGACTATATATATTATTATTATATAGGATAACTATGTATCTATTAGTTGATTGTTGAGCTGGCACTCTGCAACTTGCAATAGATGGTTTGGGTGCCCATCAAATAATCTCATTACTACAAAGTAACAGACTGCCACTTGTCAGGAACTTTCAATAAAATCAACTTTTACTAAATGTCAACATTTCATCTTACTTAAAAGCCTTTATCAAGACTTGTACTATAGCAGTTTAGGGATGATGGAAATGGAAGTAGGGATCCAGCAATTGTTTACCCTTGCTTTAAATGTCCATAAGTTGCACTTAAACATTATTAGAATATTGCAAACTCTGTTTGAAGGCACAATCCTACCAGAAAAGTATAGCCTTACATTGTGGCCAGTTTATTAGAAACACCAATCTAATAGCCGGTAGAGCTTCCTCAGAATAGGCTTCAGGACACGCAGAAGCACAAGGATTCATGCCCATTCATTCAGTTGCAGATTGATCTTTACCTTGAACAGCTAGTTCCACCTCATCCTGCGGATGCAAAATTGTGTTGACTGCACCAATCAAAGGAGCATGGTAAAGTCACCTTCATGCTTGTGGAACCATTACCTGGCTATGGCTTGTGTCATGGTGAAAATGAAAAAAGCAGGATGGATAAACTGATCAATAAGGAAAGTAGCTGACTAGCAACAGTATTCAGGTATGCTTTGGCATGCAGATGTTGCTTCACCAGTATTGGGCCTGACGGTGTGCTGCATAGACATACATCTCACCAGCAGCCTGTGATGTCGAGACCTGGCATGATGTATCCATTTACTAATAAAGAACCCCAAGAAATTCTCAGAAGGAAGAAGGTTTAAGAAGGGTTATCCAGATTTTAAAAGTAATAGAAGAAGGTCCAGTAGCTATGCGCATTGGATCTATGGTATTGCCCTGACCCTGCGGATCTTCCAGGGCATTACCATTGGCTTAAAGGAAGAGGTCCTGACAGGGAATTGCTTGAAGTGGATGGCAAATGCAAGTATGTGCCCACTGTGACCCTGTCAGGCTGCCGGTTTGGACTCCGGATGGGGTGAGAAGGGTGAGGGTAAGCGGGGGAGGGAGGGAGACAGGGGAAAAACAAGGGTGCATATTATTCATAAGCACTCTTGTTTTCTTTCTAAAATCTTGAGCGTAATGTACACCTGCGTATTATTTGAAGTTGCGTAGTATATCTGAGATTTTACAGGAATAATAATTTCCTATCTAATTGACCCATTGATCATCTCAGAATACGAGCAACAAGCCAGGAACCATACATACTGCATGATCAGTCATCTGCAGCTGGGGTGGTTCATCAAGCCTCAGAAAAATCAGACAACTCCTTCACAGGATGTAGAGTTCCTGAGGATCAATTTAAACATTATAGAAGTGAAAGTATCTCTCTCAGACAACAGGAAGACAAGAATCAAACACAAAGTTCCTGACTCAGAAGAATCATGCGGCAAAGGACTCTATGCAGCACTTGCGAGTGCTAACTTCTTCAGTTCAGGTCCTTCCTTGGGCAAAACTTCATATGAGGAACGTTCTGATTTACTTAAGTAAGTGAAACAAAAATCAAACTAACAGGTCACAGAGTATACCATTACCATCCAAAATAAGGAAAGAATTATCATGGTGAATGAAGAAGTCAAATCTCTTAAGCAGGGTTCCATTAGATGTGATGATCTAGGAGGATCTGACAACAGATGCTACCCAGCAGGCTTGGGGAGGAATGTGCAACCAGCATCCAGTCAATTGCAGATGGTCAACAAGAGAAAAATCCATCCATATAAATATATGTTAAGGGCAGTAAGAAATTGTTTAAAAAATGAACCACAATGTAAAGTGCTAAAATAAAGATCTTTCCCTTATAAGTCAATAGATTCCTAATTGTTTTCAAAAACCACCAAAGTGAGACATAAATGTATTAGGTATAACAAAAATTATATAAAATTTAAGAGAGTTCTTGGAAGGAATATATATTTAAAATATATTTAAATTGAAAGATGGTACTTCGTGAAAAGTTTGGAAACACAAACTTTATCACACATCTGAAAAATCTCTCTTACACCAGTCTGTTTTTTTTTTCAATAATTATAGCAATATAATCAAATCATGGTATAGTTACTTAATTCCTGTGAATTTCACTGATCCTTTAACTCTTTGGATGTTGCCTCTTTTACACAACACTAGTGGTAGTGTATATACTGCAAATGCCAATCTGCAGAGAAATCTGGACGAGAAGAGAAGTGCAAACCTTATCTAAGAGTGGATCTGTTTCACAGATGTTGAAAATCCCCCACAGATTACTGGTACTCACCAGATATAGATGCACAATCAGTTTAGTAACTGTAGACCCAATCAATGTTTATTCCAGGGTCATCCCTCATGTTTAAGAATAGCCTTATTCACAAAACGGGTGTGTAGATTGCATTATACCAAATAAATATACTAATATATTTCCAACTCGTTTTGTATCCAACAAATGGACACTTCATCAGGGAACCAAAGTTATAGCACAAGTGGAAGGTGCTCCACCTGTATTTGTGGGAGGGGCTGCAGGCCTTAAATACAGGTAGCAGCCCCTTCCACTGGAGCTCAATTCACGTTGAGCTCACCTGACGTCGCACGCTCGCAGTTCCACTCTCTTCCGGTTCTCGGTCCATTTTGGCTAAGCGTTGCTGTAAGTCTTTCTCTATTTACTACTACTGTAGCCACGGTCCTTCTATTTTCACTGTCCGTCACCCTCCTATTGCTCACTCGCTCCCATCCAGCGTTGCTCTGCCCCCCTCCAGCTTTCAGCATGGCGCTCTCCTGTTGCCCTATCCGTTCACCCCCTTCTCCTTCTCACTGCGTTCTCCTTGCTAGTTTGCTCCGTTATGTTCCCTTCCGATCGCCCCGTCAGCCCCCGGCATCGGCTAAGCCGCGCCTTTTTTTTTTTTTTTTCACATTATGGCCACCAACTCCCTCTTAGCTCTACTGTTTACCCTCCCCCACTCCTCAAGTCACCAGCGTTCCATTTCCTTCCCCTTATTTTCCCTTCGCTCTCTCACCTCCGGTTCCCCTCTCACCGCCGGTTCCTTCTGCGGTGGCTGCTTCACTCCCCCCCCCCGCTCTCCTAGGCTGCAAAGTCTCTCTGGCTGCAATATGCCAGGCGTCCAGCAGATGGCGTCCGGCTACATGGCAGTTGTGTGCAGCATGTAGAGTATCTAGCTTGTTCTTCTCCCGAGTGTTCAATAAAGTTAATTAAAAAAAAAAAAAAAAACATTTCCTTTTTTCAATGTCTTTTCAAGCACAGGTACTGGATTCTAAATTACAGTCAATCCTTCCTTTAAGAAACCTCTGTTACCACCAGCATTCTGGTTATTCAAGGCACAAGGTATTTATTCCAGGTAACCTTCTTTTCCATACATTTATTCAACTCAGGGGTTTTTCGTTATACTCATGTTTTTATTATTTCAGGTCCCTCCGTCGCTCGTCGTCCACGGCCATCTAGTCCCCTCCAGTATTACTCTTACGCGTGGTAGGTCCGTTTACACAACAATTTATTAGTTAATATTAAATTAAAAAAAAAAAAAAAAACTTTTGCGCTCATTTTATTATTTTTTCTTAGATTCATATTTAGTGATCGCCAGGTAGGTATCATCTTCACTCTCATTTCTCATCATCCTCTTCCACAACAGCACTTACAGTTTTTTACTATCCACACCTTCTATACGTCACGTTTTTCCCCTCCACATACCTTACCTCTTTATTGAGGCCGAAGGTAGGTTTGCATTCATCAGCTACCGATCATCACCTTCACTACCTGAACAGGCTTCTGGTTCACCTCCTCACGATTCACCACATGCCTCCTTGGGGGGCGGAGGATCCCTGCCCTTACCTCCGGGAGGCCGAAGGTTCAGGCCCTCCGTCACCTCAGGGGGGGATCAAGTCTCCTTACCTCATCGGAGGCCGAAGGAGCATCCTCTCGCACCCGAAGCCAGGACACCTCACCTCTCAATGCAGGGGCAACGGCACCTCCTCACCTCATCATAGAGGCCGCAGGTGGTTCCCCTCCTCCTTAGAGAGGACGAAGGGCAGTGCTGCAGCTAAGGTTCGTACGGCCTTACCTCCTCACAGAGGCCGAAGGCATCACCTTTTCACTTATCAGCTCACCCTCCGGTAAGTCCATATCACCACATTCCTCTTCTTCACCTACTTCCCTCCTTTCGCCTCTCGGGCTCCTCCTTACTACCCTAACATTGTTTATTTTCACTTTAGCATGGCAGACAATGAACAACAACAGAACCAAGCAAGTCCCCAAGTCCAAGTTCAGGACATACCTGCCTCTCCACGGACGCGCGGACCTAACCTCAGGGACTGGACCATACCCATCCTCATAGAAGAATTGGCCAGAAGAAATATCCCCCACTCTTCAACTGCTAGGAAAGCCGAGTTGTTCAGGCTACTTTTCCCTAATACCTCCACGCCATGTACCCCTCGTGATAGACGCACTTCTACATCATCTCCAGTTTCTACTCATTCCTCTAGTATGCATCCTCAATTGGAACACATCACACACCTCCTTACAGACCTCAATTCTTCTATAACAGATATGCAGGGCAGGTTGGCAGCGGTAGAATCAGTCATCAACGCCAGAGTGACTCCTCCAGCAGCTGAAGGTAACACTGCCACCTCCAATACGGTAGGCCCTTCACCCAGGGTCACTCCGGCGCATATGATTCCGCAACACCTGCGCCGCAATATCATCGAAGGCAAGGACGTAAACTTGGTTTCGCTCCTGATAGCCTCGCAGGATTTAGCGGAAAATAAGACTGTCAATGGCGGCGACGTCTCGGTCACGCTTAAATCTAAGGACTCTCGCCTGTCCAGACGTCTCTCCGTGTCCGAGTTCGTGCTCGCTTTTAGTATTTATCGTGACATATTGTGTTCCGCTTTTCCGCTACGGCGTCAGGAGCTAGACCAATACCTCTATACTATTGTTGACCTAGAATCCAAATACGGTGGTTATTCGTTCTTCAAATACCATAAGTCCTTTGCCGCCAAGGCAGCCGCTGCCAGGGCTCAATTCAACTACACGGTTGATTGGAGTATCCTAGACCACGAGTTATTTTCCAGACACTTCGCCGGGCTTAAAAGCATCACCTGTTCTATCTGCCAATCGGCCAATCATACCAGCAACCTCTGTCCTAACACCTCAGACACTCCGTCTTCACAAACTCAGCCCCCCATCCTCACTCCTGCTTCCACTACTCAACCCACCCCTACCCCCCCCCCCCCGCCAGGGACAAGATGGGGCGTCCCATCTATTATGACGGTAGTTCCCCTATCTACAATAACTATAATTTTAAAGGATGTTTTTTCAGTGGATGTCGCATGTTACACATTTGCATCACCTGTAGGCTTTCCCACCCTCGCAATATTTGTCCTCGCTTAAGCAAAAATAAATGACTAGGTCCCGTGAACATCACAGCTCTCCGGTTTCTTATTTCAAAACATCCAGATCAGCATATTGTTTCTTATATTCTCAATGGTCTGTCAGAAGGGTTTCACACGGGCATCATCACCTGCCCCGCAGAATCAGTTATTTGTCCTAACTTACAATCAGCTGTTAATGACCCTGTCTCTGTATCCACACTTATTGTAGTAGAATTAGAGAAAGGTTTCCTTCTGGGTCCTTTTCCTTTCCCCCCGTTCCCTACATGGCGCATTAATCCACTAGGCATCGCCACCAAAAAATTCTCTAACAAAAAAAGACTTATCATCGATTTTTCTGCACCCCACTCTTCAAGTCAGGCCAGTTACAATTCCCTAATCCCCTCTTCCGAATTCTCACTTAGCTACAACAACATAGACAACGCCATTAGACTTATATTAGCTCTCAGCAGGGACTGCTGGATGTCTAAAACCGACATATCCGACGCATTCAAACTGCTCCCGGTCCACCCGTCACTGTGGCATTTGCAGGGTTTTTGTTGGAAGAACCAATATTTTTTCTCCACTCGCCTATCCTTCGGGGCCAAGAGTAGCCCAAAGATATTTGATACCTTCGCTCAGGTCTTGGTGTAGCTTCTTAAAAACCACTGCAAATGCCCGGGCGTCATCCACTATCTGGATGATTTTTTGCTCATAGAATCCCACACAGACTCACCCTCCAGTCTTGACAAGCTCTTACTCCTTTTCCAGGAACTAGGCATTCCAGTGGCTTCCAAAAAGACTTTTGGCCCCTCCACCACAATTGAGTTCCTAGGTATCACACTCAACTCACATACCTTCATGTCTAGCCTATCCCCGGAAAAAATATCTCGTATTCTAGCTATCATCAGAGCAACACTAGCCTCTCCATTGCTTTCTCGAACTCAATTACAGTCAGTTCTGGGTCATTTTTCCTTCGCTTCCCGCATCTTTCCACAGGGCCGGCCCTTCACGTCGCACCTCATTGGGCTCCTTTCACGTTTCCCAGACACAGTCCAAACGATCTCCCTCGATTTTCCGGCCCGCCGTGACTTAGTCATGTGGGAGGATTTTCTTACCTCATGGAACGGCCGTTCCATGTTCCCTCCTTCACCTTCCTGCACCTCGCCAACAATTTACACTGATGCCGCGGCAGGCCGGGGTTTCGCGGGAATCTGGGGTGATAATTGGTTCGCAGAGCCTTGGTCCACCGAGATCCGCTCCTCATCACGGCTGCTGGCTAGTTCTCCATTACTGGAAATTTACCCAGTGGTGGCAGCGGCAGCATTGTGGGGCAGTAACTGGTCAGGTCAGGCAGTCATGTTTCATACCGATAACATGGCCGTCTCTCAGATACTTACCAAAGGTAGATCAAATTCCCTACATATTATGAATTTCCTAAGAAAGCTTACTTGGCTAGCATTGTCATATAAATTTATAATTCACAGCAAATTTATCCCAGGTCACCTCAACCAAAAGGCTGATGTTCTCTCTCGTTTAAATTCACAGGCCTTTTTCCAGCTTCATCCTTCGGCCAGCCCATTGCCCGCAAAAGTCCCAGCCTTTCAAGACCTCATCATGATCTAAATAATTTGCTGTCCAGAACCTCATACTACATTCAACACGGTCTCGCTGACAGTACAAGGCAGAATTACCTTCATGCCTGGATTCAATTTACCAGATTCACCAACGGCCATTTCAGCTCCACCTACCATTGATCACATTTTAGCTTTCGCCACTCACTGCCATGAAAATCTCAAGTTGAGCCCATCTTCCATCAAACTGTATATCGCAGGCATTCAACATCACCTAGCCACGCATTACTCCATCTCGCCCTCATTCTCCTCTAATTACAAGGTCAAGACCTTCCTTAAGGGTATTTCAAAAAATCATCATCTCCCAGCACGCACTCGTCTTCCCATTACTGGCGTTATCTTCAAGCAAATGTATGATTTCCTCCAGGCTAATCCCTTCGACCCTCTCACTAACACCAACCTATTGGCAGCCATCAACCTGGCCTTCTTTGGTTTCCTTAGACCAGGAGAATTCACGGTTAGGCCCAATTCCTCAAACTGTTTGTTGAAAAAGCACCTATCCTTCCACCACGACCATTTCACGCTGTTTCTTCCCTCCTCCAAAACTGACCAGTTAAAGAAAGGCACCAACTTACCTTTCTATTCCACTCATGATAGATGGTGCCCCATCTTGGCACTACAAGCCTTAGTCCAGGGCAACTCGCACCTCCCGGGCAACAGCCCTCTCCTCCCACTCTCGGACGGTCCCCTCTCAACCAGTCAGTTCACCAGTTACCTTCGCACCATTATCACAGGTCTGGGCCTCAATCCAGAACAGTACACTGGCCATTCATTCAGAATTGGTGCTGCTTCAGCAGCTTCAAGTAACGGCGTTCCAGCACACATCATTCAAAGGCTGGGTCGTTGGCGTTCTTCTTGCTACACCCGTTACATTCCTGATCCCCGTTCAGAAATTCAACATGCCTTGGTATCTTTGATTCATAATGTTGCTTCTAATAAATAGTTTGACCAATATTTTGCCTCCATTTTTGGCCTCTTACAGGTAAACCTATCAACGCTCCTCCCGGGGGCCCTGTTAGGCCCTGGGGGGCCGGCAACCCTACACCATGTGTCATAACCATACACCATACATCCCCTCTACATTTCACAGCCGTAAGCCCCTACCACAAGTGGAAGGTGCTCCACCTGTATTTGTGGGAGGGGCTGCAGGCCTTAAATACAGGTAGCAGCCCCTTCCACTGGAGCTCAATTCACGTTGAGCCCCCCCCCTTATACCCCCCCCTTCTTTCAGGGGTTTTTATCTAGGTTGGCCCTCTTACAGGTAAACCTATAAACGCTCCTCCCGGGGGCCCCGTTAGGCCCCGGGGGGGCTGCAACCCTACACCATGTGTCATAACCATACACCATGCATCCCCTCTACATTTCACAGCCGTAAGCCCCTACCACAAATATCATAAAAGCGTCATGTATGTTACTATAAATACCTGTTTATATACGTTCACATCTAGTGTTCTTCAAAATTTTGACCCGCCCAGCAAACTTCAGCGATGTAAACTCAACCAGTTATTCAGACATCTCTATCATCAGCCCTGTGCGTTCCAAAAG
The DNA here is from genome assembly GCA_037306005.1 of Rhinophrynus dorsalis. Lineage (NCBI taxonomy): Eukaryota > Metazoa > Chordata > Amphibia > Anura > Rhinophrynidae > Rhinophrynus > Rhinophrynus dorsalis. The sequence continues at coordinate 343,756,253 of CM074723.1, read as the reverse complement.
ACAAAGGATTGGAGAGCAAATTGGTCCTCCCAATCAAATAAACTTTCTTTAGCGGGTACAATGTAGTGTTTGCTTAAAGGGATAGTATTACTTCAAAATTACTATCCCTCATATTGTAGCCCTTAATAAACTGAGTTAAATGACACCAGTGGCATCTCTCAAACCTTTATGGTGTAAGAGATAGCTGCTTTCAAAGTTTCCTCTCCCCTGATGTCAGCGTTCTGCTGCCAGCAGGGGAATCCGGTCCCGGGACAGGAGGAGGCTCTTAAACAGAGCCAATATCTCGTTATGGAAGGAAAAATGATTAATTGAAACAGTCTTCGACGTGTGCTTGGTTACCAAGCACACATAGAAGACTGTTTCAATGAATAATTTTTCCTTCCATAACGAGATATTGGCTCTGCTGAAGAGCCTCCTCTTGATTCAGAGACCGGATTCTCCTGCTGGCAGCAGAACACTGACAGCAGGGGAGAGGAAACTTTGAAAGTGGCTATCTCTTATACCATAAAGGTTTGAGAGATGCCGCTGGTGTCATTTAATTCAGTTTATTAAGGGCTACAATATGAGGGATAGTAATTTTGAAGTAATACTATCCCTTTAAGCATATAGATGAATGCTTGTCAATACTTTGTAACAATGGCTGTAAGGCTCTTTATAGAAGTGAATATACATGTTTTGACAAGTTGGTACTTCATGTTTAAACCACATTCATAAAAACATATGTATAATACATTTTTTCATTATTTAAGATCAGACAAAATATAAAATCATATAGAAAACAGTAATACTCAGATTTAAAGGGAGAATCATCTTATTATCTTTCTCCTAGGAAACGCTAAGTATGCAGCTATTACTTGGTAAAAAAACATATCTATTTGGAATAAAGGACTCTGGGTGATTTTCCTTTAACAGATATTACCTAATGACATTATAAGATCTTTTGAATAAAAGTTAAAAATCCTTTATGAATGCTATAAATTCTATTACAGATTAAATGTATTAGGAATACACAGACTTTTAACCTAAATACTATTCAATAGTGAATTATTAAAAGTCAGATGTTAAAGTTATATCGTTTAAAAGTCTTTTTCTAAGAATTTCTTGATAAAAACAATATATAGTAATGTATAGTGGTAGTGATTAAAAACTACTTATTCTATAAAAAGATAAACAGTAATTTATAAAATTCTTATAAAAATTTAGTTTGTTTAGCCTGTCTCAAGAGGCAATTACAGGGAAAACCAGTCCACTTTCAGATGGACATGACTACAGTCTTATTTCTGAGGAATCAGCGGGGGACCAAATGAGCTTTTTCATGGTGCTTTACATTATTGTATTGTATTTTGCATTGTGCAAAAGGCTATAATGTCATAATTAAAAAAAAAATTACCTATTTTACTAAAATCACTTACTATGTATTAAAAACATTTACCTTGATTGTGAACATTTCAATTATTTGAAAAAGCCCTGAGTCCCCCAAGTACAAAAATTTGTATAGTCCAGGGCTACAGCAGAGCCCCAATTTCCAGGAAAGCAAAATGGCATTTTCAACTTTATGAGCTAATATGCACATTCTAGTGTTTTTGTGGTAAAACTACCCTAAAATAGCAGAATAAATACATAAAACTATATTTTTCTGGAAAGTAAATATCATACCGCATCAATTGAGGGGTCACTTGCCTTCTTATCCCAAGCCTGGTTGTGCACATATGTTTCCAGAAGGTGGTGATAAAGGAAAAAATAGCATTTTTATACATTTCCACCCCTTCAAATGACCTGAAATCTGTGAAAACTATGGAATTTCCAACTGTATTCATTAGCTAGTGCTCTTAGGAGAACAATGCCACCCCATCCTTAAATCTTGGCTTGTTGTTGGCCCTTGAGGACTGAACTTGGCAGCCCTAACTTAGGGGGTGCTAAAAGTAAAACTACACCTACTACATCCTCTGATTTTTCTAACACTGTCTCAAACATGACCTACCTGTACGAAAATGGTTATAACACCTACGGAAGTGAAGAAAAGGTAGACAAACCATACCATTGTGGAAAGAAGATAACCTGCTACATCAAATGAAGGTTCACGTGACTTCTTACCTCAAGTCTGGTGTGCACAAATGTTTCCAGAACGTGGAGCTAAAGGAAAAAAAAATGGCGTTTGTTTACATTTAAACCCCTTTAAAATGTATTGAAATCTGTGAAAACTATGGAATTTCCAACTGTATTCATTAGCTAGTGTCCTTAGGAGAAACATGGCATCCCATTGGTATGAGTTCATATACCGTAGGGGGTGTCAGAAGCGCATGACTACACTTACCCATTTTCTTCTTTGAAAATTGCTGCCTGTACTGAAATGTCCTTAACAATTAGGGACATGAAGGAAAGCTATAAAAGGCAAAAATTTTGGAAAGTAGACATTCCCCCACATTAAATAAGGGGTCACCTGCCTTTTTACCCTGGACCGAAGTGCACAAATATAGTGCATTATAGGAATAAATACATATTTTATTTTACATTTTACCCATTTCAAAGATACTAAAATCTTTGAAAACTATAACATATCCTACTGTATTCAATACCTGCTACCAACAGGAGAAAAATTGTACCCCATTTGTGTGGATTAACATACAATATGTGGGTGCTAGGAACACTTACCTAAACCTGACACTTTTGTTTTTGAAATTATCTGCCTGCAGGTCATAACCATTACAGATATGCAGAAAAAGTAGACAAACCATACCATTTTGAAAAGATGATAAATCTGCCGCATCTAATGAGGGGTCATTTGCCTTCTTACCACAAGCCTGGTGTGCACAGATGTTTCCAGAATTTGGAGTTAAAGGACTAAATGGCATTTTCTTACATTTCTGCCCCTTCAAATGTACTGAAATCTGTGTAAACCATGGCATTTCCAACTGTATTCATTAGCTAGTGCTTTTAGGAGAAAAATTGCCCCCACTGGTATGAGTTGACATACCTAGGGGGTGTTAGAAGTGCAAAACTACACCTACAACATCATCTGATTTTTCTAACATTTTCTGAAACATGACCTGACTGTACGAAAATTGTTATAACAGCTGCAGAAGAGTGACTGTGTTAGTCTTAGTGTACATGTAAATCAATCCACTGGCTGGAGCTATAGGCACTACAACAAGAGCTCTGCTTTTCATAAACATATATCAGACAGATTTGTGCTTCATGTATTTTCACAATTACATGCATGATACAAAAGAAAAGATGCAACATGGACTCTTCCTCATGGTGTAATAGGTAGAGATGGGTGAAAATTTTGCTTCAAAACAATATCAGTGATTAATGGCACTTACTAACTGGCATATAATTTCCTGCAAAAAGTGCAGTTTTTCCACTGTTTTTGCCTAGCTCAATGCATTGAAATCAATTGAATTTACACACATATCAAATGTTATTTTATTTCCCAAAGGCATAGTATAAAAGTGTATGAGGGTGCCTGTGTTGGCAGAGTGTGGGGAAAGAATCAGTTGAACTGGGAATATTTTTGGGGGGTGGGTGGGGATTGATTGGGATTGGGGGCACAGTTAATAATAATAATAAAAAAATAATAATACATGGTATAAAAGGGGTCTGAGGAGGGTGTCTGTGCTGGTGGGGGGAGTGTGGGGAAAGACTGAGTTGAACAGGAAATTTTTTTGTGAGGGGTTTGTTGACCGGTATTGGGGGCACAGTTAATAAAAAAAATTTTTACAAAAAATAAATAAATAAAAATTTGGTACGTAACTTGACAGAGACAGGGACCCCCTGAAGTAAGCTGTGACTGGAGCAGACTGATACTTGATGGGATAGAGTATTTTGTAGAGGATGATTTGTAGGACATTAACTTGTTGTTAGAGGCCCAAGCCTGAAGAAACATTAATTTGTACGACTTAGACTTGTTTGGCACAAGCCCTAAGGAAACATGTATTTGTTGTAGGACCTAGGCTTGTGTTAGGCCCTAGCCCTAAGGAAAAATTGATTTGTAGGATGTAGAATTTTTAGGCCCAAGACCTGAGTAAAGATTGATTTGTAGGACTTTGGCTTGTTAGCGTCACAAGCTCTGTGGAATCACAAATAATTTTTAGTAATTTGGCTTGTTAGCTTCACAAGCCCAGAAAAATCAGAGATATTTTATCAATTTGGCTTGTTAGCGTCACAAGCCCTGAGGAATCAGAGATCATTTTTTATCAGTTCGGTTTATTAGCATCACAAGCCCAGAGGCATCACAGATACCTTTGGCTTGTTAGCGTCGTAAGCCCTGAGTAATCAGTGCTTTGTAAGACTTGTTAGAATCAAGCCCCAAAAATTGTTGTTTTTTTGTAGGCTTCTTTTTTTTTTTTAAAAGAACAAGCACTGAGAAAAAAACATGCCCTACTGGCATAGTGCCATCAGGTCATATTATGGTGGCCAGTGACAAGTGCCTCAGTGTCATTGCTGCATTTTCAACTGCTGTTATTGCTGCTGCTGAGTTGTTAAAGCAGCAGGATGATTAGGCAGATCCAAGGGAATGAGATCAACAACAGCAGTGATATGGGTGATGGATGATCATGGTTCCACTTGCCACTACTAGCTCCAGTGATGCTCCTGAGGCAGCAGTAGCACCACAACCAGGCAAATGTGGAGAAAAGAAGTTGGAGAATAATGCCTCTCCACCTGCCCCTCCTCCAGAATCAGGGGTGTGTTGTTAGAATAGAAATTTCTCCCTTTACAGCAGGATAGAACTGTGCCTCTCATCAGCGACTCCAATGTGCAAAGTATGTGTGGTAAATAAGGGAAGGACTGGGAACAATGGACACATCTGCACCTAATTCAAACACCTGGCACAATTCTAACCAAACACCATGTGTCCCCAATGTGAAATCATCCCACCAGAAATTAAGTACTGCTGCTGTCACTATACCCCTCGTCCACTTCCCGCTAAAGACACCTGACAACTTGCAGTTTAATAATGCTAAACCCTCTAAGCCACCAGTTTAGCGTAATCTGTGGGATGTAATCTCCTCAGATTCTGCTTTATATCCTGGTTGTGATGATCCTCCACAGCACTGCCATATGTGGTTAGAGCACCACGCAATGTGCAATGGGCGGACATGAACTGCTACATCCTGACATCTACTGAATGGCTATCAACTGGTGGGGGAGGTAAAGTTTAATGAGGTGGATCGCCTGAAAATGTAGAAGACCCTAGAGAAAGAAGGTAATGGCAAGCCAGGTGTGATGGATACCTGTATTCAGACTGAGTAGCTCCTCCAAAACTGTGCTTCCTTAGCCCAGGAAGACACTCAGGAATTCCACCAGCCAGGAACCGGGATCATAGCTCCCTTCGCCCAGTCACTTAGGCAAGACTCAGTGTAGGGTGAACGCACTCTGGACAAAGAAGCTTACCTCAAGCACCAGGCAACACCAATGTAGGGGTAACACAATAACTAATTTATTGTAGAACACACAGGGTTTATATACAGACATAATGAGTTATCCACACATATTAGAATATAGTAGGAAGCAGGTTACTGCAAACCACATATGGAGAGACAATGGGGCTGGTGGTGGAGGGGCACATAATACAAAGAGGAACAATGAGAACAATACACAAGTTATACAATGGGATCATCCACAGCGGGGACAAAGGACTGTAAACAGTACTTAATTGAATGACAAACATCAGACCAGAGCATAATTCTCTCAACAAATAGAGTATCCTGTTCCTGTGTCGGTCTGTAGGCGTGGCTGGGCCCAAGGCCCCTCCAGGAGCCCAGGGCACTGAGGATTCCATGACAAGGGGCAAACGAGGCACTGATTAGTCTTAGGGGGAGGCTATACCCCACTCCAGGGTCAGGTCCATAGTCTAGGGGCAGGAGGCTGGCCCTCAGCCCCCTCCAGAAGCCCCAGTGATGGAGGGTTCCATCACACCAGGTGTTTCGCTCGCATCAAACTTTCTGCCTCTGGCTGGGTTTCCCTATTCTTCCTCCTCTTTGATTTACACCTCCCCTAATGTTGCCTTTGGGGAGAGTCAGGGGGCACAGCAACAGTGGTGTCTGATTTCTTTGGTGGGGGGTTGGCTATAACATGTTTCACATAAATGCCATGATGTCTGTGTTTCATGTATGTTATCAAGGCGGTTGTGCCAAGTTGCGGCTCATCCTTTCTCCTTTTCACTGACTTCACAAACTGTGCACAATGATGTCCCTGAAAACTGCACTGTTCCTGCACCAAGAAAAAAATAGTCCCACATCCAGGACCTCATGGGGGAGGTGAAAGGTGGAGAAGAAAGTTCTCTTTCTTCTTTTCCTCCACATTTCCCTTCACTAGCTGTGGCGGAGGATGATGTTGCTGCTAATGCCTCAGAATCAGCACTGAAACTAGGACCAGGAGTATTGCTGCTGGAAAGTGGAACCTGTCCTAGTCCAGCATCACTAGACCCCATTCCCATTGTGTCCATGGTGGTCCGTGGCACACTAGCCTACTCCTCAGCATCCTGCTGCTTTTACAACTCAGTAGCAGGAATCACAGCAGCAGCAAACTCTGCAACTTCCAAAATCTCATTGCTGTTTGTGGTGATGCCCATTCCCATCCCATATCTGTCTCCCATTCCTTCTCGGTTTGGGCTATTAACGTCTCTTCCACCCCAGCTTCTCCATCATCATCACCACCACCACCAGTCAATCTTAGCTGCTGCTGCTCTATTACAAATGTCTCACCAGTTGGAAGAGGAGATGATAAATGTGACAGAGGGTCCCCTACTGTCATACTTGCCATCTCTTGTTGAACTGAAAAAGGCGGACTGGCAGCACAAGCAGCTGATCTGTGCTCATGGTGGTGGTGGTGGTATTATTGCTGCTAGCCACCACTTCTGCCTTCTTCAGGATCATGTCCCATCTGGACAATTCTATGGGGGTCTGGACAATTCCTCCTGGGGTCAATGGAATGCTGTGGGCTCCTTTGACTGCTATATTACTTCCCCTACTGCATCAGCAGGAGGATCAACTGTGGTAACGCTAGTCCCACCAACTGCTTGTCACAGCTTACCTTGGTTTCAGTGCCGTTCGGCGTCATTCCACGCTTCATCTGCAGGCACGAGGCTTCAGAGTGAAGCAGTCCTGTTTTATGCCATGCTTCCTGTAGTCTCCTCCTACCTACTTCCTTCCTCTGAGCTTGCTCCTCCTACCTACTTCCTGAGGAGGGGTTTAAAGGGCAGTCTGAGTCCTGACTCAGTTGCCCTTGCATTGTTATACAAACAGTTCTGTTTAGTTTGGGCTCTGTGTATGATCTGGCTTGTCTGACCATCCAATCTGGTGCTGACCTGTGGCTCTGTCTGACTACTCTTTTGCCTGCTCCCATTGTGTAGTGGACACCCAATCGGATGCAGACCTGTGGCTCTCGCTGACTACCTGAACTGTGTATGACATGGCTTGTCTGACTATCCAATCTGGTGCTGACCTGAGGCTCTGTCTAACTATTCTCCTGTCTGCTCCTTGTGTATAGTAGACACCCAATCTGGTGCACACCTGTGGCTCTGGTTGATTACATGATTTTGTATTACCCGGCTTGTCTGACTATCCGATCTGGTGCTGACCTGTGGCTCTGTCTGACTATTCTCCTGCTTGCTCCCACTGTGTAGTAGACACCCAATCTGGTGCAGACCTGCGACTCTGGTTAAAACATTACTCCCTGACTGCAGGCGTAAGTCAGGATCGCTCTGGTGCCTCTGAGAAAGGAGATGGCCGTCTCCTTACTGACTGCAGGCTTGAGTCAGTACTTCTCCCTTCAGAGGCTTCTGCCGGTCTCTTTAAGAGTGTTCCAACTATTGGCAGACTACTATTTCTGACAGAGTCGTTGACCACTAGAAGGACCTCTACGCACTTTTCTGTGATTTACCTAGTCATTGCTCTGTGATTTACTGTATTTATATTTATTCAATAAAGATTGTTTTACTATACTGTACTGACTCCTGGTTTGTTCCTGGGAAACTGTGACACTGCTTCACCATCACTGTTACAACTAACACCAACCACATCAATTTTAGTCTCCAAGTCTTCCTCACTACTAGTATGATGACTCCCCCCCTCACTCCTAACACTCTGGGTCTGTAGCTGTTGGATCTTCTTAGTAGTAATAGTAGTAGCGGGACTGTTTGGGGATGGCAAGTATGACTCCTCACCCCCTTCCTGAGAATCACAATACAATCTGGCAGGCACAGCCCTGGCAGCAGGCACAGATAGCTGTCCTGTCCTGCTCACACTATTACCTTCTTCTTCCTCTGCCAGTGACAAAAATGTCCGCAGGATACCTAGGGGTGATGTAAGGGGACTGGTCATCATTGGGTCTTGGGAATCAGGGCATCCAGACACTTTAATTTTGGTAGTGGTCACTTCGTCCTCCTCAGACTCACTGGACGCATAATGGTCCTTCCCTTCCAGGTACTCATAGTGATAGCACAAACTATGACCCTCTGCTACCTCAATTTTTTCAGAATTTTACACAGCACAACAGCCTAGCACCCCCTGTAGCTGCTTGTATTGTGTATGACTTCCTGGAAAACTTCAAGTTTTTATAGTGAAAAGGCAAAAAACATGTAATTAAAGGGGAAAAATTTTGCAGCCATTGAAAAAATAGCAAAACAATTTTGGCTGGGTAAAAACGGCGAATATTTTAATCGATTTATTTAAAGTGGATTTGTCTGCGAAAAAGCTGATAAGCATGTGATTTTGTGTGGGAACACAACGGGACCTGTCGCCCACCACTAGTAATATGCACATACTGTAATATATTGCATGAGTTTCAGTGTTTGTTTTAACAGTAATAAAACAAACTGTAATAGTATGTGTTGATTTAAAGTGGAAGTGTCACCTATTTATAACATAGCCTAAACAGTTAGGCTACATATCGAATACTTCTAAAACGTTATTAATTTTTTTTATTTGTTGTAAATTTAACTTAGAAAGTCTGTCCCCCAGCTACTTCTGCATAGACTGCTCTGCCTCTGCTCTCCTCCCTGACGGAGGCTTCTGTTTGTAAACTGGAGCCGTCTCATTGGCTAGATATCTATCTCTGCCAATGAGACCGCTCCAGCTTACAGACAGAAGCCTCTGTCATCGGAGGAGGGCAGAAGCAGAGAGACGGACTGCGGTTATGGAGCAGGTAACCGCAGTGTATGAGGAAGTAGCTGGGGGACAAAATTAATAACGTTTTAGAAATATTCGATATGTTGCCTAACTATTTAGGCTATGTTATAAATAGGTGACACATCCACTTTAACCCTTTCAGTTCCAGACCGGTACGCAACGCATTGCAAACCAATGTGTTGTGTCCCTATATGGCACTGAAAGGGTTAATGAACATGAATGAATATGTTTATTCATGTAGCGCTACACGTTTATTCAGCACTTTATAATGAGCATCCAGTGTGGTTACTGTCATCTTAATACCAATGAAAGGAGAACGCTGCACTAAAATAAGGCTCTCTTATATGTTAAAATAAAGTAGCAGGATGTAGTTTCAATTAACTTCATGATGAAGAAAAAAAAATGCAAGTATTTTGTAAAAATGTTTATTTTCTAAATCATTTTAGATTAATAACAAACATTATTTATTTTTTTAGCTACATGTAAGTCCAACTTTTTTGGCATATTTGCTTTTTATCATAGCTCCAAAGGCTGATACAAATATAGTCAGAGGTCTGTTCCAAAAATGCACTTATGGGTTAAGCACCAAAATCTTTTGCCAACACCCTTAAAGGGGATGTTTACCCCTTCACAACTTTGCCTAAATCATTTCCTTATAAATGATAAATAATGGAAGATGTATCCTTTTTTTTTAAAAAAAAATCCGCTCATTTGGAGAAATTAAAAGATTAAATGTAGCTCTATACCTACTTCCGGCAGACAGTGTTGACCAGATCTGAACCGTAGTCTGAGCTTCTATCCAGCCTCCTCCGATGAAGGAGGCTGTCGGTCTCTAAGCTGGAACGCTCTCATTGGCCAGAAATCTATTTCTGCCAATGAGATTGCTCCAGCTTAGAGACAGACAGCCTCCGTCATCGGAGGAGGCTGGATAGAAGCTCAGACTATGGTACAGATCCGGTCAACACTATCTGCCGGAAGTAGGTACAGAGCTACATTTAATCTTTTAATTTCTCCAAACGAGTGGATTTTTTTAAAACAAGGATGCACTTTCCATTATTTATCATTTATAAGGAAACAATTTAGGCAAAGTTGTGAAGGGGGTAAACATCCCCTTTAAAATCATCAGTGTGAAAAAACATAAATCTGTTTCATCAAGAAATAGACATTTTCAGCATTCTTCTGCCTATAGGTTTTTTTTTAAATCATTTTGATAAACTAGAGAGTACTTGTTCCTGAAGATACCTATATTATACATAAAATGATTTGGTATTAATGCACTAGAAAGCTTTTTTTCCCTCAACAACACGGACCAACATGTTGACCTTTAACTTCAATCAATATTTCTTAGACGTAGCTCCCACAGAGTATATTTTTCCTTTGCTTTTTTATTCATCATTCATTTTCAGGATGCCCATGGTCCAAATCAGAGGATTGTCTGTTTCCACTGTGACAATGCCTGTGCCGTCATAGGTATTTGATGTGCTGACCAAAGTCCCAAACTTCAACACACTAGAGGCTAAAACAAAACACGTTAATATTAATAATTTATCTCTGAGGTCATTTTTATGTAAAATGGATTAAAAAATGTAAAACTTCAATTTAACATAGTGGAAATAATTTTTGTAGCATCAAGGATAGGGAAAGTGTTATATTACAAATAAAGGAAAACTGATGGCTGGGGGTCCAGTTACCCATAATCCTCTCTTTTACTTTTTTCCCTATCAGATAAAAGAGAGCCAAAGCTTTAGGAACCCAAAAATGCATTTATTTTGTTCCTTTTGTCTTTATCTGTGAGAAACTTGTAGCCCTTCAGTTGTTTTTAGACCAGCTCCCATCATTTTCATGCAACCATTGGCCAGATGATAATGATGGGAACTGTATCCTAAAAACTGCCAGAGGAAAACCACAATTGCTCAAATCACACCTTGGTGATGAGAAAGGAATAATTACTGCCACCTTGGAGGTTTCAGCAATTGACCCATGCATGGAGCTATGGGGATATTTAACTAGCAGCTGTTTTGACAAATATACCTGTAAGTTAATGGCTAGTTTGTAGTCTCTGCACCCTCAAAAGATCATGGAGTTTAATAAATGTGGCCTGTAGGAATTATGTGACAATCATACATGAGATAATAATGATTCAGACACAGTATTTTGCAAGGCTGATTAATCAAAGTTTCTCCATGCTTACTAAATCAAGTCAGCATCATAATTATATTAGATGAAGGGTATCACCAGCATTTTGAATTTTCCTCCACAATTACAGCAAATATTATTTTATGTTTTTCACAGTTCTTCACTTGCTTGCAGGGAGCACAACGTGAGTAAATGTAAGACGTGAACTGTAATGTCACATAAGCTGTGACTAAGAAGAAGCCTATTGTTCTCTATGCTTCTTAATGGGAGCAATCTGGAAAATGAGCAGTGAACAATTAACAAGGCATGACGCTAATCAGACTCCCACTTTAATCTGTTCTACTTTATAGTCACTTATTATGTTGCTACTCAGTCACCTACTGTTTATCACTAGGTCACACAGTGTGCACCCAATAGGACAAATTGACTATTCTGGTTATTTGGCTCATGATACCATGCTGTTAATCAGGCTCCCACTTTACTCTGTTCTGCTGTATAGTCACTTACTAAATTGCTACTCAGCCGCCCATTGTTTACTACTTGGTCACACAATGTGCACCCAACAGGACAAATTATACTATTCTGGTTGCTCACTCGTTCCATCATACTATGGAACCTAACATAATAGATGAGGCTGGAAAAAGACATGTGTCCATTAAGTCCAGCCCATGCCAAATCACACCTATTGATCCAGAGAAAGGCTAAAAAAAACCCATTGAGGCCGTTTCCAATTAAGCCCCAAGTGGGTACAAAAAATGCCCTTCCTGACTCCAAATGGCAGTCAGAAATTTACTTGGATCAACATCCTAGCTGCTTCAAATCAGCAAATCATAACTTGAATGTCTGCCCCTACTAAAAATGCACGGCAATGCTTGATTTATCTGCACTTACTGAACTTTAATGCAATTGGGTTTATAATGTAATGATGACTATCATGTCACCATGACCATAACTTTATTAACCTTTATGTCTAAATTTATCAAACAGTGGAAAATGAAAATGATTACTAATTTTCTTTGTTGTTTTATGGTGTTTATGAATCAAAATGCCGAAAAATATATCTGCTTTAATATTAGGGTCCATAGATAATAAAATAAGGTTTCGGTTGCCAAGCTGTTTAAATAAAGAACCCATGCTTCAAGGGTCAGTAATGCACGCATTTAACTTTATTTAATATTGTAGAGGTTACAAAAATAAAGTATTTGGAGAAAGTGCCATCTCTCAAACCCTTACTGTTTGAGAGATATTCTTCGCTAAAGTTCCCCCTTCCTTCCCCTGCTCCCAATGTCAGCGCTCTGCTGATAGGAGATCCCGGTCCTGGGAACAGCCGGCATCTCTGCAGCAGGGCTGAAATTGTTATTTAAAAAGAATTACTTCATTGGTACGGTCTACAAAGTGTGCCTGGTTTGCAAGCACACTTTGTAGACCGTTCCACTGAAGTAGTTCTTTTTAAATAACGCAATTTTGGCTCTGCTGAAGAGACTCCTCAAGTCGGCCGACTCGATTCTCCTGCTGTCAGCTTTACAGATGACAGCAGGAAAAGGAAAACTTTAGCGGTGAATATCTCTCAAACTGTAAGGGTTTGAGAGATGGCACTTTCTCCAAATACTTTATTTTTGTAACCTCTACAATATTAAATAAAGTTAAATAGGGCACTACTGACCCTTTAATCATGTGAAAATACAAACAAACAAACAAATTTAAATAATGAGAAGCAAACACAGAACAGCTCTATTTCTGGAGAAAAAAGCCAGTTGTAAGAAATAATCAGTTCTGTTTCTGTCCTCGTTGTTTTATCAGTTATATGTATTCTGTTTGCACCTGAAAGCTGCAACACCTAGATGCTTATAGCACTTATCTAACAAAGCCCATTTAAAGCTGGTATCAGCAAGAAGAGGAGGATGGCATACCCCCATGCAGGATATTGGATAACTCTTTGCTCTGGCAATCAAAGGGTTAAGTCTGGGTGAGCACTTACTGTGGCAGTTCCGGTTTTAGGGCTTGTGGGGCCAAGTCCGAAATAATTTCCAGGGCTGTTTTTTTTAAAGCAAGGGGAGAGGGTGTAACAGGTGACAATGGCAGGCCCAACCCCCCAAAATGTATCAGGCAGAACAACTCGACTCCCATAAGCACAGGGCCAGTAAATAAGCGGGGCCGGGTGCATTGCACCTTCACACCTGCCTTAAAACTGGCCCTGTCTGTGAGCAGTTAATGTTTTGTGGGCAGACTAATTTCCTCATGGGGGAGATGCACTAAAGTGAGATAAACAGGAAACTGCGTCTCCATAGTGATAAACTCTCCAGCTTCTATGGTATTTATGCACTAAGATGTCTCCAGATGGGGCAATCTTAGATCATTAGCTCCAAATTATAAAAAAGGAACTGGAGAATGAATCACACTGAAAATGTGATGTAATCTTTACCACACCTTAATGCACAACCTCCCTGATACTGTTGGATTACAATTACCAACATCCTCAGCTGGCCAGTGGGAATTGTTGTCTAAGAACAGATACAGGGCAATAGGTTGTTTGCCCCTGAAACAGAATATGGGTCTTAACCACTGAAACCAAAGTGATAATATATTGTATCAAAAATATAGTATGGGCCTTTAGGTGTTTGAAAACATATAATCAGTAAAACCTCCATCATACTACTTATTTTCACATATTTTCTTCAATAAGCGGCGAGTACAGTCATTATTTCTGCTTTAGTGTACAAATGATAATTTCTATCATGTGCTCATTTATTTTAACCACTAGAAGGAGCTGTTTACTTTCATATGTGAATCTTGTGTTGCCATCTGTAAAAAAAAAAAAATCAATTGAATAAAACATGATGAATAGAACAAAGCCCAAAGACCAAGACCGGGATTTATCAAAGGCAGAGTCCAGATCTTTGTATCACGTGGGAATGTGCGTTTTCTGACACAGACCTCAACACTAGTTTAGTTTGATTCCTATGCCATAGAAAATATTGCACTTTGATTATTGTTAAACAAAAAATTTTTCCTTCACATTGTGATGCTTCCTGTGCTGGAGATTGTAGGCCTATTCATATGACTGCAGGCTCTCTTTTCCCTTGCATTAAAGGTATAGTGATCCTTAATATGGAAAAATATATTGCAGGGTTTATCCTGCTGATTAAAGCAAGATATGTTTTATTCAAATGTTACTGCAGCTCAAACTAGCATTTTTGGTGCAGTACTTCCATGGCCTGAAATCATATGGTGGTGCTGTTGTTACAGCAGTCTCTGAACATCTATTGTTGCTGTTGTTCTTCACCCTCCATAGGACTTTGTATCAACAGCACCACTGTAAAATTTTAGGCCTCAAAGGTACTATACCTTGAAATATATATGTTTTTGATATTAAAGGGATAGTAATGTTGGAAAATAAATGCCCATTGAGTATTTGCCATAGTCTTTTGCCCATGCGCAGCATTATTAGAATACTGTCCACTTTGTAGTTCAAGAGTAAATAAGTTACGAAGAGTACCCTGGCCCCTCTCCCAGCACTAAATAGGTGAAAGAGGCAGGAGAAGGATCTTTATAACTTATTTATTCTTGAATTACAAAGCGGACAGTATTTTAATAACTTTACGCATGGACAAATACAGTATGGAGAATACTTAACGGGGCATTTATTTTTCAACTATCCCTTTAAGTTTTACTATCCCTTTAAGACAGACCCCTGGATGAATTTCAGTTTTCACAGAATAAACTTTAGATGTTTAAATAACTATTGCTTCTAGTCTGTCAACATGCCTTTTGTTTGGAAATCATACATAAGGAGCAATTCAATAAGCTAAATAAAAATGTCCGCTAATTTGAATGGGGCTATTATTCCCATTAACCCCTTCAGTGCCAGAGGCTTGGCCCATTTCCTGTACCCTGCAGGCACTTTTTTTTAGCATTTTTGCTATCCTGTTTAGGCTTGATTTCCTCTGGGAATTTCTAGTTACATATGGAAAAACTATATATTTTTTTTTCAGAACAAATTGAGCTTTTTTGTGGTACCTTATATGAAGAGAATTTTGCATTGTGCAAAAAGCTATGATGTCAAAATTACTAAAAACAGTGAAAATTTACTTATATATATATGTCTGGAAAGTAGACAACCTTTCTGCATCTAATGAGGGGTGACTTTCCTTCTTACCCCAAGCCTGGTGTGCACAAATGCCTCCAGTAGGTGGCGCTAATGATAAAAAAGGCGTTTTCTTACATTTCTGCCCCTTCAAATGTACTGAAATCTGAGAAAACCATGGCATTTCCAATTGTATTCATTAGCAAGTGCTCTTAGGAGAAAAATTACACCCCATTGGTATGAGTTCACCTACCTCAGGGGGCGCTAGAAGTGCAAAACGACATCTACTACAACCTATAATTTTTCTAACATTTTCTCAAACATTACTTGTCTGTACAAAAATGTTTATAACAACTACAGAAGTGAAGAAAGCGTACACAAACCATATAATTTTGGAAAGAAGACAACCTGCCACATCTAATGAGTGGTGACTTGCCTTGTTATCCCAAGCCTTGTGTGCACAAATGCCTCCAGAGGTTGGTGCTAATGAAAAAAAAAGGCATTTTCTTACATTTCTGCCCCATTAAATGTACTGAAATCTGCGAAAACCATAGCATTTCCAACTGTATTCATTAGCTAGTGCTCTTAGGAGAAAAATGACACCCCATTGGTATGAGTTGACCTACCTCAGGGGGTGCTAGAAGTGCAAAAATGACATCTACTACAACCTATAATTTTTCTAACATTTTCTCAAACCTTACTTGTCTGTACATACATGGTTATAACAACTACAGAAGTGAAGAAAGGGTACACAAACCATACCATTTTGGAAAGAAGACACCCTGCCACATCTAATGAGGGGTGATTTGCCTTGTTACCCCAAGCCAGGTATGCACAAATGCCTCCAGAATGTGGCATTAATGAAAAAAAAGGCGTTTTCTTACATTTCTGCCTCTTCAAATGTACTGAAATCTGTGAAAACCATGGTGTTTCCAAATATATTCATTAGCTAGTACACTTAGGAGAAAAATGGCACCCCATCGGTATGAGTTGACGTACCGTAGGGGTGCCAGAAGCACATAACACCTACCTGTTTTCTTCTTTGGAAATGGCTGCTTGTACTAAAATGTTCATAACTTTTACATGAAGGAAAGGTATAAAATATATACCATTTTGGAAAGTAGACATTCACCCGCATCAAATGAGGGGGTCACTTTGCTTTTCCAAAATGTGGCACTATATTCCACCACTTCAAAGATACTAAAATCTTTGAAAACCATAACATTTCCTACTGTATTCAGTACCTGCTACCAACATGAGAAAAATGGTACCCCATTTGTGTGGGATAACATACAATATGTGGGTGCTAGGAACACTTACGTAAACCTGACACTTTTGTTTTTGAAATGATCTGCCTGCACAAAAATTGTCATAACTGTCATAGATATGCAGGAAAGGTAGAGAAACCATACTATTTTGGAAAGAAGATAACCTGCCGCATCTAATGAGGGGTGACTTGCCTTGTTACCCCAAGCCTGGTGTGCACAAATGCCTCCAGAAGGTGGCGCTTCTGCCCCTTCAAATGTATATAAATCTGTGAAAACCATAGAATTTTCAACTGTATTCGTTAGCTAGTTAGGAGTCAAATGACACCCCATTGGTAGGAGTTGACATACCTTAGGTGGTGATAGAAGCACAAAACTACACCTACTACAACATCTGATTTTCTCAAACAGGACTTGCCTGTACAAAAATGGTTATAACAGCTCAGAAGTAAAGAAAGGGTAGACATACCATACTATTTTAGAAAGAAGATTACCTGCCACATCTAATGAGGGGTCACTTGCCTTCTTACCCCAAGCCTAATGTGCACAAATGATTTTAGAACTATGCTCTAAAGGGAAAAAACAGTTTTTTTTCCTGTAGCACCACATTCTGGAAATAGTTGTGCACACTAACTTAGGGGTAAAAAGACAAGTGACCACACATTCTATGCAGCAGGTTATCTTTTTTCCAACATGGTATGGGTTGTCTACCTTTTCTTCACTTCTGTAGCTGTTATAACCATTTTTGTACAGGCAAGTCATGTTTGAGAAAATGTTAGAAAAATCAGATGTTGTAGCAGGTGTAGTTTTGTGCTTCTAGTACTGCCCAAGGTATATCAGCTCATACCATTGGGGTGTCATTCGACTCCTAAGAGCACTAGCTAACAAAGACAGTTGAAAATTCTATGGTTTTCACAAATTTCTATACATTTGAAGGGGCAGAAATGTAAGAAAATGCCATTTTCTTTTAGACATCAGTCACTTCAAAGATACTAAAATGGTTCAACTCTGTGGGATTTCCTAAGAGGACCTCTTGTCAGCCTAAGAAAAATGGTACCCCACTGCTGTGGGTTGACATACCAGTTTGGGTGACAGAAGCGTGGTTACCAGTGGAACAGGGATGGGAAAGCAAACAGTGTATGTATGATTTTATGGCTAACAGATGAAAAAAGCTAGGGCGTTAGCCAGTGTACGTGCGGACCTGTGACTACCAGTGTAACAAAGTGTGTATGGGGGGTAAGGAGTTAGGCAGTGTATATGGGTGTGTCTACTAGTGGGGATCGGACCAAGGATGGTGGTGGGGGGAAGGTCCGATAGTGTATACGGGGGATCTGTGACTAACAGTGTGCACTGTATGTCCCCCTCATACAAAGTTTGATTCACAGCATGAATCTAGTGCATACTGGTACTTTGAGTCTACCAGTAGGCAATGGAAACAGGCTGGGGGTCAGGCTGGGGAATGGGACTGCCAGTGGGCTGTGGATCCAGGCAGGGCTATAGGGTATGTGGGGGGAGGGGGTTGGAGGCAATGCATCGGACCCCCTGTTGCACACAAAAAGTTATTTTTTTTTATTCATACATCGTTGGGGAGGCGGTAACAGGAACACTGCGTTGGACTCCCCCCCGTGGCACACGCAGTTTTTTTGGGCTTTCCCCCCCAATATTTTTGTGTAGACCTCGGGTGCATCAGAACCCCCACAGTAAGGTCTGAATAAAAAAATGAAAGGGGGAAAAAATAAATAATCCTTTGTGTGCCACAGGGGTGTCCATTGCATTGGATGCCCATGGCACACAAAGGGTTAATTTTTTATCATTACTTTGTATTCAGATGCCCACCAAACAAGCTATGATTACAAAGCAATGATTAAAAAGTGTGTGTCACAGGAAGGGGGGGCTGCATTCCATGAGTGCCAGGCTACATTTAATCTAAAATGTGTCCGCTGCAAGCCGGTTATACTGGCTTATGCAGTGACCGCATTTTAGATGTACAATATACAAGCTTGGCACAGCAGGTACAGCTGTCCAGTCTTGTACGTTGTAAGTAGCTGGCACTCTAGGGGTTAATGCTAAGGAGGCTTTATTTGGTTTGTGAAGCAATGCATTGGTTTCTCCCTCCTGAAGGCGGCTACAGTGGGTAGCCAAGCCGGTGATCTCAGAATGCTGCATCGAAGACATGAACGGAGGATCCTTGAATGGGGGTCAGAGGAGACCCTTTAGACCATCAGGAATGAAGACAACTGGATGCACTTCTAGTTCCAGAATGAACTCAGCTTTATTCAGGGGACATTTTATACATAAACTCAATACAATGAAACAATGTGGGTGTACACAGAACATACAAAAGGACAATAGTGAAGGGCCAGCATAATATAATGGGCACAATAGGGTATAAACATAGAACAAAGGGACTGGACACAGGGAAAGCATCTTTACATAATTTAATCTTACCTCTCAAATTCCTAGCCAATAGAAATTGGAGTGACAAGCAACAAACAACCAATCAGGACCAGGGCCATTGTTCACCCTAGGAGATAGAATTACCTGGGTCTTACAAATAACTCAAATAACTCAATTATGTCACTCCAGCT
Organism: Rhinophrynus dorsalis; assembly: GCA_037306005.1. Lineage (NCBI taxonomy): Eukaryota > Metazoa > Chordata > Amphibia > Anura > Rhinophrynidae > Rhinophrynus > Rhinophrynus dorsalis. Next base: position 343,737,049 of record CM074723.1, on the reverse strand, counting down.
CCAAAACCAATAGGAGCCGGAGCTACAGACTAGATGGACAGGTAGCGACCAATCAGGAGGATGCCTACCTATCCAATGCATTCCCTACACACCATTCTAACATGGGAGTGTAGGCGTCAAATCAGGAAGCCGCCTACTTTTAGCACACATTCTCATGGCCAATTGGAAGGCTGCCTACTTTATGACACAAGCAGAGGGGAATTTAACCCTCCTGGCCATAGTTTGTGATTGTCCAGCATCCAGACACTGGGACTTCCCTTAGTGCTATCTAGTCTTTTATGTTTTTGTTCCTGGCTCTTACAAGAGCCACAGTAATGGCCCGGGTCTGTCACATCACCCCCCCCCCTTCTGAGACCCAAGCCAGCAGCAACTTTGGTGAACGGTGGCTTGGCAGTAAGAGGCGTTGTTTGTCCGTTGAGGCCAGAAGTGGTAGCGTGCCCAGACAATCCTAGCCAGGGTGGACAAGGCAGGGGACAGAGGCCTGGAGCAAATGGAAAGTTTTTTCCCACCTTCTCGTCCCAGTTTAGTAGCAGTCTCTGTGGGTTCTTGGGTCCAGCTGACCAGGCATAGCCTGTGTCAGTCCCCACTGGATCTGGGGCTAGCGGTTCTGGGTCCACAGAATGACTGTGGGTGGGAATCCCATGAGTCACAGGGGCCCCAGAATTGAAGGGAGAGCTGGGGGGACACTGGTTCCAAGTGGACCCTCTCCCAGTGAAAAGGACCCGGGTGCCAGACCTCCAACCAATTGGTGTCCCCCATCGCCGGGTCAGGGCAAAAAAGCAAGCTGGCATTGGCAACCATCCCCCCCACCCCAGGGCAGGGGCAACAGAGCCACTGGGGAGGACACTGGTCCCACTCCCCAGGGCAGGGGCAACAGAGTTGCTGGGGAGGATGCTGGTCCCACTCCCCAGGGCAGGAGCAACAAAGCCGCTGGAGTGGACGTTGGTCCCACTCTCCAGGGCAGGGGCAACAGAGCCACTGGGGAGGACTTTGGTCCCACTCCCCAGGGCAGGGGTAAAATAGCCACTGGGGAGGATACTGGTCCCACTCTCCAGGGCAGGAGAAACAGAGCCACTGGAGAGGACATTGGTTCCACTCTCCAGGGCAGGGGCATCACAAGGACTGGTGAGTAGTGCAATCCCACTCACCATGCTAGGGGTATCAAAGCTACTGGGGAGGACTTTGGTCCCACTCCCCAGGGCAGGGGCAACAAAGGGACTCATGAGGATATTGGTCTCATTCACTAGGCCAGGGGCAAAATCGCCACTAGTGAGGACCTCGGTCCCACTCACCAGGGCAGGGGTAACAAAGGGACTGGTGAGGATCTTGGTTTTGCTCACCAGGAAAGGAGCAACATTGCCACTGGTGAGGACCTCGGTGCCACTCAACAGGGCAGGGACAAAAAAGGGATTGGTGAGGATTTTCGTCTCGCTCACCAGGCCAGAAGCAACATCGCCACTAGTGAGGACCACTCACCAGGGCAGGAGCAAGGGACTGGTGAGTTTCTTGGTTTCGCTCACCAGGCCAAGGGCAACATCACCACTGGTGAGGACCTCGGTCTTACTCACCAGGGCAGGAACAACAGAGCCACTGGAGAGGACCTTGGTCCCACTCCCAAGGGCAGGGGCAACAAAGGCCATGGAGAGGACCTCGATCCCACTCCCCAGGGCAGGGGCAACAGAGCCACTGGGAGGACCTTGGTCACACTTTCCAGGGCAGGGGCAATGTAGTAGCTGGTGTAGATCTCGTTGAGGCGATATTCTTTCACTCTTTGTAGTAGAGCTGCATACCTCTGTTCCACTGTCCATTCCATGGTGATTAGCCATCTCAACTCAGACTGTGAGTCTGGGGGGATTCCAGAACCAAGTAGGCAATCTCTCTTTTATCTGATTTCCCAGAAGAGGCAGTAATCCTGGCAGCCAAAATTTGCATCATGGCACAACGCTTCCCATGCCAGCCCTCGATTGTCGTATCCTAACATGGGTGTGGGGTGGGTGCTAGGTGACCAGGGACAAAACTCCTGGTCCATTTTTCTTGTACAGAGCCCAGTACCCATCCTGTACTGGCATCTCTGTTTGGATGCAGTTTTCCAATTAGTCCTCCCATTCCGCCAAAGGACGTCCACCTAGCAGGAGCTTCCACCAGCTGCTTAATTTGCTATAGTGCTGCTGCTCCCATGCTGAGGAGCCCAGGGCATCAGGGTGCATTGCCTCTGCCATGCCTTCTGCCAGTGTAATCCAGTTTGGGTGAGGGAGACAATCCCACCTCTGTCACCAAAGTAACGGAAACCCAAGACGCCAGGTTGGAACACAGGAATGCAGGATCCTTGAATGGGAGTCAGAGGGGACCCTTTAGACCATCAAGAATGAGGACAACAGGACGAACTTCTAGTTCCAGAATGAACTCAAATTTATTCAAGGGACAGGGGACATTTAATACATAAATTCAATACAATGAGACAATGTGGGTGTACACAGAGCATACAAAAGGACAATGGTGAAGGGCCAACATAATACAATGGGCACAATAGGGGATAAACATGGGACAAAGGGACTGTACACAGAGAAAGCATCTTTACATAACTTAAGCCAATGGAGTGACAAGTGACAAACAACCAGTCAGGACCCGGGCCATTGTTTTCTCTGGGAGATGGAAATACCCTGGTCTGACAAATAACTCAGATTACTCAATTATGTCACTCCAGCTTCACAACCAATAGAAACCAGAGCTACAGACTAGATGGACAGATGGAGACCAATTAGGTGGACGCCTCCCTGTCTACTGCATTCCCTATACACCATTTTAACCTGGGAGGGTAAGTGACCAATAAGGAAGCCTCCTACATTTAGCACATATTCTCCTGGGCCAGTCGGAATACTGCCTATTTTTTTGACAAGAGTGGAGGGAAATTTGACCCACCCGGCCGTAGTTTGCTACTGCCAAGCCTCCAGACGCTGAGACTTCCCTTAGTGCTATCCAGTCTTTTATGTTTTTATTCCTGGCACTTGCAAGAAGCCATAGTAACAGCCCAGGTCCATTACAAAAATGTCTGCTAATTTGAATGGGGCTATTATGCCATTTAATGCTAAAGAGGTTTTCAGAGGTTGGTGAGGCAGTGCATTGTACCAGTGATGTATTTAGGCCTAGGGCCAGCAGAAGAATTGGTGGCTTTGCCGCTTTGCGCCTATATCCATTTCATACAGAAAATTCACTGTTTTAAAAAATTGTGGCTCAGGGCTAATACTCTCCTCATAGCCCCCTCTTTCCCAAAGAAATCACATTTTTCACTTTATTTTAGCCTCATGGATGGCAGTTATTTGCATTTCTTCTGTGTCTTTGGGGGAAGGGGCACAGGCTGTAATAGGGGCCAGATACAAGAGGGTGTGGCAAAGTGTATATGGAGGAGGTCATGTTCTTGCTTGGGCTTAGGGCAGCAGACAGTGATATATCACTGCATCAGCGACATCTCTGGCATTTAAGAGGTTAGAAGCCCCATTTAAATCAATGGACATTTGGGAAAGGTTTATGTCTCCTCCATGGTACAGTTGGCTTGCTCCATAATTGCACCTCTTTAGCTTACTAAGTGAACACTTCAGACTCTATCCACAAAAGAAAGCATAAGCAATTATTCCCCTTACACCTGCTATGGAGTGGCATTATTGTTCAATTAGCAGATGTAAGCTTGATGTGTTCTGCTCCAATATGTGCTAAGGACTCCAGAGGGGTTATGTACTGAAGCGTGATAAAGAGGTGATAAAGTGGAGAAGATTTCTCCAATTCCTATGTTATTCTATGGAACCTATGCACTAAGATCTTCAAAGTTCTCAAAATCTTAGTGAACTGGCTCCATAGAATAACATAGGGATTGGAGAAGTGATATCACTGGAGAAGTTATCTCTGTTTTATCACCTCTTTATCACGCCTTAGTGATATCTCCCCCAATGAGTCTGTACAGAAGCACAGACACAGGTTTTGAGATATTATATAAAGGAGCAGGTATCTTGCTGCACCCTCACCTTGCACAGTGCCTTCATTAAATGCATGGCGACTAGCTTGAAATTAAATGTCTTACAGTAAAAAATAGATGTGTCTAAAGGAATCCGTCCCGTTTGGAGACCGGAACCCAGGCTAGAGAGCAGACATCTTGTCTGTGCGCCTGAGCCGTCAGTCCCGGTCTACATTGAGTAGACTGCTTTGCACCATATGGTCACCGGAAGGGACTGACAGACCACACTAACCTGCCCGTCAGTCCTGAAACGGGACAGACTCCTTTAGACACATCTATTTTTTTACGGTAAGACATCTTTCAAGCTAGTCACCATGCATTTAATGAATGCATGGAGACTTGCTATTATCTGAAAGTTCCGCTTTAACCTAAGTTCCAGTTAAAGTAACAGTAATGTCCCATAAAAATGTTTCTTGTTTAAAAAATAGATTAGGTGGCACAAATCCTACCTCTCAAACCTTTATAGTTTGAGAGATATTCACATCTAAAGTTTCCCCTCTCCTGATGCCAGCTGTAAAGCTGACAGCAGGAGATTTGAGTCGGCCGACTTGAGGAAGCTCTTCAGCAGAGCCGAAATTGTGTTATTTAAAAAGAACTACTTAATTGGAACGGTCTACAAAGTGTGCTTACAAACCAGGCACGCTTTGTAGACCCTTCCACTGAAGTAATTATTTTCCAATATTGCTATTGTGGCTCTGCTACAGAGCCGCCGGCTGGTCCCAGGACCGGAATCTCCTGCTATCAGCAGAGCGCTGATGTCAGGAGAAGGAGAGGGAATTTTAGATGCAAATGTCTCTCAAACCATAAAGGTTTGAGAGATAGGATTTGTGCCACATAATTTACAAAACAAACATTTTTTCATGGGACATTAGTGTCCCTTTAAGTTATCCCAGAATTGCTCCAGTTTTACATAAGACCCTTGGACTAAGGGTTTTTCCTAAAACCTAAGGGAACATGGACATATTTGCTCCAATATCTTGGTGCTTATAGCTGTAAGCAGAAATCTCACAATTCCATACCTCCCAACATTTCAAACTGCCAAAGAGGGACACTTGTGTTTTAGGGGGTGTTGCTGGGGCCGTGGCTGTTGGGCTGGGCATTAAAGAGAATTTTTAGGCTATTTCATGAACTATTGACACCTTCTTGTGTAACCTAATAAACGACTTCTGACAAGACCAAAGTGTTTTATTTACACAGACTAATTTATAAACACATCTACTGATGTTTACACAAACAATAATGTGAGTTTTATTGCTGTAGAACAGTATGATACACTTATATACACACCACACAGTCTGATTTCCTAAAAAAAAGGGACATCAGGGTAGGAAAGAGGGACAGAGGGATTTGGGTCTAAAAGAGGGGCACTTGGGAGGTATGCAATTCTCAGGTAAAATCTTTCCTCGACTCGATAATATTCTGTACCATCTAAAACTTCCATTTATTTCTTTCTTTATTTGTTGATCCATGAAATGATTTTTCACCTAATCCAACATTCTACTGCAACAACAAATTTCACTAATAGTCTTCTTCATTATCACAGCTAAATGTTATCACATATTTGCTTATGTGTATTCAAGCATCTTATAGTCAACTTTTTTATTTAGTCTTTGTTTTCATGCCTTGGGATTGTTTATTTTTCAGTTTGCTCAGTAACGGTTTTGGCTCATCTATTTTTTTTTCTTTTTTTCATTCTACTCTTAGTGATTTCTCAATTTTTTTTCTATTAAAATAATCACAATGGTCTCTTAATTGCTTGTCAAAATATCCCTGTTTATCTTGAACAAACTAAAGTGCTTTTTCGGATCTGCTCTGTATTTTCTTCTGTCGTTGTTAACGTCATTTCTGATGTTGTTGTGTTTGGTTTCCCATTATAATTAACCTTGTATCATTGGATGAAGATGTCATTTTCCATAAACAAGCTGGTAATTGCAATGGCAAAAATTAAGAAACTTGTACACTTAAAGGAACACAAACACCTCTTAATAATACCACCCCACTAATCTTAACCCCTTAACGACCACCCAATCTGGAGGTGGGCGGCTGTGAAGGACCATGGCACTTTTTTCTATTTTTGCAGTGAATTCTGGGATGGCAGAGCAGCATACAGCCACAATGTTGTCCGAGAATTCCATGATGTGCCAGGACTGTCACCGGTCCTTAATGTGGGGACCAGTGTGACGATCTTAGCACGTCATGTGTCACTAAGGGGTTAATCTGGGTATGAAATCCAAACATCCACTAGGAATTAATTCTATGTTGATTGGGTCTCCAAAATGAATCTTTAATTAGCACTGTGTATCAGGTCCACAGTGCAGACATGATTGTTTTTTTTGCAGGACTACTGAAACACAAACTCCTTCCACTTAACCCTTTGAGTGCTAGAGGGGTGTGCAACGCAATGCACTGAGTACCCCTCTGGCACTCAAAGGGTTAAAAAGCAGAGCTATCACCTCTTACAAACATGCTCCCCTGTACATCAGAATGCAAAACTGTATAAGAAATGTGTTTTTTTCTATAACGGCGTACTTTTGAAGATATAACATGTGGAATGTTTACCTTTGTGTCAGTGCCTGCAGTACAAGTTGTACCACAGTGCATATCATCACAAGGCTGGACGTCCACCCTCCAACTTCCATACTCATAGTGACATATATGTATTAAAGTGAGAGCAAGTTCCTAGAATATTTTAGTTGTCACTTGGGCACAGAACGCCTGAAAAGGGGCAGGCTTATATGGCAAAATTAGGAAGGAGAGCGCTGCCAATCATTTAATATATCGGCAAGATGGCTGTGCTCCCTCCTGGATTCAGTGTCACACAGAGATAAATTTCAAATGTAAGAGACGTTTTATATTTAACTAGTTTAAAAGCCCGTGTACACGGGCCACAGCGCCATCAAGCAGCCTCGGCTGGTGCCCGGAGCCTCTCTGCTCACCAAGCGGTCCCAGGAAGGTGCACAAAGCGGACTCCAGTCCGAATTTGAAGCTCCCCGCTCCGTATCAGCCGTGGCGCTTTCGGGCAGTCTGTACTGCACATGACTGGAGAGCGGACAGTCTCTACTGTGCATGATGGCTTCTGACAAACATTGTAGCATTTTATTATATAGAATAATATGGGATTTTCTGCCATTATAAAAGTATTTAACCCTCTGAGTGCCAGAGGGGTATGCAGCATATTACAATGAGTTGCGTACCTCTCTGGCACTCAAAGGGTTAAAACTATCAGGGGGTTATATAATGTAGGTCAGCGGTTCTCAACCTTGCTAGTGCCGCAACCCTTTGATAAAATTTCCCAAGTTGTGGAGACCGTAACCAGTAAAATTATTTTTGTTGCTCCTTCATCTCTGTAATTTTGCTACTGTTATGAAACGAAATATAAATATCTGATGGTTTTAGGAGACCCCTGGCCAATCGTCATTCGACCCCCAAAGGGGTCCCGACCCACAGGTTGAGAACCACTGATGTAGGTGATAATTCTGCTTTAAGTCTTGTTAGAAATCCTTCAGTGGGATGGGTTTGGGATTCTAGAATCCTGAAGCAAAGGAACATGTCCTCTTCTGTGGACATGGTCCACACAGTATTGAGTAAGAGTGGCCATTGGGATTTACTGGCCATATTAAGATAAGTGGGAGGCAATTATCAGGAGGTGTTAGTAGTCATTTAAACATGTTTCTTGTAAATCAGCACGTACAATGAGAAGCCATTATATTAGGTACACCCCCTCATCCAAGTAAACAACCACTCTACCTGGAAGAGTGTCATGTGTCGGTGCCAAGCCATATGAAAGAGACAGTTAGATACCAATGGATAGTGTTTGTGCAATTCAGCAAACCTCGGGTTTTAAGATTAATCACTTAAAGGGATAGTAATACTTCTTTTTATCTTTATTTTATTTTGTAGGCATCAAAAAAACATGAAGAACGATATAAGTCTTATCTCTCAAACCTTTATGGTTTAAGAGATATTCACAAGCAAAGTATCCCCCCCGTTCAGTCAGATCAGAAGGGAGGTGCCCAGGTAGACTGCAGAGAGGGACAATCTTCAATTAAGATAAGGGAAAAAGCTGAAAAACTTGTCAAGGGGGGAAGGACTTTCATTGTTTTCATTGTAAGAAGAATGTCCCCTTCTGTTATCTGTCTGGTCTTACAACTAGATTCACATCTGAGAAGAGATGGCTTACACTAGGAAAAAGGGGCGGGGAGGGGAAACTTTGCTTGTGAATATCTCTTAAACCATAAAGGTTTGAGAGATAAGACTTATATCATTCTTCATGTCTTTTTAATGCCTACAAAATAAAATAAAGTTAAAATGAAGTATTACTATCCCTTTAAGGTTTTTTTCTTTCCAATACATGGGTCTTATTGCCAGATTGGGGCGGGTAATGGTGCCAGTCTCAAAGTAAAAGCAAAAATGTAAATGCACTAATATTGTGTTAGATAGGCCTAAGCCTAACAGCTGCCAAGGTTATAGGACTGAATTAAAGATAAATAAATCAGAGAACATTTCAAGCTGTGTTGTATTGCAGGATATGGACAAGTTTGTCACAGATTTTACATTAAATTTCCCCATAGACTACAACAAATTCTCAAGTACCCCTAACAGTACATGTTTTAAAGGGACAGTAATGTCCCATAAAAACTTGTTGTAGTTTTGTAGAGGAGGGAAAAATAAGCTTAATGGCGCAAACCCTATCTCCCCCCTCAATCTCCTGACGTCAGCGCCTAGCTGACAGCAGGAGATCCCAGTCCGAGGACCAGCCTGCGGCTCTGCAGCAGAGCCGAAATTGCGTTATTGCAAAAGAATTACTTCATTGGAAAGGTCTATAAAGTGTGCCTGGTTTGCAAGCACACTTTGTATACCTTTCCAATGAAGTCATTCTTTTTAAATAATGCAATTTCGGCTCTGCTACAGAGCCTCCTCTAGTCTGATGACTAAGAAACTCCTGCTGTCAGCTGACATCAGGAGAAAGAAAGGGAGGGAGGGGGGAACTTTCAATACCTATAACTCTCAAACCATAGCGGTTTAAGCTTATTGTTTTCTCCTCTACAATACTATAACAAGTTTTTATGGGACATTACTGTCCCTTTAAAGATTTTCCTGCTTAAGCATGGGTGAGTATTTAATAGATCTTTCAGTCTGATCAGTTCACCTGTCCTCAGGTAGGGTAATCCATAAAACCTGCACTGCAAGTGATACTTGAGTACTATGGTAAGAAACTCTGGACAGCAGTGTTAATTTTTTCATTGGTTAGAGAATCCAGCCCTTAGTTTGCTATGTTTCTCACGACTAAACATACTTTGACAGACTCTGACAGCTAAACAGTGATATAGCTGTACAATTGCAAAGCCACTAATAGCAGTTAGACTCTGATGATAGCACAGTGACAAACAGACACTGTTTACTTCACACAAGCTAAATTTTCCTTTGTTCCACTTTAGCCATGCCATTTTACATTTTCAATACTACATTAAGCCAACCAACCAACACAAATTGTGTTATAGGGCAAGTATCACATTTTAAAGGGATAGTAATATTTCCTTTGACAAGCAGGTCAGTTTGTTCATCATAGTTAATAGTACTGATGTCTGATGATGTTACTGTACAAAACTAAATTTGCTGTAATTATATATGAAGTTTATCCCTCCAGCCCCTTATCCTGATCGGAAGCCACCTCCCCATAGATCTGGCCAGACAGCACACTACAAGGGACAATCTTTCCTCTGTCAGTATAAGTAAAACCCTGCCCTTCTTGACGGAGGGCAGGTTTTTCCTAATACTGACTGAAAATTGTCCCTCGTGAAAAGGGGAGGGAGGGGTAAACATCATCAGTGTAATTATCAAGTTTTGAACAGTAAGAGCATCAGACATTAGTGCTATTAACTATGATGAATGATCTGAGCTGCTTATCAAAGGAAACATTACTAACCCTTTAATAAGGCTTTTCCTACTGGAACAGACATAGGAAGAAGAACAGTGAAGAGCACTTTTGCAGAAATAGAATATCTGCATAGTGAGTCTAATAGAAATGTAATAAGAAATGTAAATAAAGTCATATGATAAATATATATGTATTTATTAGGATATCTAATGATATAGAAAGTGTTACAATAATACAATGAAAACAAATCGGTACAAACGATTTGTCCCAGAAAAGTGTTGAAGAGGTGAAAATGGAATTTCAAAGTCTCAGCCTGGAGCTGAGCAGAATGACAGACTCTATCACTTTTTCAGAGATTTTGCCAGTCCGCTCTGAAAATAGTAAGAGACTTCGTATCCTGGAGTTCAATGGTTGGCTAAGACAGTGGTGTAAAGAAGAAGGTTTTGGATTTGTCAGTCACAGTGTTAGAAGGTGGAGTTGTAAAGAAATGTTCAAGAGAGATGGTCTGCACCCGTCACACAGAGGAACTGAGGTACTTGGAGAAGAGTTCAGGTTTTTCTTGGAGAGGCATTTAAACTAGATGGAGGGGGCAGGAATTTCATTGAGAAGATTGATTTCTGTCCCCGAACAGTTTTGGTGAACCAGGGTTCTGAGTTTGTTAGTGTGATAGATACAGATGTTGGTGCACAGGAAGTTGCTGGTGCTTTACATACAGATGTTGGTGAGGTAGATGATGGTGCGGTAGATAGAGTTGTTGTTGGTGATAAATGTAATGTTCTTCGTGTAATGTGTACTAATGCTCGCAGCTTAGGCAACAAGCTCAGCGAGCTAATATCAATAGTTTGTAGAGATGACTTGGACTTGATTGTAATAACAGAGACATGGTTCAGGGACTGTAATGACTGGGAAATAGCCATTCCGGGATACACGTTGTATAGGAAAGATAGGGCTGAGAGAAGAGGGGGTGGGGTAGCCATTTATGTTAAAGATAGCATAAAATCCACAGCGATCCAGAATTCATGTAAAGAGTTGGAGACTCTCTGGATCTGTCTGCAGAATAAAAAGGGATCAGTTACAAGAATAGGTGCAGTCTACAGGCCTCCGGGGCAATCTGAAGAGCAAGACAACATGCTAGTGGACGAGATTACCCAAATGGCAGTAAAGGGAGATATAGTAGTTATGGGAGACTTCAACATGCCTGATGTTGATTGGAATATCCCTTGTGCGTCCACATGTAGAAGTAGGAGCATCGTAGAAGCCCTGACGGGGATGTCCCTAAAACAGCTGGTGAAGGCGCCAACTAGAGGGGACAATATCCTAGACTTAGTATTCACAAATGGAGACCTGGTATCTGAGGTGAAGGTGGGAGAAAATCTAGGTTCCAGTGACCACCAATGTTTGTGGTTCGGAATCCAGACTGACTACGAGAAATCCCATTCTGCAACCAAAGTATTGGACTTTAGGAAGACGAAGTTTGAGGATATGGGAGAATATGTAAAGAAAGAATTAAAAGGGTGGGATAAAACACCGAGAGTGAGTACTCAGTGGAAGACACTCAAAGAAGTCCTCTTAAAGGCAACAAGATTACATGTTAGACAAATTAGCAAGAGGAAAAGAAAGAGAAATCCACTATGGTTTACTAGAGAGGTAAGAGCTATAGTGAAAGATAAAAAGTCTGCCTATAAGAGATATAAAGAGACTGGAAGTGAAGCGGACAGAGAAGGGTATAAAACTATACAGAAGAAGACTAAACAGATGATAAATGCTGCTAAAGCCTCAAAAGAGGAAGAAATGGCCAAATCTGTTAAGAAGGGGAATAAAACCTTCTTCAGATATATCAGTGACAGGAAGAAGAAAAACTGCGGGATTACAAAAATTTACAACGGAAAAAATCAGTATATAGAAGAGGAAAAGGCGGTCGCTGACCATCTGAATAACTACTTCTGCTCAGTTTTTTCAGACGGCGGCCCTCATAATCAGAAAATGGCTGAACACAGCATTGCCTCTAGTTGTATAATTTTAGCCCCAGTGTTTTCAGAGGCCGATGTTCTAGAGGAACTTGTCCGGCTAAAGTCAAATAAAGCGATGGGTCCGGATGGAATCCACCCTAGAGTTCTTAAAGAACTCCGATCTGTCATAGTTGGCCCCCTGACTAATCTGTATAACCAGTCCCTTCTTACGGGAGAAGTTCCTGATGATTGGAGAATGGCCAATGTTGTACCCATTCACAAGAAGGGTAGTAAAGAAGAAGCTAGTAACTACAGGCCAGTCAGCCTGACATCTGTAGAGGTAAAAATGATGGAGACTCTTCTAAAGAAGAAGATAATTGACCATCTAACAAAAAACAACCTGATGGACCCAAACCAGCATGGTTTCACTGAGGGCCGATCCTGTCAGACTAATCTCATTGATTTCTTTGACTATGTAACTAAAGTGCTGGATGAAGGTGGTGCTGTGGATATCGCCTACCTGGATTTCAGTAAAGCTTTCGATACAGTTCCCCATAAAGAGCTGATAGATAAATTATCAAGAATTGGACTTAACCCCTGGATAGTTCAGTGGATCTGCAGTTGGCTGAAGGACAGAAACCAGAGGGTTGTTGTTAATGGAGTGTATTCTGAGCAGAGACTGGTTACAAGTGGAGTGCCACAAGGATCTGTTCTGGGCCCTGTTCTGTTCAACATGTTTGTAAGTGACATAAGGGAAGGCTTGGCAGGGAAGGTTTGCTTGTTTGCTGATGACACAAAAGTGTGTAATAGGGTTGATGTTCCAGGAGGTGTCTGTAATATGGAGAATGATTTAGCACTATTAGATAAGTGGTCAAAACAATGGAAACTTCAGTTCAATGTTTCCAAATGTAAAATAATGCACTTGGGGAAAAGGAACCCTCAATCTGACTATCGTATTGGCAGTTCTGTGGTAGCAAAGACTTCAGAAGAGAAGGATTTGGGGGTGGTCATCTCTGACAGCCTCAAGATGAGTAACCAATGCAACCAGGCGGTGGGGAAAGCAAATCGTATGCTTGGCTGCATAGCTAGAGGTATAACAAGCAGGAAGAGGGAGATTGTGATCCCTCTGTATAGAGCTCTAGTGAGACCACATCTGGAATACTGTGTACAGTTCTGGAGGCCTCATCTGCAAAAGGATATAACTAAAATTGAGCGGGTTCAAAGAAGAGCTACAAAAATGGTGGAAGGTCTAAAGCATAGAACTTATCAAGAACGACTCAGAGATCTAAATATGTATAGTCTGGAGGAAAGAAGAGAAAGGGGGGACATGATTGAAACCTTTAAATATGTTAAAGGACTGAACAAGGTTCAGGAGGGAAGTGTGATTAATAAGAATCTGAATACAAGAACAAGGGGGCACAATCTGAGGCTAGTTGGAGGAAAAATCAAGAAAAACATTAGAAAATATTATTTCACTGAAAGAGTAGTAGAAACTTGGAACAAACTTCCAGCAGAGGTGGTTGATAAATCCACAGTAACACAGTTTAAACATGCCTGGGATAAACATGTAGCTATCCTAAGATAACAATAAAGGAATACTAAAGGGCAGACTAGATGGACCAGGTGGTCTTTTTCTGCCGTCAATCTTCTATGTTTCTAATAAGACCCCCCAAAGCAGCATATATATGGGAAAACACTGTATAAAATATATTAAGTGGACAAGTGAAATAAATAGATGGAATGATCTCCAGTTTGTACGTAATACAGTCACTAGTATGTCCCTTCTGTGGTCACTAGGACCTACTGTATAAGGGTACCACTCCCGTCCATATGAGTGGAAGAGGGCAGGAAAGTTTGTCCTCCTGTCTGTAATGGTCTGCGGTCAGGGGAGGGCTGGCAACATACAGCCCAGGGGGCAAATACAATTTAGTGGCCCATATCTACTGTCGTCCAAGCCCATTGTCCCAGCCCACCCCTGCTTCCTTAATTTTAAAATTGTCCTTAATGCTGTGAATTAAAGCAAGTGATACCACAGAGCTTACTGTTGAAATGGGGATACATTAGTGATACTAGAGTGCTTACAGTTTAACCCTGTAAGTGCCAGAGGGGTACACAACACATTGCTTTTCAATGCGTTGTGTACCTCTCTGGCACTCAAATGGTTAAGTAAAGATAGAATAGTGATGCCATGGAGCTTGCAAGGGAAATGGATTATGCTACTAGTGCAGCTATGTTTGGATTATAGCTCTGCGGTATCACTTGCATATAGATTCATTTCATAAGTTCTGTGGTATCACTAGTGTAGCTCCATTTACAGCAGCAAGTGGGAGACTGAGTGAGGCACTGGCCCACCAGCCCAGACACATGGCCAGCCTAGGGGGCAATTGCCCCCCTGCCCCCCAGGCCAGCCCTCCCCTGTCTCCGGTCAGTTGTTTCCAGCAAGAAATAGAAGGCAGAGGTAAGCTAAATCTCACTTGTTCCTCTCCTCTGTTGCCTGTAGAGGTAACTCTCTCCTGTCTGTGTTGGCCCATAAGCTTTCTCTATGTCTGTAAGAGTAGTGGGCATTAGTTCTAGCTGTTTAATTTTTTTTAAGGGATGCATAAAGCTGTCTCCCGGTTTCCTTTGTTCTGGAAGTCTATGGAAAGTGTAAAGATGGTCCACTTGGACTAGTGACTGATATGATGTTAGTAATAAAGACTTCTTGGGTAGATTGAATAGTGGAGATTAGTTCATAAGATGTAATGGGGTCTGTGTTATAAATAAAACTTCTTATATCCAACGCATTTCATATTCTTTGCTAAATGCTTCATCAGGGAAAAAAAATTAATGACATAGAAAAGAAGATAAAGAAAAAAACCTGGGATTTTGTACCAAAACGGCTCCTGTCAAACACTTGAGAGTAAGAAAACTGAACCTCTGGTCTGGCAGCAGGCTGGATAGCAGCCCATAAGTCTGTGACTCACAAACCTTGCTGAGTGGTGTGTGCAACCCAGCAAACTGCTGGGGTTGTGTTAGCAAACCTTTAAGCAGGTGCTTTAGAGAAAAGAGAAATCCCCAAAAAAACAGTGAACACTTCAATTCACGTGCAGGCATGCCTGTTCTCTTTTTCTAACCATTAGAGTCTTCTATTATGGACTTGATGCTATATAGCACCAGTGCTGAAACACACTCAGGTTACTTCAGAACTCCATTTTCAGTCTCAGACACCAGTCTTTAAATTCAGTGCCCCCCCCATGATGAGCAAGTGTGTGACTTATCTCTGAAACAATTAAAAGCATAATTAAAACAGGGCCACATGTTACATCGGTTGTTCCAGTGTTGACCTACATAAACATGACTCTTAACTATTTCAGTGCTGGGCTGTTCACCTTAGAAGGAAAATTATTCAAGATGCCCTTCTTTCATACCCAAGCTCACCTGCCATTGCAAGTGACATTGGGCTGTGGATGTGAGAGCTGGTAGGCATATACCATAAAAGAAACTAGAATTTTTTATTTTTTTTTTGCTTAGTAGATACTCAACTTAGGATGAGATTTCTCAGTAGGCAGCTGTCGAGAGTTCCAAAATGTGAGGGAAGCCTCAGCTGTGCTGGCTACATACACATTCTGAATTGTGGGTGTGATCAGAACAATCTCAATATGCCTTCACTAGTTTCATACCCCCCTTACAGTCCATTATTAAACTCCAATGATGCTAGAGAGATCTTCAACGCATTGTCAATCAATGCACTTGCAATCTCTCTAGAAACAAAGGGGTAACGTTGTTTTTTTTCTTTGTCCATGATTGTTATAGGTCAAGGATATACTGTGTACCAGGAAAGATTGGCTGGAACTTGGGGTGGGGCCATGTGAAGAAGGGGGGTGCTTTGGCTGTCAGCAGAGCTACGGGCACCTATGGGATTATACACTAAGGAGTGATAAAGAGGTGATAAAAACACTAAGATCTCCAAAGGTAGATACATCTTAATGCATTAGCTTCATAGACTAACATAGGAACAGGAGAAGTGATATCACTGGAGAAGTCATCTCTACTTTATCACTACTTAGTCCATCTGCCCCTAGAGTTCCTTGCCTCGGGGCTCCTGGGATGTAATTCTGGCCGTGAGGCCTTGGACAAACTCTCTGCTAGGGTCTCTGGAATCATGATCACCTTATATAAGCCATTACTGCATCTTGTTTATTTATAGGATACCACCATTGTCACCTATAGAAGAAATGTGTTTTAGTTATACAGCAGACAGTGATGGATCATATTATTTCAACCAGTCTCTGTTCTGCTCAACTGTCTGAAATGCTGGTACAGAGAAATGTGGGTGAAAACATAGGAGAAGTGGGAAATATAGGGTCCCTATATAAGTAAACCTTACATTGTACTACAAAAATATCTTTCTTGCTATTATCAAACAGTGGCATAACTAGTCACTGCAGTAGGGTGACCACATTTCTGTTCTGCCATTCAGGGACACTGCAGAGAGAATAGCAGTACAGTACTTGTCTTCAGCTCTAGGGCAACTAAGTAGGAGGGGTCACATTACATCACTGCGGAACCTGCTCTGTCTCTACATATTAGAGGGAGTACTGCCCATTGACATCTGTGCCTGTAGTGGGCTACAAGATAATGTGCACCATACCCAAAGCCTTACACTAGCATTACACTACAACAAAATTTGCATTGCAGCTTTTTGATTTCAGGATCAAGGCTCAGTTCTCTCTCTTCTGTTTAAAGCCCTGTCTGGAAGCCATTTTGCCGTAGTCCAGCCAAATCATCACTTTCTGTCACAGTAAGGGGGCTGCCTCGGACATGGGACACGCACACAAAATCCATGACTGTCCTGGGCAATTCGGAGGACAGTACAAACATTTTTGGGCCCTTAGCACAAAAAGATTATCACAGATACATAACTAGAATCCACTGGATCTTGGTGCAGCTGTACCCCCATGGATTCTGGGTCCTGGCACCCTCTACACCTACCTGTAGTTACAACCCTGTTACCAGATCAAAGAGAAGAAATACATGGTGACCTTGACTCCTTGGATGCAAAAGATCGCCAAAGTTTAATTACACAATGCATTACAGACCTTTCTAATATCCAAAATCTGCTTGCTTCCATACTAAAGTTGATGTACTAAGAGGAAACCTAATGTATCATAGGGGTTACATTAAATCTTTAACTACTTTGCAAAGCATTGTAAACTTCTCTAGAATTCCGTGAGTTAACACTTTGAGTGCCAGAGAGGTAGACAATGCATTGCATACCCCTCTGGCACTCAAAGGGTTAAAAGCCCCATTTAAATAAGTTAGGATATTTATTTCTCCACTATATGGTGTAGTTTACCCTAGTATTGTTTCATCAGCCATAGGATGACAGGAAAGAAGCAAACAGATTAACCTCTTGGAATGAACCTTTACCGTAAATGTTACTTGAGAAAACACTACCTTACAATGTTTTTCTATGGAGTCCACTGTACTGGAACAACTATCAAAGATTGCACTTACTGACAATCCCTCCATTCTGCCTGAATCATCAGATTTGTGGCACAAACATATAATCATAAAGGCGATCTGGCTTTAGCTCAAAACTTGAACAAATGAAGGGGTTTAAAACTAACAGAACTGACAAAATCTTACCAAATCATACACTGTGTCTCCTGGCTTAGAGCAATATTCTCAGCCACTCTCCTCAAGTAATCCTAAGGGCCTGGTCACATGGGTGACTTCAGAGGAGTATTAACTATTTAAGGAACAGAGGAGTGTGCAAAGCATTGCAAAGCACCCCTCTAGTCCTTAAAGTGTTAATGCAGTTTGCTAAACATACCCATATAAAACAAATTTCTCCCTGCTGTTCAGACAGCCAGTTGCTTAGCTTAGAGCATCATAATGCAGCTTGGATGTATTCATGCTTCGGGCATATCCAAGATTCAGCATGCTTGATCTGCATTGTTAATTTACAAGGGAAACATTAACCCCTTAAGGACTGCCCAATCCAATGTGTGGGCAGCAGTCAAAGACCACTGACTTTTTTTATTATTATTTTAGCAATTTGAATTCTGGGATGGCAGAGCGGCTGCGCTGCCATCCCTGTTTTCCATGAAGTGCCAGAACAGTCACCAGTTCTTAAAGGGATAGTAATGTTTCATAATAAAAGCAGCTCTAATTAATCATCATAGTATTTGGACTTTGGAGAGTGTTATTTCAATACTTCCAGAGTTGTATTTCAAGAGTAATTCAATGACAAAGTATCCCCCTCCCGCCCCTTTTACTGATGTAACACTGTTCAGCCAGATCAGAAGGGAGGTGCCCAGGTAGACTGCAAAGAGGGACAATCTTCAATTAAGATAAGGGAAAATCTGAAAAACTTGTCAAGGGGGGCAGGGCCTTTCATTGTTCTAGTAGAAAGAAGATTGTCCTCTTCTGTTATCTGTCTGGTCTATGGACTGGATTGCACATCTGAGAAGAGATGGCTTACACTAGGTAAAAGGGGTGGGAGGGGAAACTTTGCTTGTGAATATCTCTTAAACCATAAAGGTTTGAGAGATAAGACTTATATCGTTCTTCATGTTTTTTTAATGCCTACAAAATACAATAAAGAGAAAACAAAGTATTACTATCCCTTTAAGTGCCTGGACCATCATGACGGTCCTTGCACATCAAGGGTCCTTAAGGGGTTAAAGGCTAAGATGCTGCTTGCAACCTCCAATGAATGGCTGACCCATGTGGGCCTCAGACAATAATATATAGATGACGCCCATATAAGCTGGCCTTCTGACACATCTCTAACACATCCAGTCAAGGGGATTGCCCCGGGGATGAAGGAGATCGGAGATAAATAAATAATAGCATCTTGTCCTGTGCTAAACTGGCCTAGATCAAACACTGCAGATTGTAAGGATTTCCCTACCTGAGAACAGATGTGTAATTAGTGGAGCTTTCATTCTAACCAGTTCACCTGTGCTCAGACAGGGAAACCCCGAAGATATACACAGGAGCACTTGAGATCTGCAGCTGAGAAACACTGATTTATAGTACATTCACCTTTGGAATTAGAAGCCACTTGAAAAAACAAACTCTAGCCACTGGCATACCTCCCAAGTGTCCTTTTTTAAGGAGGGACAGTCTGTTTTTATGAGGCTCAAATCACTCCGTCCCTCTTTCCCACCCTGATGTCCCTCTTTTTAGGAGATCAGACTGCAGGGTGTGTATATAAGTTCATCACATTGCAACACAGCGATAAAACTCACATTAATGCTTGTACAAACTTCAGTATATGCGTTTAAAAATTAGTCTGCATAAATAAAATACTTTGGTCTTTCTCTTAAATCATTTATTCAGTTACAGAAAGAGGTGTAAATAGAACATGAAATAACAAAAAAATTTCTGTACTGCCCCACACAATATCCACTCCCCCCAGCAACACCACCTAAAACAAAAATATCCCTCCCTGGCCATTTGAAATGTTGGGAGGTATGCACTGGTAGTGTTAATGTCATCTTAATGTGGTGGGAATTTCTGCTTTATGGGAATTATTTTATATACAATTAAAGGGGATCTATCACCCCCATACAAGTTAGCCTTAATAGTTAGATTATATAGCGAATATGTGTAAAAGTATATTAATTCCATTTTTTAAAGCTGCATTTGGCCGAAATTGAAGGAATAAATACAGCCCTGCACCTACTTCCGGAAATACTCCTCTGATGACCGAGGCTTTCTGTCTGTAAGCTGGAGCATTCTCATTGGCTAGATACTGATGAGACCACTCTAGCTTACAGGCAAAAAGCCTCTGTCATCAGAGGAGGCTGGATAGAGGGAGGGGAGTAAAGGCAGAGTCACAGACTGCGGTACAGAGCTGGTAACCACAGTCTATCTGGAAGTAGGTGCGGGGCAGAATTTATTCCTTCAATTTTGGCCAAACAGAGTTTTAAAAAATTAAATTAATACACTTTTACACATATTTGCTATCCCCTTTAAAGGAACAATTGGTATTAATTGAACATCATTTGTATAACTTTATTGAATTGTCAATGTTTTGCGTGTCTTTGCGCTTACACTTCAAAAATGTTGTAAGGATTACGCTCAACCAGAACAGGCAGTGGTTCCTTGTCCATAGAAGCACCTGGAAGTATAGCATTTAACCCCTTGAGCAGCAGGTGTGTGTGCAATTAATTTCTCTGCAATGAGCTGGTCATCCACTGGTCTTCAAGGAGTTAATGCTATACCATGTAGCAAGTGACATTTCTGCGGCTGTTAGATCGCCTCCCTGCAATCAGTTCCTAAAATGCAGATGATATTTTGAATAGCGTGGTGACTAACTTTAGCATTGCCTAGTCAGCAGACATATGACTCATGTTACTGAAAACCAAACAAAATGTTGGGAGAAGATAAAAGAGAAGAAAAGGAAAATGAAGATTTCCACCCATCTATTATCATAAACCATTTCATTACCTGTGTCATTCAGTAAAAAAAAAAAGCATCCATCAGGGAAAGGGGGTTGTATTTTCAAAAAGCAAAGGGAACTGAAACTAATTTGATGATAGTAAGCTGACCAGATCACATTACAGAGTGTCAATAGTGACCATTCATACTGTGCTTGCAGAAAACCTTATACAGTGGATTAAAAACTGCACTTCTACTGCAATATATACATTACCTACACCTAAAAACTACACGGAATTATATAAATAAGCAATATTAACATGTGAGGAAGCTATAA
Source organism: Rhinophrynus dorsalis (assembly GCA_037306005.1). Lineage (NCBI taxonomy): Eukaryota > Metazoa > Chordata > Amphibia > Anura > Rhinophrynidae > Rhinophrynus > Rhinophrynus dorsalis. Next base: position 343,716,506 of record CM074723.1, on the reverse strand, counting down.
CAATTTTAATGAACATCACTTAACAGTTTGAAAACCAGGGACAGTAGGATACAGGGACAGGGTGCCAAAAACAGGGAATATCTCAGGAAATCTAGGAGATTTGGAAGGTATGAAAATTAATTTTCCCCAGTTAAAGATAAAGATAATATTGGTAAATCTTAGATATACCCATCTTGGATTGCACAGAAAACAGAAGGACCATTGTAAGGCATTGTGTGTCATGCTCCTCTTGTACTCAAATAAAGTAGAATTGTTACAAAGAGGGGGTTTCAAAATCACCTATTTGTATGTCAGCCATTTTGTATTTGAACTGAAACAAGGTAGCTAGATAATTTAAAGGGATAGTAATGTTTTGCAATAAAAGCAGCTCCATTTAAAGTGTTAGTAATGTCTAAAATAACTGTTTTGCGTTTAGAAGAGCTTAAAAAGCTGATCTAAATGCAAAAAAATGTATCTCTCAAACCGCTATGGTTTAAGAGATACAGGTGTTTAAAGTTTGATTTCTCCTACTGACAGCTGTAAAGCTGTCAGCAGGAGATCCGTGTCGGTCGACACGGTGGCGCTTGAGAAGTGCCGAGATCTCCTTACTTATACGGAATCCCTTCATTGGAATGGTCTAAAACGTGTTCAGGCACACGTTTTAGACCATTCCAATGAAGGGATTCCGTGTAAGTAACGAGATCTCGGCACTTCTCAAGCGCCACCGTGTCGACCGACACGGATCTCCTGCTGACAGCTTTACAGCTGTCAGTAGGAGAAATCAAACTTTAAACGCCCGTATCTCTTAAACCATAGCGGGTTGAGAGATACAGTTTTTTGCATTTAGATCAGCTTTTTAAGCTCTTCTAAATGCAAAAAAGTTTTTTTTTAGACATTACTAACACTTTAATCTTTATAGTATTTGGGCTATGGAGAGTGTTATTTCAATACTATCAGAGATGTAGTCCAAGAATAACTGAATGATAAAGTATCCCCCTCCCGCCCCTTTTACTGATGTAACACTGCTCAACTCAGAGCAGCAAGACTGTCCGGATAGGCCGCAGACAGGGACAATCTTCAGTGAGCATAAGGGAAAAACCTGTCAAGGGGGGCTGGGTTTTTCTTATACTCACAGCATGAAGATTGTCCCTTGCTGTGAGCTGTCCAGTCAAGAGACCACATTTCAGATCTGAGGGGAAGTGGCTTACACTAGGTAAAAGGGGAGGGAGGGGATACTTTATCATTCAATTACTCTTGAACCACAGCTCTGACAGAATTTAAATAACACTCTCCATGGCCTAAATACTATGAAGATTAATTGGAGCTGCTGTTTTTGTGAAGCATTACTATCCCTTTAATCTGCTGAGTGCCAGACAGTTGCATAACACACTGCATGAGCATCTCTGACATGTGAGTTGACCAACAGATTGGGTGCACAACCGGCTGGTCCTTAAAGGGTTAATCTTTCTTAATTTCCTTATGAATTGATAAAAAAAACAAATAGTACTCTACTGACAATTATATATTTGTTGGAAGTAAGGAATGGGCTGCTTTAACCTTTTGGGTGCTACAGACCTCTCCATCATATTGTTTTGTAATGTACTGGAAATGTTTCTTGCATCCAAAGAGTGAGATTAAACCCTTTTTCATATAGATAACTGTTTTAGAAAACCATTGTCATTCATGAGCTAAAAAATGCCAATTTAATAGACAGGGGCAGTCTCATTAGCAAGCAATCCTGCACAATTCTTAACACAGCACCTCAAGATGAAAAACACCATCAGATACTACAATTAAATTGATAACACGCACCGTACTATAATGTGCAGCAAAAACCTGGCATGGTGTTAGGGCTTGTGGAGTAAGGATATTACATAATTAATTAAACTATTTCCCTGGTATGAGCTGAAAAATTGTATTTTCACCCCATGGCAAAAACATATATTCAAATAGAAATGAGGATCCTTAAATTGGAACAAAGAATGAATATGGAATAGTCTCGTAATTTCTTATAAAGACTTTTTCCTTCACTGCTAGAGAAGTGAGCAAACAGATGCTCTACTGGTACACCATTATCCATGGGCAAGAAAAGCATTATGGGTAGCAACACTGAGCACATCACCTGAATCAATAATAATGATAAACACAATGGGGGAGTTTTATAATAATAAAAAAAAAGTCTGTAGTACTTTTTAACCCTTTGAGTGCCAGAGGGGAATGCAATGCATTGCTTTGCAATGCATTGTGTACCCCTTTGGCACTCAAAGGGTTAAGGTACCGTCCTTAAGTCATGGCAACTAGACATAACGTCAGGGCTGATTTACAAATTATTTAAAGAGTCTCTATCACCCCTATACATGATGATATATATAGGTTACGTAGCAACTAGCTGGTATAACATTTTTTTAATAAAACTGCTATTTTGCTGAATTTAATGGAGTAAATACTGCCCTGCACCCTACTTCCGGATATACTACGGTTACCAGCTCTGTACCACAGTCTGTCACTCTTCCTCTGCTCCCATCCCTCGATCCAGCCTCCTCCGATGATGAAGGCTTTCCACCTGTAAGCTGGAGAGCTCCCTGGCCAATGACAGCGCTCCAGCTTACAGGCCGAAAGATCCATCATTGGAGGAGACTGGACCAAGGGAGGGGAGCAGAGGCGGAGTGACAGACTGCGGTACAGAACTGGAGTTATTCTGGAGTAAACCAGCTGCACAATAGGGAACACATATATATTCCTATCAAATAGGGATTTTAACCCCTTAAATGCTGAGAGGTCACCAGTGCAATTAGAAACAATGCACTGGAGACGTCTTAAGCATTGAAGGGGTTAAAAAAGCTCTATTCAAATGCATGGAAATTTAGGAATTTTCATTTGTCCCCTATGGTGTAGTTGGTTTACTCCAGAATAACTCCAGTTTGCTTTTATAAATAGTCAATCTAACTATTCCCTGACTTTGGGGAATTAACCCTTTAATAGCCCAAATTAAATCAGTCACAGAAATGATGTCCACTATGGTGCAACTGGTCTGACCCAAATTTATTCCCGTTGGGGTAACTTTTTTTCAGCCTCATCCATCATGTATGTAACATTGTACCATGCATTTAAAATATAATGTTTAAACATTCATTAGCTAAATTGTCTCTTGGCTCAAGGTGTGTCTCATTCTGCTGTTAGTACCTGGGTTTTTTCTAAATTATTACTGGGTGGTGGTCAAGGATCAGTGGCCCATATTTATCAAAGCAAACTCTAGTTATTCTGTTATTCCTACTAAATTAACCCACGCAACTCGTTGCTTCCCAATGTGCTGTGTACCCCTCTGGCATTCAAAAGCTTAAATCCTTGAATGCTAGAGAGGTTTCCAATGCATTGGAGACATCTCTTGCATTCAAGGGGTTAAAAGCTATGTTCAAGTGCATGGGAATTAAGGAATTTTATTTGTGTACTTTGATGCAGTTGGTGTACTCAGTAACACTAGTTTGCTTTTATACATATGGGCCAGTGTGCCTGTTTGCAGATGGCATGAAGATCTCCAGCACAGCTGACATTCTGGGGTCAAACCAAAATTAGGAATGATTTTAAAAAGTTAGAAGGATTAACATGACTACGGGATATAACATGTAATGCCATAAAATGTAAAATAATGCACACAGGACATAAAAACTAAAAGGCAGACTATAGACAAAGAAAAGTGACTTGGAACTAAAGTCGTTTTAAATAATCTGATGATTTTAAAGGGGCAGTAATGTCCCATAAAAAATGTTTAGAGTTTTGTAGAGATTAAAAATATAAGCTAAATGCCACAAATCCTCTCTCTCAAACCGCTATGGTTTGAGAGATATCTTCCGTTAAAGTTCCCCTCTCCCTCCTCTTCTCCTGACGTCATCTGTAAACTGACAACAGGAGTTCCTGGTCCGGGGACTGACAAGCGGATTTTCAGCAGAGATGCAATAGCGCGATTTAAAAAGAAATACTTCTTTGGAACGGTCTACAAAGTGTGCCTGATTTGCAAGGAAACTTTTTAGACTATTCCAAAGAAGTAATTATTTTTAAATCACGCTATTGAAGCTCTGCTGAAGAGCCTCCTTGTGTGTTGGCCGACACGGATCTCCTTCTGTCAGTTTTACAGCTGACATCAGGAGAAGAGGAACTTTAGAGGAGGCTATCTCTCAAACCATGGTGGTTTGAGAGATAGGATTTGTGGTATTTAGCTTATTTTTTAAATCTCTACAAAACTCTAAGCATTTTTATGGGGCATTACTGTCCCTTTAAAGTAGACAAGCCATGCAGGAAAGGCCTGGGAAAGGCCAGTGGGATTCTAGTTTTATAAGGAGAGGAATTAGCAGCAGGAAAAGAGAGATTCTTACGATACTTCATAGTGGACTATCCTGAACTCAACTAACGTTTGTTTGTTTTTTTTTTAATTAAATTGATTTAAAAACAGGGCTTGTTGACTCCAAGGAGGGCAGTCCTGTGGTGCCGCTGGGGGAAGATAAATTATGTGATTTTCATCAAAAGGGGGCAGGGCTTAATAATGAGTGGGGGTGGAGCTTAAGAAACTTAGAACAAGTAAATGGGCTGGGGAAGGAGCAGAAATGGGTGGGGAGTAGGAGGAACAGACTGGGAAGGAGCACAAGTGGGAAGAGTTTCAGTAGAAATTCCCCACATCTGGAGAATCAGCCTCTGTGCCGGAGACCCGGTAATGCATAACCGAAACCGGAGCCACTGGGGCAAATCCCAGAGTTCCCAGCTATGCTAAAATGGTCTCAAACTAATTGCCATTACCTGCAGAGGACATGATTAAATAGCTTATGGCAGGGGTATGGGGATGATGGGAGTTGTAGTTCCTAACAGCTGGATTTCCAACCACTAACTACCAAAGATATTATACTGTTGTGTTGCTAATTAACTTAATGTTTACGTTCAAGTTTCTTCCAATTAATTTGCTCTTTTACATACTGAATAGGTTTCAGGGTTATTTGTTCTAGCCAATGCATACTTTGCGGCATCCTAAGGATTTCTAATTATGAATGAGAGTAAATTCAAAACATGAAACATAACCTCTCATATACACACACACAGAAAGAGAAAATAGGAAAACACATCCTTATGGTGAACCTTCAGCCTCATTAAAACCTTGCAAAGTGGATTAATGGTTTAAATATGCAGAATCAGCACAGGAGCTTCTTTACTATTTAGATGAATCCATCTTGTGGTCTAATTTATTATTTTGATGTCTGCAGAGTCAGCAGTAGCAATCTTTATAGATGCTATGTCAAGTGCTATCCAGGTGCAAGCTGCAGGCTGCAAAACTGCAGGCCATAGCTACATTAAATTGTATCTTGACGAAGACTGGTTCTTGTAGGAATACATCAGGACTATAAACTACAAGAGCTGGGTTCCAGATCAGCAAATCATGGCTTTCCCCTGAGGCTTATTTTCCAAAAGATAGAGGAAGGCTTTTTAAGCTGAACTCTGCATGTATTTGTAAAGAAATAATACCAACATAAATCACTGATCTGTGATTCCAAGCTATCCTACAGACTCTGAACATTTTGTCCATAGAGATCCTCGGGGGTATGTCACGGGTGAGAACATTCGGGCATGAAATAGGTCACAAGGCCTAGAAAAAAGCTAATCTAGGCCTTACTATTTGCTGTATATGCACAGTCACATGCTTCAACTGTTAAAACAGACACAATTCTTAGTTAACCCTTTATTTGATGCATGCAATAAGAACATGACAAAATAGGGGACACTGGGTAGTGCAATTACATCTCTGAGATGCTTAGTGTCATATGTATAAAAGCAAATCAGTACAATTCAGGGTTAACACAACTGCACCACTGGGAAAGAATAACAATTCATACAGATTTAAAGGAACAGTATTTTTTATGAAAAAAAAAAAAAGTTATAGGGTACTCTCACTGCTGAGATATTTTCCAGTCAAAAGTTATTACAGTTCAAATTAGTTTATTTTAACTCTCTGAGTGCCAGAAGGGTGCCCAATGCACTGCTTTTGCAATGTGTTGAGCACTCCTCTGGCACGCAAAAGGTTGAATCAAACTGCAATATTCTATTCTGGTCACCAGGTTCCCATCACTTTCCCATAGAATGCATTATTTAAAAAAAAAAATACTTTGTTGGGTTCTGGCAATTAAATGGTTTGAATACAATGAAACCAATGTAAATCTATACATCTTGCCAGATGGATTTTTAGATTCCCATCACATATAAATGAAGGGCACAGAAATTTCTAGTTATGTACTTGTAATTGAGTCTGCATATAGTAATCGATCAATATGATACTAATGGCTAAACTGTGTAATGTAAGACAACAAATAAACGAAAAACGTCTAGGGCAAAAAATATAGTCTGTCAATCTATAATGTGTATTCACAAATATCTACAGTTCTGTGCCTTGATATACGAGGAAGGTTGAAGAAGGTTGTTTCACTAAATTACAACAAAAATATAGATATAGTTAGTTGTAATTCTAATGATTATAATTGTAATTATTAATTAATTGAGCAATCCTCTGGTCATTAAAGGGTTAATATATATTTTTTTTTTTTTTCATAAGAAAGGGCTTGGTTAAAAAACATTTCTGCAATGTGTACCGAATTTTGTATGTTTGTTGTCTGTAACCCTTTGAGTACCAGAGCATACCTCCCAACTGTCCCTCTTTAGGAGGGACAGTCCTCCTTTGAGACCCAAATCCCTCTGTCTCTCTTTCCCACCCTGATGTCCCTTTTTTTAAGGAGATCAGACTGTGTGGTGTATATATAAGTGTGTTATATGGTTCTACAGCAATACAACTATCATTAATGTTTGTTTAAACATCAGTATCTGTATTTATAAATTAGTGTGTGAAAATTAAATACTTTGGGTTTGCTCTAAATCATTTATTCAGTTATACAAAGAGCCGCCAATAGGTCATGAAATAACCGAAAAATGATTGTTAATGCCCCACTCACCAGCTATACCCCCATCCACATCACCTACAACAAGCATGTCCCTCTTTGGCCATTTGAAATGTTGGGTGGTATGCCAGTGGGGTTTCCAGTGAGTACCCCTCTGGCATTCAAAGAGTTAAAAAGGGATTCACAATGTATGATACTGAACAATTCTAGAAAAAGCCAGTAGCAGAGTAGTAATCAAATGCATCAAAAGCATTGCTTTTCAGTGCAGTGGAGACCTCTGTATAGGGTTGCCACCTAGCCGATATTTTACCAGCACGGCCAGTAATTAGCTCACTGGTGCCGGTATAACTATTATACCGGCAATTGAAAAGCCGGTATTTGTGTGTGTCCGGGCACACATGATGCTGTGAGCAGGCAGACATCCGTCTGAGTGGGAGTGCGGCTGCAGATCCCGGGGATCCTGTGTCCTGGATCTACCCCTGGCTGCTGAGATCACTGGAGACATTCAAAGCAGTGGATCAAGTGCACTGTCCTGTAATCGATTGTGAGTGCCTGGAGCAGAAAGCCTTTATTTATTGCACGTGTGTCTGGGGAAAGCTGGCTGGCTGCTGGATCCGTTTATCTGCATTTGACCAGCTGTTCTGGTCTAACCCCTGCCTGACTCTGTTGTAGATGGAGGAAGTACAAGCTGGATTACCCTCAGCTACAGCACAACTGCTGTAGCAGGGTACAGCCACAAAGAGGGATGGAAAGGTGGTACCGCAATGCTGCATTCACTACTAAGGTAAAGAGCCCTGCTGCGCTGTGCAGGGCTCATGGTTGGGTCTAGCGGACAAAGCTGTTGTTCTGAATCTCAGTGTCTGTGAGCTGGAGACTTGCTGCTATCAGGGTGGAGGGGAAGTAGGAGGTGTCAGGAGTGGGATTTGTCGCTGCTGACTGTGGTGTTCATCTTTCCTGCAGAGTGACAGCACAATTACTCCACCTATATTATACTCCTCTACTTGTCATTGTTCATGCCTTTACCTGCATCCCACCTGCCTGTCATCCCTGTCTCCATATATATCCCACTCTGCCTGTCATTGTTCCTTCTCACCTGTCTCTTACTCTTCCTGTCATCGTTTATCCCTCCACCTGTATGCTGCTCTATCTTTTCTTGTGCATTCATATCCCACTCTGCCTTTCCTTGTTCATCCCTCTATCTGTATCCCTTTCTACCCGTCACTGTTCATCCCTCAACTGTATCCTACTGTTGTTTTCATTGTTCACACCCACTTGTATGCCTCTCTATCTGTCATTGTTCATTCTCCCACCTGTATCCTACTATATCTGTTATTGTTCATCACCCACCTGTATCCTACTCTACCTGTAACTGTTCATCCCCCACCTGTATACTACTCTGTCATTGGCCATACCCCCTGTATCCCACCATGTCAGTCATCTCCATGCCTCCTTCTATAATCCACTCTGCCTGCTATTGTTCTTCCTCCTGCTGTACCCACCCTACCTGTCATCTCCATGTCTTTTCCTGTGCCCTGCCCTGCTTCCACCTGAATGAAGCTCAATTTTGTAGGGTCATGCGGCATTGAGTGGTTCTGCCCCTTTTGTGGCTCCTTCCTTTTGTGGCTCTGCCCTCCCCGACCCACAACTATGGCCGGTACTTTGAGGAAAAGATGGCAACCCTACCTGTATCATTCAAGGCCTTAATCCTTTGAATGCCAGAGCATTAAACTCCCATTTAAATCTATGGCAATTTTCATTTTTCCCCTACAGTACAGCTGGTTTGTACCTAAGCCTCAATAAATATCAGTCCCATAGTTTCTCCACTGGAGCGAGACAGAGACATGTCATGGTGTGTAAAGTGAGGCACTGGATGAGGAAAAGGCATGACATTGGTGACCAGGGTGAAAAAGGATTGAGAGATACAAAGAAGCATGAGTGCGAGAGGGCATGAAAAGAAAGTGATATGAGAAGAAAGACATGGGGGGCAAATGATGCATGGCACAGGGAAGAGAGAGAGGCATGGAATGGGAAAGAAACAGGCATTAGCATCAGGGGAAAAGAGGCATGAGAGGAAAGGCAGAAGCATGGCGGAGTAAAACAGTATTGAGGGAGAAAAGGAAGATATACTGAGGTTGGGCACCAGTTCTTCATCAATTACACCTTGCTTGGGTTTCATATCTGCATCCCTAAAGACAGACCGACACGGAGGGCTACTGCTTTCCTGCCTGTGCTGCTTGTCTGTTTCTATAGCATGACAGACACTGTTTAATCTCACTACCTTAAACTGCAGCTATCTATGCCTTATGAGGCATTATAAAAAGGCTTTCAAAGCTAAATTCAAAGATTCCTATGTTTGTACTGATCACACATACACACAGGAAGTACCACTAGCTAGCATACTATCATGTAGGCCCAAAAACTTTATATAAAAAAAAACAAGCTCACAGCTAGGTGCAGAGGAGGTGACTCAAATGATTACTACACAGGCAGGCACCCTGTATGGCTTTGTGTCTCCCCATACCTCCCAAGTGTTCTGGGCCAAGACTACTGTACATCCTTGCTTTTACTTTTCATCAGACTTAACTGCTTGAGTGCCAGAGGGGTATGCAACGCATTGCAAAAACAATGTGTTTGGGATGACCACATTTCCATTTTGACATTCAGAGCCACTGCAGAGACAAGAGCAGCAGAGTATTAGTCTTTGGCACTAGCACAGCTATGCGGGAGGGGTCACCAGTGCACCACAGAGTTATAGACACTAGAGGGAGAATTGCCTTTTGACTGTGCGACAGAAAGCGATGCCTGTTTGGGCTACCAAATAATGTACATCACACCTAAAGCCTTAAACTAGCATTATACTACAACAAAAATGCACTGTAGCTCCTGTTCAATGTCTAAATCAAGGCTCAGTTCTCTCTCTAGTATTTAGAGCTCTGTGTGGAAGCTATTTTCTTGTAACCCCACAGAGGCATCACTTCCTGTCACAGTAGGGCAATAGGCAGTTCTAGTTCTAGTGTCTAGAACTCTGTACTCTTCATTCTGTCAGAGATAATCCTAACCTTTGAGTGTCAGAGGGGGTACACAATGCATTGCAAAGCAATGCGTTGTGTACCCATCTGGCACACAAAGGGTTAAGAAGAGGGCTTACTAGGTTCACAGGAGAGCTAAATTACATTGACAAGTGTTCAGATATCTCTCACAGAATATTCAAAAACATGTTTTGTTTTACAGAACCTTCAATGTGATATTATAGGCGCATACATCTGACAGAGACTTCTGACTACAGACAGAGGCATTATAGACACTAGACTTGTGCGAATTGATTCGGAGACATTCGGATTTCGTCGAAAATGGGGTCATTCGGAAACATTCGACCAACCCGAAACTCAAGGGTCATTCGGCAAAAATGATCCGACTCCGAACAGCCCAGGACCGAAATTCGTCGAAACTTTCGGAGGTTTCGGCATTCAACAAATTTCCAAACGTTTTTTTGTACTTCCTGTGCGCACTCAATGACTTTCCCTCCATAATTTTCCCTCCATGTCTCTAGTCCAATTCCATTCTCCGTTTCATGCACAACTTCCCTCTTTTGTCTGTATTCCAATAGCCTTCTTTGTTTCATGATGGGAGTTGGACTAATGATACAGTCACACAGGCAGACAGCCTGCATTTCCTCATTGCGTTGTTGGAGCTCAGAGAAGAAGAGATTAGAGAGTGTCCAGTTGTTGTGTAGGCAGGCAGGTAGCATTAGGCTAGGCATAGGTAGGCAGCCAGCATTAGTTCCAGTTATTGCCACTGCAAGAGCGAGTGATATTTGTTCCTGTGCAAAATATAAAAAATATTAGGTATTTGTTCAAATAATTTTCAATGTCACATCAACCAGTCTGACAGTCCTATAGGCAGGCAGGGTGCCTTTTTGCCACCGCAAGGGGGTCATCTGTGTTTCTTAAAAAAAAATATAAAAAGTACAAGTCATTTGTTTGAATACTCTTCAGTCAAACTGCCAGTGTCACAGTTGTATAGGCAGGCAGCGTGCCTTTTCGCCACCGCAAGGAAGACCCACGTGTTAGTTTTAGTAAAAATATAAAAAATACAAGTGATTTCTTTGAATAATCTTCAGCGTCACACTGCCATTGTCAAAGTTGTATAGGCAGGGAGGGTGTCTTTTAACAACCCCAAAGGAGAGTCACCTGTGTTGGTTTTATTAAAAATATAAAAAATACAAGTTATTTGTTTGAATAATCTTCAGCGTCACACTGCCATTGTCAAAGTTGTATAGGCAGGCAGGGTGTCTTTTAGCCACCCCAAAGGAGAGTCACCTGTGTTGGTTTTATTAAAAATATAAAAAATACAAGTTATTTGTTTGAATAATCTTCAGCGTCACAGTGCCAGTGTCACAGTTGTATAGGCAGGCAGCGTGCCTTTTCGCCACCGCAAGGGAGAGTCACCTGTGTTTGTTTTATTAAAATTATTCATAATACAAGTTATTTGTTTGAATAATCTTCAGTGTCACACTGCCAGTGTCACAGCTGTATAGGCAGGCAGGGTGCCTCTCTTTCCTCCTCCATGCTGAGGTAATGGATCAGCAGCACACCTCAGATAACATTCGCAAAGCACTGCAGAACATGGTGGCGCAATGGCTATGGGAGCAGGCAGGCACACAGGCGCAAATGGGGTTTGTGGTTACTGATGGTGCATCTAACATGATCAAGGCTCTCCGGGATGGCAGATTTGTGCTCAGCGCATGTTCTGCATCTAGTAGTGAAGGCTGCTCTTGAGGATAGCAGTAACACTGGAAGGTTGTCAGCACTTCTGGAGTCGTGCCGACAAATTTCTGGCCACTTCCATCGGAGTGTCAAAGATAGCCAGCTACTCAGGGAGGAACAGAAAAAGGCAGACCTCCCAGAGCACCGCCTAAAACAAGATGTTGGGACCAGGTGGAACTCCACCTTAGATATGCTAGATCGTATCCTGGAGCAGAAAAAGGCAATTCATGCAATGTCATGTCACCATTTCATTGACAGTAACAGAACACTGGGCAGGGCTGACTGGGCCCTGTTGGAACAGATAGTGACAGTCCTTACGCCTTTCCGTGCTTTGACGGAACTTTTGAGCAAAGACAACACTAGTCCGGCAGAAGTCATTCCCCTCTTCACGCACCTCTCCTTAAAATTGGATGATTTCCTTTCCCATAGGGAACGCTTGCCTGGTGCTGAGGGTAATATACTTCCAGATGTTACTGCCCTTCTAACTAGGTTGAAGAAGGAACTTACTCGGCGCATGGAAGAGCGCATGGACAATTGTCCCGAGTTAATGCTTGCTACAATTTGCGATCCTCGAATCAAAGGCAAGTTGGCACTTCGTTCCAATTCTGTCAGTCTCTGAGAAGGGTTAAGTGAGGTGATGATTTAGCACAAGATTAACCCCTTAATGACCGGCCGCGCGAGCACGCGCCCAGCACTTAACGACGGATTTTTTTTCTTCTTCATTCTAGTGAATGACTTCCGGGACTTACCAGGTATGTCCTCTGCCACTAAGTGACAGTTTTTGCGGGACGTACCTGGTAAGTCACTTGTCGCGATGGGGTTAATGTATTTTCAATACACAAATTAGTTTAGACACACATACTGCAGTTTAAACAATCATTGATGTTTATTCTTGATGTAGTATGAAACACTACAATGTATATACACATAGACTTATCTGATATGAGGGGAAATCAGGATAGGAAAACGAGAGAGAGGAATTTGGGTACTAAAGAGGGACAGTAGGGTAGGAGGCTGGTACCAGAAAATAAAACCTTAACCTTTACCCATGTACTAACATAGAATGTGACGTAGTTTGTCCATGTTCGAGTCAACCACTTATGTTGAGTAGGATGTGACAGGCATGGGTTTTCGATGTTCGAGCATATGCTAAATTGAATGACATGCATGGGATTTCGATGTTCGAGCATATGCTATATTGAATGACAGGCATGGGGTTTCGATGATCGAGCATATGCTAAATTGAATGACAGACATGGGTTCTCGATGTTCGACGTTTGCATTGTGACTGGCTGGAGTAGAGGTGACATACACAGACTGGCAATGTATGACAATATCCGTTTTTGGGATGGATCTTTTTCTAAATGCACACCCTGTCTGCAAAGAATGATAGCAGCATGCACGGAGGCGCACTGCTATAATTTAACCCATGTTAAATTTGGCCGAATAATTTGGAATGGATCAGAATTTCGTTCGAATTGAATAGGCCCGGTCCGAAATTAGGATCATCCAAATTAGAAAAAAAAAATTTGTCCGAATTCGAATTTAATCGAAAATTTTGCCCGTGAACAAGTCTAATAGAGACTGCATGAATCTCTGTAGCTAAGAAGAGGAATGCACTAGACACCACCCTAGCACTCAAACAGCCGTATCCACATGAGGAAATGCAATTTTGGCCCGTATGTTCAAAGGGATAACGACACAAAATTGTCGTATGAAAGACAAAAATAAGTAATTGAATGCATGAACGACATATTTTCTATAGAGTATACAACAAAAAACTAGTAATGTCCGCTGTGTACGACACAACTCCAGAATTGACGGACAAAGGGGCGGGGCTAAACTATTCTCCAGTGTCATATAGAGGAAAAGAAAATTTGTCGTAACTAACAACAAAAAAATGTCTTTCAAAAGACAAAATTTGTACATTACGAAAAATGTGGAGGGAATGTGTTCTGAATGTGAGAAGTTTTGTCTTTAGTTAAGACTTTTTTTTGTTACATAAGACAATTTCAGTCAGGACAAACAACATATTTCCAATCACAACAGACACTCTCTGAAAATATTAATGACCCCAACGACACTGTACTTTGAAAAGTCGTTACAAACGACAAAAGCTATTGCACTACTTCTTTGGTTTATCTCAAAGGGCCATATGATTAATTAGACCATAAGGTAGAAATGATTCCCACAATTCCAACTGATCTAGATCAGTTGAATGGACTTGCAATACCTTGGAGAAATCTCTAGCATTGTAGGAGTTAAAAAACCCTTTTAAAACCAATGAGTCACTTTATTTCTCTCCTAGACAACAGTAGGTTTGGTCCATAATTGCAAATAAAATAAGAAAAAGTGGCTCCACTGTGTGATCTAGGATTATGTTAATAACCTTAGGAACTGTATACATACAGGGATATCCAAACATGACTCCTTTGTCGTAGGGGGTAACAGATGTGTGTAGAACCGTGCTGATCCTGGATGTCTTAGGGTGTCCACATGTCCCAGTTTGCCCCGGATTTTAAATGTTTGTCCCTTGTCCCGGGCAGCCCGCTTCTGGGACAGTACAATGTCCTGGAATGAAGACTCCAGAGCACAGAGTTCTAAACACTAGAAGAAAAATGGCCCACGAACTACTGTCACAAAGTGATGTCTCTGATGGGCTACACAAAAATGGCTTCTGGACAGAGAGAACTGAGCCTTGACTAGGGTTGCCACCTTTTCTTAAAAAAAAAAAATACCGGCCATGGCATTCCCTCCATAGACTTAACACTGGACAGAAGCCAATTTTTTACCAGACTGCTGGTAAAATACCGGCTGGGTGGTAACCCTAGCCTTGACACTGACATCAATCAGGACCTGCAGTGAACTTTTGTTGTAGTGTAATGCTAATCTAAGGCTTTCGGCTTGATGTTTATTTTCTTGTAGCCCACCACAGGCACCGCTTTTTGTTACAGCAGGCAATGGTCAGTTCTCCCTCCAGTGTTTAGAACTCTGTGGTGTGCTATTCTCTTTAAAGTGTCCCCAAATGGCAGAATTAAAATATGGTCACCCAAGGATGTCTCCAACTCCATCCAATATAGATAAACACAAAGGAAACAATGATTCGCACTGGAATATAGCAGTTCGGCAGTGTAATAACACAGCTGTAAATCCATTAAACTTTATTGCATAATTAAAATCATACCCGTACGGTCATGATTAAGAGCCTGTAAGGTGTGAAACGCATTGAGCCCTACACCTTGCACTGCTTACCACCTTGCCACTCCATAAGTCTCCCTTTGATACTATCTTTGTGTGAAGCAGCAGGTATTATTTTAATTATGCTATGCAATAAAGTTTAATGGATTTTACAGCTGTGGTATTACACTGCTGCAGTGCTATCTTCCAGTGCGATCCATTGTTTTGTTTGTGTTCCATAACTGCACCTTTGTGGATAAGACTGGGTTAACACTGAGTGTTAAGTATCTGTATCTGTAGCTGCTGTTACCTAAGGTGCAACACTCAGTTGCATGTTGCTGACAAAAGCTGGGGGCCATATTCAAGAAATTAAAGAGGAGCAATTCTGAAGCAACTCACCTGCATTACATATTCCCAAAGATTTAAATGGGGCTTTTAACCCCTTAAGGACCGCCGCACGCGCTGCCGTCACTTGAGGCCCACTGGGCTTTTTTTTTTTTTTTAAACGTTCTGGTTCAGGGCTCTTTTGGTGCGGTGTGCAGCCTCCCCGGGAGCACTGAATTCCATGCCGTGCCAAGACCGTGACTGGTCCTTAAGTGCCGGACCGCTTTGACGGTTCTGGAACGTCACTGGTCCTTAAGGAGTTAACCCCTTAAATGCTAAGGTGGTCACCAATGCATCGTGAAGCAATGTGCTGGAGGGCTCTCTCACATTCAAGGGGTTAAAATACCCATTTAACCCTTCCAGTGCCAATGCATTGTGTATCCCTCTGGCACCAAAAGGGTTAAATTAATGGGAATTTAGGAGGGATTTCAATTCATCCCCTATGGTGCATTAGTTATCTCCATAATCGCTCTTTAGCTTCCTGAACACGGCCCTAAGATCTTTACCATTTCTAAAACCTTAAGTGCATCCCCCCTCCTCTCTTTGCAGTGGAGGAAGACAATTGGCCGGCACAAATATGATAAGTGGCTGCTGCATAATCCTGAAATTAGGCAGGGTAAGCTTTAATCAAACATAACTCCATTACAAACAGATCCATTATGTAGGTCCTAAAAGTAAAAGGCATTTTTACGGTGCCCGCAGAATTACTGCATTTACTTTAAGCCTGCATAAGATAAGGGACAGCTGCAATATTTCTCCTTGGTCATGCATGGAACTGCAATTGAAAAAATACAATCCTTTATCTGAATAGAGTCTGCTGCCAAGTGCCAGGTAGTTTATTATAAGAAGTCTTGCTGATCATTTGACAGCTCAGGAGGTGAAAGCTCTTCTCATCAGATGACAACTGATCCATTTCTGACAACAATTTGAGATCCTTTCAAGGAAATGTATATAACATTATCGAACTGTAGATTTGGTTCCTGAAGCCTTCAAGTTTAACATTTTTATAGTCAGAGGGAGCATTAGATAGTAGCCACTAAAGGCACATTTTCTGTTAGGGATTTAAAGCAATATTTACCATTGGAAGAGAGTCTTTGGCTTCCTGCAGGCATTAAAGGGATAGTAATGTTTCATAATAAAAGCAGTTCTAATTAATCATCATAGTATTTGGGCCTTGGAGAGTGTTATTTCAGTTCTGTCAGAGTTGTAGTTCAAGAGCAATTCAATGACAAAGTATCCCCCTCCCGCCCCTTTTACTGATGTAACACTGTTCAGCCTGAGCAGAAGGGAGGTGCCTGGGTAGATTGCAGAGAGGCACAATCTTCAATTAAGATAAGGGAATAACCTGAGAAACCTGTCAAGGGGGGCAGGGCTTTCATTGTTCTCATAGGAAGAAGATTGCCCCCTGCTGTTATCTGTCTGGTCTAGCAACCAGAGTCCACATCTGAGAAGAGATGGCTTACATTAGGTAAAAGTGGCGGGAGGGGGAAACTTTATCCTTCAATTACTCTTGAACCACAGCTCTGACAGTATTGATATAACACTCTCTATGGCTCAAATACTATGAAGATTAATTGGAGCTGCTGTTTTTGGGAAAAATTACTATCCCTTTAAAGTGAGATTTACATTTTACCTGCACCAACCACGCGGGGAACACAAGTGTCTAAGTGTGTGTGCATTCATGCATGTATGAATGGTGATGTGTGTGTGTACACATGAAGATGCATCAGTGTGTGTGTGACGATTACGCATGTATTAATTCACGATGATGTACTTGTGCATGCATGAGAGTGTGTGAGCAGTTATGTTAGAAGCATCTTGCCGGTAACAGTGCTGAAACAGTGGAACTTGGTGCAGGAAGGTTTCTCTGAAATCAATCGATTTAACCTTTTGCACATAACTTTCACCTGATTTTCCTCCCATTCTTTCTGTGAGAAGAAAAATGAACTATATTCACATTCTTATTTAACATTAAACGATATCATGCATTAACCTTCATCATTGCTCTAATGGTTTTACATGAAGGCTCATTAGGAAATGTTATTTATTCCAGGTTTATAGGTTAATTAGATAATTAGCACTAATGGGTGTACGTATCACAATACCACGATTTACAATGTTTTATGTTGATAGTAGTATGATCCTTAGGCAGAAAATTAAAGAGGTGCAATTGAGAAGCTAAGTAACTGTAGCAGAGAGGGAAACATTCCCTTTAACCAGTGGCGTAACTAGAAGCCACCAGGCCCTGGTGCAGAAATTGCCATGGGCCCGGCAGCCCCCCCCCCATCTTCACATTGCCCCATGTCCATCTCCTAACTCCATCACCCGCTCCCGTGCGGTTCTCAGTAATGCAGAGCGCTGGGAGATGATGTCATCTCCCAGCGCTCTGCATTACTAGAGCTCCGGGGGATCAGCTGAGCTTCTGCAGTCACAGACAAGTGGCGATGGGTTTGCAGGGGGCGGTCGGGCCCCTGGAGTGACGGGCCCGGTCGCAGGTGCGACCCCTGCAACCCCTATTGTTACGCCACTGCCTTTAACCCTTTGAGTTCCAGGAAGCTATCCAACACATTACAACACATTGGTAGAGATGCACTAGATGATATGACTTCTCCAGCTATATCACTTTTCCAGCTTCTGTGTTATTCTAAGGAGCCTGAGATATCTTAGTGCACTGGCTCCACAGAACAGTGGTTCTCAATCTTTTTTCTCTCAAGCCACATAAAATTAGCAATTTCTAGGGCACCTCTAACAATTTATAGTTAATTTTACAAGGACTTAATAAAAGGTACTATACATAAATGTATAGTTATGCTCTTTGTTATTATTCTAAGAATAATTAGCATAATAATTTTCATAATTTCCTTAGTGTATCTCCACAAATGTGCTGGATATCTCTCTGGCACTCAATGGGGGTTACGCACTAAAGCGTGATAAAGAGGTGATAAAGCAATGATGACTTCTCCAGTGATATCACTTCTCCAGTTCCTGTGTTATGTGTTATGGAGCCAATGCATTAAAATCTCCAAAGTTCTAGAAATCTTAGTGAGTTGGCTTGATAGAATAACATAGGAACTGGGGATGTGATATTACTGGAGAAGCCATTTCCTCTTTGTGAATCTCCACCAACATGTTAATGTAAATAGCACTGTTACCCCTTTGAATGGTAAAGAGTACTCCAAGACTTTGCAAAATAATTAATTGCATACCTCATTAGCATAAAATAGGTTAAAAAACACTATTTAAAATCAGTGGAATTAAGGGGAAATATATTAAAAACATAATGTTTTGTTTAAGAATTGATGCTGAAATTCACAAAAACTGGTCATATTTACAAAGTAAATTTTTCAAATGGGTCTTTAAAGAAAACTCACTATTGAGAACTGTTCTCACATAAATGGTTTATATACTCTGTCACTTAATATCATTTATGCTTCCATCAAGAATAGGGTATACTTGGCATTAAAGGGAGAGTAATGTCCCAAAAAATGTTTTTTTTACAGTTATGTAGAGTTTAAAACATTAATCAAATCGCTCCAAAGCCTATCTCTCAAACCACTATGAACTGAGAGATATAGGGATTCAAAATTCCCCCCTCCCTCCCCTTCTCCTGATGTCAGCTGTAAAGCTGACAGTAGGAGAATCGAGTTGTACGACTCGAGGAGGCTCTGCAGCAGAGCCTGTATTGCGTTACTTAAAAAGAATTCATTCATTGGAAAGGTCTAAAAAGTGTGCCTGGTTTGCAAGCACACTTTGTGGACCTTTCCAATGAATGAATTCTTTTTAAGTACCACGATTTCGGCTCTCCTGCAGAGCCAACTGCTGGTCCCCGGACCGGCATTTCCTGCTGTCATCTAGACACTGACATCAGGAGAAGCGGGGGGGGGGGGGACTTTGAATCCCTATATCTCTCAAACCATAGCGGTTTGAGAGATAGGGTTTGGAGCGATTGGATTAATATTTAAGCACTATATAACTGTAAAAAATTATATGGGACATTCCTGTCTCTAAGTCTAAGCTGATAAAACGGTCTTTATTTTTGTATGATTTAGTAAATATGATTATACACAATTCTTATATGAACCATGCCCATTTCTACTGCAAAAACGTCAACAGATTGACATTGTTACATGGAAAAAATGTCTCTAAACGGTTATGTATATCCTTACACTGATTTGCAGCAATTTAAAGGGATAGTAATGTTTCATAATAAAAGCAGCTCTAATTAATCATCATAGTATTTGGGCCATGGAGAGTGGTATTTCAGTACTGTCAGAGTTGTAGTTCAAGAGTAATTCAATGACAAAGTATCCCCCTCCCGCCACTTTTAATGATGTAACACTGTTCAGCAAGATCAGAAGGGAGGTGTCGAAGTAGACTGCAGAGAGGAACAATCTTCAATTAAGATAAGAGAAAAACCTGAAAAACTTGTCAAGTGGGGCAGGGCTTTCATTGTTCTCATAGGAAGAAGATTGTCCCCTGCTGTTATCTGTCTGGTCTATGGACTGCATTCCACATCTGAGAAGAGATGGCTTACACTAGGTAAAAAGGGGTGGGAGGGGGAACCTTGCTTGTGAATATCTCTCAAACTATAAAGGTTTGAGAGATAAGACTTATATCGTTCTTCATGTTTTTTTAATGCCTACAAAATAAAATAAAGAGAAAACAAAGTATTACTATCCCTTTAACAGACACTTTCTTTATCATGACACATTTATAGTTCCTCCCCTTGTTCCCTATGGTGTATCTGGTCTGCTCCAGAATTGCTCCAATTTCTTCTTATACGTAAGTCTCTATAGGCTGTATTCGGGAAGATAAGGTGGAGCAATTCTAGATCAAACCAACTGCAATGCAGGAGACAAATAAACATCTATATTGATTTAAAGTGGAATTACCACCCAATATAAAGTCACCCTCCAATAATTAGACATATGGTGACAAGCTTCTTAAGTGTTATTATCTCACACTCAGTTCTGAAGTAATCCTTATTCTTCGGAGACCGGAAGCCAGGCTTGCGCACAGACATCTTGGCTTAGAGACGTCTGCTCGCCTGCACTGTCCATCCTGGTCTCCTCTAGGAAGCATTGCATGGTGCCTTAAAGGGACGGTAATACTTACAATGTAAAAAAATATATGTTGTAGGGTTTATCCCCCTGAGTAAAACAAGGGTACTCCCACTGCTGAGAGATATTTTATTAAAAAATTATAACAGCTCAAACTTGAATTTTTTAGGTGCAATATCACAGTGGCCTGAAAATTTACAGTGGTGTTGTTGCCACACCATCCTATGGACTGCTCTGGTCTGTAGACTATAAATCTCCATAGGATGGTGTAGCAACAGCACCACTGTAAATTTCCAGGCCACTATGATATTGCACCTAAAAAATTCAAGTTTGAGCAGTTATAACTATTTAATAAAATATCCCTCAGCAGTGGGGATACCCTTGTTGTATTCAGGGACATAAACCCTACAACATATATTTTTTTATATCTTAAGTATTACTATCCCTTTAAGGTACAGGAAAGGACTGTCGGCGCAGGCGCACAGATGGCTCTAAAGCAAGAAGCCTGGCCGTCAGTCTCCGAAGAATAGGTAATTGAGGTAATTTTAAGGCACTATTAAGAAGCTAATCGCCATATGCCCAATAATTGGGGGGCAACTTTATAAAGGGTGGTAGTTCTGCTTTAAATGGGTCTTTTAACCCTTAGAATACTAGAAAGGTCTCCAATGTATTGGGAGGACAGCATTCTAGCATTCAAGGGGTTAAAAGACCCATCTGACCCGTTGAGTAGCAGAGGGGTACGCAATGCGTTGCGTACCCCTCTGGCACTCAAAGGGTTAATTCAATATGGATTGTAATTTGTGCTCTGTATCAGAGCTGGTTTTGACCCACTTTGCCTTTCTATATAAGGTCCTGTACTTCTCATATATTTAAAGCTTTTTATTTGACTATCCTGAGCACACGGACACAGCGGTTACCAACACAGCAGGCACATCATATTTCATAGCAGAAGAAAAATGAAAAAAGCCTAAGTTACAGATAATGTATAAACGTTAGTGATCAATGATTCCAGCTCAAAGGCTGCGGAAAAGCATGTTTTTTTTCTCTGGTGCTCCTAAAACTACATTTCATATATCTGATGTCAGTACTGGCATATATTGACACCAAAGGTGAACTTGATAATGCTTATGTGTCTGTTTCTAGACGTTCAACTTTAATGAAAATATGGTCTAATGGGAACAAAAATGCATTATGGTAAATGTATTTCTCGAAGGGTTTTCTAGATACATTTCAGTAGAAACTACCCACATCCGGAGATTCAGCCTCTGCCATGGAGACCTGGTAAAGCAGTGTGAAAATGGGGCAAATCCAGAGAGTTCCCAGCTATGCCCATTTATGGACCAGAGGAGTGAATAATGCATTGCTTCTCAATGAATTGTGCACCCCTCTGGTTCTGAAGAAGTCAACTCAATTCTGTGAGGGCTATGTGCTAACACTGGGCTACTGGATAAACATTCACAATCAGTGTTTGCTCACTCTACATTTAATCATCTAAGTAATATTTATTATAATTTTTATTAATTTCTAAAAGAAGCATGTCTCCAAAAACATTATAGGACTAAAATATTACATTTGCCTATATTTCAATAACTGCATGAAAAAACAGCATATACGTTGGATCGCAATCCTGTGCAATGTGAAAAATTGTATCATCCAAACACAGATGTGATTTTCAAATTACTATGGAGGCAATGTAAATATTACAGCTACAATATATGCCAACCCAGTACCTTTCCTGACTGCCTCCAAACGTTATGAGGTTCACCTGTTGCCTGTATAAATGACCAGAGAGCATTAGATGATTGTCTCAAAGACCCAGGCTTCTCTGGTTGTGCATTCAGCCAGATTAGAAAATCTGTTCCAAGCACTCTGTGGTGGCTGTGGCTTTTAGCCCCACATAACTGAACTGTCTGCAAAGTCTTACATTTCAGTTTTTCCAGTGGGAATAGTGCAATAGCCTGGGGTCAGTTTTCTGGAATGACTACTGCCAGCAGGATGGAAATCCTACTGGGAAATATGTATAACTGGAAACATCAGTGTCAGTCCTGCTTTTAGAACTGAACATTGTTGGTGTAGGATCATCTAAATCAGTGGTTCTCAACTCCTGTCCTCAGGACCCACTAACAGACCAGGATTTGATGATTTCCTTGTTAGAGCACAGGTGAGTTCATCAATGTGAATGAGTCTCTGATCACCACACCTGTGCTGTAGCAGAGAAATCCCCAAGTCCTGGCCTGTTAGTGGGTCCTGAGGGCAGGGGTTGAGAACCACTGATCTAAATGATGTCTAAATCATAAAGGGGGTGAGCCTTAACCTCTTGAGTTCCAGAGAGCTATCCAACGCAACGTGTTGGGTGCCTCTCCGGCACTCAAGGGGTTAAGCACAATTGCCAGGGAGATGGTGTGACAAATTAGGGATGTAGGTAAGGTTAGTACGAAAAACACTGCAAAACGTCTCCTGCATTCAAGAGGTTAAATGCCTCATTTAAAACACATTCAGCATTTTCATCCCTTGTCTATGGTACAGCTGAGTTCTTGCAATAATTGCACCCTGTAGCTTGATGCATAAGGCCCCATGATTCTACAAAGTGCAAGGGGGACCAGTAAAATAAACAATTAGTAAAATTATAAACCAGAGACAGTTGGGGTTTACTAATTCAGTCATTCCCAACAGACAACTATACCTGCAGCTATCACTTCATGTGTCAGATGGGTGAGTGCCCTCTTTGGCACACAGGATGTTAAACAATCCCCATCCACGATATATGCCTTATCGATTCAAGATATGAAGGCTGACAAATCCAGTTAACTAGTACAGGGTGTGAAGCTTTCAGCAGAACACTGATGACTGAGCTATTGCTGATTTTCCTCCAGCACTAACTGACCCATAGACAATGACGGGTACTAAAAGGCAATGACATCTCTCTGGCAGAGAAACCCTTTCTGCTTCAGTCACAATCTGACAAAAAAAGGGAAATGTTTTTGAAATCAGCAATTATCTGATCACTGGTTAAAGCTGCCCCATAATACATGGGTAGGCAATCTGTGGCCGTCGGATCACCCTCAGCATAATGGGAGTTGCCATAGAAAAGCTGATGTACTAAGAAGAACTAGAGCAATTCCGGGGCAAACTGACTGGCCCAGAGAGGACAAACAAAATCTCCCACTGGTTTAAAGGAGAACTAACACCTATTGATGATCTTACCAAGGTCAGAAAATCCTAATGGCTTTGATTAATTTTGCCCTTGCGCCTTTGATCAAAAAATAACCTCTTCCATCATTCCTGGATGTAATGTCCATGTAGGCGGACATGACACTTGCTAGAAGGACAACAAAATCTCAAACACCATCTATATAAAATTACCCTTCCATATTAACTTGTGATTCTCATCCCCCAACTGATCAGGGAGTGGGATATAGACCAGAGGGTGCTTTAGACCCTGAGGGATCAGTTGGCAGTTTGAGAGCAACTAACATCACTGGGAGAAAGAAGGATACAATGACAGAGGATGTGAGACAGCTGATAGAATAGAACGACTTAGATGTCTACATCTTCCCTGACTATTGCATGTTTATTGGGAAACTGCTTAGAAATGTGTATTAAAGTAGAACTAACACTGCCTAATATCAACACCCCACTTACCTTACTATGGCCAGAAATTCCTAATGGCTCCTAAGAATTTGCCCTTGTGCCTTTGTTAATGATATAACATCTTCAGTCAGTGCTGGATGGTTTGTCCATGGAGGCAGCCATGACTGTTGCTGGAAGTTTGTCAAACTGAAGCAGGCAGAGTGCTTGAGCCTACTTACCCCTGTAGCCCCTGGACCACTGAAGTGTGTAAAGCATTTTGCATAAAGCATTGTACGATCACCTTGTGCAGTGAACAGAATCTGAGGACCTGTGGTCCAGCTAGTAACTGTCATGTCTGCCTCCACGGATATGACATCCATCTTGTTCCATCTTGAACCAAGAATAAAATCCATAGGACCCATAGGTACTTTCTGGCCATAGCAAGGTAAGTGTTTGTGGTTATTAGTAGGAGATGTTAGGTCTTTAATATATGCAGACTGAACAATAAAAGTACAATAGAGCTGGTGTATATGGCTTGAAAATAATAATGATCACAGTTTGCTTTTAAACCTAGTAGCTGTTATATTAGTACTCTCCCTGCTGTGTAAAAGGGAACTTTACACTAGGAACAATTGGCTCCTATTTGAACAGTAGGATTTACCTAGGTAGATGTCTTGCTTACAGCAGTGAGCTTTATCTTTCTATATATTGCACTTTGCATCTGCACATAGAGATCTCTGCTGAAGTCAGCCTTAGTGCACACCTACTCAGAACAAACATATGGCTTCAGTAACCCTCAATCACATGGGTCAATTATTCTGCTTGTATTTAGATGTACCTGACTGCTGTGTGAAGCACACTTACCTAGATAAATAATTCTGTTAAAATAAAAAACATATATTCCTAAAGTATAGTTCATCTTTAAGACCCCTGTTAATTGTTTATCTACCTCAATATTTAGCTTAGTTGTCTTCTTATCCTTCTCTGAAACTTTGGATATGAGCATGAGGGTTTGAGTTATGCATCAGACAGCTTACAGGAAATAAAACATGCTACTCAAACAGAGAAATGCAAGTGACAGAATAGTAATAGTGTTTCATTCCAGAATAGAATCGATCTGTCACTCAGCCTGAACTCAATTACCCACCACGCTCCATCCCCACCAAGCCCTGCTTCTGTTAAAGCTGGCTACAGTTGGTATAACAGTAGTAGATATTCAAGTGCGGATGAGATGCCTAAGGCTGTATAACATTGACAAAGCATTGGCACATTTTTAGGAACTGATAATGAGGCAAGTATACGCAGAAAAAAATTATAAAAATGAAGAAAGAACAATCTATTTTCGTGTTAAAAAAATCATATTTTACACATTAACAAAATAAAACTGTGTTTCTCATTTTCTTAATTTATTTTAAAATATTTAAAAAATCCATGAATTTGGGCTTGTTTTACATTATTTAAAGTGGCTGGAAACTGCAGAAAAAGAAATATATAAAAAAATGTTGAATTCAGAGGATATTTTCTACATAACTTTTGGTACAGGCATATATAACAGTAATCATTTTTCTGTAACCCAACTGACAAAATCCTCTTAAAGCGGAATTTTCAGGTAATACTAAGTCACCATGCATTCATTAAAAGCATGGCGACTAGCTTGAAAATAGATGTCTCACCATTAAATAATAGCTCTGTCTAAAGTAATCCGTCCCGTTTGGAGACTGGAACCCAGGCTACAACTCAGACATTGTGTCTGTGCGCCTGCACCATCAGTCCCAGTCTCCATTGAGTAAGACTGCAGTGCACCATATGGTCACCAGAAGGGACTGACGGGGCAGGTGCACGGACCGCACTAACCTGCCCGTCAGTCCCGAAATGGGAAGGATTACTTCAGACAGAACTATTAATTAACGGTAAGACATCTATTTTCAAGCTAGTCGCCATGCGTTTAATGAATGCATGGCGACTTGGTATTACCGCAAAGTTCTGCTTTAATATTCCTAACATTCAAGGGATTAAAATCCCAATTTAACAGGAATTTTCATTTGCTCCCACGTTACAGTTGGTTTACTCCAGAATAACTGCATATTTGGTGGGAGTGCCCTGTAGGCGGTGATCTATAAAATCATCTGACACCTTTCTGACCACCCCCCTACTTTAAAACCAGAACAGTTTCTCCTCCACCACATCTTTAAACCTGTTTAGGTATAGGAAGACGCTGGTTCCCCAACTGCTGGTAGCAGCCAATAGCTTGATTTCTCTGTATTGGAGATAGCCGTCTCCTCCTGGGCTCTCTGCTTGGGTGGAGAGGGTCAAGGAGGTCAGGGTAATGGTGGAACTAGCATTATCTTCCCCTGAAGCAATGGCCAGATATAACTGGACTTGCCTTCAATGGTTGTTGTTTATGGAGAGCCCTGACTTCCCGCTGTTTGTTCCTTGAATCCTGTACCTTTTTCCTGGGGTGAACTCTAGGGTGGCCGCCTCATGTGGTGGAGTAGGTTTCATTCCTACTCGTGTGACTGGGTGGCCTACAGCTCTGGTCGTGGTCCCTTCCATGCATTTCCACCTGTCTTGGGCTGGTGGACTTGCATGGATGGACGAATGGCTGCATATTTTTGTATTTTATGTTCTGTATTTCATTGCCTGTATGTGGGAATGATGTGTAAGACATTACTTACTTGAATGACTTGATGCTTATTGTGTATTGTACTCTATGCCTTTAGCACCTGCTTTATATACGTTCAGCGGTATTGTGGGTGTCAATGCTTTGTGTCGTGTGTACCCCCCCTTCTCTTTTTTCTGTATCATTCCCCCACTTTTTCAGTTCTTTTATTACATTTAAAACGTCTTGAGAATCAATATAAACAAATGAAATTAAAAATAGGTGAAATAAATAAATAAGCAAATAAAATGTACAGGCAGTCCGACATTATTTGTGGTCGGGGCTTCTAGCGTAGTAAGTGAGGATATCGGTGACTGAGGATAAAGGTGTGGAACCCCAAGGTACTCGAGTTCCAGGGCAGTGTCGACTGTTGGTTTAAGGAATAAACATGGGAAAAATGGGTGACAGGAACAATTTTGGGTATCCACGGTGCTTTTTACTAAGTCTATTCTCATAGGAGCAGATTTAGTAAAGCATGACAATTGCCCTCTGAAAAGAACAGAGGTACGGTGTAATACTCACATTAAAACAACTTAGGCAATTTTAAAACATCTTGCAAAAAAATAAATAAATAAATAAATAAAAACCTGTTTATATATAAACAGGGAAACTGCCATAGTGGTGTTTAGCATAGGAGACACCTGCCTTTGTTGTTGGAGAAACACAGTGTTTTCCTCTTGCTCATTGTCAGACTGTCTCTGCAGAGAACCCAGTGTTGTTAACACCTTGAATGCCAAAGTTATGCAACTTTCTATGTACACTTATCTGACACTCAAAGGTCTAATCATGCATTTAACCCATTGAGTGCCAGAGGGGTACGCAACGCATTGCAAAGCAATGCTTTGCGTACCCCTCTGGCACTCAAAGGGTTAACAATTTGACTGAAATGCTTTGAGATCCAGAGGGTTTACACAATCCTAGGGCTCAAAGGATTTAACCCTTGATGTATCCGACTTGCAGTTAGAAAGGATAAACATTATAGTACAACCAAGATTGGCTTATAACATTCTCTTGATTTTCTCTACTCTTTCTTTAAAGCAAAACTTTCACCTAAAACCAAAACTTAACCATGGGTTTTAATGCTTAACACAACATTAGCGTTGTGTTTGTTTTTCTTTCTACATACCTAGTAGCCAAGATATTTACCTGAAAAATCGGGCACTTCCACGTTTTACAGAACCCTGTACCGTCTCAGTACTTCCCAGCTGCCACAGGGAGTGCGTTCACCCTCCCCTTTGTAGCTGTATTTCTGCTGGCTAACGTTGCAGCAAACTCCGATTACAATGCTACTGAGTTTGCAACCTCAGTAGCATTGTAAAGAAGTTTGCTGTAACTTTTGCTCTGTCTCACATTACACAAATGAAATTGTCCAAATAGTCAGGTGGCAGTGGTAACTTTTCCAAATTTTGAATTTAATGAGCTGTACAAGTTTCCATATACTATCCCTTAACCAGAGGATCTGTCCACAATCTAGAAATGCTGGACTGGCCTTCAGATACATTATGTAAGTACAGCCACTGAGGGCAGCCAGGCACTTCTTTATTGCTGACAGGTCCTCTCTGTGGCAAGTACCCCCGGTCAATGGGTTTCTGCAAGGAGGGGTAAGAGGGCTCATGTTCCCCCTGCACTTGCTCACCCAGGATAAACATAGGGGCTTGTCAAGCTGGCCTGGGGGACATATTATGGCTTGGCCCCCCTTTGAAAAAATTCTTTGGATGCCCTTGCCCCTGTCTGTGTGTCAACTACCCCCAAGGGTACAAGTAGCACACTTTAAGAACCTAGGCACTAAAATAAATCAGCCACTACAAGCAACATGCTTGTCTCCAGGATCGATACAGCAATCAGTACTCTATACCACATGTAGTATTAATAAATTAAATTGGACAGGAGATAGAAGATGCACAAAATATAATGAGATGTATTACACTGAACAAGAGGCAGAATCAATGCATTCTATTCACCAGCTTATCTGGACACAGTCTTATACACAGCCTCATTTTTCTGCAGCTGATCTATGCATTTTTGCCTCTTTGCATAAGCTGAAAACAAGAGATCTAATTTCTAGGCCATATGTATAAAAGCAAAGTGGAGAAATTGTGGAGCAAATGAACCTCTCTATAGGGGACAAATCACCATTAACATTCATGTAAACCTCTGAGTGCCAGAGGGGTAAATGGGGGTATTTAAGCCATTGAATGAAATGCGTTTTATTAGAGACCTTTTTAACATTCAAATGCTTCAAATACCCCTTCCGAATCAAAAGGAATTGATGGAATAGTTACCCCCTGCTCATGGTAAGTTGGTTTGCCCCAGAAGTATTTCACTTTGCTTTAATAAATATGGCCCAATGAACCTTATGTATAAAGGCAAAGTACACCAGTTCTACAGGAAATCAAGTGCACCATAGGGACAAAAACATTCCCAAAATACCCAGTGATGTAAAGGGGCATTTAACTATTTAAATGCTAGAGAGATCTCCATTGAAATCAACAGTAATGCTTATCTGTACCCTACAGTGCAGTTGGTTTGCCTTGGAATAAGTGCACTTTACCTATATACATAAGGTCCATCATCATGTGCACATAAGTGTCTTTAATTAGACACAGTGTCCATTAGGCATTGCCATAACAGAGGCATAATGGTGCTCTGACACATAAGATTGCTTACTGACTCGCATTGGTCACAAAACCAGTATAATAAATTGATATGACAAGAAAGCCGATTCTGCAACAAACCATCTGCACCACAGGGCAGCACAATCATTTTTTATGCATTTGTTTTAACTCCTTAACAACTGGTAACATGTCAGGACCGTCACTTTTTTTTCCCCGAAAGACCGTTCTGGCATGTCACATACTTTGTGCTTACAGTGCTCCTGGGGTCACTGTAAGCACTATCGGGGTCTGAAATTGACCACTCCAAGACTGGAGTGGTCTCTCTCAGACTCCCTGTTCATAGTGCTGGATACACGCCATCAGACATGCATGCCAGTGCGCCGATTTTGATCAAATTAGTGGTTAAGGTAAGGTCACTTCCCTGGACTGCTCCTCATTAAAGGGTTAAACAATCTAAGGGCCTTATGCATACCTCCCAAATGTCCCTCTTTAGGAGGGACAGTCCCTCTTTTAGACCCAAATCCCTCTGTCCCTCTTTCCTACCCTGATGTCCCTCTTTTTAGGAGATCAGACTGTGAGGTGTGTATATAAGTGTATATCACTGCTATACAGCAATACAA
Organism: Rhinophrynus dorsalis; assembly: GCA_037306005.1. NCBI lineage: Eukaryota > Metazoa > Chordata > Amphibia > Anura > Rhinophrynidae > Rhinophrynus > Rhinophrynus dorsalis. The sequence goes on along the minus strand of CM074723.1, from coordinate 343,686,750 downwards.
CTCACATTAATGTTTGTTTAAATGTCAGTGTATGTGTTTATAAATGAGTCTGTGTAAATATAATACTTTGGTCTTGTTATAAGTCATTTATTAGGTCATACAAGGAGGTGCCAATAGGTCATGAAATAGCCTAAAAATTCTCGAGAATGCCCCTCTCATCAGCCACACCCACAGCAACACCACCTAAAACACAAGTGTCCCTCTGTGGCAATTTGAAATGTTGGAAGGTATGTTTATGTACAAAAGAAAAGTGCAGCAATTCTGGGGCAAACCAACTGTACCATGGGGAGAAATAAAAATGTCATTTGAATTAAATGGAGCTGATGTACTTGGTCTGGGTTCACAATGGTGACTTTAGCGCTATATTCTAAAGCCACGCTAATCACCCCAAAGCTAGAACATCTTGCCACTTATGGGGGTATACACTGGGCAAACTAATGCATCTGTATAGTAGACCCAATGCAGTGTATTGAAACCTTACAGCACTCAAAGCAAAATGCAGTGGAGATGTAACAGTGACGATCGGCATTGCAACCTATGGGGCCTCCATGCAGATTATTTACATGGGATTTTGTATCATTCTGATGCTCACTGCAATGATCCAATCAATAAAGGCTTGCGTGGGCCTCAACGAATCATCATTGGCTGAATACGACATTCCAATCTCCAGAACACCCACCTATCATCTGGATCTTCACAGAGATACAGGTACATAGGAGGTGTGTTTGCATGGGCAGCTGAATCATTGCTACAGTGTTGCCCTGTCAAATTCTCTGTGTGAACCCAGCCAAAGGAGGACTACAGTAAGTAAGGGGCAAATAGAACAACTAGGGACAGATACAAATCCTCATTGATTTAAAATGGGGAGTTTCACCCCTTTGAATGCAAGAGACATCTCCAGTGCATGCATTGGAAACCTCTCTAGCATTCAAGGGGTGAAATGCCCCATTTTAAATTAATGGGGATTTTAGGAATTTCTGTGAGTCCACTTTGGCACATAATTGCTCCAATTCATCTTCCTATCAGTAGAACAGCCAATAGAAAACATATTTCCCTTTTACTGAACCAGGAGAAGCCAGACATTAATGTTTGTTGACATAAGTACTGGCATTTCCTTAGAAAATGATGAACTTTTCCATAAATATTGTGTCTTCTGGATTCTAAACACATATACACAAATAAGGATTATCTAATTCTTATAATGGAAAAACCCAATTTAATATAATTTTTTAATGGAAAATGAGTTTTTTTCCCTAAACAATTCTAATAAACACAATAAATACCATAAACATGCTGCAAAACTCAACAATTACTTTTTAACAAGAAGCAGGGATATCTTTTAAACAGCATTTGATTCAGATTCCAAAGCATTTGGTTGAAATCCATTTTATATTTAGTCTTGTCCCAAAAGAATGGTGTTTAGCTGCCAGCTTGACACATAAGCTTGTGGTCTTCATCTTCTACAGCACAGGTTATTAGTGTCAAGTCATTCTCACTTAGAAAAGTCAACAGCTGAAGGGCCTTGAAATCTAAATTACAATCATTTGGGACCTGTAGCTCAGGTGGAAAAGGAACTTCAACTATCAGCATCTAATGCAGTTTAACCCACTCAGTGATGGTGACCGCAAGCTAAATCAGGCACTGGAAACAAGTTTATGATGATATGCATGTCTAATGTCAATTTTCTAACGCGTGTGTGTCAAAATTCTTCCGATTAACTCCATTTGCACCAAAAAAAGACAATAGCACAGTATATGGGCATTTTAGGATGTTCTTTTCCTCTATGACTTGTTAACCCCTTAATGACCCATGACGAATATGTACGTCACGAGGTGGATGTCCATAAAGGACCAAGGACGTACATATACGTCACGGATTTCCGGGCTCCCTGCGCGGCTCCCCGGAATCAGATGAAATTTAAAAAAAATGCTCCATGGTCCTTAAGTGACAGCCGCATGTGCATACGCGGCCAGTCCTTAAGGGGTTAAACACAAGGTACTAAAGAAGGTGTGATATTACACCATTTCTCTGTGCTTGCTATACGGCAGCGGTAATCAGCTAGTAAGCCGTTTTAATGTTGGTGGAGATTGTCCTCTGTCATGCACTACAGGGCTCAAACACTATCGTATATATACCAAAATACAGCCAGTGGTGTTAGAGGTTAACCCCTTAAGGACCTGAGACGCCTGCTTGGCGCACCGGTACATGCAACAGGTCACGTGTGCCAGCGAGTCGACAAGGATCAAAATGGTCCTTAAGGTGTTAACTTTAGTGGAACTACACTGGTGAATTCACACATTCACCCCCTCAGTGTGTTTGACGTGCATCTGATTCCATGGCTCAGTATAATATTAATTTTCTCTGTCTGCTAATCCAATAAAGGTTAGTGGTTTTATTTGATCATTCTACTGTACTAATATATAGGTTTTCCTGCCGATTAAGACAGAGGTACTTCCACATTCTACTCTCTGGTCTTCCTGCTTCTCATCTTTCTCCACTTCAATCTGTTATCAATTCAGCGCCAAGAATAACCACATTTGCTCCCAGATACCTTCCCTCTCATCTACTCCTGAAATCCCTCAATTGGCTATCTATAAGATTTTCCTTCTCTCCTGTAAGTCTCTTAGTTCTTCAGCACCCTCTTATATTTCTGCTCTTATCTCCCGCTACACCCCTTCCCGTCCCCTACAGTCTTCTCAAGGGTTCTTCCTGTCCTCTCCCTACACAACTCGAGCCATCTCTCGGCTACAAGCTTTTCACTGGCTGCCCCTCGACTTTGGAATGCCCTCCCCATCACCATTTGCCAATCATCCACACTCATCACTCTCAAGCATCTCCTCAAAACCCACCTGCTCAAGGAGGCATCTCAGTAACAATATCCTCCTTTTGAACACCGATAGTCATATCAGCATCCTTATGCACTTCCTTCACCACGCCTTGTACTTGCACTTATAATCCTCCTCCTACTGTCTCTGAATGATCACACTTCAGCTTAATGCGCTTAACAAGTTCTATATTTTTATATTGTATTATTTCAACCTCTGTTAAGCACTGTGTACATGTATGGCACTATATAAATAAAGATACATATATACATACACTGCTGGGAGCTGTTTAATTCAAATGTTATTACAGCTCTAACTGACTTTTCTTTTTATTTCTTAACCCAATGATTGCCAGATGGGGCACGCAATGTACTGAGAATCATCTGATACGTTAAACAATATTCATCTTCCCAATGAGAATTGCTTTCCAACACCCTATGCACAGAATGAATGGACTCCAGACCTCTAACAGCTACACTGTTTCATGAAAACTCAACAGCAGTAGGACAACACTGATGGATTCACCTTTCAATGGGAAAAAAAATAGGATTTTAGTCTTACCTGTTAAATCCTTTTCACTTAGTCCATACAGGTCACTGGTACTCTGGGAGGCGATCCGCCCCTTTAATAGGCAGGAACAATTATTCAAATGTGTGCAGGGGGCGGAGCCTCCCCTCCTACTTAAGCTGCCTTCAGGCCAGAGCCACTAGATTGATTTGAGACACTAAAACTGACCAGAGGTAAGCAAGAAGGAAGACTCCTGTGAGCATGCCCCGAAGGTCTCCCACTAAATGCCACAGGAGAGCCAAGCATGGTCTCTTGACAGGGTGGGAGACCAGTGACCTGTATGGACTAAGTGAAAAGGATTTAACAGGTAAGACTAAAATCCTATTTTCACTGTCGTCCAATACAGGTCACTGGTACTCTGGGATGTACAAACATTGAGCTGACCCAGAGGCGGGAAGTAAGGCAAGGACCAGGCGCAAGGCCCAAGTCACTAGAACTGCTATGAACCAGGTAATAGCATAGCCCATTAATAGAAGTGTCAACGGACACCAACCAGGGGAAAACAACCCCTGAACTAACACAGCACACTGAACTAGAGCCAACTGGGCTCAACAGTAAAGAAGCACTAAGAATCACAGAGTAGAAGTCCTAAACAGGCAAAACTGCCTCCAGGACCTTCCTCCCAAAACTGGCATCAGCCGAGGCCAGTACATCAACTCGATAGTGCTTTGAAAATGTGTGCACAGAGGACCAAGTGGCCGCTCTGCACAGTTGATCAGCAGATGCCTGATTCTTGTAGGCCCAAGAGGCCCCAATAGATCTGGTGGAATGGGCAGTCACCCTGAAGGGAACATGCTTATTCCGCAACTTATAGGCTTCACGAATAGTAGCCTTAATCCAAGAGGCAATAGTAACTTTGGAAGCCAGTCTCCCTGCCCTAGGCCCCTCAGGAATGACGAATAGAGCGCCAGACTTCCTGATAGACTCGGTGCGATGAACATAAAACTTGAGGCAACGCACCACATCCAACAAATGGAGATCTCGTTCTTTGTCAGATGAAGGATTAGGGCAGAAAGAGGGAACCACAATCTCCTGATTGATGTGAAACTCGGACACAACCTTGGGTAAGAATTCCTTGGTAGTGCGAAGCACAGCCTTATCCCTGTGGAACACCAGGTAAGGAGGTTTACAAGACAGTGCTTGTAACTCTGCTACCCGGCGAACTGAAACAATAGCCAAAAGAAAGGCCATTTTCCAAGTCAAGAGACGTAAGGGAATGGAAGCCAAGGATTCAAACGGGGGTCGCTGGAGAACTCCCAGCACCAAATTGAGGTCACACTGGGGAGTAGGACTCTTGAAGGCAGGCCGAACATGAGTCACGCCCTGGAAGAAAACTTTCACATCAGGAAGGATAGCAATCCGTTCCTGGAAAAATACAGACAAAGCAGAAGTCTGAACTTTCAGGGAACTCAGACTGAGTCCTTTCTCAACACCATCCTGCAGAAAAGCCAGGACAGTGGGAAGATGAAAATCTAGAGACATCTTCCGATCAGTACACCAAGCCACAAAGGTGGCCCAGATACGATGATAGATCTTGGAGGACACAGGTTTGCGAGCACTAAGCATCGTCGACACCACTGAAGGAGAAAACCCTTTCTTCTCTAGAATTGAGGATTCAACCGCCAGGCCATTAAATGGAGATGCTGAACATCCTCCTTCCACAGATATCCTTGAAGAAGTAGATCCGGACGGGCAGGAAGTTGAAACAGTTCCGCCACTGACATGGCCATCAACTCCGGATACCAGGACTGGCGAGGATGACAGGACAACGCTCCAGCTTCAACTTCTGGATGACTCTGAGCAATAGAGGAAGAGGAGGGAAGATGTAAGCCAGAGGAAAATCCCAAGGGATTGACAAGGCATCCACTGCTAGAGCAAGAGGGTCCCTCCACCGGGAGCAAAATGCCGGCACCTTCCTATTGTGTCTGGTAGCCATCAGGTCCACTGCAGATACCCCCCATCTCTGGGTGATTAGGTGAAACACCTCTGGATGAAGAGCCCACTCTCCGCTGTCGACTGTGTGACGACTGAGAAAGTCTGCCATGACGTTGTCTACGCCTGGAATGTGAACCGCTGAAATGACAGGCACGTGATCTTCTGCCCAAGATAAAATATCCTTGACCTCCAACCAGGCGGTGAAACTTCTTGTGCCGCCTTGCCTGTTGATGTAGGCCACAGAGGTGGCGTTGTCGGACTCCACTCTGACAGGGCAACCTTCCAGCTGAGATTCCCAGTGCCTCAGGGCAAGCCGTATGGCACGCAGTTCCAGAACATTGATGGGAAGAAGAGATTCCTCCAGTCCCCATTTCCCCTGGGCACTGAAACGACCCAGCACTGCTCCCCATCCCCGGAGGCTGGCATCCGTTGTGAGCGTGGTCCAATAGGGAACTCGAAAGGATCTCCCTTTCAGGAGATGAGAGAGATCTAACCACCAGTGCAGACTCGATTCGACATGAGGAGGCAGAGAGACTGACAGATGCTGATGATCTGGATAATTATTGCATGTCTGGATCACAAACCTCTGAAGTTCCCTGTTGTGAGTCATGGCAAAGGGCACAGCTTCGATTGTGGAAATGAACTTCCCCACCAGAGACGTCAACTTCGGTACCGGAACCCTGTCCAGTTCCAGGATCCCGGCTACTCGGACGGCTATCTGATGAGCCACTTCCTCTGGCAGAGACACCAAGCACTGTCGAGTGTCGAACAGAAGACCCAGGAAAAGGAGCCTTTGAGATGGGACCAAGTCTGACTTGTCCAGATTCAAGATCCAGCCGTGACTGTTCAGAGTGTGTATACACAGCTGCATCTGCTGGTGGAGAAGCTCCGCTGAGGAGGCTTTCAGGAGGAGATCGTCCATGTAGGGGGTCACTCTGACACCTTTCCGATGAAGCACAGCTATCAATGATCCCAACACCCTCTGAAAGACCAGAGGGGCTGAAGTCAGTCTGAAAACTGAAAGTGTCCCCTGTGGCAGGCAATCCTGAGATACCGTCTGCTCTCTGGATGAATAGGGATGTGAAGATATGCATCCTGAAGGTCCAGGGAGGCAAGGAACTCCCCTGGAGACATCGCGGCTATCACAGAACGCAGGGATTCCTGGCGAAAGTGGGAACTCACAACAAAGGAATTGAGATCCTTTAGTTCCAAGATAGGACGAGCACCTCCGTCCTTTTTGGCCACCACGAACAGGTTGGGATAGAATCCTGAACCTGTGTCCTCTGGAGGAACCAATTCCAGGACCTCTTTGTCCAAAAGATCCTGAATAGCGTCGTCGAACAGACGCCTTTTTGTAGGTTCCTGAGAAGGACGAGTAAAATGGAACCGAAAAGGAGGAAGGGAAGAGAAAGGGATCCTGTATCCCTCTAACACTACCTGAATAACCCATGGGTCCGTCACAGACTCCTCCCAAATCCGGCGAAAGATGCGGAGACGTCCACCTACTGCCGGATGCGGACCCGGGTTCGGTGAGTCATGCCGAAGCAGTCTTGGAGGTATTGGCCTTGGGGGCAACTTTGGGCTTCCAGGACTGTTTGGGCTTGGAGGAGGGACGCGTAGAGGACGGCCCCGTCTGGGACGTGGAGCGTGTCTCAGTCTGAAAGGAACGAAAGGACCGGTTGCATTTGGCTGGAAACTTTTTCTTGAAGACTGAAGGCAGAAGAGTACTTTTACCTCCAGTAGCCTCACTGATCATCTCTTTGAGTTCAGAACCAAATAGCAAGTTCCCCTGAAAGGGCAAGGAAAGCAAAGCTTTCTTAGAGGCTGTATCAGCAGACCAAATTTTCAGCCAAAGGGCATGTCTAGCCACCACAGAAGTGGAGGCCCTCGCCATCATGCGCACAGCATCAAAGGCAGCATCAGCAACATAATTCTGTGCTTCAGTGATATTAGCAAGGAGCTGCAACTGCTCAGATACCGGTGCATCCTGGCGGACCGCTTCAGTCAGTCGTTCAGTCCAGGCCGCAATAGCTCTATTAACCCATGCCACTGCAAAGGTTGGACGCATGGCAGTGCCAATGGAGGCAAAAATAGACTTAAGAGAAAGTTCTAGCTTTTTGTCCATTCAATCCTGCAGGGCAGAGGCATCAGAGACAGCTAAAGCAGTAGATTTGGATAACCTGGAAACAGGAGCATCCACTTTAGGAGGATGAACCCATTTTGCCAGTTCAGTCTCAGGAAAAGGGTAAAGTTTAGCAAACTTTTTGGACACAGACGAGGATTTGTCAGGATTCTTCCACGCTTCAGAGACTAGACGGGCAAGAGTAGGATTAGTTGGGAAACATACAACCGCCTTAGATGGTTTTTGGAAAACGTCAGTTGGATCATGAGTACATTCCTGAGTCAGAGGAAGGTTGAGCGTAGTTAACACAGCTCTAATCAAACCCTCAGCAGAAACCTCAGGGTCACATTCATAAGGGTCCCCAAAGGACCTGTTAGACTCAATAACAGTGCCTTCCTCAGCATCAGAATCCTGCAATAGTTCTTCTTCAGAAGAATCAGACACATCAGGAGCCCCCTGTGGCTTAGGCAGGGAAGTCCTGATTGTAGAGGGGGTCTGCCAGACCTGGAGAGCCCCCTGTACCTGAGAGGGAAAGAGTTGGAGAGTGGATCCGAGATCCCTAGTGGCAGCTTTAAACTCTTTCACCCAAGTTGGCTCAATAGCATGGCTGGGAAGCCCAGGGTTGCTATCATGACAATCAGTGCATTTAGGGCATAAACTACCAGAACAATCACTAGGCAGCCCAGAGTGACAAGAGGAGCAAAGCGCAATGGGGGGAACAGACACCCCAGCCTCCTTAGTCTTGGGTCTAGCCCCTGGCTCCAGTGCAGTAGACATGCTCACAGCGTCAATATACACCACTTAACAAATATCACCCAGTAAAAGTGTGAAAGATTAAAGTTTCACCCCAGAAATGCCTAAAAACGGACTTATCTGGCCAGCGAAGGGTTAATCTGCTGAGAGGAGAGAAGGCTCGGTCCCTGCGTAGTATACTCGCTGAGAAATAACACCACAAAATGGCTGCCGTCAGGTCAACCAATCAGAAAACGAGCGCGAAACGGCGCTCATGGGAAATGTAGTTTTCTCTCAGAAGTACCCCAAACAGTGCCCGAAGCCCCCCTGAACTCCTCACACCCCGAAATTAGACACCGGATGATAGAGCAGGAGCATAGGAATAAAATGAGCCATCTCTGAAGTTGCTGTGACAAGCGGTTCCAGAGATACGTCCCACACTGTGTAATCTCATAGAGAGTAAAGGAGCAATGGCATCTATGCGGGAAAAGGCGCGATTAAAGGCACGGAACACTAAATTTTAATAAAGTCTTACTGCAACATAAAATGCCCCAAACAGTTATCAAACACATGAAAAACATAAGAAAAACAATACCCAATGCTCCAAAACCCAGAGAATACCACAGAAATTGCATAAATATAATAAATGCAAATAAAAACACCCTATGAGTGCTGGAGTGCAATGCAAACTCCCAAATACAAGCCCATCAAAGGGACACTGTGGGGACAAGTGGACCTTCAGCACTCAAGGGGTGGCTCACCTTTCTGCAGGACTTCTGTCTTCAGGTGACCATGATGAAGTGGGAATAGACCAGAGGTAAATTCCTCAGCAGGGAAGCTGCTTGACTCAAGCTGTTCCCTCTTCAGGGCATAAGGTCCACAGAAAATCCCTGGAAGCTGCACTAGCCACTTTGGAGAGGGCAATTCACAGCCATGGTCACCCTCCGAATGGTGGTATTCCATATTTGAATAAAAACAATAAAATACTAAGTTGAATGTATAGATGTTCTCCACCTGGTGTGCATAGCACACAGGAACAAATCAATCTAGTGGCTCTGGCCTGAAGGCAGCTTAAGTAGGAGGGGAGGCTCCGCCCCCTGCACACATCTGAATAATTGTTCCTGCCTATTAAAGGGGCGGATCGCCTCCCAGAGTACCAGTGACCTGTATTGGACGACAGTGAAAAGACAATTGCTGTATCTGTCAAATTAGTTTGTAGTTTAATCCACTAATTTCTGGCAGGGTGTCTGATCCCAGTCAGTATAATGCAAATTTAGATTTAACCCATTCACACATTGATTATAGTATATAGAGCATCTGTCACAAACAGCTTTTAGTATTATTAAAGCAGAACTATCACTTACATTCATACTTTTCTATTGAGTTTTAATAGTTAAAGGGATAGTAATACTTCATTTTAACTTTATTTTATTTTGTAGGCATTAAAAAAACATGAAGAATGATAAAAGTCTTATTTCTAAAACCTTTATGGTTTTTGAGATATTCACAAGCAAAGTTTCCCCTCCCGCCCCTTTTTCCTAATGTAAACAATCTCTTCTCAGATGTGAATCTGGTTGTATGACCAGACAGATAACAGAAGGGGACAATTTTCTTTGTATGAAAACAATGAAAGCCCTTCCCCCCTTGACAAGTTTTTCCCTTATCTTAATTGAAGATTGTCCCTCTCTGCAGTCTACCTGGGCACCTCCCTTCTGATCTGGTTGAACAGGAGGGGATACTTTGTTTGTGAATATCTCATAAACCATAAAGGTTTGAGTGATAAGACTTATATCATTCTTCATGTTTTTTTAATGCCTACAAAATAAAATAAAGTTAAAACGAAGTATTACTATCCCTTTAACCATAGATTAGAGCTAGGTGTATTTTTTAAAAATGCGTACAAGTGCAGATATTAGCCCATCAAAATTGGGCACTTCCGCGTTCTGCGGGACTGAATGTCCCTCTGGACTTCCCAGCTGCCCCATGGAGCGCGTTCACGCTCCACTTCGAAGCTGGGTTTCTGTGATGTAGCGTTACAGCTAACTCCGTGTACAATGCTACTGGGGTTGCAACCTCAGTAGCACTGTACACGGAGTTTGCTGTAACTCTACAGCACAGAAACCCAGCTTCGAAGGGGGGCGTGAACGCACTCCCTGGGGTAGCTGGGAAGTTCAACAGGACATTCAGTCCCGCAGAATGTGGAAGTGCCCAATTTTGATTGGCTAATATCTGCACTTGTACGCATTTTTTTTTAAAAAAATACACCCAGCTCTAATCTATGGTTAACTATTAAAATTCACTTGAAAAGTATGAATGTAGGCAATAGTTCCGCTTTAAATGTATCCATTCAAACATTCTATAATTTGTGATTTTTATTTTTCAATCAGTTTAATAGTTTCAGAGATGTTTGATTTAATAGTTAGAGATTTCAGTGTCAGCAAAGCTGTGTTGTTGGAGTAATTACTCACATGTCCACAAAATCACCTTTCTCCACCTACTTAGAGCTCTTTCATACGGGTGACAGAAATGCTGCAGCACTCTGCAATAGTTCTAACTCCCATGTTGTTTCACTTACCTTCTTTTGCATTCAGCCGCCAATCAAGATGTAGGACAGACATGTCTGACAGGCAGCCTATGTGAACACCAGGCAAAATTACTGGCTGGCACCCACATTCGTCTGCATTCAATGGTGGCTGCAACGTGCATCACAGCCTCCAACAGCTGTGCAGACATTCCTTCCTGCATCTCTGTTCCAGCATGAAGGCAGTAATGATGCATCATGCTAGACTTTAGTGTGTTTACACCAGGCAATACTTGCCTGTGTTATGAATACCATAGCCCAGCATGGGACCTTTCACAATAGGTGAAATAACCAGCGCAACATCACTACGTTGGTGTCACACCTATCAGTTTCCACTAGTGAGCTAGAATTAATTAATGGGGAGAAATAATCATGCAAATCCTGTCAAGATGGAAGCTCCCAATGGGGGGAGGGTCTGGAAACATGACAGATCCTCTTTAACCCATTAAGGACCAGCTGCACAGGCGCGTGGTAGGCACTTAAGGACCACGGAGCATTTTTTTTTTATTATCGGAATCAGAGGTGCCCAAACTGTATGCAGCTGTGTGGGGACCCCTGAATTCCATGACGTACATGTATGTCATGGGTCCTTTAGGTACGTTCACCCCATAACATACATGTACATCCTTGATCCTTAAGGGTAAAGCCATTCAGTGCTGGAAGGAAGTCTGAGTCCATTGTTCAGTATAATGAAGATTAAGAGTCTAACCTACTTGTTGCTGAAAGGACATCTGATCATGTGGTTTAGTATAATGAAGGTAAATAGTTTAACCCAATCAGTGCTGGAAGGACATCTGATTACATAGTTAAATATCATACCTCCCAAGTGTTCCTTTTTAGGAGGGACAGTGCCTCTTTTAGACCCAAATTCCCCTGTCACTCTTTCCCACCCTGGTGTCCCTCTTTTTAGGAGATCAGACTGTGTGGTGTGTATATAAGTGTATCACATTGTTCCAGAGCAAGAAAACTCTCACTAATTCTGTTTAAACTTTACTATGTGTTTCTATAAATTAAAATATATGAATAAAATAATTTGATCTTATTTTAAATAATTTATTCAGTTACACAAAAAGGTTTCAATAGGTCATGATATAACCTAAACATTCTCAGTAATGCTCCGTCCACCAGCCACGCCTTCTAAAACTAAAGCATCCCCCTTTGGCCATCTGAAATGTTGGGAGATATGCAGCATGAGATACAGATTATTTGCATGTTAACCCACAATTTGATGGAAATGCATCTTAATTACCTGGTTTAGTACTTTACAGATTTACAATTTCACCCACTCAGTCCCAGGAAAGCACCTGAAACACCCATAATTTAGTACTGTATTCATTTACAGTTTAACCCACTTTACGCTGGAATGGTATGTGGCTCCCAGGTTCAGTATCACACAGATTTATGGTTTAATCCACTAAATGATCACAAGGCATCTGAGAACATGGTAGAGAATTGTCCTCATTTAATAAAGTTGTTTTTTATTTTATTGTACAATTTGTGTTTACAATTTAAATTTCAAAAAAATCCAGCACAAAAATAAACAAAGAAAATGGATCCTACATTTGCCTGCTCCCACTGAAAATCTCTGCAGCTGCTCAGCACCCATTCGAACAGGCAATGCCGTGCACAATATGCTAGTTCCAAATAATTGTTATTAAGCTGTACAAAGTATGGTTTATGATCTATACAGGAATTCACTAGGAGCCCTTAAAGGGATAATAATGTTTTATTTAACTACATATTTGGCAAGCTCATAATACATAATGTCAAATTGCTTTTTTTCACACATTATATCCCTGTCAGTTAGATGCGTGGATCTGTTTACAAACAGCTTTCTGTCAGGCTATGAAAACACGGAGAGTGATACAATGAAAAAAAGACAGCAGACAGAGCACTAAGTGCTAAAGGGATATGGTTACATTGTACCACTATTCTGCTTTGATGAAAACTCTCTTGAAACAGAAATCCTGGGATCTTACTGTCAGGAACATAAAAGTGTAAAAACAAATCCTATATAATAATTCGCTAAAACGTGTGCAACAACACAGTCATGCGCAGTAGAGACTTCTGCGTGTGCTGCAGTCATACCCAGTAGAGACTGCCCGCGCCACGGGTGATACAGAGCTGGATGCTCCTTCTCTGTATCAGCCGCGACGCGGGCAGTCTCTACTGCGCATGACTGCCCCGCGACCGGCTGGCAGTGAAACTGTGGCCCTTGTAACAGGCTCTTCAACTAGTATATAATAAAAATATAGGCAATTTAATCGTTTGAATGCCAGAGGGGTACGTAACGTTGCACAACCCTCAGGTAATCAAAGGGTTAACATTACATATTCTGCAACTGTACAATATAGAAAGACAAAATAAAGGGTCACTGTCCCTTTAACACCTTTGCAATGCATTGGGAAATCACCATCTGAGGGGTTAATCAGACACTCGGTATGCATTTTCTGTTTCTTACTATAGTAGTTGTAAATGTGGTCCTGGAAGATACATTTTGAGACCTGCATTTACAAAGCTCCATAAAACATCTTAAATTATAATACACCCATTCAAAATGGAAAAACAAGCGGTATATTTAGGGTGCTTTTATTCTATAATTTGTTTGAATTGTAATTCATCTTGGCATATACAGAGCTGACAATGAGTGACAATGCAGTGATGGAAAAATGGCTCCATAGTATCTGTTCACTCATTGTTATAACCTTTTGAGTGACAAAGTGATGTGTAACACATTGCACTGGACTCCTTCCTGGCGCACAGAGTAAAAGTATCACAAAGAATAGGAGATCATGGAAAAGGAAGAATCCAAATAAAATAAAATGCAATGGGGGGAGAAGTAGGGGGTAATTCTAATCTAGCAGACCTCCTTTGTTATTAGCAGCCTGCTCTTGCACCTACACTTCTGTGTAGGCATTAGAGCAGTGGTTCTCAACTCTGGTCCTCAGGACCCACTAACAGGCCAGGACTTAGGAATTCCTCTGCCAGAGCACAGGTGTGGTGATCAGAGGCTCATTCACACTGATTAACTCACCTGTGCTCTAACAAGGAAATCATCAAATCCTGGCCTGTTAGTGGGTCCTGAGGACAGGAGTTGAGAACCACTGCATTAGAGTGAATGATGGATTTCTTGCATACTGGGGCACACTTTACAAAATCATTATGACTTTATTTTATAGACATGAACATCTTCCCTGTAGTATCTGCAGGAAAATGGAGAAATTTATCTATCTCTATTTTTTTCTTTCTTAGGGAGGAAGTTCATCAGGTTGCAGAAAAATCAGCATATTGGATATACTGATTGTTGCTAACATTTCCCTGTGATCATTAATGGATACCTTAATCTATCATATTTCCCTGCATAGTGTATGTGAAGACAAAAAATATGATGAACATTTTTCCAACATTAATGGGAGGCACACAAATGCAGATGGTACATGTGTATGAATGTGTTCACTGCCTATAATGGGATCCACTGGCAAAAAGTTAAGGGATATAGTTTGGTAATCTATCTATCACTCATAGAGGAATAGATGTTAACCAGATACAGTCCAATGAGGAATCAGTAAATGGCTAATGTGGAATGAAATCCTCTGACTCCCTTGTGTACTGACCAATTCATGGCTTGACAGATTCCCTCTCGTGTATGGTTTTGTGACTCCTAGTGGACGTGTGAAAGACTAATACTTGCCACAGTGTAGTTTTGTTTTCTGTTAGTTTGCTGTTGTAATTAAGTACTATAACTTAGTCCTCATGAAGGAAATCCTATATAATAATTCGCTAAAACGTGTGTAACGCCTCAGTCATGCACAGTAGAGACTGCTGCGCGTGCTGCAGTCAAGAGCAGTACAGACTGCCCGCACCACGGCTGATACAGAGCTGGACATCCTGCTCTGTATCAGCCACAGCGCGGGCAGGCGCTATTGAGCATGACTGCCCCGCGACCGGCTGGCAGTGGCACTGTGGCCTGTGTAACGTGCTCTTCAACTAGTGCTCTATATAAGGTAACTGTCACTTGATGCATTTCATCCCAATAAATTAGTCTACCGTTGCTAGAACTAACTAAGATTCAGTAAGATTTAATATTAATGCTGCATTAACGCCGTGAATGCTAGAGAGGTTTTCAAGGCATTACTTCACTAGGCACTGGAGATATGTCTAGTTTTCAGTGGTTAAACGGTTTGATTGTTAAGTTCCCACAGAGATTTCATTAGAAACTACAAAGTTCTACCACAACTAAAAACTTGGGAGCCACTGTTCATACTTAGCCTTGATGGCAATCATCTATCTATCTGTCTATCTCTTTTTTTTTTTTTTGAATTTATCAAAATGTGGCTCTCTCGGCATGTAGCATAAATGTGTGCCTGGAAATATATTTCATAAACTGCTTTGGACATACTGACAGCTGCAATTTATCAACATAAATTACTGTGCTTAGCTGAAGAGCTTTTGTCATCTGACGACAGTGAACTCCTGAAATTGGCTACTGCCCTCTTCAGTGATTATCTTGTTTTTTTTCCCCTAAGATCGAGACGTCCTTAGATAAAAGACACACAAGCACATAACCCGGAGAGGGAAATAATCACATTCTTTGAAACTATGTGGAAAAGCAGGCGCACAGAGTTCTATATAACTAGGGTCATTTTCCTGCCCAGGTCAGGTAATAGATCACTTACTGAAGGGAAAAAGCCAAGGATTCTTTTTAAGCCGTGGCACTTAAACATACCATCTCTTTTGTTTAATCACACCAAACACCGATCGTCAGTATTTGCTTCTAAACCCTCACTGACAGATACAGAAATGATGGTTAGCAAGACAGGATCTGTGATGTCCTCTTCACACTCTAAGTAATATTTTGAAGGATCTTGTTAACAGCTTCTTAATAATGGTGACACTGGATGACTCTGGAGTGCTTACGAAAATTACAGCCCTCATTTAGAAAATGACTAAAAGTATCATGTTATTTGATTTACAAAACTGTTGAGATATTCTCTTCAGCAGCATTTTAACTCAGTACAGATGCTATTTACAAAATAGTTCATTTTGTAAAAGGAAAAAAAAAGGTGTTTGCTAGCCTTCTAATCCATATCACATACGTGCTTATTACTTCTGAACTCTAACAAATAAAGCTAAAGTTTGGATGTGAAGAAGTCTGTATCATTACCCTTAACCCTTTGAGTGACAGATGGGTATGCAATGGATTGCAAAGCAATGTGTTGCCTACCACAGCAGCTCCAATTAATATTCATAGTATTTGGGCCATGGAGAGTGTTATTTCAATACTGTCAGAGTTGTAGTTCAAGTATAACTGAATGATAAAGTATTCCCCTTCTGCCCCTTTTACCTAGTGTAAGCCGCCTCCCCTCAGATGGCAAATCTGGTCTCTTGACCGGACAGATTGCAGCAAGGGACAATCTTCTTACTGTGGGCATAAGGAAAACCCTGCCTCCCTGGACAGGTTTTTCCTTATGCTCACTGAAGATTGTCCCTCTCTGCGATCCATCTCGACAGTCTTGCTGCTCTGAGGTGAGCAGTGCTACATCCATAAAAGGGGCGGGAGGGGGATACTTTATCATTCAATTACTCTTGAACTACAATTCGGACAGTATTGAAATAACACTCTCCATGGCCCAAATACTATGAAGATTAATTGGAGCTGCTTTTATTGTGAAACAATAAAAAGGGATAGTAATACTTAAAATGTAAAAAAAAAATAAATGTTGTAGTGTTTATTCCCCTGAGTAAAACAAGGGTACTCCCACAGCTGAGAGATATTTTATTAAAAAATTATAACAACTCAAACTTGAATTTTTTAAGTGCAATATCACCGTGGCCAGAAAATTTACAGTGGCGACGTTGCTACACCATCCTATGGACTGCTCTGGTCTGTAGACCATAAATCTCCATAGGATGGCGTAGCAACAGCGCCACTGTAAATTTTTAGGCTACTGTGATATTGTACCCAAAAAATTCCAGTTTGAGCTGTTATAATTTTTTAATACAATATCTCTCAGCAGTGGGAGTACCCTTGTTTTATTCGGGGACATAAACACTACAACATATATTTTTTACGTCTTAAGTATTACTATCCCTTTAAACCCTGCAAAACTGGTCCAAATCCATGAAGTTGGAAAAAAATGTTGCTCCTTTCCAGACTGTGAGTAGCTAACTTTATTGGACAAAAACAACAAAATAAGGTTTACTGAACAGAAGACTACATAGAAAAAAGGTACAATGTGTTTTGTACTTTAGATCAAGAATAAAAAGAATGTGGCTATAATGTGGCAAAAAAAAAAAAAAAAAAAACATTAAAGGAGATCTTTCACCCCTTTACAACTTTGCCTAGTTTTGTCATACATTGCAGATAATGAAAAGTGTATACATTTAAAATAAATAAATAAATACATAAATACAGCACTTTACCTACTTACAGGCAGACTGCGGTTACCTGATCTGTACAGCAGTCTGATGCTCTGCCTCTCTTTATCCAGTCTCCTCCGAAGACTGAGGCTTTCTGTCTGTAAGCTGGAGCGCTCTCATTGGCCAGAAAATGATCTCTGCCAATGAGAGCGCTCCAGTTTACAGACAGAAAGCCTCCATCATCGGAGGGGGCTGGATAGAGAGTGGCGGAGTGGCAGACTGTGGTACAGATCAGGTAACCGCAGTCTGCCTGTAAGTAGGCAAAGAGTTGTATTTATCCTTTTAATTTCACCAAACAAGCATTTTTTTAAAAAATGTATACACTTTTCATTATCTACGTTATATGACAAAACTATTTTGGCGAAGTTGTAAAGGGGAGAAAGATCCCCTTCAAATCAGACATTCAAGTTCTCCTGCAGTCGGTTAAAAGAGAGGAGAACTTTAGCTTCATGATCACTTATGATTTCCTCTTACTGATATGAATTAAATAACCAACATAGTACAGGGGACTATCTGTACTATAACTTACATTTCCCTTGAGTGTGAATTATAACATCAGCTTTAATGATATTATAAACATTTATTTTATTTTAATAAGTGTTCAATGACATGAGTATCTGTAAAATGAGTTCAGTAACATACCCATAGGGATATGTGTCAGAACTAAACTGTTGGGTATTTATTTGAAAATTGATTATCCACTTTATATCAACTTTAGTGTAAAGGGAGACTTATGAGTTACTAATTACAGGGCTGAAATCAATACTTATTATGGTGCTGTAGTTAGTCACTTAATTCATTTGACAGATACTATCCTCTATTACCTACTGTACAGTCCATTAATCCTCTAGTAGGATTAGGATTGGGTCATATATAAATAAAGGCAAACTCTATCTGGAGCAAACCAACTGCACCATAGGGGACAAATATATGTTCCCCCAAATCCTCAGACTTAAATGGGGCTTTTAACCCCATAGATGCTAGACAGGCCTCCAACGTATTGCTTTGCCCAGTGCTGGAGAGCTCTCTAGCATTCCATTTAAAGCAATAGGTATTTTTCTTTGTCTCCTATGGGGCAGTTGCACCCGAATTGGTGGACTCGTTATGCATAAGGCCCGCTATCTTCCTATCTAATGTAATTTTTCAATAAAAATATATGACATCCTTTTGATATTATGCTGAGCATGCAGTTAAAAGCTGTGGCCAGTTCTATCCACCACAATTTTAATTTGTCAGCCAGTGATTGATATGTATATCAGAATTTTTGCCCTGCTAGTTATGGCAATTTATTAACCCTCTGAGTGGCAGAGGGGTGCTCGACCAATTACTTTGCAATGTGTTTCTAACCCCTGGCATTTCAAAAGGTTAAGCCTATGAAGTAACTGAATTTCAATAGCTAAATGACATATTTGAAATGGTAAAATTCTGTTTGAGTCTCTAAATGAACAAATTTGTACATAATTTTTCTGAATAAATAGGTTGATTTTGAAAAAGACAGTAAATGATGAGGATGCATGCATTATACATAAGCAAACTTTTCTCTGTCCTGAAGATGGTTAGAAGTTTTAGTTTTGTATTCCATGCTCATTAGCGAGAAATACAAATGCAATTATTTTGGGAGCCAGGTGTATGCTATGTTCTTTTATATAAACACCATTATATTAGATGTGCAACTCTTTTCTCATCTGATGAAGTAAGCTTATTGTGCAAAACGCATTAGGAGGTAGGAATTTTGTACCATTCTCATCAGTTTGCTATGTTTTTATACTTGCAACAAGAAAACTCTTCTTTCAGATGGCCACTCATAATTTATTGTTAAAGGGATAGTAATATTTAAATTTGTCAACATTGCATCTTGTAGTGCTTAAAAAAAAGAAATGAAATGCCCCCAGTGCCATCTTTTTGGTTTGCAAGCACACCCAGAAGACCGTTTCAGTGAAGGGTATCTTTTGCAATAACAAGATCTCGGCTCTGCTGCAGAGCCACCGGCTGGTCCCAGGACCGGATTCCCTTGTAGTCATCCCACTGCACAAAAAAGGTGATAAGGAGGATCTAAAAGACAGTCAAGACCAAATAGAGGTCCCTTTTACTGGGTGGGAAACTTGTGTTCCATATGGACTATAGAGAAAATGATTTAACAGGTAAGAACACTAAAATCCTATTTTCTCTTACATGCAATATGGAACATAGGTACCATGGGAATGTATAAACACTAAGCTCTCAGAGGTGGGGAAAAAGGAGAATAGAACTCACATCTGTCCCCATGATACCAGAGTTCCCTAAGATTATCCAGGATCGGAATAGCCCAAGCAGAAGAAATTGTCAATGGACACTGAATTTACACAGCACACAAGAACAAGAGCCAACGGGGCTCAAACATCTGGACAACAGAATGGCAACCAAGTATGCAGGTTCCTAGACAGGCAAAGCTGCCTGAATTACCTCCTGGCTAAGGCTGGCTTCATCCAAAGCCAGGACACCAACACAGTAGTGCATAGAAAAGGTATGCAAGAAGGACCAAGTCACTGCCTTGCACAACTGCTCAACCAAGGACTTATTCTTGTAGGCCCGGGAGGCCCCCACAGACCTAGTAGAATGTGCTGTGACCTTAAAGGGAACAGGTTTCCTTCTGAGCTCATACACCTAACAAATGGAAGCCTTAATCCAAGAGGCCACAGTGACCTTGGAAGCAGCTTGACTCACCCCGGGACCCTCAGGAATGATAGTTAACCTTAAGAAAAGGTTCAGTGCAGTGCACATACGATTTGAGGCTTCACACCAACAAATGGAGATCCTTCTCTTTGCCAGACTTACAGTCAGGACAAAAGGAAGGCACAGCAATCTCCTGATGTGAAACTGAGAAACCACCTTAGGAAGACACTCCTGAGAGGTTTGAAGCACTGTCTTGTCCTTATGAAAGGCCAGTTAAGGTCGCTTGCAACACAAGGCCTGCAACTATCAACACTGCGGAGAGTAACTACTGCCAAAAGAAAAAACATCTTAAGCGTCAATTAACTTAAGGGTATGAAAGCAAGGGGCTCAAAAGGATGCCTCTGCAAAACTCCCAGTTCCCATGAAGGAGTGGGAGCCTTAAAACATGGCCCACCCCTTGACATCAGGGATGGTGGCAATACATCACTGGAAGAACACAGAAAGAGCCGAAATTTGAGCTCAAGCCGAGTCCTTTGTTCATTCCATTCTGGAGAAAAGATGACACCAAACTCCTGCGAGGACACAGACTTGTCCACGCACCACAAATGAAAAACAGACCATACCCTATAGTAGGCTTTGGAAGAGACAGGCTTGCAGGACTGTATCATAGTGGGAATGACCTAAGTGGAGAACCCTTTTCTCCTCAAGGTGTGGGCTTCAACAGCCATGCCGTCAAAGCCAACTTTTCCACATCCTTGTGCCACAGGTAACCCTGAAGTAGGAGTCCTGTCCTGGGAGAAAAATGGAGTGGATCCTGAATGGAAAGACTGGCCAGTTCCGCAAACCGTGCCCTCCTGGTCCAATAAGGAGTGACCAGAATTACGGCCGCACCATCCATCCTGATCTTCCTGGGTACCCTGGAAAAGAGACGAATCGGTAGAAAGACATAAGTGAGGTGGACAGCAAAAAGATAGAAAAAGAAAGAACAGAGCGCCAATAGTGCGTTATCCCAATATATCAATTATCAGCATATAATATATAGATGCACTCACATTAGCAAAAGGTTGATCCAAAGACATATGTCTATGATCAACAATAAGCACTTTCAGGGTACTTTACCCGTCCCTGTCTGGGTTATACGATCTCCAACTCCGAAGTCCAGATGAGAAGGACGTATCTTCAATCAACACCATATGTAGAATAAATAAACTCGTAGCTGTAATCTTCCAATAAAAAATATATTTATTCCTAAAAACAAGATCAATGCCAAATAGCAAAAATAGGCTCCAGGGAACGCGTTTCGCAGCACCCACGGCTGCTTTATCAACCAATCTGGCCTTAGTAAAAAGAAAAAAGCAAACGGCTACAGAGTAACAAAATTTAAAACCTACATAACTGTATCTGATTGGATAACCATCTCTCATAGCAATTAGGATACAATGTAGCTATCCCAAATCATCGATATCATCTAGACCCGATTAATCCATAAAGATCCTGCCTACACATATCTCCACCCCAAATAAACCCCGCAATCCTAAAATATAACTATCTGAGTGCCAGGGAAGCAAAACCGCCGCACCTGCAGACTCCGCTTCCATCCGGCAACCAAATCCCTCCACATCCCTCAGGGAGACAAAGAAACATGCCATGGAACAGAAAACCCTGGTCCCCGCGCATATCTATCATCCCCAAGAGATGTGGACAAAAATCAACAAATCCTCTTTGGAAATCTCGGAACAGATAGCCTCCATCAGCTGTTCACTCACTGTTAACCCAGGAGGAGGCAAAAATAAGTCTCAGTGCCACTCCAGTGGCCGCACAGTTGGCCCTGAGGATAGAGTCCAGCTTCTTTTATGCTGGGTCCTTCAAACCTGATGCATCTGCCAAAGGTAGAGCAGTAGACTTAGCCAAGTAGACACTGGGGGATCCACGGTTGAAGGAAAGGCCCACTATGCCAAAGCAACCTCCAAAAAGAGGTACTGCATAGAGAACCATTTGGTGATAGACAGCCGCTTGTCTGGGGTCTTCCACTCATCCAGAAGGATCTGATCGAGAGTGGCATTGAGGAAAAAAATGTTGAAGATGTCTCTGGAAGACATGTGTAGAAGAAGAACCCTCATCAGAGGTGTCAGAGACCTGAAGCGTCTCCAAACCAGTTCTAATGAGTCCCTCATCTGAGGGAAGGGGGTCATTCGCATAAGAGTCCCCATCGGAGTAGGAAGAGCCCATCATCATATTCCCCTCCTCATCCTCCCCTTCAGACAATTCCTCCTCTGAGGAAGCCCCAAGAACACTCAGAGATAGGGGTCACATATTTAAAGGTAGTGGGGTGCTTCCAACATTGGAGAACCCCCCTGAAGGGAGAAAGTGATTTTGGCCACTGAGGACAACAGTGTTTTAACCAAGCTGTCTCTTGTTCATTGCTGGAGGGCCTCGCTGTAGTAGTAGGGGCCACAGTACAAGCGGGGCAGAGCGATCCAGAATACTCTCTACAGAGCCCATTTTGACATGAAGAACAGCAAGCAAGAAAAATGAGTTCTTAGTGTTAGATTTACCCCCGTGTGTCTTACAATCTGACATCCTGACACTAAAAGTGTCTCAAACTATTATAAATGAGCAGTAACAATGGCCCAGACTAATAATTCACCCTAGAAAGCCCAGAAATTCACTTATCTGGCAGGACAGAAGAAGAGCAAGGAGAGTCTGAGAGCAAGTAAAGTGATGACTGCAAAACTGGCATCCAATTGGAAGAAAGCCAGCAAAATGGGCATTCTGGGAAACATTTTTTTTGCTGTTGCCTAGCAATGCTTACCCTCCTGCCCTTCGACTGCAACCCCAAGACACTCAGGATCTGAACCAAATGAAAGGGCACGAGGAGACAAGAAGAAAGAGCCCACTGTGACTTCTGTATGTCCAACAGGTGCCTAGATATGTCTCAATGAAGTTTGCCCACAGAAGTCAATGGAGAAAAATGGTGGTGGCGCAGGCACCCGTTCTTAAAGGGGCTGCGATACAAATTTGGGCAGCATGTCATAGTGGGTACTGTAGGCGAGGGGAGAGGTTATGTTGGAAGAGTGGCTGGGAGTTTCCACCTACAAGACTCTTGTCTTTTGAGATGTATCCTGCCCTCCAAAGGAGGGACTCAACCCCCATGGTACCGGACTTCCATACTGGAAGTAAAAGAAAAAGGCATCCGGTAAGAAGACACAATGTCCCCAAAAAATACATTTTCTGCAATCTAAATTTGGGCAAAAAGGACTTAAGATCATTGGAGACTACCTACTTCACTTGCATTTTGCAGATGATATCATACTCTTTGCCAGTAGTCCTGAAGACCTGCAAGAACACATTGAAGAGCTACAACAGGAAAGCAACAATTTTGGTCTAACGATGAATATCGACAAAAGAAAAACAAGTTTAACAAAGTTTTAACAAATTCAATATCCAAAGGAATATCACAGAATATGGACAAGAACTAAAAGAAGTAGACAAGTATGCTTACCTTGAACAAGAAATATCAACAGATGGAAAAGCATGATGGTAATTGAGCCACAAATAAAATTAGGATGGCAAACATTTGGAAAACTTGGTAGTACTGTCTTTAAAGTGGATGTATCACCTACATATGTGTTAGGCGAAATAGTTAGGTTATATAGCAAATATGATTAAAAAAAAAATAGACACTTTTAAAGCGTTATTTTGTCAACATTCAAGTTAAAAACTCTGCCATGTACCTACTTCTGCATAGACTACGGATACCTGTTCTGTAACTGCAGTCCGTCACTATGCCTCTACTCCCCTCCCACTATCCAGCCTCCTCCGATGACTGAGGCTTTCTGCCTGTAAGCTGAAGTGGTCTCATTGGCAGAGATCAATATCTAGATCCAGAAGATACGATTTCAGAGTAGAGTTAAAGACGGGGGTGTGGGCTTGTTCTAGACATAGAGAGAGAGGTATGGTATTCCATAGGTAAGGATCGGAAAGTCAAAAAGGCTTGGTTTGAGACCGTAAAGGGTGGAGGGTGCGGATGGTGTAACAAGAAGGAAATTGTGGTGAAGGAGGCAGCAGGGAATATAAGAGATGAGGGAAGAGATGTAAGGAGGGGCAGCAGTATGGAGATCATTAAAGGTAAGGAGAACGACTTTGTAAGTGATACGTTGCTGAATAGGGAACAACGACAGATGACTAAGAATTATGTGAGCAGGTTCAGTTTTTGGGGAGAGTGTGGTGATTCCTGCTGCTAAGCTTAAGACAGATTGCATAGGGGAAAGATGGGGAGCAGGGAGGCCAGTTAGTAGGGCATTGCAATAGTCTAAGCAGGACAGAATGAGGGAATGCACAAGAGTAGTAGTTTTGTGATAGCGGAACGGGTGGATTTTACCAATGTTGCAGAGAAAGTAGAGACATGTTCTAGCCACATAGTTAAACTGAGGGGAGAAGGAAAGGGATGAATCAAATATGGTAGGGTACTGTGTACTAATAAGGTAAAATGTATCAATATGTAAGTGTCCCAAAATATAGAGTAGTCGTATTGGTTACATAGTATCACACTGTCAGCCTTGGTTGCATATGATGAATTACTGAGAAATAGTGTACCTCTCCACTCTATGATCCTTTGCTTTCTGGGATGTGTGTGGATGGGAGCCTCTAATTTCTTACTGGCCCCCCAAAAAACTGTGAGGGAAGGCTGCCTCCACTGCAGCTCTACCTTAGATAGAAATTCAGGCTGTATTTCAAAGTGGCAGGTGCTCACCCAGGTGTCTGGAACTCTGATAGCCTATGTAGTGGCTAGTACTCCAAAAGGCTGCCTCAGCTAGTACTGTTTCCTTTAACGGATTATCTTATAATGACACAACGTAGCAAGAAAGTCAGACTATAAAACATTAATGATGCTAGGGTTTAGACATTTTCGGTACCCTAACATCACAATTTAGGGTATGGTCAATGTGTTAACATTTTGTTTATTGGAAAAAATTAATCACCAACCATACTGATATCACTAACACCATTTATAGCACAATTACAACATTACAGCATAAGGAACTGAATCACCAATATCCATATGTACAAGTTCCCAACTCCCCACAAGCATTAGGCTTCAGCAGTCCTGACTGGATCATATTGGCAAAATGTCCACCAAGCTGTAAACTGAAAGTGACTACCTGATTAAACTGAGGACACTGAGGACACTGTACCTAAAAAATTTAAGTTTGAGCTGCAATAACTTTTGCATAAAACACCTCTCAGCAGTGGGAGTACCCTTGTTTTACTCAGGAGGATAAACCCTGCAATATATAGGTTTCTACATATTAAGCATTACTATCCATTTAAATGCATTTGTAATCCTTGCATTTTTTTAAATAGAATTTGGTATTCACTGAGATACTTGCTTTTAAATTTCAGGCCCTTACGTCACTTCAGGACAGGCTGCGAGTACAGCTCTGTATCGCAGCCTGTCAATCTTCATCTGTTCCCCTCTCCACATAGTGCCTCTTTCCAACCACCTCCGATGATGGAGGATTTCTCTAGAGAGCTCCAGCTTTCATATAGAAATCCACTGTCATCGGAGGAGGTTGGAACGAGGTGTTACACAAGGAGGGGAACAGATGAAGATTGACAGGCTGAGGTATAAAGTTGTACCCACAGCCTGTCCTGAAGTGACATAACGGCCTTAAGTTTAAAAGCAAGTATCTATGAATACCGAATTATATTTAAAAAAATGTAAGGATTACAAATGCATTGCAAATGAGCATTCAAATAAAGCCAACTTTAAAATAGGTGATAGTTTCCCTTTAAAAGGATAGTAATATTTCATAATAAAAGCAGCTCCAATTAATCTTCATAGTATTTGGGCCATGGAGAGTGTTATTTCAGTACAGTCAGACTTGTAGTTAAAGAGTAATTGAATGATAAAGTATCCCCCTCCTTTTACTGATGTAACACTGCTCAGCTTAGAACAGCAGGATTTTGTCCAGGTGGATTGCAGAGAGGGACAATCTTCAATTAAGATAAGGGAAAAACCTGAAGAACCTGTCAACGGGGTCAGGGCTTTCATTGTTCTCACAGTAAGAAGATTGTCCCTTGCTGTGAGCTGTCTGGTCTGTGGACCAGATTCCACATCTGAGGGGAGATGGCTTACACTAGATAAAAGGGGCAGGAGGGGAATACTTTATCATTCAATTACTCTTGAACTACAACTCTGACAGTATTGAAATAACACTCTCTATGGCTTAAATACTATGAAGGTTAATTGGAGCTGCTGTTTTTGTGAAACATTACTATCCCTTTAAGTAAATGCTGGCCACTGTCAACTATGTATATTGTCCCATTATTGTATCCCCTTTTGATTTCAATTTGTAATTCATTTTTTTTAGACCAGAATGTTCAAAATCATAATATCATGTTTGAAAACTGAAGGCCTTAGCACCACTGTTTCAAAAAACATGGTAAGAAACAATACATTTGTTGTTTAAACTGGAGTTGACATCCATTTTACTTTACATATATTGTACTGTTACACTGGACAGGACCCAATTTTAAGACCATTTCTTTAATATAATCTTATGTATAAACTGAAATTAATTCCTTGAAAATTTACTGATTATTTTATAACCAATAAAATGTAGGGTCCTTTGTTGATAAAAATGGTAATCTTGTGAAATATTTCATGTAGATTGCTACAGCTTTTAATATGAGTCAGAAGACTTATTCCATACTTTATATTACTTTAAAGGATGTACAGAATTATGCTCATTAAGACAAAGCTGCTTCTGGATTATCACTTTACAATATTCATTCTGAATTATATCTGTAAAACGGTGGATGGAAAGGTTGAAGAGGAATTAAAAGAGAATTGATGAAGTACTGTTTTGATTATCATCTCAGCTGTTAGAAACCCACTTATAAAACACTAATTGCTAATGGGATGGAATAGAAAACCAGGAGTTATTATTATTATTAAATGACTGAGGAGGCCAGAAAAGTAAGTTTTAATTAATAACAGAAATCATTTTCAAAGATGATCATTTGATTGCAGTCATTAATGTAACTACCCCCAGTATGGATGTTTTGGCAGAACATGCATAAGTAATTTACTGCTGTTTTTCTTATCACCCCATAAATTAAATTGTGTACTAAAGTTCTTTATAAAGCCCCCGTTATATAGAGATAAGCAGTAAGCAGGATACAAAATTATATATGTGTGTGTGTGTGTGATTTATTTCTATAAAACAAAGAAACTGTCAACATTTTGTCATTTACTAGAGGTGGTGGTTTGTCTTGATAAATGTCTCTAGTAAAGATCAAGATGTTGACAATTTATTTGTGTTATTGAGTTAAAAGGATAGTAATGTTTCATAATAAAAGCAGCTCTTATTAATCATCATAGTGTTTGGACTTTGGAGAGTGTTATTTCAGTTCTGTCAGAGTTGTAGTTCAAAAGTAATTCAATGATAAAGTGTCCCCCTCCTGCCCCTTTTACTGATGTAACACTGTTCAGCCAGATCAGAAGGGAGGTGCCCAGGTAGACTGCATAGAGGGACAATCTTCAATTAAGATAAGGGAAAAACCTGAAAAACTTGTCAAGGGGGGCAGGGCTTTCATTGTTCTCATAGAAAGAAAATTGTCCCCTGCTGTTATCTGACTGGTCTTACAACCAGATTCCACATCTGAGAAGAGATGGCTTACACTAGGTAAAAGGGCCGGGAAGAGAAACTTTGCTTGTGAATATCTCTCAAACCATAAATGTTTGAGAGATAAGACATATCGTTCTTCATGTTTTTTAATGCCTAAAAAATAAAATAAAGAAAAAAACAAAGTATTACTATCCCTTTAAATTACACATAACCATAAGCCAAGCAAATGCCTTTCCTTAATGGACACTCATAGGGAGATACTGTAGATATGTATAGGGAATGGTTGTGTTGAGAGGTTGTGTTAAACTTCTTTTCACTTAGAAAACCAACAAAACTTGTAATTCGGACAAGGATGCCCACAGTTTTGCATACAACTGTATGATTTACATTTGTATAAATACATACTTGGTGGGAAGCATTCTATTAAACTAATGGCCAGTCACCTACCCAAGTAACAAACATTTTACCTACTGGTATATAAGGGAACTGGGAGAAATTAAATATCTACATAACTATAATTTTTACATATATAGCAATTCTATTTCACCCAATTACTTAAAAAAAGTTCCATTCAAATCAATAACAATTTTGAATGTATGTAGAAGTGAGGAGCACGTTAGAATGAACTTTTGTCAATGAGACTTACAGTGTGTAAAATTCACAAATGCACTGTTGTGCATGTATATGAAATTATACCAGCTCTCGGTAACTGTTCTCTGCTGCCCCTAGTGCTAGAGAGCTACTGGTCCCACAGGTGATGTGAGAGAGAGACTGCAGAAAAGAGAGGACAGAAGCCAGCCCTGGTGAAAAGATAAGGTATCTGTTGTGCTTCAGCGGTAAGAGGGATAAGTAACTAGAACTTTGCTTGAGTGTTTGTGCACTGTGATGACTGAAGGAACCTCAGACACACAAACTGAAGCAAATGTTCTTATAAGAACTGGAGCAATTCTGGAACAAACCAACTGCCCTATAGGGGACAGATCAAAACGCATTTATTTGTGGGACTTTTAACCCCTTGAGTGCTATAGGTTTCCAATGAATTAATTTGCAATGCATTGGTAAAAGCCTCTAGAATTTATGGGGTTAAAAGCCTCATTTAAATCAATGGGAGCTGTTGGCACTTCTGATTTAGTTGGTTTAGTCCACAATTGGTCATCTTTTTACTTAGTACATTAGCCTGTGTGTTAAATAAACAAACAAAAAATAAATAGAAATCAGGAGCTGTGATTGACCAGCAGATGCACAGTACTACTTGGTTGAGACAGAGCAGGACTCCTGCTGCAGAGGTGGATATATAGTTAAAGGTGGGCGACTGACTGCCTCATCATGTATTTTAGACCTTAGCGTGCTATAGAGGTGTGCATCTTGTTACACACATATGTGGCACTGACAGGGTTCATGAAAAAGGACAAAAAGCAGAGGACAGAATAGAATACACAGTAAGTGTGGTCTCCTCAGTTTAACCCCTGAGGACTTGCCTAAAAGGACGGTCCTGGCACGTCACATTTTTTTACGCACATCGCTTCTGTTAGGGTTGCCACCCAGCTGGTATTTTATCGGCAGGCCGGTAGAAAATTGGCTTCTGTCTATGGAGGGAAAGCCATTGCCAGTATTTTTTTTGAAGAAAAGGTGGCAACCCTTGCTCCTGCAGAAAACAGCTAGCTGTGAATGATAGTAGTAGCCAGCAGATGAAGGTCCTCCAATTGATTACTCTTGTCTTAGTGCATTTGTTCCAGAGAATAACATAGGAATTGGAGAGTTTATGACATTGGAGTGTATGTTTCATTTTTATCACACCTTAGTGTGTCTTCCCTCACCTGTTGGGACCTAGAATAACCATCCAATACTGTATGCACTTAACCTTTAAGTACTCAGTATGTGTGCCTTATTCACATTAGATTGTAAGTTCTAGGGCAAGGACCCCACTCCCATAATTTCACTCTGTATAGCATTTGTATAACCATGTATTGTCTGAACCCTTAAAGGGATAGTAATGTTTCATAATAAAAGCAGCTCTAATTAATCATCATAGTATTTGGACTTTGGAGAGTGTTATTTCAATTCTGTCAGAGTTGTAGTTCAAGAGTAATTCAATGACAAAGTGTCCCCCTCCCGCCCCTTTTACTGATGTCACACTGTTCAGCCAGATCAGAAGGGAGGTGCCCAGGTAGTCTGCAGAGAGGGACAATCTTCAATTAAGACAAGGGAACAACCTGAAAAGATTGTCAAGGGGGGCAGGGCTTTCATTGTTCTCATAGGAAGAAGACTGTCCCCTGCTGTTATCTGTCTGGTCTATGGACTGCATTCCACATCTTAGAAGAGATGGCTTACACTAGGTAAAAGGGGTGGGAGGGGAAAACTTTGCTTGTGAATATCTCTCAAACCTCTGTGGTTTGAGAGATAAGACATATCGTTCTTCATGTTTTTTAATGCCTACAAAATAAAATAAAGAAAAAACGAAGTATTACTATCCCTTTAAATTATAAAGCGCTGTGTACACTTGTGTCACTATATAAATAAACCTAAAAATGCATGCTTGTAGAGATCATACAAAAAGTTTAGTAATTGAGGTGAATCAGTAATGACTAAAATAACTTTCTTGACAGCAAATATATATATATATATATATATATATACACACATTTTTTTCTTGTTCACTTTCTTTTCTCTTTTTTAATTAAGACCTGAAACAGTGTGTGATGCCTTTAATGACAAAGAATCGTACGCGCACTTTATGAAGGACATAAATCCCAGTCATTAATCGTACTCAATGCATTTGACATATTTTTTTCACATCAGTAATTGATCTGCAGTAGGGTATTGGGATATAATGTCAGTGTGAATTAGACAGTTCCTTTTCATTGTCTTACAAAAGGGCTTTAATCCCAGTCAAAGGTATTCAAGCTTTTAAGAATTTTTATCACTATGTCAAGAACAAATGTGATAGCTCAATTGCTTGGAAAACATTACCTTTCAAGTAAAGAATGAAGGATCCGTTTTTTTTTTTTTTATAAGATAATACGGCATGGTCTGAATTTACTTTTTCTTTTCTATTTTTTATCAGTTATCAAACACTTTTTAAACCCACTGCATGCAAGATATGCCTTTGAATAGATTACGTTACACTGCAGAGGTTTCTGACATCAAAGGGCAATTATCAAGCTGTATTATGTCTGACCTTTGGGAGAAGACTTTGTAAAAGGCCTGGGGCTGAGTTGTGCAACCCCAAAATTGCTCCAATTATCTGTTTGGCAAGATTTTCAGCTGACTAGAACATGACTAGAAAATCTGTGGCTAACAGCCACTAACTTTATAGGTTACAGGCTTGAATGCCCTTCAGAAGCAGTCTATGGAAACTGAATACACAGTCCATCATTGTAGGGAAAGCTTTTAAATATTTCTGTTCAGGTCTAACTTACAACAAAGTTGTCCTGGAAAGGGGGTGACTCTTGTCAGACCCCCTATATCAGCCCACCTGCTGATCCGCATTGGTTGACGATGCAACCAAGGCATCATCAATAGGTTTGCTCTCTGGGGATCAGACCTTCTGAAAGGGCACTATCGAGGTAATAGTCACCCTTTAAAGTGGACCTGTTGCCTACATAGACCATTAAATGCATACATTCAAACTGTCTATAACTTGTGATTTTTGTTGTTTAGGTTTAATTATTTTAGAGATATTTCATTTAGTAGCTGTGAAATTTAATCTCAGCAGAGCTTTGTTCTCTGACTTGGTCAGATAAAGCTGCATAATTATGCACAGGTCCAGAAAATAACCTTTGACTTCTAAGGCTGCATAGGACCCACCGAATTCCACCAGAGGGCCCATATTTATAAACGCAAACTGGAGTTATTCTGGAGTAAACCAATAGCACCCATAGGGGACAAATAAATAATTCCTGTTAAATTAGGAGACCTCTCTAGTATTCAAGAGATTAAAATGCTCTATTCAAGTGCATGGGAATTTAGTAGTTCTTATTTGGCTCCTGTGGTGCAGTTGGTTTACTCTACAATAATAACACTTTGTTGTCATTGTCGGAGACCATTCATGGAATTAAAAGCCCCATTTATATCAACGGTTGTTTCTGTCTCCCCCTATGTTGCATTTGGTTTGCTCCAGAATTGCACATATTTCACTTGATGAATTAGGCCCTGTGTGCACAGCAAATCATCTAGATGTAGTGGAAAGCTGCCCTATCGATAAGCACCCTTTCACTGGCTAGCTTGGAGTGAATGCCATTTAAATGTGCATAACCATATTTAATGTTTGGTTGTTAATGTCCCTTTAAATTGCTAAATTAATTCCTGATCAATCAGTGTATTCAGTCCATGGCTATCCTGACTTTTTCTATGATATCCACTGATTAACTCAATCATAACCAGTGACTTGTATTGTAAGGAAGACTGTGAGCCTTATGTATAAAAGCAAAGTAGATTAAAGGGATAGTAATGTTTCATAATAAAAGCAGCTCTAATTAATCATCACAGTATTTGGACTTTGGAGAGTGTTACTTCAATTCTGTCAGAGTTGTACTTCTAGAATAATTCAATGACAAAGTATCCCCCTCCCGCCCCTTTTACTGATGTCACACTGCTCAGCCAGATCAGAAGAGAGGTGCCCAGGTAGATTGCAGAGAGGGACAATCTTCAATTAAGCTAAGGGAAAAACCTGAAAAACTTGTCAAGGGGGGCATGGATTTCATTGTTTTCATAGGAATAAGAGTGTCCCCTTCTGTTACCTGTCTTAAGCAGAAGAGATGGCTTACACTAGGTGAAAGGAAGGGGAAACTTTGCTTGTGAATATCTCTTAAACCACAAAGGTTTGAGATATAAGACTTATATCATTCTTCATATTTTTTTAATGCCTACAAAATAAAATAAAGTTAAAATGAAGTATTACTATCCCTTTAAATCTGGGTCACATCCCCTGCACCATAGCAAGCAAATGCAAATTTTAGTTGATTGGTGGCCTGACCGTTAGAGGAGATGGTGGCACACTAGGTTCGCTCCGGGCCCTATTAGCATTTAACTAGCTCATTTGGCTATCATCGGCTTCCTTTCTACTCTGGAATATTCCCCCTTACTACTGGGATCATCCTTAAATGCGGGGGAAAAGGAGTAAATCCCAAAAAATCACGGTATTTCTCAAGGAGAACAATATGTTGCAGACAACCCCTGCTTCGGCCTTTCTGATCCCAAAATGGCGGATCGAAGTTTGGGCTCCCCATCACTCAGCGCTCGAGACAGTTTGCAGGAGGTTGATCTGGGAGCATGCCAGGGGAAGATAGATCTGCGGTTCTTTGCTAACAAGGATGACATTCATTCTCTACCCACAAGATCGGATTTGGAGGCCCTGATTGAAAGGTTCTGTGACTCCCTCCGTGGCGACATTGTGGATTTCAGCAGAGACGTGAAACAGATTGGGTCCTGTGTTGCGGACCTGGAGGAAACTAATGTTGCGATTTTGAATGAACAGCAACCGACCAGCGCGGGAAGATTTTTGCTTCCATCCTGAAAGTGGACCCTATGCTGGTGCAGACTGGGAGGATTCATAGGGCCTTGCGGCCTCATGAGCAGAATGGAGAGAAGCCTTGTGATGTTATTTGCTGTCTGGTATGGTTCCGTCAGAAGGATGAAATCAGGCGATTAGCTTGCCAACTACATTCTCTCCGCTGGGAATATGCAGACTTACAACTCTTTAATGACCTTTCAGCTTATACCCTTCAACTACGCAGCACCTTCAAACCCCTGCCGGATGCTCTACGAGACAACCATGTCTCTTATAGGTGAGGCTTTCCTTTTGCTCTTACTGTCTCCCACGAGGGCTCCACATTCACTGTTAAAGACTCTGAGGACGTGGCTTAATTATGCTCTCAGTTGAATTTTGCCCAAGTGCAACTGTGGGATCCCATCATCCTTAAAGGGATAGTAATACTTTGTTTTAACTTTATTTTATTTTGTAGGCATTAAAAAAACATGAAGAATGATATAAGTCTTATCTCTCAAACCTTTATGGTTTAAGAGATATTCACAAACAAAGTATCCCCCCCCTGTTCAACCAAATCAGAAGGGAGGTGCCCAGGTAGACTGCAGAGAGGGACAATCTTCAACTAAGATAAGGGAAAAAGCTGAAAAACTTTTCAAGGGGGGAAGGGCTTTCATTGTTTTCATACAAAGAAAATTGTCCCCTTCTGTTATCTGTCTGGTCATACAACCAGATTCACATCTGAGAAGAGATGGCTTACACTAGGTAAAAGGGGCGGGAGGGGAAACTTTGCTTGTAAATATCTCATAAACCATAAAGGTTTGAGAGATAAGACTCATATCATTCTTCATGTTTTTTTAATACCTACAAAATAAAATAAAGTTAAAACGAAGTATTACTATCCCTTTAAGGCTCAGAACTTGCTTCCAGATCTCCCACAGCCTCAACCTTGGTCAGCGAGCTGTTCCCCAGGATTAACCTGCCCTGTCCACTTCTATTCTGGCTCCTGCTCCTTGGACTGAACTCTTTGATCCCCTGTACCCCTTGCTGGGGGAGGTATCCTTTGTGGTTGTTAAATCACATGTCCAGGGTGGGAATGTACGCCTCTCACCTCTGGGGGGAGCTTCCCTTACCTTAGGGATGGGATGCATCTGTATGTGCAAGTTAGAGATTGTACATTTATACCTGTTTATTTGGGGTTCAGGTTTTGCTGGGGGGAAGCTCTCACATCCTCCAGCCTTGCTTAGTCCCTTCTTGGGATAGTTCGAGACCCTGGGGTCGGGTGCAGTGTTTCTGCTCACCCGGGACTGTTAAGACTCAGCATGGGACTAGTGTATGTCTGCTTAGTGGGAGGGGTGGTAGGTGGTTTCCGGGATGCATGCTCATCACTGTCTGACCTGGCCTCCTCTTCCTCCCTTCCTCTGGGGCAGTCAGTGTGGCTTTCTCAGATAGTGAATGGGGTAAATAGGCCTTACATGATTCTGGGATCTTGGATGCCTCCTTCGGGGGTCTCAGACACCCTGAATCGTTGTCCCTCCTTGATCTGCGGCTATCTCCTGCTTACAGGGGTGTTGGCATATATTTACGGGCTTTGGGACGGGTGGAGGTGGGAGGTTGGGGCTTACATGGCATGAGTTGGATTTCCCCTCTCTCCTGGGCTCCGCATTCGGGTGTCTGTTCCCTGTTTGGGGGTCGGCTGCCTGGATGTCCCTGGGGACCTGGAGCTGTTTGGGGGGTGCTGGGTCTCCGGGTGGGCCCGGGGATGATGGGACGCACTCAGCTCATTGTTGGGTGGGTTGGGCCTTATTTCACTGGGTTGGGCCTTGTTTCACTGCAGTTCTAACTGGTTGGTGCCGTGTTAAATTGTTCTACATACCATATGCTTTATTACGTTTAGTTTGGGGGACTCCTTTTTGGCTTCTCAGGAGTATAGAGCTAGCTAGTTAATTCATTTATGTGGTGGCTCCTGTCCCTCCTGGACTGACCCTGAGTGCTGTTGGTTGGATAGTGGCAGTTTGAGTCGTTTGTTCGAACTGTTTGCTCGCGGTGGCTCTGGGTTGGTCTGGGGGGTTAGGACTCTCTATGTATCTTCATGTTAGGGCCTAATGATTGTCCTGCTGTGTCTTATCTAGCCATGGACCTGTTTCACACCCCTGATGTTCACCACTATATGTTCATTCTATGTATTTTGTTATTTGCTGATTGTGATTACTACTGTGGTAATTTTACCCATCCTCACGGTTCTATTACCTTGGACGATTGTCCTTTCTTACTCTCTTTTTCTCTCTGCTCTCTTCTTTTTCCTGTGCTTTCTATCTTTTCTCTCTTCTACGCCCCTTCTGCTCTTGACCTCCTCTGCTCCTTCTTTCCTTTGTCCTTTTCCTTCCCCTTCCTAGTCCCTTTCCCTGGGGGGGGGTGAGTCCTCTGGCCAATGGTATATCCCCTGCTGCGCTGCTTTTTTTGTAAGATGGCTAATGTTTTTAAGATTCGGACCCTGTCATTAAATGTGAGGGGACTCAACTCACCTCAGAAGAGAAGTATTTTGTTCCAGGAATGCCGACAGCAACATACTACAATATGTTTTGTGCAGGAAACTCATTTCATGGCATCAGCTGCCCTGAGGATGGTGCATAGAAGTTATCCTATCCAATATTTTAGTTCAACTGACTGAGACCAGAAAGGGTTTGTCCCAGGTAGAGAGGTGAGGGAAAACACCATAAAGGTCATGCAATTGATTGAATGGGCCCATGCTAGCAACCAGCCAACGCTTCTCGTGTCTGTAGACCCGGAGAAAGCATTTGACAGAGCATCATGGTCATTCATAGAGGCGACCCTCTGTCACTTGGGACTCGGCCCTCGTTATCGGCAATTGGTTAGAGCATTATATTCGATCCCCTTGGGTCCGGCTTCCTGGAGGACTGTCTAACCCGTTTGCCCTGTGCAATGGTACCCGTCAGGGGTGCCCCCTATCTCCTCTCATATTTATTTTGAGGATGGAGGCATTGGCCTGTTCTCTTTGTAGGAATCCAGAGATCAGAGGTCTTGGCTCTGGTTCTCTGGAACATAAACTGGCTATTTTCGCTGATGACCTCTTGTCAGGTTCAATTAATCTCTGTTCATGTTTTGCCCTTGCCATTGTCGGGGATACCCTGGCTACCCAGCGAATCTGTTAGATCATCCTGTGCGCTTCCGTCAATTTTGACAACTTCTTTGAAGATTTTTGACTCTCTATGCTCCTCAATCCCGGGATTGTCTTCTCGACCCTCCCACCTTACGCCTCTTCTATCTAACTCAGATACCAACTCCTTTGCCCCTTGGCTTACTCGGGGTCGTCTCTTACCCTTGCACCTGTCCTCCAACGCAGCATTGAAAGTTTTTTCTTTACTACAGTCTGCTTTGGATATCTTATATCCTGCCCTGTCACGCGTTCTCTGCAGCCGAGTCGAGCCAGGTGGGTGACAAACTTGGGGACGCCAATTTCGGATGACCGGTGGAACCGTGCTATTAGGGAAGCTATTTCAAGTTTCAGAAACGTTGCTATGGTAGAACTCAATTACAAACTGCTGAACCGCTGGTACCAGACTCCTGACTTATTGCACATGTTCCACCCGTCGGTTAGCCCTGACTGCTGGAGATGTGGTATGGGAAGGGGGTCTCTTCAACATGTTTGGTGGGGCTGCCCGAAGTTGGGGACCTACTGGAATATGGTGGAGAGGTCGCTGTCAGGTGTTTTCTCAGCCACAGTCTCCCAATCTCTCTTGGTCGTGTCTCTACATGAGATTCCGAGCGGGGTGGGATTAGCTTGTCCCCAGAGGAGACAATTTACCCATCTGCTGAATGCTGCTAAGGCCTGCATCCCGAGATGTTGGAGATCAGAGTGCACCCTGACCAACGCAGACTGGCAAGCTGAAGTGTCCAAAGTGATGTTAATGGAAACGTTAACTGCAGTTCGGCACTCTACCAGTTACAACTTTGAGTTGACTTGGTCCCCGTGGACAGAATTTTGTTTGTCTGCTGGTAGGGGATAGGGTACTTTTGTTTTGGGCTGTAGAGATGTCGGCAATGGTGGTCTCCCCCCTTCCCTCCCCCTCTCTATTCTTCCATTTCTTTCTCCCCTACTTCTGTCTTTGCTCCTCCTCATCCCTTTCTTTCTTTGTCTTCCCTCTATTCTCTCTTCTTTTTTTCCCCTCTGCTTCCAAGCAATGTTTAGTGAGGATATTATGGAACTAGCACATGTCACTCATCTCATTGTCCTGGTCTTTCGGACTGGGACGGGTCATTGACCTGCTTGTTCTCTGTATGTACTTAATGATACTACATGATTTTGCTTACATGCACGGACTGGTGCGCTTGTATTACCTTCTTATTGTCATTATTTGCCAATGTTTTGTACTTCTTTTATATGATTCAATAAAGCTTCTTTGAAACGGAAAAAAAATTTAGTTGATTTATTAACTGGGGATTTGATGTCCTTTTTTAGCATTCAAGGGGTTAAAAGCACTCTTTAAATCAGTGCTAATTTTGATAATATATATTTGTTCCCAATGGTGCAGTTGATTTGCCCCGCCCTACTCTGACTTTTTACAAAGAGTAAGTCCCACTATTTATCTCCCACAGTGACATTGGAATGATAAAGAGGCTAATGGTGGGCTATTAACCCTTTCAGTGCCAGAGGTGCCCAAAGCATTGCAACGAAAGGTGTTGGATACCTCCGTGGCACTAAAAGATGTTAAGGGGGTAGTAAACCCCAGTAATGAAAATGTGTGTCGTGGGGCTTTTTCTGATGAAAAAATACAAGTGTACTCCCTATGCTAGGATATGCTTCTTTGAAAAGTTATTACAATGTTAACTTGCGACAGCACCACCTGACTGCAAAAAAAACAAAAAGACAAAATAAAATGCAAGTTGCTCTGTAAATCCTTTTGATTAAAACAATCCCTAGCAGTGAAATTACCCTTGTTTTATGAGGCAGAACCATAGTTTTCCGTGTCCTAAGAAACACACTTCGCAACAGGAGGTGATCATTTGGAGCAGACAGATACTGGCCAACTTGAGTTTGAGACTAGCATTTATACCTAGAGCAGTGATTCTTAACCAGGGTGCCACTTTGGTGTGCCATGAACATCAACTAAGGGTGCCCCATGTTTTCTATGAAGACTAACAAAAATGTACTTTTAAATAAAGATTTATTGAAATTCTTATGCACAATATATTTAGTTTTGTTATTAAGATTATAAGACCTAATAATAACTGTATATTTATGTATTGTACCCTTCTTATGCCCTTGATAAAGTACATTAAATATGTTGTGCCCCAAATGTTGTAGACTGTGTATTAGGGGTGCCCCGAACAAAAAAAGATCGAGAACCACTGACCTAGAGGCTGGCATAGCCTCTTTATATTGTGAGAACCCACCTTGAGGGAAACATAAATATGGGAGATTGACCAAGCCCAGAAAATCTGCAATTAGAGGCAACGCTGTACTGTCTCTCTTTCTTGAGATTCTTACATTTTGGATGGACTACACACAGAAGGCAAAAGAGGAGCAATTCTGATGTAAACCACTACACATAGGTCACAAATAAAGATTTCCATTGATATGAATGGGGATTTTAATCCATGAAATACCAATGAACTGGAGACCTCTCTAGTAGTCAAGGGATTAAAAAAACATAATTAACACCTTAACACTTGAGGACTTATATGTACGTCCTTGGGGCGGATGTCCCTTAAAGACAGAGAATGTATACGTACGTCCTCCATTTCCGGGTCCCCGCGCAGTTGCGCGCCATTCGGGGACTCCAGAATCGTTAAAAAAAATATATATATATACACTGCGGGCGTTAAGTGCTGCCACTTAGGGTTTAAAGCAATGGGATATTTTTCAGTATTTGTCTCCATTGATGCTGCTGGTATGCTTCCTGCATAAGGAACTTGTATAGATTTGCATTTGAAGTTGAGATACATAAAGCCATTACCATTTAACCCTTTGAATGCCACAGGGGTACGGAATGCATTGCCTGGCACTCAAAGGGTTATAGGAGCTGCAATATTTTACTATGAAAACAAAAATACATAAACATAGGGCTTTTACTAATGAGTACAAAAGGGGAGATGCTTAATTTAATAGTTATTACTGTCCAAACTCTCTCAATAAATGTGGAGAAACAGGAGTACTGTTTTACCCTCCTGAATACACGTTTCAGCTGTATTGCTGAAGGGGATTCCTGTCTGACCTCCATAACTGTGCTGATAAACCCATATAAAACATGTGAGTCAGCAGTGGCTTGTGGAAAACCACCCCTTGACTCAGTTATTCGGGGGCTGGGAGAAGTTGTGGAGAAACAGGTATTCTGTTTTACTCTCCTCAATACAAGATTTGGCTGTACTGATGGAGGGGATTCCTGGAGAGGAGTTGGCAAGAGCTACATTCGCTTGCCTCACCTGTTTACCGACAAGCAGTGGGCCATCTGTTCCTGCATCCTGCCTGATACAGTTTATCCAAAACAAGAACCCAAAGAGCGTCTTTACTAACCAGGCGAGCTCTCTGTGCTGAAGAGCTGTGCTGATAACCCAGTGTAAAACATGTGAGTCTGCAGTTTGCCTGTGGAAGACAAGATTCATTAATTTGGAGGTTAGGCAAAAGTTGTGGAGAAAGAAGAGTTTTATTTTACCCTTCTCAATACAAGGTTTGGCTGTATTGCTAGAGTGGAGGGAAGTTGGCTGGTGTTCCTCGTCCCAGCCACTGCAAAAGCTAAATTCACTTGCCTCACCAGTCTACTGGTGAATGTTGAGCAGAGCAGAGCAACAAAGTAGAACTTGAAAAGGTTGGTTAAACCTGTGCTATTTTGCAGAACCTTGAATTAGAAGAAGTAATCTATTACAAGTAAACGCTAGGTTTTTATTTGTAGTGTTGTTTTCATTTTGTTTTGTAAAACACTGCCTGCTGATTGTGCTTGATGAAATGTCAAAATAAACCTGCAAGTCTTTTTTAAGAACTGTGGACTGTGTGTGATACCCTACAAGACTGTGCTTACTGCCAGCTTATGGTTTATCACAGTGTGGTTTGCTCATGTGTTATGTGGTGTATTGTGTGTATTTTGTGTGTGTATTTGTGTAATGCATGTGCTAAGTGCTTACTGGGAAAGAATCCTTGCCCCTTAACTCTTCCACTGCAACAGTGGTACACAACCCATTGCTTTGCAATGCATTGCATACTTATCTGGCACTCAAAGGGTTAACAGCATAGCAGGGAACTCTCCGGGCAGAGGCTGACTTTCTACTGAAACTCTACCCACTTCTGCTCCTTGTGAATATATACAGAAGAATTTTCTGTAATGTGAGCGCTCTAATATAAAGTAGCTGAATATAGATATATTGGGAGGTATATTTAAACAACAAGATACTAGTGATATAGTATAACACAACAGGTTATATACATACAAAGAAATTAGTGATAGATGAAAAGTAGAACTAAATGTTAGTAATGCTCATAGAATATGGATGATGATGGAAGTAATATAGTACAGACAATTCGTTAATGAAAACACAGTTACCAGTCCTTATTTGCAGTCCCGGTGTATGATGGGAATGAAATGAATTCTTGATATTAGTATAAAATGAAGGTAAGATGAAATGAATATGAAAACATGAAGATGGAGTGATGATTTCCTTAAACTGTCTTGGAAAAATACTACAGGATGAGGTGGCCTTGTCCACTAGGAGGAAACTTGGTCTAGGAGAGCCTCAAAGACAGCGCACATAAAGACAGAAAAGGAGAATAAGATCTAAGTGTAGTATTTATTATGTGTAACAAATATAAACACAAATGATTCCACTTACAAGAGCCCTTCTTGGGCTTAAAGGGATGGTAACACTTCGTTTTAACTTTATTTTATTTTGTAGGCATTAAAAAAACATGAAGAACGATATACGTCTTATCTCTCAAACCTTTATGGTTTATGAGATATTCACAAGCATAGTTCCCCTCCCCGCCCCTTTTACCTAGTGTAAGCCATCTCTTCTCAGATGTGAATCTGGTTGTATGACAGGACAGATAACAGAAGGGAACAATTTTCTTTGTATGAAAACAATGAAAGCCCTTCCCCCCTTGACAAGTTTTTCAGCTTTTTCCATTATCTTAATTGAAGATTGTCCGTCTCTGCAGTCTACCTGGGCACCTCCCTTCTGAACTGGCTGAACAGGGGGGGGATACTTTGTTTGTGAATATCTCTTAAACCATAAAGGTTTGAGAGATAAGACTTATATCATTCTTCATGTTTTTTTAATGCCTACAAAATAAAATAAAGTTAAAACGAAGTATTACTATCCCTTTAAGGCATATAACAGGTCCTTTCCCTTGTAGCCAGCTTGCCCCTTAACTCTTCCACTGAAACAGTGGTACACAACCCATTGCTTTGCAATGCATTGCATACTTATCTGGCACTCAAAGGGTTAACAGCATAGCAGGCTACAAGGGAAAGGACCTGTTATATGCCTTAAGCCCAAGAAGGGCTCTTGTAAGTGGAATCATCTGTTTTATATTTGTTACACATAATAAATACTACACTTAGATCTTTTTCTCCTTTTCTGTCTTTGTTATGTGCGCTGTCTTTGAGGCTCTCCTAGACCACTTCTGCTCATTCCCTGTCTGTTCCTCTCACTCCTGACCGATTCTCTTCCTTCCCCAGCCTATTTTTACCACTTTTTGTATGCCCGTTAAGCCCCTCCATGACTCACGGTTAAGTCCCCACCCCTTTTTAATGCAAATTGCATCCTTTTTCTCCCTGCAGCTGCACAACAGGACTCCCCTCTGGGGAGACTAAATATCAAACTTCCCAGGTATGATTAATAGTTCTGATAAGACTACCACTATCCTGGCTACCACATAATGAAATACTGCCCACACGTCCTGTACTCATCTAACAATAACACACTGAGCCTAAAAAAGAGGCGACCAAATTGCATCCTTTTTTTTCCCCCTACAATAGTCATCAGACTCAGTGCCTGCCGCTTTGAGGAGCTGTAGTCCAACAACCAACACAAGGCTGTGCTCTATAGGCACAAATGACTCACATATAGTCTGTCTATGAATAGGCATACTGTTGAGCAAAGGCACCTGTAAATCGCACACCTAAGGGACGGACATATCACCAAAAACACATCACGCACACCAGGAAAGACACTGCAAGAGATCACATAACACAATGGGAAAGACACTACAAGAGATCACACACAGCAAGGCACACACTGCAAAACATCACACAAACGGGGGCAGACTTCAAGACATCACACAAAGTGCGACAAGACACTGCAAGAGAACACACACACAGGAAGGAAGACACTGCAGGACATCACACACAGGAAGGAAGACACTGTAGGACATCACACACAGGAGGACCCACTGCAGGACATCACACACAGGAAGGAAGACACTGTAGGACATCGCACACAGGAGAACAGACACTGCAGGACATGGCACACAGGATGACAGACTGCAGGACATCACACACAGGAGGTCAGACACTGCAGGACATCACAAGGAGGAGGACAGATACTGCAGGACATCACACACAGGAGGACAGATACTGCAGGACATCACACACAGAAGGACAGACACTGCAGGACATCACATGCAGGAAGACAAACTGCAGGACATCACACATAGGAGGACAGGCTACAGGACATCACACACAAGCGGACAGACTGCAAGACATCACACACATTAGGATAGACTGCAGGACATCACAGCACACACAGGAGGACAGACTGCAAGACATCACACTCAGGAGGACAGACTCTGAAGGACATCACACACAGGAGGGCAGACACTGCAGGAGATCACACACAGGAGGCAAGACACTGCAGGACATCACACACAGGAGGGCAGACACTGCAGAACATCACAAGGAGGAGGACAGATACTGCAGGACATCACACACAGGAGGACAGATACTGCAGACATCACACACAGAAGGACAGACTGCAGGACATCACACGCAGGAGGACACACTGCAGGACATCACACACAGGAGGGCAGACACTGCAGGAGATCACACATAGGAGGCAAGACACTGCAGGACATCACATGCAGGAGGACACACTGCATATCATCACACACAGGAGGACAGACACTGCAGAACATCACATCACACGCAGGAGGACACACTGCAGCACATCACATGCAGGAGGACAGACATTGCAGGACATCACACACAGGAGGGCAGACATTCACACACAGAAAAACAGACACTGCAAGATATCACACGCAGGACATCACACACAGGAGGACAGACACTGCAGGACATCACACACAGGAGGGCAGACATTCACACACAGCAAAACAGACACTGCAGGACATCACACACAGGAGGACACACAAAACGAAGCAGGACACAGACTGCGCCCTTTCAGTGCTACGGTACACAATGCACTGCAAAGTGTATCTCTCTGCCACTCAAAGGGTTAAGAATTGTTTAAAATAATAAGACGGACAACGCTGTCCCACACCGCTAGTAATCTATAAAAGTTTATGTTCAGCTGACCATAACTGTACATAGACTGCTGTAGCAACAGCACCACTGTAAAATGTCAGGTGATGGATGTACTGCACCCAAAAAAATGCATAAAATGAATAAAGCATCCATCAGCAGTAGGAGTTCACTTATATTACTCAGTGGGATAAATTTGCAATATTTATTTTTCCATATTAGCACTGCAATCCCTTTAAAGGGATAGTAAAACGTCATTTTTACTATCCCTCATGTTGTAGCCCTTAAAAATTGGAATGAAATGAGACCAGCTGCATCTATCAAACCTTTATGGTTTGAGAGATATCCGCATTCAAAGTTCCCTCTCCTTCTCTCTCCCCTGACGTCAGCATTCTATCTGACAGCAGGGGAATCCAGGACCGGCGGCACCTCTGCAGCAGTGCTGAGACTGAGTTACAGAAACAGAAATCATTCACTGAAATGGTCTTCTACGTGTGCTTGCAAACCAAGAACATGTAAAAGACCATTTCAGTGAAGGATTTCTGTTTCTATAATGCGATCTCAGCACTGCTGCAGAGCCGCCGCTTGCTCACGGACAGGATTCCCCTGCTGTTAGCTATAACGCTGACGTCAGGGGAGAGAAGGAGAGGGAACTGTGAATGTGGATATCTCTCAAACCATAAAGGTTTGAGAGATGATGCTGGTCTCGCTTAATTCCAATTTTTAAGGGCTACAACATGAGGGATAGTAAAAATGAAGTATTACTATTCCTTTAAGATGCTTCATAGAGGGGAATTCATTAAGCCACACAGGATCAGAGGGTTTCCTTGTGCATTACTCATTTGCTGATTCAGCACTGTCTATATTTTATCTGGTCACTGCTTATTATCAATGAGATGTTGCTATGTGCAATGAGCAGAGTTTGAGGTCCAGGAGTCCTGTTGCCAACTGGCATGTTCTCCTCCATGGACAACATCCAGGACTGACTGAAGATCAAATCTTTTGAATCAAGGCACATGAGAAAAATCATACGGGCCTTTAGGTTTCTCTGATCTGAGGGTTATTATCATGTGTTAGTTCTCATTGAAGATCCTTCAGAGTGAATAGCTTTTGAACTGTAAATGTAAATGTTCAAATATGTAAATAAGCTGAACCGAACTTCTCTGTCAACTTTAATTAACTGTTTGAGTGACAGAGGGGTATGCCATGCATTGCAATGCATTGTGTACCCCATGGCACTCAAAGGGTTAAGTGCATATGAGACGGGAAACACAGACATGTTTAATTGCTTTTTCTATGCAAGTCTAAGTCATTCTTTCTTATTATAACTTTTTCTAATAAACTTACAATAATTACTTGACTCTGGTGCACTAACTTTGCTAATAACTCTGCTTGGCTCTAAAGCCATCTGTAGACACATCTGTTTTCTTTTGAAGCTGCATGTGTCGTGCCACTGTGTCGAATTGCTACTGCTCCACAACAACATAAAGTGGAACTGTCACTTCGTAACAAAATAT
Organism: Rhinophrynus dorsalis; assembly: GCA_037306005.1. Taxonomy (NCBI): domain Eukaryota; kingdom Metazoa; phylum Chordata; class Amphibia; order Anura; family Rhinophrynidae; genus Rhinophrynus; species Rhinophrynus dorsalis. Next base: position 343,641,790 of record CM074723.1, on the reverse strand, counting down.
TTATTTTTAAAGACCTTTCCAAAAATCACCTATATTTAGGTTAACCATTTTTTATTTAAAACAATAGTTTGAGTTATTTTGCTTGATTTGATAGTTAATGAAAACCTGCCTGGCATGCCTGCCAGATACTAAGATTCCATACCGCTCTACATTAGCAACTGCCACTTCCTGCTGGTAAGATAGAAGCTCTATTGCATAATCTGACAAATAAATATAAATAACTAGTAACTAATTAAGCTCTTCCAAAATCATGTTATAAAGCGGCAATTCCACTTTAAGGCAATTCATGTTATTTCATATATTAATTTCATTATTTGGTGGAAGAATAACCTTTCCGTGGTGAACTTTGAAAATGTACCACTAGGTGGTGCTGGAACAACAATATCACCATATTCTTTATACACTGTTCCATAAACTAGGCAAATAAATAAAATGAACGGATTGTTGTTAGAAAAGTCATACAGAAAAAAAACTCACAGTATCAATAATGACTGTAGTTGTGATTAGCAATAATGGCTGTACTTGAGATTATTAGATGATTCATAAAAGATGATCCATTAGTGATGTGTTTGAAAAGGTCATTTGATAAGATGCTAAAAGCAAATGTGACAAGATAAGTTTTTACATTTACTTTCTGCTAGCTTGGCAATGTCATGTCAACATCTTATTGAAAGTAATAACACTACAATTCTGTAGGTACTGTGACAGTAATACCCGGAAATATTAATATTCTCTGACCTGAATCACATTTTAGAAAGTCCACAAAATAACTGTTTGAAAGCAGTTATTCCAAGAAACATTGGCTGTAGTCAGAATCAGACTTCCCAATAGGCAGAGTAGGAAACTAGCTAGAGTTCCAATTTTTGAGGAAGTAACATAATAATTAGGATGAATACAGACACAAGTCCATCAAGTTCAACCTTTGCCTCATACCCTAGTGGCATGTGAACTGTAAGTTAGTCTTTATCAGACCTTCCTGATTTGCCTACTAATATACAGTATAACCCTGGATGTTCCCTTTTGAAAGAAATGTATCTAATCTCTTAAATGTATCCATTGTATCTGCCACAACCACCTCCTTGGGCAAGGAATTCCACAATTTAATAGACCTGATTGTAAAAAAAAAACCCTTCCTCTGCTGAAGTCTAAACCTTCTTTCCTCTAATCTCAACGGATGGCCCCTGGTCACCTGATCAGGCCTTGGAATGAATAGCTCATCACAGAGATACTTGTACTGACCTCTCATATACTTGTACAATGTGATAAGATCTCCTCTTAGTCGTCTTTTCTCTAGAGTAAATAAACCAAGTTTGTCTAGTCGTTCCTCATACGTCAAGTCCTCCATGTCCTTAATTCATTTTGTTGCTCTTTCATGTACCCTCTATAGTTCTAGTATATCTTTTGCCAGAATTGGTGCCCAAAACTGTACTGCATATTCGAGTTGAGGTCTTACCAGTGATTTGTACAATGGCAAAATTATGTTATCCACTCTTGCTTCAATACCCCTTTTTATGCAAGACAGGATTTTGTTTGCTTTTGCTACTGCTATTTGACACTGGTCACTGCTTCCAAGTATGTAGTTTACAAGGATTCCCAGGTCTTTCTCTAGCAACGAGTCCCCTAAAATGATTCCATTAAGTTCATAAGTAGCCTTGGGATTATTTCCTCCCAAATGCATGACTTTACACTTTCCCACATTAAACTTCATATTCCATTTGTTTGCCCAATCTACCATTTTATGTAAATCCCTCTGTAGAGAGCAAATATCCTGTTCTAAATTAATTACCTTGCATAATTTAGTGTCATGTGTACTGACCAAAACCGTATTCTGAGCTATGGGTGTGGCCAGAGTAATCTCAATGTACTTGTACCAGTTTTATACACCTCTCTAACCAATGGATTAAAGCTTTTTGTCCTTGCTTGTCACACCAGGAATCAGTGGATGGGACTGGGGGTGGGGTCATGTTAGGAGTGAAGTTGTGGCCATGGGTGGAGATAAATGCGACTACAGTACCATGTCTAAGGGCACATGGGATTTAACCCTTTGAGTGCCAGAGGGGTACAGAATGCATTGCTTTGCAATGCATTCCTTGCCCCTCTGGCACTCAAAAGGTTAAAACCAGACCTGACTTTTTTTAAAAATCTTTATTATTTTGCTCGAATATGCACTTTAAAACGGTAGCAAACCTATTAAAAGTAAAAACAGAGCTGAGTTTTAGTCTAAACGCTCCACAGTAAGTGATAGGAACAGTACCACCTAGTTACCACAATAGAGAATTTAAGTTCAAGTAACCCTTTGAGTGCCATGCGTTGCAACCCCCTCTGGTACTGAAAGGATTAAAAATAAAAAGTATGAGTTATGATGATTTTTTAATGAAATTTCCCAACAGTGGAAGTTTTACTCAACAAGAAAAGCCTCTGTCTCAATGACCATGACGGCTCCTCTAGGGCTGGATTTAAATGCAGGAGATAACTGTTACCTTCTGTTTTATCAAAAATATTCCTATTAAAGTCTATAGGCATACCTGGAGAGAAAGTAGAGGTAAAATTAGCACCTGTATTTGAATCCAGCCCTTGAATGAAGCAATTCACTGGGGATGTCTCTACCATCCAAGGGGTTAATATATGTATAAAATGAATTATTTTACTGTAGAAAAGCATTTTATATCATAGACAGCAATGCTCAGCATTTATTACACAAGAGCCAAGTCAGAGGAAGTCTCTTTTAAGATAAGCTGAGGGGTATAGGGAAATATGTCTCTTGTCTACACTAAAGGAAACAAATAGCTGAAATTCAGAAGACATGAGAAGGTTCTTTCTTCATCGATTATATAGCACTAGTGTAAAAGCCCGTGTACACGGGCCAAAGTCCGGGTATTATTAAACCTTTGAGTGCCAGAGAGGTATGCAACGCATTGCTTAGCAATGCGTTGCATACCCCTCTGACACTCAAAGGGTTAAGTGGCCACTACCTCACTGCTCCACACGATGCAGTATTGCGTCGCCTCACTCACACGATGCAATCATGCTCAGTAGAGACTGCCCGAACGTGTGCAGTCTCTACTGCGCATGATGGCTTCTGACAAACATCCTAGCGAATTATTATATTGGATGTTTCATGAACAATCAAGGCCATTCCATGTAAGAAAAAGTATGGCTTATATAAAAGTAAACTGGATTTTTAATTAAACACTACAAAAAATGTTTCTTTAAAATGATATTGTGAATTGTGAAAAAAGGATGTTTGTAGAAATAAAGAATATATTGATTTGCTTCTTTATGTAATAAGAAAAATAATTTGCAAGAACTTGCCACACCCATACAGGGCAGGGCCATATAAATGTGTAGAGGGGTCAAAATTCTCTCCCCCCTTTTGTCACACCATAAGCTTTTGGGTGGGCAAGAGAGGGGTCAGTGGCGTAACTAGAAGCCATCGGGCCCTGGTGCAGAAATTGCCATGGGCCCCCCCGACCACATTGTCTCCACATTGCACCCCCCCAAACCATCACATTGCCCCGTGTTCATCTCCTACCTCCATCACCTTCCCCGCTCCCGAGAGGTTCTCAGTAATGGAGAGCTCTGAGAGATGATGTCATCTTCCAGCGTTCTGCATTACTAGAGCGCCGGGAGATCAGCTGAGTTGCTGCGGGCGCATGGCGATGAGGTCGCAGGAGGCGGCTGGGCCCCTGGAGTGACGGGCCCGGTCACAGGTTCGACTCCTATTGTTACTCCACTGAGAGGGGTTACAAATAAACTGCAGATATTGTCAGACCACCCAACAGCACTTCATGTATATTAAAGGAGGAGACACAAAACTAAGGATGAGGCATCCTATTACTACTGTATCCCATTCCCCTATTCCCTAGGCTATGGACTTCCTGTTGGTGACATACTAGTGCTGAGGATCATTAACACACCTCACAGCTACCTTACCTGATATGGAACAAAAGTAATATGATTGGAAATCTACTAATTTGTCTTCCTCTACCACCTTAGCTTTCAGGAGTGAGGATGAATAAAGTTGTCTAGGGTCAGTGGACCGACGTCTGTCTACCCCATGGAGTGTTGTCAAAATAGTTAGAATGGTAAGATGGGGCATAATAATGGGAGTGACATAAAGGACTCTTCTATACCCCCTCCAATTGGCCTTGGGTAGGGGGATACCTATATACATATAGACTTAATAGGGATTGAGAATTCAGCCAGTCATGGAAGGTATACTGTGAACCGCCTCCCCAAGACAAGTTTCACTTTGATTAATGAGTGATGATCAGGGGGCAGTGATGCAGTCATATTTTATCAACTCTATGACTTGTATCTGTTTCTTTCCTGATCAAAAAAGATTTCTAGTGATTATTTTATGGGAGAGCGTTCCCAGTAGATCACAACAATCAATTGCTAAGAAACCTCCTCTATGTCATGCCTCACACGTGTCCCTCTTTGAGACCCAAATCCCCCTGTCCCTCTTTCCCACCCTGATGTCAGTCTTTTTAGGAGATAAGATTGCATGGTGTGTATGGATCATATTGCTCTACAGCAATAACACTCACATTATAGTTTTTTAAACGTCAGTATATGTGTTTATAAACCAGTCTATGTAAATAAAATACTTTGGTCTTATTATAAGTCATTTATTAGGTTACACAAGGAGGTATCAATAGGTCATGAAATAGCCTAAAAATTCTCCTTAATGTCCCGCCCACCAGCCATACACCCCAGCAACACCCCCTAAAACACAAGTGTCCCTCTTTGGCAATCTGAAATGTTGGGAGGTATGCTATGTACTTGCATGAAATCTTCAAACACTTATGTGCTGATGGATGTGTAAGTCATTATATACAACTCTGGCATTCAAAGGATCATTTCTGACTAATAGCCATCAAACCTATTCCTAGGAACCACCAATACATCAAGCCTAACCCTGCATACTCTTCTGGCACTGAATGGCTTGATTCATTTAACATAAATTTGCTTCACAGTATAACATTTCACTATTCACTAAGTGAGGCTGATGCAGCAAGATAAACTGGCAAAATTCTGGGGCAAACCAGCTACACATTAGGAGACAAATATAAATTCTTTTGACATAAATAAGTATTTTAACTCCCTGAATGCAATGCGCTTGAGACCTCTCTAGCATTCAAGGAGTTAAAAGATCCAATTATGTCAGTGGGAATTTGGGTTAATATTATTTGTCCCCAATAGTGCAATTGGTTTGCTCCAGCATTACATCATTTTGTCGTAATACATTAACCTCAGTGTTACATGCACAAACATTCTTTTCATTAGTGTTCCTTTAAGAGACTCCAGTGAGTGAGTATTTCACAGCATGTGCACTGATAATCAAAGATGATCAAAACCACAAGTCACACACAGCAAGCAGTCTTTTAAAGAACAGAATAATGAGTGCAGGGAGACTGGAACCAAGAAAAGAAACATCAGATCATAGAATAATACTATTTACTCCAAAAACAGAGCATTAAAATTTTACTCACAAAAAGGCTATTCAAATGGCACATTAAATATCACATAAGACAGATCAAAACATTCGAATGAAAAGAGGTTTTTGACGAGACTCCATAATCAACAACCTATTGTGTTACTGGCATGCTGTTCTCATCATGCTCGAAAACAAACCAAACCAAACTGGAATGATGTGGAATCTTAAAGGAGCAGTACATAGTCACATAAATTAGGTTTACACAAGTTCAACAGTATAACAGTATAACCCAGAAAATGAGATATAGATAGTAATCCTTCTTGACTCCAAGATGAGTTTTAGTTCCTTTACTATGTTTGTTTGGTGAAAATACACATTACAGGTCTTTCCCTGCTGAGTACACCAAGGGTACTCCCACTGGTGGAAGAGTTTTCATGTAAAAAGTTATAACAATTCGAACTGTTAGCAGAAGCATCAACAGGTGTCCAAGCGGTTTTATAATGCAATCTATGGGATACTGTGAGTCACTGACAGTAGTTTTCAATAGTGAATGAGATGGAAAGCTCCACCTGGTGATCAGAGCTGAAAACTGCAGTTTAATGTAAACAAATATATTTCAGCTTTTACCCATTGAGTGCCAAAGGGGTACGGAACGCATTGCTTTGCAATGCGTTCCGTACCCCTCTGGCACTCATAGGGCTAATAATGTTTGAATGATAAATATCCCAGAAATGGTAGTAATCTTGTCTTACATAGTAGCAAAACCCTATAACATGTTTTCTTCATAATAATAGGGTGTTATATTCAAAAAGTCTTTGTAATGAAAAAAAGTGGGATCATGGGTTTGCGGTAAAGGGAACACAGTCTTTTCAGAAGTAAATCTGTCATTTTGGAAATTTGTCATAAAGAGTTAAAAATGGTGAATACACTTGATGAATACACTTTTAACGTCAGAATGTTTGTCTTTCAAACAACACATTTTCAGATAATTTTTTCTAACAGTTAATGTCATATTACTACTTCCCACTCCTATCTACAAATATTACTTTAAGCTGTCATTCACCAGGTTTGGAACACTTATTTTTGTTGCACAAAAGAAGGAAATTAGACCAGACATGACAGTTAGAATGAGATTTTTAGTACCTTACATTATGATAGTATATTAAATCAAGTCAATTTCAAAGACCGCCTTTTCCCTTTGACAGAGATGGTGGAAATTAATACAAAACAATCCTATAATATAAAAGGCCAGATGTATGTTTGTCCGATGCGGTCATGCACAGTAGGGACTGCCCAAATGTCCAATGCGATCATGCACAGTAGAGACTGCCCAAACGTCCGATGCAGTCATGCACAATAGCGACTGCCCGAATGTCCAATGCGATCATGCACAGTACAGACCGCCCAAACGTCTGATGCAGTCATGCGCAGTAGAAACTGCCCAAACACAGGCGCTGGGAAGCCTGTGTACACAGGCTTTTACACAAGTAAGGTAATACACGGCATTAGAACACACTCATTACCAATAATTAAGTTACCACAACTTTTGAAACATATCCCCTATAAAATGTACTGAAGTTCTCTCCTTTAACCCTTTGAGTGCCAGAGAGGTATCCATTGCATTGCAATGCAATGGATACCTCTCTGGCCCTCAAAGGGTTAAAGCAGTGATATAGGGTGAAATATGAATCTTTATTCTGTTGTGTTGCCTGTTTCTCCCAAAGCATTTCGTAAAGTTTACTTAACCCTTTGAGTGCGCAGTCAATGCATGGGCTAGAGTGGGATTAGATAGGGGTTTGGGTGGGAGAAAGATCCTGGGGCCTGCTGTGTAATCCCCTTAGTAAAGAAAAAACCTGCTCATTCAAGTCCTGTTTGTGGGTAAAAGCATTTCTTGCCCTTTAGACAAAGCAAAGCAATGCACTGGAGAGTTCTCCAGCACCTGCAGTTCTGACCCCTTGAGGACCAGAGTGGTGTGATATAAAGGTTTATGCAGTGGCCACATTTGGTACGTACAATATACTGGCTTGGGACAACAGGAGCATCTGGCCAAGCCAATGGATTTCACAGCCGTTAAGGGTTTAGACAGCTTGTGTCCTATAGTCTGTACAACTGTCATTTACACCTCCAACTATTAGTAGGTGTTAACACCCCTCTGTTCCTTCAAGGGTTATAGACACCTTCTGTCTGTCTGGCCCGCCATATTTCCTTGTACCACAACTGCCATTATACTTAACTGGCCAATGGGATGACAGCTGGAATCCATGCACACCTGACTGAAGGGTCACTGGTGCCCAGTTGTAGCCTGGTTCTTTTGAAAAGGAAGGATAAAATGCAGTGTCCTTTCATGTGGCTTAGAGCAGCGTTAAGACACATTGGAATAAGACATGCATCAGTGGATGGGACTGGGGGCGGGGTCATGTTAGGAGTGAAGTTGTGGAGATAAATGTGACTAGAGTACCATGTCTAAGGGCACATGGGATTTAAAACCAGCCCTGACTTTTTTTTAATCTTTATTATTTTGCTCGAATAGGCACTTTAAAACAGTAGCAACCTATTAAAAATAAAAACAGAGCTGAGTTTTAGTCTAAACGCTCCACAGTAAGTGATATGAACAGTACCACCTAGTTACCACAATAGAGAATTGAAGTTCAAGTAATCCTTTGAGTGCCATGCATTGCAACCCCCCTCTGGCACTGAAAGAATTAAAAATAAAAAGTATGAGTTATGATGATTTTGAATGAAATTTCCCAACAGTGGAAGTTTATAAGAAAAGCCTCTGTCACAATGAGCCATGACGGCTCCTCTAGGGCTGGATTCAAATGCAGGAGGTAAATATTACTTCCCGTTTTATCAAAAATGTTCCTATTAAAGTCTATGGGCATACCTGGAGATAAAGCAGATATAAAATTAGCACCTGCATTTGAATCCAGCCCTTAATGTCTTGGATGCAAAATGCATGAAGCAATTGGCTGGGGATGTCTCTACCATCCAAGTGGTTAATATATATATATATATATAAAATAATTCATTTTATATATATATATATATATATATATATATATATATATATATAATGAATTATTTTACTGTAGAAAACATGTAGAAATATATTTCAGCTTTAATACTGTTTGAATGATAAATACCCCAGAAATGGTAGTAATCTTGTCTTACATAGCAGCAAAACTCTATAATGTTTTCTTCATAAAAATAGGGTGTTATATTCAAAAAGTCTTTGTAATGAAAAAAGTGGGATTATGGGTTTGCGGTAAAGGGAGCACAGTATTTTCAGAAGTAAATCTGTCATTTTGGAAATTTGTCAAAGAGTTAAAAATGATTGATACACTTGATAAACACTTCCCTTAAAAAACATTTTTAATGTCAGAATGTTTGTCTTTCAAACAACACATTTTCAGATAATTTTTTCTACCAGTTAATGTCATATTACTACTTCCCACTCCTATCTACAAATATTACTTTAAACTGTCATATTCTCCAGGTTTGGAACACTTATATTTGTTGCACAAAAGAAGGAAATTAGACCAGACATGACAGTTAGAATGAGATTTTTAGTACCTTACATTATGATATATTAAATCAAGCCGATTTCAAAGACCGCCTTTTCCCTTTGACAGAGATGGTGTGAATGAATACAAAACAATCCTATAATATAAAAGGCCAGATGTATGTTTGTCCGATGCAGTCATGCACAGTAGGGACTGGCCGAATGCCCAATGCGATCATGCGCAGTAGAGACTGCCCAAACGTCCGATGCAGTCATGCACAGTAGAGACTGCCCAAATGTCCAATGCGATCATGCTCAGTAGAGACCGCCCAAACGTGCAATGCAGTCTTGCACAGTAGAGACTGCCCAAATGTCCAATGTGATCATGCGCAGTAGAGACTGCCAGAACGTCTGATGCAGTCATGCAAAATAGCGACTGCCCGAATGTCCAATGCGATCATACGCAGTAGAGACAAGCCGAACGTCCAATGCGGTCACGCGCAGTAGAAACTGCCCGAACGTCCAGGGCAGTCATGCACAGTAGAAACTGCCCAAACACAGGTGCTGGGAAGCCTGTGTACACAGGCTTTTACACTAGTAACGTAATACATGGCATTAGAACATTCTCATACTCATTACCAACAATTAAGTTACCACAACTTTTGAAACATATTCCCTATGAAATGTACTGAAGTTCTCTCCTTTAACCCTTTGAGTGTCAGAGAAGTATCCATTGCATTGCAATGCAATGCGATGGATACCTCTCTGGCCCTTAAAGGTTTCAAGCAGTGATATAGGGTGAAATATGATTTCTTTATTCTGTCGTGTTACCTGTTTCTCCGAACGCATTTCATAAAGTTTACTTAACCCTTTGAGTGTGTAGTCAATGCATGGGCTAGAGTGGGATTAGATAGGGGTTTGGGTGGGAGAAAGATCCTCGGGCCTGCTGTGTAATCCCCTTAGCAAAGAAAAAACCTGCTCATTCAAGTCCTGTTTGTGGGTAAAAGCATTTCTTGCCCTTTAGACAAAGTAAAGCAATGCACTGGAGAGTTCTCCAGCACCTGCAGTTCTGACCCCTTGAGGACCAGAGTGGTGTGACAGTTATAAAGGTTTATGCAGTGGCCACATTTGGCATGTACAATATACAGGCTTGGGACAACAGGCGCAGCTGGCCAAGCCAGTGCATTGCACGGCTGTTAAGGGTTTAGATTACCATATACATTGGGTGGAGCTTGTGTCCTCTAGTCTGTACAACTGTCATTTGCACCTCCAACTATTAGTAGGTGTTAACACCCCTCTGTTCCTTCAAGGGTTATAGTCCCCTTCTGTCTCTCTGGACCACCATATTTCCTTGTACCACAACTGCCATTATACTCAACTGGCCAATGGGATGACAGCTGGAATCCATGCACACCTGACTGAAGGGTCACTGGTGCCCAGTTGTAGCCTGGTTCTTTTGAAAAGGAAGGATAAAATGTAGTGTCCTTTCATGTGGCTTAGAGCAGCGTCAAGACACATTCGAATAAGACATGCATTTCTCATCTCCCATAAATTCAATGTTCTTGTGGTGTCTTAGAATGAAAAGACTTCAAATAGCACACAAGATGCACTTTCTATTTTATTATATTCTCTCCATGCCAGAGGGGTTTGGGTTAATTCGCAAAATTAATGAAATAGAAAAGCAAGTCTACGATGATTCATCACATTAATAAAAAAAGAATCTGAGGTAATGCATCAAGCCTGAAGGCAGGTTGTCTAGACCACTTGCTCAACTGCAACATGTAGTTTTCAGTAAGACAAGGTAAAAGCATGAGAGGATGTATTTGTGATAACTCTATAGGAAATAAAATAGCGAGATTTATTCAACATACATGAAGGTAGTGTCGGATTTGCCTTTCAAGAGGCTCTAGGAAAGGAAACTCAAATTCCTGCTGCCCCACCCATGGCTATACTCCCATCTCCAGCTCCATCTACTGCTTTTCCACAGGGAAAAAACTCTTCATTCTACATCTTAAAAGCACAAAATAGCTCGAAAAGTAGGAGCAAACATTTTATGAAAACCTATATGTTATAACGCTTTTCCAGCTGAGTAAAGCAAGGGTGCTCCCATTAATGTCCATTGTTTTAGTCAAAAGTTATAACAGTCCAAACTATTAGGAAGTGAAACCGTGTTTACTTCCTGAAAGGTCTGACAGCATGACTCAGCAGTTTCTATTACATTCTATGGAGAACAGTTTGTCAGTGATGCAACAGAATAATTAATTGGAATCTGACCACCAAAGGGCTCTGTAATAACTCTGATAATATGCCACTCTAAGCAGTTGGGAGTACCCTTGTTTTATGTAACAGGAAAAGCCCTATGCATTATTCATCAGCAATGTTCACTGCTTTTAACCCTTTGGGTGTCTCCAACTCATTACTTCACAATGGGTTTATGCACTAAGGTTTGATAAACAGATGAAACCGGTGGTGACTTCTCCAGTGATATCACTTCTACAATTCCTATGTTAATCTATGGAGTCTATGTACTGAGATCTCCAAAACTTAAAGCGGAACTTTCACCTAAGCACAAGTTTGCTTTAATCCATTTATTATTCCGATTCTAACTGTGCTGGGTTTTGCTTTTTTGAAAAAACACGATAGAAATGAAGTTTGAGGGTTAACTTTTTCCCTCTTCTACTTATTCTGATCAGCACCATCTTGCCGATGAGAATACAGGAGATCCTTGTCCCCATTGGTCTGTCAGTAAGCTGGAGTACTCTCATTGGCTAGATATTGATCTCTGCCAATGAGAGTTCTCCAGCATACTGACAGACCAGCGGGGAACAGGATCTCTCCTGTATTCTCATCGGCACAATTGTGCCGATCAGAATGAGAAGACGTCAAGATGGAAAAGGTAAACCCTCAGACTTCATTTCTATTGCGTTTTTTTTTTTTTTTAAAGACAAATCCCAGAACAGTTACAATCTGTATAATAAATGGATTAAAGCAAACTTTAAGAAATGTTAGTGAATTGACTCCATAAAATAACATAGGAATTGGAGAAGTAATAACACTGGAGAAGTAATCTCCACTTTATCACCCCTTAGTAAATAACCCCCAATGAGTTAGAGACCTCTAGCATCCATGGGACAGTGACCTGCAGATCTTATAAAATCTTCAGGGCTGGGTGGCATCAGCTCTTCATTTGCTGCCCATGGGAGTGGACTCCTGACAACCCTGAGAAAACTGTGAATGGAGGCCCCTGAATAAAGTTGTTTGGATCATCTTAGTTTTATTTGTTGCCTTCCCTTTCTCCCATCCTTTTTGAGGTAAAAGCAGCCACATCTTTGTGTTGTACACTCAGAACATGTTCAGTCATTCTGACCACAAGTTTAAATTGGCTTCTTCCTATAAAAGTGACTGTTGAGAATCCAATGTAAGGCCTATGTATTAAAATGTCCCAAATGTAGGTTAACTACCCTAGAAATAACACTCTCAACTTCTCTGGATCACTGCCTAAAACTCAGAACTTGGATATGTTTCCCTGTGATAGTTAAATACAACTTAAAAAATACATTTAACCACGGCGGATGTGCTATGACATCTTAAAATGTACAAGTAAGAAAACATTTCACTGTACAAATTGTCAAGATTAAGCTCTTAGCTGTAATTTCCAAATCAGAGCATTTTAAGTGCCACTACAAAAAAAGTATAGATTAACAAGGGCCCTTTTGATACAATCTTCAGTTAAAAGCTGAATCTCATGCACAATGGGCAATATTCAAATATTATATTTAAATGAAAATGAACACCCCCTAATAACAAGCCCACTCTTAGCTCGCTATATCCATAAAACCCTATTGGCCCAGTGAATTTTGCCTTTGGGCCTTTATTCAAGAAATAATACCTTCAGTCAGTCCTGGATGCCATGTCCATAAAGAGGGACACGACACTGCTGATAGTTTTTTGGAAATGAAGCAGGCAGAGCAATGTTTTGGGTGCCTCTCTGGCACGTTGGATGCCTCTCTGGCATTCAGAGGGTTAAGGAACAAAAGGGCGTGCACTGCATTGTGCTGTTCACCCATGTGGTCCTTAAAGGGTTAATTTTATCACACGCAATGAGCAGAGTTTGCATTCTGTGTACCAGAGGGCACTGTTAATGTATTAAAAAAAATCTAGGATTTTAGTGAACTTGCCATTAAGTCCTTTTCACTTAGTACCTATGGAACACAGGAACCATGGGGTAAAGTTCCCCTTGCTCTATGGAGGAGGGGAGCTTTACCCCATGGTTCCTGTGTTTCATACAGGTTTTAAGAGAAAAAAAGTATAAACTGTAATAAATGTGGGAGTAACCTTATTTATTTCAACAGGAAAAGTCCTACAATATTTGTTTTTCATAAAAGATTTACTTTCTCTTCAAATAACATAGTAGTAACTTGCCTATGTAGTTGAACTTAATACAGGAGTCAGGTATATCTAATTACTTTTACATTTATCTGCAGTTTCCTGCAGATAGTGATTCAAGTCTGATCCTAGGCCACACCTCCTCATAGCAAACAATAGTCTTCAATAGATTTTAACAACTCATAAGGGACAAAAGTTGTTACCAGATTGTACGCCAACAATTAGCTTTGGGCTACAGGAGATGTCAACAACAACTAAAACATATATAGATAAACCTGGGTGCAGTTTGAAGGACACCCTGATGATCAGGGGGTCATGCAATGCATTGTTTAGTGATGTTTTGCATGTCAATATGTTTTGAAAGTGTTAAAGGGATATTAATGTCTCATGATAAAATAAGGTTAATTTATTCCTTATACTTAGTCAACGGTGCAGTGTGTTATGACAATGTTCTAATCAGTCTAGTTCATTTGGTATTATATTATAACGTTCCCCTCCCCTTTTACATATGTCACTCTTCACTTCAGATCAGAAAGCCGGTCCAGATGGATTGTGACAAGGGACAATCTTGTATCAGTATAAGGAAAAGCCTGCTCTCCTTTGTCAAGGGGACAGAGATTTCCTTACACTGACAGAAGGAAGATTGTCCCTCATTGCGATCTGTCTGGTCAGGTGACTGGAGTTCAGATCTGAGGGTAGGCTGCTTGACGTATATGTAAAAGGAGCAGGAGGGGGAAACTTTTTAATACAATTCCACGTGAACTAGAGCAATTAGATCATTGTCATAACGGTCTACACTGTTGACCAAGCATAAGAAATTAATTAACCTTATTGTATCATGAAACAATACTATCCCTTCAAAAGCCACTAATAGTTAAGTTCCCTTTGATCCAAAGCCAAAATATACATTTTTGTATATTACAGAACTCTAGGAACACAGGTACCAAGGGGTAAAGTGACCTTGTTCCAGATGAAGGGCAAAGATTCTGTCATAGCTAGCCACCTTTTTTGTTTTCTTCTTATAGGCATGGGGCTGTATAATCCCCCCATTAGGCGGGCTTCTATATCTGGCTGCCACTGTTGGTTTGAACACAGTACAGACTTCAGGGACCTGGGTCTTGTGGACGATGGCTTGCTTAGGCTACCTTATACTCATGTCTTTCTCTGAGCAGCTGGCTCATATAGAAGTCTGAAGACAAAATAGAATTAATTCTTTACAGTTCCCTTGTCTGGCAGCCACATTTTCTCACTGTGGGGTTTGAAGCCTGACTAGCACTCTATTCTACGGTGTGCTGTAACAGCACATAGACTTTGGGAAATGTTCCATTGTTAGTCTCCTTTTCTATGGTCATATTGGATGGAACATGGAATGCTTCTTTGGGACTTCTCTTGCCTCTGTTAGCATTTCAGTGGCTTTAAATCGGCTGGAGGTGGATCTCTTTGTGCACATTATGTACCAGAGCCCCAGGGGACTCTCTGGTATTGGGGGGGGGCATATTTTAATAGTGACTGGATAGCCACCAACCATATTGCTTAATGGGAAACTACACTTCCCTTAAGTCCATTCATCCCTGGTTTTTTGACTAAGGAACCTGTGGTCCTGTGTTGACCCTCTTCCTTTTTGGACTTAACCTGCTATGCAGAGGCTGGTCCTTGCTTGCCACATTAACCACTTGTTGTCAGGTAAGTAATAGTACACATATTTAAGTACTGTTATTCTATGTCTTTACACTTAAAAGGGTCTTTAGGTTATGTTTGAGCCTAAGGGAGACATAGGCCAGACTAAGGCTACTAAGGTTTCAGGGTCCCCTTAACCCCTTTAACCCACTGCTCCTCATGGCAGATTGTCCTTATCAGGGAATTATCTCATACTTAATGACTATCTTGAGCTGCAGCCCCACTCAGCCTCCTGGGCCCTCATTTGTTGAACAGGAGCTTGCATGAGTTAAGGTCGTAATTTCCTAAGTGTGTGCTATCCTTTCATCTATTCAGCGGGTCTCTGACCCTTGGTTCCATAGTCATCCCATACACCCACAAAAAGTGCTTGAGCCATTTTACCGAGATTGATACCCCCATTATTGGGGCTTCCTCCTCTGAGGAAGAAACTGACTCGAAAGAACTGGATTATCCTCTCTCTGTTGGGATTCTTATAAGGAAGATTCTGGTTCTTCCACTGAGGGTCTTATTCGGTCTGTCCAGGGGACACTTAAGGTATCAGTGCCTTCAGGCTCTAGCTCCTCTTCTGATGATATTTATAAAAGATGCAAAAAGGAGGTTGTTTTTTTTCCTCCTCATTATTCCTTAGACCAGGTTCTCCTGGGGTGAAGGAGGATGCCTGACAGGAGGCTATCCCTCTTCCTAGGCATATCTTACTTTTATACTCCTTTTCTGATTAGGATTTATAGCAGTGCGATACCCCCTTCCCGCAGTGTATCCTTAAATCTCTTACCTTGCTAAGAATAAGCTTTGCCATTGGCAGATACTGTGACTCTTAAGGAACAGGAGGATAAGTGATGGTGAATTTTGCAGCCTCTAGTATCACTTCACTCCCTACCATTGCTATTGAGTGGGTTATCAGGGCTATTGCTGTTTGTGAGGTTAGCTTTTAGTTGCTGTCCATGCGGTCATATCTAAGGACGATCTAGTGGTTATTATATCACAGATCCTTTAGGCTAATGCATCTCTCTCTGAAGCAGACTTTTATGTCACTAGGTTCACCGGAAACCTGGCACTGGGACTTATTAGTGTGTTTGTAGAATATATCCATAAAACATATGTATTTGAGGTTGCCAACGTGTTCATCAAGTCCAGCCCATGCCAAAAACACCCCACTGATCCAGATGAAGGCATAAAAAAGCCCTCTGGAGCAATTTCTAATTTAGCCCCAAGTGGAGCTATGTATATGATTTGAAGGGATATTTATTTCAGGAATGCTTTTTGTCAATCCTGAAGCTTGATATTTTGCAAATATCATATAATCACTAAGCAAATACATTTTCTTAACCCTTTAAGTGCCAGAGCGTTACGCAACACTTTGAAGAGCAATGCATTGCTTACCTCTCCGGCACTCAATGGGTTAAAGGGGAACTACCACCTCTCAAAAACTGTATGTTAATTAAGTCTTCATCTGGCGACTAGCTGCTTAGTAGCGCTAGTCGCCAGAAATATTACCTGGTTTCAAAGATTTTCTACTTATTCGGAGGCTGACAGTAGCAGGAAGCACGGGCATCTTGCCATAGTGACTTCCGTGAGCCTGCGCTGTCAGTCCCTTTTGGAGCCGGCCGGCAAGATGTCCGTGCTTCCTGCTACTGTCAGCCTCCCAATAAGTAGAAAATCTTTGAAACCAGGTAATATTTCTGGCGACTAGCGCTACTAAGCAGCTAGTCGCCAGATGAAGACTTAATGAACCTACAGTTTTTGCGGGGTGGTAGTTCCCCTTTAAAGTTGTAGGAATATATTTAATTTCTCTCTCGAATATATGAGAGAGAAAGCAGCCTAAACAAACTGTCATGTAAGTAAATGACAAAATAAAATAGACAAGGACAGCCTGTACCTATGCTTTTTTGGGGAGAAATGTCCATCACCAGACAATAATAATTTGTTGACCGGTGCCCCTGTAACATTTTGACACAGCAAAGAAAAAGATAATGGATAGGGCAAAGATCTATTTCTCTCTCCCAAAATAATCAATGTTGTTGTCAGTGAAAATATGATTAATGAATTTTTTTTGGCGCAGTAGCAAGGTCCCAGAGGATAGGAATGCCCGTTTTATTCTTCTTATTATGACATACTGGGTTTAATACTTATCATTATTGAAGCATAATAAGAAAACTCTATCCAATGTCATACTTTTGTAAGTTTTGAAAATGTTTAATAAATTATTTAAAAAAATGTTTCTTTATAATAGAACAGATAAAATTATAACCCTAATGTTTTCTCGTTTAAAATATTAGAATACTAGTTGAAAAGCCCGTTACACGGGCCACAGTGCCACTGGCAGCCAGTCGCGGGGCCGTCATGTGCAGTAGAGACTGCCTGCGCCGAGGCTGACACAAAGCGGGACGCTCCTTCGGAGCGCCTTGCTTTGTATCAGCCGTGGCAGTCTCTACTGCGCATGACTGCGGTGTTACGCACATTTTAGCGAATTGTTATATAGGATTTACTAAACTACTAAAAAATTATTTTGTTTATAATAGATCATATGCAATTGTAACCTCAATGTTTTCTTATTTTATGTTTAACAAATTTAAAATATTAAAATATTTAATAAACTACTGAAAAAAAGATTTGCTTTATAATAGAACATATGCAACTGTAACTTCAATGTTTAACACGACTAAAATAATTTACAGACATGGTGTTAGCACTCTAATTATAGGGTCCAGGAAGAGGAAACTAGGTGGGGAAGTTAGAAAACTGTACAGTAAATGTTCTTATACCTGCACAACTAGGACCATGACAATCAGTGCGATACACTGTATTATTTTCAACACATGCACATCTTATTATTTTAACCCCTCAAAAACCAATGACATGCCAGGACCGTCATGCTGGTCTTGATACTTAAGGACCAGTGGCGATACTAGCACGTCATGGAGTTCTGGGATTGCATTGCAGCTGCATGCCTGTTCTGCCATCCTAGAATTGAAAGAGCAAATAAAAAAAAAAGCTCTGTGGATCCACCCACGTACCGGATTAGGCAGTTGCTAAAGGGTTAAGGACTGTGACAGTCCTGGCGTATGATGGAATTCTGGGATCACAACTCAGCTGTGCTAAAAAAAAAAAAAAAAAATGCTGTGGTTCTCTAGAGCCACCCACACCTGGATAGCTTGGTTGTTAAGTTGTTAAAAAAATATTGAAGTTGTTTAATGAAATTCCATATATTTTTGTGCTTTTCAAGAAAAAGTAAAACAACCACTACTCCTACTGTTGGGAGATGCTTTTACAAACTAAGAGGCAGTTTTGCAGTAGATTCCCAAAGAGTGGATTTTGTCTGATTTTACATGTAACAACTTTTGCATGAAGCATCTCTCGGCAATCACTAAAGTAAAAAACTAGGTAGATATAATGTGATTTCTGTTGCAGGATATAAATATTTGACTTTTCTATTTCAAATGATACGGAAATTACCAAATTAGCCACAAATTGTATCTCCTTTCCATGGTGTGGTTAAAAACATAGTGTTATAATAGTGCATAAACACCAGCCTCTTTTCCCTACAGCAATTCATAGTTAAAGCAGCAGTAAACTTTTTTTAATGAAAACAAATACAGCTCTTCCTGCTGAGTAAAACAAGGGTACCTATTGCAGTCAGTCGTTTTATTCAAAAGTTATAAAAGTTCAAATCAGGTATTGAATTTACTGTGTATTTATTTCCTGAAAGTTCTAAATGACAGGAAGTGACTCTGCAGTTTCTATCACATTCTATGGAGAACCGTATGTCACTGACTTTCATCTCCATTAGAATGTAACAGAATAGCTAATTGGAATTTGACCACTAGAGGGCACTGCTAATGTAAAAAAAAAGAAAAAAAAAGGCTAAAACTGTATTAACTCTAGAAATATGCATCTCACAGCAGTGGAAGTACCTTTATTCTACTCAACAGGAAATGCCATACAATATATATTTAAAAAAAAAAAATTGTTTTACTGCTCCTGTAAATAGTGTATACACCAGCTATTCAGCTGAAGTGTATTTCATACAGTCACCGAGTTCTTATGATCTTTTGCACATGCAGTTGAGTCTCAGACTCTTCTTACAGGTAAGAAAAGCTTACATTGTAAAAGTGGAATGATGGTTACACGCACCATTAGGGCTGCCAGTATCTAGGTATGTGCAGGAATGTTTCCTTTGAGAAGAAATTAGTGGAAATTAGGGACTTCATCCTCACAGAGGATTTCCCAAGAGAAGGTTCATTCTAATATCTACTTACCCTGAGAAAACGATGAATGATTTGAGTGAGAGTGTGCTCATACGGGAGTATGATGATGTATGCATGTGTAATGACTTATGAACAGGAACACAGAGCAGAAGTGCCAGAAAGTGTTATAGGAAAGGCGGAATGTGACACAAAACAAAAAGATTTTTGCATAATTATCGATAAATAATTTTCTCTTACTCAACATAGAACACAGTAAGCATGGGAAAAGTATCATCCAACAGGACAGCAGGGCACTTCCATAAAAAGAGAAGTCTGGAGACAAAAATGCCCTCCTTACACTTTACAACCCCTAGTCATGCTCAGTCTAAATGTATGGAAAGATTGAAAAAGGAAGTAGGACAGGGAGGCAGACACCTGAGCCAGATTAAACCAAGGACCATCTGCCCAGAAATCAAACAACTCATTTTGCTCCAGGAGGGAACTCCTGCGTTCCACATGGACTGAAAGAAAATTATTTATACAATTATTTATAGAATTACACAAAATTCCCCTTTTCTCTTTTGTCCACTGTGGAAAGCAGTAACCATAGGGTTTTAGTCCACCAAGATTCCAGGGAAAGAGAGAAAAATCCCTTAAAACACACACCAGTTTCATAATAGACAAAATGTAACAATCATGAACATCAGGTGTCAACAGATACCTACACACCAAACAAAATAATAGAAAGCAAAAATTACTGTAAATAAAGATAGGAAGGACTTCTACACAGATAAAATCACCTGTAGGACCTTCCATCAAAAAGTGGCTTCAGATGAATCTATAACACTGACTCTGTGTTTAGTTTAGTGTTTAGCAAATTTATATAAGGATAACCATTTTGCTGACTTATACAACTGCTACATAGAAGCCTGATTTGTATAGTCCCAGGAAGCACCCAATACTCTGGTGGAATGAGCTGCGACACAAAAAGGCACAGGCTTTTTTCTAAGGCTATAGGCCTGTAGATGTAGGCCCATCGTTTCCACTGAGAAAAGAAGATGATCTTGGGACCTGGAACAAAAACAGGAGAATCTAACTATGGAGTCAAACACATTGGTGGAATGAGCTGCGACCCATAAAGGCACAGGCTTTTTCCCTAAGGATGTAGGCCTGGAGATGTAGGCCCATCGTGTCCCCTGAGAAAAGATGATGATCTTAGGACCTGGAACAAAACAGGAGAACCTAATTATGGAGTCAAACACAGTCTGGTTGCCTTCCCAATTCTCAGGACCCAGATATTGAACACTGAGAAAATCTGCCAAGATATTGTCTTCCACAAAAATGTGGACATGAGCTTCCACCCAAGCGAGAATCGGATGAACTTCTGACCACATGGCTCATTGCCTGGTCCCTCCTTGTCTGCTTACATAAGCCACTGCTGTTGCAACGTTAGACTGAATTTGCACCGTCTGATCCCAAAGAACCTCGGACTAATGAAGCAGAGCAAGACAAATTTTCCGCAGCTCCAGCATGTTGACAGATAGAAAACTCTCTCTCTCTCTCTTTCTTGGACCAAAGGCCCTGAGCCATCTAAGAGCCACAGAAGGTTCACAAGAGCATTAGGCATCTGTCATGATAACAGTCTAATTCAGGAAGACCCATGGTCAACCAAGAGTCAGATGTGACACCTGATGCCACCAAAAAAGATCTGACTTTGTCTATCTTGAAAGGGGGTGTGACATGGGAGAGATGACACTGCTGACTGAACCAATTCCAGAGAATCTCCAGCTGCAGCTCTCAAGTGTATAATTGGCCAAGGAGAACTGTCTTCAAGGTGTAAACCAGATTCCACAGCACCTTCGTGTAGTCCCGCACCATCTCTGATGGCCGGACTAAGGCTGTGAAACCTACTGAATCTTGTCCTCCTGTAGAACAATCATCTCTGAAGAGTGCTGAATCTCAAGCCAAGGAAGACTGGAAATTGATAACCAACCATGCTGCTCCAGTATGGACACCCACAACTGAAGATGAAGGCATGCTCTGAAGGAGTCTTCATAAAAGGTCATATGCATAGTAAGAGAAATCTCTAGATATGAATGTGAACAGCCAAGGCTGCCATTACGCTTGTAAAAACCCACAGAGGGGATGCCAGCCCAAAAATGAGGGCGGTGAACTGAAAATGTCAATCTTGGATGGTAAAAGGAAGGAAATATTGATGGCCTGTTTGAATGGGAACATGCAGATAAGCATCTTATGTCAAGGGGGTATAAAAACTCCCCTGTGCAAATAGTGGTGATGATGGAGTGTAGAGACTCTATCTTGAACCAAGATGCACAAACAAAACTGAAATTGAAATTATTTAAATCCAGGAAAGTGCTACAGCCAACGTCCTTTTTAGGAGCTATGAAAAGGCTGTAGTAAAATTCCATGAATCTTTCCAGAGGATAAACAGGCACCAGAGAAGACACTGTTTCAAAGAAAAATAGCTCCGCACCATATTGTGAGGGACTCTGGACAGAAGTAAGTGAGGAGGCGGTAGAGATTTGAAATCTATGAGATAACGTCCTGAGATTAGCTGTAACACCCACTGCTCCAACACCACCGAAGTTCACATATCGTGACAGAGAAATAGATGACCACCAATTGCCTGGAGCTGACCTGACTCTGAACTGCAGCTAGTGCTATGGGGGTAGGCTTCTTGCATGATCAAGCTTGTTTGGGTTTCGGGGAAGGATGCACCTGGGTCGCTGAAGGTGTAGATGAAACCCACGTGTCACTTCTGGAAAGAAGGAATGCTTGTGTGTAACCTATGGCAGCAAAGCACTCTTGCCCCTGTGTCATGATTAATAACCTTCAATGCTGGGACAAACTAACGGTTTGCCTTGGAAGAGAGACTAAGGACTTCTTGGAGTACTGGTCCGCAAACCAAATTTGAAGTTAAGTATATAGCTCAGCAACAGAGATCACTAAAGACTTGAGGCAATGAGCTTGGCTGCAAGGTACAGATTAGCCTCAAGGATCTTACAGACAGCAAGAACAATATTCACTTTAGAAGCTCCCCCCAAACAGCCATGGCAATAGTCATCTAAGCAGTGGCAAAGGTTGGGTGCAAGGAAACTCCAAATGCTGGAAAATTTACCTCAACAAGGGAATCCAAGAGTTTATCTGCCTGGTCCTTAAGTTTTATTATTATTATTATTATTATTACTATGATCGTAACCACTGCTTGATTTTTTTTATATTGGTATAATATAATTTATTCCAATAGATATATTATTATAATTTTATTGATTTCTTGGACTTATAATTCTCATTCAGTTTGTTTGGGGTTTTTTCCCTTACATCTCACAAATACACCATGAGCGTTATGGGATTTATTTAAGTCTATCATGCTACTGCAAGAAGATTCCTGACTGGAGTGACCGGGTGGCGACGGTTAAAGATTTATACCCACGTGCTTTTTCCCCCGAGTCTGGTGGAAGACTCCTGGGGTCACACATACTCTGTGAGTACTACTATGGTTCAGTTTGAATTTTCATTTACATCTGTTTGTTGAATGAGTAAAGGCAGCCCAGATGTTCCTCACAAATGTCTTTAGCTTGTCTGACTTTGTGTTAGTCAAGTTCTGAAATTAGAAGTGAGTTGTGCATTTTATGAGCAAATTACTTAACCCATTGTCAGTATTCTTGCTTAGAAGTCTTCCTTTTGAATTTGCAGTAGCTTCTTCTACACACTGGACTTTTTTCCATTTCATATTCATTTTGTTGTATTGTGGATTTATATATATATATTTTATAACAGATCACGCTATGTATATTTTTCTATTTTTCATTTGCATGTAATAAAATAATTCACAATTGTTTTGGAGATACCATACTCAATATTCTCCTAATTCGAATTGAATACTTGGGTTTGTGAATATAAGTATTTTGTTTGTTTACTTATATCACATATATATGAAGTATGTTGTATGATTTTATTGATTGCCTTGTTTAGCACCTGCCTTAATATATATACTTTTTTTCATGTCCTTTAGTGCCACTGCAAGTAGCAATGGTGTATGCTTAGAAAGGTGAGAAGAGTCAGCTGCTGGGGGAGGGATGGTAGGTGATTGCTGTAGTGCAGCAGGAGAGAAGGGACATAAGAGAGAGAAAATTGCCTAGGGGGTAATAGTTTATTATCAGGTGATTTCCATTTGTTCAGAATCTCCTGTTCCAAGGAATGATGGGGAGGGAAGAGGGCATCATGGCTCTTGTTCACCTTAAAAATATCTGGAAATGAAAAACTGGAACCAGAGGACTAAAGAGTCTCTAAAACTGATCTAATAAGACCCTCATCAGGTGACTCAGGTCTTTCTCAAATTAATCCCCAGAAGTAAATAAGGAATCAAAACTGTCCTTTCAGATTCCCCTTCATTAACAGAAGAATCTCTCTCTTCCAGAAGAAATCCCCAACAGATGATCAGACGGTCTTTTGGGGGTATGGGCCCGGTCCTGACTCCAGAATGCAAGGACCCACCTTAATTTAGGAGTTAATATTATTAATGATAGAAATCAAGGCTTTAATTTAAAGGCTTATCCCATACAGGCTCCTGTTCAGGAGAAGAGGAGCCTGGAAGGTACTATGTAGGGGACATAATGTACCAAGAAAGACCAATCTGACAAAAGGGGCAAAAGGTTAATGAGGAACCTCCTGAGGTCCTGCTGATCTTAAACTTGCCTATATATCAGTTGTGCTCAGCCATAGCCAGGAAACTCCCAAAGAGAGAATACATGACAGAAAATAAAGAACAAATACTTGTTTGCCTGTAAAGTGTTAAAGACAGGATGCCATGAGTGAGATTCAGCTCCCACAACAGAGAGCTGAAAAGCAGGTGCCTCATGGGTTGCTCGTTGCAGTGAAAAGGTAGTGGTGAGGCATAGAACCTCCCTTTCCTCTTCCTGAGAACTGGGAAAAACCAGGCCTCATGGAAAAAAAATCCTCTCCAGTTTTTCTGAACTGTGTGGTGGCTCTCCAGCCACTGAAACTGTTGCAGCTGATGCCCGATCCGATATGGGAGCTGTGGTCCAATAAAAGTGTAAAGGTAGAATAAACAGCAAAAAGGTAAAATATTAGTAAATGAAAGTAAGAGTCCACCCCAGCAGGCGTCTGTGTGGGGAGGGGGGGAGGGAGCAACAGGGCTGACAGAAGGAATAACAAGAGTGCCATATTAAACAAGTCACCAGAGACCTCAGTATGTAGCTGCTAGACAGACAGACAGGGCATACTCACAGGCCCTGTGCACTCTGAAAACCGGATTCCTCTAAAATCATGCTCCTCTAGCTTACCCGGGTACTTTAAAAGTCTGCACCCTGATCCATACTCATCAATGAGGTATTGGGCTACTATCCCGGCGCAAGTTAAGAAAACACAAAAAGCTGTCTAATAGACTATGTGCCCTGTCCATCTCCTTTGAGATCACTTTTAAAACTGTAAATATCTGATGATGTTGCAGTGGAGCAGGGAGGGGGTCTCCATCTCAAGAGAACTCGTTTTATGGAGCTGCTCTGCCCTCCTGTGGGACAGTATCTTACCTCTTGGTCCCTGTATTCCACAATGGATTAAAGGGATAGTAATACTTCATTTTATCTTTATTTTATCTTGTAGGCATTAAAAAAACATGAAGAACAATATAAGTCTTATCTCTCAAACCTTTATGGTTTAAGAGATATTCACAAACAAAGTATCCCTCCCTGTTCAGCCAGATCAGAAGGAAGGTGCCCAGGTAGACTGCAGAGAGGGACAATCTTCAATTAAGATAAGGGAAAAAGCTGAAAAACTTGTCAAGGGGGGAAGGGCTTTCATTGTTTTCATACAAAGAAGAGTGTCCCTTTCTGTTATCTGTCTGGTCTTACAACCAGATTCACATCTGAGAAGAGATAGCTTACACTAGGTAAAAAAGGGGCGGGAGGGGAAACTTTGCTTGTGAATATCTCTTAAACCATAAAGGTTTGAGAGATAAGACTTATATCGTTCTTTATGTTTTTTTCATGCTTACAAAATAAAATAAAGATAAAACGAAGTATTACTATCCCTTTAACCCCTTAGCGACCCTTGGCGTACCAGGACCGTCAAGGGTAAATGTGATCCAACGACCCTTGACGGTCCTGGTACGTCAAGGGTTAAACTCTTCCATCGCGGCCGCACGGAGCGATGGAAGAGTTCAAGCCGCTTGTTACTAAGTGTCCCGGTATCGGGACACTTAGTAACAAGCGGCAGAAACATTGTTGCAACATGCGATTCGCTTCAAAAGCGAATCACATGTTGCAAAACCTGAATGACAGGGACAGTATTTGTAAATACTGTCCCTGTCAGATCTCTCTGCCTCCCTCCACCTTGCATACTGCTGAGGTGGAGAGAGACAGAGGGAGATGGTGTTCCAGTGTGCTTGTAAAAAAAAAAGTAAAAAAAAAAGTTTAAATAAAGAAAATTAACCCTTTGATCACTGTTCTGCAGTGATCAATAAGTGCCCCCCATCTGATCACTCTTGGAGTGATCAATTTGCTGCAGATCAGTGTTTTCTGATCTGTGGGACACCCCCCATCCCCCTTGAATTTTTTGTAGATTTTTAAAAAAAAATTTAAATTTTTTTTTTAATTTTTTTTTAATAATAAATATAGTTTAGGTATTTTGGTAGGTAGTTGGGTAGGTTTAGTGTAGACGTGTGTTAGGGAAAGTTTTAGGGATAGATTTAGGTTTAGGGGAAAAAAAAAAAAAAAACAAACCCCCTCCCAAAAAAAAAAATATATATATAAGCGCAGTTTAGATAGGTAGTTTATTTGGGTTAGGTAGGTTCAGGATATACGTAGGCTAGGGTAAGTTTTAGGGTTAGATTTAGGTTTAGGGATAGCGTAAGAAAAAAAAAAGTTTTTTTAGTTGGCAAAATGCAGCGCAGGTACAGCGTTGAAGAGGCATATGCCTTATTGGCATCTGACTCTGAGGCAACAGACACTGCGTCAGATTTTGACATAGCGCAGTTTTCAGAAAGTGAGAGCAGCTCTAGTGATGACGCTGGGCCTTCTCTCAAGAAAAGACGCACTGCCCCAAGAGCTGCTCTGGCAACTGCCCCAGCACCTGCCAAAAGAACTGCCCAAAGACCTACCAAAATACCTACCCAAAGAAATGCCCCAAGTGCTGCCCCAAGAGCTGCCCTGGCAACTGCCCCAGCACCTGCCAAAAGATCTGCCCAAAGACCTACCAAAGAAATGCCCCAAGTGCTGCCCCAAGAGCTGCCCTGGCAACTGCCCCAGCACCTGCCAAAAGATCTGCCCAAAGAAATGCCCCAACACCTGCCACTCCGGATCCTAATGAATGGGTATCAATTTATGCCCACAAATCTCAGAATTCACAGGCAACCCAGGGATTCAAATTGATGTGGAAGGATTTACCCATGATCATTTTTTTTATTTGTTTTTGGGGGAAGACATTTTAGGTGAAATTGTTTCCCAAACCAATTTGTATGCAGCCCAGTATACTGCCGCCAACCCTAAGTGTGAAAAACGCTGTTTTTTTTTTTTTTTTTTACTTACGTCATGGTTTACGAGGGATTGGTGGTAAAATGGCTGTGTATAAAATTGGAAAACACACCTAAAACGAGAGCCTGGGGTGTCTACTTTCCAAAAATATACACTTTTGGGGGGAAATCTTAAAAAAGAGCACTGTTACACAGCCCCAAATGAGACATGGCACCAGTAACGCAAGCTGTGAAAATTCAAAGTGTGAACCTGGAAACGCGCATGTTCCAATTTGGCCCCCGTAGCTCCCCCAAACCATGAGAAAGCTATGCATATGGGGTATTGCCGTACTCAGAAGAAGGAGCTGAACACTAATCAATTCAGTTTAAAAAATCTTCACCTATTCTGTGCTTGAAATTCACATCAACATTGAAGGCAAAGTGTGAAAAATGCTGATTTTTTTTTTACTTACGTCAAATTTTCACAGAATTGGTGGTAAAATGGCAGTGTATAAAATTGGAAAACACACCTAAAACGAGAGCCTGGGGTGTCTACCTTCCAAAAATATACACTTTTGGGGGGAAATCTTAAAAAAAGAGCACTGTTACACAGCCCCAAATGAGACATGGCACCAGTAACGCAAGCTGTGAAGATTCAAAGTGTGAACCTGGAAACGCGCATGTTCCAATTTGGCCCCCGTAGCTCCCCCAAACCATGAGAAAGCTATGCATATGGGGTATTGCCGTACTCAGAAGAAAGAGCTGAACACTAATCAATTCAGTTTATAAAATCTTCACCTATTCTGTGCTTGAAATTCACATCAACATTGAAGGCAAAGTGTGAAAAACGCTGTTTTTTTACTTACGTCAAGTTTATGAGAAAGTGGTGGTAAAATGGCCGTGTAAAAAATTTGAAAACACACCTAAAATGAAAGCTGGGGGTGTCTACATTCCAAAAATATACACTTTTGGGGGGAAATTCTAAAGTGCAGCACTGGAACATAGCCCAAAATGAGTAATGGCATCAGTTAACCAAGATGTGAAAATTCAATATTTGTTCAAAATTGGGCCCCATAGCTCCCCCAAACGTTGAGAAACCTATGCATATGGGGTATTGCCGTACTCAGAAGAAGGAGCTGAACACTAAACAATGCATTTTTAAAAATCTTCACCTATCATGTGCTTGAAATTCACATCAACACTGAAGTGCAAGTGTGAAAAACGCTGTTTTTTTAACTTACGTCAAGATTTACGAGCGATTGGTGGTAAAATGGCTGCGTAAAAAAATTTAAAACATACATAAAATGAAAGCCTGGGGTGTCTACTTTCCAAAAATATATACTTTTGGGGGGAAATCTTAGAGTGGAGCACTGTTACACAGCCCCAAATGAGACATGGCACCAGTGATGCAAGCTGTGAAAATTCAAAGTGTGAAACTGGAAACGCGCATGTTCCAATTTGGGCCCCGTAGCTCTCCCAAACCTTGAGAAACCTATGCATATGGGGTATTGCCGTACTCAGAAGAAGGAGCTGAACACTAAACAATGCATTTTTTAAAATCTTCACCTATCATGTGCTTGATATCAACAGTAGTATTGAAATGTAAGTGTGAAAACTGCAAAAAAACAAAATATTACCACAATTTTGAAATTTTTTTCTGGAAAAATAGCTGCATGAAAAACTCCAAAATTCTCCTGATTATTTACCTTATGTTGTGTAGTTTTCAGAAACATATACCTTTGTGGGACATTTTTGGTTCTGGCACCGTCAGCTAAGCTATGATGCTCACATGCCAATTGTTGAGAAATCACAAGTTGGAAATAACGGCAGCCATCTTGTAATATTTACCTTGTAAATGTGAGTAAAGGACTAAAATACTAGGCATATGGGGTATTCTTATATTCAGGAGAAGCAAATGAATATATTTAGGGGTATTTTTTTTTCATTAACTAATAGTATGCAAATCCTGACAGAAAAATGTAAGCAAAATGTTGTTTTTTTTCAATTTTTTTCTTCTTTTTTTCTATTTTAATCAAATTAAACAATGAGGTATTCATATAATTGTGGTATCAAAAGAAAGCCCTACTTGTGCTTAAAAAAACAGTATATAATTTATGTGGGTGCACAAAAGGAATTAAAGAGAAAATATGGTTGAACAAAGACATAGTCAAAAAAGTCAAAATTGCTCCGGTCCTTAAGTCAAATCAAACTCAGATTTTCCCGGTCCTTAACGACCCTTGACGGTCATAGTACGTCAAGGGTCGATTTCACTTAACGACCGATGACTTACTATGACCGTCATCGAGTTCCGGGCTCCCCCCGCGGCTGCACGCCGTTCGGGGTGTCCGGAACGCAACGGAGCAAAAAAAAAATTTTGCTCCGTGGTCGTTGAGTCGCGTCTTCGGCCGGATTTCCCGGTCCTTAAGGGGTTAAAGAGGAAATACATAAGAATGTCATTTTCACAAAAGTTAACTCCAGTCCCCCTTTTGCTTTGGAGATAACATCCAATTTGAATTCTTATTAATATAACTGATTATGTAATTGCTGAAATCTTATATGATGTTATCAGATACATCATTACGTCATGTATGTTGTCATCAACAACATACAAGTGGGGGACTGGCATTTATGCATGTGGAAAGTTAACTCTGAATTTACTAGCTTTTGTTTATTTCGAAGAAACTTTATGTTTGCTTTACAAAAGTTTTTTTACAGGTACAAATGGTATGGTATGATCATATTCTTGTAAAAAAACACTCTAAAGCAATGAATAAAGCTGTATTTTTCAGGTAATACAACAGATCAGATTGGACATGAATGGGCTTGATAAGGACGCTGGAATTGCTATTTATATTGTAAAGAACAGTACATGAAAGGCAGGCAAAGGACAAAACAGAACAATTAGAGATTTCATTTATCCCGATTTGTGAAATACTGTTTTTCTATGAAACAGGAAATACAATATTGGAAATGCCACAATGGATTGTTCTAAAAGATCGTGAAAAAAGACCACAGCCTTCAATGGAGTAGAAACATTAATATATTTATTCCTATGGGCAAAAGAATCCAGGCAACACATGGTTATTTACAAGATAGATTGGTAGAAACAGCCAGATGAAACATGATGTGGCATAGTCAGTTAGGTCTTAACCTAGCCGAGGTACAACACAAGGGAGTAAATGCCCTATTTATCAGGGTGTGGAGGTGCAAATCTGGGGTAAACCAACTGCACCATAGGGGAGAAATAAAAATTCCAACTAATTTAATGTGATTAACACTCTGAATGCTAGAAATGTATCCAACATATTGCTTCACAATGAGTTGGAGACCTCTAGTATTCAAGAGGTTAAAAGCCTCATGTAAGTCAATAAGAATGTTAAAGTGATAGTAATGTTTCACAATAAAAGCAGCTCCAATTAATTTTCATAGTATTTGGGCCATGAAGAGTGTTATTTCAATACTGTTTGATTGTAGCTCAAGAGCAACTGAATGATAAAGTTTCCCCCTCCCACCCCCCCCTTTTACCTAGTGTAAGCCTCCTCCCCTCAGATGTGAAATCTGGTCTCCTGACCAGACAGCTTACAGCAAGGTACAATCTTCTTACCGTGACATAAGGAAAAACCTGTCCTCCCATTGACAGGTTTTTCTGGTTTTCCTTATGCTCACTAAAGATTGTCCCTCCCTGCGATCCATCTGGACAGTCTTGCTGCTCTGAGGTGAGCAATGTTACATCAGTAAAAGGCGCGGAAGGGGGATACTTTATCATTCAATTGAACTACAACTCTGACAGTTTTGAAATAACACTCTCCATGGTCCAAATACTATGAAGATTAATTAGAGCTGCTTTTATTGTGAAACATTACTATCCCTTTAATCATTCTCATTGTACCGCTATGTTGTAGTTGATTTGACCTGTAATTGCTCCTCTTTTCATTTATGAATAGGCCCTTACTACATGCAACACAGAGCATAAACCAAAGGCAAATAAATGGCATTAATCTTTCAGTATTTTCAACTTATAACACTTTGTGTACCGGAAGTATGCCAAATGCATTGTTTTGACTCTGGACACTTCCTCTGTTGCTCAAAGGGTTAAGTATGACTAGAAAATATACATTTTTTAACCACATAAATGTCAAATGAGAACAAGTTTAAAATATTATGTAATTATGCTTTCTTGACATACAGAGGCTAAAGTACACACGCTGGAGACATATGATTAAATTCAGAGGAAGACGAGAATAAATTCTCTCTCTGAAATCCACTGATTGTGCCATTTGTCTGCAAATGCAAATGACAGATCCATACAGCAATGATATAATGATAATTGTGTGTGCCCATAGCAACTACACACCTCCACATCTACCAGCAGTCCCAGACGGAAAGTCTCTGGTTTCAGCTCCCTACTTCTGATCCTACTGTCCCTGTCCCAGATAGTCCCAGATTTTAAAATTGAGCCTATACCCCATATTCTATGTGCCCATCAATTTAACTCTTTCAGTGCCAGATGTGTATGCAATACATTGCTCTGCAATGCGTTGCACACTCCTCTAGCACTCAAAGAGTTAAGTTTCAGAGCTTCCCACTTGTTAGCATTGCTGATGTATTTAACTTCTTGAAGTATTTATGTGTGGGCAATGTCTGTTCTGCTGTAGAAGTGCAGTTTTAAGTCCCTTTTCCAAGGTTTTCTATGGGATTTGAACCACACGGTAGTATGGACACTAATGACAGACTGTAAAGTGACTGCCCAGGGGAAATGTGTACATGGCAAGTATGAACCTCAACAAGCCCTTTAAAGGGATAGTAATACTTCGTTTTATCTTTATTTTATTTTATAGGCATTAAAAAAACATGAAGAACGATATAAGTCTTATCTCTCAAACCTTTATGGTTTAAGACATATTCACAAGCAAAGTTTCCCCGCCCACCCCTTTTACCTAGTGTAAGCCATCTCTACTCAGATGTGGAATGCAGTCCATAGACCAGACAGATAACAGCAGGGGACAATCTTCTTCCTATGAGAACAATGAAAGCCCTGCCCCCCTTGACAAGTTTTTCAGGTTTTTCCCTTATCTTAACTGAAGATTGTCCCTCTCTGCAATCTACCTGGGCACCTCCCTTCTGCTCTGGCTGAGCAGTGTTACATCAGTAAAAGGGGCGGGAGGGGGATACTTTGTCATTGAATTACTCTTGAACTACAACTCTGACAGAATTGAAACAACACTCTCCAAAGTCCAAATACTATGATGATTAATTGGAGCTGTTTTTATTATGAAACATTACTATCCCTTTAATACTGGGGAAGGCAATAGCTTGTCATTTCAGCAAGATTAAGGGTAGAAAACCTTTGGCTCTCCAGATGTTGGAGACTACAGCTCCCATCATCCTCAACCAGCCAATGGCTGGTTGGGGATGATGGGAGTTGTAGTACACAACAGCTGGAGAGTCGAAGATTGCTGCTACTGAGCAAGATGCTGCAGAACAAAATGTCACAGTCCCATTAACCCTACAAAAAACAAACAAGTCCTTGCAAACAATGTAGTAATGCAAATGTAAAAATAAACTCTAAACAAACTCTCATTTCATTTTAGAAACTAAGAATGACCCTTGATCTAAATGAGGGTTTTAACACTGTGAATACTACAGAGGTATCCAATATATATGGTACATTCTGTTAAATTCACTTCACTAAGGTCACTTTCTACACTGATTTTCACATTGTGTATGGAAATTACCCATTTTAAACCCTTGGTCGCTAGAGTCTCCACAATGCGTTGGACATGTCCCTAGCATTCAAAAGTTTAACCCTTTGAGTGCCAGAGTGATAATGCGTTGCCTATCCCCCTGGCACTCAAAGAGTTAAAGCAATATTAACCCCTTCAGTGCCAGAGGCTTGGGCCGTTTCCTGTACCCTGCAGGCCAGACACTTTTTTAGCATTTTTGCTATCCTTCTGTTTAGGCTGATTTTGCGCTGGGAATGTCTAGTTACATATGGAAAACTATATATTGGTTCTTTTTTTTCAGAACGAATTGAGCTTTTTTGTGGTACCTTACATGAAGAGAATTTGCACTGTGCAAAAAGGTATGATGTCATAATGACAAAAAAGTGAAAATGTACTTATTTTGCTAAAATCTCATACTATGTATCAAAAACATTTACCTTGATTGAGAAAGTTTCAATTATTTGAAAAAACCCTGAGTCCTCCAATTAAAAAAATACCAAATTTGTATAGTTTTACCTACGTCCATGGCTAGCGCAGAACCCTAATCACAAGGAGCACAAAATGACATTTTCTTACATTTCTGCCCCTTCAAATATACTGCACACCAGCCAACTGTCCCGATTTATGCTGAACAGTCCCGATTTTATGGCCCAAACCCGCTGTCCTGCCCGCATTGTGCTTTGTCCCATTTTTCTCCCCTGTTCCCCACTCATGTTTTGCCCATACAATGCTCCAGCAGCCTACAGACGTACGATCATCATGTGAGCCATGCTGCGTCACTCCTAATTCACCGCGCATGTGTGCCACAGACTTGATATATGTGCATGCAATCGTGCCATACTCCGCCGCCTGAGACAGCCAGAACATGCTGTGAGTGAGAGTTGACTACACTGCAGCTGAGCAGCAACCGATGCACCTGAGAAAATGGGAAAACTGACTCTGTGCTCAAATCGTCTCCTCTGCTGCCTTTGATAGGCTCAGGTACTAATACTAACTAGTTTTGCCGTGGCGCCTGGCTGACTAACTTCAATTCGTTGCGGGGGTGGGGGGATGAGTGTCATCATGCCAACCTCCCTGGCCATGCGGAGCTTAATCTTGGACAGACGGGGACAAGTGAGCACTGCTGCCTCAGTGCCGGATGTCTGGCCAAGTGACACCCATCTGAGGCGGCAGGCCAGGAGGAAGAAGTGGCCGTGAGAATTGATTACTTTATTAATAATTCATTGCAGTGCATGGCGCCTGACTTATCTTGCCAGCAGCAGTCAAAGCTTCTACTGCTAGGCAGCATGGCATTCATTGCATAAATGAACCCTGTGAGAGAGTGCGAGGGGTGCGCAGTGCATACCCCCTCTGGCACTAAATCAAAGGTTTAACCCTTTGAGTGCCAGAGAGGGATCCAACGCACTGCATTGGGTACCTCCCTAGCAATCATAGGGTTAAAGTAAGTTTCCTGCTTATGACTTTTATATATATATATATATATATATATATATATATATATATATATATATATATATATATATACTAGCAATGTGGGACGGCGTTGCCCGTCAGGATATATAGGGAATTAATGAACACACACGGATGCGAGACAAACAGAGAGAAACACACGCAAATGCACACGCATGCACTGAGATGCTTAAAGAGCGACAGTCATACACACATACATGCAGACACATAGAGTGTGATACAGACATGCAACATACACAGTGAGAAACACACAGGCACACACAGAGACACACACACACAAGTGAGTCATAAGGGGTTGACTTATGTGTCATTGTAATGAGTTTGTGTTTGTACTTATGCCTCCACTGTGGCATTCATTCATATAGTTGAAATGCATGTGGTAATTGCACATACTATGGTGGAAGGTGGATCGTGCTGGCTCCCGGGATGTGAGTGACTGGCATTCATTCATGTAATTGAAATGCGTGTGGTAATTGCACATACTATGGTGGAAGGTGGATCGTACTGGCTCCCGGGGTGTGATTGTGTGTGAGTGATTGCGTGTGAGTGATTGCGTGTGAGTGATTGCGTGTGTTAGTGAGTGTGTGTGATTGAGTGAGAGTGTGTGAGTGTGATTGAGTGAGACTGTGAGTGTGATTAAGTGTGTGAGTGATTGGGTGTGAGACTGAGAGAGTGAGAGAGACCGTGTGAGACTGAGAGTGTGAGAATGTGTGTGAGACTGTGAGAGTGTGAGAGAGACTGTGAGAGTGTGAGAGAGACTGAGAGTGTGAGAGAGACTGAGAGTGTGAGAGAGACTGTGAGTGTGAGAGAGACTGTGAGAGTGTGAGAGAGACTGTGAGAGAGACTGTGAAAGAGTGTGAGAGACTGAGAGCGTGCGAGACTGAGAGCGTGCGAGACTGAGAGAGTGCGAGACTGAGAGAGTGCGAGACTGAGAGAGTGTGTGTGTGCGAGAGTGTGTGTGTGCGAGAGTGTGTGTGTGTGTGTGTGAGAGACTGTGTGTGAGAGAGACTGTGTGAGAGAGAGACTGTGTGAGAGAGAGACTGTGTGAGAGTGCGAGACAGAGAGTATGTGAGTGTGTGAGAGTGAGAGAATGAGACTGTGTGAGAGTGAGAGACTATGTGAGAGTGAGAGAGATAGACTGAGAGTGAGAGAGAGACTGTGAGAGTAAGAGAGAGACGGTGAGAGTAAGAGACTGTGTGAGAGTGAGAGAGAGAGACTATGTGAAAGTGAGAGAGAGAGACTATGTGTGAGTGAGAGAGAGAGACTGTGAGAGAGAGACTGTGAGAGTGTGAGGGAGAGACTGTGAGAGTGTGAGAGAGAGACTGTGAGAGTGTGAGAGAGAGACTGTGAGAGTAAGAGACTGTGAGTGTGAGACTGAGTGTGAGACTGTGAGTGTGAGACTGAGTGCAAGACTGTGAGTGCAAGACTGAGTGAGACAGTGTGAGAGTGAGAGAGAGAGACTGTGAGACTGAGAGTGTGAGAGACTGAGAGTGTGAGAGACTGAGAGTGTGAGAGACTGAGAGTGTGAGACTGTGTGAAAGTGTGAGAGTGAGAGAGAGACTGTGAGAGTGTGAGAGAGACTGAGAGTAAGAGACTGTGAGACTGTGTGAGACTGTGTTTGAGAGTGAGACTGTGTGTGAGACTGTGTGTGAGACTGTGTGTGAGACTGTGAGACTGTGTGAGACTGTGTGAGAGTGAGACTGAGTGAGAGAGAGACTGTGAGACTGTGTGAGTGTGAGACTGTGTGAGTGTGAGACTGTGTGAGTGTGAGACTGTGTGTGAGACTGTGTGTGAGAGTGAGAGTGTGAGACTGTGAGAGTGAGAGAGAGACTGTGAGAGTGTGAGAGAGACTGAGAGTAAGAGACTGTGAGACAGTGTGAGACAGTGTGAGACTGTGTGTGAGACTGTGTGTGAGACTGTGTGTGAGACTGTGTGAGAGTGAGACTGAGTGAGAGAGAGACTGTGAGACTGTGTGAGTGTGAGACTGTGTGAGTGTGAGACTGAGACTGTGTGTGAGACTGTGAGTGAGACTGTGAGACTGTGTGTGAGACTGTGTGTGAGACTGAGAGTGAGAGTGTGAGACTGTGAGAGAGTGAGAGACTGTGAGAGTGTGAGAGAGAGTGTGAGACTGTGAGAGTGTGAGAGAGAGTGTGAGACAGAGAGAGTGTGAGACTGAGAGTGTGAGACTGTGTGAGAGTGTGAGACTGTGTGACTGAGAGTGTGAGAGAGACTGTGTGTGAGAGAGAGACTGTGAGAGTGTGACTGTGTGAGAGTGTGAGACTGTGTGAGAGTGAGACAGAGAGTGTGAGAGAGAGTGTGAGACTGTGTGAGAGTGTGAGACTGTGTGTGAGACTGTGAGAGACTGTGAGAGTGAGAGAGTGTGAGACTGTGTGCGAGTGTGAGACTGTGTGTGAGTGTGAGACTGTGTGTGAGTGTGAGACTGTGTGTGAGTGTGAGACTGTGTGAGACAGTGTGAGACAGTGTGAGAGAGTGTGAGTGTGTGAGAGTGTAATAGACTGTGAGAGTGTGAGGGACTGTGTGAGACTGCGAGAGAGACTGTGTGAGACTGTGAGAGTGTGAGGGACTGTGTGAGACTGCGAGAGAGACTGTGTGAGACTGTGAGAGTGAGAGAGACTGTGTGAGACAGTGTGTGAGAGTGTGTGAGAGTGTAATAGACTGTGAGAGTGTGAGAGACTGTGTGAGACTGCGAGAGAGACTGTGAGAGTGTGAGACTGCGAGAGTGTGAGACTGCGAGAGTGTGAGACTGCGAGAGTGTGAGACTGCGAGACTGACTGTGTGAGACTGACTGTGTGAGACTGACTGTGTGAGACTGACTGTGTGAGACTGACTGTGTGAGACGGTGTGTGAGAGAGTGTGAGAGTGTAAGAGACTGTGAGAGCGTGAGAGAGTGTAAGAGACTGTGAGAGCGTGAGAGACTGTGTGAGACTGCGAGAGAGACTGTGTGAGACTGCGAGAGAGACTGTGTGAGACTGCGAGAGAGACTGTGTGAGACTGCGAGAGTGTGAGACTGCGAGAGTGTGAGACTGCGAGAGTGTGAGACTGTGTGAGAGACTGTGTGAGACGGTGTGTGAGAGAGTGTGAGGGACTGTGAGAGTGAGAGAGACTGTGTGAGACTGCGAGAGAGACTGTGTGAGACAGTGTGTGAGACAGTGTGTGAGTGTGTGAGAGTGTGTGAGAGTGTGTGAGTGTGTGAGAGTGTGTGAGAGTGTGTGAGTGTGTGTGAGTGTGTGTGAGTGTGTGAGAGTGTGTGAGAGTGTGTGAGAGTGTGTGAGAGTGTGTGAGAGTGTGAGGGACTGTGTGAGACTGCGAGAGAGACTGTGTGAGACTGCGAGAGAGACTGTGTGAGACTGCGAGAGAGACTGTGAGAGTGTGAGACTGAGACTGTGTGAGACTGCGAGAGTGTGAGACTGCGAGAGTGTGAGACTGCGAGAGTGTGAGACTGCGAGAGTGTGAGACTGCGAGAGTGTGAGACTGCGAGAGTGTGAGACTGACTGTGTGAGAGACTGTGTGAGACTGACTGTGTGAGAGACTGTGTGAGACGGTGTGTGAGAGAGTGTGAGGGACTGTGAGAGCGTGAGAGACTGTGAGAGACTGCGAGAGAGACTGTGTGAGACTGCGAGAGAGACTGTGTGAGATTGTGAGAGTGTGAGACTGAGTGTGAGACTGTGTGAAAGTGTGAGACTGTGTGAGACTGTGAGTCTGTGTGACTGTGTGAGACTGTGAGTCTGTGTGACTGTGTGAGACTGTGAGAGACTGAGACTGCGAGAGAGACTGTGTGAGACTGCGAGAGAGACTGTGTGAGACTGCGAGAGAGACTGTGTGAGACTGTGAGGCTGAGAGTGTGAGACTGTGTGAGACTGAGTGTGAGACTGTGTGAGAGTGTGAGACTGAGACTGTGTGAGAGTGTGAGACAGAGTGTGAGACTGAGAGTGTGAGACTGTGTGAAAGTGTGAGACTGTGAGAGACTGTGAGACTGAGAGTGTGAGGGACTGTGAGAGACTGCTAGAGAGACTTGAGAGACTGTGAGAGTGTGGGACTGAGAGAGTGTGTGGGACTGAGAGAGTGTGTGGGACTGTGTGAGACTGCGAGAGAGACTGTGTGAGACTGCGAGAGACTGTGAGGCTGAGAGTGTGAGACTGTGTGAAAGTGTGAGACTGAGACTGTGTGAGAGTGTGAGACTGAGACTGTGTGCGACTGTGAGACTGCGACTGTGTGAGAGACTGTGTGAGAGTGTGAGACAGAATGTGTGCTTTGCAATGCATTGCTTACCCCTCTGGCACTCAAAGGGTTAAGTTGAGCTAACATAGCAATATAACACACAGTGGCTCTTCAGTTGAGGCAATGTAGCAATATGCTGAGGTATCAAATAGAAAGTGGTGTTTGAGGCTTGCCCTCTGTAACATACAGCAAAGCATCTCTCTCCCTTTAAGGAGAAAGGGTGGGAATCAGGAAGCAGGAAGTGGAGGAGTGACACTTGAGACTGTGAGGTGACTGAAGAGATGATGAGTTAAATAAGAGTTGCTATTAAGTTTGTATTTTATGGGAACATTACACCCTTATACTGAAACAGAGTGTATGGAGGGTTACAGTTATCTGTGGGAGGTGAAACAGTGTGTTTGTGGGGTCATGATCCTGAGTGAGAGTGTGAGTGGACCGGGAGAAGTTACTGATATCCCTACCTCAGGAGCGAGTGACAGTTATATATTTTTTTTTTGTCAGTTGGATACTGGTGGGCGGACCAACTCCCTGTATGATAAACACGCCCCCATTGAATCACCCAATGAGAGCAGTAAAGTCCCCATTCAATCACCCAATAGGAGTTGTGTCTCCTAATGAGACATAAATTATGTAATTAGACATTCTGTTCAATGCGAGTTTCTTTTCTGAGGAGACATAAATTATGTTCTGTGTGTGGGGTACCATAAATTATGCAATGAGGCTTATTCTTTTATATATATAGATATATATATGCACTTGTAGTTTGCCATTCCCCCAGTGCTTTGCTGGTAGGTGCTGACTCTACCTGATTAGTATCATACCCAGCTGCATTGTAACTGAGGTTCAAATATATACACAGTATATGGCCACCAACCAGTAGCCTGCACACTTCCACTGTACATATAGTCAAGGGAGGAAACAAAGCTAGCTCCTCTGTGTTTGGACAAACTCATTGTTTGTTTAACTCTGAGTCCCAGATGGGTATGCAACGCATTGCGGAGCAATACTTTGCATATCCCTCTGGCACTGAAAAGGTTAAACTTATTTTAATGTGTTTATAAATTAGACCGTGTCAATAAAATACTTTGATCTTGCAGAAAACCATCTATTCAGTTGCATAAAGAGGTGCTAATAGGTCGTGTGATAACCCACCAGCCAAACCACCAGCAACACCATCTAGAACAGAAATGTCACTCTTTGACATTTTGAAATGTTGGGACGTAGGATACTGAAATCTGTGAAAACCATGTAAATTCCAACTGTATTCATTAGCTAATGCTCTTAGGAGAAAAACAACACCCCATTGGTATGCACTGACCTACCTCAGAGGGAGCTAGAAGTGGAAAACGACGCCTACTACAACCTCTGATTTTTCTAATATTTTCTCAAACATTACTCGTCTGTACAAATATGGTTATAACAACTACAGAAGTGAAGAAAGGGTACACAAACTATTTTAGAAAGAAGACAACCTGCCACATCTAATGAGGGGTGACTTGCCTTCTTACCACAAGACTGGTGTGCCCAAAAGTTTCCAGACGATGGCACCACAGGAAAAAAATTGGCATGTTCTTACATTTCTGCCCTTAAAATGCACTGAAATCTGTGAAAATCATGGCATTTCCAACTGAATTCTTCATCTACTCCTTGAGTGTATGAAAATATTTATAACAGCTACATAAGTGAAGAAAGGTAGAGAAACCATGCCATTTTGGAAAGAAGATAACCTGCCGCATCTAATGAGGAGTCACTTGCCTTTCTACCCCTAAGGTAGTGTGCACAACTATTTCCAGAATGTGGTGCTACAGAAAAAAAAAATTACTTTTTTTTTTTTTTTTTTTTTTTTTACAAATCAGTTACTTTAAAGATACGAAATTGGTTCAATACCATGGGATTTCCTAGGAGGACCTGCCAGCCTACAAAAAATGGTACCCCACTGCTGTTGGTTGACATAACATATTGTTTGCCAAGAGTGTGGCTACCAGTGGAACAAGGTTGGGGAAGCAAACAGTGTATGTGTGATTCTATGGCTATCAGTGGTCAGTCAGTGTATGTGGGTATATCTACCAGTTGGCAGTGAGCAAGTATGGCAGTGGTGGTGGGGGGTAAAAGTGCATACGGGGGATCTGTGACTACCAGTGTGCACTGTAAGTCCCCCGCAAACACTGTTTGATTCCCAGCCTGGATTCAGTGCGTACTGGCACTTGAGTCTACCAGTAGGCAGTGGAATCAGGCTGGGGGGTCAGACTGGTGGAATGGGACTGCCAGTGGGCTGTGGAACTAGGCTGGTGGGTAAGGTACTTGGGGGGGGGGATTTGAGGCATTTTGCATGTATGCCACAGGGGTGTCCAATGCATTGCAAAGCAATGCACTGGACACCCTGTTGCAAACAAAGAGTTACATTTTTTTAGCTATTATTTGGTATTCATACCTCATTGGGGGGGGATCAGTACCACTTCTGATGCCCTCCAACAACGTCTGAATAAAAAATAATGGGAAAAAAATTGTGTGCGCGCCACAGGGGGTCCAGTGCATTGTGCAGTGTGTTGGACCTACCTGTGGTGTTTTTTCCCACCAATATTTTTGTATAAACCTCGTTGGGGGGCACCAGAACTCCCCCTGATGCCCCACAATGAGGTCTAAATAAAAAAAGAATGAGGGGGGGGATCCTTTGACTGCCTCAGGGGTGTCCAACGCACTGCAAAGTAATGCATTGGACCCCCTGTGGCATTTTTTTCTTTTATTATTTTTTATTCATAACTTTTTGAGGGGCATCAGGACCACTTCTGATGACCCCCCCAACAAGGGCAGAATACAAAATAAATAAATGTTTGTGCCACAGGGGGGTCCAATGCACTGCAAAAGCACTCTGTTGGACCCAAATGTGCTGCACGCATGGTTTTCCTTAACACCTTGTTGGGGGGCATAAGGACCCCTGATGCCTCCCCAATGAGGTCTAAATAAAATAAAATAATGAAAAAAAAATACTTTGTCTGCAAAGCAATGCAATGGAACCCCTGTGGCACACTGAGGGTTAATTTTTTTTTATTCTTTATTCATAGCTTATTGGGGGGGGGCACCAGGGCCCCCAACAAGCTCTGAATAGAAAGCAATACTAAAATAAAGTCCTGTGTGTGCCACAGGAGGGGGGGGGGTCTGCAATGCAGACCCCCCCCATGGCGCACACACAGGATTAATTTTTTTTTTTATTATTATTATAGACCTCATTGGGGGCATCAGGACCCCTCCTGATTCCCCCCCCCATGAGGACTTCGTAAAAAAAAAAAAAAAAAAAAAAGGCCCCAGAAAAACTGACCCTTTGAGTGCCACAGGGGGCTTGCAATGCGCTGGACATCCCCCTGGCACTCATAGGGTTAAGTTTTTTAATTTTATTTATAAATATGCTCAGACCTCATGGGGAGACATCAGGACCCCTCCTGATGTCCCCCCCAGTTATTGATCTCCCAGCTGATTGTGCTGGGAGATCAATATGGCGACTGAAGGATAGATTCAGCTCTCATCCCCTTCTCTCCTACCACTGGCAGGGGTGAGAGCAATCATGCAAAGTTTACTAACATCATCAGTGACCATGTCACCGATGATGTGAGGAGGCTTCCACCAAACCCGCCCACTCCTACCCGGAAGTTCGGGTAGGAGAGAAGGGAAAGGAGAAGCTCCACTTCTCTTTGTGCATATTGATCTCCCAGCACGATCGTCTGGGAGATCAGTAACTGGGAAGGCATGAGGACAGATCCTCATGCCCCCACCAGGCCAGGTAAATGCGGCCACTGCATGCCTTTTAAACTGGCTTATTCAGTGACCACATGTAGTGGGTACAATGTACGAGCTTGGCACAGCAGATACAGCTGTCCAAGATTGTACACTGTACCCACTTCGCACTCTAGGAGTTAATGGCAAAATATGTTCATTTTATACTGCAAGTTAAAGGGATAGTAGTGTTTCACAAAAAAAGCAGCTCCAATTATCCTTCATAGTATTTGGGCTGTGGAGAGCTTTATTACGATACTATCAGAGTTGTAGTTCAAGAGTAATTGAATGATAAAGTATCCCCCTCCAGCCCCTTTTACTGATGTAACACTGCTTACCTCAGAGCAGCAAGACTGTCCAGATAGACCACAGCGAGGGACTGTCTTCAGTGAGCATAAGGAAAAACCTGCCCTGCTTTGTCAAGAGGGGCAGGGTTTTCCTTATGCTCACAGTAAGAAGATTGTCCCTTGCTGTGAGTTGTCAGGTCAAGCGACCAGATTTCACATCTGAGAGGAGGTGGCTTACATTAGGTAAAAGGGGCAGGAGAGGGATACTTTATCACTCAATTACTCTTGAACTACAACTATGGAGCTGCTTTTTTTTGTGAAACATTACTATCCCTTTAATGTTTTAGAACATGGCTGCAACCAAGGAGGGAAGGTAGGCTCCACCCCCTGCATTCACTTCTAGAATTGTTCCTGCCTACATAAAGGGGAGGATCGCCTACCCAAAGTTACCAGTAATCTGTACTGGATGACAAAGAAAGACAATATAACTCTCTGACTCTGCCAGTTCTCGGCATTCTGATTACAAATTATGTTAAGACAATTGCTGTCACAATGAAGTTCATCTCCTATATGCGGAGAAA
This sequence comes from Rhinophrynus dorsalis, assembly GCA_037306005.1. Taxonomy (NCBI): domain Eukaryota; kingdom Metazoa; phylum Chordata; class Amphibia; order Anura; family Rhinophrynidae; genus Rhinophrynus; species Rhinophrynus dorsalis. The sequence continues at coordinate 343,599,041 of CM074723.1, read as the reverse complement.
CAGCTACGATGGATATACAGAATAAAACACATTTTCACTGAACACACTAAAGCAGTGGTTCACAATATGGGTGCCATGGCACCTTGGTGTGAAATTTGGTGTGCTGCGGACACCCTCTTTGGGACACCACTGAGAAAAATATAAATAGTGGTTTATACATCTATAATGTTTTTCTTTTCATTTTGGTCCTGGGACCTAAGAATAATATGATGTTCTCCTTCAATACAAAAACTACCTATAAGATTTTAGGGGTGCCCTGAAAACCCTAAACTCTGTGATAGGTGTGACATGAGCAAAAAAGGCTTGAGAACCACTGCACTAGACTGAGGATCTCCTAACTCCTGTTGTTAAAAAATTAACCCCTTAACGACTGACATTGGGTGGCCCTTGAGGACCATGGCACTCCCCTGCCATAGTATTCTGGGATGGTAGAACAGCGTACAGCCGCGCTTCCATCCCAGAATTGCATTACGTGCCAGGACCATCACCAGGCCTTAAGTGCCTTACTGGCGTGACGATTCTGGCAAGGCATGGGTCCTTAAGGGGGTTAAAATATTTCCCCACCTTGAGTAAGTAAAGCATGGAAATAAAAAAATATTGGTGTAAATGCCACAGTAATCATGGTACTTGGGCATACACATATAGCTCACATGAATGTCACGTAAATTAGAACAGGATCAGACAGTGTGATCCTGGCAGATAAAAATGCAGGATTTATTGTGCACTCCCTCATTGATTATCAGAGGCAATTCAGCCATTGACAAATTTGCAAAGGGCAGGGGAGGGCTGGCCAGGGGGCAGGGGGGCAATTGCCCCCGGGCCAGTCTTATGTCTGAACTGGTAGGCCACTGCTTCACTCAGTCTCCCACTTGCTGCTATAAATGGAGCTATACTAGTGATACCACAGAGCTTAATGATACCACAGAGCTACAAAGCATATGGAACTACGCTAGTAGCCTAACCCATTTCCCTTGTAAGCTCTATGGTTTCAATAGTGTACACCAAATTCAGTTGTAAGCTACGTGATATAATTTGCCTTACTTCACAACATCAATGCCAATTTTAAAATTAACAAAAAGGGCTGGGCTGGGACAATGGTCTGGTACAACAGTAGAAATGGGCCACTTGATTGTACTTCCCCCCAGGCCACCAGTTCTCCCCTGGCAAAGGGCGACTGCCGAAGGAAATACAATGATGTCCTTGCTGCCATTTTCCCTTTGCAGAGTTTCAACCCAAGTTGTTATGTCAGAGGTAAGTAACCTTTGGCTTTCCAGCTGTTGGAGTTTGCAAATCCTATGATGGGGTTGCAGTCCCCAACAGCTGTAATGCCAAAGGTTTCTACCCTTTATATAGAGAGACAGGTCTACTTTAACCCTTTAAGAAACAGCGGGGTGGGCAACACACTGCTTTGTAATGCAGTGGATACCCATCCAGCCCTTAAAGGGTTAATAAAGCACAGGGTAATGTTGCAGATTGTTTGCAGTGTCTGTGACTCCCAGGTTTCACAAGGAGCGATAGTAACAGTGCCACATGGCTGCAAAACATCTTGAACGCAAGCATTTTTAGAAGAAACATCTTAGCATTCAGGGATTCCTTGTTTTACTCTATAGGAAAATAACCCACATTTTTTAAATTAGGGTATCCTGCTCCTTTAACATGCTCCAAAATAAAAAATAGAGCGTTCAGTCTTACAAAATTATAAACTGAAGCCTTCTATTACATTACTTTGCCTCTTATTAAAACATATGTCTCTGCAATGCAATTGGCGTACAATTATGCAAGGCATTACTGAGTAATTAGGTTTTTAGCAATAACTGTCAGGAAATGTTTAAACATATGATTAGTGTAAAGGGAGATTTAGTTAACATAATTTGCATATTGAAATAAGCCATGAATAAAGTATACAAAATTATACGAACATGCATGTGAGTCTATAATAGTCGAATGAATGTTTTTAACCCTTTGCCGCGGAGGGCTTGCCTGGGGCAGAGGGGGCAATTGCTCACTGGGCTGGGCTGGGCCACTGCCTTACTCGCTTGCGTCTATAGAGCTACACTAGTGATACCATAGAGCTTACAATTGAAATGGATCTACACAAGCGATACCACAGAGCCACGATGCAAATGGCCTTCCACTCACCCGACTAACCACACTACAGCCCGCAATGAACTCTGCTGCAAGACTAATCTACCTCACTTACCGCTTCTCTAACACCACTCCCCTCTGCCAATCCCTACTGGCTCCCTTTAGCATATAGAATTAAATTCAAAATTCTGGTGCTAACTGTCAGAGCCCTCACTAACACCGCACCCCCCTAGATTTCATCTCTCATTTCCAAATACACTCCCACTCGCCATCTTTGCTCTGCACATGACCACCTGCTCTCCACAGCTCTTATTACATCCTCCCACTCCTGCCTACAGGACTTCTCCTGTGCTGCACCTGAGCTCTGGAATTCCCTCCTCCGTCCCATCAGACTCTCCCTCAACTTTCAGATGCTTCCTGAAAACCCATCTCTTTAGGAAAACCTATCAACTACCTCCATAACCGTTATCACCAAGAACCACTGCACTCAATAGCACTTCTCTTGGCAGTTCATGTGGTAGGAGGCACTTACACCCCCATAGCACTTACTCCTTCTGTGTACTTCTGTGTCCAACCTACCTTCCTCTAGATTGTAAGCTCTCACGAGCAGGGCCCTCTAACCCTTCTGTTCTCCATATTTGACTTGTACTATTTAATAATATTAATGATATTATAATATTTCTGTATGTCTATTCCTTATTGAACAGCACTGCAGAATAAGTTGGCGCTATATAAGAGGATTTTAGTCTTACCTGTTAAATCCTTTTCTCTTAATCCATATAGGTTACTGGTAACTTTAAGCAGGCAGGAACAATTCTTGAAGAGAATGCTGGGTGGAGTCTACCTCCTCTCCTTAGCTGCATCTAGCCACTTCTGTCCAGTAAGATTTGAAACACTAACTAGTGACTACGTAGTAAGAAGGGAAAAGAAGACTCCTGTGAGCATGAACCTGAAAGGACTCCCACGTTCGGTCACAGGAGAGCCAAGCATGGTCCCTTGACAGGGTGGGAGACTAGTAACCTATATGGTCTAAGAGAAAAGAATTTAACAGGTAAGACTAAAATCCTCATTTCTTTGTCGTCCAATATAGGTTACTGGTAACTTTGGGATGTCCAACCATTGAGTTTCCCAGAGGAGGGAAGTAAAGCAAGGACCAGGAGCAGGGCCCCCAAAGTCACCAGAGCATACATGAACCATCAGATCATAGACAGCCCAACAATAACAATGAAGTGTCAATGGACACAAAACTGGTGTATAACCACACCAAGAACTGTAGCACAGCACACAGAACTAGAGCTAAAAAGTGAAGGAGCACGAAAGGAGAACCTAGACAGACAAATTTCCTCCAGGATCTTACTTCCAAAGCTAGCATCAGTAGTCCAGAAGGATATTAGGAATAGACTGCCCTTCAGTAGATTGGGGAGGTTGAGCCACCACGACAGACTCAGCTCCACATGAAGGGGAAGAGACACATAGATCTTCAATAGATCCAGCTGATCCCTGCACACATGGATCACAAACCTCTGAAGTTCCCTGGTGTGAGCCATGGCAAACGGATCCGCTTCTATGGTGGAAATGAACATCCCCACTAGGGAGGTCAGCTTCTTGGCCTGGAAATGGATCGTGAGCCAGAACAGCAGACAGTTTGTGGATGATCTGATGATCTACCTCATCCATGAGAAATAGCATACCCTGCTTGGTGTCGAAGAAGAGACCCAGGAAGACCAGTCTCTGAGATGGTACAAGATCTAACTTGTCCATGTTGAGGATCCAGCCGTGATGGGTCAGTCATGAATGCAGTCCTTGATCTGCTGATGAAGGAGTTCTGGAGAGGGGGCCTTCATAAGCAAGTTGTTCATGTATGGAGTGACTCAGATTCCGTCCCTGGGGAGGACAGCCACGAATGCATCCAGGATGCAATTGAAGACCTGGGGAGTTGTTTGGCTTGGAGGAGAGGCATGGAGCTTGGGGAACTGCCTGGTTCGCGGTGTGCACCTCAGCCTGAAAGGAATGAAAAGCCGATTCCCCTTCGCTGGAGGCTTCTTCCTAGGCACTAAAGGCAGCAGGGTACTCTTACCCCCTGTGACTTCACTAATGAGATCTTTAAGCTCCGGTACCCTGAAAAGGTAATGAAAGCAAGGCTTTCTTAGAGGTAGTGTCTGCAACCAGATCTTGAGCCAAAGAGCCCATCTGGATACCAACCACCAAGTGGATGGCGTCAAAAATAGCAGCAGAAACATAATGCTGAGCCTCAGAGATGTTGGCAAGGAGCCGCAACATATCAGCAATAGGAGCTCCCTGACAGACAGCCACTGTTAGGTGTTCAGTCCAAACTGCAATGGCCCTGTTCACCCAAGCAGCGGCAAACGCTGGGTGCAACAAAGTACCAGCTGTAGCAAAGATGGTCTTCAGGGATGTCTCAAGCTTCCTGTCAGTCCAGTCCTTGAGGACAGATGTGTCTGCCACAAGCAAAGCAGTGGACCTAGAAAGCCTAGAGACTGGAGCGTCCACCTTGGGTGGATGAGCCCATTGAGCTTCAGAAAAGGGGTACAACTTAGCAAACTTCTTAGAAATAGAAGGCTTCTTGTCAGGAGCTTTCCACTCATCAGACACAAGACGGTCAAAAGTGGGGTTAGGTGGAAAACAGGTAGACTGCTTCTTAGGCACCTGGAACACATCAGAGGGGTCCATGGGAGCCTCTAGAGCCAAGGGAATGTTTAGCTTGTTTAACACTGCCCTGATCAGGCCTTCAGCTGAGAGATCAGGGTCAGCTTCAAAGGGGTCCCCAAAGAATTGGCAAGAGACCACCACAGAACATTCACCCTCATCAGAATCCACCAACAGTTCCTCTTCAGAGGAGTCAGATACATCAGGTACACCCTGCGGTTTTGGTAGGGAAGACCTGATAGGAGTACGGAGCTGCCAAGTCTGGAAGACCCCCTGCAATTGGGATGGAAGGAGTTGTAAGGTAGACCTTAGGTCTCTAGTAGTGTCCTTAAACTCTTGCATCCAAACTGGCTCTAGTGCATGGCTGGAGGTCCCTGGGGGAGACGCAGGGGCAGCAGCGCATGCTGGGCATAAATTACCTGAGTATTCTCTAGGTAGGAGGAGCAGTGCGCAATGGAGGACACAGACACCCCAGTATGCTTATTCTTAGATCTAGCCCCAAGTTCCAACAGAGTTGACATTCTCACAGTGTCAAAACGTGCCAAGTATAAGGAAACAACCCAATACAGTGTGTGAGATTAAAATTTCACCCCAGAAATCACTAATTTGCACTTATCTGGCAGGCGAAGGGTTAATCTGCTGAGAAGAGGAGAGTCCAAGCTCTGCATAGGATACTCGTGAAGGGAAAGCAGAAAATGGCTGCCGCAATTGGAGCCAATCAGAAACGAGCGCGCGAAGCAAGTGCTCATGGGAAACGTAGTTTTCCCTAAAAAAGTACCCTAGTAGTGCCCACACTCAAATTTGCAAAAAGTTGTAAAAAACACCACAAAACACGTCAAAAGTCAAACACTATACCCTGAAGGGAAAAGTGCTAAACCCCCCTAAAAGATGGCAAATCAGCAGACAAAGGGTTAATTTACCATACAAACTCTGCTCCAAACCCCCAACAGACATACAGATAAACCAATGAGTGCAGGAGTATGTATTAGAAACTCCAAAGGAGACCTCTGTGCGGAGAGGAAGCGTGCGATAAGTGGACCTCAGCTCTCAAATGGTTGCTCACCATTGATAAAGAAGAAGCCTCAGTGGGCAGCTCCTAGGGAAAGAACTTGCTAAACAAGATTTTCCCCCCAGGACTAAGAGGTCCACCATAGCACCTGGAAACTGAGCTAACCACTAGGGAATGTCAGTAATGGTAATCCGCCTAATGGTGGTATTCCATATTTAACAGAAAACAAAAAATAAGCTAAAACTATTGCAGAACTGTTCGCTTGCCTTCATCAAGGAATCTTACTGGAGAGAAGTGGCTAGAAGCAGCTAAGGAGAGGAGGTAGGCTCCACCCAGCATTCTCTTCAATAATTGTTCCTGCCTACTTAAAGGGGCGGTCGCCTACCGAAAGTTACCAGTAACCTATACGGCAGAGAAAAATAAAGAATAGTAATAATTTCCCTTGTAAACTCTATGGTATCATTATTGTAGCTGTACTTCATGTGTAAGCTCTGTAGTAGCACTAGTGTAGCTCCATTTCATTTGTAAGCTATGTGGTGTCACTTACTTCACAACATTTAAAAGCAACAAAAGGGGTTGGGCTGGGACAGTGGGTTGGAGCGATAGTATTAAAGGGCAATAGATTGTATTTGTCCCCAGGCAACAAGTTAACAGCCCTCCCTTGATCCTTTGAGAGAAGAGAGATAGCCAAAACATTGCTACAAAATGTGCTGGCTACCTTTCTGGCACTCAAAGGATTAACATTGTGACACTAAAACAAATATATTGCCACAAAAACAAGAGCTATATATATGTTCAGTGTTCCTACATAATGGTATACTAAGAACTGGAGCATTTTTGGACCAAGCTAATTGCACTATAGGGGATGAATACAGCTATCCAAAATGTCAGTTCATTTAAGTGGTGTTCAAAATCCATTCAGTGCCAGGAATATCTCTTGGAGGTTAACTTACTGTAGTAAGGGCAACTGCAGCAATTCTGGAGGAAACCAACTACACCACAGGGGACTATTAACTCCCAAATTCACTTTCACTTAAATGAGGCTTTTAACTCCCAGAATTATGGAGACATTCTCCATGTATTATTTCACAATGCATTGAAGACCTTTATGTGGTTAAAAACCTAATCGAAATCAATAGGAAGTTTTAATCCTCCTCTATGATACATTAGTATACGCCACAATAAGACCATGTTACATCAGCCTCAGTGAGAATGCCTGGCAGGACTAGCTTATACTGATAGCTTATTTAATGTCCTGTTACACCATGACCATATTTTGAACTCACTAGTATTGACGCTTGAAAATAGGTTTGGAAACCCATGCAACAGAGTATTTGAATATCTTTATTCATAATACTACTGCAGGCTAGGGTCAAAGACCTGTGTCAGAGCATCACACCTGCAAAGCTGTAGTTCACAATAAGAAAAGGATACTATCTGTGAGAGCAAGCACAGCAGCCACAGAGCAACTGGAAGACTGCGAGGCTCATGTGCAAAGAACTGGCATTATTCTGAGACAGACTATAAATTCCCACTGATTTAAAGGAGAACTAACACCTCAAAGTAAAAACTCCCTACTTACTTGCCCGGAAAATCTTAAAGGGATAGTAATATAGATTAATAAAAATGCAGCTCTGATTGATCCTCCTAGTACGTTGGTCATGTAGCTCTTTATTTCAGTATTTTCCGTTTGGTAGTTCAAGTGATTCAATTCTAAAGGATCCCCCTCCCTCCCCTTTCACTTACATCAAGCTACCTCTCTGAGTTGGCCAGATGGAGTTCACCGGAGGACAATCTTCACTTGCGCTTAAAGAAAATCCTGCCCCCAGGCAAGGGGGGCAGGGTTTTCCTTATACTCGGTGGATGAAGATTGTACCTTACTGCACCCTGTCTGGTCCCAGGACCGGATTCCACATCTGAGGGGAGGTGGCTAGGAGCAGGTAAATGGGGCGGGAGGGGGATCCTTTAGAATTGAATTACTCTTGAACTACTGAAAGTAAAATATTGAAATAGAGTGCTACATGATCATCGTTATAGGAAGATCAATTGAAGCTGCATTTTTATTCACCTATTACTATCCTTTTAATGGTAACCATGATTTCAGCTCTTTTGCACAATTATTATTATTATTATTATTATTCTTTATTTATATAGCGCCAACTAATTCCGCAGCGCTGTACAATTGGGGAATAGACATACAGAGGTATTAAATAGTACAATCAGATGTGTAGAACAGGAGGATCAGAGGGCCCTGCTCGTGAGAGCTTACAAGAGACAATATCTTCAACATATAGGGCTAATATCACCGTGTGCTCCTAGGTCATAGCCAGATGGGCACAGGCATTGAATGTGGACACAACCTCAAGATACAGTCTTTGTTCTTTGCCTTTCTCTGGAGGTATGCTTTTTTAAAGACAATCTGGATGAGATTAGTAAGAATGCCCCTAGGGACAAAAGCATATTTCTTCATCAGGACAGGAAGAATATAAAATTGTATTTCTATTTGGTAAAGAAGACTGAGAGGTATCGTTATTCCTTTAGTTAGTCCTGTTTTACCACCTAGGTAAAGAATCTAGCCATAAGCCAAGCATGAGCAAGTGCTCAGTCAGGCCTCTTTCGCACACCAAGAACCCAGTACCAGGGAAGTTTTAAGCCAGCAAGCAAGCTCAGATAGTGTCCAGGCCCAAGTCTCTGTAGTAGAAGGAGGAAGATTAAAGCTTTTTAAGGAGGCTTGGGCTGCACTAATTTTTTGGACCAATGGGTTCTTCAGATCATCTTCATTGGTTAGTCCCCGGAATTCAAGTCTCTTTGAAAGCTACCCACAGAATCAATGGTGAATTATAGCCTGACAGCTATTCAAAACTATGGATTTATATTACTTACCAAGTCAATGACAAAACTGATATTCAGCAGACATCTATTCTTGAACTGTACAGTACTGGCAAGCCCAGGATTAAGCCTCACATGCCTACTAGTCCATGTGTGCAAGTGAATTAGGTATAAAAATATTTTTTTTAAATTTCAGGTGGGCTACACCCTGGTAGGACGACCCATATTTAGCTCACGGGCCACACACTGAATGCCCCTGGCTTATCTGATTGGATTTGAAGCCCAACAACAGTTGGAGAGCTACGGGATGTCTAAATTTGCAGTAAAACACAGATTAAAAAAAAAAATCTGATTTTACTCTTTAAAGACCAGAGGGGTGCACAATGCAACCCTTATGGTTCTCAAAGGATTCAAATATTTTTTGTTTGATTTATTTTCCAAAAGTGTAAGAAAAAAAGATTAAACCAGAGAAAATCAGGATATGATGATTGCAACTTTCTGACAAGATGATAATTGAAAAACATATTTCATTAATAGAACATTAGTATTATGTTATCCTGAGATTCACCACTATATTGTTCAATATCTCAGCATCATTGCCCAAAGCAAATTCATTATTATGCACATAAACTAACTGGTATAACACGTATTTTCCTTTCCATGCTAATGCTTTGTCTGTCTCAGATGTATTGTGAATGAAATGGCCATGAACTCTGAACGTTTCATTAGTTCCTTTACTTTCAAATGGCACAGCAATGAATTGAAGATCAGACTAACACAGGTTAAGGTTAATAAACTTGTCCTAATAAGGATGTTGACATTAATCTATCTAACAGGTGGTGGATTGTTGTGCCTCAAACAGTTTACAAGTTAATAGGAAATTTTAAGTGTTTCTTAACAGACGTACGTGCCAAAGTAGGCATTCTCCTCAGAGTAGTATATCTATTTATATTTCATTTATATTTTTATACAGTATCTCTTCTTGCCTGCATACACAGAGTTCCATGTTAGTCTGCTTTTAGTTTACACGTTCTCACAATAGTGTGAATGAGAAATTCAATAGAGACAAGCTCAGGCCATAGGCCCTTATACATCAAGATAAATAGGATTCTGGAGCAAATCAACTGTAGCATAGGGGCAGATGAAGATTATCCAGTTTCCCACTTAGACCTTTTAACATCTTTCATGCTAACAAAAACGCAACAGTAGTCAAGCTTTTTGTATGAAGGAAAAGTGGGATATAACTATAAGTACCGTAAAGTTAGTGTTTTATATATATTGTGACAGAGTCCAGAACCATGTATACATCAGCCAAAGGCTACAACAAGCAGTTTATCCCAGCAATTAAAGGGTTAAGTTTTGTCTTTTTTCTCTGCTAGCACACCTGCTCCTGGTTAATTAGCTCAGACCTATATAGTAGGTCTGAAACAGCAGGGTGGGGTCAGACTGCACTGGGATAGTGGAGACCTGCAAGATGTCTGTCTGCCTCTGGAACCAAGGAATGGTGAGAAAGCTTCTGAACTGAAAAGATTGCATGTCTACTTATTTTACTTTTTGTACTGGAACCCAGAGTAGCTGGGTCAGTAACTGGTAGTGAGGGAACTACTGTGAGTTAGCCTCCTGAAAGGAGTAGGCCTGTTTATTTCTGTACTTTTTATTTGGTGTCAAAAACCTGTTTGATTTAAAGGGGAAGCATACCCTAAAATTGGAAAGAGACTTTTGTTGTTGCTGTTTACAATAAACTGCATTGAAGTTACAACCTCCTGGCTGTCCTGACCGTGTTTGAAGGGACCTTACCACAATATATATGTTTTTTTTTTTTTTTTATCCCTTGAATGTTAGAGCGGTCTCCAACGCATTGCGTAGCAATTTGTTGGAGAGCTCTCTAGTATTCAAGGGGTTACATCAATAGGAATATTAATTTCTCCCCTATGATGTAGTTATTTAGTCTAGAATTGCCCCTCTTACTTTACTGAATACAGCCCATAGTTCTTTAGAACACTGTATGAATTTTCACATCTTCTGAGCTACAGCTACTAGGGGTGGGCAAAAAGTCCAAAATTTCCCGCATTACTTTTTGAGAAAAAAAACAATGATTTTTCAATTTTTTCACAAAAGTTTTCTCCTTTTCCCCACTGCAAAAGATTTCTCCTTTTTCACCATTGCCAATAATTTCTTACCCATGTTTCCTTTGACTGCAACATTTCCCACCACAATATTACTTCTTATGAGAGCCGACGTGGAGAAATAGATAGCTGAAAGTCAAAGTAGTGAGTTCTACAATAACATATGCATTGAAAAAATGTTGTTAACAAGCTGAGTGCCTTTGTCCTTTGCTCGCAACACTAACTTCCTGCTTATGTAACATTGGCACAACCATCTTTGAAAATGAATTGTGGCTTGGGATATTCCAGTAGGGTGCAACACATGAGATCAGTTCTTTAAAGCCTCTGTTTTCAACAAACGAAAACGCAGCATGTCAACTGCGAACATTTTGTAAAGTTTGCTGTTCCATAGGTGTACCTTTGCATTATGTTTGTGCAGGCTTTGACATCTTTCTAAGAACTTAGTAAGTGTGGGATTGCAATACATAGTAGAAGAACTGTGTAACTGTATTGCTTTAATGCTATCACTTGTTGAGATGGTGGGGATTGTGGCGGTATGTGTAGGCACTGTATGTATGACTTTTCATCTCCTACAGCAAACCCATAGTCATCATACGTCTCTGCAGCAGAAGCCATAGTGGCACATCAATAGCATCACTACTTCTATTATCTGCCCAAGAGCCCTGGAAACTTTTTGGAATACTTCTGCTGCTGCTAGTTGTGGCACCTGTGGCATGTTTATGGTTTGTCTCCCAGTTAGAACTGTGGCTGTGCTTCAGGAGGGATCTCACTGAGGAGGTGCCTAGGTGCCTAGGGATCTCACTGAGGAGTCTGATTTCCCCCGGTCATGTGCTTTTTGTACAGTCAAAAGATAGAAACATGCTTGGCTTTTGGATCTTGAGTGAAGCATCGCCATACTGTGGACTGCGGGGTTCCTGGGGTGTTGCTACTACTGCTGGGGCTAAATGTTGATGCAACTCTGTTGTTATTTCTACAAGATGTCAAAGGTGCAGCACATCCAGCAGCAGCAGAGGCACTAATAATAGCTAAGGCTGAGTATGTTAATAACATGTGTTGTTGGTGCTGGTTACTCAACAAAAGTGTGTGTGTGTGTGTGTAGCTGAGTGGGGCTTGGACTTGAAAGCAGTAACAATGCTGATGGTGACTGACAGGATGACTGTGTATTTTAGGCATCTTTTCTTGTCCAGGGTCAAGCCTTCCAATTGTTTTCCCAAACAGTTTATAGATAGACACAGTGCTACTTTTCAGTGGTGCCTTTCAGCTACCTTTCTGGCCATGTCATCTCTATCTCTCAACTTCATCTGTATCTGAACAAGAGGAGGATGCTGGAAGGATATATTCCATATCTACATCATTATCAGTCAGCGTTAGGTCATCCTCAGCATTGCCTGCCTCTTGTTACCCACCACCTTTATATTCTTCTAAGCTTTTAGAGGTGTCAAACAATTTATTTTTACTTTGACAAAGTTTGCTACTACTATGAGAACAGGTGTTTTGGTGCTTGTCTCTCACGGTCAGATGCAGCAGTTGGTTCAGCTGCTACACATTCCTTCATTATGCCATCATCAACACTAGAATGCGAGTAGTTCTCTTCAGTATTCTTCTTATATGTTTTTTTTATAGCACTGGTAAAACTTTTGGTGGGACCTTGACAAACTGCATCCTCCTCAGGGGAGAGGGATCATCATCATTTATTGCACATGCTGCAGCAACCATGGCTGCAGTCAGTTTTTGAGCTACCACTTTACTCCCACGTCCCTGCATTGCTCCATCTTTCCCCCTCCACCTGCCCCTTGTGCGTTTGCTGGATATTGATCAAATACTGTATGTGTTTTTACTCTAAAGTACGCAACAGAACTGATGGAGTGAGATGTCTTTGCTTGGGCTTGAACAAAACTCTCAATCTCGTCTGCTATTTATCAAGTCTGCCTCAGTCACACACAGCTCACTTCAGGGTCCCAGTCAGCTGTCTGTAACCTAACATATTTATATTATTCATTTATTATTATTTTTTTATAGTTGCTCACCCTATCTTATCACTGTCCAAAACAAAAGAAAATTATAACTAAAACAAAATCAACAATTTCTTTCCCCAGACTTCGAGTGAATAAAAAGAACTAGTTGAACAGCCTGTGTACACAGGCCACAGTGCCAGGCAGCAACGGCCGCAGTGTAGTCATGCACAGTAGGGACTGCCCGTGGGGCAGTCTGTTCTGTGCATGAATGCAGCATGCGCAGCCTTCTGTACTGACAGCTTCTAACAAACATACATTAGCGAATTATTATATAGGCTGTGTATTAGAAGCTCCAACCATGCATATCCTAAATAAATTCCAGATGGCAATTTAACTCTTCATAAACCACATCAATGTACAGGATAGCACGCATAGACCGGGAAATCAACCAGCAGGCTTACTTGACTCTTTGGGAGTTTATGCTGGTGAAGATGTTTGATTCCCTGTGGATTCCATAATGATGTCATTTAATTACACTGAGTTTAACACATGTGGTCATCTAATGTGATTGGCTATAGAATTTTTACATTTGTAACTGTGTGTATGGGTAACTTTATGTTGATCATGAGTAAGCTTTGAATACGTGAAACGCGTTGATCTAACCAGCTGAAGGCATGTTCTGCTGAATTGATTCCCACTTACAAGTCTCTCTTGTGAACATATACTGAGGTACTGTTCAACTTTTATCATACATTTCAATAAAGAAATTGTTTTTAAAATTTCACATTCTCTATTTTTGAACATACATGTTTGGTGCACCTCTCCATACTTTCCCCAGACTTCCTCGGCACAGAGATATTAACAACAAGATCGGCATGGAAACTGTTTGGACTGCAGCTGCCTGTGTTTTTCAAATCAAATCAGTCAGACAGAATGCTGGGGTATTTGAGGTCAACCTCCTTTTGCTCCCTTCTCACATTCCCAGACTCTCTCAGCACAGAGCTAATCGCAGCCAGATCCGGAAGGAGCTTGGATCAAGGCTCATTATGTCTTGCCAGTCAGTCTTACCTATTATATAGTGGTCAACATCTTTAAAGCAGAACTATCATGCATACTTAAGTTATGCCAAATTAATTGCTAGTATCTTGTTACTCATGGAAATAGCGTAATAATGTTTTTTAAGTGCAGGCATGAGTTGGAATCATAAATTTGTATGAAACTTACCTCAGTGGGACACTGCAGACATCTTGGCGAGGGGGGATCTGTGTGCCTGTCCTGTCTGTACCGTACATTACAATGGAACTCCTGCTTTGGCAAATAGCCTGTTAGTGATAAGACAGGGACTGACAGCACAGGTGCACAGATCCTTCTTCACCAAGATGTCTGTGCTGTCCTACTGAAGTAAGTTTCTTTAGAAGTTATGATTCCAACTCATGCCAGCACTTAAGGAACTTTATTACGCTATTTCCATGATTAACAAGATACTAACTAAAGGGATAGTAATGTTTAAATTTAACTTTATTTAATATTGCAGGCATTAAAAAAATAAATACATCTGTGTAACTCATCTCTCAAACCTTTATGATTTGAGATATATAACTCACTGGAGTTCCCTCCTCCAGGCTACTTCAGAATCTATGGGAGAGCAGCAGATTCCGGTCATTTGACCGGCCAGCGGCTCTTCAGCAGAGCAGAAATCACGCTATTTCAAAATAAATACTGAATTTGAACGGTCCACAAAGTATGTCTGGTTTGCAAGCACACTTTGTAGAGCGTTCCAATTAAGTATTTATTTTGAAATAGCTCAATTTCTGCTCTGCTGAAGAGCCGCAGACTTTTGTGAAGCAGCCTGGAGAGGGGAACTTTAGCGAGTTATAGCTCTCAAACCACAAAGGTTCGAGAGATAAGACTTACACAGATGTACTTATTTTTTAATGTCTACAATAATAGATAAGTTAAATTTAAACATTATTATCCCTTTACTTTGGAATAACTTGTGTGTTTGTAGTTCAGCTTTAAATTAATTTCTGTATACATTTTAAAATAAATGCAGGGTCAAAAACCTGCTAGAATGGGAACAAGGTAGTATTAGCCAGGGAAGGACAACATTTTCAGCACTAATACACCATACACATATATGAGAGTTGCCCTTCTGCCTTGGTTCCATTCGAAAAAACACTGTCAGCAACTGTTATGTCGGCTGCCATAGACATGACATCATGTACTCACTGAAGATATTATCCCATGAATAAAAGCACAAGGGCAAAATTCATAGGACCATTAAGATTTTCTGGCCATTCTAAGGTAAGTGGGGGAGTATTAATAACAAATGTTAGTTTTCCTTTGACATGTGGCTTAGCCCCTCATATATTTCACTAAAGCATAACATATTACTATAATACCATACAATGGAATGTTGAGTCTTTTCTACAGCATATAATGACATCACATTCCTATTCCTGCAGTCATGTACAAGTCAATTTCTCTTTTTCAGCTCTTTTTTTTTTGTCTGATTACAGCTTCATATATCCACATAATCCATACACTCCATACAGTTTGCTTAGGACAAAGCGATTTTCCTTATTCATAAATCAGTTACATCGTTTACCTAAAACCTAAGAGCAATTAAGCTTTAACAGAGGATCAATAGCAATAAATTAGCACTAGGGTTCTGTTCTCTGCTAAAAAAAATTTAAGCACAGACATTGATGGATAGTTATCATTTAAAGGGAAGATCTGAGGGCACAGGGCTTTCAAAAGAGAGTTGTTTCCCTCTATTACTATATTCTAAAGTAAATGCAGCTGCTTGGTACCTAGTTGGTCATGCAGCGATTAGCAGAGGAGGTGGGGGTTGCTAACACCTACTACCCCCTATCTTGGAACTGAGCTTCTCAGCTAAACAAATATTTTTACGAGACTGGACTTCTGGACCTTGTATAAAGTCGCCCTCCAATAATTAAGCATATGGAGACTAGCTTCATAATAGTTCTATTAGATCTCAGAAGTACTCGATAATAAAGTAATACTTAATCTTCAGACTGACTCCCAGGTTAGTGCCGTCTGCGTGACTGTGCCTTCAGTCCCTTCCAGTGCCTTTCGCAACAGTGCAATGCATCCTAAATGAGACCGGGACTGACAGCACAGGCGCACAGACGTCTCTAAGACAAGATGTCTGCCCTGCCTGGCTTTGGATCTCCGAAGATTAAGGATTACTTAAGCACTGGGCTGCAAGCCCTACAAAATCGCATTAAAAGTGCTAAGTTACAGTTCAGAAGTGGGTCACAAGTGGTGGCAAGAATCATTTCTGATACTTCTAGTCCAGATATTTTTACACCCCATGCATGCTTGATATGTTTGCAACCCATTGCGTCATATCTAGCATGCTAAGAGGTTAATAAGTGTCTGTTAATTAGTAAAATGTGGCGTTCATAGTCATATAGTCAGAATTCTATTTTGCATAATTGTCCTCAGTTTGACCTTGCAGACAATAAAAAGAATGCACAGTCCACACACACAGGCTTACATTCTGGAACAGTGCACTCTAAAATGTTAATGCAGAAATATGCTGACATAGCATGAAATTATGAATAAACATTCTGGTTTTGTCAGCAAAGGATACGTTGAGAAATCTAACCTACATCTTTGAAAAGTGAATCAATATTTAATGTAGCAAAGTCGAATTGGGAAATAACAGATACACAAGTAAAAGTGTTCTTTATAGTTATCTAAAAGAATCAATGTGACACAAACCATGAAAGCCTTTCATCTTATTAAATCCATCTGAGTAGATACAAATGTATTTAATTGAATCTGCTCTTACTCTCCTTTGTTTTTATTTACTTGATCTGTGATACCCTACGAACAGCCAAGTTCAAACATTTGTTCCTGTACTTCAGAGTGGCTAGGCTGCTAAAGGGGAATTAATCCCTAGGAATAAGTGGCTCTTAAATTGTTCACATACAGAGTTACCTAGCTAGATGCACTTCATAGAGCAGTCAGGTATGTCCATAGTGCTCTCTGTTGAAGTCTGTCTATAGGTCACATCCCCTCTCAACAACATGCTTCAGTAGACCTGAATGACTTGTAAAGAGTGTTAACAAACCATTATCGGTGGACTACAACAGAGTTAAGTACAAATATTATAGAACTCCAGTAGGACTTGTATACTTAAGTTTGAACAAAGGTTATATGTTATTTGACATTATTCTACTAATAACTTTTGATTGTAAAAGCAAAATTGGCTGAAGTATTGGATTGCAGGTCATACTGGAAGTCTCTTCAAACCCTGCAAGTTTCATAATAATTGGCTGAGCAGTTTTCAAGTACCAGATGGTTTAACACAATCCATTTTTCTCATCTGGCGTTATGAGAAACTTTAATCAGACCTACAGACCTGTTACTGTAGCGAGATGGTCGTGTGCTGCGAGGAGAGTGAGCACCTCCGTGTACTGTTACTGTACTGGGAACGAGCTAAGTAAAAAGTGCAAAGTTGCATTCCGTTATGCGCAAGAGCATTATACACACGAACAGGTGTCTGAGTACATTACCTTGATTTGCACATAGCAGTGTGTACCCAGGAAAAGGTGCTGTACAAAAGTTTGACAAGCGCAGTGCAAGTGCAGAGGCTGACTGTGGATAGTAGGTACCGTAATCCAGCAAAAACTATATTACAACAGATTGTATCCAGCCAGTTGTGTTGCTGGATACCTTCATCACATCAGCAAACAGTGCTTTCTCCCGTTGTGATTACTACATTTGCTACACTACAGAGAAAGCATTGTTTTCCGAGGTCATGAAGATATCCAGCATCCAAGGGAGTACAGTACTACAGTACTACTATGATACCTACCATCATACAATGCTGATCTGTCCCAATATCATCAGTTGAGATCAGGGAACCAATAGAAAGGCTGAAATGAGGGGACACTGTGGCCTGTGAATGTGCCTTTCAGTGAACCATACACTCAATTAAGCCGATGAACTAATAAGAATTGGTGCGATTCTGGAGCAAACCAAGTGAGCCAGAGCAGACATTCTCAGGAATCTAAATGGACCTTTAATACTAGAAAGGTTTCCAAAGCATTGGTTACACTAGTGGAAATATGTGGAGTTTAAGTTGTCCAATATGGTGCAGCTGCTTTGTCACAGAATTGTTCCAGGTCTTCCTAAAACATAAGACACACTGACTTTGCTTCTCATAAAACATATCCATTCTGAATTAATGGGATAACCAAAAGGGATACGGAGTCGAAAGCCATAAAAAGTAGCAAAATAAATAAATAAAACAAGCTTGGCCAAAACACTATTATTAAGTACCAGCAGATATGTCCCGGCTTTCCATGGGATCAGTAACACACACACTATTTTCTTACAGTATCAGTCTTCTCTCTCTCTATATCTCGCTGTCTATATATATACCTTTTGGTCTATATCTCTCTCTCTCTCAGTTGCGTTCTCTCAGTCTGTCTCTTTATTTCAATTTGTCTCTCTTCTTTTTCGGTTTCCCTCATTGTCTCTCTTTCAGTCTTCATATCCCTTTTAGTCTATCTCTCATTCACTCTGTCTCTCAGTCTGCCTGTCTCTCTCTCTCTCTCTTTCAGTTTGTATCTCTTTTAGTCTCTTGCACCCTTTCTTATTATTAATAAAGATTAATAATAATTCTCCATCTCTCTCTCTCTCTTTCCATCTCACTCTCAGTCTATCTTTCATTATTCTGTATCAATTTATCCTTATCTTTTTCAATCTGTATCTCCCTCTTTCAGTCTGTCCCTTTCACTGTGTCCTCTTAGCCTGTCTTTGTCTGCCCCTTGCTTCTCTTTTTCATTCCCCTCTCTCTCATCTAGTTAGTCTCTCCCTCTATTGCAGTATGTCTCTCATATTTTCAGCGTGTATCTTTCCTTCAGTCTGTATTTCTCTTTTACTGTCTGTGTCATCTCTTTTTCAGTCTGAATATGGTATGAGCTGAAGTCTAACAATAGCTGGAGAGCCACATGTTCCCACCCCTGCTTCAGTCTGTGCTCTTTATAGCAGCAGCCTGGGACTATGCCATTCTGAATGATCAGACACAAAAAAAAAAAAAAAAAAAACACATTTTATTACAAATGACAGAAATTCTCATTCTGTTTTTCTGGGTTGTAGTTTTCTAAACTCAAGAGCTGCAAGGAAATGGAGGAAAACTTACAAAATAAGGACTACAAATCCCAGAATCCATTTCCCCCCAAAGGCATCACTACTCAGCGATGTGTACAGAACAAGAAACATTATCATATGGAACAGATTTTTATATATATCTTACCCATATCAAGTATCTCTATAAAACTGTTGATAAACTTCAAGTGTCTTAGGTGCATTTATCTAAAATACCCTCATTTACTTCAACAGAAATCTGTGATAACATTTATCACCTACAATGTAATACAGGCCTTGATTAGTAACTGAATGCAAACACGTGTATTTTGTTTACACAATCTGCTACCTGTTATAGGTTTTACCAAGATATTCTTAACGGAGCAGTAAATGTTTTTTATGAAAACATATAGGTTTTAGAGCTTTTCCTGTTAAGTAAAACAATGTCACACTCCCACTGCTGTCAGTTGTTTCATTCAAAATGTATACTAGTTCAAATAATCAGGAAGTTAATTTACCGTGTTTACTTACTGGTTGATCTGACAGGCAGTTTCTATCACATTCTATGGGGAACTGTAAGTCACTGAATTTCCTCTCCATTAGAATGCAACAGAATATCTATTTAGAATTTGACCACTAGAGGGCACTGCTAATGTAAAAAAGATGGGTTTAAACTATAAAAACTCTGGAAATATGTACCTCTTAGCAGTGGGAGTACCCTTATGTTACTCAACAGGAACCACATTACAATATGTATATATTCATTAAAAAAGTTTAATGCTCCTTTAATTATAAACACATCTATAATTGGTAGTCGTATTAAACTAACAGGATAAGTAATGTGACAAATTTGTCATCCAGCATAGAATCAAACTAACATAATTTTTAGCCCCTGTACATGACAGAGAGAAACCTGTCTTAAAGATCGATTCCTCGTTGTGTTGATATTGTTTATGATGGAACTAATGATAAACTCACAGAAACTGTCATCAGCCATTCATCACAATTACAATTAGCATCCATTTAGCTCATGCCAATCTCAACTGTCTTTAAAAAGTTCTTAAAAAATGCTTGAAGAGTGAAATGAGATTGCTAGGTGCATAATCAAGAGAACCTGGCAAAAGCACATAGTTGAGCACTTCTGAATCTCTTCAAAGATAATAATAGACATTCAGGGCTATATAAGGTAATGCTGTGGAAACAAAATGTACCAGGCATGGAACTGTGTATCTCAAGACAAGATTAACATATTTAAAGGGATAGTAATGTTTCACAATAAAAGCAGCTCCAATTAATCTTCACAGTATTTGGACCATGGAGAGTGTTATTTCAATACTGTCAGAGTTGTAGTTCAAGAGTAATTGAATGATAAAGTATCCCCCTCCCGTCCCTTTTATTGATGTAATACTGCTCACCTCAGAGCAACAAGACTGTCCGGATGGATCGCAGCAAGGGACAATATTCAGTGAGCACAGGGAAAAACCTGTCAATAGGGGTAGGGTTTTCCTCATTCTCACAGTACAAAGATTGTCCCTTGCTGCGAGCTGTCCAGTCAAGAAACCACATTCCACATCTGAGGGAAAGCAGCTTGCACTAGATAAAAGAGGCGGGTGCGGGACACTATCGTGCCATTACTCTTGAACTACAACTCTGACAGTATTAAAATAATCTCCATGGCTCAAATACTGTGAAGATTAATTGGAGCTGCTGTTTTGTGAAAAATTAGTATCCCTTTAAAAGAGAGGACACACCTTCTAATTTTAACCTCTACTCGCCTTACTATTTGCAGACCATCCTAATTGCCCCTAGGAATTTTGCCCTTGTGCATTTGTTCAAGAGAACATCTTCAAACAGTCCTGCACATCATGTTCATGTAGGCAGACATGACAGTTGTGGCAGTTTTTTTTAAACTGAAAAGGCAGCGTGGACCAGAGGGGTGAGTAATATATTGCTAGACATTGTGACACATGCCATTCACGTCCATAAAGGGTTAAGATTATGATGCTTGGGTCTTACGGTCCAGCTGGCAACTGTCATGTCCACCTCCATAGACATGACATCTAGTACTGATTGAAGAGGTTATCTCTAACAAAGACACAAGAGGAACATTTACAGGGGCCAATAAGATTTTCTAGCCATAGTAGGGCATTGGGGTATTATTATTATTGCTGCTATTTACTAACTTAGGAGGATAACTCAGAGGTTTCCAGTACTGTTAAAACAGATCAGACAAACAGAGACACATGGGTGGGAGAATAAGTGGTTATCATTCCACTGCAGTACGAGATCACCAGAAGGGAAATGGATGTGATTACGAGTATCTTTCCTGTAAGAATTCTAGGCATTGGGGGGGTGGGGGGGCTGGGGCAACAGCAGAGGCCTACAAGGAAGATGTCACCCTGACCACGTATTTCTGTATTCTTTCTGTTAACGCCAGTTTGCAAAAATCTCTATACTGTGACTAACACTCACTACAAATTAACCCTAGTTTCCTGTGCCGTCAAGAATTTGTTCCACCAGTAGAAGCTTTTAGTCTCATCTGAATACATTTTAATTGATACATTTTTGCTGTTCTGTTCCCAGCATTTTCTGTGTTCAGGCAGTCTCTACTGCGCATGACGGCTTCAGACAAACATCCTAGTGTTTTATTATATAGGATTTTATGGAGTGCATGCACCAAAATCTCTCAGACTGCGGCTGGTGAGATGGCTCAGTAAGGCTGTAGAATCTGTTCAAACTGTAAGGTCACAAGTTCTAGTCCCAGCAGGGTTCTCTCCTCTATCATACCTCAGTAAGTAACCCCCTTGAGTAATCTGAAGGGAACCATAGGAGACTGAAGAATCCCAGAATTATTCCAGTTCTTCATAGCACATCAGCAACTCTAATAACTAAGAACATATATATATATATATATATATATATATATATATATATATATATATATATATAGTTGATTTTTTACCATGCCTCTGTGATTGTTCAGTAGGTGGTGCTGCATGTCAGGCAATGCTTGATTATGTTTTTTAGAGTTAATGTGTAGCATACGTGGGTCCACCACACTTAAAGAAATCTGTGCTATTTTAAATTAGAGTTTACCCTGCAGTAGTAATCTTTTAACACTACGCTGGAGAGTACATTTAATTTGCAATTTAATTACTCTGTTCTCTGTGTTGCACAAATGCTGCCTATCTATTTATTGCATTCCTTTTATGAGCTCACTGCTGGTAACTTTCAGGTGCTAAAATATATTTTAGATTTTAACTTCATATTAAGCAGGATTCTTCCAGCCTATGCATTGTCCTAATGATGCATTATGAAAAAATGATGCAAAGATTGAACAAAATCCGCCAGCACGCTGATGACTTGTTTATGTACCAACAAACACATTCTAATTAATTGTTTGTCCTAGTTTGCACTGCAATGTCCCTGTCTCAAAACAAAACTGCCTGTCTTCTACTCGACATCCATACTGGATAACTACACAACAGTTATTCCTAAACATTAATTACAAATGCATTCTTAATATGAAGAGTTTTGTTTAATGTAATTGAGTTTAAAGGCCTTACACAAAAAAGGATTAACCACTTAACGATCAGTGACATCAGGACCGTCAGAACGGTCTCTGCAATAAGGACTGGTGGCGGCCCTGGCACACTGATTTTTTTCTTTTATCACAGCGTACCTTGTAGGCGCACTGTGAGAGAGCCTTAAAGCGGAACTTTCAGATAATAGTCAGTCACCATGCATTCATTAAATGCATAGCGACTAGCTTGAAAATAGATGTCTTACCGTAAAAAAAACATGTGTCTAAAGGAATCCGTCCCGTTTCGGGACTGACTGGCAGGTTAGTGCGTTCTGTGAGCCTGCGCCGTCAGTCCCTTCCAGTGACCATATAGTGCAAAGCGGTCTACTGTATGGAGACTGGGACTGACGGCGCATGCGCACAGACAAGATGTCTGCGCTCTAGCCTCAGTTCCAGTCTCCAAACAGAACGGATTCCTTTAGACACATGTATTTTTTATGGTAAGACATCTATTTTCAAGCTAGTCGCCATGCATTTAATGAATGCATGGCGACGTGCTATTATCTGAAAGTTCCGCTTTAAAACTGTCTGCTCCAGGATCGGAGTAGTCAGTTTCAGCCTCAGCGACGTGTGATTGCTCACGTTTACCGGCTCTCCAAACACAAAAAAAATCTCCTTGGTCCTCCAATGCACCCCACCCCTGGATCCTGCTGTCCTTAAGGGGTTAAAGTGACAATTCTGTAAAAAGCCAACTGTACGATACACACTTTCCCATTTAAATGGGCCATTAATCCCATGAATGCTAGAGGGGTCTTGGAGACCTCTCTCTAGCATTCAAGGGGTTAAAAATCCCATTTAATCAGTGGAAATCCTGGGGAATTTTTATTGGTCCTTTATGCTGCTGTTTCTTTGCTCCAGAATTACTCCTCTTGCTTTTGTGCATAACACCCTTAGCGCATTAAGTGTCAGGTGGGTTTTAACCCTTTGAGTGCTTTGCAACGCATTCCATACCCCTCTGGCACTCAAAGGGTTAATTTTTTGCATGAGCTAACCCCTGTCATTTTAGAATCAAACTGCAAAACACAAACAGGTTGAAACTTTTTTGTTTTACAATTTTAATTAAAGGAATAGCGAAGTTTTACTTTAACTTTTCTTACATTTATTCATTTTACATACTGGTGTTCTTTCCCTTTAAAGGGATGGTAATACTTTGTTTTTTCTTTATTTTTTTTGTAGGCATTAAAAAAACATGAAGAACGATATAAGTCTTATCTCTCAAACCATAAAGGTTTCCCCTCCCGCCCCTTTTAACTAGTGTAAGCCATCTCTTCTCAGATGTGGAATGTAGTCCATAGACCAGACAGATAACAGAAGAGGACAATCTTCTTCCTTTGAGAACAATGAAAACCCTGCCCCCCCTTGACAAGTTTTTCAGGTTTTTCCCTTATCTTAATTGAAGATTGTTCCTCTCTGCAGTCTACTTTGACACCTCCCTTCTGATCTGGCTGAACAGTGTTACATCATTAAAAGTGGCGGGAGGGGGATACTTTGTCATTGAATTACTCTTGAACTACAACTCTGACAGTACTGAAATACCACTCTCCATGTCCCAAATACTATGATGATTAATTAGAGCTGCTTTTATTATGAAACATTACTATCCCTTTAAAGTAGAACTATCCCAGATATAGAAATTCCCCCAATTATTTTTTAGTATAGCGGTAAGCATTGGAATATTGTTATAATCCTTATTAAGTGCTGGCATTGTTTAAAATCTAAGTTCTTAGGAGACTCACGATAGACGACAGTGCAGACATCTTGCCAAGGAGGCATCTGTCCGTCCGCACTGTCCGTCCCTGTCTCCTCACTGACTGGCAAGTAACCTAAGGAGGGAGTTGCATTGTACCATACGGTACAGACAGTGCAGATGCACAGATGTCTCTCCGGCATTTCTAAACAATGCTGGACTTAAAGATTATAATAATATTCCAATGTTTACCGCTAAAGTAAAAATTAATTGGGGGGGGGCACATATATCTGCTTTAACCCTATGAGTGCCAGAGAGGTATCGAGTAATGTCTAGCAAATGCACAAGTGGGAGGGGGAAAAGGTGGAGTAGTGTAGGGATGTGGGAGTAAAGTGGCAGTACAAAAAACTGACTGCAGCAATGGTTGCTGCAACATGTGCAATACATGATGATGATCCCTCTCCTACTGGGGTGGATGCAGTTTGTCAAGGTCCCACCAATCACAGCACGCCAGTCCCCCATCACCACTACATACACATCTGCCACATTGTAGGTTGTTCTTTATTTCTTTTTTTAAATCAACTGATATCATCACGAATATGTGCCAGTGTCACTTGAATGGACAGTAATACATTTATATAATTACATTTAATAATGTACCTAGTAAAAAAATGAATTAATTGCGCCCTGTCCGATCTCTCAAACCTTTATGACTTGAGAGATATCAGCTTACAAAGTACCCCTTCCCCCCGCTTGCACTATTGTCAGCTTTCTATCTTACTGATGGAAATGCTATGGTTTGAGAGATATTCACAAGCAAAGTTTCCCCTCCCACCCCTTTTACCTAGTGTAAGCCATCTCTTCTCAGATGTGGAATGCAGTCCATAGGCCAGACAGATAACAGCAGGGGACAATCTTCTTCCTATGAGAACAATGAAAGCCCTGCCCCCCTTGACAAGCTTTTCAGGTTTTTCCCTTATCTTAATTGAAGATTGTCCCTCTCTGCAATCTACCTGGGCACCTCCCTTCTGCTCTGGCTGAGCAGTGTTACATCAGTAAAAGGGGCGGGAGGGGGATATTTTGTCATTGAATTACTCTGGAACTACAACAGAATTGAAATAACACTCTCCAAAGTCCAAATACTATGATGATTAATTAGAGCTGCTTTTATTATAAAACATTACTATCCCTTTAAGTGCTAGACCGCCAAGACAGTCCTGGCATGTCCAGGGCCGGATTTACATCTCAGGTGCCCCGAGGCACAAAAATGGCTGGCGCCCCTAGCCCCGCCTTTGCCCCACCCCTAACCACACCTCACTTGGTCACACCCCTCCATTGACCACACCCATTTAGAAGTGTGTGATGTAGCAACCAACAACCAAATATAATTGTGAGCAGCACACATACCAGGCTACTGCATACCACTGCCACCTGTCAGCAACAACTGGCCAGCCTGCTGTCTGTAGCACCTCTGAGCTGAACCACAATTCCAGTCCACAACTGCCACTGTAACCCTGGCAACCCACTGACGTCTCTAAGCCAAACCACAAGTCCACAACTGCCACTGTAGCGCTGGCAACCCGCCTCTGAGCTGCAACAAAATGCTCCCCCTTCACTCAGCCAACAGTCTCCAAATGTGGAGTGTAGGGTGCTTACAGGAGCATTTATTTAGTTTGGCTCAGAGCTGCTCCCAATACCTCCTTGCGGGTGCGTGACTGTTCGTCGGCAGCGTGGTGGCCAATGAGAACAGAGAGCGGTGACCAATGAGAACAGAGAGCCTCTACCTCTGTTCTCATTTGTCACCTCGGGACGTCTTTTGACATCAGACGCAGCGGTGGGTCACATGGGGTGGCCCCGGCGGCATAGACTACTAAACAAGAACCAGGTAACAGCGCCTGCGCCCTCGAGTTGAGGGCATAACCTAGGCGCACGGTCACAGGAAAAATATTTATTCAAATGGCAGCGTGAGGCACCCGAAATTGTGGGCGTGACAATGGCATTGCAAGGCGCCCCTGAAAATCGGGCGCCCTAGGCAAGTGCCTTGTCTGCCTATTCAGAAATCCGGGCCTGGGCATGTCAAGTCCTTAAGGGGTTAAACATATAAGACCAAATATCCCAAAGTAGTCCTTGCAATATGTTTCCCACTATAGGAAAGTCTAATTTCCAGCCTTAGATTTGAATCCTTTGTGAATAATGGTACATCCATATTTCAGTGCACTGCTGTCAGAACAATGTCATAGTAGCATGTTTAATTAATGATTCAGCTGGAATATTTCTAACATTATCTTACCACTGTTTTACTGGTTATAAAAAGCATGTAAGTGGTCAGTTTGACCAGAGAAAAAGAAAAAAATCAGGCCATTCAAAATATATTCTACTAGCAATGTGGTGACTGCGTTGCCCATCTATTTGTTTTATTTTGTGGGGTTTGTCTGGTTTGTGTTGGATTTTGTGTGTATATGTAGTGCAAGTGGTATATTAGTGAACTGCATTAGTACACACTTAGAAAATGAACAATTAGAAGACTGACCAATGCAGTTTAGTAAGGGAAATCTTGCAATTAATGTACATACAAAATGAATGAGAAACCCCAGAAACCGTATTAACCCTTTGAGTGCCAGGGGGTACGGAATGCATTGCAAAACAATGCATTCCATACCTGTCTGGCATTCTAAGGGTTAATAATAATAACAATAATGTAAAAAAAAAAAAAAAAGAAAAAAAAAAAGAGAAGGGCAAAGTTGACATCACATAGTTATAGGTGATTTAAGTGAAATGATTTGGCTGAGCTCAAGTACCGTAAAATCTCAAGTATAATACGCACCTGTGTATAATATGCAGATGTATATTATGCCTAATATTTTAGGGGAAAACAAGAGTGCCTATGTATAATACACACTGTTGTTTTCTCCCTTACTACAAAAAAATATAGTGTTAGCAGATCTCTTCCCTCCCCCGGCGCTCTGCTTTGAAGATAAACCTTACTTTTGTGCAAGTGAACTGCCGAAGAGAAGGCAAAACTTCTTGCACTTGCCGCCCGCTTCCTTCAATTGGGCTTACAGGACCTTCCGCCTCCAGCCAATGGTAATGCCCTGATACACTGGCCCTTGTGGCCAGTGTACTGCAGCAGCACTGGGATGAGGAACCGACTGTATTTGTTTTGTGGGGGAGAGGAGAAGGGGGTGTGTAAGAGGGATGGAAGGGCGGTATGGCTAAGCAATTGCCTGCACTTAGAGAAACATATGCATAAAAGGCATAGCTGATGGAGCTGTTACACGCACACTCTGTGTTACACAGTTTGGCAGTTACAGGGTTACTGCTGTATGGTATACAGCCTGCTATTACTTATGTCATGTCCTCGCTCCATACAGTGAGTATTCGTACCTCTGCGTGCTGGAAATGGAACATGATATAAGTAATAGCAAGCTGCATACCATACAGCAGTAACCCTGTAACTACCATACTGTGTAACACAGAGTGTGCATAAGAGGTCCATCAGCTCTGCCTTTTACACATATAGAAGCAGTGAAGTTGCATGTGATATGTAAACAGCACACTGATGAGGAGGCACAATGAGCAGATACTGTACCCAGCCATCGTACACTTTACAGCCCACGGTACAAGCAGTTAGGAGACCCCATGCTTACAGTGGTAGATGTGCAGGAACGTCAGCCAGTTTGCTGGTGAAGATGGGTTGAGGCAGATCTCAGATATAATGCTTCAACAGGTCAGCAACATCAGTGGAGAAAAAGCCTTTTCAGTTTTGGGCTTACCTCTGCAGCCAGACTCGGAATCAGGTGGAGGCGGTTGGCGTTTCAGTGGTTAACCCTTTGAGTGCCAGAGTGTTAGGCAACGCACTGGATTGCAATGCATTTAGTGCCACCCTGGCACTCAAAGGGTTAATGCCAGTCATTTTTGTACGCTGTTCGTCACGATTCCCCAAAATGTGTTTCCTTCACTATATGGTTCAGTCAATACAATCCTGTCTGTGTGTGTGGCTTGTGTGCATGTCTGTGGTGTAGCAGTGAGTGGCAGCCATTTTGTTTTTTTCTCACTTTGATATTGAGGGGGGCTGGATAGTGGGGGTGGGCCAACTCCCTGCATGATTTTCACACCAGTAGCAGTGGCCATCGCCTCAATGGAATCACCCAATGGGAGCAGTAACTCCTCATTACTGCCGCCCCTGGGTGCGTTTTGCCAGGCACAAAGTCATCTTATATATATCTATATATATATATATATATATATATATATATATATATATATATATATATATATATATATAAAACTTTTGTCTCTATGAACAGAGATATCTATCCAAGAGGACAGATCTCATTTGACATCCTTAAAGTAGACCTGTCAACCTATGATTAGTTTTCATGTCAATACGATAGACTAGCCATCTTTCTTTAAAACACAGACATTAACAATGTTATGGTGGCACAGTGTTGCATTTTATGCTATTCCCTACACTGTACTATTCAGTTATATTTGAGACCAAACTTATTACTCACTGTGCTGTTAGAAATGCTACTAGTGTGTTGGCTATATGTGTTTTCAATACAGCAGTTGGATAACAGGGCTCCAAACACTAACTTAAGGCTTACAACATATGCTCAACTCCCACAATGATTTTCAGCCTCGGAGCTCAAACCCTTAAGAATTCAACAGTTCAATAAAGCCACACACAGAAAAACTCAGGAAAGTTAAGAGCAGACTTTTATTTAAAGCTTCATTACAAGTGGCAACAGACAACACAGTGTAGGTTCATGGTTGTCATTAACCTTGGACTTCCTGGTCTGGAGCTTCCCAATCCAGGAAGCCTCCCTTTTATTAATGATAAAGAATGTTTTCCTTTCTCTGAGGGTTTTGGACCCTCTCAATACTAACAAACTATGCAAGACTTAAATTGTCTGTGTGTTCCTCCAATAAATGTCTCCCCACCACTGCATTCCTGTCAGGTCCTCCCTGAATCTGGCTTTATACACATGTACTATATTTCGCAGGCCAAAGTGAGCTATGACTTTCTAATGGACAGGACCAAAGTAAATATGTTGGATAGGGCTTCTAGGGAAGCGTCAGATGACCATCTTCATCAGAAGCTTATATTAGTCAATTACAGGAGATTTGTGGCATCATCAGGTACATTTTTCATCTGCTGTAGACAACTGCTCCCAACAATACGATATTATGTCCAGTTTGTGGCCAAATGTTCCACCACTATTTGTAATAATGTTCCTTCAACAAAATCATCAGATCACCAACAATAAAGAGTACTACCATTGTGAGTCATCTCTTTGTAAGATATGTTATCATTAAAGAGTAGCTATGGAATTTACATTAGTATTCATGGCTAAAAATATAAAATTAAGTAATATATGATTTGTTCTAGCCCAAATACCATTTATTTGGTTACATTCATTGCTTATAAAATTCAACATGTGGGAAAAACCACTCTCCCCTTGAAAGCCAGACTTAGGGAATTCCTGAGTAAGACAGCACGTTTTGATTGGAATTCAGCTGCAGAGAGACATTTATTGGAAAAAAATGCAGGCAAATTAAATCTTGCAGAGTTTGTGGGTTTTGAGAGAGTTCAAAAGCCCCAGGATGATTTTCTTGATATTATTCATAAGAGGAACCCTTTTTACATCCAGCAGCTCCACACTAGATATCCCCAAAGGACTTAGTGGAATGTTACAGACATCTCTTGAATATTTATTACCACTAGCTGTATTTTTACTGTTAAGTGTTGTGTTGTGTTGCAAGACTGGTTGGGGGAGATTGATCCATGCCAACTAAGATTTGTACATTGCCTTGTTGGGTTTATTTATTTGTATTTGATATACAGCTTCCACGCTGAGCAACTCTTTGCATGGCCGTAATGGTTACAAACCCTAATAAACTTAGATGAATTAAGTAATTCAGTGAATAATAATTAAACCCAATTTAGTAACAGAAAGTACAGACACAATTATCTATTAAAAATGGACACTAAATACTGTGAAGACGAGTTTGTAATTTTTCAAAAGAAATAAAAGGAAATATACGACTGAAAGCTTCAAGCTGGTGCACAATATATTATTAACAAGTAAAGCTGGGTGTTTTTTTTTTTTGTGAGCCACCGCCAAAGCTACTACTTCTTGGCAGGGAACAGCAAAGAATGGAAAATCACTGTGTTACAAATTGCTTTCCTTTACTTCCAGTTTTTTAATTACTAAAATAACCTTATTATATGTATAGACAATTTATTTAAAAATAAAAAACAAACAAAAAAAATTACATTAATTACTGTTATGGACTTACATTTCAGAATGTGCACTGAGTGAAAGACTAATTATAGTTCTGTTACTCATACACAAGGACCATTCACTTTCACATTATTGTGGAAACATTTTTTTTTTAAATAAATTAAACTAATGTTGACCAGATGTATAAGGACCTCAATAAAATATCCTCTCTTGTAGAAATGACTGAGGACAATATGCACCAGCTCACTCTTCCATTCATTATTAGTCTGTCCTTTTTTTAACAGATTATCATACGGTACACTTGTAAATTTCCATAAACAATTATTATCGCATGCAATCTCTACTTTGAAAAGAGCACAAGAGGGCCCTTACAAATAAAATTACTGACTAAAAATAAACATCCTAGTAAACGGAGCTCTGGAAATTCACAGATTTCCCTGGGCTATGTTGCAAACAAAGACTCTGTAAAAGTAAAGTATTGAAGCTCTGGCTTCTTGAGATTTAGAGAAGCCTTGACTGCTTTGAATTTGTTCTCTGCTAATGTTACTCATGGGCTTTTGCCACCAAGCCTGTTATTTGTAGGTCTATAAATTCTTACTCCCCATAGAACAATTTGAATTAACACAAACCACTAAGGACAACTAAATTCACAGAAAAGTTTTCTAGCTTATCATCGACTTTAGATTCTGTGTCATAACATAAGAAATTAGAACATTATGAAAAGAACAAGGAGGGAAAGGTTTCCTATCCTTCTTATAGAATCACCTCAGAATAAACATATTTTTAAAGGAAACCATACATTATGAATTGGTGGCTCTTAATACCTAGGTAGGTGTGCATGAAACTGTGGTTAGTTATATCTATATACTATCTTGGCTGCTTTTGATCTCATTGTCTGTTGCTAGTTGCTTCAGTTTACAATCTGATAAAGATTAATGACTCTTAAAAGCCATCCGGGTTTATTGAAACCCATTGTCTTAATGAAGATTTGTGAACCTTGACCTCTCAGCTGCATTTCACACAGTTTACCACTCACTTCTACAAAGTCTTCTTTACATCAGACTCCATGATGTCTACATTTCTACAGACAGCTCTTTCAGTACCTCATTTAACCATATGAGAATCAGAGGAGTATCCAAAGCATTTTAACACAATATGTTGCATACCCTACTGGCACTCAAAGGATTAAGAACACAACATCCTCTACCCACCTCTTTCTATTGTGTACTACAAGGCTCATTCTTGGTTCTGTGCAGTTCACGGTCTATAATGCCACCCTTGGTAATCAAATTAATTAATGTCAGTAACTGTCTACATGCATTTTGTTTGTGGCTGTCCCACCATGCTTACAGCTGAACATTTCTACAACAGAAAAAAATTTATTATTTTAACTATTAATTTAATGTTCATGTAAGGGGAAGGGGTACGGGAAGAAAGGAGAAAGGATGGGAACATGATTGAGTAATGGCACAACGTATATGAATGAATTTATCTCATAGGAGAGAAGACTAATACAAATGTTTCTTAATTTACTATGAAATAAGGCCAAGAAGGACGGCAATACAGCTAGACATTGAATGAACAGATGTTATGCTTCCCTAAAGGGCCTATGTTTTTTTTAGTTTGAAGGTAATATTTTGTAATTTTTCCTTAAGAGCCTCTACCTACTCAGAAAAGATTTTTTTTATTCAAGTAATTTTAGTCCATGTGGTCTAGAGAACAAAAAAGACCCTCCCTTTTTTCTTACAAACAATGTGGTTCACAGGAACCATTGGGATATACCAAAGCTACCCACCAAGATTCCATGGAGGAATTAGATAAACCCCTCGAAACACAGACCAGTTCAAATAAGAGACAAACAGGAACAATATGAACCTCAAGTATCAATTGCCACCTACACAGTAACCCATGTAAGAGGAAAGCAAACAAGTTACTGGCTAAAAAATATAAGAAGGAAACCTACATTGGTACAAATGACTGCAGGGTGTTATGTCCGAAATTGGCTTCAGTCAAAGCCATACACCAGGTATGGTTCTTGTACACCCAGAAGGTATCCACCAATCTGGTGGAATCAGCTAACCTAATTAGGTATTCCATGAGATTTTAGTATATTTGAAAGAATGGAAAAAAAAAACAAAAAACTTTTTTTGTTATAGTGCCATATTCATGAAATTTCATAGCAATCCAGACTTGGGGAAGAAATGCAAATCACCAGTCCCTGAAATTGTAATTGATTGCACTTTAAGCATTTGCAAGTGGAAGTTCGGAAAATACACTTCTGGACAGTTATTTGTCATTCACTTTATTGGGATTTCAATTAAAAATGTGAAAACATGTTTGTCACTAGTGGTGGTGGATGGGGGTGAAAATGCTTAGCTGCAAAATGGTTAAAATGGATGTATCACCTTACTACAAGTTTGCCTTAATATCTTTCTTTTACCTACTCTAACAATGCTCTGTTTTTTTTTTTTTTAAATACTATAGAAATGGAGTTTGACAGCTTATTTTTCTCCATGACGTCTTCTCCTCATACTGATCGGCACCACGCGTGCCAACGAGAATACAGGAGAGATCCACCTTCCCTCTGGTCTGTCTGTAAACTGGCGCACTCTCAATGGCAGAGATCGATAGCTAGCCAATGAGAGTGCTGCAGCTTACAGACAGACTAGCGGGGAGGAGGATCTCTCCTGTATTCTTGTCGGCATGCGTGGTGCCGATCAGAATGAGGAGAAGTAGTCATGGAGATAAAGTAAGCTGTCAAACTACATTTCTATAGTGTTTTTTTTTTTTTTTTTTTTTAAAGAGAGCATTGTTTCAGTAGGTAAAACTTGTAGTAACGTGATACATCCCCTTTAAAGCTGATAGGTCTCCAGTATTAATTGCCAATTTTAGAACACTGGCGATAATATTTTGCTTAGAAACTGGTATCTACTATTAATTTTAAATATCCAAAAGTGGAACAGACATTATAAGTAATTCTTATCAAATGAACTTTCATTTAGTTCTGGACTGCAACGACAAGCAATAATTCACAGTACCTAGAAGCTTCCCATATTTTTTTAAATGTTTTCAAAATGTTTTGTAAACTTGACATATACCATTTATTATGGCTGAATCTGGGCAATAAAAAAGGAAAACAATTAAAGTATATTTACAGGAAAAATGACAAATGAGTACATATAGAGAGGTCAATTATTCATTGACTTCAGCAATGTCAGGATCATTTCTATATTTCTGCTTGTCTCCCTTCTTGTCAAAATAAACTGATTTAACAGTTTTCATGCAGTGAGGTTGAGTGATGGCAAATAATTATGCTTATAAAATGAAATGTGTTCTTTGGTGTTTTCTTGCTGATGCTGAAAATACTGTAGGAAAGAACATCTGCATGTGATCTTCACAGAGCATTACTGGGCTGCTCTCTGATATAGATATGACTATTAAAGGGATAGTAATACTTCAAAATTACTATCCCTTATATTGAAGCCCTTAAAAAACTGAATTAAATGCCGCCAGCGGCATCTCTCAAACCTTTACGGTTTCAGAGATAGCCGCTTTTAAACTTCACTCTCCCCTGCCTCTCCCCTGATGTCAGCGTTCTTGTTGCAGCAGGGGAATACGTTCATTGAATCAAATGGAGGCTCTTCAGCAGAGCCAGATCTCGTTATAGAAGAAACGATCCTTCACTAAAAAGGTCTTCTACGTGTGCTTGGTAACCAAGCACACGTAGAAGACCGTTTTAGTGAAGGATCTTTTCTTCCATAACGAGATCTCGGCTCTGCTGAAGAGCCTCCGCCGGTCCCGGGACCGGATTCCCCTGCTGTAGCAAGAACGATCAGGGGGGAGGCAGGGGAGAGCAAAGTTTAAAAGCGGCCATCTCGCAAACCATAAAGGTTTGAGAGATGCCGCTGGTGGCATTTAATTCAGTTTTTAAAGGGCTTCAATATAAGGGATAGTAATTTTGAAGTATTACTATCCCTTTAAGGGATAAGACACCAACCTTTTTCTAGGTCACATAAGATTTTACTACTAAACACTGTAGAAAGCAGTGTACCATTGCACGCCAGTGCTTCTTGGCTTGCTCTGTAGAAGAGCAGTAAACTACTATCCATTTAAGACGTTAGAAGAGCACGTCTCCTGATGAGAACTCTCAAATACTGAGTACTTTCCTGCAGGTGTACGCTTACAGGTTAGAATTTTTTATTCCAATGGTATTAGACCTCAGGTGATTGGGGTATTTTTTACCTATGTTTCAAAATTACGCATGGAGTGCATTATAAAAATTGCCTTTTTGACCCCCAGTTAGAGCTGTTGCAAACCGTTTGATCTAATAAAAATAGATTTGTTATAAGTAACTTTCGAATGGAAAATCTCCAGCAGACGTATCCTTGTCTTTATACAGTAGAAAAATCTTGATTTTTTTGAATAGTTTCTGTTAATGTATGTTTGTGTACACTACAGCAGTAAATAAATGCTCTCATTAATGAATGCCATAAGGGCTTTATTAATTGCATTAAGGTCCCTTTCTAGCACTAAAGGAATTAAAAGCCCCATTTATATCTATGGAAATTTTCATCTCTGGTGATTTTGAAGTCTACTGTATCCCAAATAAAATGAGAGTTTTCTTCCTCAGCAAGCAACCTTATTGGTTTATAGGTAAGTTTTAGAACCAATGGTACTTTGAAAACAGAAGAGTGCACAATGTGGTGACGGCGTTGCCCGTCTATTTGTTTTATTTTGTGCTGTTTGTCTGGTTCGTGTTGGATTTTGTTTGTATATGTAGTGCAAGTGGTATATTAGTGAACTGCATTAGTACACACTTAGAAAATGAAGAAACAATTAGAAGACTGACCAATGCAGTTTAGTAAGGGAAATCTTGCAATTAATGTACATACAAAATGAATGAGAAACCCCAGAAACCGTATTAACCCTTTGAGTGCCAGGGGGTACGGAATGCGTTGCAAAGCAATGCATTCCATACCTGTCTGGCATTCTAAGGGTTAATAATAATAATAATAATGTAAAAAAAAAAAAAAAAAAGAGAAGGGCAAAGTTGACATCACATAGTTATAGGTGATTTAAGTGAAATGATTTGGCTGAGCTCAAGTATGTCTCCATTAACCAAGTGAGTGCTAGAGGGATGAGCAAGGCATTGGTTTCCAGTGTGATACTGACCCCTGTGGCACTGAAAGTGTAAAAAGGCTGTCTGGTTTCTTAATGTATCTGTTAACAATTTCTGTGTCAGAGGGGTGAGTAACACTTTGATTTGCAATGCTTTGCTCATTCCATTAGAAATGAAAGGGTTAAGAAGGCTGCTTGATTTCAGACACATTTATATGGACTTTCCCTGACGTATTTGTTAACGCAGAGGGGCAGCAAGCAAGGCATTGCTTAGTTATGCCCTCTGGTATGCAAATGGTTTAACCCCTTAACGACCAGCCACGAAGGCGGTCACTAAAGGATCATGGAGCTTTTATTTTTTTTTTTTTCGATTACGGACCCCCCAAATGGCATGC
Source organism: Rhinophrynus dorsalis (assembly GCA_037306005.1). NCBI lineage: Eukaryota > Metazoa > Chordata > Amphibia > Anura > Rhinophrynidae > Rhinophrynus > Rhinophrynus dorsalis. Next base: position 343,563,213 of record CM074723.1, on the reverse strand, counting down.
AGCTGAGGGGGGAGCCCGGAATTCCATGACGGTCATAGTACTTCATGGGTCGTTAACTCAGATCGACCCCTGATGTACTATGACCGTCAAGGGTCGTTAAGGGGTTAAAGGCTGTGTGTTTTCTGAAAAATGTGTACTTACTGTGCCTCATATGTGTGGCAATCTGGTGAGTGGCAGAGAGGAGAGCAAGACAATGCAATGTGTTGCTCTTCCCTGTGGCACTCAAAGGGTTAAAAGGGTGCCTTGTTTGTGACACTATAAAATGATGTAGGTTAGCATGTGTAGGAGGAGAGAAGTGAGGTATACATCATCCCTTGTGGCCAGTGTACTGCAGCAGCACTGGGATGAGGAACCGGCTGTCTGTATTTGTTTTGTGGGGGAGAGGAGAAGGGGGTGAGTAAGAGGGATGGAAGGGAGGTATGGCTAATCAATTGCCTGCACGTAGAGGAATATATGTGTAAAAGGCATAGCTGATGGAGCTGTTACACGCACACTCTGTGTTGCACAGTTTGGCAGTTACAGGGTTACTGCTGTATGGTATGCAGCCTGCTATTACTTATGTCATGTCCTCGTTCCGTGTGCAGTGAGTATTCATACCTCTGTGTGCTGGAGAGGGAACATGACATAAGTAATAGCAGGCTGTATACCATACAGCAGTAACCCTGTAACTGCCAATCGGTATAAAAGAGAATGTGTGTATCACGGTGCCCGTGATTGCTGCAGTTCCTTGTCTGTCACCAGTAGGGGGCTTCTATTGGCTGTCTGCAGATAGCCCGCCTCTTATTGCCTATTTAAACCTGGATTGGGCACCCTTTGAGTGCCCTTTCGTGTTGTTTCTGACCTTCTTGCTATCACTATGCCAGTGATAGCTGGGCCTCTGTTCCTGTGTTCCTGATCTCATGTGTTCCTGAGTTCCTGATCTCTACTGTTCCAGTGTTTCCTGCCTGCTGAGTTGTTCCAGTCCTGGTTCCGGCCTAGTCTCTGGTGTTGCAGTTCCTGCTGTTCTTCTTCTCTGCTGTTTCCTGACCTGACTGATCGTTGCTGGTTCCTGTCATCTCATCGCCTGTCTCCTGTATCCTTGCGACCTCCTGCCTGGTCGCGTCGGCAACATTGCTTGTTACTCCAGTGTGCGGTCACTGGTTTGCTCCTAAGCCTTGCGGTTATACAAAACTCGCTTGTTACACCAGTGTGCGGTCACTGGTTTGCTCCAAAGCCTATCGGCTATACAATCCTGTGTTGGTCCCAGCGTGCGGACGCTGGTTTGCTCCTAAGCCTTGCGGCTATACAAAACTCGCTTGTTACACCAGTGTGCGGTCACTGGTTTGCTCCAAAGCCTATCGGCTATACAATCCTGTGTTGGTCCCAGCGTGCAGACGCTGGTTTGCTCCAAAGCCTTGCGGCTATACAAAACTCGCTTGTTACACCAGTGTGCGGTCACTGGTTTGCTCCAAAGCCTATCGGCTGTACAAGTTAGTATTGGTCCCAGCGTGCGGACGCTGGTTTGCTCCAAAGCCTTGCGGCTATACAAACTTGCTTGTTACACCAGTGTGCGGTCACTGGTTTGCTCCAAAGCCTATCGGCTATACAAGTCAGTATTGGTTCCAGCGTGCGGACGCTGGTTTACTCCAAAGTCTTGCGGCTTTACGATTCCCCTGTTGGTCTCAGTGTGTGTACACTGGGTTGCTTACGATCCTGTCAATTTGCCATTACCATCTGACTGCTGCTACTATCTCTGGGCTGCCCTGCCCGGTATTGGTAAGGCCGGTAGAACCTTTTGCCACATTCCATCTGAGGTTGCCTTACCCGGTATTGGCAGGGCCGGTAGAGCCTACATTGTGAATCTTTTGAGGCTGCCTTGCCCGGTAATTTGGTAAGGCCGGTAGAACCGTTATGCTATTCCATCTGCAGGTTGCCTTACCCGGTATTGGCAAGGCCGGTAGAGCCTAACATTCTGCTTCTTCAGACTGTCCTGTCCGGTATATTGACAGGACCGGTAGAGTCTGCCTTCTGTCTTGTTATATTCTGTATGTATCTGTATGTATGTGTTTGCCATCCTACGTTATCAATTTATTATTTCAATAAAATTGATTTTTACCTAAAACTTGTGTCTGAGAGTCATAATAAACCATGACAGTGTGTAAGAGGTCCATCAGCTCTGCCTTTTACACATATAATAGCAGTGAAGTCGCATGTGATATGTAAACGGCACACTGATGAGGAGGAGGAGGGCGGCACAATGAGCAGATACTGTACCCAGCCATCGTACACTTTACAGCCCACGGTACAAGCAGTTAGGAGGCCCCATGCTTACAGTGGTAGATGTGCAGGAACGTGTCAGTCAGTTTGCTGGTAAAGATGGGTTGCGGCAGATCTCGGAAATAGTACTTCAACAGGTGTAATGGTTTGTTTGACTCACAGACACAGGGTTAGGATAAAAACACAGTTTTATTGAATACAGTAATACAACAAGAACCCTCACAGGTCATGTAATATACAACAGTATAGTACAGACACAAGACAGGTAATATTGCAAGCCCACACAGGTCCAGCACAAATATAGGAGATAAACAGTTTGTACTGACACGGGTCAGGCAGAAAAGTAGGTTCCCAGGTTTCTGGCAATGCAGGATTTAAAGTTCAAGAATGGTAAGCAGTCCCATATGTGAAGGTACTGAAATGATCCTTAAAGGGATAGTAATACTTAATTTTAACTTTATTTTATTTTGTAGGCATTAAAAAAACACGAAGAATGATATAAGTTTTATCTCTCAAACCTTTATGAGATATTCACAAGCAAAGTTTCCCCCTCCCGCCCCTTTTACCTAGTGTAAGCAATCTCTTCTCAGATGTGGAATGCAGTCTATAGACCAGACAGATAACAGAAGGGGACACTCTTATTCCTATGAAAACAATGAAATCCCTGCCCCCCTTGACAAGCTTTTCAGGTTTTTCCCTTATCTTAACTGAAGATTGTCCCTCTCTGCAGTCTCTCCCTTCTCCTTTGGCTGAAGAGTGTGACATCAGTAAAAGGGGCAGGAGGGGGACACTTTGTCATTGAATTACTCTGGAACTACAACTCTGACAGAATTGAAATAACACTCTCCAAAGTACAAATACTATGATGATTAATTAGAGCTGCTTTTATTATGAAACATTACTATCCCTTTAAATACGCCAAAGTCTGCACCCAACTGAGAGCTACCAGTACACTGAAACAAAGGAGCACTACCGGTGCATTCACGGAGGCAGCACAGCACCCGGTATGGCAGTAGCGGAAGACAAGCCAGTGGAACTTTACCGGAGCAATCACGGAAGCAACACTTGCAGCCGGTAGGATAGTGGTGTAGCGCAAGCCAAGGGCAATGTACCGGAGCAATCACGGAGGCAACACTTGCAGCCGGTATGACAGAGTGGAGCGTAAGCCAATAGCAATGTACCGGAGCAATCACGGAGGCAACACTTGCAGCCGGTATGATAGTGGTGGAGCGTAAGCCAATGGCAATGTACCGGAGCAATCACAGAGGCAACACTTGCAGCCGGTATGACAGTGGTGAAGTGTAAGCCAATGGCAATGTATCGGAGCAATCACGGAGGCAACACTTGAAACCGGTCTGACAGCGATGGTGTGTAAGCCAATGGCAATGTGCCGGAGCAATCACGGAGGCAACACTTGCAGCCGGTATGACAGTGTGGAAGACTAGGCCAGAGGCGCTCCGCAGAGCAATACTGAGACAACACTTGGTGAGCCTGCTGGAGCAGAGATGAAGGATAAACCAAGGCACCGGATATAAGAATGTCGCCGAGGTGACAAGGACCAGGGAAGGTGGAACGGAGATCAGCCGGGTCTGTGCACAGGAGCAGGAACGTCAGCCAGGCCGGGTCAGAACACAGGAGCAGGAATGTCAGCCATACCGGGTCGATACACAGGAGCGGACACAGAAGAATAGTCAGACAATCCGGGTCGGTTCACAGGCGCAGGCACTGGAGAGTAGTCAGGCAAGCCAAGTCGGTACACTGGAAACTCCTTGAGCAATAGTAGCATTGTTACAGGAACACCACAAAAGGGCAATGTGTGGGTGCAGGAGCCCAGTATATAAAGACCATACTTAACACAGGGCAACCAATGAGAAGATAACATAGGATAACTGACAGGAAAACATAAACAAGGGATCATGGGCACCGTGATAACAGGTCAGTGACATCAGTGGAGAAAGAGCCTTCGCAGTTTTGGGCTTACTGCTGCAGCCTGACTCGGAAACAGGTGGAGGCAGTTGGCGTTCCAGTGTTTAACCCTTTGAGTGCCAGAGTGGAAGGCAACGCATTGGATTGCAATGCGTTTAGTGCCACTCTGGGACTCAAAGGGTTAATGTCAGTAATTTTTGTACGCTGTTTTTCACGATTCCCCAACATGTGTTTCCTTCACTATATGGTTCAATCAATACAATCCTGTGTGTGTGGGGGGGCTTGTGTGCATGTCTGTGGTGTAGCAGTGAGTGGCAGCCATTTTGTTTTTTTCTCACTTTGATAGTGGTGGGGGGCTGGATAGTGGGGGAGGGCCAACTCCCTGCATGATTTTCACTCCAGTAGCAGTGGCCTTCGGCCACTGCAACTGATGTGAAAATCACACCTCCATGGAATCACCCAATGGGAGCAGTAACTTCTCCTTACTGCCGCCCCTGGGTGTGTTTTGCCAGGCACAAAGTCTTCTTTTACACACACACACACACACACATATTATATATATAGAATTCTCAGTATAGGCCTGAACCCTTATGCTTTATTTTAGTTTCATTTTCCTACTTCCTAGGGTAGCTTATTATGATTATATGTATATAGTCTGTAATATATGTTCAATGCACCTGAAAGTTATCTTTTAGAAAGTAGATTTTGGCAAGAATACTAGAGAAATAGTTTGGATAAAACCCACAGTTCCAAAATGACACTCAGTATCATCTACATTTTCAAATAAATGAATATAAAGATTGCTAATGAAAAAAATTGCTAACAGATAACATATTGCCATCACAAATTATATGGGAATGCTTGGGCCAAACAAGCTCTAATGTTCAAATAATGTGCATCCCACTACCCATTCAGGGTGGTACAATATAACAGATAATGCATATTGGCACACTAAAACATGCAAGAACTAAAATTACAACTTGAGCATGCATTCAACCTACCACTGAACTAATTGTCACGACTGCTTCTTACATACACATACTATCCATTCCTTACTCTTTGTTTAAACAATTAAAGGGATAGTAATACTTAAAATGTAAAAAAAAAATATGTTGTAGGGTTTATCCCCCTGAGTAAAACAAGAGTACTCCCACTGCTGAAAGGTGTTTCATTCAAAAGTTATTAATTTTCAAAGTTGAATTTTTTAGGTGCAATATCACAGTGGCCTGAAATTGTACAGTGGCGCTGTTGCTACATGATCCTATTGCCAGCTCTGGTCCCGGGACCATAAATCTCCATAGGATGGTGTAGCAACAGCGCCACTGTACAATTTGAGGTCACTGTGATATTGCACCTAAAAAATTCAACTTTGAAAATTAATAATTTTGAATGAAACACCTTTCAGCAGTGGGAGTACTCTTGTTTTACTCAGGGGGATAAACCCTACAACATATATTTTTTTACATTTTAAGTATTACTATCCCTTTAAATCCATAGAAGAGTCTTGCTCTCTGTGTCAGCCTCCCTAACTATCTGTTGACTCCTCTAACAACATTCCCCAGTCTTTTGCTCAGCAGTCTAATCAGGAAAACCTTTACATATTTCAATTGGGGAGAATGGGCAGAGTATAACTATAGGCATCATTGCTGCCTTTTAAAGGGATAGTAATGTTTCATAATAAAAGCAGCTCCAATTAATCATCATAGTATTTGGACTTTGTAGAGTGTTATTTCATTTCTGTCAGAGTTGTATCCCCCTCCCGCCTCTTTTACTGATGTAACACTACTCAGCCAGAGCAGAAGGGAGGAGCCCAGGTAGATTGCAGAGAGGGACAATCTTCAATTAAGGTAAGGGAAAAACCTGAAAAACTTTTCAAGGGGGGCAGGGATTTCATTGTTCTCATAGGAAGAAGATTGTCCCCACCTGTTATCTGTCTGGTCTATGGACTGCATTCCACATCTGAGAAGAGATGGCTTACACTAGGTAAGAGGGGTGGGAGGGGAAATGTTGCTTGTGAATATCTCTCAAACCATAAAGGTTTGATAAATAAGACTTGTATCGTTCTTCATGTTTTTTTAATGCCTACAAAATAAAATAAAGATAAAACGAAGTATTACTATCCCTTTAATCAGGTGGGGAGAGGGGGAGGATATCTATGCAATCAAGACTGCCATCCATAGATCCACCCAGGGCAGTCAAGTAGCAATCTACACTGAAAGCTCTCCTCCATGTTGTATAGACACGTGCCCAGCATTTATCAGCACGGAGGATGTTATGTCAGTGAGCAGCGTATTATAGTAAATGAAAAATTCACAAATACAGTTGTACGGGACCTTAGAGTTCAGTGTTCGGCCCTCTGCTTTTTAATTAATATAAGCCAGGATAACAAGAATTCCTAGAAAACATGGGAAAGCATGGCTATATTGCGATTTAGTGAATTAAAAAGTAGATTGTTCTGTAAACTGACAAGCACACATCTTGGACTATGGAAGGATTATTTAGTGTTCATTTCTTGGGATAATTTACTACTTAATTTTCTATGTAACTGTGGCTTAAGTGCATAACCAAACTGTGAAAAGTCAATGAATGTCAGTGTTGTTAATGATCCTGATTACATGTGATTATGTGTCACAGTACAACATTTCTCTAGAATTCTTTACTGCTATACCTTAATCTGATTAGATGTTCCTTCCACTAATGAATTATCTGGTTATGTAACTCTTTAAGGCTGCTCAAGTAAAGGTATCTCTCGACCAGGTTTCCATTAAGTTGACTAAACATTTTACTGCTACTTTAACAGAGGACCACTCAGTGTAACAAAAGACTTTCAGGTAAATGTACAAAAAAGAAAAATATTAGCGCTCAGACCCTCAGGACCTTATTTTTCATTCTTATTGCATTTTAATGTTTTACAGAAACATTTCTCCACCACTACAATGAACTGTATACTGATGCATTATGAATGAACGTTAACAACAATAATATCAACATGCAAATCCTTACTGACAGTCATGTTTTATCTGGAAGCAGTGAAATTTACACTTTTTTTTTTAATATAAAAAAATAAAAGTATTCAAAATGTTATTGTAACAAACACTTTGCTCTTTAGATTTTACCAAATCTGCATATTTTTAGCTAAACTGACTAAACAAAACAGCAGGCCACGGGCTTTTTCGAGCTACACAGTCATATCACCATCTCTGCAATCATCTTGCTCTACTAATCCTGGACTCCTAAGAAGGACTGGTATGGGAATGTTCCAATCATGCAGATTTCCTCATAACGCATACAAGGTTAAACTGAGATAGACAGGAATATAGTGGGTGGAGTTTAACCCAAATTACACATAACTGTAGAATAGGTGAGAAGTTGGCAGAGCTACTTAGGAAATCAACAAGAGCTGGAAAGAGAGGCTCAGTCCCTGGATCTCCTTGAGATTGTATAAATGCACCAAAACAGTTTCTCTGGCGTTAGACTGCGATGGCAGTGCCTTTGGGTAATGTGCTACAGCATATGATTACTTGTATAACAGCAAATACTCTGAGATCATTTAGCACCAGAAGCCCCCATAGCCTTTCCCACAGAATGTGCAAGTAACGATATGCCATTTTCTATGCATCTTAATACATCATTAAACAAGGCGCAGGGAAAAGAATGCCTCAAAAAGCAAATTGTCACGGTTTGTTATGACTCTCAGACACAAGTTTTAGGTAAAAATCAATTTTATTGAAATAATAAATTGATAACGTAGAATGGCAAACACATGTATACAGATACATACAGAATATAACAAGTCAGAATGCAGACTCTACCGGTCCTGTCAATATACCGGACAGGACAGTCTGAAGAAGCAGAATGTTTAGGCTCTACTGGCCTTGCGAATACCGGGTAAGGCAACCTGCAGATGGAATAGCATAACGGTTCTACTGGCCTTACCAAATTACCGGGCAAGGCAGCCTCAACAGATTTACAATGTAGGCTCTACCGGCCCTGCCAATACCGGGTAAGGCAACCTCAGGTGGAATATGACAATAAGGTTCTACCGGCCTTACCAATACCGGGCAGGGCAGCCCAGAGATAATAGCAGCAGTCAAATGGTAATGGCAAATCGACAGGATCGTAAGCAACTCAGTGTACATACACTGAGACCAACAGGGATAGTGAAGTCGCAAGACTATGGAGCAAACCAGCGTCCACACGCTGGGACCAACACAGGATTGTATAGCCGCTAGGCTTTGGAGCAAACCAGTGACCGCACACTGGTGTAACAAGCGAGTAGTATAGCCGCAAGGCTTTGGAGCAAACCAGTGACCGCACACTGGTGTAACAAGTGTGTTTGTATAGCCGCAAGGCTTTGGAGCAAACCAGCGTCCGCACGCTGGGACCAACTCAGGATAGTATAGCCGTTAGGCTTTGGAGCAAACCAGTGACCGCACACTGGTGTAACAAACAAGTAGTATAGCCGCAAGGCTTTGGAGCAAACCAGCATCCGCACGCTGGAACCAACACAGGACTGTATAGCCGATAGGCTTTGGAGCAAACCAGTGACCGCACACTGGTGTAACAAGTGTGTTCGTATAGCCGCAAGGCTTTGGAGCAAACCAGCGTCCGCACGCTGGGACCAACTCCGGATAGTATAGCCGATAGGCTTCGGAGCAAACCAGTGACCGCACACTGGTGTAACAAGTGTGTTCGTATAGCCGCAAGGCTTTGGAGCAAACCAGCGTCCGCATGCTGGGTCCAACTCAGGATAGTATAGCCGTTAGGCTTTGGAGCAAACCAGTGACCGCACACTGGTGTAACCAACAAGTAGTATAGCCACAAGGCTTTGGAGCAAACCAGCGTCCGCACGCTGGAACCAACACAGGACTGTATAGCCGATAGGCTTTGGAGCAAACCAGTGACCGCACACTGGTGTAACAGACAAGTAATATAGCCGCAAGGTTTTGGAGCAAACCAGTGACCGCACACTGGTGTAACAAGTGTGTTCGTATAGCCACAAGGCTTAGGAGCAAACCAGCGTCCGCACGCTGGGACCAACTCAGGATAGTATAGCCGATAGGCTTTGGAGCAAACCAGTGACCGCACACTGGGTAACTAACAATGTCGCCGACGCGACCGAGCAAGAGGTCGCCAGGATACAGGAGACAGGCGATGCGATGACAGGAACCAGCAACGATCAGTCAGGCCAGGAAACAGCAGAGTTGAAGAACCGCAGGAACAGCAACAACAGAGACTAGGCCGGAACCAGGACTGGAACAACTCAGCAGGCAGGAAACACTGGAACAGTAGCGAACAGGAACTCAGGAACACATGAGATCAGGAACTCAGGAACACTGAAACAGAGGCCCAGCTATCACTAGCATAGTGATAGCAGGAAGGTCAGAAACAACACGAAAGGGCACCCAAAGGGTGCCCAATCCAGGTTTAAATAGGCAATGAAAGGCGGGCTATCTGCAGACAGCCAATAGCAGCCCCCTACTGGTGACAGACAAGGAACTGCAGCAATCACGGGCACCGTGATACAAATACATTACCCAACTCCCCTCCTCTTGCAGCAAATGTTACAAGAAAAATTTTCTGCAAAAGTAGTTTAGCAAATTGTAGTTAGGCAGGTGTAGGTCTAGAAAATGTATTCAAACTCCTGGTTTGGAGTGAAAATGTAGTGAATTACCTATAAATGACAATTAAAATGTTTTAGACGCAATAGGTCTCTATTCTGCTATTGTGAACTAGCTAAACATTATCCTTGGCATGTGTCTCTCATTAACTTATTGATACACTGTCGCTTAACTGATGCATAAACATGATACTGAGCCACCTATCTGGGCAATCACCTCCTGATGGCTATTATATTGTGATGTGTATGCTTATTGTTATACCCATGCTTAGAGTACCATATGTCCTTCTGACTACTTTGGATTTCGAGTTCACAATGTGTACTTGCATGTGCTACAATGCGCAGGAGTCATGCTGCACGAATCCTGACAAGGACATTATGGCTGAGAATACTTTTTGTGCTCATTGGGGTAATCAGCCGTTTATTTTCATATTTTCCCACTTACACTATGTCGCTTGATCTTAAATATCTATTACCCTACTTTTTCTATTTGAGTCATTGAAATTGTTTCAAGTTATGACATCATTTCTTATAGACTTTAAATGTAACTCTTCAGTAGCAGTGATAACGGAGATTTTTTATTATGTCTTTCTCTCTTTTTGTATCTTTTATGTATTGCACTTCACTTTTTCTTAAAATTTAACACTGATTGTCTTCTCCCACTTACAATGACATAATTGACTGTCGGGATGCCAATTATGGCACCTGTTTTGCTTCATTGGGGTGTTTAAGAGAGATCTGTGATTGGCCTTGCATATTTTACCCAGGTACTAATCCCCTACATTGTATATAAATATCAAACAAAGATCTACGACATTACTGGACAAGTAAATATCCTAAAATGGAAGTAGGCAGGCCACACAGCAAGAAGATTGACAGAATAGCTCTCTATATAAAAATTAAAAAGAGCTAAAGATGGGACCTAGATATATCTTTGTAGATATGGGAATTAATCATTTTTTTTTATTAGAATTAGTTCTCAAGAAAACATGTCTTTTACAACTGTGTATTCTTCGTTCTCCTGGCCAGTCTTGTTTACCATTCATTAACTACACAAAGAGGTGATGCATTCAGCTGGCCTCAGAGACAATGGAAGATACAAAGTTACATTATCTCCAAGGTCTGGGAAAGACAAGTAGTCAGAAAACTTGGATATCAGGTCAGAGGGTCAATCTAACCTTAGGATTAATCAAATGAATTAAACATTTATACAAAGTTACGTGGGCTAAGGGTGCCACCTAGTGGCCATGTAATGAACAGATGTAACCACTGCCAGTAAAGATTAATTAAGGAGGAATCTCAGATATCCAATTAGATTAGGACACAATTTCACCACACATTTTGGGAGTGTTGCACTTTACATGTAGAAAACCTAAATAAAAAGGGGAGCCAGAGGGCAATAGGGGACAAACTGAATGGGTGATGGACAGACAGAGGAAGAAATGAAACTGAGGCATACCCAAGTATATTAATGGATGCCCATGAAAGAGCAGGTGGAGGTCTGAAATCCAGAAGAAGTCCAGAGTTCCACAGGAGAGGCCAGATGCCCAGACATACCCAAGAGATACCCAGGCACAGACAGAGAGACCTCATGGCAAGTGACTCTTCTACACTCATATTTCAGGATCTGCAAAAGGGCTGGTAAATATATATCTCTTAAAATGTATCTATTTTATTTTAGTTTCTCTGCATTTGTTATATGGCCAGTCAAATAATTACATTGCCTTAAAGTTTAAGGACAGAGTAGATATTAGCGGTATCAGATTTTCTAACTGCAGACAGGTAATATTGATTCAGCTAATGGCATCTACTCATTCATAACTCAGAAACCCTGACAAGATCTCACAGTAAATAGACCAACTTAGTTTTGGAATAGATTCCACTCTATACTAAACACCCAAAAAGACCAAAGACAAGATGGGTAGATGAAACTATCAAATTTGTTGGTACACAGTGGCAACAAAACGCACAAGAATGAAGCTGTGGGAGACTTGCTGAGGAGGCCTTCATCCTGCAGTTGATCAGCTGCATACAAAGGATAATGCAAAAAGGAAACACAAGAGGGCGCCAAATAAAGCCTATTATCCTTATAAGCTGATAAATAGAGTATTGTTAAAAGATATACTCACAAAAAAGATGGCTATGGAGAAAGTTATCTCACTCCACAGCTAATCAGACTCGCAGAGAGATTATCCTGTCTCTGCTCAGGAAACCAAAGGATAATGCTTCTTCAATCCACTACAGAATGAAGGCCTTCACAGCAAGTTCCCTACCAAATGTACATATATCATGAGCAAAAATATAGCAGGCTGTGAACCAGCCTTTCCCAATCGTATGACTAAGATAACTTTTCACCAATATTGGTATTGTTATGTTGTAGAGCAATGCAGAACTTTGGTGCTGAGACAAAACTTCACATGCTGCTCCTCCATTTGGCAATCGCTGCTGTAAAGTCTATATTTTTGTATGGAACTTAATTTATTAAATGCCACTTATAGAAGATACCTGTTCTTAGTGCTGCTAAAAGGTAGAATGTATTGGTATGAAACAGCTCTATTGAATGAAGAGCAGAAAACGTTGGGGGTACTTGAAAATGAGTAGCTCAACCACACCAATATCACCTCCAGCACATCTCTTCAGCATTACTTCATTATAATACTCCTGTCCTAGAACAGTTTAGAAAGGCCGATTTATTTATCTTTTATTAAGAAAATGTCCTGGTTCTTACAGTTTAAGTTGCAAATTTAAAGTCATTCGATATTTTTTTTCCGAAATGAATAGTTCATTCTACCAGATTAGGCTAAATAAAATATTTTAGATAAATTAAACAGCTAGTGTAACATTAACAATCCGGTTTTCCACCCACGAGCCAGCCTGTGTACCCACAATCCTGAATTCTGGCTGCTTCACTCATGGAGTTTTAGAAGTTTTATACTTACCGTTACCAAATCTTACAGTATACATGACATTTCACCAGCTGTAACCAACTTGCTAGATTGTTTTAAGAAATAACTGAAATGGCAATTAAAACGCAAATGGCCTGACATTTAAAGCTAAAACAATTAACACATTGCTATTAAATGGATGAACAGAACATATGACTATGCATGTAATATATTATGTTAGCACTTTCAAAATTATGTCCAATGTAAGTTACATTTTGCTAATCTTTCCTCCATAAATAAATCAAGTAAAGGAACAGGAAAATATAAATTAAATTAAATTGCCAACCCATCTGCTCCACAACAGTGGTTTCCTAGTGATGAAGACACTAATGTATGTTTTCAGTTCATCTCATGTTGAACGTTAATATGTTTCTTCATCCTCCTGTGTTAATTACTGCAACAGCTCTGCTTCAGCTTAATGATGACTGCCTTCAAAATGAACAGTGGATAAGCTGACATTCATACATAACTGTTCTCTTGTTCATTCACTGGTACTAAAACAACTGAATCAAATTTTAAATTAAAGTTCCATATAAAATATGGGGCACAGGTCTATTAACTCTTTGCATGCTAGAGGGGCGTTAAAGACAATGCTAGGGATACTATGAAATTATGAAACAATTCTGAGGAAATGTATTGCATATTGCACTGTGTAATTATGAATTTTCTTTTTTGTATTTTATAATGAACACATGTTCATGCATGTATCCTTATATCTGTTTCTATGTGACACCTAGAGACAGATTTGATTATACCATGGAAATGGAGGAGGAGTAAAAAAAAACACACACAAATAGAAAAGCGAAAGTTACTGATAGCATAACAGTTTATATACAACTTGTATGTTCCTGACATCACTGACCTCCATATTCCTGACTCCAGCTTGTCTGACTAACCACCTTGGTTCCTTGGCTTGTTTTTGGTGTATGCTCCTGGATCACCATTCTGCTTTGTTTGTTTTGGTTACTTTAATAAAGGTGTTTTGTACTTTACATTTTTGTGTCTGTCTGGTTCCTGGTCCCTAACAATAGCGCAACCACTAGCTATATAAGAAGTTTGTTCACATAGGGACAAACAGAGAAGCTGATGTACTAAGAAAATGGCACAATTTTGAAGCAAACCAACTGCAACATGAGAAAGAAAAATTCTCAAGTATCCATACAATTAAATGAGGGTTTTACACAGTGTACGCTACAGTTTTCTAATGCATCGTGATGCAATTCTTTGCTGACCTTTCTAGTATTCAAAGGTTAAAAGCTCCATTTAAATCAATGGACATGATTAATTTGTTATCTATGGTACATCCATCCACCCACCCCAAACGACACCAGTTTTCGTGAGTATACCAGTGTCAGTATACCATGATCGTTTCTCTTTAATTCAGCGCCAAAGTGTTTGAGAAAAAAGACGTTAAAGGCATACCTAACTGCTCTCCGATCAGCTTGACTTAAATGGAACTGCAATCACAAGGCTTTTCTACAATGAAATCATGGTAGTATTTTTTAAATTTATATAGTTTTAAGTGAATATCAGATGAAATGCCCTGTGGATATTTTAAGGAAACAAATAGAAAGACAAGAGAGCATATTTCCAGAAAATCATGGGGGTTGTGGAGATTTGAAAATACCCATGCACAATTGTATTACAATATTTTCTGACTGAAGCAGACCATTATCAGCTTTTAGTCTCATCACATGGATCAATGTCAACTGCCTACACCTTATACTTTTTTTTCAATCAGTGTAATGGAGATTTTTGGTTTAATAAAGGCTGTTAACCTCTGCAAAGAAGTGGTCTCTGCCATTCTTGGCACAGCCTGCATAAATAATTACTCCCCTGTGCTGAAATGTCCTTTTTCTGAGGCTTTTAGTACAGCTTCCCCCTAAAGGGGTGGCATAAATTAGTATGGAGGAATGATAATTGAAATTCAGTTAAGATGGATGCTAACAAAGAGGTAAAGAGTTGGACAGGTAACACAATGTGTAAAAATGCAAACCTAGCTGAACTGAATATTGCTTCTTTATCTGCCATAGCTCTCATGCAGATATATGATTGTGCAGTGTCTGTACTTAGTAACAGGAGATCCACAAAACTGTGTTTGATTACTTTATGGCTCTTGGAATCAGCATGGGGTATCAGAGCATGTTCAAAGACAATGCCCAACTCTTCATGATGCAGAAGCCCGAACACACATGGCACACAAACACAGTTGCCTCATTTATATCCTATGCCTCTGGACCTCCCTGGTGGCTGCTTATCTGGACTCCCCCCACTAGTTCTCTGGATATCAGGGTGACCAACCTGGAGTCCCTCCTTGCCTCGGGAGATCTGAACCAGACACAGAGCTGCAGACAGTGTTAAGGATTTGAAAACATCAGCTTCCTACCAACATCCCTGCATTACACAATGGCTGGTCAAATTTCCCTCTCCCTCTGAGTATTCTGTTGATCCCCTCTGCAAGAGAGCATTATTCTGATGGGGTCTGCTCTGGCTAAGAGACAAAACTATATCTGTGTACATGCAGACCAACTGGTACCTCAAGCTATGCAAATTTTGCAGGTTCAGAGCTGTCTATGGTGCTGGACCTGTAGTTCCTGAGGCTTCTAGACCCTGGACATGGAACAGACTACCCAGAGATCAGGGGGAAGGATGGAGCAGTGCAGGGGATCCCTATTGTTAATGGTGCCCTGGCTCTTTCGCCTGTGTAACTCCTCTATGTTCTCTATGGAGTAGTTGGTTTTCCCAGAGTTGCAATACTTTTCTTGGTACATCTGCCTTGTTGTGTTGAACTGGTACACAGTCCCTGATCGTGAACACATTCAGATAGCACACCAGCATGAGATTCACAGTAATCTGGGATTACAAGCATATCTCAAACACCACCACTGAACATTTTGTTACTAAGCAAAAACCACAGGAGATGTGTAAATTACCCATATTTTATACGCTATATGAACGGAGCCAACCTCATACAGCTACTTACAAAGGGCCTTATTCATCAAGCTATAGAGGTGAAACTCTGGAACAAACCAATTACAGCATAGGATTTAAATAAAAATTACGTAAATTCACTTTGATTCAAATTGAGCTATTAAATTTTTAAACGGCAGAGAAGTCACCAACACTTTGCAAGCACAACAATGTAGAACTCTCTCACATTCAAGGGGTTAATTGCCCCTTTAAATCAAAAGGAGTTTTAATTTAACCCTTTTTTCATGTAACATGACCTTATGGTAGACAGCATTACATTGTGATGTGGATACACTGTCTCCACTGATATACTGTATATTTGCATATTTTTACAGAATAATAGACAATGTAAAAAACAAAAAACTGTCTACATTTTAAAATTGGTGAGCTGTCATCCCAACTGTGAACCTAATTGGCAACTGGAAAAATTAGTTCAGTAAACACCACACTGTTTGCTCAGCATAGAAAATCTGCCTAAATGCTATAACTGTACATAGAATCTGACAATGCAGCTTTTCAACCTTGACGTGAACGCTTACGGGGCAATTCAACATGTCTAGGAAACCTCTCTGTGACTGCAATTGTACTTTCCATGTCACAACTTCAGAGTAGTGATTCACTCCTCACAAACCAACTGCACCATAGGGAACAAACAAAAATGCAAAAGGTAAATGAACCAGATCCCCATTATTTGCATTGATTTTAACCCCTTGAATGCTAGCGAAGTCTCCAGTGCGTTACAAAACAATACATACAGTAGGAGACCCCTCTAGCTTTGTAATCTGCAATGCACTTAGATATGACTAATGTATCTGTGTCTCCAATATACTGAACAGATTTTAAGATCTTTGGAGCATGACTTCTTTCTCCTTATGTCATTCATCTTTGCACTTTTACCTCAAATTTGCATATTTGTTGGAGCTTCAAAATAGCATTTTACATAAGTACAAATATATGGATACAATAATTTATACAACTGCTCTGATTAAAGGTACTCTATAATCGATAAAAATGATTTCAAAATCAACTGTATGTTGTATTAGCGTTTAACTATATATATGTATGTATATATATATATATATATATATATATATATATATATATATAAAACAAATGTTACCGTTATTTTAGATGTCTAGATTATGTCATTTAAGATGTATAAAAGGCCTTCTTATTATATACTACTTAAGAATTGTCTCTAAAATTCACAACACCTGGTCATATTTATAAAGAAGTACAGTCACATTTATAAATATGTCTATCTGAGAATATTCTGAGAAAATTTGCACCTGCAAATATATTTTCACACACATAGCAGTATTATATACTTCCAATAAGAACAGGTTTTACCTTGCGTTAAAGGGATAGTAATATTTCGTTTTATCTTTTTTTATTTTGTAGGCATTAAAAAAACATGAACGATATAAGTCTTATCTCTCAAACCTTTATGGTTTGACAGATATTCACAAGCAAAGTTTCCCCTCCTGCCCCTTTTACCTAGTGTAAGCCATCTCTTCTCAGATGTGGAATGCAGTCCACAGACCAGACAGATAACAGAAGGGGACAATCTTCTTCCTATGAAAACAATGAAATCCCTGCCCCCCTTGACAAGTTTTTCAGGTTTTTCCCTTATCTTAATTGAAGATTGTCCCTCTCTGCAATCTACCTGGGCACCTCCCTTCTGATCTGGCTGAGCAGTGTGACATCAGTAAAAGGGGCGGGAGGGGGATACTTTGTCATTGAATTACTCTGGAACTGCAACTCTGACAGAATTGAAATAACACTCTCCAAAGTCAAAATACCATGATGATTAATTAGAGCTGCTTTTATTATGAAACATTACTATCCCTTTAAGACTTAAACCCTAAAACTGCATTTATTTTTGGTGCAATTAGCAAATTTCTTTATAAATACATTGGGACACAATTCTTATTTGGCCAAGACTGGCCAAGACCATTTCTACTCCACTTTTATACATCTCCCCCTTCCTGTCTTAGCCCTACCTTACTTCCCTTGCTCATTGACAGTTAACCCTTTCAGTTAACCCTCAATTTCTATTGATTGAAATTGGGCCAGAATGACTCCAAAACTGCCAGATTTGTATTGTGTTTCTGTGCTTCAAAACTCAAAGCATGGAAATATAATCAATCCCTGATAAATGCCAGAAGGAATGTGTCAATGATGGTGGCAACAAGGAGCACATCTGATATGCTGCTCTTAACTCCAATTGATTAATTCCGGCCTTTGTCATTAACCTTAACTGGGGTTAATGCTGAATTAAGTTGGTTAAATAAAGTCTTTCTTCTCATAGACTTGCTTCTATAGCCCACAGCATATTGCATTGATCATGCTGATTAACAACTACAGAATGTAGAATCACCCACTATCTTTAACCCCTTAAAAGGATAGTAATGTTTCATAATAAAAGCAGCTCTAATTAATCATCATAGTATTTGGACTTTGGAGAGTGTTATTTCAATTCTGTCAGAGTTGTAGTTCAAGAGTAATTAAATGACAAATTATCCCCCTCCCGCCCCTTTTACTGATGTAACACTGTTCAGCCAGATCAGAAGGGAGGTGTCCAGGTAGATTGCAGAGAGGGACAATCTTCAATTAAGATAAGGGAAAAACTTGTCAAGTGGGGCAGGGTTTTCATTATTCTCATAGGAAGAATATTGTCCCCTGCTGTTATAAGTCTGATCAATGGACTGGATTCCACATCTGAGAAGAGATGGCTTACACTAGGTAAAAGGGGCAGGAGGGGGAAACTTTGCTTGTGAATATTCTCAAACCATATAGGTTTGAGAGATAAGACTTATATCGTTCTTCATGTTTTTTTAATGCCTTCAAAATAAAATAAAGATAAAATGAAGTATTACTATCCCTTTAAAGCTGGCAAATCAGGGGTGGTTTATACTTAAGGACTGGAGCAATTTTGACCTTTTTGAGTTCTTTGTTCAACCATACTTCTTCTCTAATTACTTTTCTCACAAACTATATACAGTTTTTAAGCACAAGCAGGGCTTTCTTCTTTTGATACCACATTTATATGGATACCTCATCTTTTAATTTGATTAAAATATAAAAAGTGTGAAAAAATAAAAAACACAACATTTCGCATACATTTTCTGTCATGATTTGTACACTATTAGTCCATTTAAAAAAATAACCCCAAATACTGTATATTTTTTCTGTGCATAACTCTAACCCTAAACCTTATCTTAGCCTACTCAAAAAACACTGATCCTACCTACGTTAACACAAACTACAAATCCAAACTAATTGATTATTAAATACATTTTACAAAACAAATGAAGGAAAAAATAAAAAAGGACCCAAATTAAACTGTAGAAAAAAACATCCCCAAATGTTCACTATTCCTATGATAAAACTATATATATTTTGTTTTTACATTTTGTATAAATCCTTATGCCTTAACCTAAATCTAACCCTAAACCTTGCCCTAACCCATGTATACCCTGAACCTACATAATTTAACTTAAACTATCTAAATAACTAAAAATATATATATTTCAATACAAAAAAAATAAATAATAATAATGAAAAGGAAGGGGGCAAAAAAAGACCACATATCAGAAAATGCTGATCTTCAACAATTGATCACTAAGTTTAGTGATCGGGAGGGGGGGCAATTGATCACTGTGCTTACAGTTATCAAAGGGGGGGGTGTCAATTTTTTTTTTTTTTTAAAAACGAAGCAATAAACTTTTTTTTTTATGAAAACACACATTTTATAGAGTATTTCCTGCTGAATAAAACAAGGTCGCTCCCATCACTGTCAGATGTTTTATTAAAAAATTATAGCAGTTTAAATAATCAGGAAGTGAATTTACTGTACGTTTACTTCCTGATAGTTCTAACTGACAGGAAATGACAGGCAGTTTCTATCACATTCTATGGAGAACTGTATGTCTCTGACTTTTCTCTCCATTAGAATCTAACAGGAAATCTAATTAGAACTTGACCACTAGAGGGCACTGCTAATGTAAAAAAACATGGGTTTAAACTGTTATAACTCTGGAAATATAAATCTCTTGGCAGTGGAAGCACCCTTATTTTACTCAGTAGGAAAATCCCTACAATATATAGTTTTTCATAAAAAAAGTTTACTGCTCCTTTAACTATTTAACTATCCAGTGCTGGAACACTGGAAACAGTTTGTAGCAAGCTGTAATAATGTCTTCCTATCTCTCTTCTCCTCATGATCTGTGTGAGGAGGAGGAAGTGACGGGGCAGTGTTACAAACATTGCTTCTATCATATGGCTTCTAACACATATGATTCACTATTTTAGCGAATCAAATATGCCAACAATGCAAACACTGGCTGAAACTAAGTGTTCCAGTACTGGAGCACTTAATAACAGCCTCACTCATCTATCCCAGCTCTGCAGCAGTGATGGGAGAGTTAACCCATGACGTGTCAGGACTGTCACAGGTCATTACTGCACAAACACTGATAATGGTTCTGGCACATCATCGGTCATAAAGGGTTCATTCCAAAAGTGAATTCACATCTCACATAAGTAAGTAAAATTAAATGTTGTACTGTTATTGGCTTCTCTTCTATATAATCAGTGGTTATTGCATAATAATATATAACCATCTATCTCTGAAAGTCTTAGGTCCCTACAATCATCTGGATTATGACTTCAGGCCTTATGTAGAAAGGCACAGTGCACTAGGGCAATCAATCCAACCACATCACATTACTTTGATCTGAAGGAGTAGAATACTATATGCCACATGGAAGCTATACAGAAGCAATTCTGGAACAAACCAATGCATCATACAAATAAAATAGTAATCTATGTGGCACTTTTACCCCAGTAAGGACAAAGAATTTCAAACAAATTGCTTCTCAATGCCTTAGAGATCTCTCTAGCCTTCATGAGTGTTAAAGGACATTCCTAATTTTCCCCTATATGCAATTGTTCCGCTCTGTCTTTACCCATAAGGAACAATGCAGATGTGTCAGGTAAGTATTTTGAGCTTTCTTTTTAATGAAAACTTGAAAACAGCAAAAATAAAAGTCAATGCATTTCAATACAACTTCCTTATCGCTTGACCAATACTTATTTAGAAAGTGTTTACTCTTTCTGTTCCTGTCCTTTTATTGCACTCTAACTGAAGCCATTTGACAATGTGCTGGCTTTCCATCACATACAGTAAGTAGCACCCAGCAGGGCTCCAGCAGAATGCTTTGCGGCCAGCAGGATTCTAGAAAGATGCTATCTGAGCATCAGCCAGCATTTGAAATAAACAATGTGCATGGCCACCTCAGGTGTGAGAGAGCAGCAGGTTATTAGGAGGTATGTGTGAGCAAAAGCAAAGTGTTCATTTTTAAGGTCATAACATATTTTATTTCAGAACATTTCTTTCTTTCCCCAAAATGTGTTCCTAATATTCTTCTGTGCCACCTGCTTGTCTTCAGGTACATTTTGAAACCTTTTAACCCTTTAAGCACCACAGGGGTATGCCTTAATACTGTAGTAGCGATTTTTCTGTAAAATAAGTATTTTTTTGAGAAAAAAACTTTTCACTATTAACTGATACTATCCCTTTAAATCAACAGCAATTTAACTTGGTCTTCTATGGATGTAGAATAGAATCATTTAGAAGGCAGACAGACATTTAAAGGAGCAGTAAACTTTTATGAAAACACATATTTTATAGATCTCTTCCTGCTGAATAAAACAAGGTCACTCCCACTGCTGTCAGATGTTTTATTCAAAATTTATAACAGTTCAAATAACCAGGAAGTGAATTTACTGTGTTTACTTCCTGGTAGTTCTAACTGACAGGAAGTGACAGGCAGGTTCTATCACATTATATGGAGAGCTGTATATCAATGACTTTCTTTACTTTCCTCTCCATTAGAATGTAACAGGAAAAAC
The DNA here is from genome assembly GCA_037306005.1 of Rhinophrynus dorsalis. NCBI lineage: Eukaryota > Metazoa > Chordata > Amphibia > Anura > Rhinophrynidae > Rhinophrynus > Rhinophrynus dorsalis. Next base: position 343,541,580 of record CM074723.1, on the reverse strand, counting down.
TAATTAGAATTTGACCACTAGAGGGCACTACTTATGTAAAAAACAAAACATACAAAAAAAAAAACAAAACATGGGTTTAAACTGTAATAACTCTGGAAATATGAATCTCTTGACAGTGGAAGTAGAAAAAAGAAGAAAAAGAGAGAACAAGAACCCTGCTGAAATAGCACTCAAAAACATCTAAATATTCCTCAGCATCCCTAAGTCAAGACACTATAAAATATCACTTTTATTCCATATTAATTAAAAGGAAAATATCGAACTGAGAAACCCAGCTTTGTCAAGAAAGTCATCCAATTGAGTATAAAAACACTTAAAAATGTTCGCCAAATTCTCAAAACACTCCTGTGACGTCTCACTAGGATACTATTGAGGAATTATAGGAATTCATAGAACACTACCCAGATGAAGTTTGTTTTTGCCGACGAAACGCGCGTCGGACCGTGTTGCTGACTCTTTATCCTCCCGTCTCTAGTTAGCCTTTGCGGGTATGTGGATGAAATCGGGGAGTTAGAGCTTTAGTAAACTCTCTCCCCCTTTTTTTCATTCTTTTTTCCGGATTGCTCTGCTTGGTGACTCCGTGTGCAACTTTGATTTCAGTAATCATCTCATTGACTCACCAGATTGTTTAAGCAGAGCACCGGACATATCATTGCAATAAATTAATGAGTTAGGTATACAGAGAGGCTGGAATAATTGGAGAGCTATGAAAATGTAGGACTGAGTAGCGTCTCTTGATATTATAGCGCTGTATAGGAGTGTCCTTTAGTTCAACTGCGCTGTACAGGAGATCACCTACAGGATGAAATCGGATGATTTCTTTGTTCTCTTTTGAGAGATCAAGTTTATAGCTTTTCCAATGATTTTTTGTTCGCTATAATTCCTCAATAGTATCCTAGTGAGACGTCACAGGAGTGTTTTGAGAATTTGGCGAACATTTTTAAGTGTTTTTATACTCAATTGGATGACTTTCTTGACAAAGCTGGGTTTCTCAGTTCGATATTTTCCTTTTAATTAATATGGAATAAAAGTGATATTTTATAGTGTCTTGACTTAGGGATGCTGAGGAATATTTAGATGTTTTTGAGTGCTATTTCAGCAGGGTTCTTGTTCTCTCTTTTTCTTCTTTTTTCTATTATCATCTGTTTCCCTGTAGCACCTGTACATCTTTATTCCTCATTGACATCCTTTTTTGTGTCTTTTGTGATCAGATCAGTGTGCATGGGTATTTGTGCGTATTGACAGTGGAAGTACCCTTATTTTACTCTGTAGAAAAATCCCTACAATATATATTTTTTCATAAAAAAAGTTTAGTGCTCCTTTAAGTTCTCCTATTGATACATCCTATATTATAATTCGCTAAGGATGTTTATCAGAAGCCGTCATGAGCAGTAGAGACGGCTGCGCATGGTGTAGTCATGAGCAGTACAGACTGCCTGCGCCGTGGCTGATACAGAGCGGGGCGCTCTAAATTCAGATCGTAGTCCTCTCTGCGCATGAAGGTGCGCAGCGAGCACAGTACTGACTGCCCGTGTTGTGGTTGATATGGAGCGGGGCGCTCCTATTTCAGATCGTAGTCCTCTCTACGCATGCAGGTGCGCAGAGAGGACAACGGTCTAAATTTGGAGCGCCCTGTCCCGTATGAGCCACGACGCGGGCAGTCAGTACTGTGCATGACTGCAGCACCGCCAGTGTTGTCCCGTGTACACAGGCTTTAAAACTAGTAGGTTCATATTCATCAAGCTAAAGAGATGTGATTCAGGAGCAAACCAATTGCACTACAGGGGTCCATACCTGGGAGCTCTCCAGATCTGTCCTGGAACCTTTTTTTTTTTAATTAATTACCAGGTCTCTGGGGACAGAGGCAGATTCCCTGGCTTTAGTGAGTTTCCTGGGTAACTCCACCCACTTCCCATCCATTCTGTCTACTTCTGCCCTGTTCTGCCTGCTTGCTGCCCATTCTAATGCTAAACACCAACATTCTTCCTTTCAGTCCTGATTAAGCCCAGCCCACATGATTAAGGGCCACCCCTACTTTAAGGCCCAATTCACATCATACACTGTAAAATATTGCATATAATACGCACAATTTTGCCCCTCTTCACCTTATGTGAAGTGTGTGTGTGTGGGGGTGAATTATACACGAGGCAAAAAAAGTATATAAAAAAAAAATCCCCATTGCTGCACTGCTTCCCTCCCTCCCCGCTTACCCGTATCCTCCTCCTCTGCCCCTCTGTAGTCCGTCAAGTTTCCTCAGCCTGACAGGGTCCCAGCGGGCGGCATGCTTGCATCTTCTTCTTCTTCTTTGTAGCCAATGGTAATGTCTTGTGACCCTGTCCGGCTGAGGAAATTGGAAGGACTACAGAGGCACAGAGGAGGAGGATATGGGTAAGCGGGGAGGGAGGGAAGCAGTGCGGCAGTAGGAATTTTTTTGTGTGTGTGACAAGGGAAAACAAGGGTGCGTATTATACATAGGCACTCTTGTTTTCCCCTAAAATCTTGCGTATAATGTACACCTGCATATTATACACAGGTACGTATTATACCTGAGATTTTAGGGGTATACATGGTCATTCCCAACCCATGAGCCCCTGCCGTCTGGGAGATTCAAAGAAGAAAGTTCCCAACTATGTTGGGGATGTGAAAATGCTGCATTTCCCATTGATTTAAATAGGGCTTTTAGATGCAAGAGAAGTCTACAAAACATTGTAAAGCAATGCACTGGATACTTCTCTAACATTCACAGAGCTGAAAACCCCATATAAAAAATAGGAATTGTCATTTCCCCCTATGGTGTAGTTAGTTTGATCCAGCACTGAACCACTTTAATTTGCTCCAGAATTGCAGCTCTTTTGCTTTTTTTGAAAAAGGCCCCAATACTGTTGTAAGTGGTTTTCTGTTGACTTTGAGCCACATTGAACCACTAGTGAACAGAGGTCATGTGACTACCTAAAGGTAAAGTGCCTTTGGGATTTATTTTTAAACTAGTTGAAGAGCCAGTTACACGGACCACAGTGCCACTGCCAGCCGGTCACGGGGCAGTCATGCACAGTAGAAACTGCCCACGCAGCGGCTGATACAGTGCCAGCCAGTCGCGGTGCAGTCATGCTCAGTAAAGACTGCCTGCGTTACGGCTGATACAGAGCTGGACGCTCCTTCGGAGTGCCCCGCTCTGTATCAGCCTCGTCAGTGGCAGTCTCTACTGTGCATGACTGCAGCACTCACAGCAGTCTCTACTGCGCATGACTGCGTTGTTACACAAGTTTTAACAAATTATTATTATAATGGCTACAATGCCTTAAATAAGAGTATGATAAGAGTATGCATTACTTACAGAGATTCCATTTCAGCCCAGTGGTTGTTACAGAATTGCATGCTGTACCGACAGGTATAAGGCCACACCATTTTCCCTCTTTTCCTGTTGCCACGTGTAGTTTATGCTTTCCCTGTGGTGAAAAAAAAGCACTTATTATGAAAGATCTACTTTAAGTGTTTAAAAACATAACTTTTTATTTGCAGTATTTCCCCTTTATTTCAAAATGGTGAAATCCTGCCTATGATCAGGATTATCAGTCTTAGAGTGATCAGGATATCAATGCTGGAACTGTTGTCTAAGGTTATTTTCTCAAGGGCAGTACTGAGAAAATAAAGCAATTAATCAAGACCCAGATACCATAAAATAATGTAATGGCAGGTAAAATAGAGGTTAGGGCTCATTCACATCAGCAACAGATTTCTGTTGCCCATGGGGTGATGTATTAAGTCTTCTTAGTTTATTCTTAAGAATTGTCACTAAAATCCACAAAGCCTGGTCATATTTATAAAGAAATAAAGTCATGTTTATAAATATGTCTACCTGAGAATATCCTGCAAATTTTCGCACCTGCGAATATATATTTGCACACATAGCGGTATTATATACTTCCAATAAGAACAGGTTTTACCTGGCGTTATGATTTAATCCCTAAAACTGGCTTTATTTTTGGAGCAATTAGCGAATTTCTTTATAAATACACTGGGGCACAATTCTTATTTGGCCAAGACCGTTTCTACTTCACTTTTCAAAAAAGTCAACTAACTGGAGTTAGCACTTAGCAAAATGTCGTTAGATGTTTATACATATACTTATGTTGCTTTGAAACACTTTTACAGACACTTTCTTTATAACTCCAGTTTTATACATCTACCCCATGTTCTTAACTTCCCTTCTCCTGAGTTCCCTAGGCAATCCAGCTGCAGTAGAGGTGTGACTGGCAGGAAGCCAACGTGAGCAATGGCTCAACATGATTGGCTGACACTAACGTGGGTAGGCCATTCACTGGAAGAGAAGTTTCAGAAGCCTCATTAGCTGCAGAGCAGATCAACCAAGCTACAACTTTACTGTGCCTGCATGAACATAGTAAAGTGTGATTCTATGACTACCGGTAAAACAAAGCTGTGGTATCAGACAATATGGAACCAGGCTGAGAAGCAGGCACACACAGCACACGTGACTGATCACATGCACTGGCTCACCGAACAAGAGTCTGAAACTGACTGCTCTGATCTTGGACCAATCAGTTTCAGACACAAAACCCATGATGTACCAGAACCGTCATTGGTCCTTAAGACATGGACACCAGTGTCAGGAAAGTCACTGGTCGTTAAGGGGTTAAATTATATTTTACCACAGTAGCCATGAACTTCAGGCCCAAAGCCCATGATGTGCTGAGACCATCACTGGTCCTTAAGGCATGAACACCAGTGATGTGTCAGGACAGTCTCTGGTCCTTAATGTGTTAAATTACATTTTACCACAGTAGTCATGATTTACTGGGCCTCAATTTCTATGTGGCTAATTTTGAAGCTCTTTGCTCTGAAACAGCATAAAAAAAATCTTATATTTAATAAAACGTAAGCATACTTTCTCCATTTGTAGAAAATCCTAGTATCAAAGAAATATGGATGGCGCTTTTCTTTATTTAATAAAAATGTGTATTGTTCCTTTAATAATATGCCCGTTTGAACACATTAGAGACAAGCAGGACTTTTTCTTTGACTTTCTAGCAGTATATGAGGTGGGGGACCCTGCACCATATGGCTAGTTGGTGAGGATTGGAGTTGTAGTCCATTTGCAGCTGGAGGTCCAAAGCTTGGATACCCTAGTTTTAAATTGTATGACCTTGAGAAGGTCATGTAAAAATCTGGCAGTGAACGTACTAAGAAAAAGTGGTGCCAATTCTGCAACAAAACAAAGGTTTTAAACAGTGAATGCCAGAGAGATCAACACATTGTTTCATAATGAAAGGGGCTAAAAGCCCCATTTAAAGCAATGCATTTTTGTTTCCTATGGTGCAGTTGGTTTGCTATAGAATTGCATAATTTAGTATATCAGCCTCCCTGAGCCTAGGGGTCAAACCCTGAGAGTCCCAAAATATGTCTGATGCTGCTGGAGAATGATGAAATAATAATAATAAAAAAAAAAAACACAAAACAAAACAAATAAAAATACTGGAAAGTTACTTGTGGTCTGTATATTTTTGTAAAATTAAAGGAAATTAGATACTCCAGAAAATCTACATGTACCATTATATATACACTACTAAAGTAACACAAACCAGTGAATCTTTAGAAATCACATTACTCCTCTAGACAGACTAGTTTTTCTCTGCTCAGTGAACCTTGCTTTTCTAAATAAAAACAAAATCTGCCACTTGTCATTTCTCCACTAAAGCCGTAGAGAACATGAGCTTATTCCACTTAGGGCTCGGAAAACATTTGCCCCCTGTTAACCTGATGTTTTATGTCTCTGAACTCCAAATTAATGGTTTCTTGTTACACAATGAACCTGTTAAACCAGCAATCTCTCACATAACATTACTTTCAGATGTGGAATCAAACAGTCAAATGTAAAAACTGCACTGGCTGTTGCCTAGGGACATTTTGTCTGAATAGGCAATTTTACACATGCTCATGGGATATCACACACCAAAACAAGATAATCCAAAGGACTATAGAGGTTACATTTAATTCCTTAAGGACAAATGGGGTGTGCAAAGAATAATTTCACATCCTTCTGGTCCTTAAGGGGTTAATTCATGATGTTAAAACTGAGATTAGAAAAAGAGTAACTAAAAACTAATCCCAAACCTATTCCCACTGGTTTAAATAAAAACCCTTATTGTTCCCAATTATGGTTACTTTGGATTAAAAGTAAAAAGGAACATCTAACCCTTTGTAAATGATACACAGACACACACACAGTATCTAAAGATGTTCAAAATTGTTTATGGCTGCTTAACAGTCATATTCTTGTTTGGAAGTCATTAAATAGAAATATTCTACAGCAAGTAGACAGTGTTTAGCAGATACAGGCAACATGTGCCCCTCCAGCTGGTGTTAGACTATGAATCCCATCAACTGTTGGCTAGCTGATGATGATGATGGGATTCCTAGTCCAACAACAACTGGCGGAACATATATTGCCCAAAACTGTTCAACAGGTTGCACACCCCCTCAGGCAAAGAGAAATACGTATATGCACAAACCTAATTTTCTAGGACAATGAGCAACTACATTAAGTATCTGTATGAGAGGATGATGGAGGGCTGCAGGCTGCTCAACCCCTATATACAATTTTGTAGGTCTGAATTTGACCTGGGCTTCCCATCAGTACTTGAGACCAGTGAAGGACTACCAGAAGAATGGCTCAAATCTCTAAGACGTTGATTGGCAACCGCTCTCTCTGGTCCAGCAGCCTTGAGTTGTCAGGTGACTTCGGGTTGCTACCCAGTTCCTCAAGCTGGTATCTGTTGTGACCAAATTACATTCTAGTACGATAAAGGGGTGTCTCAGTGCCAGATGAGGATGATATAGCCACCAACATAGGTCCTCCCTTGTCCGAGAGGACAGAGTCATAGGGTGAGATAGATGAGAGCCCTTTAGTGACCAGCTTGAGGATATCCAATTGAAGCTCCTTTGTATGAAACTTGGCATAAAGAACAACTTCCAAGGAGAACACCAGACACCACATGATCCTCTTGTAATCCTTATTGTCTCCAAGATCCAGGCTAAAGCTCTGGACACATACTAAAACAGGATCTGGACCTTGTCTTCCAGTAAGAACACTTACCCCTGCAGGGTGTCAAACTTCATCCAAGGAAAAAAGGGTCTGTAGACAAAAATCCTTGCACTGGCCCTGATGTTGTGACAAGACAGAGGAACTTCCTATCGTGTTCAATTGGGAGACCGTCCGGGCCCCGTGCCTTCCCAACAGGGGACCTGCCAATGATGGGGATTCCAGAAACAACACATCGTCCGCTGAGAGTTGTTTCAGCCCGGATTTCACAAGATAGTTTTTGATAAGTGATATAGGAGGTATAGGTAGAGGATCATCCTCATCCTGTGTTAGATTATATAACTTACTATAGTAGCGACAAAATACTTCGGCTGTATCTGGAAATGATTAAGGGAATCGTTCTGATCCTTAATGGAGTGCACAAATTGTGCCTTGCGTTTAATCTTAATTATTCTAGCCAAGATTATCCCGCATTTGTCCCCACTTAGGTAATGAGATTATGTGGACCACATGTAAGTACTCTACAAGTTTCTTCCGAATTAGGCTGACTACCAAAGGGTCTTTTAGTAGTGTGTCATTCAGCCACCACGTAGGAGCACACGGACCCTTCCTGTTCAAATCTATAGTTACCCAAACAGGTGCATGATCCGACCAAGTGATGGATTCAATATGAGCTCTGCTCACTCTGTGCAATTTGTGCTGTGCAATGAGGATATGATCAATTCTCGAGTATGACTGATGGGGATGTATCACAGTGCCTGTGATTATCCTGTCACTCTCATCTGTGGCAGACTGTGATTTGTTCAGTTGGTTTGGCCCGCCCCTTGGTGACCTTTTTATACCTGACTCTTACATCTCTCAGATGCCCTTTCGTGGTGTTTCTGAGCCATACTTGCTGTTGCTGTGTTCCTGTATCCGGATTCCTGTGTACCGACTTTGGCCTGTCCTGACTACGCTCCAGTGTTCCTGATCGTGTATGACCCGGCTTGTCTGAGAATCCTCTACGTGCTACGACCCGGCTTGTCTGAGAACCCTCTACGTGCTACGACCCGGCTTGTCTGAGAGACTTCTACGTGCTACGACCCGGCCAGTCTGAGAGACTTCTACGTGCTACGACCCGGCTGGCTGACTTCCTGTTTCGAGATCATCGCGGCCTGTTCCAGCGAACTGCTTGGCCTGTTGTCGCCGCCGCGACATTCTGAATCCTGCGTTGCTGTGCCGAACTAGTGTGACCATTACACTCCTGTGTAACCCATCCCTCAGTGCAGAGTTCCTTGCTGACTTGCATAAGCTATGCTCCTTGTACCGAGCCACTATACGCTGCAGAGCTAAGTTACCATACCGAGCCTGGGAGATTCAAACGTACCTTTTAACCCTTGCAGTGCAGCTTCTCTCTTGCCGGACCTCCTTTCTGATTACAGAGCCGTTACCTTGTAAGTCTACTGCTGCTGAGTTGGCCGCTACTTGGACGGCGACTCCCAGTTACGTTTGCAGAGTAGTCTATCCTGTTGGTCCGGTTGGGCGTCTTTGGCTCTCGGTCTCACGGTTAATACCGGAGGTATCCGGTGCGGCTATTGGTGGCAAGGTTAGGCTCCAAGCTCTTGCAAGATCCGAAGGTAAACACCCGTGGGGGCTATTGGCTCGTGTTGTGCTCACATTGGTCTCCGGTTATTCGCCCGTGGGGGCTAAAACGCCAGCTTTGTATTTCAGGCTAGTCTCGATCACGCCCGTGGGGGCTACATACTCTTGCACTTGCAATCTCAGTGGTCTCTTGGCGAACGCCCGCGGGGGCTATGTTGGGTCACTGTTCTGCTATAGCTCACGTTGGTCACTGAACATCTACTACCCATCATTATATGAACTCTGTGCTGTGCACATTTGCTCAGTTTATCACTACACCATACGGGCGTGCCAAACCCCACAGCTGAGACTGACAAATTGTTCTCATTTACCCTTTAGGGGCCAGTTCCCTATTTTCTGTACCTATGTTGGGTGCCTTCTATCCATTAGAGTGAATCTATGTGTACTGTGTATTCACTTGCAATTGTTGCTGTCAACTGTAGAGGGCGATCATTTGTATTTATTTTCTTTCAATAAAAGATTGTTTTATTTTACCTACTGGTCTGAGTGTCAAAACAAACCGTTACAGGATGGGAGTAAAATGTATAGTCTCTTGTTGTCTGATAAAAATGTCTCCAGACATCAATCAAGTAACGGTCCCCGAAAATGTTTTGCAGTTTCGTCGAGGAACCTCTTAAATGGCTTTGTGCTGTTGATGACGAATCCAGGGACGGCTGAAAAACAATATTTAGATTTCCCTGACCGCTAGAGTGCCCCTGGTGAAGTCATCTAGAAGCCGCAAAGTCTTTGTAAAGAAAGCAATATGATCCGAATTTGGCACATATATATTCGCGAATGTAAACGTTTCTGAGAATATCGTACCCTGAAGGAACAAGTATCGACCCTTAGGGTCAGCCATCTGTTTCTCAAACACCCAGGGTAAGTTAGTTTCAAACAGAATCGCCACTCCTCTCTTCTTCTCAGATGCTGATGCAAACCAAGTATTGAAGAAGCGGGAATTGGAAAATTTAGGTGGGTTCTGGGCCAGGAAATGCGTTTCCTGAACAAACAACACATTGTTGGCCAACCTGGAAGCCTCCCACGGGGCCATAAATCTTTTTTCCAGGGAATTCAATCCCTTAGCATTAAAAGAAACCAGTCTGAATTGTACTGGAGCCACCTCAGTAGACGTAGAGGAACTGCTCACCAGCGTTTAGCAATAATAGGCTTGCTACTGAACTGTAGTAACCCGTGAAGGGACCACTGGTAATGGTAGGGTGACTAAAAGAGGGTAAAGAGAAGCAGCAAGACAGAAAAGAGAGAGAGAGGTGGAAAAGACAGTAGAAAAAGAAGCCAAAGAAGAAGTAAATATCAAGAAAACAATGTGTTAGAACTGTAGTCTCGTTGGAGTATGAAAGTATCTCCTTGCAGAGTATGTGAAATATGGAGAAGGGGGAGAGTACTCGGCCAAATATCCGTGACCAAGAATATAAGTTCAAAAGCAATGATAAAGGTATGTGAATTAATAAAGTGCTGTGATCTGCTGCCACCAGGCAATATAGAACCAATGAATTGGCAAGTAAATGTTCCAGTAAGGGGGATAAGGGAAAAAGGGTAACTAAACACTGTAGTTAAACCGCTAGTAAGATCCCTCTAAGAGGAGTCAGATAATGGGGGGATAAAGGCTCACACTAGTAGAGCTTATCAGGCAAGGTAGCTCAGAGGAGAAATGAGGAAGTGGGTGAACCCCAGGGTACATCACAACGTATTAATTTCTTGAACAGAATATAGCAATGACCCGAACAATCAATTGTGGACCCTCAAACCCTTCATGTAAAGTAAATGGAAGTAACAGGCAGGGGAAAGTGGGAACAGCCTAGTTTTAGTAAGTACTAACTACTATCCCCGCCAAGGGCTCCATATGAGACAAAAGATAACAATTAATAATAGAAAGAACACATAAAATACACAACCCAACTCATAACCCTGCGGAGTCTAGTCGAGGACGCAACACCTACCAAGGTGGTGTGTATCCGCGAGAACCACTGGGGACCTGACCGCGTGCCCTCCATATCAAAACCCAGAACACCAATAACATAATACAAAGTTGCAGACCTCTGTAAGTGCTGGTACCTAGTGTAGTATGCCTTGTCCAAAGGTACAGATTTGTAATCATGTGTTAGAACATATGCGCATAAAGGCTTAGCCCAAGAAAGCTCAGTGGAGTCAAGAGGCAAATAGTGGGCAGCAGTATAGGAACAAATAGTAGAAATAGGTACCCTGTCAGAGGGTGTGGATCCATCCTTAAAGTGCTAAAATCAGGAGCTCAACATGGCCTAGCCAGGGTAAGCCTGGTAGGGGCGTAAGTTGAGAGGCGGTCAAGGGTGTAGGGGAGTTTAACAGGGATAGAAAGCAGAGCATCCCTAATCACGACTATGAAGTGGTATAATATCACCCGAGTAGAATCAAGTCATACGTTAGCTGAGTGACATAAGACCCAGGAGAAAAACTCGGGATGGTCCCCTTCAATACCCCGCAGTCACAGGTCAGTATCATGGAAGGTAGTGTGTCATCTCTATCAGTCATCCCTCTCATCCGACCAAGCATTCCCCACAAGAATCAAGCAATATACCTAGACCCAGCTGGTCTCCCTGGGTCAAGCAGTGCCTTATAAGTCCAAGCAGAGGAACTAAAGTTAAAAGTAGCTCTTCCAGGCAAGGAATCACCAATCTCAGTTCTCTGACTAGGAAAAAGTTCAGTTACAAACAGCACAGGGCAGGTTAACGCTCATCCATGTAACTTGGAGTTAGTCTCAGTCTGTCTGCTGAGGTGAGCGTGGAAGCATAGAAACATCCGCAGAGGTCTTCTGTCTCACCTTCATGGCCGAGGGGCCAACTCCCGAAGACCACCTGTCCCTTCTCTCCTTGCCTGTAGCCGTCAGTGACAAGTCTGAGGATTTCAAGAAAGCAGGCATTTCAATGCCTAACGTCAAGCGAATGGTAGGCATCTCTTTTGGGTCACTAAAGGTTGCATTAATCCCGTTATTGGTGGAGGTCAGGCTCATCAGGAACCTCCATCTATAGTGGATATTCAGGTTTCTAAGATGGTCTGTAAGAGGCTTTGAGGCCCTACGTTTTTGCAAGGTATGGAGAGAGAGATTGTTGTACAGCTGTATTGGCACTCCAGCAAACTTAATTTCAGTGAGTTCCCGGCTGCACATCATGAGCTTCTCTTTAATTGAGTAATCGTGTAGGCAGCATATAACATCTCTCGGCCTAGAGCCAGGTAGACCCCAGGGACCCAAGGCTCTTTGCACTCAGTCAATTTTTATTGGAGGGCCATCTTGTAGATCGAGAATGTTAGCAAATAAGCCCTGCAGAGAGGCCATAAGATCCTTCGGGGGTACGATTTCAGGTAAATCCTTAATTCTGATACTAGATCTTCTACCCCGATTGTCCAAATCGTTGATTCTCATGAGAAGTTGTGTGATGGGTTCATCCTGTTGTAGTAGCATATGTTCCAAGTTCTGCATGTGCAACAGGGAAGATTCATGACCCTCTTCCAGAGTATGTATCCTCTGACCCATTTGAGTCAGATCTTTATGCAGGTCAGCCATCTCAGACTTGACTGCAAGCCTGAGGTCCAATTTAATTTCTTGAACAAAGGACAGCATATGTTCCTTACTCATTAGGCGTGTGATGTCCTGTTTGGTTAGGAAAGACATCGGGGTTGGATGATGTGGAATAGCGTCCTTCAGGGTACCAGCCATTATCTCCATGTGAAATAGAAAAAGGCATATGGTGATGAATGGCGCTCTATTTCTACACTTTTAAAAGTAAAATTAGATCCAGCTGCTCTATTTCACTGTCTCCGTGTGTACCGGCGTGGTACTTCTCGACAGTGGCGGGGTAACCAAGCCCAGCAGTGAAGATAAACTGGTCGGTTTTTCATTGTCTGAAGTAGCCTGTCCACTTCAGATTAGAGCAGGAAGGTCCACGTCCTTGCCACCTTTTGATGGGCCTTTCCGAGTCTGAAGGTAATCAGTAATGCATTTTGTCTTCCGTCTCCCAGCCCTACCAGTGCGGGTCATTGAGTAGCAGAGAAAGATATCCAATTGGGGTAAAGGGAAAGGGTATTTGCCGCTAAATACAGCTAAAATAGCCTGGTGTGAGCGGAGAAAATCAGTTACAAGGCCATCTTGGTCTGCGGCAAGCTCCGCCCCCTTCACATGTGTTTTTGCCGGTCTATTATATTTTTATTATTTTCTATGCTCACTGTTATGGTTTGATTGGCAAGTGCTGTGATGATGGATGACATAGGCACGCATCAGGATGAAGCAAGTTTACTCTCCATCTCATGGTAGAGTATAAAACCCTGTAATTTTTAATTATTTATTGTCCAGGAAGGTCTAGTTTACAGACTGAAATGCTGACTTCATGAATTAAACTCCATTTGTTTATACTTCAGTCCCATGAGTGAGATCCTTTTCTGTGATATATACTAGCAAAAGAAGCATGGTGATGCCCATTTATGAAAGATAATTTATATATAATATATATATATATATATATATATATATATATATATATATATATATATATATATATATATAAAACTTTCAAGGCTTTTCCTGCTGATTAAAACAAGGTCACTCCCACTGTCAGTTGTTTAATTCAAATGTTATAACAGTTCAAGTAACCAGGAAGTGAATTTATTGTGTTTACTTCCTGACTGTTCTAATTGACAGGAAGTGACTTGCCAGTTTCTATCACATTCTATGGAGAACTGAAAGTCACTGACTTTCCTCTCCATTAGAATGTAACAGAATAACTGATTAGAATTTGGCCACTAGAGGGCACTGCTAATGTAAAAAAAGCACAGAGTTAAACAGTAATCATTCTGGAAATATGCATCTCTCAGCGATAAGAGTACAATAATTTTACTCAACAGGAAACACCCTACAATATTTATTTTTTCATAAAAAAGTTTACTGCTCCTTTAAATAAAGGTTTAAAGCCACATTAACCATAGAGCTAGAGTTCTTGTCAAACTTATTTTTTTTCACACGTCCCTGCCAGTTGTTTGCTACGGTACAAACTGACAGCCCAGGAGGCAAGGAATTAAAGCATTTTGCTGCTGAACTGAGTAGCCTATGGTGCTTGTCACCTACTTGGGGTTTTGCCAGTTCATTTCTTAAGAGCTTTTATATGTCAAACAAACCTTTGGGGGGTAAAAAACAGCTTTGTGTTAGGTAAGCTGGAATTGCCTATCTGGGAATTTACAAAATGGCAGGTAGAAATATTAAGCAGATTGTAACAGATCTTTCACAGTTGCTCTTTACTCTGTATCTCCATGTGAACTTAGAATTATTTACACTTGTACTTCTATTTCTAGTCTAATGGCTGGGAAAGAAAAAAATTGAAATCATATTGCTCGTGTATAGCAGCTTCACCCTGTAGAGGAAAAACTCAACAGGAGCGAAGTGGCAAATCAAGTCACCAGTTAAAATTGTCCCTTTCTAATTGCACCATTCACATTTGCTCAGTATGTGGCAGTTTACCACTGCAAAGTGTGCTCTTCCAAAACGCTTGGGGGCGAATACTCAAAAGAAAAACTAAGGATTTCTGGGGAAAGCCATTTTCAGTATAGGAAGAACTAAAAATTCCCATTGATTTAAATAAGGATTTTAACCCCTTGAATACCAGAGAAGTATCCAATGCATTGCTCCAGAAATCGTCTGCTTTTTGTTTGAAAATATGGCCCCTGGTATACACACGATCATAACCAAGTCAACAGCATTAATGGTTTAAAATAACCAACAGTAACATTTCTACTTTAAAATACAGTTTAAATTGTAACACAGTCACATTTCATTATAATCATATACAATGTATGTAAACATGCAAAATATGTACACAGTACCAATGTATTTAACCCCTTAAAGACCGGGAAAATCTGAGTTAGATTTGACTTAAGGACCGGAGCAATTTTGACTTTTTTGACTATGTCTTTGTTCAACCATATTTTCTCTTTAATTCCTTTTGTGCACCCACATAAATTATATACTGTTTTTTTAAGCACAAGTAGGGCTTTCTTTTGATAAGACAATTATATGAATACCTCATTGTTTAATTTGATTAAAATAGAAAAAAAGAGGAAAAAAATTGCAAAAAAACAACATTTTGCTTACATTTTTCTGTCAGGATTTGCATACTATTAGTTAATGAAAAAAAAATACCCCTAAATATATTCATTTGCTTCTCCTGAATATAAGAGTACCCCATATGCCTAGTATTTTAGTCCTTTACTCACATTTACAAGGTAAATATTACAAGATGGCTGCCGTTATTTCCAACTTGTGATTTTTCAACAATTGGCATGTGAGCATCATAGCTTAGCTGACGGTGCCAGAACCAAAAATGTCCCACAAAGGTATATGTTTCTGAAAACTACACAACATAAGGTAAATAATCAGGAGAATTTTGGAGTTTTTCATGCAGCTATTTTTCCAGAAAAAAATTTCAAAATTGTGGTAATATTTTGTTTTTTTGCAGTTTTCACACTTACATTTCAATACTACTGTTGATATCAAGCACATGATAGGTGAAGATTTTAAAAAAATGCATTGTTTAGTGTTCAGCTCCTTCTTCTGAGTACGGCAATACCCCATATGCATAGGTTTCTCAAGGTTTGGGAGAGCTACGGGGCCCAAATTGGAACATGCGCGTTTCCAGTTTCACACTTTGAATTTTCACAGCTTGCATCACTGGTGCCATGTCTCATTTGGGGCTGTGTAACAGTGCTCCACTCTAAGATTTCCCCCCAAAGGTATATATTTTTGGAAAGTAGACACCCCAGGCTTTCATTTTATGTATGTTTTCAATTTTTTTACGCAGCCATTTTACCACCAATCGCTTGTAAATCTTGACGTCAGTTAAAAAAACAGCGTTTTCCACACTTGCACTTCAATGTTGATGTGAATTTCAAGCACAGGATAGGTGAAGATTTTTAAAAATGCATTGTTTAGTGTTCAGCTCCTTGTTCTGAGTACGGCAATACCCCATATGCATAGGTTTCTCAAGGTTTGGGGGAGCTACGGGGCCCAATTTTGAACAAATATTGAATTTTCACATCTTGGTTAACTGGTGCCATTACTCATTTTGGGCTATGTTCCAGTGCTGCACTTTAGGATTTCCCCCTAAAAGTGTATATTTTTGGAATGTAGACACCCCAGCTTTCATTTTAGGTGTGTTTTAAAATTTTTTACACAGCCATTTTACCACCACTTTCTCGTAAACTTGACGTAAGTAAAAAAACAGCGTTTTTCACACTTTGCCTTCAATGTTCATGTGAATTTCAAGCACAGAATAGGTGAAGATTTTATAAGCTGAATTGATTAGTGTTCAGCTCCTTCTTCTGAGTACGGCAATACCCCATATGCATAGCTTTCTCATGGTTTGGGGGAGCTACGGGGGCCAAATTGGAACATGTGCGTTTCCAGGTTCACACTTTGAATCTTCACAGCTTGCGTTACTGGTGCCATGTCTCATTTGGGGCTGTGTAACAGTGCTCTTTTTTAAGATTTCCCCCCAAAAGTGTATATTTTTGGAAAGTAGACACCCCAGGCTCTCGTTTTAGGTGTGTTTTCCAATTTTATACACAGCCATTTTACCACCAATCCCTCGTAAACCATGACGTAAGTAAAAAAAAAAAAAAAACAGCGTTTTTCACACTTAGGGTTGGCGGCAGTATACTGGGCTGCACACAAATTGGTTTGGGACACAATTTCACCTAAAATGTCTTCCCCCAAAAACAAATCAAAAAAATGATCATGGGTAAATCCTTCCACATCAATTTGAATCCCTGGGTTGCCTGTGAATTTGTGGGCATAAATTGATACCCATTCATTAGGATCCAGAGTGGCAGGTGTTGGGGCATTTCTTTGGGCAGGTCTTTGGGCAGATCTTTTGGCAGGTGCTGGGGCAGTTGCCAGAGCAGCTCTTGGGGCAGCGCGTCTTTTCTTGACAGAAGGCCCAGCGTCATCACTAGAGCTGCTCTCACTTTCTGAAAACTGCTCTATGTCAAAATCTGACGCAGTGTCTGTTGCCTCAGAGTCAGACGCCAAAAAGGCATATGCCTCTTCAACGCTGTACCTGCGCTGCATTTTGGCCACTAAAAAAACTTTTTTTTTTTCCTTACGCTATCCCTAAACCTAAATCTAACCCTAAAACTTACCCTAGCCTACGTATATCCTGAACCTACCTAACCCAAGTAAACTACCTACCTAAACTGCACTTATTATATATATATACTAGCAGTTTGGGACGGCGTTGCCCGTCATGTTATGCAGGAAATGTTTCTTTTTTTTTAAATAAATGTTATGATAGTGAATTATAGCGTAGGGTGTACGTGTCAGAAAGGTACACACAGTGATAGACAGAGACACATGCAACACACACATATACACACACATGCACTGACAACACAAACAGTGACACACAGCTGCAAATCAGAACATAAATACATACAGTGTGAGCAGTGTAAGTAACATACCTCCCAACATTTCATATGGCCAAAGAGGGACACTTGTGTTTTCGGTGGTGTTACTGGGGGCGTGGCTGGTGGTGTATTTTAGAGAATTTTTAACCCTTTGAGTGCCAGGGGGTAAGCAATGCATTGCATCCCCTCTGGCATTGAAATGGTTAAGTTACTCTTTCTGTAAGTGAATGATTTAGAAGAAGATGAAAGTATTTTTTTTTACACAGACTAATTTAACAGATATATACAGAAGTTTATTCCCACATTACTGTGGGTTTTATTGATGTGGAGCAATCTGATACACTGGTATATACACCACACAATGTGATCTCCTAAATAGAGGAGCAGAGGGATTTGGGTGTCAAACAGGGACTGTCCCTCCTATACTGTATAGTGCCAGTCCTTATACACAGACACATGCAGACTGTATACTATACAGCAGAGGTTCTCAGCCTGTGCCCTCAGTGGCCACTAACAGGCCAGGACTTAGGAATTTCACTGCTAGAACACAAGTGTGTTGATCAGAGGCTCAGTCATATTGATTAACTCACCTGTGCTCTTAAAAGGAAATTCTAAAATCCTGGCCTGTTAATAGCCACTGAGGGCACAGATTGAGAACCACTGCTATACAGTGCCAGACCATTGTAGAGAATTTTTAACCCTTTGAGTGCCAGGGGGTAAGCAATGCATTGCATCTCCTCTGGCACTGAAATGGTTAAGTTACTCTTTCTGTAAGTGAATGATTTAGAAGAAGATGAAAGTATTTTTTTACACAGACTAATTTAACAGATATATACAGAAGTTTATACCCACATTACCGTGGGTTTTACTGATGTGGAGCAATCTGATACACTTGTACATTAGGCTGACCAGACCTCACCTTTAACCAGTGACACATATGAAAAATGCATACTGCAGGGCTGCTTTGATTTTGGTGCACTCCTGAAATATGCTTATTTCCTATGTGTCCCCGGTTAAAGGTGAGGTCTGGTCAGCCTACTGTATATACACCACACCGTGTGATCTCCTAAATAGAGGAGCAGAGGGATTTGGGTGTCAAACAGGGACTGTCACTCCTATACTGTATAGTGCCAGTCCTTATACACAGACTGTATACTATACAATGCCAGACCATATATAAATAGTTTGTCATACATGCTATACAGTGAGCTATGTACAGCATGGAGATGATTGCAGGAACTGGCACCTCTACTTACAGACAGACTGACAAACAACCTGCTCTTTCTCTCTCTTTGTGCAATATATAAATACAGTCACATCCATGTCTCTGCCATTTACCAGCTCAGCTGAAGCCTTGCTCTGCACTGCCTGATCACCTCTCTGCCGTTGTTTCCACTTTCTCAGCAAGCCAGTATCCTCCTGCTGATTGTTTAGAAATCAGCTCACTTGTAGTAATTAGCAGAGCTGTGTAGGCTCAAAGACAGGGAATGAAGAAGCTGCATAATACAGATTGGACCATGGCCTTCCAGCTGTAGCTTGAACATTGTTCCCATCATTCTCAGCGTGCGTGTGTGTATATGTGTGTATGTGTCTGCTAGTGTGTGTGTGGGAGGGCATGTGCATGTGTCTGTGGTGTAGGAGTGTGTGGCAGCCATTTTTTTTTTCAGCCTTAGATAGTGGTGGGCGGGCTGGATAGTGGGGGCAGGCCAAAAATCACACTCCCACAGAATCACCCAATGGCAGCAGTAATCCTTTTTACTGCCGCCCCTGGGTGTGTTTTGCCAGGCACAAAGTCTTCTTTTATATATATAGATATATATATATATATATATTTTTTTTTTTTTTTTTTTCCCTAAACCTAAATCTATCCCTAAAACTTTCCCTAACACACGTCTACACTAAACCTACCCAACTACCTACCAAAATACTTAAAACTATATTTACTATTGAAAAAAAAAAAAAAAAAATTTAACATTTTAAATAAAATTTTAATTTTTTTTTTAAAAAATCTAAAAAAATTCAAGGGGGATGGGGGGTGTCCTACAGATCAGAAAACACTGATCTGGAGCAAATTGATCACTCCAAGAGTGATCAGATGGGGGGAACTTATTGATCACTGCAGAACAGTGATCAAAGGGTTAATTTTTTTTAATTTAAACTTTTTTTTTTTTTACTTTTTTTGTACAGTAAGGCTGGAACACCATGTCTCTCTGTCTCTCTCCACCTCTCTCTTTACAAATACTGTCCATGTCATTCAGGTTTTGCAACATGTGATTCGCTTTTGAAGCGAATCGCATGTTGCAACAATGTTTCAATGGCTTGTTACTAAGTGTCCCGATACCGGGACGCTTAGTAACAAGCGGTTTGAACTCTTCCATCGTTCCGTGCGGCCGCGATGGAAGAGTTTAACCCTTGACGTACCGGGACCGTCAAGGGTCGTTTAACCCTTGACGGTCCTGGTACGTCAAGGGTCCTTAAGGGGTTAAAGGGATAGTAATGTTTCACAAAAACAGCAGTTTCAATTAATCGTCATAGTATTTGGGCCATGGAGAGTGGTATTTCAATACTGTCAGAGTTGTAGTTCAAGAGTAATTGAATGGTAAAGTATCCCCCTCCTGTCCCTTTTACCTAGTGTAAGCCACCTCCCCTCAGATGTGGAATCTGGTCTTGAGACCAGACAGGTAACAGCAAGGGACAATCATCTTGCTGTGAGCATAAGGAAAACCTGCCCCCCTTGACAGGTTTTTCCCTTATGCTAATTGAAGATTGTCCCTCTCTGCAAGCCACCTGGACACCACCTTTCTGTTCTGAGGAGAGCCGTGTTACATCAGTAAAAGGGGTGGGAGGGGGATACTTTATCATTCAATTACTCTTGAACTACAACTTTGATAGTAATAAAAAAACACTTACCACAGCCAAAATACTTTGAAGATTAATTGTAGCTGCTTTTATTGTGAAACATTACTATCACTTTAAGTCACAACTTTATACTTGGAATAAGTGGCTCTTAATTTGTTTAGCAGAATACATTACCTAGTTATATGTCCTACATAAAGCAGCAGTTACATCTATATATTTTTTGCAGTGGTA
Organism: Rhinophrynus dorsalis; assembly: GCA_037306005.1. Taxonomy (NCBI): domain Eukaryota; kingdom Metazoa; phylum Chordata; class Amphibia; order Anura; family Rhinophrynidae; genus Rhinophrynus; species Rhinophrynus dorsalis. The sequence goes on along the minus strand of CM074723.1, from coordinate 343,521,374 downwards.
CTCTATTGCATATAGTTAGACATTAGCAATTCACTATCTGAGAATGCTTACATTACTCTGCAGAATGTGGGTTGGACTAATTTTTTTTTACAGATTTTAAAATAATTTAGACTAACATATAGTCTACTGTGTTAACTGACTACAGAGCTTCCAGTAGAAAATAAAGGTAAGGTAGATACATTACAAATTAATATATATACATAATAGAAAACACGCACCTTGATGGAGTTGCACAAATCAGGGAGTGGGCCAGTTACCACGTGGAGCTGCTGGGAAGCACTTGTTTTGGGTAGAGGGTAGAAGTAGCAGACAGTGTATATGTGATTCTGCAGCTACCAGTGGGACAGTGGAACAAGGCTGAGGTGCAGTGGGCTTGAAAGTGAATTGAAAGTGGAAAAAGGAGTGGAAAGATAACAGAGCATGGTAGTATGGAGGTTTGAGACCCATAAAAAAGTTTGTATGGGGTGGCGGAGGTGCAGATGAATGATGGGTGTTTTAGAGCAAACACTCTGGCGAGTTTCCCACAGTTATATGTACACGAATGAGTCAGCTCCCCTAGACGACACATCCCTCTTAGGTGCCTGCAGTGATCTGAACAGGGGTGACTGTGGGGTACTCCCCACCCGACTACACCTATCCAAATTACCACGAACAGCCACGTCTTCATGGGGGTGAGTAGAAACCCTTGCAGCCCAGGTACTTGTTCAGTTGCTGGGGTGCGATGCTATAGAACAACGCTTGAGTATGGTGATGGTATGCAAGGTACTCCCTTGCTGCAGCCGAAGATGGATAAAGGCGCTGGTCGTGAAACCAGATTGTTCCACCCCAGTTGAGCCGGGGTTCAATGAGGATGGGAGTAACTGGGAACCGTTTAGAACCAGAACCAGAGGGCAAGAGGGGGAACAGAGGAGGATAACGAGCCGAGAACAATACAGAATGCTCAGGAGTGCTATAACAAACTAGCTCATGGAATGTGCAGGGAACAGAGGCATGTGATTAAATAAGGCAGGCGTTCAATGGAAGTGAGGGGTTGACCGAACCCCTAATGGGCTGCAGAACAGTGCCCAATCAAAAGGGCTAAGAGAAGAGGCTTGTCTGTGCCTCTCTACGTCCGCACGGCGACGGACAAGCTGAGCAGGCATATGCACGGCAGTGAAGAAGCGCACGTATGCGTCCGCGACCAGAGCAGCAGCCGAAGGTGACAAGAATGAGGAGGCTGGTTCCAGCAGGGAGCAATGTGGAAGATTCGGCATTACTCATATCTACTGCTGCTTCTGTCAGGGACACAGGATTACTTGGCCTTTAATATGATAGATAGATAGATAGATAGATAGATAGATAGATAGATAGATAGACAGACAGACAGACAGATACATATATACCTATTGGCATTATGAAGGTCTTATACCTACGTATTTCTGTTAATTAATGCAATGCGTTGTATTCCTCTCTGGCATTCAGAGGGTTTAAATATTAACTCTTAATGCTCCCCATAATGTAGATTCTAGGCAATATATTCCCGTTTGCTGGAACCCAGCTCTAATCAGTGCTCTAATACATCCTTAATTAACCTATAACACGCTATAACCAGTGGAGTGAGCAATGCATTGCAAATCAATGTGTTGCAAATCTATCTGGTTATTAACCCTTTGAGTACCAGGGAGGTATCCAAAGCACTGCAAAGCAATGGATACTTCCCTGGCACTCGGAGGGTTAAAGTGTTAATGTTATCACACTGATTGAACACAATATAGAAGAAGGATTTCTCCCTTTATCTTTCTGGTACAAATGGCACTATTTTAGAGACTAAATAAGCAGTTAACCCGTTAATGTCCAATGATGTGTTGAGGATCGGTGACGGTTCTGGCACGTCATTTATTTTTTCGATCAAAGCACACCTGCAGGCGTGCTATGATCAGTAGAGAAGTCCTCCAGCACTCAGTTTCAGCCTCTCCATTGGCGAGCCAGTACATATCTCGATCTTGGTACTCTGGTGCAGACAACCCCTGGGTTGCCAGTCCTTAAGGGGTTAATAGGCACGGATCATACAGTGGGTGGCACTGGATTCTCTCACCCTGCGAATTTGGCATTTCACCATGAGACCCAGAAATTTTAATCAAAACCCTGAGTCTCTTGGTCAAACCCTGGTCATAACAAGTGCTATTGGGGACAAATAAAAATACCTACTGAGTTAAATGGGACTTTAAAGCCCTAGAATGCAAAAGAGGCTTCTACTACATAGCTATGCAATGCATTGCATACCTCTATAGCAATCAAATGGTCTCATTTAAATCAGTAGGGATCTGTCTCAGATTTACACCACTATACTTTTGAACATAGAACCCTTTGTATAGGAACAACTGCTATCCATGTTAAATGCTGTTTTCAGTAATGTTCATGCACAGATCTTTCCTCTAATGTCACATTGTTTATCTGAGATTATCCTTTCTTGAAACATTTTTGTCTTTCAATGTAGGCTTTTTGTCCTTTGCTGTCAGGCTTAGACAATGATTGGTGGGATGTCAGAAATGATAACGGTACAGTGTGTTCTATTATCCAGAGAGAAACATCCTTATTTACCATCTTCCAACAGATTCTAAACATATATAGACATGCAATTTCTACAAAAATCACTCTGTAAGAATGGGTTGATGTGTTTACATTGCTTCATTTCTTAGTGTTACTGCTGGCTTATATTTATTTTGGATATATCCTAAAAGAAAAAATAAGATTAAAGGAACCCTAGAAATCTGTTATTTCGGCATGGATTATACTAATAAAGGCATGCTGTGTAGGTACTTCCTGCTTTAGCCCTGCGTTGCTTCCCGAACTCAATAGCACTTGACACTATCAGTGCAATGTGAAAGCACTACTGAGCAGTGTCAGAGACTGAGGGGGTAATACAGAGCTAGTAAGTGTCTGCATGACATGCCTTAATTTGCATAATCCATACATCTATATAAATGAACACATTATATATAGGAATGCAATAATACATTAATAAGAATAAGATGACCTATAGTTGGACAGGATGATTATAATAACCAAAAATAGATACAGATGAAGCAAAGTGATTTACTATCTGAACAAAAAATAACAAATAATGGCAGTGAAATAGTCCTAATCAGGGTGTTACTAGGTATTGGTTGAGGGGCTGAAGCATTTTTCACATGGGCGGCAGACATGCTGAAGCTGCTTGTGACAGTTCTGTCACTCATGTAACTTTATTAATCTCTCTCCTTTTTTCCACCACCAATTTGGATGCAGGAGAGGTGTCTGATGGTGGCCCAAGTGAGTTCCAGCCAATATTACTGGTTGGTGACCGTGTGGTTTGACCATTCATTGGAGGTTGCAATTGATATTGCAACCTCCAGTGCTGTGGATGTAAAACATCTGGCCACAGCTCCATAGGCGGTCACGCACACCTTCCTTAGTCACTGTGGTGGATATGTGTCTCTTGTAGAGATTCATGCTAGGCGTGGGTCTTTGGATCCAATGATTTTTGCCTTTAATTTATTTATGTTTGGCCGACACATTTGCGAGTAACTCCGTGAGTGAATAGTGTTATACAGTGGCGGAAGAGTGAGTAATATGGTTACAACAGTTGGATTTGAGATGTGTTATTTTGAAAAGATTCACTGAACCACAGTGGAGGATGTGTCACTTGCGGAGTTTGATTTTTCAATCCTTTTACTGATGGAGGAATACAGTTGAAACCAGAAGTTTACATACATTATATAAAAAGACACATATGCATGTTTTTCTCACTATCTGACATGAAATCAGAATAAACCTTACCCGTTTTAGGTCAATTAGGATTACCAAAATTATACGACATAAGGAACAGTGCGCAATAGGGGACACAGATACCCCAGCGTCCTTAGTCTTAGGCCTGCACTCATTGGGTCTATCTGTATGTCTGTTGGGTGTTTTGGAGCAGTTTTATGTGGTAACTTAAAGCGGAACTTTCAGATAATAGCAAGTCGCCATGCATTCATTAAATACATGGCGACTAGCTTGAAAATGTATGTCTTACCAAAAAAAAAAAAAAAAAAAAAAAAAAAAAATACTTGTGTCTACTGGAATCCGTCCCGTTTGGAGACCGGAACTGGTAAGATATATTTTCAAGCTAGTCGCCATGCATTTAATGAATGCATGGTGACTGGCTATTATCTGAAATTTCCGCTTTAAGTTACCACATAAAACTGCTCCAAAACACCCAACAGACATACAGATAGACCCAATGAGTGCAGGAGTGTGCAGTAAGAACTCCCAAGGAAAAAAACCCTGTGCGCAGGGGCACTGTGGGACATGTGGACCTGCAGCACTCAAAGGGTTGCTCACCTTTCTTGCAGATCTTCTGTCTTCAGATTACCATGTATCAAAAAGAAGCCTCGGTGGGCAACTCCTGAGGAAACTTGTACCCAAGATTTTCCCCCAGGGCTTAAGGGCCACAAAAAGCCCCTGGATACTGAGCTAGCCACATCTAAGGGCATTGTCAGTTATAGTAATCCACCTAATGGTGGTATTCCATTTCTAACAGAAAAATAAAAACATTTCTAAAACTATAGCAGAACTGTTCTCTTGCCTTTGTCTTCACCACGGAACAAATCTTTCTGGAGCTGGCTGTCTAGCTGCAGCCAAGAAGGGAAGGTAGGCTCCACCCCCTGCACTCAATTCTAAAATTGTTCCTGCCTACTTAAAGGGGTGGATCGCCTACCAAAGTTACCAGTAACCTGTATTGGATGACAAAGAAATATAAATAGTGATGAGCGAACATTATATAAAATCTATGCAGTAAAAATTATTTTGGACCTTGGACTTCTGAACCTGAAGAAAATTTGAGGAAACTCCATTAGAACACAACACATTTAAAAAAATAATCCTGATGAAACAATTGAAATTACTCACAAATAAAATTATAAATAAAGGGCTAGCTTGATTGCTAAAGAACCTCTGAGAGCTCAGGGACTCTGTCACGTAGTTGCCCCCCGTCCTATGCCTTTGCCGGCGTTGCTCTCTCGCTCCGTCTGCAGCCGCTTCCGGTTTGGTGTGATATTCGGTAGCTACGCGCCTAGCAGTGGATCACGAGATCCGCGTTGCTAGGGATGCAGCGGCTCTCTTCCAGGTAGAGGCTATTTCAGGCCACTCTCTGCTTCTGTGGACGCGTTTGTATAGAGCCCTGTATTCTGAGTGTGTCTAGTATTCTTGTATTTATATCCTGTGTATGACCTGGCTAGTCTCCTGACCTAGCTCCAGCCTGCTCCCTTGTACCTTTGTCTTATATCCATTGATTCCTGTGCACAACCTAGCTTCCGGTACCGACCCTTCTCCTGCCTACAACAGTGTTGGATCTCCTGTGTATGAACTGGCTTGTTTTGGACTATTCTTCCATATCAGCCTCCTCAGCGTTCCAGGGTATACTTCTACTTCCTCCAGTACTGGTCTGAGTGAGTGTTTAGTTCCTGTTTGGGTTTGTTTTCTCCCTGGGGATAGGGGTAGGACAGCTTACCTATTGGGGGTCATCCGGGGTCTCCTTCGGCTCAACTGGGGGGGACCAATGTAGCTTCGCTGCTAGCATCTTTACATGGCTAGGCCGCAGCAAGACTCCCTGTAGGTAACCACCGCTCCCTAGCTTCGATGTTGGAGGAGTCTGATCTTCCACCTTATACTCGCTCTTCCGGACAGTTGCATACCCTTTCCTGTAGTGACTCAAGGCTTCCTAGTAGTTCAGTTCCCTCTATTTGTTACAGACTTGTGGGAGATTCATGGATTTGGAGACCTCTTGTCATCTAAGCTGACAGCATTCAACAACCACTCCAATACTTTTGACTGATGAAACATTCTTTGTCCACATGCTCAAAATGCTTCCGGCAATGAAAGGGTTAATATGCTTTCACTGCTACCAAATGGGTTCTGTTATGATTACCTATTGTGTCTGTGAAGCAAGTGGTGCCCCAATCTGCTTCTGCACATGTGCTCTATGGATAGATGGGGTGATAGAACAGAAGAGAAGGTCCATTGTAATTGGCCAGCAGCAAGAGAATGTACAAGGGTGGAAGAGGTCTGTGTCACCAGCCTGCTTTATTTCTTTTGAGTAAATGTTGAGGTGACAATGACCAGCAAAATGATTTGAAGTCTACATTTATCAAATGTGAAAGAGAAGCTCTAAAAGCTGTGGTTTGAATAAGTTACAACAATGGATAATTTGGATGCAAATACAAAATATTGAGAAACCACAACACAATAATATTACTTTGCTTCAAGCAATGGTGTAGTTTGCATGCTAAATATATCCCTTCCTGAAATATCAGAACATTTTATATTTAGTGAACACACACTGCATTTCTGGCCAGGCATCATTAATACAACTTAAACTACTGTCAAATTCGGACATAAAAGTGCCAATCTTTATAAAACCTTTTTAAATGCTGTTTTTTGACCTAGGACAACATGCCAATCATTGTGTAGAATGTCCTCTCAATTACTACTTTACTACTGGAGAATGTCAAGTCAAATTACATCACAAGCCTGATATTTAAAGAAGAGAGTGTTTTTTTTTTTTTTTTTTTTTACTTTTTTACTTAAAGAAACAAGGGGGTTCAAATAGACAAGCAGCTTTTAATTCTGAAAGATCTGACAAATGTCTTGCATTTCATTCCATCCCGTCCATGCCGGATTTCACAAGATTTACTTCAAGAAGTAGAGAACTGAATACAAAGATTATGGTGTACATATTTCACTCCAAGCAATAAGTTGGGTCTAGAAAGGAGTTTGACAATTACGTAATGTATTTCACTGATGCAATACTTTTCAACAAGTTTAAATTCTTAAAACAGTATAAAGAAGACTGATGAAATTGTTGCATGACACAAATTCAGCATTTCAAAAATTAACCAAATGTATGTGAATTTTGAGTTTAATGTCTCTGATAGACAATAATAAAAAGGAAATGCTCCAAGCTGCTGTGACTGCATGGTCAATGTTTAACCTAATTGTTAAAAATTGAATCTCCTGCTGTACACCTTTGTACATTTTAAGCCTACTTAAACTCCTTTATATCATTACAGAGAAGCAACAAGTGCACTGCAAATGCCTGTCTTTATCACATTTTAAAATGAATTAAAACTAAACTGTGAGAACATTTCCATTAATTAGTACATATTAATAGATAATTCCTCTATTGCAGGTCTTCTGTAATAGGCTGCATTGTGTAGCCTAATGGTCATTTCAGTGGACAGTAAACTGTCCCTGAAGCTGTTTTGCATGCTCGTGTAGCACAAATGAAGCAGCAACTTGGAAGTTTCAGGATTCTTTATGGAGGAAAACAATATCTGACAAATATCTATATAGTCTTCTATCAAGGATTAAAAAATCAAACTAGTTAACGACCACTAGCACTGTATTTACCTATATGTGAGAAAATAATTGGCTTGCCCATTCCCTGCAATTTCAAAGTATCAGTTATTTTTCTTGACTTATTAGAGGATTAAAACAGATGAACCATGTTTAATTTGTTTTGTAGAAGACGCCATGATTGCATATGCATAATAGCTCTGTATATTAGTCTGGGGTTGTTGCAGAGAGACATTGTTTTTTGGTTTTGTCACCTAACAGAACATACCTGGCAAGTACTGACAAAATATGTCAAAGCAAAGACATGATCAGGGGTGGGGATCATATGGCTCTTCTGATGTTGTCAGACAACAACTCCCATTAATGAGACCATTTTAAAGGGATAGTAATGTTTCACAAAAACAGCAACTCCAATTAATCTTCATAGTATATGGGCCATGAAGAGTGTTATTTTAATACTGTCAGTTGTAGTTCAAGAGTAATTGATAAAATATTCCCCTCCTGCCTTTTACCTAGTGTAAGCCACCTCCTCTCAGATGTGGAATCTGGTCCCGGGACCAAACAGCTCACAGCAAGGGCCAGTCTTCTTACTGTGAGTATAAGGAAAACCCTGCCCTTCTTGAAAGCTTTTTCCTTATGGTCACTGAAGATTGTCCCTCTCTGTGATAGTCTTGCCACTATGAGGTGAGCAATGTTACATCAGTAAAAGTAGGAGGAAGGGGGATACTTTATCATTCAATCACTCTTGAACTACAACTCTGACAGTACTGAAACACCACTCACCATGGCCCGAATAGTATGAAGATTAATTGGAGCTGCTTTTATTATGAAACACTGCTATCCCTTTAAGCTGCCCACTCTAGGCCTTGATTACAAGAATGCCCAAGGATTTACAGGCTATTGCAGAAACAAGAATTCTGTTTGATAATACTTGAGGATGTTTCTTTTATGACTCTCCATATCAGTCACAGAGAACTTGTTACCCACAGAGATTTGAGTTTCTTTAAATGTATCTATTTAAACACACTATAACTTATGCTTTTTTGTTTTCTAATCAGTTTAATATTTTTTTTTAGAGATTTATGATTTAGTAATTGGGGAATCTAATCTCAGCAGAGCTTTGTTCTCTGACCAGTTGTTAAAGCTGCATAATTAATTACGCATATGCCCAGAAAATCATCTTTCTACGCATTCCTAAGCTTTAAATTTATTGGAGGATACTGCATTCAGCAGCATGAAGAAACAACTGACTAAAATTATCACAAAGGAAACACAAGTCAACAGTGATATTTTCTACATATTCCTCCTATATATTGGGAGGAAAACAAGGGCTCTCTCATTGCTGAGAGTCGATTCACTCAAAAGCCATATAAAAAAAAAACAAATCATACGTTTTAAATCAAATTGTTAGAATCAGCAGCAACTAGTTTCCAAAATACAAAGAATACAGGGTGGTTGGCGCTACTCTGGAGGAAAGAGGAAAGATCAACCACTAATCAGCCTCAAAAATCCCTACTCTTCTAGTCCAAAAAATATGCTGCCTAGTCTGGTGCTACAGTGGCAAATTAGGACTCTATACAGAAAAAATATATGCTGTGTATCAAAATATAGAAATAGATACAAACAAAATTATATAGTATCACACATATGGATAATAAACTCAATAGGGATAATAAACTCAACAGGGTAATATATGGAGTTTAATATGATAGTGTATTATGCATCCATGTATACGACAAAATTAGCATATTATTATTATTCTTTATTTATATAGCAACAACTAATACACAATAATATAAACACATTCAATATAAAAATGCATAATGGCGGTCTAAAAATGCCAGGATTATTAATGTGGCATCAAATCATAAAAAGATACCACAAAAGTGTCCCTAACATACTATACAAAATGATATCAGTATCCAGAATGAATTCTGTCCTTGTCTGAGCAGATATAAAAATATCAATCAATACACTGGGCTTTAGTGCACCCGGGGACCTCTAGAGAGATGTACAACACTCTCAAGGACCATGAAATGTCCCCCAAGAACTCCAGAGAGGAACCAGAGCCTGAGAAATGCAAAACTAAATGTGACGGCGATATCCTCTCTATATCCCCTATATCTCTATCAAATATACTGGTATATAAAAAAGTTTTAAAAAAATCTATAAAAAAGTCATACAATCACTATTTGAATAGGTGGCGGTCAAATTTCACATATAGTAAATGTAACAGATTGTTCAATGTCAACTCTTAGTTCCTTATGAAAATACATAACTCGACCAGTTGAGGATGCTATATAGTGGCACAAAGGTGACTAGATAAAATTTAGAATCATGTAAGCTTTTCACTGCTATAACGTGATGAATATCGAAGCATATATCCATGATCTCAATCAACCAGCTGGATGCATTGCGAGTTATCAAATTTTACTCAACTAGGCTGCCACAATGTGTTGATAAAGACATAATGTTGCCAACTCATGGTTACTCAGTCACTTGCTATGTCTTCTGCCATTCACATTCTGTTTCCCGCCTTTGTGTGTGTGTGTTCAGCTTCCTCTCTGTTATCGTGTCAGATCACTTGGATCATCTCTGCCTGTATTGCTTCCCCTTTCATTACCACTTTTTATAATAAACTGTATGGAAGAGCAAGAGTCATGGGAACTAAGAGAGATGTAAGGCAAGGAGAAAGGGAATTTGGCATCTGAGATGAACCTTCAAACTTATGTCTCCAAAAAACTAACCTAAGTTTTAATCAGTCTCCTCTTGACCCTTTGATTGTCAGAGTGGTGTCCAATGCATTGCTCTGAAATGCGCTTGACATCTCTCTATGATTTTGGGTGTTAAAAGGCACATTTAAATAATGTGATTTTTTTTTTTTTTTACTTCCATATTGTACAGTTGGGATTGCTCGAGAATTACAGCACTTCTTTTGTTAACAAAAGGTCATATGAGTTAATTCTGCACAGATTTTTTCTTCCAAATTATTCATTAATTAGTACTGGACAGTATATCCACGGAGGCTGACACTTTTTTGCTGCAAGACTCAAAAATCCCAGGGCTAATGAAAGGGGAAGCAATCCAACCAGAGTTGATACTTTTGTAGCCATCAGGAGTTTCTGCCCAGATTAAAGTAAAAGAGGGTTTGTTATTAGCATGTGTTAATGTTTCTTTAAAGCTACCAGCTTCCCAGATAAGCGCAAGTTCCACAAGTTAAATAAAAAAAATTCTACATCAATTTCATATTTGCAGCATAATGAACCAGTATCCTTTAAACTTTGTATGCTGCACTATTTGTGCAGCACAGTATGTTACTGTAAAACGATTTACCAAGACCTGCGTGTGACATTTTGATTTTGACAGGAATATATTTAAAACCCCAAATAACAGAAATGTATTTCAATTGCTGGTATTATCGCTAATGTATATGAAATTGGCTAAGCCCGTTCTGTACTCTGAAAATGCCTGCTTTTGAAGTCTGTTAATAAATACTTGTAATAGATGGGAAAAGTGCTGGGCAGAGCTGTTATTTTTACTTCCTAAATCAGTAGTTTCTGTAAAATGAAAAGTACAAATTCCGCATGTTTTAATGCACTTTATTTCAGTAGAACATGAATATTGCTCCTGTATATAACAGGGGCAGGCAACTTTTTCTCCAGTGTTTTGTGGACCAAGACTCATCATCCTAAAGTTTACAAACAACATGTCTATAGACCTGATATGACAAAAGGAGACAGATTATGAGGAAAATAAAAACAAAAAATGAAGTGTAATTTGGTATTTAAGCATAGATACAATTGGCCATTAACATAAAAAGCATCCTTCTTTTTCAGTTTTTACATTTAACCCTTTTGAGTGCCAGAGGGGGTACGGAATACATTGCATAGCAATGCATTCCGTACCCCTCTGGCACTCAAAGGGTTAATCAGTAAGATTTAAATATTTTCCTAAGTTGGAAAAGGAAAGAGATTTTTTATTAAATACACAGAGGTGAATATTGGGCTGAAAATCTCTCATTAACGTCTCTCACAAACAAGATAAGAAACATATTTAACAACAAAGTTAACAGAAAACGTGCTAGTCATTAGAAGACCAAGTTCAGCCAATCAGGGACTAGTAATCCCATGAAACTGTAAAACTCCAACTGTTGCTTCAGTTTTCTTTGGTGACTCTACTTCAGAACTTGCAGGATATTAAACAATTACTCCACAATAATGTTAATATTCATCTGAGATCCAAAATCGGACATTACAAAACTGACATCAAACTGTGAAGACAAAAGCAAGACACATGATAGAGTGGGAAGTTGAGAGGGATAGTATTTGCCTCAGTGTCTTTAATAAAATCCTTACTTAGAAAATATTCATAGTAATAACTGACATTATTGCAAGTTTAAAGAGGAGCAATAACATTATCAGACATGACAAATGGGTTAAAAATAAAAGATTCCCCAGACCAATCTGCACTTGACAAGAAAGCTAGAGAAGCCATAGCGCCTCAAGGACAGTGATATCTATAAAGCTCAGGGTCAATGCCCGCTGCTTGCATGATCCAGAAAACCCAAAGAGCTAAGGGCGCAGAAGAAAAAAGAAAATGAGGAAATCAATAATTAATGATGATTCGGTGGATTGATTAGCTTCTGTAGTGTTTTCATAGTATTTTAAATAGTGAACCACACAAAGAAGTGGATTATGAGGGGAAAGCTGGATAAAAAAAAATATGAAGATTTTGTTCATCTAGAAATAGAAAAGGAAAGTCCATCTAGGAGAAAAGATCTGCCTTTGATGTTTAAAACAGTAACATCCAGAATAAGAGTCTTTCTTTAATAGAATCCTCCTCACTAGTGGACAAACAAATAGAACCTGGTTTCTCTCATAGATTATTTTTCTTTCTCAGTTACATAGTTACATAGTAATTTAGGTTGAAAAAAGACTTGCGTCCATCCAGTTCAACCCTTTTCCTATTCCTGTTTACCATCGCTGACCCAAAAGAAGGCATCTGACTCCAAATGGCAATCAGATTTCTCCCTGGATCAACAAGCCCTAACTAAATATTAATCCCAATACTAACGTGCATAGCCCTCTATATTATGCTCTTTTAAATAAGTATCCAGGCCCCTTTTAAAGGCATCTAATGTATTTGATAGCACCACCTCCTCCGGAAGTGCATTCCATACCTTTATTGTCCTTACTGTAAAGAAACCCTTCCGCTGTTGTAGATTAAATCTCCTTTCCTCAAGTCTAAGCGGGTGGCCCCTTGTCCTGTGTACTGTTCTGTTAATGAACAGGTCTTTTGAAAGCCCTTTATATGGGCTTTGAACATATTTATATAGTGTTATCATATCCCCTCTAAGACGCCGTTTCTCTAGTGTGTACAAGTTTAACTTTTCTAGTCTCTCTTCATAGCTAAAACTTTCCATTCCCCTTACTAGTTTTGTAGCCCTCCTCTGCACTCTCTCTAGTTCCATAATGTCCTTCTTCAGAAAGGGCGCCCAGAATTGAACAGCATATTCTAGGTGGGGTCTTACCATGGACCTGTAAAGAGGCATAATTATATCTTCCTCCCTTGAGTTAATACCCCTTTTAATACATGCCAATATCTTATTGGCCTTTGCAGCTGCCAGCTGGCACTGCATGCTACTGCTAAGTCTATTGTCTACCATTACTCCTAAATCCTTTTCATTAGTAGATTTCCCCAGAGAAACACCATTTAAACTATATGTTGCATTTTTATTATTATACCCAAAATGCATAACTTTACACTTGTCTATATTGAATCTCATTTGCCATTTGCCTGCCCAGTTACTCAATTTGTCCAAATCCTCTTGTAATGAAGACACATCGAGTTCAGACTTTATTACCTTACTTAATTTTGTGTCATCGGCAAACACTGATACATGGCTTCCTATGCCCTCTGGGAGGTCATTAATAAACAAATTAAAAAGAAGAGGACCCAGGACAGATCCCTGAGGCACTCCACTTATCACGTTTATCCAACTGGAGAACTTGCCATTTACTACCACTCTTTGCATTCTATCTTTCAGCCAATTTCCAATCCACACACAAACATTTTCCCCTAGTCCTATTTCATTCAATTTGTACAGTAACCTCTTGTGCGGAACTGTATCAAATGCCTTGGCAAAGTCTAAATAGATCACGTCAACCGCCGCTCCCACATCTATATTATTACTTACTTTTTCATAAAATTCGATCAAGTTCGTTTGACAAGACCTATCTTTCACAAAGCCATGTTGGCTATTGCTAATGATATTCCTGTTCCAGCAGAATTCTTGAATATATTCCCTTAGCAATCTTTCAAACAGCTTCCCTACCACAGATGTCAAGCTTACGGGTCTGTAGTTTCCTGGCTGGGACTTTGATCCCTTTTTAAATATGGGCACCACATCTGCTTTACGCCAATCCATGGGCACCATACCAGAAATAAAAGAATCCCTGAAAATCAGATATATCGGTCTGGCCAGGGTCTGGCTTAGCTCTTTAAGTACCCGTGGGTGTATACCATCTGGCCCTGGAGCTTTGTCTACCTTGACACCATTCAATTGTTTTAACACTTTTTCTTGTGATAGCCAGTCCCATGCTTGCTGTGACTGGTCTGTAAAAATAGTCTGCAGATTTTTGTCCATTGGGTCTTCCTTGGTAAAAACAGAAGAAAAGAAATTATTTAAAATATCTGCCTTCTCTCTGTCCCCCTTGACCATCTCACCTGTTTCAGATAACAAGGACCCAACATTATCAGACTTTAATTTTTTGCCATTTATGTATTTAAAGAATTTTTTTGGGTTGCTTTTGCTCTCATTAGCAATATTTTTTTCATTCTCCAGTCTAGCTAATTTAATAGCCTTTTTACAGGTTTTGTTGACATTTTTGTATTCTGCAAATGCCTCTGCTGATCCCTCAGCTTTGTAATGTTTAAATGCCGCTTTCTTGTTGTTTATTTCATGAATTACTTTACTGGTTAGCCACATTGGTTTTAATTTGCTTCTTTTGTATTTGTTTCCAACAGGGATACATTTATATGTGTATTTTTGCAATGTTATTTTGAAGGCATTCCACTTACCTTCTGTGTTTTTTCCTGAAAATATTTTATCCCAGTCAACGAGACCAAGGGATGAATTAAACCTGCTAAAGTTGGCCTTTTTAAAATTCAGTGTTTTGGTGGAACTCATATCAACTTGTTTTTTTGAATTAATCTCAAACGATACCATGTTATGGTCACTATTCCCCAAGTGCTCCCTTACTTGGATGTTAGAGATAAGTTCTTCATGGTCAGTTATTACCAAATCCAGACATGCATTCCCTCTGGTTGAGGTCTGCACTAGTTGTGACAAAAAATTGTCATTCAACAAGTTCAGAAACTTGCTGCTTTTAGCAGAGTTAGCTGTTCCATTTTTCCAGTCTATTTCTGGATAATTAAAATCCCCCATAATTATAGTTCTCCCTATTTGGGAAGCCTTTTCTATTTGCATTAATAGCTGTGTTTCTTCAAGGTCACCAATGTTTGGTGGTTTATAACAAATACCCACTAATATTTTCTGGGCAGTTTTACCTCCAGTGACTATTTCAACCCATAGGGATTCCACATGTTCACTACTGTCATCACATATATCTTCCCGCAATTGAGGCAATAATGCTGGTTTGATATACAGACAGACCCCACCACCTCTTTTGCTTGACCTATCTTTTCTAAATAACATGTAGCCCTCTAAATTGATTGACCAATCATGTGTGTCATCCCACCATGTTTCTGTTATGCCTATCAAGTCATAGTTTTCAATTTCAGCTACCAGCTCCAGTTCCCCTATTTTACCAGTTAAACTTCTGGCATTTGCAAGCATACAATTTATGCCACTGCTGTGTTCCATTTGTGATTTAATTTTGATGTGGTTTATAGGCTTCTCCCTATCATCTGTACTAACCCCGCCCCCAGATCCTCCCACCTGGTTATTAACTACATTGCCTTCCCTTTCTATACTATCTATCCCAGTATTTATTGGCCCCTCCCCCCCCTTCCTAGTTTAAAATCTCCTCCAACCGTCTAGTAATCCTCTCCCCAAGCACTTGAGACCCTCTTGCATTCAGGTGCAATCCATCCCTGCTATAGAGATTGTACCCCAAAGCAAAATCAGCCCAGTGCTCTAAAAACCCAAAGCCCTCCTTCTTACACCAAGACTTCAGCCATGCATTGAGCTCCCTAATCTCCCGCTGTCTCTCTGGCGTAGCGCATGGCACAGGTAGTATCTCTGAGAATACTACCTTGGAGGTCCTGTTCCTAATCTTACTGCCTAAATCCCTAAAAT
This sequence comes from Rhinophrynus dorsalis, assembly GCA_037306005.1. Lineage (NCBI taxonomy): Eukaryota > Metazoa > Chordata > Amphibia > Anura > Rhinophrynidae > Rhinophrynus > Rhinophrynus dorsalis. The sequence continues at coordinate 343,505,698 of CM074723.1, read as the reverse complement.
TACCTTTTAGGACTCTCCACCTTCCTCTAACTTTGTCATTGGTACCAATATGCACCAAGACAGCTGGATCCTCTCCAGCCCCTCCCAATAATCTGTCCACCCTGTCTGCAACATGCCGAACCCGGGCACCCGGGAGACAGCAAACCATTCGGTTGCTGCGATCAGAGCCACAGATTACCCTATCTGTTCTCCTAATAATGGAGTCCCCTACCACCACAACCTGCCTAGGCTTCACTTTCCTCTCGATCCCCTCTGTGCTAGAGGAGCTGTTCTCCCGGCTGTTAGGGAGAGCAGTCTTCTCCAGCAATTCCACTTCTGGGTTTGCCTCCCCAACATCTTTACTTAAATGAGCAAATTTGTTTGGATGGAAAAACTCAGGACTGGCGGCCCTCTTCCTCTTCCCTCCCCCACTGCAACCACTTCTAACTGTCACCCAGCTATGTGCCTGGTTCCCTTCTAGCTGATCTCCTCCCTCTTTGCTAGGTGACCCAGCTAGACTCTGCTCCGTTAGCAAGAGACTCCTCTCAAGGTTGTCAATGTCTCTCAATGTTGCAATATGACTCTCTAGAGCTCCAATCTGAGCTTCTAGAAGGGCCACTTGCTCACATTTGCTACAGCGGTATGGACCCTGGAACTGCTGTTCCAAGAATGCATACATATGGCATGATGTGCACTGAGTGAGATCTCCAAACTTGCTCATCTTGTATGGTGCAAATGTGAGTTCCTAAAAATGTAAGCAATTAATTTACCTGTGTTGCACTAACTCCTCTGTTTCACCAACTGCTGTGTTTCACAAACTGCACACTTATTTCAGAGCACTTAGGAAAGAACACGCTCTATTTGTGAGCAAGCTCTGTGAGGCCTGTACCTAGATTTATACAGGCCTACACAGGGGATTGATCACAAACCCCTCCCTTAATTAATTACACACACTCCCAGAGAAAAGCACAACCCTTTAAACTTTAACCCTTTAACCTTCTTACTGCAGGTTAGAATGTAAACACAAAAACACTTTTTCCAATGCTGGGATGTCCAACTGTTCAATTCAATTAATCCAGAGCACACCAGTTTGTGAGCAAGATCTGTGAGGCCTGTACCTAGATTTATACAGGCCTACACAGGGGATTGATCACAAACCCCTCCCTTAATTAATTACACACACTCCCAGAGAAAAGCACAACCCTTTAAACTTTAACCCTTTAACCTTCTTACTGCAGGTTAGAATGTAAACACAAAAACACTTTTTCCAATGCTGGGATGTCCAACTGTTCAATTCAATTAATCCAGAGCACACCAGTTTGTGAGCAAGATCTGTGAGGCCTGTACCTAGATTTATACAGGCCTACACAGGGGATTGATCACAAACCCCTCCCTTAATTAATTACACACACTCCCAGAGAAAAGCACAACCCTTTAAACTTTAACCCTTTAACCTTCTTACTGCAGGTTAGAATGTAAACACAAAAACACTTTTTCCAATGCTGGGATGTCCAACTGTTCAATTCAATTAATCCAGAGCACACCAGTTTGTGAACTTCCTCCTGAAAAGGGGGTCTTAAATGTGGATTTGAGCCACAATCCTCATTACTAAGGTCACTAATCAATTTAAAATGAGACTATTGACTTTCCTGCCTCTGCCCTGGTCAGGGAGCTCTATAGAATGTTTTCTTTTGTGTGGCCACCCCCACACTTTTTCTATTATCAAATACTAAGGGTATCAGAATGGGAATATAAAACTTCCACTGACCAGAATTTATCATGTCTTCACTTTATAACTTCCCTGTGGGGTCTTAGCTGGTTATAAAACATTAGAAATGGATCTGAATAAAGATTCACACATCTTTTTTATACATGAGCAAGTAGTTTCTGCATTTGTTGATGGAATCATACATTAATGCTTTAATTTGTTCCTCAGGAACTGAAAATAAAGGATCAACAGAGGAATCATGAAATTCAGGGCTGTTATGATGAGTCAGGAGGAAGGAGCATTGGTGGTAAGATTATTGTGGGACACAACGCGACTGTACAAGTAAAAGAGGAGAGAACAGAAACACCAGACAATGAACAACCTGCAAATATTTATTATATATAAGATTCTGGTGCACTGTCGGCAACACTCCAGGTTGATCAAAAGGAGGAGTTATGCAAATGTATCCATTATGTACCCAATAGGATGGCTGAGGGAGGAGCCTAAGCAGATGGGTCTTTCGATGTTTGGGTCTATTATTTGCCCATGATGGAGCAGGGGAGCAAAGCCCCCTGTGACCTCATGGGCAAATCATTGCAGAAGCTTGCTCCCATAAATAAAGTATGCACCCACACCTTACTTGCATTAAGAAATATTGCATCATTATGTAGTGTGCATCCTTAAGACCTCACTCTCAATTACAAATATTCCATTGTTATGTAGTGTGTCATGTCCCTCTATACACAGTGTTAGTAAAGCCTGCACTGTGCTCATGTAAGAAATGCAGCATACATCACTTACGGGGCCTCTAGCATTTTCTCCCCCTTTCTCCTCGCTCATGATCATTCCCAATACTTACACGCACCAACATAACTTCACTCCCTTCTCCCCACCCTCCTATATAACAACCTCCCCTTGCTCCTTCCCCTCTCACTTCATAATAGGCACATCACCCCAAAATGTGCATGGTGCTCTCAGTCACCAAGCCAAAAGTAACATGTGGTTAAAAAAAAAAAAAAAAAAAACTTCTCTATCTCCATTTTTCCATTCTGCCCCTCACACACTACTTCCTCTGTAGCACTCTCACTGCCCTCCTCCCTCAAATTCTCCGATCCCTCCCCTCATCACCTACCATCCTCCCTTTTACCTCTTCCACCTGCACTCCATTTCATACACAGGCAACACCGAGCTACAGAGCTAGCTAGCGGTGTATGTTTGTGGGTTTTTTTTTTTTTTAGAAAACAGGTATCCATTGCACTGCACTCAGAATGTTAAACCTTTGACTGCCAGAAGGGTACGCAACTTATTGGGGGTTTATTTTTAACCTTTTCACTTCCAGAGAAGTATCCAACACACTGCAATTCAATGGATGCCTTGATTTGCAATGCATTGTGTACCCCACTGCCACCCAAAGGGTTAAATATTTCAGTGCTGAGGTACACAATGTACTGTTTTTTTTTAATCCTTTGAGTGCCAGACAGGCATCCGGCATTCAATACCACTCTGGCACTCAAAGAGCCAAACTTCATGGGCAATGCAGTGACACTATTGCTAATCCTATATAATAATTTTCTAAATGTGTGTTTGTCAGAAGCCGTCATGTGCAGTAGAGACGGCTGCGCGCACTGCAGTCATGCGCACTACAGACTGCCTGCGCCGCCGCTGATAATGGAGCGGGGCTCTGAATTCAGACTGTAGTCTATTGTGCGTAACTGCACCTCAGCCTTTATTGGGTGGCACTGTGGCCCATGTACACAGGCTCTTCAACTAGTTGTGTATAAGAAGGAAGTTTAGCTAGCTGGATACTATAGAGGTCTCCAGTACACTGCAAAGCAGTAGTTGAAGAGGTCTTTAGTCTCCAAGGGGTTAACAGTCGTTTTCAAAAAAGTCGTTTAAAGTACACAACTCCAATGCTACATTTATAGTTTGTCTCCTATTCTCTGATATTGTGTATTTGGCAGCAACATTACTATTGCTTGGTACAGGTACAATAGCTGCTTTTGAGGCTGTGATTTATTACTTGCAGCCGATAGCAAAACAGTCTGGACTTACAGGCTGTTTACTTCTATTAGCCCAATCAATATTTGCTTCATGAACCGTTCTTTTTGTGTGTTTGTTCCACTCTTTATTTTAATATGTGCTGATCTTTTGTCCTATTTAGAAATATTGCCTAGAATGAGCTTTAAGTTGCTTTGGTGGACTGAAGATCTTTACTTTTTATGCAGTGTAATAAATATCATACAGAGGAAATGTTTGTTTTTATAACACATGAAATCACTTTGAGCATAAGTGACCATGAACACATTTGCACATTCCTATTGCTAAAAAAAAACAATCTCAAAGCATAAAAGATTTTCATAGCTTATTATACTAAATATTCAAAAGCCCTTAAAAGAATTTGAATCAAAAGCCTAAGAACTAGATGTAATGAAATCCTGAAATTAAGGTAGATATGAGCTCTATTCACAATTCACACAGAAACTTATTTTCCACCATTTTACCTATATTTTAAAGCAAAACTAACACCTTCCTTGAAACCTACCTCCAATATTATTAAAAGGCAGTAGTAGTCTAAAACAGACTGTTTTACCATTATTAAATGTATCTTTGGTTCCATATTTTGACCGATCAAGAGTGGCATCGGTGAGGAAGAGCGATGCCATCTTGACTATATACAGCATGATTGGCAGTGCACCCCTACCCTAATCCCCATCTGTGCCTGCTCCTTCATAGTGAGGCTTGAGTTCAGTGTGAACACAGCATTCTGTACTGGGTGGTTAGGGGGTATTCCAAGCTTGAGGGGAAGGCAGCACTGCAATTTGATGTCTGCAGTATAGCTTGTCTGTCAATGTCACCATCAAGATGCAAGTGATAATTTCGTGAATTTCACCTGGGACTAGGAACCTCTCATGTGAAAGTTCCACAAACACATATACAGCATATTATTAAACTCCCAGTTACTTTATCTGGGCAGAAAATTCTACTGGCCACTATGAATGGACATCATGACCACTGAGGCAGTCATGAGTCTTTGTTCCTGAACTTCAGGAAAACAAACTCCTCCCACTGAAGTCATCCTAAGAACATCAGTAGAAGGTGTCCAAGAAACATGTCCTCCTGCATTGATGTGTCACAGGCACCCAGGAATGCTCAGAACTCAGTACAGTAATATAATGCAATATATTTATTAGAATAAATTACAGCGATAAATAAGTGGTACAACAAGCAAGGGTTACTAGCTGGCGACACTACTACCAGAAATAGTAGGCCTCTCGCTAGACCACAATGTGATAGACTGGGCCTAAGCCCCTGTTAGTCTCTGCAGGATACAGGAACGCCAACTCTTGATCCGTCGACTGGAACACTGGAACAGGCAACCACTGTGAACACTGGCTCAGCAATCTTGATCCGACGAACAGGAACACAAGGACTGCTGGACTGGAGAACTGACCCACGCCTGCAATCAGTCAAACCAGCAACACCACACCTTTGCAGCAATCCGGTGACCCACGCCTGCAGTCACCGCTAAGAGACCCTGTGACTCTGCCTGCAGTCACTATATCGGACCCCTGTGACTCACTCCTGCAGTCACATATAAAGACCCTGCGGCTCATGCCTGCAGCCACTACACGAGACCCTGTGACTCATGCCTGCAGTCACTACACCAGACCCTGTGACTCTGCCTGCAGTCACTATATAGAGACCCTGTGACTCACGCCTGCAGTCACCAATCAGACCCTGTCCACAACAGTGGTCTGTCTTAAGCCAATAGCACAAATTGATCACAGTAAGGGATACTCGTGATCACTGGGTCATACACAGAGAGGGTTATCGTACTTAGCTGGGTCATACACAGAGAGGGTTATCGTACTTAGCTGGGTCATACACAGAGAGGGTTCTCGTACTTAGCCAGGTCATACACAGTGCGGGTTTTCATAGGTAGCCAGTTCACATACAGAGCCCAAATACTTCACCTAATAACAACAGCATGAGGGCAACTGAGTCAGGACTCAGTCTGCCTTTTAAACCCCTCCATATTAAGTAGGAGGAGCAGCTCAGAGGGAGGAAGTAGGAAGTAGGTAGGAGGAGACTACAGGAAACAAACAGATAAAACAGAGGCCTGCTGCATGCTAGAAGCCTCGCGCCTGTAGATGTTGCTGGAAACAAGGTAAGCTGAAACTGTAACATTATGTTATATCAAGTACTAAGAAAAGGTTGAATGGTAGTGGATCCTTGATGTTAAAAGCACATTTCACTTCATCCCAAAGATGTTCAATTCATGTGGCTGGAACCATTCTTCAACAAACCATTTCTCATGACATAGTGCATTGTTCTGCAGGAAGCACCCATTACAGGATGGATAAACGGTCTGCATGAAGGGCTGATCCTGGTCAGCAAGAATACACAGAACACCAGAGAGTCAGCAAAATAACGGTGAGATAGCAACTCTTGCCACCTATATACAAAAAGGAGTGCAAAAGAGAATATCTAAAAGTAGATTTTATTAAAACCACTATTGCACAAAATAGAATATTACTTACAAAGTAACAGTATCATAAAAGCATATCACTCACCACAGTATTGTCCCCCTGAATCTGTATGCCGTCCTCTCCTCTCCTCCGTTGTTATCAGTCTCCGAATGCACAAACGACTCGATGGCCCGTATCCACAGGTGGATTCAACAGGGCTGACCACCAAGTGTCAGTCATGTGCCTCTACACACTTACGAGGTTGGTCCTAAATATACTGCCGTGCAATTTTACCTAAGGATGCTTCCTTACTAGATCGGCATGAGCTGGGACAAATTTTCTTATGAGTGGTATTGTTTTAAAAACACAACCAAATCATCAACCACAGAGTCAAAGCGTATCGCGTATCAGACTGTCCGCTTCCTCAGGACTTCCCACCTATCTGGTGATTTTCTTACATTTTTTTTTTTTTAAAATAAACTCTGAGATAATGACAATAGGATGGCCAATAAATGTTTTTTTCTTCAGTTAAAACAGCAAGCCTAGCCTTTATTTCAAGGTACACTTAGTTGTAATGAAGTCCAAAAACTTGCCAATCTTCAACTGATTGCCCTATGCTAGAAAAGGTAAGACTTTTTGTTTCAGTGTCGTTGAACAGTTGTTTATGAAAGAACTGTTTGAGGGCTCGATCCAAATGTTGGAGTTAAAACCAACATGAAGAAAAAAAACTGCCTTCGCGAGTTAACCAAGACCGGGTAACGCGAGATTCAAATCTTCCTTACCCAGAAAGGCTAACGAGCGACGACCAACAAAATACACGTTCACCTTATACCTGCGTTGCATAGAAAATCTTACCTAAAACACACAATAAAAACATTACCTAGCACCACAGCCAATCACAGCACCCCAAAGTATCAAGTTCAGACAGAAAACCCAAAATAACCAACACACCTTTTGGATATTTGTTTCATGATGTAGATTAAAGGGAAGTTTTATTGTGCACGATTTTCTCCTTCACACTGTGTGACCTAATAATACCTATATCTTCATGTATTGTTCCTTTCATGGAGTCTTTGAGTAAATGTTGCAATTTAACTCCTGTTTTAACTCCTGTTTTGTTGCAATTTAACTCCTGTTTTAACTGATGTTATGTTGCAATTTAACTCATGTTATCCCTAACTCTCTGTTTTGTTTTCCTCTACGGTGGTTTTCTACTCTGAGTTGTGTGATGTTCACCTAAAAAAGTAGGTGTTAGATTTCTGTCGGTAAATGTTGCAATTTAACTCATGTTATCCCTAACTCCAACATTTGAATGGCTCAATCGGCTCAATGGGTGATATTTTGATCTTTTGGCGACAAGCATTGTGTTTTCAAAACTGCCGTTATTTCTTACTTGTGGGAACATTTGCATTGCATACTTGACTTAAAAAACCACCGTCGCCAGTTTTTTCTGCTTAGGCCAACATTTGGATCGAGCCCTCAGTGTGGGACTTGGGGATACATGACAAGGATGGTGGAAGGCCATGATGAACAAACGTACTCGTTATCTACAAGTATAGGGTATGCTGTAATGCACATTTGAGGGACAGGGGTGTTGATTGAAGGGCCTCTATAACGAACATACCTATGTGCACCTGTAAATTTTGTATATCAATGTGGCCAAGAGATATGTGGGATTCAGTCTAAGTACTGCTTCTTTATTTGTTTATTACATGAAGCTTGTGTGAGTTTGTCCGGTAAATTGGCTTTCTTGTATATTTATAAAAAAGACACAAAAAAAATATTTTTAAGAAAAATTCCTTGTGACATTTTGCACATAAATATATACAGGACAATTTTGAGCTTATTTATGTAAATTAAGGAATGATTTACTTTTATGAGGCTATATTGCTATGTGGTGGCGTTTTTAATTTGCAGCAAGATGAGAAAAAAAGTCAAACTTGGATGTACAGTTACTATTTGGGGAGAATCTGCAAGTCACATGACCTACATATATGCTATTTAGTCTAGTTAGGAGAATTAAACCAGTTGTATCTCGCAAACTGTTTGCCGGTTATATTATGCTTGTAGGATACAATTTGCTGTAAATTTTAACTTTTGCATTCATAACAGAAAATCCTTTTATGCAAAGAAAATTCATAGTTTTTCATAAGAATACATCAGCTAGTTTTGCATTCTCTGATGTCTTCTTTCAGGTAATGCATGCTTTTATGGGGTTGCTAGGCTTTTTTCTAAATGATACTTAATACATTTTATCACCATGAAAAAGAATACTGTTTTCGAGGTTACCAATACAGGGCTCATGAGAGCAACAAATAAACATGTAACTACTAGTATTAAAGCCCGTATACACGGGCTAAAGTGCACCCAGCTGCCCCGGCTGCTGCCTCAGAGCCGGGAGCAGAGACAGGACGTGAGCCGTCCGGAGCGGAGCAGCGCCTTCAGTGAGTCTGTACTGCGCATGACTGCAGTCATGCGCAGTAGAGACTCGCCGAACACGCTGATCCTTAGCGGGGAGCTCCAGACGGCTCACAGCGAAGCTCCCTGTGTGCGAAACCATACATGCACAGTAGAGACTCTCTACTGCGCATGTGTGGTTACGGCTCACAGTAAGCGATGCATTCTACCACTTTATGTAATAGGATACATATTAGGTACCAGTGTACTCATGAGACATATGGAATTCATGTCATACTTTTTTGCCCACTATTGTTTTGGCCATCACCTATTTGGAATGTCATTATTGACTTGTCAAGCTGTGTGGTATTTGTGCAACACTGCTAAAGCAAACCTTGATCTCAAATTATACTCAGATAGGAACTGATCTTTGCAAGTTCATATACACAGCACTTTACAATGGCAGCAGACAATGTATGAATGGATAAGCATTCCCAACATACTATTTAGGATGAACACATTTTATTTACTTTATATATACTTACAGGGAGGGTGATCACATAAGAGCAATGGGAAATAACACTCTATAAATTATTATTAACAAGTGGCAAGATGATTTTGCTTAGTATAATGAGATTAATTATACATGCCAAAATCACTGAAAAGCCTCTTCAATTAACTGAAGGTTGAAAAGGATTTATCTACAGGTGATGGAGGTTCCAGGAGTTTGGGCCAATCGAAAAAGGTTGTAGTTATAAGATTGCTTTAGAAATTCATGGGTTAAATAAGAGATAACCTTAGGCGTTACCAAAAAGTGAGCATGTGCAGAAAGAGATGAAAGCAGAGATATAAAACTCAACAGAAGAATTAACTCTTTGAGTGCCAAACTGGTAATCATGTTGCAATGCACTTAAAGGAGCAGTAAACTTTTATTATGAAAAAATTTATATTGTAGGGATTTTCTTATTGAGTAAAATAAGGTTATTCCCACTGCAGAGAGATTTATATTTCCAGAGTTATTACAGTTTAAACCCATGTTTTTTTTTACATTAGCAGTGCCCTCTAGTGGTCAAATTCTAATTAGATTTCCTGTTAGATTCTAATGGAGAGGAAAGTCAGAGACATACAGTTCTCTATAGAATGTGATAGAAACTGCCTGTCACTTCCTGTCAGCTAGAACTATCAGGAAGTAAACACAGTAAATTCACTTCCTGATTATTTCAACTGCTATAATTTTTGAATAAAACATCTGCGATAGGAGTGACCTTGTTTTATTCAGCAGGAAATGCTCTATAAAATATGTGTTTTCATAAAAAAAGTTTACTGCTCCTTTAAGATTGGAAGCTTTCAAGCAGGGACCTCACTTCCAGTGTTTCACCTTGCAAAGCACTTATAACCCTGTATTGTCTAAAGCCTTAACCTTCTGAGTGCCAGAGGGGTATGCAACACATTGCAAAGCAATGACACTCAAAGGGTTACATTACAAAGCACTGTGTACACTGGTGGCGCGATATAAATAAACATTTTCATACATTTATTCAAAACTTCTCTGGCACTCAATAGGATAAATTGAAGGAGAGGGATAACTTTTTCCTCAGACTGGACTTCATTAAAACCATGAAAGGGAAAGGAAGATGTTTATATGAGGAACATATTATTTGAAGTTTATCTCCATATTCAGTAAGTATGACAATTTTGGGGCAACCAACTGGGATATGTTCCCAAGTTCCCATTGCTGCAAATGGGCCTTTTAACGCACCGAATGCTAGAAATATCTTAAAGGGATAGTAATACTTACTTAAAATGTAAAAAAAAATATGTTGTAGGGTTTATCCCCCTGAGTAAAACAAGAGTAGTCCCACTGCTGAAAGGTGTTTCATTCAAAAGTTATTAATTTTCAAAGTTGAATTTTTTAGGTGCAATATCACAGTGGCCTGAAATTGTACAGTGGCACTGTTGCTACACGATTCTATGGACAGCTCTGGTCAATTGACCATAAATCTCCATAGGATGGTGTAGCAACAGCGCCACTGTACAATTTCAGGCCACTGTGATATTGCACCTAAAAAATTCAACTTTGAAAATTAATAACTTTTGAATGAAACACCTTTCAGCAGTGGGAGTACTCTTGTTTTACTCAGGGGGATAAACCCTACAACATATATTTTTTTACATTTTAAGTATTACTATCCCTTTAAATTGTATTACACAACGTGTTTGAGACTTCTCTAGCTTTCACTGCGTTAAAAGACTCATACAAATCAATTGGAATTTTCATTTGTCCCCTATGGTGCTGTTGGTTTGCTGCAGAATTGTACCCCATGAGCTTCCTGAATACTGCTCATACATTTCCGTGGAAGCCCGGATTGTAAGTAGTGCCGGTACCAAACACTATCTTAAGAGTTGTTACAAATAGTTTCAGTTATTTTGTATATTTCTGCAAAGATGTGTGACTTAGATGTACTAAAAAGCAGCAGAGGGACATTATGAATACATTCAGTAAAGACTTAAATCTTAGCGTGCCATAGGGGTGCGCAATGCCTTGTGAAGCAATGAGTTGTGTATCACCTCAGGCACCCAAAGGGCTAATGGGCTCTAGCAAACTGATGTGATCACACCTCTTCCTGGACCCTGCTTAAGGTATTATTAATACCCCACAAAGCAATAAAAGCATTGAATGTGTAAGCCCAATCTCTCAGCCTGAACAAATTCAACAGACATGAACACTTTCAGTCCCAGAGGGTGTGTAATGCAGTGCACTCTGGCACTCAAGAGGGTTGAATAATATGTTACAGTAAATGTTTTTGCATCCACGGACCATAAACAGAAAGAAAGACAGTAGCAATTCTACAGTAAAGCAACTTCACCATAGACAACTAATAACATTCTAATTGATTTAAATGGGGATTTTCACACCTTGAATGCTGAAAAAAGTCTAAAATGCATAGAGAAGCAACACGTTCGAGAAATCTAGTATTCAGCGGAATTAAAAGCCCCATTTAAATCAACTTTTTTTCAGTCATGTAAGTTGCAGTTGTTTCTCCCAAGATTTTTTTTTTCCTGCACATGGCCCCAAATGGTTCCCAAAAACACTGAAGCAACAGATCATGCATGTAAACCATAAGGCCCCTCACTAATAAACTGACGCCTTGAACAGATTTCTCATTTGATTACAGTAGGCCCCTGCTGGGTCCAAATTCCATTCTAGATCAACTAGGTTTGCGTTTCCTTCTACAGCAGGGACAGGCAACCTTTGACTATCCAGTAGCGGGCTGGTTGGGAATGATGGTAATTGCAGTCTACAATGGCTAGAAAGCCAAAGGTTACATACCCCTGGTCTAGAGTAAAGCCTAGACACTGGACTCTGCAGAGCAGAAAACCATTTATATTTCATCCCTTTCTCCAGATGTTCCAAACAAAATAATGTTGCAGACATCAGCAGCCTTTGTTCTGGCCCTCCTTAGAGGAACTGTTGATTATGATGGAATTGCAGACTATGTGGCCCTCAACTATATTCAAGTCTGACACGCCTGCCTTGGATCAGGATCAGTCAATTGCTAGACCTCCAGCTGTTCCGGACTAAACTTCCATAATCTCCAACCTATAGTCAGCTGGTTGAAGATCATGGGATTTATAGACTCTAAGAGAAGGTAGACCAACAATGAAATACCTCTATCCTAGATGATACATATCTCTACTGAATTGAAATGTACTGAATAGGAGACATATTGAGCATCCAGAGGGTTAAATAGACTATACTTCTTGAATTTATGAACACTGTAACAAAGTAAAACATTTCGTCTAGCACTAACCTACCATTTATACAAAGTGCCTAGAAATATCCTTGCACAAAAGACTAGAATGTTTGCAGACTAATTTGAAGTCTATTTACTGACTTTCCTGCTGCTTACAATGGCTATTATTGCAAATAATGTGCATTCATTTCACCTGAATATTTTGTGCCTACAGTGTAGGCTGTGAGTGGATGATGCTCAAAGGAAAAGGTTTTTAAACACACATGACTGAGAAAAAAGGTCATTGTTCACATCATTTTTATAGTCTTTAAAATTGAATTTGATATTTCACAAGTCTATGAACAAGAATCTCTCAGAAACCACCTTAGGCCCTTCTGCCAGGTCCCCATTTCCAAATCATATCAGCAAGGTTTCGTGAAGGTCAAACCAATGTGCGTCACTGAACCTCTCAATATAATAGCTCCCTTAAGAGCATTTTATCTAAATAAGTAAGGCCAGCACATCATATGTTTTATTTCCCCCAACAAAACACCTTTATTCATTTGCACATCAGTGCATATAGATTTTTAAAGGTATATTGGATACACAGCACAGGAATAATCTAGCCAACTCTGCAAAAATTATGCAGATACAAAGAAAAAATAGGATTTTAGTCTTACCTGTTAAATCCTTTTCACTTAGTCCATACAGGTCACTGGTACCATGGGATGTGTAGTCCCCTTTAATAGGCAGGAACAATTATGCAAATAATCTGCAAGGGGCGGAGCCTCCCCTCTTACTTAAGCCACCTTCTGGCCAGAGCCACTCATATTGATTTGAGACCCCAAGAACTGACCTCAGGTAAGCAAAAAGAAAGACTCCTGTGAGCATGCCCTAACGGTCTCCCACAGAATGCCACAGGAGAGCCAAGACTGGTCCCTTGACAGGGTGGGAGACCAGTGACCTGTATGGACTAAGTGAAAAGGATTTAACAGGTAAGACTAAAATCCTATTTTCACTGTCGTCCAATACAGGTCACTGGTACCATGGGATGTACAAACATTGAGCTGATCCAGAGGCGGGAGTAAGGCAAGGACCAGGCGCGAGGCCCAAGTCACTAGAACTGATAACCAGTTGAAACCCAGCCCAAACTGTAAGTGTCAACGGACACCAACCAAGGAAACAAACCTTGAACTAGCACAGCACACGGAACTAGAGCCAACAGGGCTCAACAGTAAAGAAGCACTAAGGATCACAGAGCGGAAGACCTACACAGGCAAGACTGCCTCCAGGACCTTCCTTCCAAAACTGGCATCAGCCGAAGCCAGTACATCAACTCGATAGTGCTTAGAAAATGTGTGCACAGAGGACCAAGTGGCCGCTCTGCACAGTTGATCAGCAGAAGCTTGATTCTTGTAGGCCCAAGAGGCCCCAATAGATCTGGTGGAATGGGCAGTTACCCGGAAGGGAACATGCTTATTCCTCAACTTATAGGCTTCACGGATGGTAGCCTTAATCCAAGAAGCAATGGTAACTTTGGAGGCCGGTCTCCCTGCCCTAGGCCCCTCAGGAATGACGAATAGAGCGTCAGACTTCCTGAGAGACTCGGTGCGATGAACATAAAACTTGAGGCAACGCACCACATCCAACAAATGGAGATCCCGTTCCTTGTCAGATGAAGGATTAGGGCAGAAAGAGGGAACCACAATCTCTTGATTGATGTGAAATTCGGACACAACCTTTGGTAAGAATTCCTTGGTAGTGCGAAGCACAGCCTTATCCTTGTGGAACACCAGGTAAGGAGGTTTACAAGACAGAGCTTGTAACTCTGCTACCCGGCGAACTGAAACAATAGCCAAAAGGAAGGCCATCTTCCAAGTCAAGAGACGTAATGGAATGGAAGCCAAGGATTCAAACGGTGGTCGCTGGAGAACTCCCAGCACCAAGTTGAGGTCCCACTGGGGAGCAGGACTCTTGAAGGCAGGTCGAACATGAGTCACACCTTGGAAGAAAACTTTCACATCAGGAAGGATAGCAATCCTTTCCTGGAAAAACACAGACAAGGCAGAAGTCTGAACTTTGAGGGAACTCAGACTGAGCCCCTTATCCACACCGTCCTGCAAGAATGCCAGGACAGTGGGAAGATGGAAGTCAAGAGGCAACTTCTTGTCAGAGCACCATGTCACGAAAGTTGACCATATGCGATGATAGATCTTGGAAGACACAGGCTTACGAGCACTGAGCATCGTCGATACCACAGAAGGAGAAAAGCCTTTCTTAGCTAGAATCGAGGATTCAACCGCCATGCCATCAAACGGAGAGAGTGAACATCCTCTTTCCACAGATACTCCTGGAGAAGCAGGTCCGGACGGGCAGGAAGTGGGATTGGATCCTTCACAGACATGGCCATCAATTCCGGAAACCAGGACTGGCGAGGCCAGTTTGGAGCAATCAGGAAGACAGGACAACGTTCTCTCTTCAACTTCTGAATGACTCTGATCAATAGAGGAAGAGGAGGGAAGATGTAAGCCAGGGAGAAGTCCCAAGGGATCGACAAGGCATCCACTGCTAGAGCAAGGGAGTCCCTCAGCCGGGAGCAAAACACCGGAACCTTCCTGTTGTGTCTGGCAGCCGTCAGATCCACCACAGGCATTCCCCACCGTTGAGTGAGCATGTGAAACACCTCTGGGTGCAGAGCCCATTCTCCGCTGTCGACGGTATGACGACTGAGGAAGTCTGCCATGACGTTGTCCACGCCTGGAAAATGAACCGCAGAGATGACAGGCACGTGATCTTCTGCCCAAGACAAAATATCCTTGACCTCCCACCAGGCGGAACCGCTTCTTGTGCCGCCTTGCCTGTTGATGTAAGCCACTGCCGTGGCGTTGTCTGACTCCACTCTGACTGGAAGACCGGTCAATTGAGACTCCCAGTGCCTCAGGGCCAGCCGGACAGCTCGAAGTTCCAGAACATTGATGGAGAGCATGGATTCCTTCAGACCCCATTTCCCCTGAGCACTGAAGCGACCCCAGACTGCACCCCAGCCCCGAAGGCTGGCATCCGTAGTGACTGTGGTCCAAGGAGGAACTAGAAAGGATTTCCCTTTCAGGAGATGAGAGAGATCTAACCACCAGTGCAGACTCGACTCGACATGAGGAGGAAGAGAAACAGACAGATGTTGATGATCTGGATGATTCTCGCACGTCTGGATCGCGAATCTCTGAAGATCCCTGGAGTGGGCCATGGCAAATGGTACTGCTTCGATTGTGGAAATGAACTTCCCCACTAAGGACGACAACTTCGGAACTGGAATCACGTCCAGGTCCAGAAGTCCAGCCACTCAGACAGCTATCTGGTGAGCCACGTCCTCTGGAAGAAACACCATGCATTGGCGAGTGTCGAACAGGAGACCCAGGAACAGAAGCCTCTGAGATGGAAACGAGTCCGACTTGTCCAGATTCAGGATCCAGCCATGACGGTTCAGGGTGTGCATGCACATCTGTAATTGCTGAAGGAGAAGCTCCGCTGAGGAGGCCTTCAGAAGGAGATCGTCCAATGAGGGGGTCACTCTGATCCCATCCTGATGGAGCACCGCTATCAATGAGCCCAACACCCTCTGGAAGACCTGAGGGGCTGAAGTCAGCCCAAAGGGGAGCGCTGCAAACTGAAAGTGTCCCCTGTGACAGGCAATCCTGAGATACCGCCTGCTCTCTGGATGAATAGGGATGTGAAGATAAGCATCCTGAAGGTCCAGGGAGGCAAGGAACTCCCCTGGAGACATTGCTGCAATCACAGAACGCAGGGATTCCTGGCGGAAGTGGGAAGTCACCACATAAGCATTGAGATCTTTGAGATCCAAGATAGGACGGGCTCCTCCGTCCCTTTTGGCTACCACAAACAGGTTGGAGAAAAATCCTGAACCTGTGTCCCCCTGAGGAACCGCCTCCAGAACCTCTTTGTCCAAGAGATCCTGAATAGCGTCGTCTAACAGACGCCGTTTTGTGGGTTCCTGAGAAGGACGAGTAAAATGGAACCGAAAAGGAGGAAGGGAAGAGAAAGGGATCCTGAATCCCTCTGACACCACCTGAAGAACCCATGGGTCCGCCACTGACTCCTCCCAAATCCGGCGAAAGATGCGGAGACGACCGCCTACAGCCGGATGCGGACCCGGGTTCGGCGAGTCATGCCGAAGCAGTCTTGGAGGTCTTGGCCTTGGGGGCAACTTTGGGCTTCCAGGACTGTTTGGGCTTGGAGGAGGAGCGCGTAGTGGGAGGACCCGTTTGGGCCGAGGAACGTGTCTCAGTCTGAAAGGAACGAAAGGACCGATTGCGTTTGGCTGGAAACTTTTTCCTAAAGACTGAGGGTAGAAGAGTACTTTTACCTCCAGTAGCCTCACTGATCATTTCTTTGAGTTCAGACCCAAAAAGCAAATTTCCCTGAAAGGGCAAAGAAAGCAAAGCTTTCTTAGAGGCTGTATCAGCAAACCAAATTTTCAGCCAAAGAGCGCGTCTGGCCACCACAGAAGAAGTGGAGGCCCTCGCCATCATGCGCACAGCATCAAAGGCAGCGTCAGCAATATAGTTCTGAGCTTCAGTGATATTAGCAAGAAGCTGCAACTGTTCAGACACAGGCGCATCCTGGCGAACCGCTTCAGTCAGTCGTTCAGTCCAGGCTGCAATAGCTCTATTAACCCATGCCACAGCAAAGGTGGGGCGCATGGCAGTGCCAATAGAAGCAAAAATAGACTTAAGAGAGAGCTCTAATTTCTTATCCGTCCAGTCCTGCAAGGCAGAGGCATCTGAGACAGCCAAAGCAGTAGATTTGGATAGTCTAGACACGGGAGCATCCACTTTGGGAGGATGAACCCATTTTGCCAACTCCGCCTCAGGAAAAGGGTAAAGCTTGGCAAACTTTTTGGAGACAGAGGAAGATCTATCTGGATTCCTCCATGCCTCAGAGACCAGACGGGCAAGAGTAGGGTTAGTTGGAAAACAAACAACTGGTTTAGATGGCTTTTTCTGAAAAACATCAGTAGGATCATAAGTGGATTCCTGAGTCAGAGGAAGGTTGAGCGTGTTTAGAACCGCTCTGATCAGACCCTCAGCCGAAACTTCAGGGTCACACTCATAGGGGTCCCCAATGGACCTGTTAGATTCAATAACAGTACGTTCCTCAGCATCAGAATCCTGTAAAAGTTCTTCTTCAGAAGAATCAGTGATATCAGGAGCTCCCTGTGGCTTAGGCAGGGAGGTCCTGATAGTAGAGGGGGTCTGCCAAACCTGGAGAGCCCCCTGTACCTGAGAGGGAAAGAGTTGAAGCGTGGATCTGAGATCCCTAGTGGCAGCTTTGAACTCCCTCACCCAAGATGGCTCAATAGCATGGCTGGAAGGCCCAGGGTTGCTATTTTGACAAGTACAAACAGGGCATAGATCCCCCACATTATCGCTATCCAGCCCAATGTGGCAAGAGGAGCAAAACGCCATGGGGGTAGCGGACCCCCCATCCTCCTTAGTCTTGGGTCTAGCCCCCAGCTCCAGTGAAGTAGACATGCTCACAGCGTCAATATACCCCACCAAGAACACTATCACCCAGAAAGGTGTTCAAGATTAAAGTTTCACCCCAGAAAAATGTCTAAAAACGGACTTATCTGGCCAGCGAAGGGTTAATCTGTTGAGGAGAGAGAAGGCTCGGTCCCTGCGTAGTGTACTCGCATAGGAAAAGTGCAATAAAATGGCTGCCGTCATGGCTGCCAATCAAAAACGGGCGCGAAGCAAGCGCTCATGGGAAATGTAGTCTTTCCCAATACAAGTACCTAAACAGTGCCCGAAGCCCCCCTGAACCCCCAATATTAATAAAACACCAACCGGATGATAGAGCAGAAGCCTAGCATTAAAATGAGCCCTCTCTGAAGTTGCTGTGACAAGCGGTTTCAGAGATATGTCCCACACTGTGATTTCCCATAGAGAGTAAAGGAGCCATGCGTCTGAGCGGGAACGCTGCGCTTAAAGGCGCAGTACACAATTTTTAATAAAGTTCAGTAAAACATTAAAAAGTGCCCAAACAAGCATGAAACACATGAGAATCATAAATAAATGAATACCCAATGCTCCAAAACTCAGAGAATAACACAGAAATTGCATAAACTTTTTAGAGATAATGCAATAAAAACACCCTATGAGTGCTGGAGTGAATTACAAACTCCCAAATACAAGCCCAGCAAAGGGACACTGTGGGGACAAGTGGACCTTCAGCACTCAATGGGTGACTCACCTTTCTCGCTGACTTCTGTCTTCAGGTGACCATGATAGGTAGGGAAAGAACCAGAGGTAAATTCCCCAACAGGGGAGCTGCTTAACACAAGCTGTCCCCTCTTCAGGTATAGGTCCACAGAAATCCCTGGAAGCTGCACTAGCCACTTCGGGTGAGGGCATTCACAGCCATGGTCACCCTCCTAATGGTGGTATTCCATATTTGAAGAAAAAATAATAAAACTCTAAGAAGCATAGCTGTTCTCTGCCTGGTGTGCAAGCACACCAGGAACAAATCAATATGAGTGGCTCTGGCCAGAAGGTGGCTTAAGTAAGAGGGGAGGCTCCGCCCCTTGCAGATTATTTGCATAATTGTTCCTGCCTATTAAAGGGGACTACACATCCCATGGTACCAGTGACCTGTATTGGACGACAGTGAAAATTCTGCGCAATCAAATAGAAAAATAGGTGGAATTCAGACAATAATAAGAGAATAACTAAATGGAAAATAAACAGCAATGGAACACAGTACAGAATATGAAGAAAATACAAACTCTTTAGGACAGAATTCCCTGAAGAAACATAAAACTCATTAAATGACAATGTATATGTGTAAGTGCGTAGAATAATAGTAGTACTGGCAGTCACCAATCACTAATAGTCGATGGAGTTAATACTAAGATACACACAGATACAACAAAGATGAATGAAATGAAATGGATGACAAATGAATAATGAAATAAAAAATAAAAATAATAACAATATAATCCGTATACAATGAATGAAAAGTCCGCTGCAAAAAGAAAGAAAGGAACAATAGCCAGTAGAAGTGATAAACAATGTCAATAGAAATAAGATGTCCCAACTTAACTGGATGATGAATATATGGATGAAAATGAGATGGAATGTCATGTAAGTGGAAGTGTCCACCTTATCCTTAGAAGGTCCACTACTAGATTCGTCAGACACAATCCAGGTGCAGCTTATGTAAGGTGTCCTTGGGCACCCGATAGAACAAGTATAATTACTAGGAATGTAAAGCGCAACACGGGAAGGAGGGGAGAAAATAGGGAATGGCTCTAAGTGTAGTCATAAAACATAACTGTGGCTGAATAAAAAGAAATATATATCCAATATCACTGATATATATATAAATAGTAATTTTAATAAGATAAAAAATATATGTAGTATACAAAGAAAACAAACATTATAAAAATATAGGCTAAAAACAAAATTCAGTTATTCCTCCCCCCCTCTCTCATTCCACTTACTAGATGCCCGTCTTGGACTTGATGCGTCTCAGGGGTCCCAACCCCTTATCTGCCTTGATACTGTGTTCCTGACGTCCGGATTAAAGATCTGTAAATGGATGTGCTTCGTGGTATGTAAATCGTTCCACTGGAACAAACAGCTCAGTGATTTTACAATGTGTATTGATGTAGTGCTGAACTGATGTTCGGAGTATCAAGCCAGTCCTTATCGCATCAAATAGATACAATGTATCAAGCCACGTGGAGCAGCGAAACGCTACAATCGCGCTTCCATCAAGATGTCCAAGTCTCTCAACCGGAAACGTTCTACAGGGGGCGGGGAGGGACCCGGCACGAAAGGTCCGAGAGAGGTGGAGGTTAGGAAAGGACTCAATAGCCCAATACGTATCGTGGATTCACAGATCCACTTCCTTTTGCCCTTTTTATTCAGCCACAGTTATGTTTTATTACTACACTTAGAGCCATTCCCTATTTTCTCCCCTCCTTCCCATGTTGCGCTTTACATTCCTAGGAATTATACTAACTCTGCAAAAATGTATGATCTGCAGAGTCCCTTGTTTCTGGACATAAAGACTGGCAACAGCAGGTTAGGTGACATCCTCCCGAAAAACGACCGATAGACAAGTGTTTCACAATTATGATTACCTGCTTGAAATCAGATTTTTCAAAAGTAACTAAGCAAAAAATATAAAAAAATAAGAGGCAAAACAAATTCAAGTCACAAGAGTGTTGTTTACTATTATTTCATTACCAAGAATAAATAATCTTTACAGTTGAGCAAGTTCTTCAAACTAATGAAATAGAGGAAAGAAAGCAAATAAATAACCATTCGCAAACTTAAAGAAGCATAAAATCGTAAACTTGTATTCAGAAAACCCACAAAAAAAATACTAGAGTACAACCAAAAAGATAATTTATAAATAAGAAAAAAAAAAGAATGCATCCTGCTGCTGTTAAAGAACTTGAAATGTCTATAAGAGAACATACTCTGCTCAGTACTGACATTGCAAGACCAGAAAGCTAATACAGGAATTGAATGGAATCACATATATCTACAAGAGACAACACTGGAGTCAAGTCGTTAGAGGCAATTATTTCTTGTGTACTGTTATCACATGCAGCATCAACTCAGACATGCAACTCATGGAGGGTGAAAACAGAAGATTTGCTGTCGAGGTACTGAGCTATAAGGTCCCAAACATTAGAGGATCATGGAACATGCAGGGCCATAGTAGTGTGTCCAAGCCACTGAGGTTTTCCATGGTAGCAAGTGTAATGTGTAGTTGGGCAATGGGCATTCAGGTGAAACAGTCTTGTAACTGGCTGTATAACCAGGTCTACATAACTGTGGACTGTGTCTGGAATGTGTACTACAGGTGTGTGATGCCACCCAGCACCATAATGGGTTCTGGCAGGTAGGGGTGCTGGATGATTCATGCTTCGACATTCTTCAGATTCACACACTTCCAGGCAATTGTCACGCAACTGAGACATGCAAGACAGAGCCAAAACATTTCAGTGAAGAGCATGGATCTCCATTCCTGGCTCAAGAGGTGTGGGTGGCTTGGAAATATTCAGACATCAGCAGTTTACGTTCACTGACTGTAGTGAACAGCCCTGGTATTGTCATCTCTCCTGGAGATTGAATACAATGCAGGCACAGTTGAATGGATTGGATCAATATAGCTTTTCCAGTTACATTGGAGCATGACTGCCATTGTGAAGGAGTTGCTCAATACCATTCTCTGGAGTGAACTATACTCACAGATTGAGGTCAGGTGTTGTAAGACAGTCCCTATAAAGAAACTGTGTTGGTCTTACCATAACCAACAGAATCAACATGGTTTTATACATCTGACATCATGGCCAACACATGCTTTACTGACTAGCATGGACAATCGAACCTGCTTCAGTTCAATGAGCCTATCCTTTTTGTATATTAGAGTTGTGATATTTTTGATATTGTCATAAACCAGCAATGTCATGAAGCATCAGCCAAAAATTCAGTGCATTAAATAAATTCACAGCTAACACCAGTCTGTCCAGCTGGGGACCTTTAAACACATTTAACACATTACCCATGTGCCAATCACTACAACCTGTAATAATTTACATATCTCAGGCAGCTCATTGCCTGGAGAGATTTGCATAGCTCTATATTTGCTCATTCTTGGTGTTGCAATTTTAATGTAGAACAGTGTATTTTTGAATTGTGAAGGGCCAATTCCTACAATTAGGATAATAAGAAAACTTCTGAAATGTCTGCAGGAGTCCCTGGTCAAAAAGGGCACTCCAGCCTTTATCAAATATGGCATCTCGAACATCCAGGAAGCGAGGCATATTACAAAAAACAGGAAGTATGTTAAAAGAAATATGATAATGGTTCAGCTTAAACATATGCCATTTCCACCAGTTTCTTCACTAACCAAAAATTTCTAGTTACTGTAAGTGTGCTTTTACATGCTTATACGGCCAATTCCTTGACTGCTGCCTTGTTCTCAGTGAACGAACCACTGCTTATGACCCTGACCTTAGCTTGTGACCTAGCCCTCTCTTTTTTTTTTTTACTTAAACACCAACTTGACCCTCTACTATGATAACAGTTTGTGCCGCCTGATCTTGGATGCTAAGCAGCTCAGGACTCTATTCCTTTGGTCATTTGCTATACTTGACACAGACCACTTAGTCCACCTCCTGTTTTGTTTGAACAATATAACACGGTTTCTCAAAGCTGGGTGGATTCCTATAATTTTAGAGGATAATTGCATGTACATCATGTGAATATTGAGTAAAATCCAAAAGGAAGATCAGGAAACTGAGGTGTCTCCTACATGGGAACATTTCCCTCTTTGAAATGGCTGCAACTCCTTTTGGGAACAGTCCTGAGAGTAAGAGCCTCAAATACCTTGAATAGAGAAAGGTACAGAATTCACAGAAGAATTTAGGGCCTTAAACCATGCAGGCTCCTGTTCATTCGAAGACAGCCCCAGGAGTAAAGTGGGGGACACAGAGAAAGAAGAACAAAGTAATAGAGAAATCCCTATATATATTACAATACAGTAAAGTAGGATACAAACACACACATTTTCTCTCTCTCTCTCTCTCTCTATATATATATATAGATATATATATATATATATATATATATATATATATATATATAGAGAGAGAGAGAGAGAGAGAGAGAGAGAGAGAGTCAAAAGTACTTATCTACCTTGAAGGGTTAAAATGACATACAAGAAAGTAGAGGATCAATCTCATGCATTCCACATATAGTGAGGAAAGGAAATGGATCAGCATAGAACCGCCAATAGCACCCCCAGATATTGGAGAGGGGGGTTCTGTCCACTGCTATGGTCAGTATGGCCCCTTACACCCTCCGGAGTGCAACCGGTGGAATAGAAAGTTCCTAATACAGTCTATGTACCAATCCAATATGACCACCACGAATGCCCATTCTTAAAGGCATTGCAGCCCCAAAACTAAAGGTACATTAAATACATGTTAAAATACAGAAATTAAATATAGGATAAGGTTGAAAAAAAAAAGAGGGAATAAAATTTAATAAAATGAAAGAAAGTGAATTAGAGCAAGTTCAATTGCTGTAAGACAGAAGACATTTTAATGATATATAAACAAATAAATATAATGAAAATCCCCTATAGTAGAGAAGAGGGATGATGGGACAGAGATGCTCAGAAATTCACAGATTGCTGGTCCAGTCAAAGTACCACAGATAATAAAATGTGGTTGCCAGACACGCCGACCTATGCACTATAAATGCAGGAAAGCTTGTCCTCTTCAGTCTCCTATGTACCATACAACAGTCTGCTCACACCAGATAAGCGAAGCTGAGAGGAGACGGTTGGTAATGCAACACTGGAGGTCATAAATAGGAACTCACCTAATGGTGGATTACATAGCCCCATTCAAAAGAATGAAGGCTAACTAAGACTCTTTGCCTATGTACACTCCATGAAAGCCACTTTTAAACTGGATTAGACTGGCTGGGGTAAAGTGAAGCAGGGAGGGCATCTTGGACTCTGAGAGCCTTTTAAGGGATGTGCCCTTAAAAGGCCTGCAGGAGGATACTTTACACCATGGTTCCTATGTCCGCATAGAAGTTCCCACCTGACTCCTTGATCAGCTATATCGAGAATCTGACTTCTGTATGTCCTGCAAAAATAATCTACTTTACTGTTGTTCAAAAGGTGCAATTCAATAAACTAAAGAGTTGCAAAACTGGAGTAAACTAACGAACGACCCCAAAGGGGAGATATAAAAATGCACAATGATTTAAATGGGGCTTTTAACCTCCAGAAATCTAGAGACAAGAAATGCACTGAAGACCTCTCCAGCATTCAAGTGCCATTTAAAGGGATAATGACTGTTTAAAAAAAAAAAAAAAAAAAAAGCAGCTCCAATTAATCTTTCTAGTATTTGGTCATGGAAAGTGTTATTTCAATACTGCCATAGTTGTAGTTCAAGAGTAATTGAACAATAAAGTATCCCCCTCTCACCCTTTTACTTAGTGCAAGCCAAGTCCCTTCAGATGTGGAATCTGTTCCCTTGACCAGACAGTTCACAGCAAGGGGCAATCTGCTTACTGTGAGCATAAGGAAAACCCTGCCCCTCTTGACAGGTTTAACAGGTTTTTCCTTATGCTCACTGAAGGTTGTCCTTCTCTGCAATCCATCTGGACAATCTTGCTGCTCTGAGGTGAGCAGTGTTACATCAGTAAAAGGGGAGGGAGGGGTATATTTTATCAATCAATTACTCTTGAACTACAACTCTGAAAGTATTGAAATAACACTCTCCATTGCCCGAATACTACGAAGATAAATTGAAGCTGCTTTTTTGTGAAACATTTTACCCCTTTAAATCAAAGGGAACTTGGAAATGTTTTATTTCTCCGCTGGTGCTGTTGGTTTGCTTCACAATTGCGCCTTTGTAGATTATTAAAATCCACCTAAAGTGTAATATATAATAGCGGCTTCTGCTGTAACCCATGACAACACTATTTTCATATTGCATTATATATTTCAAGAGTCCTCACTGATGTACTAATGTGCATACAAAACTTGTAGAGAGTTCTTATTAAAATGACACTCACCAAACATACCCTTCTGTAATGGATGTAATTGCTGAACAGTCTGAAATTATACATGAAGCCACAATAGCTGCATCTTGCTCTACTTCTTGTCATAGTATATGACAGAATAGAGGAGAGATTCTGTCAGTGAAGATGTAATGCTTTTAGAAAGTCAATCAGACATTTGCATCTTCATGCAGATTTATAAGCACTTACACAAAGTAATTTAAAGCTTTAGTGAACAGCTGCCTAATATGTAACAAGAAGCAATATGTTCTGAATATACTGGTAACAATAGTTGTGTTAAATTCTAATTTTAATTTTCTGATTATCTTTTTGGCAACCGAATAATTTGTCGTGTCACGGACATATTCAGGTAGTTGTTGTAGAACAATGGAGCATGACCACTAACGGGGGAATGCAATAAGCTGTGAATGGCTATATTCATTAATGAGCATGCTCCAGATAGATCTGCCACTTAAAGGAATGGTAACCTTTTAGCTTGACTTACAGTATTCTGCAAGAGCATGTGTAGCAAAAATTGCCTGTGCTTATTATTATTTTGTTTTTGTACGGATGTAAGATGTAAAGCTATATATACAATGTTACAAGTCCCCCTGTAGCACTGCTAGAGCTATTTGTTGTACAGATGGCTTTTTTTTTTTTTTTTTTACATTGGTTCACTGTGTTTTTTTTACACTGTATCTTTTTTAGATTGTGGCACAGTCTCTTTTCTCGGTCCCAAACAGAAAAAAAAGGATTACTGTTCCTGTTCATTAAGTTTAGGCCTTAGGTTTGTGGATTCCATGGAAATCTATGTTGCAAACACGTGGACACATATTCTGTAAATCGATATTATTGTATAACGTCCCACCCTCCAATATGTAAGGTAGGTACATTTAATTGATCACTGTTAAAAAGGTCAATCTTTGCTGCAAAGAACAACATTTCTGAAACACTACTTTTTCCACCTCTTCATGAATTCTGGCCTAAAAAGAAGGCTGCTTTGAAATACTGTACTGAGAACACCTGCCCATATTAATAAAAGCAAACCAGACTTATTCTGGAGTAAACAAACTGCTCTATAGTGTACAAATTAACATTCCTGTTAAATTAATTTGGGATTTTAACTCAGTGAATGCTAGATAGTGCAGTGCATTCAAAGAGTTAAAAAGATCTGTTCAATTCATGGGAATCTAGGAATTTTTATTTGTCCCCCTGGTTTACTTCAGAATAACTAAAGTTTACTGGGCCATTTTTCTCATTACTTCACCCTTTGGGTGCCAGAGAGCTATCCAAAGCATTTATAGGTGATATAAAAAAAAAATGTATAAAAAAAAAACAATTTTGGGGGTGATGTGTAGAGACATATCCAAACATTGATACTGGTGTACCAAAAAAAAAAAAAAACTGGAATAATTCTGGGGCAAACTAACTCAACCATAGGGGGCAGATAATGAATTTGTGAATGCTGAGATCTATGATGCACTGGATAACACCCAGGCTTGTTCCATTGTCCACTGATAATGATAGAACCATTCTTACACCATACCTCCCAAGTGTCCCTCTTTTAGACCTAAATCCCTCTGTCCCTCTTTCCCACCCTGATGTCCCTCTTTTTAGGAGATCAGATTGCTTGGTGTGTTTATCACAATGATCTACAGCAAAATAACTCACATTATTGTTTGTTTAACCCCTTAAGGACCGGACATTATGGGACATTTCCGTCCCATAACGTCCGCATAGGGGCACGTTGACGAGCCGGTACACGTGACCTGTCACGTGTATCGGCGCGTCACTATGGGGCTTGAAACAGATCGCTCTGATCTTGGAGCGGTCTATTTCATGCCCCATTTTTACTTACAGCGCTCCCGGTAGAGCGCTGTAAGTAA
Source organism: Rhinophrynus dorsalis (assembly GCA_037306005.1). Taxonomy (NCBI): domain Eukaryota; kingdom Metazoa; phylum Chordata; class Amphibia; order Anura; family Rhinophrynidae; genus Rhinophrynus; species Rhinophrynus dorsalis. The sequence goes on along the minus strand of CM074723.1, from coordinate 343,478,908 downwards.
AAAGTACGTGACGTACCAGGACCGTCAAGGGTCTTTCAAGCAAGTTTACCCTTGACGGTCCTGGTACGTCAAGGGTCCCTAAGGGGTTAAATGTCATTATATGTGTTTATAAATTAGTCTGAGTAAATAAAATATTTTGGTCTTGTTATAAGTCATTTATTAGGTTACTCAAGGAGGTATAAATAGGTCATGAAGTAGCCTAAAAATTCCTGGTAATTCCCCACCCACTAGCCACGCCCCCAGCAAAACCCCCAAAACACAAGTGTCCCTCTTTGGCAATTTGAAATGTTGGGAGGTATGTTACACTGTCTGACACACCAGGTGTGTGTTACACTGTCCACTGGTAACCACAGGAAACAAATATTTATTTTGTATTAAATGGGGGGTTTAACACTTTAAATGCTAGGCAGGAGTCAAATGAATTACTTTTCAATGTGAAGCAGACCTTTCTAGTATTCAAGGGGACAGAAGCCAGAAAACGGAATGGCTGACATACCTAAACTGAGGTTAGGAGAGTTGGAGAAAATGGTGAGCCGCAGGGAATTTCAAACATTTCTCTCTGTGGAGGCCTGCACATTTGTGGCCTGTGGGCAGCATGGGACTGAAATAAGCAATAGTTTGCGACTGAAATGAGCAGAATATGATGAGAATGTCTCTGTCTGTCGTTGGCTACCTCTGATGTTAATCATCCTCAGAGATGCAGTTGGTTTACCCCAGAATTGTTTCTTTGTTGCCCTAATTGTCTCTATTACACAAACCTTTTGAGCTGGTGCAGTAAATAATGTGTAGTGGTGCATGCAGCAAAACCAGGGTAGAAAGTAGGGGTGGGCGAAAATTGTTGCCATGTTCCCGTGGGAAATTTTGTGAAAACCATGTTGTTATCCGCATTTTCGTGTGAAAATCTGCTTTAAAACTACCGGTTAAAATTTTCGCACCTTTAGCCCATTGGCCAAAATCTCTCGCCATTTTTTCAATGGCTAAAAAGTTTCATTGACTTACATTGTTTTCATACTTCCGCTATAAAAACAGGACGTTTTCACTGAAGGCAGACACAATAGATGCAGCTAGAGAACGAGATAGACATACTATGCTGTTCTCTTGTGATATTTAGCAAAAATTGATGCAGGAGAGGCTCATAGTGACTCCTATCACTATAAGCAGCAAAAAGAGGAACTGGAAGGACCCTTATTATGTGTCCACGGAGTCTGAGGAGGAATAGAAAGTGACTAGCGGTACTCATTTAATAAGAAGGGAGGGAGAAAAGGGAATGGGAAGGAAAGGAGAAAAAGGAAGGAAGGGACAAAAAGTGAATGGGAAGGAATGGAGAAAAGGATAGTGAGAGCAGGACAGGTCATCTGCCTGTGCCTGCTTCAAGGTGTGCTTCCCCTGCTGCCAGTGCCACCATTTCTGATCCTGCAGCCACTAGTGTTGTACCTGTTGCCAGACGTGCTGCCCCTGCTGCCAGTGCCACCATTTCTGATCCTGCAGCCACTAGTGTTGTACCTGTTGCTTGTACTGAACCTACTGCCAGTGCTGAACCTGCTGCTAGTACTGAACCTGCTGCTAGTACTGAACCTGCTGCCAGTGCTGAACCTGAATGAATTTGTTTATTTATATAGCACCACAAGTGTATGCAGTGGTTTACAATTTAAGGGTTTAAACAATACAGGGTTACAGGTGCTTTGTAGAGTGAAACATTGGGTGTGAAGTCCCTGCCCGAAAGCTTCCAATCTAAAGTGGATGTTGTTGATTACCCCCAAGTGCCAAGTGTGACAACAAGGGACCCTAAATCACACTTCCCAAGCAGTCCTGCCACTGCTAGTACTACTGTTACTAAGGTCCAGCAGCTTGTTAGCCTTAGGAGTGAAGGAGGGGGTAATCAACAATATCCTGATATTACTAGTGACTGTGAGACTGAGGAGGAAGACTCTGTGGCTGAATTTGATGTGGTTGGTGTTAGTAGTAGCAGTAATGATGAAGCAGCCGGAGTGGTAGGGGAAACATTTTACAGCATCCAGACTAGTGGTCAAGGGAGCCAACACCATTCTCCTGACCCTGGGACTGGGAGTCCTCCCCTTCTCTTCACTACAGTTTCCAGGTGGAACATGAACCTGAAGAGGCCAGAACTGGTGTTGGGGGGAGGAGAGCAGGTTGAAACTTAGTACCACCACCACCAGCAGGAGCACAGATCAGCTGCCTGTGCCTCCTGCTATTTCTGCTAGTGCTAGTCTGCCTTCTTCTTCAGGTCAAAAGGCAATGGCAAGTGTGACATTAGGGGACCCTCTGTCACTTTGCTCATCACCTCCTCCAAGCAGCAGTGAGATGTCTGGAATAGAGCAGCAGCAGCAACAACAGCATGTAGGTACTAGTGGTGGTGGTGGTGATGATGCTGGAGAATCTGGGGCGGAAGAGACATTGATGGTCTTTTTAGCAGAAACTGAGAAGGAATGGGAGACAGGAATGAGGATGGGCATCCCACCACCACTAGCAAGGACATGTTGGAATTAGAGGAATTTGCAACTGCTCTAATTCCTTCTGATGGGGAGATGCAAGCGCAGCAGGATGCTGAGGAGCAGGTCAGTGTGCCACAGACCACCGTGGACACAGTGGGTATGGGGTCAACAAGCAATGCAGGACTAGGACAGGTTCCACTTGTCAGCAGTAGCAATACTCCTGGATCCTAGTTGCAGTGCTGACACTGAGGCAGTAGCAGCAACAGCAGCAACATTATCCGCTACCACAGACAATGAAGGGAAATGTGGAGGACAAGAAGAAAGAGGCCGTTCTTCTTCACCTTTCCCCTTCCCTCTGAAGTCATCATGGGTGTGGGACTATTTTTCTGTTGGGGCAGGCACAGTACAGTCATCAGGAACAGCACTGTGCACAATTTGTGACAAGTCAGTGAAAAGAGGAAAGGAGGGAACACACCTTGGCACAAGAGGCCTCATATCACACATGAAACACAGACACCATGACATTTACTCCAAACATGTTAAAGCCAAACACCCACCACAGAAATCAAGCACCGCTTTTGTGTTCCCTGACTCACCAGAAAGGCAACATGAGGTGAGGCGGAGATCAAAGAGGAGGAGGAATAGAACAACCCAGGCAGAGACTGGAGGTTCCAGGACTAATGAAACAACTAGCTCACCATAACCTTCTGGGGTAACTACATCTTCTGCCTCCTCCACGTTCATTATCTCCCCCAGCCAAATGATAGCCACTCTGTTGATGTAAGGATGTGGCAGTTTGTCTCTACCCATTGCACACTGTGTGGTGCACTGACCACACATGCCGGTGTGGTGGAGAAAAATCGCAATCAGTGCATCAAGCGGCATCTGAGGAGATTCCATGCTACAGAATATGCTAAGATGGTGGCAGGGAGGGTTCATCATTACTATTAAACTGTCAGCAAGTTGTCATGTGTCCTTAGCTGGTGTGGAAAAGGAGTACAGTGACAGCAGCAGTACTTGGTTTCGGGTGTCATGGTGTTTGGATACAGTTGTGCCCCCAGATGTTATTTACTACACACATACTGTGCACATTGCAGTTGCTGAGGAGACCCACTGATCCTGCTCTCAAGGGAAAAAATATATTCTAACAACACACACATGATGATTTTGGAGGAGGGGCAGGTGGAGAAAATTTAATAGCCAACTTGCTCTTTACTCCACAAATACTGGGGGCTATTTATTCTTCTGCTACTGCCTCAGGTGCATCACTGGAGCCAGTCGTGGCAAGTGGAACCTTCATCATCCATCCTCCCTGTTACTGCTATTGTTGATCCCATTCCGTTTCAGCTGCCTAATCATCCTGCTGCTTAAACAACTCAGCAGCAGCAGTACGAACAGCAGGTGCACATGACCTGCTGGCATTAGGCCAGTAGGGCATTTTTATTTTTTTTCTCAGGGCTTGTGTTTTAAATAAATAAATAAAAACTAGTCCTACAAAAAAATAAACATTTTTTAGGGGGTTTGTTTCTAACAAGTTTAAGTCCTACAAATCAATGTTTCCTTAGGGCTTGTGCCAAACAAGCTTAAGTCCTACAAATCAATGTTTCTTCAGGGCTTGGGCATCTAATAAGTCAGTCCTACAAAGGCCTCTAAAAACAAATCAAACAAATCATCCTCTACAAAATACTCTATTAAGTCAAGTATCACTCCACCCCAGTGGCAGCTTATGTCAGAGGGTACCTGTCTCTGTCACTTTAAATACAAATGTCTTATTTTATTGATTTATTTCTTTATTAACAGAAATAACAGTCAAGAAAGCCCCCAAAACAAATTCCTTGTTCAAATTATTCATTCATTCGCCAACGCAGGCACCCTCCTCAGACCCCTTTATACCATGTCTTATGGTTTTTATTTTATTTTATTTAGGATTTCTTTTTTATTAAGTGCCCCCAAATCCCAGTAAACAACCCCCCAAAAACATTCCCTGTTCAACTGATTCTTTCCCCACACCGCACCAACACAGGCACCCTCATGCCCCTTTTATACAATGCCTTTGGGAAATAAAATATTATTTGTAATGTGTTGTGTGTAACTTCTATGTTCCCACTGATTTCAATGTACGTCTGTACAGTAGATTTTTCCCAACTTCCTTTAGTTCTGGACCTTGTAAAAAAGAATGGGGTTGCCATCCTTATTCATAAAACTTTAGCTTTTCAACATCTTCTCACTAAATCTGATAGAGACGCTAGGTATCTTTTTTTATCAAGCGCACCATAAATGGTTCACTCTACACCTTTGCTACTTTATATGCACCTAATACCCACCAAACCTCCTTTATCTTAGACACTCTTGAAATCTTATCTCAATTTCATTAGTTCTTCATCCTTCCGCTAGTCCCATCAGCAGACTGTTCAACGGGTACTACATCTTATTTCCAATCAGTGGTTTCCGTTTTGCTAAACTTTTACACTCATTTCGCCTTGGAAATTCCTGGTGCCTTCTAAATCCCACAGCTATGGATTACTCGCACTCCCACAATCTGTATTCCAGAATCAATTTCATTTTCATCAGCCACTCTTCGATACCTTATCTTACAGAAGCCAAGATCGGTAACATCACATGGTCTGACCATGCCCTGTCACTGTATCTCTCAGGAGGAGCCTACCTGCTAAATCTTTTGACCTGTAGAGACTATAAGAGTATCTATTACAACACCCTGCTTCTGTTGCACACTTATCAGACACTCTACACCATTATATTGATGAAAATTGTACAGGCAAGACCTCTCCTCTCATAGTGTGGGAGGCACATAAAAGTGTGGTCCGCTGGGAAATTATTAAACTGGCCTCAATCAGGAAGAGAGACTTTCAAAGAAATAAATACTTTACATTCAGAAATACAGTGACTAGAAACGGTTCATAAAGTGTCACAAGCGGTTGCCTCCCTGAAAACCCTTACTTCTCTCTGTTCTCAGTTGACTTCCCTTTTACAATCAAAGGTGGAGCGTCCTTTCTGAGAATTAAGCAAAACCATTCTGAACATGGCAAAAAGCCAGGACGCTTACTAGCAAGACAACTAAGGGCTCATCTCCAGGCCCATTACTTATCTTCCATTAAAAAAGCAGATGGCTCTCTTGTCCATTCATCTTCTGACATAGCTGCATCCTTCAGGACTTTTTACTCTGCCCTTTATAACATCTCCGCTTCTTCTCCTCCGGCCGTGAATCATCCTCACTTGGTGGACCAATACCCGGAATCAGCAAATCTCCGTCGTATCAGTGCGGAGGCCTCTCCTTCTTTAGAATTCCCTATTATGGTGCAGGAAATCTTACAGTTTATTCGAGCCCTACCTGTGGGTAATAAAACTTTTCTCACCATTCTGATGCCTATGCTAAAGAAAGCTCTCTCTTCCTTGTCAGATACTATAGCATCCCATCCCCCTACAGCTGAAGCCCACATTACTGTCTTGCCAAAACCAGGGAAAGATACACAACAGTGCCAAAACTACCGACCTATCTCTCTCTTAAATCTGGCTTTGAATATTTATGCGAAAATTCTTGCAAATAGGCTGACAATGTACTTACATTCCCTTATACACCTAAACCAAGTCTGTTTTACCCCACAAAGAGAGGCTCATGACAACATGCACAAGCTGATAAATATTATTCATCATATTGAGTCCAAGAAAATCCCGGCGATTCTCCTGACTGTAAATGCAGAGAAAGCATTTGATTGCATGAACTGACACTTTTTGATCAGAACTTTAGATAATTTGGTTTTGGACACAAATTTCTGTCATACATCCGAGCCTTATATTTAAACCCCACTGCTTAGGTAGAAGTCAACGGCCTTCTCTCCCACAGCTTTCCCATCTCGAATGGCACCCGCCAGGGGTGTCCTCTCTCGCCTCTTCTATTCATTCTTACAACGGAAGCACTAGCTCAACATATCCGTCACAACCCCAAAATAGAAGGCATTCACATGCCATCCATACCTACTCCCTCCAAACTGTCCATATTTGCGGACAATATTCTCCTATCCACATCCAACCCATCCATAGCCATTCCTGCTTTTTTAGACGAACGTCATGCTTTCTCAGTTGTTTCCAACTTCAAAATCAATGCAAAATCATACACCCTTGCCTTTAACCTTCCGGACACCCTCTTCCATGATCTGACTACCTCTCATTCTTTTCAGTGGTCTAAGAAGTCAATTGAATATCTTGGAGTTACGTTGACTCCCATGATCTCACAATTATTCTCGCCAAACTATTCTCAATTGCTCCGTCAAATCCAGGCTGATCTTAATAGATGGAAATCTTTATTTGAAACATGGATTGGGAAGATAAATACCTTTAAAATGAACATTCAACCAAGATTTCTATATTTATTCAGACAATCCCAATTAAATTGCCCTCCAGCTTCTTTTTGAAAGTCAATACAATTATCACTTTATCTACAGCAACATGAAATCCAGAGTTGGGGTTTCTACATTACGTAGACACTATACTGCAGGGGTTTGGGGCTCCCAGATCTCAGCCGTTATCAAGCCACACTTCTGTCATCAATTCCAGACTGGTAGTTTAATCTTGCGCATAAATATTGGGTCCCTATGGAACGTCAGTATGAGGACTCCTTCGACCCTTCACATGAAGCATTGTTACCAAAATATGCAACACTAAATCCTCTCTTTCTATCTCCAATTGTGCAAAATATTCTCCAGTGCTGGTCAAATCTATCTGGCACTCCTAGTTTGATAACTTTTTTTTCTCCATGCTCCCCTTTATTCCTTAAAGGGATAGTAATACTTTTATTTTCTGTTGGGGCAGGCACAGTATAGTCATCAGCAACAGCATTTTATCTTTATTTTATTTTGTAGGCATTAAAAAAACATGAAGAACGATATAAGTCTTATCTCTCAAACCTTTATGGTTTAAGAGATATTCACAAACAAAGTTTCCCCCTCCTGCCCCTTTTTCCTAGTGTAAGCCATCTCTTCTCAGATGTGAATCTGGTTGTAAGACCAGACAGATAACAGCAGGGGACAATCTTCTTTGAATGAAAACAATGAAAGCCCTTCCCCCCTTGACAAGTTTTTCAGCTTTTTCCCTTATCTTAATTGAAGATTGTCCCTCTCTGCAGTCTACTCGGACTCCTCCCTTCTGATCTGGCTGAACGGGGGGGGGGGGGGTACTTTGTTTGTGAATATCTCTTAAACCATAAAGGTTTGAGAGATAAGACTTATATCATTCTTCATTTTTTTTAATGCCTACAAAATAAAATAAAGATAAAATGAAGTATTACTATCCCTTTAACTGAAACTCACCTATTACACTTCTCAAATGCCAAATTCCATCATGGACAAAAGGTGGAGACCGTTTCATAAATGACATATACACTAATGGGACCAAAAAAGCTTTTCATACCCTTCAGGAGGAACTGAACCTTCATCCACGAGACATTTGGCAGTATCTAAGAATCAAGGGCCTATTATCTTCCAGTGGCATATACCCCAAACTCAACCTTACTACGTTTCCTTTTGAGGACCTCTTATCCAACCAATCTAGAAACATAACATTTTTGGGCACCATCTATAAAATTATTTTGGATTCTGACTCAGTCTCCAAACCAGCATATTCTAAAGCATGGGAAACAGATTTAGGACAGCTTTTAACAGTGGAAGACTGGAGAAGCATTTGGTGTCAGCTCAAGTAGTTGAAATGAACTACAAATTGCTCTTCAGGTGGTATTACACTCTGTGTAAGTTGCACAGGATTGATTAACATATTTCAAAATTATGTTCGAGGTGTACTTCTGGCCCGGGGAACTTGTTACACATATAGTAGACTTGCCCAAAGATATCTGACTTCTGGACTGATTGTCTACGGCATATTGAAGGGGTGGCTCTCCTTAGGGATCCCTGGCAAATTTTGTTATATAAAGGTTTACCTTCTTTGCCTACTGCTAAAAAACTCTCTCTCTACATAATGTTAAGTGTGGTGAAAGCTATGATCCCTCTCCATTGGAAGTCAGATTCCCCTCCATCAGTAAGTGCTTGGCTAGTAAGAGTTGATAAACACATGATTTTTACCAAAATGGCCTGGACTTGCAAAAACCTTGACCTAACTCAATTCAACCATTTACTGACGTCCCTGCTGGCTCGAACCCCTTAGTTGATATCTTTTTCTTCATTCCCTTTTCCGTGACTATGGTACTTCTTGGCTGCATTCCAAGTTCGCGTCTGATCCCTTATATCTATCTCTCTCCTCCTTCCCTCCCTCTCATCCGTCGTCCTCTCTCCTACTTCTCATTCCTCCTTTTCCATACTTTTCTTTTTCTTTCCTACTCTTCTCTCCCTCTCCTTATATAAATCTCTGGGTCTTTCATGGAACCAAATTTCCTACAAAGGAGATGATAATGCAGATGATATACTGGATTTAAGTTTCATATATGGTAATGTTTGAATTTTTCCTCTTTTTCATGTAACTTATGTACCTTATACAAGATTATATTTTCGTAATTTTACTGTACTTTCTGTGAAGACCATTAATAAAAAAACTATTTAAAGTAAAAGGAGGATTCTGGTGAACTAACGCTAAATTCAAATCCATGGTGAAGTGTAATCCCTAAAGGCAGGGTAGGCATGAACACCCCCTGAAAGAAGATCTTGACATCAGGAAGAAATGCGATGTGCTTCTGAAAAAGAATGGAGAGAGCCAAGATCCAACACTTGATAGAACTCAGGCCAGAATCATAGGAAGGTCGAAATGGCATGGGGCAGTGCAACTATCAAAGCATCACTGGTAGTATAAGGAACAAATTCTATGCTAGGCCTCAAACAAAGCCAGCTTCCTAGTTTAGAGCATACTAAAATTGGCACAGGTCCACAAAGACACCTGTGAACTGGTCAATCCAGCTCCAGGGAAGCCAGTTAATGGGAACCTGACTAACGGGGGATTATACAGCCCCATAGTCTAAGAACAATAATAAAAGTCTAACTAAAAGAGCATTGGCCAATTCACCCTTTCGTGAGGCCAGGTCACTTGAAACTGAGGAGACAGGGTAAAACTGTACATAAAAGAGGGGAGTCTCCACTTCTGCCTTTTATGAAGTGCCCTGCCTTTCGTAGCAGGGGAACTTTACCCCACAGTTCCTGTGTGTCACATTGGACATGAGAGAAAGATAATTCACGCTTCAGCCACGCAAATTAGTTGAAGCCCTTTTTTATTGTGCTTAGGTGTGACCTAGAGGCAAACTTCAACAGAGATCACTGTACAAATGAAACTGCAAATATAATGCAGATATCCCAGACTGCTGTATAAAGGACAACGCCTACTAAATATATATGTTAAAAAATTTAAGACCCATCTATTCCTAGGGCAACTCCAGTCCTTAAGTGCAGCTAACAGTGCATGTTGTCAGAGGGAGTATATGTGGCTCAATCAGTGCCTCAGGTCTCTTTAATTTATCCACCTGTAAAAAGCATGGATATCCTAAAAACATGCATCACTGTGGAACTTGAGCACCAACATTGCCTACCTGTCCTAGGGTAGCATTCAACTTTAAGCTCACCTGGCAGATCACTGAAGAGTAATTAAAGCAGGAGTGGACAACTGGGGACCTCCAACTGTGGAGAATTATAGTTCCCATCATGCCTAGCTAGCCAATGGCTGGCTGGGGATTATAGGAGATGTAGTCCCCCTTAGCATGAGGGCCTCAGGTTGCCCAAGCATAGAATAGACTCAGTGATTAACCTGTTAGTTACCAGACCTTCAAACATAGATGGATCAATTACAGAGCAAGACTGTTAGTCCCAACTGTCAATGAACAGCCAATCTCCTCAAAATAAGTAATTCAAGGTCCAAACAGCAAGACATTAGCTTTATTATGCTAGCAACTTAATTATAAATAAGCCCCAATGTAAATTTTAGTCTCTGACAATACTATTATTTGAAGTTGTTATGGATATGAAATATTATGCAAGCTGATTACAGTCGTAATTGTGGCTTGAAGCAAGGTCACTTCTGACATGAGCCTTGTTCTTGTAAGACAAACTATAAAAAAGGGGTTCTGAAAATTAATGGTCTGTGGATACCATACTATTCTTAGTTCTATGGTCTTCTGCCCTATTCTAATAATAATAATTTTCCTAATAGCACCCCAGGATGATGAATTAATTAAAGTAACTGTTATTAGAGTGCCAAAATTTATAAAAGCTTGAGCTTTACGTACAACTCCACACAAGTCGACCCCCTACATTTCTTCATTTCATCCCTGTGTGGGGAAAGCTAAAATTCAGTTCAGTATAATGTAAAAGTCATGCCTCATTACCTATTGGACATCTTCTCATTTCTTGGTCATAAATCCTATTACCTTGTATTACAAACTGCCATAAAAATCACAGATAAAATATAATTTATGCTCAGTGTACAGAAGCTAATGTTTCTGCACTCCAGAGATGCAGAATACCAGAAAATGAGAAAATATGTATGCGAAACCTGAAGCTATTTACAGTGAGCATGTTTAGCATAATAAACATACGGCGTTATGCACAAAAGAAAAGTTGAAGAACTCAGGAGAAGCCCAACTGCACTGTAGGGGTCAAGTAAAAATTCTCCAAATTCTCTTTGATTTAAATGGTGCTTTTAACCCACTAAAAGCTAGAGAGGGCTACAACGCATTGCAAAGCCCATCTTTGTAGAAGTGCCACATTTTGTCCTCTCAAGTACTATAATAGTTGAAGAGCCGCAGGTTGCTCTCCCTGTACTATAATAGCTGGAGAGAAACAAGTTGCTCACCATTGTACTGTAATAACTGAGGATTCACAGGATGCCCATCACTGAACTATAATAAATGACAAGCCACAGGTTGTCCTTGCCCAATACTATAATAACCAATGTGTCACAAGTTGCTGTTATATGTATTTAAAATCTGGAAAGTGAAGGGATGAGTAATTGCCTCTCTGTCCTGTCAAAATGCTGAATATTTCCAATTACATTATTGGGCCATATAGGTTCTATGGAGCACTGGGACTAGCTAGCTGCTTACGCACAAACCGACAGCAGTCGCGTGATTACAAAGTAATGCTGCACTGGGCTCTCTCTCCTCTTTTCTGCGTGCAAAATGACAGGTCGAAGCAGAGCACGCAGAGAAGGGGAGAGATAACTCGGCACAGTGTAAGTCAAATCTGATATTGTTGTCAAAGAATTTATTGCAGCTTATAGCAAACATTTTCTGCTTGGTAAGAAGAGTGCTCAATAGTCCTGGAACAACAGAAATGGAGAATGGGAGAGAGAGCCTGGCGCAGAGCTCAGCAAAACTGGACATCCCTCTGAGTTGAAGGGTTGAAGTGACGTTTAATGCCGCGATATGAGAATCTCGTGCTTTTGATGCAGGACAAGATTCTCATGTTGCCCTTTTCATCACAGCGACATGGTTAATGCTTCGTGTAGTTGCACGCTCTTTTGTGTGCAACATTTTTAAAGTGAACCCAAGGGGTATGCTTCACAATGCACTGGAGACCTCTCTAGCATTCAAGGGGTTAAAACCCCAATTTAATTGAAGAGGAATATTTATATGTCCCTATGGTGCAGTTGGTGTAGTCCATAATAACCCCATTTTACTTTTGTAAGTATGGACCACAGGCTGGAGAAAAATGGAGTTATTTGGTGTAAACCAACTGCACCATTGGGGACAAATATAATTTCTAAATTCCCATGCACTTGAATAGAGCTTTTTTTTAACCCCTTGAATGTAGAGAAGTCACCATTGCTTTGCTTCACAATGCACTGAAGACCTCTGTAGCATTCAAGGACTTAAAAGCCTAATTTACTTTAATGGAATTTCTCTCCCTCCACCCTATGGTGCAGTTGGTTTACTTCGGAATAACTACAGTTTTAAAAAATATGGATCCTTACTCTTGGCACTACCATGAACCTTAAAAATGCACAGTTCAAGTTCTTACTCTGTTCAGTATTTCTTCTTGTCTGGTAATTTCAGCTGGTCTAATCTTTCTCCTGCCAATATCATCCTTTAAAGCGTAACTACCACCATAGTTAAAGTCGCCCTGCAATAATTAGGCAGGTAGCGACTAGCTTAATAATACCTCTCGGAACGAGTCTATTCTAAAGAAATCCTTAATCTTCCGAGACTGATGGCCAGGTTAGTGCAGTCTGTGTGCCTGCTCCATCAGTGCCTTCCGGTGCCTTTCAGCACAGTGCAGTGCTTTTAAAATGGAGACTGGGACTGACAACGCAGGCGCACAGACAAGATGTCTGCACTGATGCCTGGCTTCCGATCTCAGAAGATTAAGGATTTCTTTTGAATCGGCTCGTTCAAAGATGCAAGATAACTATTATTAAGCTAGTTGCCATCTGCCTAATTATTTCAGGGTGACTAACTATGGTGGAAGTTCCACTTGGACCCTCTGAGCAACAGGGGGGTATCCAATGCATTGGAAAACAAGGTGCAGGATACTCCTTGGGAACTCAGACAACTTCTCCATAGATGATATCCTCTGAAGGAAATGTCAAGTAGCAACATGAGCAGTGATGCAAATAACAGCACCAGAGAAGAAGGATGGATTGAGAACAAGGGGCCATATTTAATGAGGTAAATAAATGCAATTTTGGAGGAAGGTCTCCAATGTAGTGCTTTAAAGTATGTTAGAAACCTCTAGGATTCAAGAAGTTAAAAGCCCTGTTCAAGTCAATGGAAATTTTGGCAATTTTTATTTGACTGCTGTGGTACAGTTGCTCCAGAACTGCAACTCTTTAGCTTAGTGAATACTGCCCGAGGACTCTCCCCATCACCATATAAAGTAAAATAAGTTAAATTACACAGTTATTCAACCATTTCAGTGCCTGGCACATACAGAATATGTCCGCAAAAAGTGTTGTCCCGTAGGCTTCAGGTGTATTCTGTACGTGCTTTGCTGGGTGTGTCTGTTACATTTCACGCCCTCCTATAGTTTTATTTATTTCCCCCCCGGAAAGTTCAGGTTATGTGGAGGCACACCACTGATTGTCCATCACTATCAGCTGAGCGATCAATCTGTCAATAGCTGGTGATGATGGAATCAGGAGGGTACTGATTCCCATCAAATTGGGTCAAGTTTAAGGGGGAGCATGTGTGCTAGAGGGGTGTCCAACACATGTGCACAGATCTTCAATGTCTACTTCCCCAGCCTTATTCAATTGTCCACTGGGAGCCATAGAGCTCCATACACAGTCTGACATCCCAGCTTTGTTCCACTGCTCACTATTAGCCATAGACTTACACAATGTCTGATTCATTTGGCTTGTTACATTATCCACTGGTAGTCACAGAACCTGACATAATCCTTCTATATCCCCAGCCGTGACACCCTGGAATTCACCGAGACATACATATAGTGTGCTTCCACAGCCTTGTCCCACTGGTAATCAAAAAACCACATATGCACTTTTTCTCATCTCAGCTTTGTTCCACTATCCACTGCATTGGTAGTCACAGAACTACACATACACTGTCTGACCTTGTTCCACTGTCCAACTGATAGATATAAACCACACATATACTGCCTGCTCCCCCAGCCTTCTTCTACTGGTAGACACAGAACCACCCATACACTTTCTGACACACAAGCCTTGTGCCGCTGGTGGTCCCTAGCCTTGTTATACTGGTAGTTATGCTTCTGACACCTCCTACAGAATGTCAACCCATACCAATGGGGCACCCCTTTCCTGAGTTGCAGGTACAGAATATACTGGGAAATTCCACGGCTTTGAAAGATCTTAGCATGATTACATGACTGGAATGTAAAAAAGTATGTGCTACTCCACATTCTGGAAACTACTGGGCATAGTATTCTAAGAGTAGAATGGCAAGTGACCCTTCATTTAATGCTGGTTGCCTGCTTTACAAAATGCTATGCCATCTATATGTTTTCTTTAGATTTGTAATGGTTAACCATTTTAGTGTAAGCAGTTAATTTCAAAGTACAAAAGTGTCAGGCTTAGAGTTCCTGGTACCCCATACTGTATGGCCTTGAATACAGTAGAACATTCCATTACTTAAAAAAAAAAAAAAAAATTGTATCTTTGATGTGGTGGATATCTAATTTTTCCTATTACATCACCTTATGGAAATATCTGTGCACACCAACCTAGGGGTAGAGATGCAAACAACCCTCATTTGATGCAGAAGAATGTTTCTATGCAAAATGGTATGCCTCACATACCTTCCCTTCATATCTGTGATGGTTATGAACATTTAAAGCAGACAGCCAATTTAAAAACAAATAATACAGGTGTAGTTTAGATCTCCTGGCCTTAACCCTTTGAGTGCCAGAGGGGTGACCAATGCATTGCTTTGCAGTTCAGTGCCCCCTCTGGCACTCAAAGGATTAATCACTGTCAAATTTCAGGTTTCTATTATGCATTGGTTAAAATGGAAGGGAGCCATGTTGTCACTATCCACATATCTATCTTCAAGGTCTAAGGTACAGGAGTGAGCTGTCACTGCTGACATCACTCCAGTTCAGAAGGTCATTGCGATCCTCTGCATTTCAGCGAGTTAACTTTAAAGTGCATAGAGACGATTGAAGACGTTAAGGGGTGAAAAGCAAGGAGAAATTACTCCTAAACCAAGCACAATAGAGACAATCTACCTCTCTGCTCATAACTTGTATTAGCACTGAGCATGTACTAAGCAAAGGCTGTCCACGTTCATTCCTCAAGGGCCATGCTTAAGCACAGGTGAATCAAAATGAATGAGCCACTGATTAACTCACCTGTGCTTGATAAGGAAAATCTTTAAATCATGGCCTGTTGGTGGCCCATGAGGACTGAACATGGACAGCTCAGTACTAATCCAAAACATGTTTATTAGCAATACATAGGGCCGTATGTTCAAAGGGATAACGACATAAAATTGTCATATGAAAAACAAAAATAAGTCCTTGAATGACATATTTTCTATAGAGTATATGACAAAAAAATAGTAATGTCCGTTGTGTACGACACAACTCCAGAATTGACTGGCAAAGGGGCGTGACTAAACTATTCTCCAGTGTCGTATAGAGGAAAAGAAAATTTGTCGTAACTAACGACAAAAAAATGTCTTTCAAAAGACAAAATTTGTACGTTAAGAAAAAAGTGGAGGGAATGTGTTCTGAAAGTGAGAATTTTTGTCTTTAGTTAAGACATTTTTGTCGTTAGTTAAGACATTTTTAAAGACATTTTTGTCTTTAGTTAAGACTTTTTTTGTTGTTCCATAGGACAATTTCAGTCAGGGCAAACAACATATTTCCAATCACAATCGACACTCTTTGAAAATATTAATTATCCCAATGACACTGTACTTTGAAAAGTCGTCACAAACGACAAAAGCTATTTTGCAACGTCTTTGAACATATGGCCCATAGTCTCAAAACCTGTATTACCAGTCCATGATCTGAACACAGAAGTGGAGAGAGGACTCACCTTACCCTTTGAGAACTGCCAAGGGTTCAGGTGAATGACTTGGTAATTACTGCATTTTGACAATTTGGGTAAGGTAAAAATCAGCTTTATTGAATAAATAAACAACAGAGACACCCTTCACAGGTCCAGACCCAGACAGTAACCGGGCACTTCTAGATCTGACACAGGTCAGGGTACAAAAGCAACAAGTAAAACACAGATAAATGCAATAGCAGTAGACTGGAAATGGAACTGGTCCTCAACAGTACCAACAAGGAAGTGGCCCACAAGTGGAGGTAGGTACTGCAGGGCAAAATCCCCAATGGAACAGGGAACAAGAGCAAGGCAACAGGAGCCCTGAGATGAGGCCCGACTCAGGAAACAGGTAGCACAGAGGCTGACCCTAGATCGTCTAGGTAGGAAACTAGACAACCTGGCAACAGAACTTGCCCAAAAGTCCAGGCTGGCAATAGGTAAGGTGACAGGCGCAGACTCACACACTTAGAGGTTTATGCCCATAGGCAACAAGGACAGGCACAGGCTCTTGCTCTCAGAGTATAAGCCCTGAGGTACACAGTCAGGCACAGGCTTATCTCTAGATATATAAGCCCTGAGGCTTACACGGTCGGGCACAGACTTATCTCTCTTATACGGTATATGCCCGGAGGCAATATGAACAAGCACAGGCTATACGGCACTAGCAACCAGGAAGCCGCAGAGAAGGCACAGGCTGTATAAATAGTGCAACTGGAGGCAACAGTGGAGGCACACACTTACTCTCGGAAGAGGAGACTAACAGCAACACTGTCAGGCACAGAGAACGGTAAACACTAGAAACTAGCGAGTCAGTGAGCCGTGAGCAACTCTGCCAGCGGATACAGAGTAACACAGAGAGAGGTAAGCACAGCCTAGTTCGGTACACAGAAAGCGGTAGTCAGCCAAAGCCTGTATCGGTACACAGAGAGCGGTAGTCAGTCAATGCCTGGATCGGTACACAGAGAGTGGTAGTCAGCCAAAGCCTGGATCGGTACACAGAAAGCAGTAGTCAGGCACAAGCTGAATTGGTACACAGATATCGATAGTCAGGCAAGGGTCGTCAACGGAATAGGCAGTGAAGACAGGAGCAAGGTCAGGCAAAACCGGATCATACACTGAACAGGATACACAGCAACAAACGTCTGGTCAGGAACACCACGAAAGGGCACCCAAGGTAGTGAGAACAGAATTTAAAAAGGCAAGTGCTGGGCGGAGTAGAGCCCAGTGTCCAATAAGAATCAGCAAGCACCGACAGGAAGTAGCAATGTCGACAGACAAGAAATCACGGCACCATGATACAAGGTCACGTTTTCTAAAAGTCACTTTTTTCTAGAAGTCTGCAATGCTGTATATTAATTTTGTGTTTCTGAGCCTTTATCTCTACCACTCAGTCCTTATTTGTGAAAATGGTCATAGGTTCTCATCAATAGACACAATTTGCTATATAGCCTTCTTAGTTCCAGAGAAGGTCAATTCTTGTCCACATAAACAATTTGGTTGTGTAACCCCTGTTGTACCCAAAGTTTTTGTGTGATATCCAGAAAGAATTATTTGCAATTCTAGGGCAAACCAAATGCACCATAGGTGACAATATATTTCCCAACACAAAGATACTTTTGCTGCTCTCCTACTATATTCTGCCAATGTGACTTAACTCACCACTTTTGAATGACAGCCATATCCTGTTATTTGGGTGGATCTGTCAAGTAATTCAAATGTATTTACCCCTCTTCAGACAGGTGTTGTCCCACTTAGCTCCCTGGACCTAGATTTAATTGGTGCTTGGTCAAAAGAATCTGCCTGCAGCCCAATCGAACAAGGCAAGACAGCACCCAGCAGTAAAAAGCAATTTGTTGATTCCAAGTACATCATAATAGAGGTAACCAAAGGAGTGGAAGCAGGTGGTCACATACAATTAGGGTAAGGTGGGAGGGTGGTGTTTATGCACAAAGTGCAAAAGTGACTCCCCACCTCAATTATCACCCCATGATACTACATTGATTACCTTTGTCATGATCCATTTGGAATAAAAAAAAAAAAAAAAAAATCACTTATTTTTCCTGCTGGGGCTACCTTTCCTTTTGTTCAACTGACAAACATTCCCATTGATTTAAATAAACCTTTTAACCATTTGAATGCTTGAGAGTTCTCCCAACACATTCTGAAGCAATGCATTAGAGACCTCTCTGATGTTTAACCCTTTGAGTGCCAGAGGGGTACGCAACGCAATGCGTTGTGTACCCCTCTGGCACTCAAAGGATTAAGGGGTTGAAAGCCACATAAAAGGAGAGGGCTCCACTGGTTTGCTCCAGAGTTGCTACTATCTGACTTTGTGAATACAACTCTTGTTTCCTAACACTTTCGATGGAGAATAGAGGTTACAGTTCTTGAGCTGTATATTGTTATTTAGGCCGAAAGATAGGACAATGAATACTAAATGCACCTTCATTTTACAGCAGCTTAATCTTTATACCTTCTAGCAGAATGCCTACATAAAAATGTTTGCATTTCATACTCCGTGTCTGGAAAGTCAGGTTACAAAACTAAGCTTCCATGAAATACCTTAAATTAAATACTACAGTTGAATATGTCCTGTTTTTTTTGTACACTAAACCTGGTACTTTCTATTCTAAGCTATATTTCAAGTACAAGAACAGTGTACAGGTATTAGATGCAATTAATGTATTTGATTGAATTATAGTAATTAACAAATGTAGCTAAAAACCTGTTAATTTTGCACTACCTACTGAGCCACATCTAAACTCAGATAGTGATGAATTTGCAGAAAACACATGCATATGTGTTCTTCTTGGTTTTGCCTGACACCAGCAAATATTTCCCTGGAGGTTTCCAATCAAATATTCTATATATAAATAAGTTTTATTTTGTTTAATCACTTAAGGACCAGTGGTGTGTTCAGTGGATTGCTTTGCAATGTGTTGCACATCTTTCTGGTCCTTAAAGGGATAGTAATGTTTCATAAAAGCAGCAGCTGCAATTAATCTTCATAGTATTTGGCCCATGGAGGGTGTTATTTCAATACTGTCGGAGTTGTCGTTCAAGAGTAATTGAATAATAAAGTATCCCCCTCCCGCCCCCTTTTACCTAGTGTAAGCCGCCTCCCCTCATATATGGAATCTAGTCCTGAGACCAGACAGCTCACAGCAAGGGACAATCTTGTTACTCTGAACATAAGGAAAACCATGCCCCCTTGACAGTTTTTTTTAAAGGAACAGTAAACTTATTTTTATGAAAACACATATTTTACACAGCATTTCCTGCTGAATAACACAAGGTCACTCCCATCGCTGTCAGATATTTTATTCAAAATTTATAGCAGTTTAAATAATCAGGAAGTGAATTTACTGTGTTTACTTCCTGATAGTTCTAACTGACAGGAAGTGACAGGCAGTTTCTATCACATTCTATGGAAAACTGTATGTCTCTGACTTTTCTCTCCATTAGAATCTAACAGGAAATCTAATTAGAATTCGACCACTAGAGGGCACTGCTAATGTAAAAAAACATAGGTTTAAACTGTAATAACTCTGGAAATATATATCTTTCGGCAGTGGGAGTACCCTTATTTTACTCAATAGGAAAATCCCTACAATATATATTTTTTCATAAAAAAAGTTTACTGCTCCTTTAAGGTTTTTCCTTATGCTCACTGAAGATTGTCACTCTCTGTGATCCATCTGGATGGTCTTGCTGCTCTAAGGTGAGCAGTGCTACATCAGTAAAAGGGGCGGGAGGTGGATACTTTATCATTCAATTACTCATGAACTACACCTCGGACAGTATGGAAATAACAGTCTCCATGGCCCAAATACTATGAAGATTAATTAGAGCTACTTTTATTGTGAAACATTACTATCCCTTTAAGGCGTTACAATTCAGTGAAGAAAATAAGAGCTAAATGTACCAGAGAAAAGAGGAGTTGTTTTGGAGCAAACCAGCTGCATGATAGGGGAAACATTTAAAAAAACAAACAAACAAAAAAAAAACAAAAAAAACAAATTTAAATGGGTCTTTTATCCCCTTGGATGCTAGAGAGGTCTCGAAAGCATTGCATTCAATTGGTTAAAAGCCCCTTTGACATAAATGGGAAGTTGGGGAATTTAAATTTGCCTTTTGGGGTGCAGTTAACTGCCCCACAATTGCTGTTCCCCTCTGTGTATTTGGCTCTAAGGGTCATATGCCATATGGGTCTGTTTGTATGCTCCAGAGCTGCTTGTCTTTTAGTTTCTGTTTAAGGCCCTAGAGGCCATAATATTCAATAAACTAACGAGGCGCAATTATGGAGAATATAATCTGCACCATAGGAGACAAATACAATTCTGCTATTTCTTATTTAATTAAAATGGTAATGTAACCTCTTGAATGGTAGAAAGGTCTGTAATGCACTTGAAAGCTCTCTATCATACAAGGGGTTAAAACATCAGTGTACTGGGAGTGTAAGTATGTTTAAGTTGAGTTGCTCCAGAATGGCACCTCTTCAAGCAAAAGATAAGAGGAGCAGTTCTGGACCAAACCAGAGAAATAAAAATCCCAATGCACTGGAGATCTCTCTAGCACTCAAGGGGTTAACAGACCAATTAAAATCAATGGGAAATGTCAGAAGTTTTGTTTTCTATGGAGCATTTGGTATGCTCCATAACAGCCCAGCTTTTGCTTTCTGCATAAGGCTTTAAATGATCTAAAAATGCAATTAAAAGTTTACAAAGTCTGTTCCAATGAGAATTCAAATTCTGAAAGTTGTCATTCCACCACTAGTATCTTTTCATCATCTCAGTTGGAGACAGCTAAAGTAAAGGAGCGGCAGTGTGCAACAAAGTGTGGCAGAAACATTCAAGTGACTGGGCCTGCCATATGTCATCTAGTATTATGGATAGAATACTGTGTGAGAAATTCTAGGGATAATCATATTTAAGGAGCATTAAACTTTTAGTAAGAAATTACAGGGCTTTTCTTGCTGAGTACGCAGCACTGGGAGATGTCTCTCCAGATTTTCTGCAGTTTAAGTTGTTTTTTACATTAAAATCATACCTCCCAAGTGTCCCTCTTTAGGAGGGACAGTCCCTCTTTAAGACCCAAATCCCTCTGTCCCTCTTTCCCACCCTGATGTGGAGATCAGACTGTGGGGTGTGTTTATAAATGATAAGGGGGGAGTGCTAATTAAAAAGAAATAAATAAAAAAACAAACAATATTCTTCACTGCACGGGAACTCCGTTTTCTGACTCTATATCGCAGTGGTCTCATCCAATGCATTTCTTACCTCAAGGGCACTTCATCAGGGATATTTTTACACATATTGTTGATAATATCTATATTGTGTTTCATTTATCTATGATGCATTTATGAGTATGATATGATATAGGTCTAAATACATATTTTGTATATTTTTATAGCTATTGTATGGTCATTATAGATCCAATGGGAGATATTTATATTGGGGTTATTATTGTTTTATTTTTATTTATTTATTTTTAATTAGCCCTCCCCCTTATGACTTTTTATTTTTCGATTGATTGTGTTCAGTCGGGGGTTAGTAGCAGCTGGTCGTCTAGAGCATGTCTCCTGCTTGAGGTTTTTAGGAAACAAAATAATTTACTTTTAGTATTAACCACTTGGGCGCCTGTATATCTCCATTTGTTTTTGCGTATATGTGTTTATAAATGATTCACACTGCTCCACAGCAATAAAATTTGCATTATTGCTTGTTTAAATGTCAGAATGTGTTTATAAATTAGTCCATGTAAATAAAATACAGTGGTCTTGTTATATGTCATTTATTAAGTTACACAAGGAGGTGTCAGTAGGTCAAGAAATAGCCTAAAAATTCACGGTAATGTCCCACCCACCAGCCATGCCCCCAGAAACACCCCCTAAAACACAAGTGTCCCTCTTTGGCAATTTGATATGTTGGGAGATATGTAATATTGCCCTCTAAAAGACAAATTTTAGATAGTTATTCTTTTGCAATCTGTGGGAGAGGTAACTGACAACAAGTCTCACTTCATCATGTGTGCAGCAGGGAGCAGTGATGTGGACAGGCCTGCAGGAACATGGCCACAGGGGCTGTGATTCAGACAGACTTGGGCAAAGCCCACCTGACCAAATCACTGCAGGGACATGCACATTTGGGGTGGTGATTTGTAAAGGATTGGGCAAAGGGACTGCCCAATTTTGTCAAAATCAATCCAGAAACATGCCAATTTTTCTCTTCTTCCCTCCTGCCTTCCCTGTCTCCTCTCCAGCTCTTCTCTTCTCCTTCACAACCTCCTTCTTACCATCCCTGCACTTCTGCTCTCATCTCCCTCCCATCCTCCCTTTCACCATTTTGACTCTTATACTTTCCCTGCTAACCTCCCTTTCTCCACGCAGGCATTTCTGCTCTCCTCTCCATCCAACTCTACATTTTGCTGCAACGACTCTTATGCTCTCTACTTCCCTCCAACCCTCCCTTTCACAGCTCCAGTTTGTCTCCTCTACTCTTCCTTCCACCCTTCCTTTAGCTACACAGGCTCTTCCCTTCTCCCTTTCAACCTCTCTTTCTCCTCTCTGACATTTCTCCTGTCCCACCACCCTCTCTTTCTCATCTCTGTTTTTTCTTCTACCCCGTCACCCTCCCTTTCAAATCTCAGACTCTCTTGTTATCCGCTCCCATCCTCCCACCTGCCCTTTCACTCCTCAGGATCTTCTGCTCTCCTCTATCTCCCACCCTTCCTTTCACCACTCAGTTTAAACATGTTTGAGGAAATTCTCAATTGCTGAGAATCTGTGTTGCTTCACAACTCAGAAAGATGAAGTGTTTCAATTCACAGTACTAGAAGTTAAATTATACTGTGATGTCACTTCCTTTCTGACACAAAAATGTACCAAAAGGCGAACCACAGATTATGGTTTAAAAGGAGTGGAAATGTGTTAGGATTTCAATACATTCTAATATATAAAAACATATTTTAAAAGCTGTTTATACTGCATCATGGTTAATTAGATGTTTGCTCTATCCATGATCCAGTATTGACTTGTTTTGTGGAACATATTCATATTACCATTTGAAAGTTTTGCACTGGTGTATGTACTGTGATGGAGTACATATTATTAAACCGCAGATATGGGACCTGGTGTACAGGAAATTATAAGGAGCATGCACTGCTAGGAAGAAAGAACAACTCCCAAAGGTATGATAAATAATAGGAAAAGTTTGGGATCTGGGGGAAGGTCATAGTTCAGGAGCCCATGCACTGCCCTGGGTGCCTTCTGCTGCACCACACCTCCAACATAGTGAGAGAAGCTGTGTGGTAAATTTTTGCTAACTTATTTGGAGTGTATTACCATCTGGTTTAAAATTGACCTCCTTGGAAGATACATTCAGAGATTTGGAAAATGGAGAGTACAGGATCTTGTGCCAGTCAGTGAGAGGCCAATCAACCTGTAAGTCCCGTTCCCATTTAAGAATGAAGTTTGGTTTGTCCCTAGCAGGAGAGGTATTGACCAGCCTTTAGAGTTTAGATAATGGACAGGTAGCATAACCCCCTTGTCAGAAGGCAGACCTCGAATGTGCACTGGGGAAATTGTTTTTAGAGGAAAGAGCCAGAAGGAAATGGTGGGGGAACACAAAAGGGGTAATATTGATTCTGTAAGGAAGACCTGCTCTGTTTGTTTACCATCAGATTCAAGATTTCAGATTTTTGGAAATTGATTTTAAAATCTGAGATCCTACTATACTGTTCCAAGAGATCCATAAGGGGTGGGAGATTACAATGTTAGGGTGAAGCCTAATAGCATAAAGAAGGGGTTCTAAGGACAAAACAAAGATGACAGGGGACAGTGGGCAGCCCTGTCTTGGCTTGGGGGGGTGAAGCATAAAGGTTCATAATGATATGTAATCCATTGGGACCCAGTCCTAGGTAGAATTAGAATAAAAGCTCTTCCAGGTAACACTACACCACTTGGTCAAATGCCTTCTCGGCATCCATAGGGAGAAGGGAAGGAGCCCATTTCTGCAGGCCATATGGATCCATGCTATAAGTTTCAGTGTATTATGCCTAGTTTCCCTCCTTGGAATAAAGCCTGATTAATTTGGATGAATGATGGCACTCAGACAAGGTTTAATGTGGTGGGCAAAAAGTGATGCAAAGAGTTTAAGAGAGAGATAGGGCGATAGTTAGAGCACTATGAGGGGCCCCTGTCTGGTTTGGGTACCAGAGCAATGTGGGCACCCCCCTTCAGAATTGCATTGAAGGAAGCTAGAAGATATGGGGCGAGTTCTATAGTGTATTTCTTATAGTATCATCAGGGCCTGGGCACTTCCCCACCGGGGCAGACTTAATCACACAGGCAATTTCCTCCAGAAGGAATGGCCGTTCCATACACTCGATCACCTCAGGTGGGAAAGAGGGGCAGCATGAGCAGGGTAAGGAGAGTCGAATATTTTTCCGGACAGATGATTGGGTGGAGGCATCGGGTCATCTATATAATGACTCATATAAGTCTCAGAAAAGACTTGCCATTTTAGGAAAAGAGAAGTGGGACACTCCCAAAGAAACCTTGATGTGTGAATTATAGTGATTATGATGTGCAATTCTGACTAAGTAGGTAGCCATTTCCCACACTGGTTGCATTGAAGGTAGTTTGCATATTTATGCAGAGGAAAGACTTATTGGTCTTAGCCTAAAAAAATTGCACTATTCTGGAAGTCACCTCGATAAGGTCAAGGAAATCTGTCAGAGATAATGAAATTATGTACTTTGCTTCTAGGTCCTTCATTCTGTTGAGTAAAGATGTCAACTCTTTCTCAGTTTTTTTTCTTACAAGCATCCAGTTTTATATACTATCCTAATCACATATTTGTGTGCTTCCAAAATAATGGCGTCTGGAATGGATCCCGTACAGTTTTCCCAAACACCGCACCCCCCTATATTTCATCTCTCATTTCCAAACACACTTCTACTCATCATCTTCGCTCTGCACATGATCTTCTGCTGTCCACAGCTCTAATTACATCCTCCTACTCCCACCTACAGGACTTCTCCCATGCTGCACCTCAGCTCTGGAACTCCTTCCCCTGCCCAATCAGACTCTCATCCAGCCTTCAAATCCATAAACTTTCACCAAGAATCACCCCTTGCCTGGACCACTGCTCTCAACAGCGCTTTTCACTCCCACCCAATGACTGGCAGTTCATGTGGCAGGAGACCCAATAGCACTTACTCCTTCTGTGTCAAAACTACCTTCCTCTAGACTGTAAGCTCTCACAAGCAGGGCCCTCGGATCCTTCTGTTCTCCACAGCTGATTGTACTATTTAATACCTCTGTATGTCTATTCCTAATTGTAAAGCGCTGCAGAATTAGTTGGAGCTATATAAATAAAGAATAATAATAGTAATACTGTTCTAAGAAGCGTACTGGTTATGTATTGTCGAGAAGTATGTGTAGTCTCTAGAAGAAGGAGCAAGTAGATGCCAAACATCCAGGAGATTGTAGTCCCGGAGAAGCTGGTCACAATCCTTGAATGGCAGAAATTGGGAGATTTGTAGCCCTCACAGAGCAGTCCACAGAAGGGTCTAAGGGAAGGTTAAAATCCCCACCCAAGATAAGTTGGCCCTTTTTAAAAATGTAGTTCTTATCTAATGTGTGTGTCAAGAATGAAATATGGAGTGTGTTCTGTGCATAAATTGATGCATTGGTAGAAGGGGAACCTCACAACAGAGCATACAAAAAAGGTGAAACTCCCTTTTGGGTCAAGTAAGACCTCTTTATTTAACCATGGAGTGGACTCCCTCATCAGGACAGCACCCCTCTTCTTTTTATTATCCTGACAAGAGGAGTTCCAGATAAATGGGTATTGAAAATTAGTAAAGGAGGTCAGATTCTTGGCAAGGAAGTGGGTCTCCTGTACAAGGACTATATCTATATGTAGCCTCGCAAACTCCCTCAGCACCACATTGCAAATCTCTAAAACCTAATATAATGCAGGTTTGGCCTAAAATATAATCCCTTTTCCAGACCACATCAGTCTTACAATTGGGTCTTATCATCTCAGTGCTCTACGCTGATCAAAATCCTATGTAATAATTTGCTAAATCGTGTGTAATGCCGCATCATGCGCAGTAGACACTGCTGCACGTGCTGCAGTCATGCACAGTAGAGATTGCCCTCACCACAGCTGATACAGAGCGGGACGCTCCAAAGGAGCGTCCCGCTCTGTATCAGTCGCAGCGCGGGCAGTCTCTACTGAGCATGACTGCACTGCGACCGGTTGGCTGTGGCACGTAACGGGCTCTTCAACTAGTATAATATAAAATTGCTTAACCAATAAACAATAACTGCTAAATATGACTGCTATTCACATTTATTTGAAGTTTCTGTGGTATTAATTCTGTAAATGTTTGTATACTAAATATGAAATGGCATAAACTGCTGGTTTTAAGTACAAGCTGGGCATTACAAACTTACAGTTTTCATGCAGTGCATGAGAAAAGACACAGATGTCTAATAAACTGCACATAGTGTAACATATAAGATTATCATATCAGATACAAACTGCTTTGGTTCTTACTCACAGGCTGGAGAAGGTAGATAAGTGAAGTATCTTGAAGTACTATCATTGGCAAAGATGTAATATTGACAGCATGGTAGAGTGTCTCTACTGAAGCCATGATCTGGTCAAACCGTCCTCCAAGTCCTCCCAAAACTACAATGGCGTCCACCTTAATGGGGAAATATAAGAAAGACTGAGCAAGCTGAAATAAATAAAAGAACATAAATACAAGAACAAAGAAACAAATATGGAATCTACTAAACTGATCTATAATGAGGCATTCAACAATAATAGGTCTGGTGTTTGCTAAAGACTCTACATGATTTTACCAATTACATTTAATTACTACCATATTCATCTATATTTTAGTGTCCTTTATTATGTCATTTGATATTTACTATGATGTGTGAATTTGACCATTATATTTGTATGAGGATTCAAAGAAGCAGTGTACTTTTATTTTGAAAATAAATATTATAGGACTTCTGTTGAGTAAAACAATGTACTCTCTTTGATAGGAGCACCATCATTCAAAAGTTATAAAAGCTTAAACATTTTGTTAAGTACACTGTTTAAGGTGTTTCTATCATTTACGAAGGAGAACTATACTCTAAGGCTCAAAGAAAAAAAATGTCACCTGAACACCAGGTGGCACTCCTGCTAACAGTTTTAGTAATATAGCTGTAATAAGGCTGAACATGATCAGGGACAGATTTATAATAAGGCAGAGTAGTCATCTGCCTACAGGTGCACCACACAGAGGGGCACCTATCATTGGGATTGATGATTTTTTTTTTTTTATTTTTTTTTTAATTAGCCGGCCTTATGATCCATGGCTAGCACAGATTTTGTATCTTCCGCCCTCACTCCAGTCTACCTGCATGACTGCGTCACTCATGCTGTGCATGACAGACAGGAAATCATCAGACTTCAGTAGCGCTTGCGGCAAGTGCGTGCACCAGCAGCCAGCCCAGGTGAGTGAAGGTTGAATTTGAGGAAGGAAAAGGTTCTTTCTCTATATGCGGAGTGCTCCCACTGCCCGGGTAGATGGCTGCTAGTGTCGTTGTGTGGTGCTCTCTTTTTGCATAAATTGCAGCTGGCCTGGCATCCTAGCTCGGTGGTCACAAATTAACCCTTTGAGTGCCAGAAGGGGTACACAATGCAATGTGTTGTGTTCCTCTCCAGCACTCAAAAGGTTATAGTCCTGAACAGCTGGAGACTGCGCCGATCTGCACCCCTCTGTAGATGTCTATCAAGCAGATCTCTCTTCCCCGCTCATTTTGGTGGCATATTCTCTCTCTGTGCACTTTTATTTCTGCCTGGCAGAGTTATATACTGAAATGAACAGATAAGAGGGATTTAGGTCTCAAAGGGGGGAGGGGGGCCCTTTAGATTTCTGTGTCTACAGGCTCCTGAGATGTAAATCTGGCCCTGAACATGATGCAATATCTGCCCCAGTTAGCAACAGCTCAGCTGAAAACTAATTATGCTTTAAGTGTTTGTGTGGTTTCTTAATCAATACGATACAAATCAATATAAATTCTTACAGAGATCTTTGTGCAATTGTTTGGAAAAATCAACTAAACCATGCTAGTGCTTACTGCACCTTAATCCATATAATGGAGCACCAATTAACAATCAAACAACATAACCTATATTGCAGTTACAGTGAGTTCAGATTTTATGGCACAAATGTTCTTTTCTTTTCTAGACCAACACTAAGCTTGGAGACTACCAGTATGATTACAGATATGTTTATAATGTTGCTACTCGCAGAGGTAGGACTGAAGGAAATTAGTTTTAATAGCATATCCTTTCATGTTAGGGTTTTATTTCTCAAAGGGTAAATCTGAATGAATTGAACATAAAACAATATATTGCAGTGTTTTAAATTCTCCAGTTTATGAAGAAGTGAAAGCAAACTCATACCCACTCACTGTTCAATGAGAGAATACAAGGAAATTACAAAATGGCAAAAAGCATTTGGCAGGTCACAGAGGCTTAGGCAATATTAATCTCGGAGAATAAACATATACAAAATGCATATGCCAGTGTTTTATTCAATGACTAGTTTAAAAGCCTGTGTACATGGGTCACAGTGCCACCCAGCAACCTCGGCTGGTGTCCGAAGCCTCTCTGTGTGTGCTGCAGTCAAGTGCAGTAGAGACTGCGTGCGCTGCAGTCATGCACAGTACAGACTGCCCGAATGCGCTGCGGCTAATACGGAGCGGGGCGCTCTGAATTCGGACCGTAGTCCTCTCTGCGCACCTTCCTGGGACCAAGTGAATGGTAGACTTAATCCAAGACACAATAGTGACCTTGGATGCAGCCATATCTGCCCTAGGACCCTCAGGGATGACAAATGAGACACCAGTCTTACAGAAAGACAGAGTCCTGTGCACATAGAACTTAAGGCAGCATGCCACCACCCTCTCATTGTCAGACTTGGGTTCAGGACAAAATGAAGGCACAACAATCTCCTTTGGTGTGGAACTGTCAAGGTTTTTTGATGAACACTCAGACAGACCAGTAAGGTTAAAAATGACTTTATTGAGTAAAGTGCATACAGGGAATAAAGCTGCAGGCCCACAATACGAAACAACAATATATAGTAGTCAATGAGGCAATGACTGTAATCAGAATGACTGAGATAGGATGCAGGAAACAGGAGGTACCTAAGGCAGGCAACCATCCCCTAGAGGACTAGGTAAGATCAGGCTTCTGGACCCGGGACTGACACAGGACAGAGGATGGCAGGAAGTCCTGGAGATGGTAATTGGCACGAGACCCAGATGCCTGGATGGCACAGAACCCAAATAGGCAGCAAGGCAACACTGACCAAGGGACAGGGGTCCCAGGGTGACCGAGGCCACCACTTACAGATGGTAAACCCTAGAATGCTAGGGGTGGATAGTAGGCAGACAACTGGAAGGCCACAAGTGTCCCCTCACACGACAGTGTGATAAAACGCAATTGCTGGTTCTAGGCCCGAAGTCCGCTAGACAAGGAATTGAGCTCAGTGTCTCCACACACTACCGAGTGTGTTGTAACGCAAGCGCTGGCCCTAGCCCAGGCACTGCAACAACGAAAGAGCACAAAGACTGCCTAGACAGTCTAGGCACTGAACGAGTAACTGGAGACGCCCAGAGGTATACAGTAACTCCCACAGGGAGTGAGGCCAGCAATAGCGCAGAGGAAGACACAGATAGATCTGAGTCAGTCAGCACTTGATAGCACTGTACCGGTACTTCACGTGTGCACACTGCCACGGGAGGTTAGAGTAAGTGGCTATAGCACGAATGCTACGCCTACGGTCGACAAGATAAGAATAGCGCCACGCGGCGCAACACAACAAGGCAACTGGAATCCGTCATTTGTAATGCTGACTAGACTAAGACAACGGAGGAAACACAGCCATGCATGGATGGTAACGGGACAAAGGCTCAGCCAGGAAAGGTTACAAACGTAACGGAAGCACAGACTGGTCAGGAGCAACGGAACGGGCTCAATAGCCAAACAGGTTAGCAACGGAGAAGGTTCTCAGCCAGATCAGTACAGCAATGGAACAGGTTCTCAGCCAGATCAGTACAGCAACGGAGGCGATTCTCAGCCAGATGAGTTCAGCAACAGAGCGGGTTCTCAGCCAGATGAGTTCAGCAACGGAGCGGGTTCTCAGCCAGATGAGTTCAGCAACGGAGCGGGTTCTCAGCCAGATGAGTTCAGCAACGGAGCGGGTTCTCAGCCAGATGAGTTCAGCAACGGAGCAGGTTCTCAGCCAGATGAGTTCAGCAACAGAGCGGGTTCTCAGCCAGATCAGTTCAGCAAAGGAGCAGTACACAGGAAGCACAGGAACGTCGTCAGGCAGGCCAGGTCATACACGATAACAGCAACACAGTAACAAACGTCAGGGTCAGATACACCACGAAAGGGCGCCTTGGAATAGACATGACAGGATATATAAAGGCAAGCCCTGGGTGAAGCAAGGATGTCAGGCCAATAAGAGGGCAGCATTGAAATTAGCAAAATAACAATGTCGCCATCAGAGCAGGAACACGGGCACCGTGATAGGAACTCAGAGACCACATTAGGAAGGAATTCCTGGGAGGTACGAAGAATGGCCTTATGCTTGTGAAAGACCAGGAAAGGTGGTTTTCAGGACAAGGCCTGCAATTCAGCGACTCTGCGGACAGAGACCACGGCCAGAAGAAAGGCCATCTTTCACGTCAGAAGGTGCAGAGGAATGGTAGCCAAGGACTTAAAGGGAGGCCGCTGCAAGACTCCCAAAACCAGATTAAGGTTCCACTGTGGAACGGGAGGCTTATAGGCAGGGAAGGCATGAGCGATGACCTGAAAGAAAAACTCTGTGAAGATGGCAATGCGTCTCTAGAAAAATACAGAGAGAGCTGTAGTCTGAACCTTCAGAGAGCTAAGACTGAGCCCTTTTTTCTCACCATACTGTAAAAAAGACATGATCACCATGATATCAAACTCTTGTGAAGACAGGTCCCAGTCAACACACTAAGACTGAAAAACTGACCAAACCCTAATGTATGCTTTGGAAGAAACCGGTTTCCTAGTCCGGATCATAGTGGAAACCACTTCAGGAGAAAAGCCTTTCCTCCTTAGAATGGAAGCTTCAACAGCCATGCCATCAAAGCCATGCTCTCCACATCCTCCTTCCATAGGCAGACCTGAAGGAAGAGATCCAGTCTGAGTGGCAGTGGAAACAGATCCCAATTGGAGAGAGCCACTAGTTCTTGGAACCAGGACTTCCTAGTTTGATAGGCGGCAATCAAAATGACCGCCAAAGCGTCCATCTGAATCTTCCTCAGTACCCTGGGAATGAGAGGAATTGGTGGGAACATATAGGCCAGATGAAAGTGCTACGGGATCGCCAGAGCATCCACGGCAAAGGCCAGAGGGTTCCTCCAATGGGAACAAAACAGCTGAACCTTCCTGTTGTGCCTGATGTCCATCAGATCTATCTGAGGAAGACCCCACTGCTGCACCAACAGGTCGAATACATCTGGATGGAGCTCCCACTCTCCTGAGTCCACCCGTTGGCGGCCGAGAAAGTCCACCAGGAGGTTGTCTACCCCTGGAATGTGCCCAGCGGAGATAGCTTGAACATGATCTTCCTCCTAGGCCAAGACAGACTCTACCTCGGACTAAGCGGAAGCACTTCTTGTGCCTCCTTGCTTGATGATGTATGCCACGGTCGTGGCATTCTCCGACTGGACACGGACTGGACAGCCCCTCATTGGAGAGGACCAGTGCACCAGAGCATGATGAATCGCTCGGAACTCCAGAACATTTATGGACTGGAGAGTATCCTCCACAGTCCATCTGCCCTGAATCCCCACGACAGCTCCCCAGCCCCTGAGGCTGGCGTCCTTCTCTAGGTTGGACCTGTCCAGCTACCAGAGCAGATCCTGCCTCACCTACAGAGGGAGAGAGACACAGCGGTCTAAGAGATCCAATTTCCCATGCCAAGCACAGATAGTAAGCCTCTGCAACTCTCTGGTGTGAGCCATGGAGAAGGGTCCCGCCTCCATGGCGGACACAATGTGGCCCATCAGGGTCAAGAACTTGCAGACCAGAGCTGAGGGCCACTCCACAGCTCGGGATAACAGATACATGACCTGTTGGATAGAACCCTCAGGCAGGAAAACCTTCCTTTGGCAAGTATTGAACCTGAGACCAAGGAAAACCAGGATCTGAGAAGGGACTTGAGCAGATTCCTCCATATTCAGAATCCCCCTTGAGGTCACAGATGGGGTAGCGGCCACGAACAGGTTTGAATAGAAACCTAAACCTCTCTCTTGAGGAGGAACTGGAATCAGGACTCCCTTCTTCAAGAGAGTCTAAACCGCCTCTATGAAAAGACGCAGCCCAGAGGAGTTCCGGACTGGAAGAATCTGAAGAGAGGAAGGGATTTGAAGGGAATCCTGTAGCCCTCCGAAACCACCCGCAAAACCCACTGATCCACAACAGAGTTTGCCCAGACGTCTAAAAAATGGCACATGCACACACCCATAGGGAGCTGCGGACCAGGATTCTGCAAGTCATGCAGAGGCAGACTTACCAGACTTGGGCTTGGCGGTGGCATGCTTTGAGTGCCACTGATGTCTGGGCTTGACGGCTGGGGGCAGGGTGCTGGCCTGAGACACGTTCGGATTCAGCATTTGCGCTTCGTTTTGGCAGGCACAAAAAAAGACGCTGCTTCCTCGCCAGGTTAGTGTACTTGGAGACTTGAGGCAACAGAGTGTTCTTACCCCTGGTGACCTCACTGACAATCTGCTTCAGTCCAGGCACAAAAAGAGACTTGCTGCAGCTTTCATTGCTGAACTGGTGGCTGCACCCTGACGAGAATAAGCTTTGGTTACGAGTTATGTCACACATGTCGTCTCCGGTTCCCCTATCTTGTATTCCCTGGTACCCACGTCACACTCGTCCGTCTGCAGGTGTCCCGAATATTCTCTGTCAGTCACTACTTTGGTCTCTTGACCTGCTACTGCGCCGGTTCCCTTCATGGTCCTCTAAGCCCTCCCCCCTGATTTCTTTGTCCTGTAACCCAGATTTTGCCCCAGGAGCCTCTCCCGTTTCTATGGCCAGGTGGAACACTAGAGGAACTTTTCTCATTGCACATTTACTCCACAGGGGCTCCTTGCAGCCCTTCGAGGAGCTTCAGGAACATCTCAATCTACCCTCCAGTGAGATATGGGGCTATAGGCAGATTCACAGCTATATGGTTGCGCAAACCGACCCTGTGTCCCCTCACTCCTTTGAGCAACTGCTCAATGATTGGTCACCTAAGTGTCAATCTACTTTGGTGTTCTTATGCTCCCCACGGAGTCTGCAGTCTCCTGATGACCATGGTCTCCATCGGAGCTGGGAAGAGACATTAGGATGTGAGATCTCACATGAGCACTGGAGGGGGATATTGCGGATGACGGCTTATACTTCCAGTAATGTCTTGACAGTTGAGATGAATTATAAACTGCTTAATGGATGGTATCGGACCCCCAAGATCCTTTATAGTATCTTTCCGTCCCTCTCATCTCAGTGTTGGCGGTGCTCTTCGGGGGAGGGCTTGTTAGAGCTTATATAGTGATCATGTACTCGGATCCAGCAATATTGATTGGAAATCGGTCGCCATGCTTTGGCATGTCTCTTCACCCCTATCCGATTTGAGGCAGATCACGTATTTTTGGGTGGCTTGCCTCCAGTCCTCAGATACTCCCCTGCCTGACCCAAATTGTTTTCCTTCATGATCAATGCTGCTAAGCTTTGTTTGCCTGTCCGATGGAAGTCACCTGTGCCCCCTTCACCCCAACAATGGTCGTCCCGTCTCTCTTTAGTATTGTCATGGAGAAAATAACTCGGCCAGCTTCACAGTCAGAAGACCCCTTCATGGAGATTTGGTCGATCTGGCAGGATTATTGTCATTCGCTGGTACTGCCCACTGCTGCTTTAGCGGCATTTTCTTTTTAGCATGGACAGCCACTGGGTGGGTGCTATACCACTTCTTTCTTACCCCTCACCTTCTTCTCCTCCCTCTATCTTTTTCTTATTCTTTTTCCTTCCCTTACTCTCTCCATTAGCCTCTTACATTCCTTAATGCACTGACCCTCTTTCATGGCTATTTAGTCTCATGCTTAGATCCATTGTTGGCTATGGGGGCTCCTCCATACTAGTCTGACATCTGCAGAGTCGCTCCACATTGTTCAGTGCTCTGGCTACTATTCTGGTAATATGTCTTCCACGATGTGGACTTTTTCATATTTGTAATCATTCACTGACTTGTGTGTCCTGTATCCCCCACCTGTTCCCTTTTCTTTTTTTCTGTACTCCTTAATTCTAATAAAATGGTTAAATAAGAGAGAGAGAGAGAGAGAGAGAGAGTGAAAGAGAGAGAGACTTGCCCTGAAAAGGGAGAGAAATTAGTGGCTTCTTAGATGAGAGGTCCACAGACCAAATCTTAAGCCACAATGTACGTCTAGCAGAAACAGAGAAGGCAGAAGCCTTGGCTACAAGTTTGACAGCATCAAAAAGTGTGTCAGTGACATATGTCTGAGCCTCAGACATGTTGGCCAAGAGGGCAAAAAGGTCCTCCTTAGGGGCACCTTTACTGATCATCTCAGTAAGTTGCTAGCCCCAGATGGCAATAGCTCTAGAGAACCAAACAGAGGCCAACGTAGGCCTCAGGGCAGCACCAATGGTAGCAAAGTTTGACTTCAGGATAGTTTTCAGATTTCTCTCAGTCATATCCTTTAATGCAGTGGCGTCAGCCAGTGGCAGAGCAGTAGACTTAGAAAGTCTAGAAATAGGGGGATCAACCTAAGGAGGTGTAGCCCACTCAGTCAAAGCTGGTTCAGAGAAGGGGTACAGCTTGGAAAATCTCTTGGAAGAGAAAGGCGCCAGTCTGGCGTTTTCCACTTGTCCAGGATGACTTGGTCCAGAGTGGGGTTGGGTGGAAACCTAGTAAGATATTTTTTTACACCTCTGAAAAACGTCAGAAGAAGACTGGCCCACATCAGGGGTAGTATTGACCTGCAGGGTTGTTAAAATCACCTTAATGAGACCCTCAGCAAAGGAGGCAGGGTCAGCCTCAAAGGGGTCGCCATAAGCATAGGAAGAAGCACCTTCCTCACACTCCCCTTCCTCCATATCAGCCTCAATGGAATCCTCGTCAGAGCTTTCTGTGAGATCAGGAATGGCAGGTGCCTTAGGGGCCTCAAACCTGAAAGCAGTGGGGGGTTTCCAGGAATGGAGGAACCCATGGAGGAAAATAGTAAACTATGCTATAGGGGACTTTAAATCCTTGACCCAGAGTGGCTCTTGTTCAAGGCTAGAGGGCCTGGGTGGTGTATTAGGGGCCACAGCACAAGGGGCATAAGTGTCTTGAATATTCTCTAGGGAGCCCCGTTTGGCATGAGGAAAAGTAAGCAAGGGGGACCAGAGACGGCTCTGAGTCCTTAGCCTTAGGTCTAGCCCCATGTCCCTTTGGATCTGACATCCTAACAGAATAAGTGTCCAAACAATATAAGAAACCCAAATACTGTGACCCAGATTAAATTATCACCTCAGAAAGCCCAAAAGAGTACTTATCTGGCAGGGGAATGGTTAACTTGAGAAGGAGAGTAAGGAGAAACAAGACAGAAAATGGCATCCAATGCCAATTATAAGAAAGCCAGCAAACCAGGTATTCTGGGATTTGAAGTCTTGTCTCTTTGCTATAACCTAGCAACGTCTGACCCCGAACTCGTGGAGTCCAAGGGGCCCCCAAGACACTGGGGATGTGAACATAGGTCAAGAGGAGACAAGAAGAATGAGCCTTCTCTCAATTCTGTATGTCAAAGGGTTGCAGATATATGTCCCAAAACTGACTGTCCCATAGAAGTCAATGGAGCAAGTGCAGCTGCACGGTAAACCACACCGTGCAGAACCAAAAAAAATAAAAATTTTACAAAAGTGAAAAAAATTACTCAAATACCCAAGGGGACATGTAGGGCTAAATAAAAACAAGTAATCCAAAAAGGAAAAGCCCAAATGAGCCCCATGACCCTGATACACCAGCAGGGAAGGGGTTAAATACATAAAATGCAGCCATCCAAGCTTCAAAAACCCTGGGATCAAACCAAATAAGACACCTACCATGAGTGCTGGAGTTTCATACTCCAATGGCACTCCTGTATAGAGGGGAACCATGGGACAAGTGAACCATGGCAATCAAAGGGTTGCTCACCTTTTTCTTGACTTCTTTCTTCAGATTACTATTAAAAAAGAGACACAGTAAGGAGAGAGAAACATGGGTTGCATGACTGCATGATTCTCTCCACAGGGCTGCAAGGGTCACCAACAGCACCTAATAGCTGGACAATCCTCCAGGGGAAGATAGGAATGGCAATCCACCTAATGGGGAAATTTTTGACACCCCATATCTAATAACAAAATAATAAAAAATTCTAAAAACTATGCAGACAAGTTGACAGCCTCTATCCAGGTTACTGGAACAAGTCTATCTGGGGAGGGGCTAGTAGAATAGCCTGATAAGGATGAAGGGGAGGCTCCACCCACAACTTCTTCTAGAATTGTTCCAGGGTACAGGGAGGAGCTGTTGTCTCCCCATGGTACCTGTATGTCATATTGGATGACAGAGAAATATTTTTTTTTACATATTTTTTGCTGTAGCGTACTCTTGTGTACAATAAGGCAGGCAAGAGTCTTAGTCATTAATTACATACCTGAAGGTTATTCTCATTGAGCAAGTCTGAGAGAATTAGAAAGCAATGCATCTTATATGCTGCTTTATCAGATACTGTTGG
Source organism: Rhinophrynus dorsalis (assembly GCA_037306005.1). Lineage (NCBI taxonomy): Eukaryota > Metazoa > Chordata > Amphibia > Anura > Rhinophrynidae > Rhinophrynus > Rhinophrynus dorsalis. The sequence goes on along the minus strand of CM074723.1, from coordinate 343,442,101 downwards.
GCTTTAGTTGTTATGTCTTCTTAAAGCGGAACTTTCACTCAGATTAAAGTGCCCCCCCAAATCATAAGTTACATAGTTATACGCACAACATTACTTGTATTATACTGAATAAGTCTGGTATTACTGAGAAACCCAATTTGTTATGAGACTCACCAGTAGGAATCAGCACAAACATCTGTCTGTCCCGGTCTCTTCTAGGATTGGTGAGGGGGAGTTGTTTTGTACCTTAAGGTACAGGAAGGGACTGACGGTGCAGGTGCACAGATTCCTTTACAGCTAGATGCCTGCTAATGTGTCTCCGAAACAAGTTGAATTTCTCACTAATGCTGGACTTATTTAGTATAATACAAGTATTGGTATGCATATATCAGCATGTAAATAATGATTTGGGGGGGGGGGGGCACTTTGAGTGAAATTTCCACTTTAATATAAAAAGTAAAAAAAAAAAAATATATGCTTTTTTCTTTGCTTGCTGGGAATCCCAACTGTAAAGTATATAGTTAACAAACTGGCTGCAGTTAGGCTTGCTAGCTGGTTTATCACTCTAGAACTAGACCTTCCTGGAGCAAATATGTACTGAGACCAGCAGGTTCATTTCTCTACCACTATAGACACATTTTTATTGCACCAGCAAATAGACACAGGGCTCAGTTCTAATCCCACCGGTACAAATAAAAACTGGCAACGGTTTTGAAAGCACAGTTTAGTATGCTATCGCCCATGTTGTTAATATCCAACTTGTGGTATATTTGAGCAACAGGCACCCAAAAAAAAGGCCAATCAAGGGAAAACAACTGTGGAAACCACAACAATGATCAAGTAGTATTCTACTATATGCAGTCAGTGTTACATCAGGTGAGTCTGTACTTCCAGTTAACATGTGTGATATAAAGTGTGTTTTGCCCTTCAAATCACATACCTCACATAGCCACCTGTGACTTATGCATTTTCTCTGAGCGGTTTCCTTCTCTTCCCTCAAAGAGCTACACATTGCACCAGGCAGTACAGGACCCTGCGGCACATGGATGCGGAAGACATATGTGTGTGTGTTGAAACCCGCCCTTCTCTTACTTAAATACTGTGTCCACTTATTTGACTGCCATTAAAACCTCCACTGGGCTCATGAACATGTAATGTTGTTTGAGGCATAGCAGGTATTCTCCATGTGGCTAACCCTTTGAATGCCAGGGAGTACACAATACACTGCTCTGCAATCAACTTCAACAAAGGGAAGAATTCATACACATCTACTGAACTCTGCTTCAACCTGTTAAATGGTAGATATGTCTGAAACACAAAGGTATGGGGAGTGTTACAGACCAATCTACCATCCAAGGTGTTGGACCTTCAGTTCAGAAAATATGAGGTATACACAGGTCCCATGCAGAATACTCCCACAGACATTAAACACACTGTGTGGGTGTGTTGTTCTCCCAGCTTGCCCTCAATACACCCCAATAGGACATGTTTCTAGATCTCATCCCATGCTCCGGAATCATGTTCCATTCCCATGCTGAGAACATCACATGTGCCACACTGAAGAGATCATGAACACAAGCATGCTGGGGATGTATGAGATTGGGTTTGGGGAACACTGGCTCAGTGATTGGTAATTGATGTGACCTGAGGGAGTGTTTGTTTGCAGGTGTTCCAGTTGTCAGTTGGCATTCATGTTGCCATTCTGACAGCTGGGAACTATGTTTTTGTGTCCTTACAGTGACTTTATGTGACAAACCTGTATGAAATCATGTCTAGCTAACTGAAGACTCATCCAATTCTTCTGTGTCCTCCATGTTAATGAGTCTCATGTGATCTGAAGGTCCACAACAGCTGAGGATTGTTGGTTGCATCATTGCAACATACATGAACGCAAATGGACTGTGGAGTGCCAGGGTGGCAATGTATTGCTTTCCAGTGCGTTGAATACCCCTCTGGAACTGACAGGGGAAAAAAAAACAACCCAACTTTTTCTCTTCTTGGGAGGGGGGCAGAGGGGCCAGGCCTTCCAGACTGTCTGGTGACCCTGGAATGGACTGCTGTTTGGGCTGGCATAACAGTGGAGGATGAGGGTGTGGAGTATGACCGTTGTAATATCTCTGTGACCACCTGTCCCAATATTTCAACCATGACACCCCGGAACTGACGTATTTCATGTGTCATGGTTGCCAGACGATTCTCCACACAATGCTAGTGTCTTCTCAAATCCCTCAGCCTCCATCTCTGTAGTCTAATGTATTCACTATCTAGGGCGTGTTCTCTCTCAGCTGGTGCAGATGAGGGGTAGGGGTGAGGCAGATGAAGCATCCCCAGAAGAATGGGTTTCTTTCCCAGCAGGTTCCATTGTCTGTTCAGCAGGAAGAATTTTCTTAGCAGGCTCTAGTGGTGGTGCTTCATGTGGGATCTCTGAAGCAGGCTCCAGTGGTTCTTCAGGAGGTACAGGTAGGGAGGATTCTACCCCAAAGACATCTATTATGTCATCTGGTGAGGCTGCTTCCTGGCATTCAGGCATATATCTGGCTTGTGGCCTTTGTGGCTCACTTGCAAGGCCAATATGAGGGTAAATCAAGGGGCCATGGATCGCTCTCCAGCCACTGATCTGCAGGTGGCTCACTCCAAGATGGTTGTGGCCGCAACATCCCATATGGTTGCACTGTCAGCCAGCTGATTCCAGGTGCACCCATCTGTGGGCCATAGGACCTGCATAGCTGGGACCCTGTCATCGAGCCATGTGGGAGAGGAGGGGGTAGTGGAAGCCAGTGGTGAATGAGGAACATCATCCACCGCTCAGATGAGCGTGGTGGGAGACACTGCTTCCATGTCATGGAGGTGTTAGCTAGAATCCCTTGCTGTAGCTGGGAAGATGGTTGCACGGCTTTGTGGTTCCTCCACAGGATCCTGACTCTCAGGCATAAACATAAAGGCCCCTTCACCTGAAGGGTAATGGATGTGCCCTGGTTGCATGGACAATGACAATATGCTCTAATGTGACATTCATCATGACCAACTGCATCCTCTCCTGGACAATGAGATCAATATCACGTCATCATGTACCTGATGTTGAGTTGCATCTGTTACATGTTAGGCGTCATGGGTTACTGGGAATGCACTGGGAACATGAGAGATGGGCTCCTAACGTGACAGCATGCATTATGATGGAGGGATGCAATGGCAGGGACTTTCGAAATCATTGTCCAAACACTAAGTGAAACCATGTACTCCCACTGCTGTTTTTGGTGTTTGCAGTGTAAATCATTACAGATTTGCATTCTTTTTTTTTCACTCAGGGTTGTGATCCTTAGCTACATTTTACAACTCAGTTGGGTGCATTTTGCCTTTTTACACAACTATCTCTGGCAGTGCATACGCCACTGGAACATATCAGTCGTTACACATGTCTGTTACTACATGATGGGTATCACTGTTACTTCTGGAAAGAGCATGTATGAACAATGCAGCAATGAAGGGGTTAACATGATGCTTCAACCCTTTGAGTGCCAGAGGGGAACACAACGCATGGCAGAGTTATACGCTGTATAGCTCTCTGGCATTCAGAGGGACAAACTGATTTATGCTGTATAGTCTATTATGTTATGGCGATAGGTCAACATTTACAGTAAGTTTTAGTATGAGTGTGGTATTCACAACATTCAGGGATCTATACCTCATATGTAGAAATACTGCAATAAAAACATATCTAACAGGGTGTTGGTTATGGGAACGGGTGGGAAAGAAGTTACTGCTTAACGGGAGCCTGGAGAGTGCCGTCATCTCCTGTGTCACAGCCACTAGGGATACCCTCAACTGCCATCGTAGACAGGCTTTCACGGAGAAGCTGCTCCCAGCCATTGAACAAGATGGAAGATGGGGGCCCACCATCTGTTGCTCTGGCATGGGCTGTAAGGTCCCCCATCTTGTATTTCACCTTCCTCTTGCAGTACGTCCAATGCTTTTTAATCCAATCCCTCATTCACCTGCACACCGACACAACATTTACTGCCTCCTCCACCGCACGCCATGCCTGCTTACTGTGAGCACCAATGCCCTTGATCTTCTCGGTGAAGTAGAGGATGCTCTCTCTCTCCAAGATTGTACCCTTCTGGCCAGACACATTTTCAGCATTTTTGCCATCCCTCTGTTTAATCAGGTATATAAGGAAAACTATATATTGTTTTTTTCAGAACAAATTCAGGTTTTGTCATGGCACCTCACAAAAAGAAAATTCTGCACCGTGTAACAAGCTGCAAGCTCATAAATTAAACATTTTTTTTTTATTTTTTTTACAAAAGTATGTATTTTGCCAGTATGAAAATGATATATAAAAAACATTTATGGTGGTAGTGAAAATGTAAATGATTTTTAACAACGCTGAAATTCCTGAGTACAAAAATGACAAATATGTATAATTTTACCTACATAAATGATATTCACAAGCCCCTAATTATCAGGAGTGCAAAATGGTATGTTCAACTTTATTAACCAACATTCTACTGCTTACATGGTGAAACTGTCCTAAAACAGCTCAATAACTATATAAAAGCACTAGCAAAAGGGGCATGGCGTTGCCCGTGGGAATGAAGTCCTTTGAGTGCTTCAAGGTTTGGGTATGTCACACACAGGCTCAATAAGGGGGGAGAGAGAGAGAGAGAGAGAGAGAGACATGATGGAGAAAAAGCATATATTTTGTGAAAGTAGACATCTCACTGCACAAATGTTTCCAGAAGTTTGCGTTAAAGGAAAACAAATAGGCATTTCTTTATATTTCCACCACTTCAAATGTAATGAAATCTTTGAATACTATGGAATTTCCTACAGTTCTTTTGAGAAAAATGGCACCCCGCTGATATGAGTTAATTTACTGTAGGGGTACCAGAAGCACAAAACTACAAACTCTCATTTTTCCAGACATGACTAGCCTGTATTAAAATGGTTGCCCCAAGTACATAAATAAAGAAAAGGTAGATGTTTTTCCCCATTTCAAATATACTAAATCCTTTGAAAATTATATAGTTTCTAATGATACTAGCGTTATAATGATATAGCATTGCATGCTCCTCTGGCATGCAAAGGGTTACGTTTCTCCACAATGATCTCTGCACGTTCATGCCTCAGTTCTTTGTGGAGCTTTAACAAGCTCTCAAGAAAAGTAGTATTTATTGTAACATCCATGGAAATTATTTTACAGCCCTGGGTCAGGCTTGCATGCCTACGTTTGAAATGCTATTACTTTTTTTTTATGGAATTATGAAATAAACAATACAGATTAATATATGCATTTTGCTTCAGGTAATAAAATCTATGCCTCATTGAAGCTTTCCTGTTTCATGATGTGTAACACTGTATAGTTCATGTATATCCATACATAAATTGATTTATATGCTGCAAATTCCTAGGATTTTGAGTTAATGGGGAGAAGCCATTTGGATCCTGATGTATGTTGATGTAATTCCACTAATAAGCTCTTTATGTCTGCAAAGAAATCATACTATTACACAGGCTACTTCTTATATTTCTCGATGGCTTAAAAGTAATTTTGTCTGGTTATAAACATATATTTAGTAACAGAAACTATAAAAGTGTTAGTGCTAGCCTGAGTTAAAAGGAAAAAAGAGGCTAAGATAGTCATGAGCTTCCACATCATTGCTAATGCTTATAATTCATTATAAAGGCAGTGACGCTGATGTACTGAGAACTGGAGCAAGCCACTTTGGGGGCTATGATGAAACAAGAGTTTGCCCAGAGCCAAGAGACTGTTGTGCCACATGCACATCTCCCCACCAAGGGTGGATGCCTTGTCCCCTGATCGGAGAGTGGTCAATCAAACTGCTATTCCAGCAAACTGCCAGGACCAAGAACCAGAGACTCAACTTGGATCACATCTGGTTCAGTGAAATTAACTCACAACACAACCAGGGCTTTTGTCTGAGCAAGATCTCAGGGGAGATGCACTAAGGTGTGATTAACCCCTTAAGGACCAGCACTCCAGGAAAGTTACCTTCCCTTAAGGATCCTTTGATCCCCATGTCAATCCATCCGTGACTAGCGTAGGGATCATATCACGGTACCCGTGATTCTGCAACAGGGCGACATGTTTGCGTCCGGGTTTTAGGTGCATGGTTCTTATTGGCGATTGGGCGCTGGCTCCGCCCAGGGTTAGCCTTTTTAAAATCTCTCCTGTCATCCTTTCTGCGCCCTTTCGTGGTGTACCTGTACCTAGCGTTTGTGTTGCTGCTTGTTCCTGCTCTGTGTATGACCCGGTTCGCCTGACTACAACCTTGTTGCTCCTGTGTTCCGATTCCATTGCTGACTAGGACTGGCTGACTACCTCAGTGTGTACCGACCTGACTGAGGCTGAGTATCTGATTCCATTACTGACTAGGACTGGCTGACTACCTCAGTGTGTACCGACCTGGCTTGGCTGAGTATCCAGTTCCGTTGCTGACTAGGACTGGCTGACTACCTCTGTGTGTACCGACCTGACTGAGGCTGAGTATCTGATTCCGTTACTGACTAGGACTGGCTACTACCTCTGTGTGTACCGATTTGGCAGTTCTGGCTTCAGACCTATCAGGGTGAGTACCCTGAGTTCCATTCCGCCTACTCTTGCTTACAGTATACCACTACAGCGCCTGCCTGTCACTCCCGAAGTCATCTGGGAGACTGTGTTGCGAGTAGCTCTGGTTGCTTGCCAGTATCTGTTGTAGCATTCTAGGGACTCGGTCACTTGCCAGTGTCCTATTGTGTTGCCTCCTCTATCCCTAACGTTCTAGAGACTTAGTCTCTTGCCAGTGTCTTATCTGTGCTGCCTCCGCTATCCCTAGCATTCTAGGTACTTGGTCACTTGCCAGTGTCCTATCTGTGCTGCCTCCGCTATCCCTAGCGTTCTAGGGATTTGGTCACTTGCCAGTGTCCTATCTGTGCTGCCTCTGCTATCCCTAGCGTTCTAGGGACTTGGTCACTTGTCAGTGTCCTATCTGTGCTGCCTCCGCTATTCCTAGTGTTCTAGGGACTTGGTCACTTGTAAGTGTCCTATCTGTGCTGCCTCCGCTATCCCTAGCGTTCTAGGGATTTGGTCACTTGCCAGTGTCCTATCTGTGCTGCCTCCGCTATCCCTAGCGTTCTAGGGATTTGGTCACTTGCCAGTGTCCTATCTGTGCTGCCTCTGCTATCCCTAGCGTTCTAGGGACTTGGTCACTTGTCAGTGTCCTATCTGTGCTGCCTCCGCTATTCCTAGTGCTCTAGGGACTTGGTCACTTGTAAGTGTCCTATCAGTGTTGCCTCCGCTATCCCTAGCGTTCTAGGGAGTTGCCCTGCAGCCACCCACCGCTTTAGTAGGGCCTTGCTGTGGTGTGGTGCTGTTGTGGTTTTCTTGTTCCAGTGATCTGTCTACGGATCAAGCCAGTATATTCCTACTGTTGTTATTGCTTACTGATATTTCTGTCCATCCTGACCTGCGTCACATTTGGGAAGTATCACGGAACTGACCTCATCTGGACCTGAGTAGGGTGATTGCTTTGATCATTTATTTCTCAATAAAGCTTTCCTTAGCCTTACCTAATTGCCTGAGTGTTCTTACAAAACCGTGACAGATCACTAGCCACGCATGCGTGTGTTGGAAACCATTTTTCTATAAACACACTAGTGTTTTTCACCGTACTCTGCACCTAAATTTTGATGGGGCAGTTTTATCACCAAAAATGTGCAGCACTTTATGTGCTTTGAAGCCAACACATATCATAGAAAGGCAAATTCAATTACTTTTTAATAGTGTCCAATGGAAGCAAATTTTACACCCTTTAGACATTTTTAAGCGGCTGTAGTTGTTGACAGCACAGTTAATAGAATAACAAACTGTGCTTTCAAAACCACTGTCGCCAGTTTGGATTTTTACCATGGGGAATAGTATTGAGCCACATGTCTATAAAACAGAACACTGAACAAGGGGTAACAGGGTAGATTAAGGAATAATGGAAAGATGAATAGTAGATGCCAAATCCAAGTTAAAAAAATGTTACTTATATCACGATTAGCTCCTATTCTAGGATTGCCTCACTACCACAAGATGAGACAACACCATTTAGTCCAACAAATCACCAACAATCTCCCAAATTGTTCAACTAGCTCCTAAAACCTTATTTCAATAAACCCTCAGCAATGTGAAAAGGTTCAAACATTTAATACAGTTATCCTCCATTTTACTTTGACATAGTATTGCATCACTCCTCTGCACAATCAAACGATTTAATACTACCAAAGTATTTTACCAGGAAGAATACATTGAGATTGTCTCATCTTCAAGTATGTCCTGGGGTATATATATTATTACCCAATTTTATTATATTAATTTTATTTACCACTGAAGGATGAAAGGCTGAGTTGACACTGCTGGGACTAGAACTTGCAACCTTGAGGTTTAAACGTATTCTATAGCTGTTGCATTAAACAACTGAGCCATCTTGTTTAGTCAACTGGGCTGAAGGGTCTTTTGGTTTAATTCAGCACTGCAAAATTGCCTTTCTAGTTGCCAACGGTATGAAAAAAACAATTACAGGAATCTTACAAGTTCATATCAAAGACATCCACAGAGCCCAATGTGCCTCTTGGAAATTACAGCAGTAAGGAAATTAGCATTTATATATATTATCTTTTTCAATATTGTTGAATTTTAACACATAACCAAACTTATTATCCAAATTCCAGATTAGCAGTAATGCATTTCTGACATTAATTTGGGACAAAATTATTAATCCTATGTAATAGGTGGGGGTAGAGTTAAGGAATGCCCTATAACTACATTTATATTGCATTTGCTTAGACACGGAAGAGATCATTAATCTAGATACATATTTATAACTCTACAATATGCAATAAGAATATTCACCATGGCCATTTGTACGTGATTGAAGACAAAATTCAGCCTGCCCTTGGCTCAACAAATATAGCTAGGACCTTCTTATGCCTAAATTTACAATCCTTCTTTACCAGAAAATCATTTACAGCATTATTCACAAAAACTCTTGAATATTTTTCAACAATGAATTAAGATAATACTTTTCAATTAAGCAAAGAAAGTATGACATGAAATATTATAGTTCTCCTTAGTTCATGAAAAAAAATTTTTATTTGTTTATAACATCAAACATATCCCCAAAAGTACAGAACTCCAAATGAGGTCACACCGAAAACACTAAGTGATGCCTAGTGGAAAGTCCACGTTATCTCTTAATGGGAAAAAAAAATCAAGAACAAAAGGAGTTTTTCTGATCTGTTGGGAATATTTAAGAGAAATAGACCAACGGATTGTTTATAACAAAATCTAGTAGGGTCATGAAGTAAAAAAGATATAGCAAGGCCATCAGAAAACTAAAGATCTAAAGTGGCTCCATGTATGTTAAAGTAGAATATAACCAATTTATTGCATAAAAGCAGATCCGGATTGGTATACTAGTAAGATTTAGAAAAGGAAATCAGCTGTAGACCAAGCTGAGAAGGAGAACACCAAGAAGAGGAAGAGGATCAAGCTTCTGTGTACCTCTGAAGCCTGAAGGGTACAGCTGCAGTGAAGTCAGAGTACTTTGATAGAACTGAAGTGAAGGGCAAGTGGAATGACTCAATGGCAAAAGCTGTACTCCGTGGCAAAAGCTGTACTTGACCATGGCAGATGAACTCTATGACGAACAACCAAGGTGGGAGCTGGCAGATGGATGCTATGGCAATCAGCCAAGCTACAGTGGTGATCAGACAAGCTGGGTTGATATATAAAACCTGGAGCAAGGTACCAGAGGGAAATATGGTAGGCAAAGTCAGACTAGCCGAGGTTCGTGCAGGTGGATAGCTCTAGTGGTGATAAGGGTTGATGCACAAAACTTGGAGTGAGATAACAAAGGGTAATCTAGGAGGCAAAGTCAGATTAGCCAAGGTCAGTGCAGGTGGAAAGAATCATGAATGATGTAACAAGTTAGATCAAACACGAAAGACAGCAGTGCTTGAAAATTGAGGAGGAACTCCGTGTGGAAGGTATAAAAAGTAGATAATTGAAACACAGAGAATGCAGCTGAACTCAATAGACCTGGAAATGGTCTATTACTTTAAAAAAAAAAAAAAATCCAACAGACAAGTAAGAAATTATAGTCTTATGTACACTTTAACTTAAGGTGGACTAGTAGTGTTTCATATCCAGACTAATAACTTTTTCACTGACTGGTGAACCTCAATTATATTTTACTAGTGTAAAAGCCCGTGCACACGGGCCAAGGTCCGGGTGATGTTAACCCTTTGAGTGCCAGAGGGGTACGCAACACATTGCATACACATACCCCGCTGGCACTCAAAGGGTTAAAAGGCCAGTCCTGCTCTGCGTCATGCACTGTAGAGACTGCCCAAAATGCTCCCAGCAAAGAACTGCCAGCATTCCGTGCTCCCAACATTTCATTCTCCCAGCATTCTGTACTCCCAACATTTCGTGCGTTCGGGCAGTCTCTACTGTGCATGACGGCTTCTGACAAACATCTTAGCTTATTATTATATAGGACTTTTCATCCATATGTATTATAACTATATATTATATAATTTATTTTCATTTGCAGATTTGTTTTTTTCATTTCAAAAAAAGGCATTAAATGGTTTGACATTATTTGCAATCATAAAAAAATTTGGCTTGGTCTCTAAATCTAGAAACCATGGTTCTGTAATATTACAGCTAAAATGATGTTGTTTTATGATATTTGCACAAGGAATAAATTTAAAAGGGATTTAAAAAAAAAAGTTATATAAAAAGCTTCATGGCCAGCTTCAAACAATACAATTTCTGTGGCCTAACAGCGTGATATTTTAATGTAAAGCAAAGAGGTTCTCACAGGCTGGAAAGGGAAAAAATAATTTCTAAGTAAAAACAAATGATCTGACAAAAGCAATAATAGAGAAGTACATTTTAATAAGCCTGTAAAATATAACTCCAGTGAATGGGGAAAAGTACAACGAGCGATTGGAGAATACAACTCTGAAGTTTTATATCCTATACTTGCAATAACAGAGGTGAAAAAAACAAAGAGTGTGCCTGCTTCTTGACAGCTTGTGTAAAATATTCTATTGGTATACCCACTGTGAAGCCATTTTAAATTTCAATACATGGCTAATGAATCATATCTAAATGAAAGTCTCCATTACCACAGAAGGAATAACGGTAGTATTTTCTGAAGGGACAAAATAAGGGAAACAGTCTGTCAAACTAGTTAGAATGTCAAGCTGTAATACATTTTATTTTCATCCTTGAATATTTTGTTAGGCTTCTTAATCATCCCAATGTTTTATAATGCGCATTTCTGTTAGTTTAACTCCTAGAGTACCAGGGGGTATACAACGCATTGCTCTGCAATGCACTGCATACCCCTCTGGAACTCAAGGGGTTAAATCTCTTATTAACCCTTTAAGGACTGGAGAGGTGTGCAAAGCATTGTTCACCCCCTCTTGTCCTTAACCTTTTGAGTGCCAGCAAGCAATGCATTCTGCACCCCTCTGGCACTCAAAGGGTTAAGGGGTTAAAAATGATCCTGTCAAAAGGGGATTTTACATTTTCAAATAAGCAGTAAACAATGCTCAGTTTCGTGACACTGGATACATCTGATATAGGAGTCCTGGTTCTCTTAACCCCTTAGTGACTGCCACGTGCGTACGCGGCTGTCACCTTAACGCCCAGCTAACATTTTTTTTTTTTTTCTAAATGATTCCGGATTCCCAGAATGGCGTGCAGCCGCATGGAGATCCGGACTTCTGGGACTTACCAGGTATGTCCTCTGTCACTAAGTGACAGTTTTTATGGGACGTACCTGGTAAGTCAATTGTCGAGATGGGGTTAATAAGTCTATTTTCTTGTAGTTCACAAAAAGGCATACGCACAACATACGCAAGGAAATTAAATAAATAAGTAAAGAACGTAAAAATATGATTAGGTATTAGAAAACCAGGCTGGCTGAAGCTACTAATTTTGGGATAGATGGTCCAAACAGATTATGGAAAGGCTTAAGCAAAGCCAAATCATAAAGGCAGCACTCAGCTGCTTTACAATGGTTTTTATCAACCATTTAGTTATAGAATTCCCATTGTCAGGTAGATATATCACCCCTAAATACTGTGGCAGAACTAAAAATTCCTGGAACAATAATTAGGCAAACCAACCACATTATAGTGGACAAATACAAAGTCCCATTTTATTTTAAAGGGATACTTTTATCTTTATTTTATTTTGTAGGCATTAAAAAACATTAAGAATTATATAAGTCTTATCTCTCAAACCTTTATGGTTTGAGAGATATTCACAAGCAAAGTTTCCCCTCCTGCCACTTTTACCTAGTGTAAGTCATCTCTTCTCAGATGTGGAATGCAGTCCATAGACCAGACAGATAACAGCAGGGGACAAGCTTCTTCCTATGAGAACAATGAAAGCCCTGCCCCCCTTGACAAGTTTTTCAGGTTTTTCCCTTATCTTAATTGAAGATTGTCCATCTCTGCAATCTACCTGGGTACCTCCCTTCTGATCTGGCTGAGCAGTGTTACATCAGTAAAAGGGGCGGGAGGGGGATACTTTGCCATTGAATTACTCTTGAACTACAACTCTGACAGAATTGAAATAACACTCTCCAAAGTCCAAAAACTATGATGATTAATTAGAGCTGCTTTTATTATGAAACATTACTATCCCTTTAAATGAGACTTTTAACTCGTTGAATGCTAAAGAGGTTTCCAATTGTATTGTATTGTATATTTTTATTTATAAAGCGCCAGTGTTCTTGGCACTTTACAGTTTATATTTAGTATAGAAAGGGTACAATAAGTACAATATGCTTATATAGACAATCATAAGGGGAACACCAGTGAGTATACATTAGGATAAAAGGTGCCTGCCCTGCAGAGCTTACAATCTAATCCAACACATTGCTATATAATGCACTGGAAACCTCACCAGTATTAAGTGCGTTAAAAGGCCCATTTAAATCAATAGCTTCAGTTCGTATTAGTACACCAGCCTATTTATATTTTCTCTGTGTATGCATCAAAAATGGCCGTTATCAAGCAGTGCTATCTCTGGCCTGGATTATAATGCAGGCAAATGGCTCATCTTGAGCCAAATTAATAAAAAAAAGGCCATGGGGAAGTTTCTTAAGTTGAGACATCACATTCAGCAAGTTCAGTGGCTTTGAGCATTTTGGGAACTTCTAGGAACATTGGAGTCAATAAATTACCAATAAAACACCATCGGAAACGGTCATTCAACAGATTAGGCTTAGTCTATCAGGACTTCTTATGTCACCTTTGCTCCCAAATGGACAATTTCTGTTGAGGTTACTGAAGCAGCTAAATTTCACTGATACAGAGCCACAGTTTAGTCTTTGCTCACTTAAATGCACAGGCATTACAAACACTTTGACCATATATAAAGTGGTTACAGTTAATCATAGTTATTTCACGCTTTGCACCCATTCGACATCCTTGAATATTTAACCCACACGGGTATTCAAAAGGATACATAGAACAATACTGTTTCACCCCAGTTTTTTTTAGATTTTGTAACAGCTTCCAAATCTGCAGGTTCAGGTCATTCAGATACTCAATCGAGGCAGTTTAGGAGCAGTTTTTGATGCTCATTCTGGTGTTACAATGTCAGCGTTTCAGCATTCAAATAATGTTTAGTCTGGAGTCCAACTTTAGATGTTTGAGGCAATGTAATAGCTGAACAATTCATTTAACAAGCCTCATCAAGAGCCTATATCAGTCCTAATATAATGGCGGTCATTGTGAGTTGGATTTTAGATACATTACTTGGGTGATTACTGAACATATACAGAGGATTTAGGACCAGCCTATTGCCTGGTGCTTGGAGAATAGGGTAAGTATTTTCAATTTTCCTGGGTTCAAGATGGACAAAGGCATGAAATCTGTAAAGCAGTCTCACAGAACAGGAAAGACTTAGACAGAGAAAATCAAATAGACATTATGCAAAGAAGTGGAATAATTATGAGGTAAACCAACTGCTCAAAAGAGGACCAATAAAAACTTCTCAAATTAAAGTTGATTTAAATGGGCTTTTAACCCCAGCAACATCTTCAAGGCATTGGAAAGGGGGGGGGAGGCTGTCAGTACACCATGGCCGGATTGTGGGTCCTTGTCCTATGTACCAGACCGCCAACTGAGAACCTAGTGTCTAGCAACCCTGTTTTTTCTTTACCAGTAATATTTTCAGATGTTGCTTCATACAGGTGTCTCAAAACCCCCACAACAACAGTCTTGTCCACCTCCATGGATCTAATAGTCATGCCTGATTGAAGATGTTATCTACTGAACAAACGTGCAAAGGCAAAACGAATATAGAGGCCATTAAGATTTTCTGGCCAACAGTAACATAAGTGATACATTATCAGGCACTTTTACTGTTCCTTTAGAGTTATCAGCTTTTAAATAGGACATCCTCTATTTTTTATATGCATGCCTTGTTTCCTACTATGTGACAGTATTATACATTAGATTAGACCTTTCACATTATGCCACTGTAGAGTTTATTGCATAATTGAATGCATCCCCTACATAAATGTGCTAACTGTCTGCAGGAGCAGTGAGCTCATAGCTGACCTTTCATTATTCCCTTATAAAGTTATTCACACAGAGAAAACAGAGACTATAGTTGCGCCTTTATATCTTCCAATATCATTTCGTTAGTATGTTTCTAACAGTAAAAAAGTGCTTTTTAGGCATGTAATGTTACTTGAGTGTCAGGTAATGATGACCACTCTGATCAGATTTATGAGGTCTAACACAAGGAGATCTATTTTAATTTTAAAACTGGCAAGGGAATCAGTCAAGAGATTATAGCAGAAGGAGTCATCTGATTTAATGATGCACACATACTTTCCAACCCCTAAAAAAGCTAATTAATTAAAGCATCTGTAGAATTAATAGTCTTATGGCTAAGGTGATAACGGAAAGTATGATAATTTATCATATACGAACTCTCTCCTCTAGTTGTTCCCCTGATATATAAGTGAATATTAAATGGTGCCATTTATATTAACAAAAGCTTACTTGGGTCTAGGTCATTTAAGTAGCAGACAATGATTTGTTATATGTTCATTATTATTTATATTAAAAAAAAATCATACAGAGAATTTACTGTATTTAATTATTAAAGAGTTAGTTGAAAAACATGGCTCCATAATACAAGCAACATTTACATGCAAAACATAATAATATGAGAAATATGAATGGGCCATATTCTGGAGGCTACTCAGAAGCAAATCCGGAGCAAATCAACTTCATCACAGCGGACAGAAGACAAAAGAAAATTCTCAAATTCCCATTCATTTAAGTGGCGATTTTACCCTGTGAATGTTAGAGAGTTCTACAACACACTGTTTTGCAATGTGATGGATATCCGCCCACCATTCAAGAAGTTAAAGGGATAGTGATACTTAAAATGTAAAAAATATATATTGTAGTGTTTATCCCCCTGAATAAAACAAGGGTACTCCCACTGCTGAGAGATATTTTATTAGAAAATTATAACAGCTCAAACTTGAATTTTTTATGTGCAATATCACAGTGGCCTGAACATTTACAGTGGCGCTGTTGCTACACCATCCTATGGACTGCTCTGGTCTGTAGACCATAAATATCCATAGGATGGTATAGCAACAGCACCACTGTAAATTTTCAGGCCACTGTGATATTGCACCTAAAAAATTCAAGTTTAAGCTGTTATAATTTTTTTAATAAAATATCTCTCAGCAGTGGGAATACCCTTGTTTTAGTCGGGGACATAAACCCTACAACATATTTTTTTTTACATCTTAAGTATTACTATCCCTTTAAAAGCCCTATTTAAATAAATGTTTCTCTTGTCCACTAAGGGGCAGTTGATTTGCTCCAGAATACAGCTCTCATTGAGGAAGAGTAGTGCAAGGGAGGGCACAACACAATATATCCCATGTTGAGGCAAGGAAGAGCATGGTTTGTGCCCTAAACATGAAATCCCTATTAATGAAAATGTATGTGTTCCTGTTCGGCATATGACAATAACAGAGACAAAGCAGTTTCCCTCCAGCTGCTGTTGAACTATAATTCCCATCTTTCTTAACTGACCAATTATCCATGTCCAACAACAGCTGGAGAGAGGGCGTGAGAATACACCACAGATGTACTTTTTGCCCTTTTTTGAGCCTCGTCAGTAAAGTACAGCTTGAGAGCAAGGGTTATGCTCATTTTGTCTTTTGGGCCTATTCAATGCATTTCAGCTGGCTTCCCTAGGCAGAGGTAGAATATGATGCTCCTGAGTGGTGACTAGCCAAAAAACAAGCAAATTATGCTTTTGTTCATTCTCAGTAAGCCTCTCACATTTCTGGCTTGAGATTTATTAGTATCTTGACAGGTCAGTGGGTCTCTAGTGAAATGTATGAGCAATCCTGATACAGAACATTTCCATCCCAACAAGTCAATGGGGCTCTCAAATCTTTTAGTAAAGAATAGTTTGTCTTATTATTTTGCTGGCTTTTGGAAAGATTCATCAAAGCCTGTTGAGTAGACTTTCACTGGTGAGTGCAGGCAAAAACTGATCTTAAGAAGAGGGCTACTTTTAGCTTGAGTAAATTTAAAAATATAACTACAAATGTCTGCTTCAACAAGAAACTAACTAGCCTTGTTATGAATAAACACAAAACCCAAAGGGGCAGCTGACAACCTCTTGACTTATGTCCTCCTTGGCAAGTGATTTGGGTTGCAAAGATTAGTGCAGTTTGAAATCATTGACAAATAAAACAATTCCACATTTTCACAACGGTGAAGACTACGACAGCTCTGGAGAGATTAATCCAATGAAGTAGGTCTGGGGAACTACTTACTAAGGATGATGGAAAATGTAATGCAACAACAACTTGAAGGTCACCAATCCCATTTTACTATCGAGAAGCAATTGATGAACTGCATTTAGGTTTTTGAGGTTAGGGAAGCAATGTGGGTAATGGGAGGACTTTCTTGGAAGAGGAATGTTTGCAGCTGCAGACTCTCAGGGACAGTATGATGAGACAAGGGAATTATACAAGTTGAAATGGATTAATTGCCACATTTCTCATTCCATTTACTCAAAAGGATCTTGCATCTTTTACAGCTAGCTCAGAGTGGAACAACTTGTGGCTCTGCAGTTGGACTGCAAAATGCAAGAAAATGATACTCAGCCTTATGGCTGAAGATGATGGGAGCTGTAATCCATCCATTTGGTTAAGTTTCAAACATGTGAAGAATATGAAGAACATATTTCAGAAGACTGTTGATCAGAAATTACTTATGTACTTCAATTAAAGAATTTGCCTTAATCACAAATAACATAACTTTAGATAGTTTAAGCAATCACTCACAAGCACTTGGAAGCTAACATTTCACCCACACACACTGTGCCATCAAGAAAGCAAGACAATGAAGCATGAGTGTGGTATTTACCTGAAGGTTATTATGATGTATTTTGTTCTGAAGAATCAAAAGACACTTTGTGAAGTCTGTCAAGTCCTGATCTGATGTTTCTATAATTTCACATCCCTATGACCAGAATAAAGAAATACAAAACCATGAAGTATATAAAATACTGGAAAAATTAAATAGAAGATATTGAAAAAAGAAAAACAATGAATGAGTGATATGTTTAAAAATACATTTAGATCAAAATAGCATTTTCAATAGTATTCAAATCGTTATAGTAACATAGTAACATAGTAAATTAGGTTGAAAAAAGACACAAGTCCATCAAGTTCAACCTTCGCTTCATACCTCAGTAACTAAGAATTTTATAGCTTTCCTGCTACCAATTAAATTAGTCTTTATCAGACCTTCCTGATCTGCCTACTGATAAACAGTATAACTCTGTATGTTCCCTTTTGAAAGAAATGTATCTAATCTTCTCTTAAATGTGTCCATTGTATCTGCCATAACTACCTCCCTGGGCAATGAATTCCACAATTTGACAGACCTTACCGTAAAAAAACCCTTCCTCTGCTGAAGTTTAAACCTCCTTTCCTCTAATCTCAAGAGGTGTCCCCTGGTCACCTGAGCAGGCCTTGGAATAAATAGCTCACCGCAGAGATCCTTGTATTGACCTCTCATATACTTGTACAATGTGATAAGGTCTCCTCTTAGTCGTCTTTTCTCTAGAGTAAATAAACCAAGTTTGTTTAGTCGTTCCTCATATGTCAAGTCCTCCATTCCCTTAATTAATTTTGTTGCTCTCCGCTGTACCCTCTCTAGTTCTAGTATATCCTTTTTCAGAACCGGTGCCCAAAATTGCACTGCATACTCAAGGTGAGGTCTTACCAATGATTTGTATAATGGCAAAATAATGTTATCCACTCTTGCTTCAATACCTCTTTTTATGCAAGACAGGACTTTGTTTGCCTTTGCTACTGCTGTTTGACACTGGTCACTGTTTCCAAGTTTGTAGTTGACAAGGATACCCAGGTCTTTTTCTAGCAACGAGTCACCTAAAATTATTCCATTAAGTTTATAAGTAGCCTTGGGATTGTTTCCTCCCAAATGCATGACTTTACACTTCCCCACATTAAACTTCATATTCCACATGTTTGCCCAATCTGACATTGTATGTAAGTCCCTCTGTAGAGAGAAAATATCCTGTTCTGAATTAATGACTTTGCATAATTTAGTATCATCTGCAAATATTGATATTTTGCTTTCTATATCTATTTCCAGGTCATTTATAAACATGTTAAAAAGCAGCAGACCCAATACTGAACCCTGAGGTACTCCACTCTCCACTTTAACTATACTGGAGAATTTTCCATTTACAACCACACACTGTTCCCTATCCTTCAACCAGTTTTGTATCCAATTGCAAAGGTTATCTCCTAGCCCCAATTTCCTTATTTTATACACCAGCCTTCTGTGTGGTACTGTATCAAATGCCTTTGCAAAGTCTAGATATACTACATCTACTGCCTTGCCATTGTCAAGGTTGCTGCTTACCTCCTCATAGAAGCTGAAAAGATTAGTTTGGCATGACCTATTCTTCATAAAACCATGTTGATTCGTGCTAATGATCTTATTTTTTGTGTTGTAATCCTGAATATAGTCCCTTATTATGCCTTCTAATAGTTTTCCCACTACAGAGGTCAAACTCACTGGTCTATAATTCCCAGGTTCTGTTTTAGTTCCCTTCTTAAATAGAGGCACTATGTTAGCTCTTCGCCAATCCTGTGGCACTGAGCCTGTGGTAATAGAATCTTTAAAGAGTAAATATAGGGGTTTTGCTAACACTGCACTGAGTTCCTGAAGAACCCTTGGATGTATACCATCAGGACCCGGTGCTTTGTCGGTCTTAATTTTGTTCAGTCTTCCCATGACATCTCCTTGAGTTAACCCAATATCTATTAATTGTATTGTTTTATTTGATACTTGTGGAGGCTCTTCTACCATTCCTTGCTCCCTTGTATATACTGATGCAAAGAAAGTGTTTAAAACATCAGCCTTTTCCTTATCCTCACTAACCAACTCACCCATCTCATTTTTGAATGGTCCAATGCACTCCCTCTTAAGTTTTTTGCTATTTATATATTTAAAAAACTTTTTTGGATTAGTCTTGCTTTCCCTTGCAATTCGAGTTTCATTATCTATTTTTGCTACCCTAATTGCCTTTTTGCAATCTTTGTTGCTCTCCCTGTATTTTAAGAAAGATTGTTCAGTTCCTTCTGACTTAAATAATTTGAATGCTTTTTTTTTTCTTGCCATTTCCTTCTTTACATGTGCAGTTAACCACATTGGCTGTGACTTACTTCTTTTGCACTTGTTCCCCATTGGTATATACAGTTGGGTACATTTCTGCAACCTAAATTTGAATTCTGACCATTTTTCCTCAGTATTTTTGCCTTTAAATAACATATCCCAGTCTATGTGTTGCATTGAGGCCCTTAACAATTTGAAGTTTGCTTTTTTAAAATTAAGAGTTTTGGTTGAACCTATACATTTTTGCTTTGCCAGACAGATCTCAAATGTAACCATGTTGTGATCACTGTTTCCCAAATGTTCTCTTACCTTAATATTGGATACCATTTCTGTGTTATTAGTGATCACTAGGTCCAATACATTGTTATTTCTTGTCGGCGCTCCCACCATTTGTGACATGTAGCTTTCATGAAGCGTGTTCAAAAACCTGCTACCCTTAGCACCCTGACAGGTCTCATTTTTCCAGTTGATATCTGGATAATTAAAATCTCCCATAATTATAGTATGCCCAAACTGGGCAGCTTTCCTCATTTGCAATAGCAGTTGGGCCTCATCATTGTCATCGATATTTGGTGGTTTGTAGCATATGCCCACCAACAACTTTTTTTTACCATTCACACCACATTTAGTCTCGATTTCTACCCACATGGACTCCACAGTTTGGCCAGTTATATTGTGTGTGTAGTCAGGAGGGCCAAGAACTATGTCTTGGCTACATATAAAAATTAAACAAAAAGAAGTCTGCACATTAAATGTTGACCTTTACCAATAAATAACCTGTGGCATACTATAACTAATAAAAAGTGAGGTTTAGTTACAGATTTGTGGCCAAAACCACGATAAGCCTGCCTGCCACATCAAGGCACCCCAGATTTAGGCAAGTCACTATCTGTCTCAAATCCAAGTGTACATGTATTTAGCATAATACAATTAAAAGTCAGTAATTTCACCTTATCTCTACTGTGAGCAAAACCCTTGTGAAAGGAATAAGGGAGGCATTTATACCTTACCTAATTAATGCTACCAACCAAGAGGGAATGAGCCAAAACCTCCCGAAATACATACTAAAAACATAATATATATAGTTCCTGGGGAGCTGTTACAGTAGCAGCGGCTGCCGAGCCGACCGCTACCTTACCTGCTGGTTCGCCAGCATTCCGTGTCAGCGGCGCTGCGGTCCGTTCCCCTATGCAGCCTGCCGCAGCCTCTTCCGGCGGGCTCTCAGTGTGCCTTGGCGCGCGTCCAGCTAGACGCGTGCCTGTATTTAAAGGGACAGGCACACTTTTTTGGTCTCCTACTCTTCCTGGGGGCTGGTCCTTATAAACCACTGGACACTACTCTCAGTTGCCCTTTCGTGGTGTCCAGTGAGGTTGGGAGGTTGTAGTACTGACTATCTGTTCTGGTTATGACCATTGGCTTGTTCTGACTATCCGCTCTGTGTATGATATTGGCTTGTCTGACAACCATTCTGGTGCATAATCTGCGGCTCTGGTAGACTACCCTCTCTGTGAATGACCCGGGCCTGGCTGACTATCCGTTCTGGTGCTGACGTTTGGCTTTACCTGATTTCCTATTCTGTGTGTTACGCTGGTTGGTCCTGTTGCCTCTGGGATCTGACCTACTGCTCAGGGTGTTCATATTTCCCTTGCATTCTTGTATATCGCTATCTACCTTGGTTCGCCTGCGGTTGTCAACTGCGCAACCAGCATACAAACGCTCCAGGGGATAGCCGTTGGGCATCTTGGTAGCTCTAGTGGCCTCTCTATCCTGGTTTCTGGTAGTACAGGTGTGGACCTGTCGGGCGATTCTTACCTTGGTTGGTACAGGTGCGGACCTGTTGGGCGTTCCTACCTTGGTTAGTACAGGTGCGGACCTGTCGGGTGTTTCACACCGTTGGCGGTGCAGTTGCGGGCCGGTAGTGGAGCTCTGGTGCGGACCTGAGTCGAGTCCTTCCTAGCTATCATTGGGGCTCAGTTCCTTGTCTTCAGAAGAACAGTATTGCTGCCACCCATGTTGCTTTGTACTTTACTGTACCATTGCCTGTATGTGTGTTTCCTAATAAAGTTCTGGTAAAGTAGTACGGACTCCAGTATCGTTATTTCTGCCGTGACAGGAGCTCAAAATAGCATTTTCAATAGCATTCAAACAGTTGTATATGTATGTGTAGGAGAGCTGCAAGAACTATATCTTGAGGGAGGGCAAACTCCATGTAGAGGTTTTGACAGGAGTGGCCAGGAGGAACCCTGTAGGAGTTCACAAAAACACCCTATTAAAATGAAAAAAAAAAAAAATAAAAAAAAAAAAATCAATGGGGGATTTACAAAATAAAGTCTGTAGGTTGCCACATGCTGAACAGACCCAATCACAAGAACTGATGGGAAACGGAAGACAATGGCTCAAAAGGAGCCTTTTGAAGCACTCCCAAGTTCAAGTCCCACTGAGAAGTGGGATCCTGAAAGACTGGGTATGCTCATCTGGCAATATGCCTTTGAAAAAGCATAGATAGAGCAGAAATCTGGACAGTGATAGAACTTAGATGAGGTCCTTTCTGAAACCCCTGCTGATGAAAGGCCAAAAGAGATGGAAGACAAAAGGGGCATGGCCATGCCCCCAATCTTTGCACCACTTGTAAAGCAAGGACTGTATTATCCTATGATATGCCTCTGATGAAACTGTATTTCAGGCCTTCTTTTCCCTAGCCACCGTGCTAGGGAACAGAATGCTAAGAAGGTTGGAGAAGCTTTTAAACTAGGAAAGGGGGGGGGGGGGTTATAGATGACAAAAATTTGGTAGATAGATAGGAACTGGGTTAAAGTAAATGAAAATGGGGATGTTGAAGGGGTGGGGATATACGCATGCAGCCAAAAGGGAGGAACTTCTATTAAATGAAGATGTAGAAAAAGGCATGTAGGGGGTAAAATATGTAAAGACTTCAAAATTAATTGTATGTTGGCAAATGGCAACATACAATTAATAAAATGGGAGAGCTAGAACTGCTGGAGGTTAATGAGCATTTGGACACAACTGGTATAACTGAAACATGGTGGAATGATACACATAATTGGGCTGTAAATATTAAGGGCTATTCCATGTTTAGGAGAGACAGGATTAATAGAGAAGGGGGAGATGTGTGCTTATATTTCAAATCGGAGCTAAATCCAATTTTAAGGGGTGATGCTATTGAGGAAACTGACCATAATGTGGCGTCCTTGTGGGTAGAAATTGAGACTAAATGTGGCGTTAAAAAAAAAAAAAAGTGTTGGGGGGTATATGCTACAAACCACCAAATATTGATGAGAATACTATAATAGAAGATTTTAACTATATGGATGTCAAATGGAAAAATGAGACCTGTCAGAGTGCTAAGAGAAACAGGTTTGTGAGCATGCTTCAGGAAAGCTACATGTTGCAAATGGTGAAAGTGCTGACAAGAAATAACAATGTATTGGACCTTGTGATAAGGAATAACAGACATGGTATTCAATATTAAACAGTGAACATTTGGGAAACAGTTATCACAACATGGTTACATTTGAGATCAGTTTGGCAAAGCAAAACTGTATAGGTTTAATCAAAACCCTTAATTTTAAAAAGTTAACTTCAAAATGTTAAGAGCATCAATGGAACACACAGAATGGGTAAATTATTCAAAGGCAAAAGTACAGAGAAAAAACTGTCAGAATTCAAATTAAGTTACAGAAATATACCCAAAAGTATATACCAGTGGGGATCAAATCAAAAGCAGTAGATCACAGCCAATGTGGTTAACTGCAAGTATAAAGAAGGAAATTGCAAAGAAAAAAAGGCATTTAAACTATTTAAGTATGAAGGAACAGAACATTCTTTCTTGAAATGCAGGGAGTGCAACACAGACTGCAAAAAGGCAATTAGGGTAGCAAAAATAGAAAATGAAGTTCGAATTGCAAGTGAGAGCAAGACTAATCAAAAAAAAGTTTTTCAAATACATAAATTGGAAAATAAGGCAAGGACCAGGCGCAAGGCCCCCAAAGTCACCAGAGCAGATATGAACCATCAGATCAGAGATAGCCCAAAAAAACAACTGAAGTGTCAACGGACACTGAACAGGGGTAACAACACCCCAGGAACTGTTACATAGCTCACTGAACAAGAGCCAACAGGGCTCAAAAGTGAAGGAAGCAAAAATAACCGAAAAAGATCCTAGACAGGCAGGACTGCCTCCAGGATCTTCCTCCCAAAACTGGCGTCACCCGATGCCAGCACATCAACACGGTAGTGCTTCGAAAAGGTGTACACAGACGACCAAGTGGCAGCCTTGCACAACTGATCCGCGGAGGCCTGATTCTTATAAGCCCAAGAACCCCAATAGATCTGGTAGAATGAGCCGTAACCTGAAAGGGAACAGGCTTCTTCCTCAGCTTGTAAGCCTTACGAATAGTGGACTTGATCCAAGACACAATAGTCACTTTGGATGCAGGTCTTCCTGCCCTGGGGCCCTCAGGAATGACGAACAGTGCGTCAGATTTTCTAATGGACTCGGTGTGATGTACATAAAACTTAAGACAACGTACCACATCTAACAAGTGAAGATCCCTCTCCTTGTCAGAGGTAGGGTCAGGGCAGAAAGAAGGCACCACAATCACCTGATTAATGTGGAACTCAGAGACCACCTTCGGGAGAAACTCCTGAGAAGTGCAAAGCACAGCCTTGTCTTTGTGAAACACCAGGGGCTCGATTCTATTACCAGCTCTAAAAATAAAACAGGCATTTTTTTTAAGTCAGTTTTTGCTATCCTATTACCCAACTTGTGAAAACAAAATCAGCGGTAATTATACATACCGCCAGTCTAAAAAAAAGACAATAGGAAACAACTAAGAACAATGTGCAATTAGAGACCCGACACCCAAGAGACATTACTTACTCCCTCACAGTCACTAATGTGCAGAGAAAATACCTGAGGCACCTGCGAAGGGATGGAACCTCATCCAACAGTGTTGCTGCAATATGGAGACATGAATCTGAAGCTTAAGGAGCAGGGACTCCTTAGCAAAAAATAAATATTCAGAATACAAAGGTGTGTAACCAAGGCTGCCATGACTTCTGAGAAAACGCGCAGAGTGGACGTCAGACAAAATGGAAGGGCACATGTGGAAATAAATAATGTTTGGGGTAACCTGAGACAATAAGGCACTCTTGCCCCCAGTAGCATGGCTAGTAACCTCCTTTAATTCCAGGCCAACAAATGGAGGATTTCTTAGAGGACTGGTCTGCCAACCAAAGTTTAAGCAAAGTGTATGTTGCACTGGAACAAAGAGTGTTAGGGACTTTCCAATGAACCTGGCAGAATCAAATGCAGCTTCGGAAATACATAGTATCCCTCTTAAAAATATCTGGGGAAGAAGAACACAAGTCAGAGGCTTCAGAGAACTTAAAGGTCTTCAAAACTGCTCTAACAAGATAATCAACAACTCAGGATGTTCCTAAAAAGACTCCGAGGAGTAAATGAGAAATCAAGATTCTACTCACCTGTGTCCCCCTCCACAGCAGAAAAATACCCCCTCATCTAGAGGGAAAAACAGAACGACTAAATGGTCTTTTAGAAGGGAAGAGACAGTGCTGCAGGCTACTGTTCAGGAGAAGAAGGGCCCAGGAGTTGCTGTGCAGAGGCCACAGAAAAAGAGGGACATAATGTAAAATCCTTATGAAGACCAGTCTGACATATTGAACAAAGAGTTAATGGGGAGACTCCTGAGACCCTGCTCATTAAGTTTGCTCCCACTGGAGGAAACTTTGTTTAACTTGACATACTGAGTCCTATGCACAAAAGAAGAGAGGATAAATTGTGGGACAAACCAAAGGCATCATAGGGGAGAAATAAAAATTCCTCAAATTTCCACTGATTAAATAAAGCCTTTAAATCTGAATGATAGAGGGGCTTCCAACGCATTGCAAAGCAGTTGGTTTGCTTCAGAATTGTCCATCATTTTATAC
The DNA here is from genome assembly GCA_037306005.1 of Rhinophrynus dorsalis. Lineage (NCBI taxonomy): Eukaryota > Metazoa > Chordata > Amphibia > Anura > Rhinophrynidae > Rhinophrynus > Rhinophrynus dorsalis. The sequence goes on along the minus strand of CM074723.1, from coordinate 343,416,370 downwards.
ATGAGGCCAATTTTCTTAAGCGAAGCAAAAGAAAAGAAACACATAAATGTCTGCTTTTGTCAGGGATTGTGACAGATGACAATGAACTGCAGTTTGCAACACCAATTATCTTTCCAATCTACTCAGTTATTTATTTTGTTCAGCTATGGGAATTTTTCCATTTTCGCATGTGGCAGCGCTTCTGATGTAGCTCAATTAGCTCACTCCAAAGTGATGACACATCTGAAGACACATGCAGTGCATTCGAGAGGTTTAAGTAGGATTTGCAGTACGGGCGCATTCAAATAATGGCTTAGAAAATATTGTGTGAAAAAAGGTAAAATTGTCCTTCAAGAAAGCATTTATATATATTGCCGTCTTCTGACAATTTCGATGATAAAAACTGTGGTTTCATAACAAATATTGAAAAAAGTGTATATTACATAAAGATTCTCAGTCTCATACTTTTCTTTCAGTGCCGGGCTGGGAATAAAAATCAGCCCAGGAAAATATGGAACACCAGCACCACATTTGCCATTAACCATTAATATCAATGATGTATAGATCTGCTGAATACCACATAATAATGCAAACTGGAAATTGTGATTAGAGAGAATCCGAGTGCTGCAAAGTTATACAATCTGTAATTGTGAGTAAACAGCAAAGGATACCACAAGATCATGAAAACTGTATATTGGGATTATAGAGCATCTGAATACCAGAAAACCATGCAAACTATAACTTGTGACTGTAGAGTAATGGGATAACACAGTCATGTTAACTGTACATTGTGAGTAAAGTAGAGCAATGGAATACCACAATGACACTGTAATTCATGTGGTATTCAGTTGATCTGTATACCTGTGGTGCACAATTTCAGTCTGTGCATCACAGAAATACAGATCTAATGAACACCATTCTGGCCTTTGCACCATAGGGTACAAGTTTACAAAATTCCCTATTGATTTAAATTGGGGAGTTTAACTCCTTAAATGCTAGAGGTCTCCAACACAAGAGTTGAAGTCTTCACTAGCATAACAGGGTTTAACCATTTGAGTGCTACAGTGCAAACCAGGCACACTTTGTAGATCATTCAAATGAAGTATTTATTTCTATATCGTGCTATTTCGGCTCTGCTGAGGAGTCACAGGATGATCCCAGGGCCAGGATTTCCTGCTGTAAGTTAGAGCCTGACGTCAGTGAAAGGGGAGGTAGGGGGGAACTACAATATTAAATTTACTTAAAATTATTCACTATCCCTTTAAATACTACCACAGCAGGAATGCATGGGGAAACTCTAATTGTGTGTGTGGGGAGGAAGGATACATTATTATGATTGATTTTATAAAATTCTTTTATTGCATGTTTCTTTCTTGTGGTGTCATTTTTAACAAGTAATTGAAAAAGTAACGGTCAATAGTCAGATTGAGACTTGCAGTTTGTAGAAACATAGCATACAAGCAACAGCTAGCCTACAATCAACCTATAAAGTATGCTGTAAATTACAGGAATTATTTCTGTATTAACCATTAAATCCTTTTCTCGCAGTCCATGTGGGACACCAGAACAATGGGGTAATGTCTCCTCCTCCAGGAGGGCAGGTCACTTCAAAAAAGGTCTCTGGAGGCAGAGAATACCTCCTCCCTTCCACTTTATCCACACCTGCTAAGCACAGTTTTAACGTATTGAAAAGACAAGGAAAAAGCAAAACAGGACACTCCTGCCTGGGGACACAACCCATTGTTTTTGGTCTCTGGGAGGGATTCATGTGCTCCAGCGTACTAAGAGAAAGGATTTAACCAAAGCTATACACCAAGATTCTAAGGAAAGCAAAAAAGAGAAAAAAAATGTAATTAAAGACCACTATACAAAGGACCAAACTGGAATAACATGAACCTCAGGTGTTACCAAGCTAGCAAACCAATTAACAGGGAATGAATAGGAAACTAACAGGGTTCTGATCTCTTAAAAAGCTAGAACACCAATACATGTACCACAGCCTGTTAGACCTTCACAGCGGTGTTTGACAAAAGCATGTACAGATGACCACATTGCCGCCTTTTACAACTGCTCAGAAATGGCCTCATTCTTGTAGGCCCAAGAATTGCCCACCCACCTGGTGGAATGTGCCATGACCCAAAAGGGTGCAGGTTTTTTCCCTGAGTACATACAACTTAGTGCAAGGAACAATAGTAATCTTAAACTTGGCCCACACATGGGTCCTCAGGATTAACAGAAATGAAATCAGACTTTTGAAAAGGCTGAGTGCAATGAACATAGTACTTCAAGCATATGACCACTACAAAAGATGAAGTTCCTACTCCCATCAATTGGAACTGGATAGAAAGAAGGAAGAACAATTTCCTGGTTGATGAGAAAATCCTAAACAACCTTGGGCAAAAAGCCATTTGAGTTTGCAAAACCACCCAGTCCGAGTTAAAGGGATAGTAATACTTCGTTTTAACTTTATTTTATTTTGTAGGCATTAAAAAAATATGAAGAATGATATAAGTCTTATCTCTCAAACCTTTATGGTTTAAGAGATATTCACAAGCAAAGTTTCCCCTCCCGCCCATTTTTCCTAGTGTAAGCCATCTCTTCTCAGATGGGGAATCTGGTTGTAAGACCAGACAGATAATAGAAGGGGACAGTCTTCTTACAATGAAAACAATGAAAGCCCTGTCCCCCGTTGACAAGCTTTTCAGGTTTTTCCCTTATCTTAATTGAAGATTGTCCCTCTCTGCAGTCTACCTGGGCACCTCCCTTCTGCTCTGGCTGAAAAGTGTTACATCAGTAAAAGGGGTGGGAGGAGGACACTTTGTCATTGAATTACTCTGGAACTACAACTCTGACAGAACTGAAATAACACTCTCCAAAGTCCAAATACTATGATGATTAATTAGAGCTGCTTTTATTATGAAACATTACTATCCCTTTAAAAACCAAAACGAAGGCTTACAAGACAAAGCCTGATGTTTGTTTAACCAAAGAATAGGCATCACCCAGAAGAAACACTGTATTGAGCAGCAAACAATCAAGAGAAATTGAAGCCACATATTTCTAGGTTCAAATTCCACAGACAGGTGGGCTACAGAAAGAAAGGGTAGGCATGAGCAACCCTTAGAACAAAAGTTTGCACATCAGGGAGAAATGCAATGCACCAAGAATGCAAAGAGCCAAAATCAGAACCTCGATGGAACTAAGACTTTTTTTTTTTTTTTTTTTTTAACACCATTCTGAATAAAAACCAAAACTACCAAGAGCTGAAAAGGCCGTGGATGTGAGCCTTGGCTGGCACCTGACTTGTAGAAGAGAGACCAAACGTTACGATAGGCCTTGGAAGAAATAACAGAAAAACCCCTTTTTCTTCAGGATGTTGGCCTCAAGGGCAGGGCCATCAAAGTATGTTTCTCCACCTGGGGGTGGCATAATGGGCTCAGAGTCAGAAGACCCAGATGCAAGTGAGGATGAAAAAGCTCTCCCATGGACAAACTGAGAATATCTAAAAACCAGGCCTGACAGGGCCAGAATAGAGCAATCATCCACAGTGTGAGCCAAATGATCCTGGAATCTTCCCCAGAAGTGAGGAACTTTGAGGTTTTGAAAAAGGCCATGAGATCACCCAATCACAGATGATCGAGCTGAACACATTCTGACTGAGCTCTCAATTTCAGGTATCAAGACTCTGGTGGTATGTGCAAATTGGCCAACAAGAGAATCCTCAGGACTTCAGCTCAGGCTGTCGCACCTCTGGTCCCAACTTGGAAGATGATGTAAGCCACTGCAGTCACTCTGTCAGAATAAATTCAAACTGTGGACCATTGAAGGGGTGTAGTTTAATGATGTGGTGGAAGGCAAACTGCGTGCTGACGGCCAGTAGACTCTCCTCCCTGGTCCAAAGGCCCTGGGCCACTGGGCACCAAAGGTAGCACCCAAGGACAGCATGCTGGCCACAAAATTCACTTTCAGAAAGATAGGGAGGTCAAACTCAATAGAGATAGCCCTCTCGACTAAGACCTCAGCCAAAAAGGGATACAGAAAAGAAATGTGCAGATTAAAGCGGAACTATCACATTAAAGGGACAATAATGTCCAATAAAAACTTGTTATAGTTTTATAGCAGAGTATGGTTTGAGAGATAAGTACCCCCCTCCCTGCCATTCCTGACGCCAATGTCTAGCTGATAGCAGGAGATCCCGGTCCGGGGACCAGCCTGCTGTTGCGTAATCCTCTGGTACTCATAGGGTTAAGAGGCCGGTCCTGCACTGCATCCTGCCGCCGACGCAGTCATGTACTGTAAAGACTGCCTGAAACCACAGAATGCTCCCAGCACAGAACTCCCAGCATTCCGTGTTCCCAGCATTCTGTGCATTCGGGCAGTCTGTACTGCGCATGATGGCTTCTGACAAACATCCTAGCGAATTATAATATAGGATATGACAGTCTACTGATGTTCACTGACAACATATGAATAGCCAGACCAAGAAACATGGTACCCCATTAGCTAGAACTGATATACTGTGGGGTGAGCCAGAGGCACAAAGCCATGTCTTCCACAATCTGGGTTTTACAGTTTTCAAATGTGAATACAATGTACTTTTTCTGGGTGCATGCTTGTGTCTGCATGCATGTGTGTGTGAGTATATATGTGTTAGTGTATGGAAACGTGCGTGTGTGTGTGTGTGTGTGTGTGTGTGTGTGTGTGTGTGTGTGTGTGTGCAGATGCACTCACGTGTGTAGAGGTTCAGGAAGGAACCATTTTTTTCCAGCATAAAAGGAGCAGTAAAATAAGAGATCCAGTCCTAAAATTTGAGGGTGAAAATTAAGAAAAAATGCAAGCTAAAACTACTTTAGAGAAAGGGTGATATTTACATAGAATAGAGTCCCCAAAGAATTAGTAGAGGCTAAATATAAAAATAATGTAATAACTCTTGGGATAGATATGTGGCTTATTTTAGCAATTAAATAAGTCTGATGGAGAATTGGGCAAAATAGGTCAACTGGCTCTTATTCTTTGCCAGACTCTCTAATGTTGTTTTAAGAGGTCATGATCATCATTATCTCTAAACGTGTTTATTTCAGAAATGACAGTGGTATATTAGTCAAAAACTAAATTCCTATAATCAGGAGAGGTGTTAAACCACAGGAGATTGACACTGATAATATGGCTGTGAGTGCCTGCAACTATTTTATGTGCATGTCATAATAATGGATTATATTACCTGAGTGTGCTTAAAGAGACTGGAAAGAGGACTTTCTGAGACATATGGGATTAATACAGTTAGTGTGTGCTGTAAGATGCCATAAAGTATTTTTTATTAACTGTATTTTGGTAGGTGTTTTTCAGGATCTAATCTATGATAGATTTGTGATGGCTGGCCAGCGGACTAGGATTGTCACCTTAGTTAAAGGGATAGTAATACTTAAATTTAAAGAAAAAAAAAAAAAAAAAAGGGATCTGTCTCCCCCCCCCGAGTAAAACAAGGGTATTCCTACTGCTGAAAGGTATTTTATTCAAAAGTTATTACAGCTCAAAGTTGAATTTTTAGGTGCAATATCACAGTGGCCTTAAATTGTACAGTGGCGCTGTTGCTACACCATCCTATAGAGATTTATGGTCCTGGGACCAGACCTGTCCATAGGATGGTGTGGCAACAGCGCCACTGTACAATTTCAGGCCACTGTAATACTGCACCTAAAAATTCAACTCTGAGCTGTAATAACTTTTGAATAAAACACCTTTAGCAGTGGAAGTACCCTTGTTTTATTCAGGGGGATAAACCCTACAACATATATTTTTTTTTACATTTTAAGAATTAGTATCCCTTTAATTCAAGTCTCGTTCATTTTGGCTAACCTACCTGTGCTGAAGAAAGAAAAGAAAGAAACCTACCTGTGCTGAAGAAAGAAAGAAAAGAAAGAAAGAATAGTCCTAAATCTTAGCCCTGTATACTGTTCTTGAATACAGGTATGGACATCCACACTTTAAAGGGTTAGTAATGTCCTTTTCTTTAATAAAATCTAGTATTGTAGATACTACATAAATAAACTAACTGATGAAAGTCCCGTCTCTCAAACATTTAAAGTCCCTCCCCCCTCTCCTTTCACTGACGTCAGCTATAAAGCTGACAGAAGGAGATCCTGGTCCCAGGACCAGCCGGCGGCTCTTCAGCAGAGCCAAAATACTACAATCTAAAAAGAAATACTTCATTGGAACGGTCTACAAAGTGTGTTTGCAAACCAGGCACACTTTGTAGACCGTTTTAGTGAAGTATTTCTTTTTAGATTGCAGTATTTTAGCTCTACTGAAGAGCCATCGTCGAGTCGCGTGACTCGAATCTCCTTCTGTCAGATTTACAGCAATGAAAGGGGTGGGAGGGGGGAACAAGAGTTTCATCAGTTAGTTTATTTTTGTAATAACTACAATATTAGATTTTATTCAAAAAAGACATTATCAACCCTTTAAAGAAAGCTGCTATAATTACATATAAGTCTGGGTGTTAAACTATTAAATCTGCACAGTACTTTTTGAATGTCATTTTTTCATAATTCAACATGTGGTTTCAAGGCAGGACTTGGCTACATATATCAGTTGCAGTATGGCAAATGATCCTGGTTGTGAGCTCTTATTAACAATAAATGTAATGGTAATAACTCAACAATGATCATCTTAATCTACAAAACAAAGAGTTTAAACTGTAATAACTCTGGAGAAACACATCCCCTGCACTGTGAGTATGTTTGTTTTACTCAGCAGGTAACCCCTTACTATTATTTATAAGAAAAGTACATTGTGATTACATTTTACTGCCCCTTTACGTTTATAAAATGAGAAATATAAAGGTAAATATGGGAAATGACCAAATAAAATGTACATCTGGACCAAATACAAAAAGTAAAACAAGGAAACAAAAGGTACCTTTTCTTTGTAAAATTCCATGACCTTTGGCTGAATGGAATCAAAATCCCCACTAATGAAGTCAGGACGAAACCTAAAAGAGTAACAGAGATAATTATTATGTTTTTCAAGATAAATAATTTTTTAAATATAAACTTTGAATTCAGTTTGTGAGGTTACAAAATATTGACAGACCCCAACCTACCCCTCTGACTGCCAGAGGGGCATCCAACACATAGGAGCAATGTGTAGTATACCCCTCTGGTGCTCAAAGGGTTAAATGAAATGAAGCTCATAAGATAAATGACCTGAGTATTCTCTAGGTAACCCTGATTGACATAAGGTACAGTGAGCAATGGGGGTCACAGACGTCCCAGGGTCCTTAGTCTTAGGCCTAGCCCCAAGTTCAGATGGATTAGACATTCTCACAGTGTCACAAACTTCTCAATATATCTGGTATATGCTAAACAGTGTTTAAGATTAAAATTTCACCCCCAGAAATTGCTAAAATGCACTTATCTGATAGGCGAAGGGTTAATCAGCTGAGGAGCGAAGGTAAGCTCCAGCCCTGCATAGGATATGTGTGAAGGGATGAAAGAAAATGGCGACCGCAACAGGAGCCAATCAGTAACAAGAGCGTGAAGCAAGTGCTCATGGGAAATGTAGTTTCCCCGTACAAGTACCCCAAACAGTGCCCGAAGCCCCCCAAAACACTCAGAGCATGAACCGGATCATAGAACAAGGGTAGACAAACAAAATGAGCCATCTCTGAAGTCGATTCGATGAGCAGTTGCAGGGATATGTCCCAAACAGTAAGGTCTCATAGAGGCATGGCATCTATGCGGTAAAAACAAATTTTACAAAATTTATACTGAGGTAAAAAAAAAAATTAGCAAATATACCAGAAAACATAGTAAAAGTGAAATAAATACTGCCCCCAACCGGGAAAGTGTTGAAAAAGTACCCAAAACATGTCAAAATAGCATACAAAGGGTTAAATTACCACAGAAACACTGCTCCAAGCCCCACCAACAGACATACAGACAAACCCAATGAGTGCAGGAGTATGTAATAGGAGCTCCAACGGAGAACTCTGTGCGGAGAGTAAACGTGGGACAAGTGGACCTCAGCACTCAAGGGGTTACTCACGTTTTTAGCAGGTCTTCTGTCTTCAGATTACCATGTGGACCACCCCTGAGAAAGAACTTGTCCAGCAAGATTTTCCCCTCAGGGCTAAAAGGTCCACCATAGCACCTGGAAACTGAGCTATCCACATCTAAGGGCATTGTCAGTTATGGTAATCCGCCTAATGGTGGTATTCCATATCTAACAGAAAACAATAAAACACTAAAACTAAAGCAGAACAGCTTCTCTGTCTTTCTTTTTCAAAAGAAACAATCTAACTAGAGAGTATTGGCTACTGCAGGCTGAGAGGGAAGGTAGGTTCCACCCAGCACTTCTTATTCAAGAAAGTTTTCTGTCTTACTTAAAGGGACAGGTCGCCTACCCAAAGTCACCAGTAACCTATATTGGAGGACGAGAAAGCATCTTCTCAGTACTTAGAGATCCTGCAATGATAAATATCACCTCTCCCCAGACTCAAAGACCCCTTTTTCAAAAAGCTCTGGACTACTGGACAGGACACCTTAACTTCAATATCAAAATCCTTCAACCCTCACAAAACCGACCACACCTCACACAGCACAGAAGTAGGTGCCATTCAATGGCTCTATCAACCACAAATCAACCATTAGCTGATGGGAGGACCAGATAAAGGATTTCAAAAGAGGAACTTCACACCATTTGAAATGTATGTATTTTCCCCTACTCTCTCTAAATGTCCACTTTTTTGTACAATTTATTACAACCCACTCCATAACTCTGTCACGGTTGTTCAGGCAAATAATCACATGACACAACACAAGTGAATTTAGACAATTTATAAAAGCAAATAATAATAGTAATAATAATAAGAAGAATAACAATAGTAGCGAACACTTCCTCAACCTTGGGGAGACAGGCGTAAGGACAGTGTCTAGTCCACTACCCAAGGGTTGACACTGAACTGCAATCGGTACAGTAGATATACAGGGTACAGAACCAGACTTGGCTCTCACCGACAGATAGGAACCTGGAACGACAGGGATCAGTAACAGAGCGTACCCAGACAACCTCCAGAGAGGGATGTCAGATAACAGCTTAGGCAGCTAGAGTACCTGAATGGTACAGACCGAAGACCACACAGCGGAGGTACACTAGCAGGCTGCCAGAGATGGGATTGCAGTGGCAAGTGCGGGACTCAGGGCGAGTACAGGAAGAGACAGCAAGGAATAGTATATGGTAGTGTACCAAGAGGCACAGATTGAGATACAGGTAACACTACCAGCCCGGAGGCAATGGGATCGTACAGTGCGGAGACAACTAGCAACGCTACCAGCAAGGTAGTAGTTGCACTGGATAGGTAGAGCGTGCCTATAGCTATACCTGGAGACAGTGGTAGTCAGACAGGAGATGGAGTAGCACGGAGCATAAGTCAGACAAGCCACAGTCAGGAACCAGATCGGGTAGTCAGCCACAGCCGGGGTCAGCACAGAGCGGGTAGTGGACAAGCCAGAGTCATACACGGATCAGATAGTCAGACAGAGCCAATGGTCAAAACCGGATTGCATAGTCAGACTAGCCAAGGATCGAGTACCAGAAGATATCGGAAGCCAAGCAAGGGTCAAAAAGAGCAACAATGGAATATGCACAGAAACACCACAAAAGGGCGATTAAGCATAATTCGCGGGCAGAATACAAGGCCGCTGCCGGAAGGCGGAACACAGTCAGCCACACAGACAATAAGCTACAAAATAGCGAGCTCAACGTCAGAGACACACGCGCCCACAGATAGCGGCAGACCAGAGGATGCAGTCCCAGTACCACACCACCGGATAGACATGCAGGCAAGCAGATCATAGGCACCGTGATGAACTCCTAAACTATATTTTCTGAATAAGTGGGAGGGGGAACTCTCAACCACTCTGGAAGTCCGTCAATGGTCTATATCTTTAAACTGAACTGTAAACTCACCACATGTACATCTCATAAACAGACTAATTATAAACCTTCTGTTCTTTCCCAGATATACCCCAACCCACCATCCTCCTGCTGGAGATGTAATTCAGAACCGGTCACAATGTTCCACATATGGTGGTCCTGTCCTCTTATCACACCTTTCTGTACAGATGTCCGATGACACATAAGCGGGGCATTTGGTATAATTATCCCACAAAATCCCTTAGCCTGCCTCTCTCTTTTTTTCGTCAACAGCCAGCACCTGCCATACCCAAGAAACTCACTCCTTAATATTGCCAAATCCCTCATTCCTCTCCACTGGAAATCTCTCTCCCTCTCACGTGGCTGAATGGCTCTTGAAAATAGATTATTACATCCAGCTGGAGAGATACCATGCTATCACCATGGATGCTCTACCCCAACACACTAACTATGGGCCCCATGGCACAAATACTTCTCCACCATTGCCTCTTCCCCTGCTTCACCTATACACCAAGAGGACTGATTCAACCCATGGCATTTTATGGAGGGCTTCCATGGTCCCTAGTGCTTCCCCCTACTCCCTCCCCTCACTTCTTTTTTCGCTCCTTCCGCACTTCTTTTACACCCAACAGTTAAGACGACACTGCTTCCTCACTCTCTTCCCCACATAGCTGGTGAGATGGCTCAGTTGGTTAAGGCACCAGCTGTAGAATCTGTTCAAACCACAAGGTCACAGGTTCTGGTCCCAGCAGGGTTGACTCAGCCTTTCATCCTTCTGAGGTAGATAAAATGAGTACCATTAACTTGGGCAATAATATCTATACCCCCAGTACATACTTGAAAATGTGAGAAGATCTCAATGTAGCTTTTCTGGTAAAATATTTTGATATTATATCATCACTTCTGAATCACCTCTATGGTTTAATTGTTTTACAAACTCCTGCAAGCAACAACATTCTGAAGCACACTGCCAAATTAATCAAGGAACGGAGTACAGAGAAAAGAAGATCAATATCCTGGAATGGGCCGCACCTCAATTCTATAGATCATTTGTGAACTGACCTAAAAATTACTCTGTATAGGAAAGCTTATAATTTGACTGAGTTTTAACTATTTTGCAAAGAACAGTAGAATAAAACTGCAAAACACAGGTGTGCTAGGGTGATCAAGACCCATCCAAACAGACTTACTTCTGTAATCAAAGCAAAATGTGATTCCAGAAAGTGTTAGTTGCGTATACACTTATGCAGTTACGGCATTGACCGTTTTTTTATTTTTAGTTATTTTTCCAAGACATCATCCATTTGTTCCCTCTTAGATATTGTTAGTTACAAGAGCTTAAGGGTGAAAAAGGTCTGACATGATTTGTCTTGATTTTAGCCTTTACATCAACAAAAGCTACTATTTTATTAAGGGTATGCAGACTTTTGATATCCACTGTAGGTTTTTGTAAAAATGTGTTCTGGTCATTGAAAAGCATAGTAATACTTAATATGTACAAAAACATATATTGCATGGCTTATCCTCCAGAGTAAAACAAGGGCACTCCCACTGATCAGAGGTGTTTTATTTAAAAGGTATTGCAGCTCAAATTGATATTTTTTAGGTACAGTATCACAGTGGCCTGGAACTGTACAGTGGAGCTATTGCTACAACTCTGATCAGCTGACCATAAAACTCCATAGGAAGGCGTAGCAATAGCACCACTGGAAAATTTCAGACCATTGAGCTATTACAACTAAATAAGTAATGTATGAGCTGCAATAACATTTGAATAAAACACCTCCCATCATTGAAAGTACGCTTGTTTTATTTAGGAGGGTAAACACAACTACATATATATTTCTACATATTAAGTGTTATTATCACTTAGTCATCAGTACCAACAACCACTGAAATACATTTGCAACCGATTGAATTATAACTTAAAGACATAGTAATGATTAATTTTAACATTGTTTAATATTGTAAATATTATAAAAAAAATTCAATTGATGCCAGTCCGACCTGCCAAGCCTTTATAGTTTGGGAGATATAACATGCTAAAGTTCCCCCCTCCCGGCTGTTTCACAGAAGTCAGCACGCTAGCTGACAACAGCAGATTCCGGTCATATCAGGCACATATTGTAGACCGCTCCAGTGAAGTATTTCTTTTAAGATATCGCTAATTTGGCTCTGCTGAAGAGCCACCGGCTGGTCAAATGACCAGAATCTCCTGCTGTCAGCTACAAATAGTTTAACAGGTTAACTTTTCTAGGTAGGTGTAATTTATACATCAGTCAAATGTATCTGCATTATTTGTTCAATTTCCTGTATATAGTTATCTGACACGTCCCACAAAACGCGGTGGAATTCAATTGACTTGAATCAATCTTATGGACACCATTCTTAATCAGACTGTAAGCTGATAGAACTAGCAGAACTCTACAAAAGACATGAAATGTACAAAATTAACTAGGTTGTAGTTTGTCCTTAACGTGGATCTGTCAACTTGAATTCAAGTTTGTATATCTGAAATCAATTAAAAATGTTGATGTTTCATGTTAGCCAAAAGGCCAGCAGAGGCACAGTTTAGAACTGCTGTCTGAGTAGTATTGTATGCTAATATAGGCTAAAAAATGCAGGTCATAAGCTAATGATGCCTTTCAGCTCAGTTTCATATGCATACATCCCAAGTGTCCCTCTTTAGGAGGGACAGCCCCTCTTTGAGGCCCAACACCCTCTGTCCCTCTTTTCCACCCTAGTGTCCCTCTTTTTAGGATATCAGATGTGTGGTGTGTATATAAGTGTATCACATTGCTCCACAGCCATAAAACTCACATTAATGTTTGCTTAAACGTAATTATGTGTTTATAAAAGTCTGTGTAAATAAAACACATTGTTGTTGCTCTAAATCATTTATTAATTTACACAAAGAGGTATCAGTAGGTCACGAAATCACCTATAAATTCTTAGTAATGCCCTGCCCACCAAAAAAAAAAAAAACAAAAAAAAAAATGACCCTCTTTGACCATTTAAAATGTTGGGAGGTATGCATATGTTAATTAAGCTCTGTGATGCACTGAGAGACTAATTTTTTCCAGAAATAAAAGACTGAATATCTCATATATGCATCTGCTTAGACATCTGGCTAACATGATACATAGATGGTTTTGAATGAAGTTTTCAAATATGCCAAAAAATTCAAGTTGATATGTCCCCTTTAATATTTAAAGGGTTAGTAATGTCTTATAGTGATAAACAGTAATATTGTAGATATTAAAAAAAAAAATCAATTGATGCCATTCCAATTTCGCAAACATTTATGGTTTGAGAAATATAACATTTTAAAGTTCCCTCCTCCCTCCCCTTGCACTGATGTTAGTTGTAAAACTGACAGAATGAGATTCATGTCGGCTGACTCGAAGCGGCTCTTCAGCAGAGCCAAAATACCGCAATCTAAAAATAATTACTTCATTGGAACAGGCTACAAAGTGTGCCTGGTTTGCAAGCACACTTTGTAGACCGTTTCAATGAAGTATTTCTTTAGAGATTGTGGTATTTTGAATCTTATTCTGTCTGCTAGAGGCTGATGTCAGTGCAAGGAGAGGGAGAGGGGACTTTAAAACTTTATATCTCTCAAACCATAAATGTTTAAGAGATTGGTATGGCATCTATTGATCTATTTTTTGAATATCTACAATATTACTGTTTATTACTATAAGATATTACTAACCCTTTAATATACTTTATTCATTTTATTGACTAAGCTATACGTTAAAGAAAAATGCCATTGGTGAATGCTGTTGTTGTTTCATTTTATTATTGTTTAACATATCTTGCATACTGCACTACCTAGAGCCTGTTCAATAATTATTTTTATGTTTATAAACTAGTTGAAGAGCCCGTTACACGGGCCACAGTGCCACTGCCAGATGGTCATGGGGCAGTCATGCGCAGTAGATACTGCCTGCGGAGCGTCCAGCTCTGTATCAGCCGTGGCACGGGCAGTCTCTACTGCGCATGACTGCAGCACGCGCAGCAGTCTCTACTGCGCATGACTGTGTCGTTACACACATTTTAGCGAATTATTATATAGGATTACTAACATATTCTGTAGTGCTGTTCAGTTTGGGAGCAAAAACACAAGCAGATGCAATACATACACATATCTCCCAACATTTCAAATTGCCAAAGAGGGACACTTGTGTTTTAGGGGGTGTTGCTGTGGGCATGGCTGGTGGGCGGGACATTATCAAGTTTTAGGCTTTCTTGACCTATTGACACCTCCTTGTGTAACCTAATAAATTACTTATAACAAGACCAATGTATTTTATTTACATGGATTAATTTATAAACACATATACTGACCTTTAAACAAACAATAATGCAATTTTTTTTGTTGTGGAACAATGTGATACATTTATATACACACCCCACAATCTGATCTCCTAAAAAGAGGGACATCAGGGTGGGAAAGAGGGACAGAGGGATTTGGGTCTAAACGAGGGACTGTCCCTCTTAAAGAGGGACACTTGGGAGGTATGCATACACAGAGCTATGCAAACATTCAAAAGGGTCCTGCTCACGAGACATTACAATTTAAATCAGGAGTATTCAACCTGAGGCACTCTAGCTGTTCAGGACAACAATTCCTATCATCCCCTTCTAGTCAGCAATGGTCCTAACAGCTCTTACACAATAAAAACATAATAATGATACACATAAGAATACTTATTAATTCAGTGGGGATGCCTTCTATCTATGCACCTGCTTCTAAGATGAATCACCAACACACAGTAAAAAAAAGAAGAGAGGCACTCACCCATTTGCTGGTATTCACCAAACATATTTATTGTTAAAAAAAAGTTTGGGGTACACAGACACAGAGCAAAAGTTTTAGGCCATCAAATGTTTCAGGGAACTTACTCTGTCTCTAACAGCCAGTGCCTCTCTTTTTTTACTGTATCCCCCTTTAGCCACTGGCTACTAGGGGATTGTGGGACCTGCAGTCTGGATAGCTGGAGGGCCTCAGGTTACCCATTTCTGATCTAGAGTGCAAAGAGTACAATTTGGCTGCATGCTACCTTAATATTGTATTTGGTTGGCCCACGCCTCAGGTGATTTGAATCCATATCAACTAAAGGGTTGGGTATATGTACCTATCAAGATTTGGGTTTTAAAGGGATAGTAATGTTTCATAATAACGGCAGCTCTAATTAATCATCATAGTATTTGGACTTTGGAGAGTGTTACTTCAATTCTGTCAGAGTTGTAGTTCCAGAGTAATTCAATGACAAAGTGTCCCCTTCCTGCCCCTTTTACTGATGTAACACTGCTCAGCCAGATCAGAAGGGAGGTGCCCAGGTAGATTGCAGAGAGGGACAATCTTCAATTAAGATAAGGGAAAAACCTGAAAAACTTGTCAAGGGGGGCAGGGATTTCATTGTTCTCATAGGAAGAAGATTGTCCCCTCCTGTTATCTGTCTGGTCTATGGACTGCATTCCACATCTGAGAAGAGATGGCTTACACTAGATAAAAGGGGCGGGAGGGGAAACTTTGCTTGTGAATATGTCTCAAACAATAAAGGTTTGAGAGAGAAGACTTATATCGTTCTTCATGTTTTTTTAATGCCTACAAAATAAAATAAAGATAAAACGAAGTATTACTATCCCTTTAAGGGAGTGAAAGGTGGAGAAGAGTCTAATGGGCTATTGCTGTCAAAGATGGGTTGTTACGCTGCAGAACAGCTGAAGTTGCTAGCACAAAGAGATTATGAGGACAAAGATACAGATCCTGAACTGAGCACAAAGAAAGATAAGGGGCTTAGCTTTCACTAGATGGGGAATACTAAGCAGGACTTTAAGTGCAGAACAGCTTTCTTTTCA
This sequence comes from Rhinophrynus dorsalis, assembly GCA_037306005.1. Taxonomy (NCBI): domain Eukaryota; kingdom Metazoa; phylum Chordata; class Amphibia; order Anura; family Rhinophrynidae; genus Rhinophrynus; species Rhinophrynus dorsalis. Next base: position 343,400,587 of record CM074723.1, on the reverse strand, counting down.
TATACACTGCACCCATTTGTTCCCATCACCATTAATATAGGATATACCAGCCAGAAAACAGAGTACAAAAGTTATGGTTTATTTTATACAAGTTGAAAGGCCCGTTTACACGGGCCACAGTTCCACCTCTGTAGGCATGAGAAGTAGAAAGTGGCTGTGCCGAGGCTGATACAGAGCGAAGCGCTCTGAATTCAGAACGGAGTCCTCTCTGTGCAACTCCGGTCTGAATTCGGAGAGCCCTGCTCCGTAACAGCCATGGTGCAGGCAGTCTGTACTGCGCATGACTAAAGCGCGCAGCCGCCTCTACTGCGCAAGACGGCATCTGACAAATCTTAGTAAATTATTATATAGAATTAGTGTATATAGACATGTGAATGGCTATCAAACAACCATATTAAAGTATGTCAGAGTGTGTTTAGCCTTTTGCCTTTTACAAATAGACCCCACATCCTGTGCAAGAAGTCATGCACTAAAAATCTGGTATAGGGATTTGAGGAATGCAGAGTCATAAATGCCCACCAAACTGAACTTGAAGGTTTGGTGCAATACAAGAGGTAGATGTGACGGATGAATATTAGGAGTTTTAGTATCATGATAGATGGTTTTACATAACCAAGGAAACAGATTTTGGCCCATCCAGTCTGTCCATTTTTCTATGCAGTCTTACATAGTTCTCAGAATATGCATGTCTATCCCAGGCATTTTCTAAGCCCTTTAATGACGTAGTCCCCACCACTTCCACTGAGTGGTTTTCCATGAATCTAACACTCTTTCTGTAAAGAACTGTTTACATGCATTAATTCAGGATTTCACACCCTTTAACTTAAGGTCATGCTTTATGAAAAATTCTCAGTTCCGGCACTTTATTAAACTCTTAAATATCTATAAAGGTTTATATAATATTCCCCTCCCACTCTTTTCAAACTATACATATCAAGGTCTTGAGTCTATCATGGTAAGTTTTGCAATAAAAATGGCAGGAGGTGGAAATGTACACCTGAAGCCAGGTTAAATGTAGGGCTCTCCTGCTTTCTTCCTCCTCAATGTCAAGGTCAGGCCCTAGAACAAAGGAAAGGGGTCTTCCTTCCCAATTGGAGGGAAACAAGGGGGAAGCTGTTCTCCCTGCCACCTGGGGCAGGAGAAGAGGGGTTACTGTATAAAAGAGGCCCACCTCTACAAGTAACCATTTTTGTTTTTCCTCCCTCCCACTCAGGCTTAAAGACCCTCAAAATACTGATTTTAGTAGGAGATCACAGCTAGGTCAACAGATCCTTCACAGCAGAAGTCAGCCTACTGAAGGTCTCCAAAAAAAAAAAACAAGAAAAAAGCACCCTATGACCACTAGAAGAGAGTGAGATTAAAGCTGCCAGATAGCTTTTGTCCAATCTGAAGCATATTCGTTGCCTGAACTGGGTCAGGAGAGTTATCCAGGAAGCATATTTGCTGTTACTCAAGTATATGATCTAACAGCCATTATCTTTGTGAGTACCCATGTGTGGGGTGAAGTTTGGTGGTGGATACATGCCGCATAGTTGTGATTGCACTAGGGTGCTCCCTTGTGCTCTTCCTTTTTGTTTTTGCAGCCTACTGAAGGGTCATGTAGTGTTGTGCTCTTGGGAACTGTGCCGGTGTGGCATGCCAGAAGGTTTTGGTCAAGTTCAGGTTACCGGTTCTCTGACTAGTGTATCCTGAGGAAAATCGGTTTTTGCCAAGTCACAACACAAAGGGCACAAAGTTGTGAGTTGCCATAGACGTTGGGGATTGAACTAAGAAGGTCTAGTAAAAGGTCTCTCATCAAGGTAGCTCCCCTGGCTGGGTTTTTGCAGTTAGTGACGTTCCCATATAAGGACACCATGACTCTGGAACACCACATTATATGGGAGGGTTCCAAAAGTATAAATAGTTAAATAGGCCTTTATAAACCATGACCTCCATTTCCCCACCAAAATTTTGTGTTGTATATTTATTTAAGGTTTAAACTTTGTTCCAGTTCTCCTTCTAGGGGGGAAATGTAGAGGCTGGGCATGTACATCTTAATGCCATACACCATTTTAGTGACTCTACATTGGAACTTCCTCCACTGTATTTATATCTTTCTGAAACATAGGGGGAAACATCTAGGGGAATATAGCAAATATACCGTTGTTAACAAAAGAAAGCAGAATGATGTCAGAGGTCAGGAGAGGAGTGGTATGAAGAAAGTACAATGAGTAAAAGGTGATGTACTGTATAAATTATAATGTGTGAGAGGTCAGAGGAAGAAAGGTATAAAGAGAGTTCGAGTGAAAGAGAAGTCAGGGGAGGGGAGGTACTGTAAATTATACAACAGGTGAGATGTCAGGGAATGAAAGGTACAGGTAAGTATCATCAGTACAGAGGTGATATAGATGTCGTAAGTTTTCACACGGTAAAAGGCGTAGATGGGAAACAGCAGGCAGACCAACAAAGTTACAACACATTTCTTCTGCACAGTATAGTACACGTGAATATTACATAACACAAGTATTGCTTCAGATCATCATTTCGGCTGGTTTAACACTTAGAGCAGTTATATAATTACATAGTGGAAGCAAAAAATTATACTGGGAAACTTTTAAATGTTATTCCAAAAAAAGCCCAAGGATTTGAACACATAGTAATTTGTTTCCTAAAGAGACCTTTGTAAGTGATACATTATCTTATCACAGCACGTGTAACTTGCATTTTTACTTGAGTATAAACAGGCACAAGTCTGAATGAAGATAACAGAGTTTGTATACGTTCACATTTATTTGTGGATTTGATGTGGTGAGAATCATTCACTCACTACTCCATGGGTGTCCTCGAGAAATGAGTACAAGCCACAATATAAAGAATGCCTTGATTAAGTGTGCATGGGTTAACCTTTTGAGTGCCAGAGTACTCTGCAATGCATTCCGTACCCCTCTGGCACTCAAAGGGTTAATAGCATGTGCCCTGTGAGCCAATGTGAGCCTAGGATCACACTACCTGCCTGGTTTCCTGGCTTCTGCCCCCTTAAATGCTAGAGAGGTCTCCAAACTCATTGCAAAGCAATGCACTGACTACCTGCCTAGCATTCAAGAGGTTAAAAGCCCTATTTAAAGCAATGGGCATATTTATTGGTTGGCAGCAGGGCACTTTGTCTCAGAATTGTACCATTTTTGGTTAGTGCGCATTTACATCCTCCCCAAAACAAACTAGGATTTTGTACCAAGAAATTCTGGAGCAAACCAACTGGACCATAGGGAGAATGAAAGGTCTGCAAAATTCACATTTATTTAAATGGGTCTTTTAACCCTGTGAATGCTGCAGCAGTTTCCCAGGCATTGTGATGCATTTTGCAAAACATTAACATGATGTTAATGTTTAAGTATTCACTGATGCTGTTTTTTTCCTTTTGTCTCTATGTAATATAGTCTGAGGGTGGTACAAGGAGGACAGGCACCTGTTTGTGTTGGGTGAGATCTGTTGTGGGGGAATCACCTGTGTTTTGGGGGACTGGGGAATCATGGGAGCTTTACAAAGATTGTTTATTGGTTTTTTCGTTTGTGAGGGCAGAAAAAGCAAGAGCCTTCCTAGTGGAGATACTAGAGGAGAAGCTGGGGGAGAAACCTGGCTGGTTCTCTGACTACCAGTGAAACAAGACTGGTGGGTCAGGCAGTGTATCACAGAACCAGTATTAATAAATTAATTGTATATAGATAATTGTCTTGATAAGTGCCTGCTTTAGGGCCAAAACAATGTTGGGCGATTATATTGAGCCACTAAGCCGGGACTCTCATGTGTTGACATCAATCTCCAGTGCCACTGGGGTTTCCCGTATTGTGGCTCCCCATTGCCGCTATGATATGATTCTCGGGCGGCCATCAATGAGTCTCATCATATTACATTATATCACTCTTTGTTATCCCATTATAAGTAGGTTTTATCTCATAACTATATCTATTTATACTTTTGACTTCAGTATATACAGATGCTTGCTATTGTTATTTAGTGATTTCACTGTACACACTTTAACATCTGGTTTTATAATTACTGTATGATGCTGACTAGCTCCACCCACAGATGATGAAGTCAACATCATTCTAAGACGCAGAGTCTGACTCCAAAATTCAACCACAGGGTTTTTTTGGAGATACAAAATATGAACTGTAATCTTTGTCTAGCGGAAGGCCAACTTGTCTGGCTGAAACGTTGACAATAAAGCTTTGAATATGCACTTTTCATAATTCCTGTGAGTGTGGCTGCGGTTATTTCTGTATATCCATTTGGGCCACTCTGACTGCACCCAGGTATTCATCCTTTTAGATGATAGCGCTTCCTGACCATTTCTGCTATATTGGGATATTTGCCTATCCTGTGGAGTGTACCCATATTATTTCAATCTACTTTATCTCCTCATTCTCCCCCTTGAAATCTCAATTATTGAATACAAGAGTATGGAAGATACAACCAACATTGCTGATTGTGCCATATCTGAAGATAATACAATCCAGTTCTATGCTGGAGAAATACAGAAGATTCTATTCACTGCATCTGCGACTGAAGATAGACAAGGTGAGACACCCCTACATTTATACCATCAACTGTTAAAATTTAATAAGAGGGCAACTGATCTGTACTTACATAGTCTATATCTATCAGACTATCACAGAGCAAACCAGATACCCATGGGATTCAGAATCCGAAATACTCCCACCATTGGCCACAATAATCCAGAATTTTGACCTTCTGATCTTGGTAATCTAAGAAGCAGGAATAATTCTTAAACAGGTTAGACAGGAACTTAACTCTTTTGGACTAACGCACAAAGACACTCTTACACAAGATACTGCTTCTGATTGGTGCATTAAATTAGACTGCCATTAACAAATACAAACAGGAACTAATCACTTTTAAGAATTCCAAACTCAAAGTCCAAGAGCACTGCAAAGAAAGAAGAGTCTACATGTAGCTGATTGGCCAATCAGATTACCGCAGCAAATTTAGACGTACCACAAACAGGATCACATGACAAACTTCACTAGTAAACCTTGATGACAGCTCTTGCAACTCATCACAATCTGATTCTGAATCCTCATCCACTTCCTCACAAATTGCTCACACATCCACCACAGCACACACCACATTTTTAAGGGGTCTAAACCAGGGCCACCAAGAGGGGAGGAGCCACAGGAAGCCCCATCCAAGGCATGGTGGTAAACACCAGAAGTGCAGGCAGACTACCAAAAAATACTGAAAGAAATATCTATAATCTCAGTGACTGAACATTAACCACAGCTGCGATAACAGTACTGGGCAGCGGACTGTCCTTTGTGCCCACTACCGGGAATAATTAATTTCAGTTTGAGATTGATTTCAAGAGATTCCAAAGGTTACTTTATCTCAGTGATTTCTATAAAGACAAACCTAAACTTGCTTATTCAGTATTTAAACCTAAAAGTACCTTTGATCCTCTAAATATTAACCCAGCAATTAAAACATTCACTAGACAAGTCTTGGATGAAGCCAATAATAAACTCCAACACTAAGAATGTCATCCCAACCTTTCCTACCAAGAAAGGATTGCTTTAACCCTTTGAGTGCCAGGGGGTACGCAACGGCTTGCTTTGCAAGGCGTTGCATAGTCCTCTGGCACTCAAAGGGTTAAAAGCTTTGTTCTGTAACAGGCACATACATGTTAGACCTGCTGGTAAGGAGGGGGATCCATTGTGGTCCTAACTGATTAGTGTAACAAGATGTTATGACAGCTGACACCCAGACATATAACAAATTTGCTTCTGATCCTACTCTGACATACAAGACACACAGCACTCTAGGTATGGCACTGGATAGACAATGCTCTATCACAGTTCCTCTCTAACCCATATCCCGTCTTCCTGATTATCTATATTCTCCTGAAAATTCACAAGTCTCTTGTAAATCCTTCAGGGAAATAAAATATCTTGGCACATGGGTGACTGTTAATCTTTTTTAGATGTCGTATCACAACCATACGTGCACTCTTTGAATTCTTACCTGTGTGACACAACCCACTTGCTTCAGCATTTTCACTGACTTTTTGGTGACTATGGACATCAATAGCCTTTACACATGATGAAGGTTTGGAGGCTGTTAGACAGACCATCATCAACTCTGATCTCAAACCTGATATTCCCATAGAATTTTTGTGTGAATTGCTCAATATCACACTCACTAAAAATGTCATTTTGAATAGACTTTATCTTCAACTTACAGGTACATCAATGGGTTCTAATGTGGCACTCACATATGCCAATGTGTATATATATATATATATATATTTCTCTCTCTCTATTATATATTTATATATATATATATATATATATATATATATATATATATATATATATACAGAGAGAGAGAGAGAGAGAGAGAGAGAAAGAGTTAAGATTGTAGCCGTATTAGTCCAGTGATGTAGATGTAAAGTAACAAGCAGAATTAATATCTTGTAATACCTTTTTTATTGGACTAACAGGATTATGGATTGACAAGCTTTTGGGATAAACTCCCTTTCTCAAGTCTAAAGCATTTCTGAGCACAAGAACACAGAATTCTCAGTTAAAACATTGTATTCATAGCTGTGTTGTTTGCTAGGGTAAACACAGTGGGACTGCTGATAAGACAGGGACCAGGAGAAAATCCACACTCTTCTTGCAGAGGGTCATAAATACCCTGTGCAAGGCGGGGGGGGGGGAGAAAAAGAAGAAAAATACAGGAGATGGTATGGAAGGAGAAACAGTTAGAAAAAGATTGCACATATTAAGAATGCTACAATGCCAACAATCCAGTATGGGCATGCAGGCCTATACACAACTTGTGCCCATATAAGTAGATATATATATATACACACATATGCACATACACGCACATAGATACATACATATATATATATATATATATATATATATATATATATATACACACATACATATGCACATACACACACACACATTCATGCATATACACATATACTCACATACCTATACAATATATCTATATACACACAAATATACTTGTATATAGCATATACACATATAAACACATACATATACATAAATTCATATACCTAAATATGTACACACAATAGGTACACAAGTACCTATATATATGTACTAGTACATATATATACATAAACACATACATACATGCATACCTACATGTACATACATGCACATAAACCCATATATACATATAGAATAGTCTACCCACATATACATATATGCCTGCATGTATAAGAGTATGGGAAAGCATATATCAGTATGTATACTTAATATGTTAATAATAATATGAAACCTGTCATTAGAATGTATGTTAACATGTGGATATATACGAAGAGTAAGATAATGATAGAGGGGTCATGTGAAACTTTGATAGTGGGATAGGAAAGCAAAATCAACATTTAGTCCTCTATTCTTGCTGTTAAAAATATAATCATTCTGGCTTCAACAGTTTTTCTTTCTTGGGTAGAGAAATTAGAGAATTAGAAGTTGTAGAATTTTCCTTTTATTTGGCAAAGATGACAGGATAACAGGTCCTGATGATACAAGCGTACATGATGTTACAAGATGTTTCAGTAGATGAATGGTTAATGATCTTCTTGGTATGGCAGCACCATGATGTTGTAAGCGGTTTCTGCCCGTTAACTCTCACTCTTAAGCTTAAAGACTGACTTTTATAGTGTAAAAAAAACAGTCATCAGCTAGAATCCATTGCATATGTTCAAACATGGATGTACTGTGAGTCCTCTAATGAATATTAATTAACCATGTGTAATGCATATATATACATTTGATAGGTACAGATACTATGCCATGAAGTCACTAGTTAATGCTGGGCCGGGGCCTGTACACCCTTGACTATTCTCAACTTAACCTTGAGAACTAGAGTGGTATTATTGCTGATAGTATAACACAACTGATCATAATTCATTTTAGATATAACATAGCTATCTGATGGAATATAAGATACTAGTTGAACAGCCCGTTACACGGGCCACAGTGCCTCTGGCAGCCGGTTGCGGGGCAGTCAAACGCAGTGGAGACTGGCCGCGCCTCGGCTGATACAGAGCTGGGCGCTCCGAAGGAGCGCCCAGCTCTGTATCAGCCGCGGCGCGGCCAGTCTCCACTGCGTGTGACTGCCGCACGCGCAGCAGTGTCTACTGCGCATGTCGGGCGTTACACACAACTTAGCGAATTATTATATAGGATGTTATTTTAACCATTTGGAGGTTTGGAAAGTCAGGTTCTAATTCAATAGCTCAGTATAATTTAAAAAAACCTTAATGTCCACATATTCCTGGAAGCACAATTTAACAATAACAGTCCATTGTATACTACTTGTTAATGCTTTTAAACAAGATGGCATCCTTCACTGTTCAGAATGTCAAGATTAGAGGCAATTACTAGGTTACTTTGTTTTATATCCACATGAAATTTGAGGTCGTTTTTAATTAAGAGAGTGCAACTCAATATACTTCTTCAAAGGAAAAAAAATCATGTAATATGGGAAATATATATTTTGCTGGGCTTTTTCCACAGGCTATAAACTGCTCAAACCTGCATTTTTTGGGTACAGTACTTCCAAGGGTGGACTACTGCATGTGGCCAACTTTGAAATAAAATAAAAATATAAGTGCACCGGAATTAAAACGTTATTAATTTTTATATCTTAAAAAAGGTAATATTGCAGCTATTAGAAAATGAAACTGAACAACCCCAGGCCATCTCTCAAACCTTTATGTTTGAGAGATATAGAAGTATAAAGTTCCCCGCTCCCTCCTCTTTCCCTGACGTCAGCTGTAAGCTGAGGGCAGGATATCCTGGTCCTGGAACAAGCAAGCGGCTCTTCAGCAGAGCTGAAATAGCACAATGTAAAAAGAAATACTTCATTGGAACGGCCTAGTGTGCCTGGTTTGCTGCAATATGCCCTTTTTAAAGATACTGACATTACTAACACTTTAGGCATACCTGTTTTGTAGCACATAGCTAGCAATCAAGCTATTAGCCTTTTAGATACCTGAGGGGTGTGTAACGCATTGCTTCACGATGTCTTGCACATTCATCTGCCCGTTAACTCTCACTCTTAAGCTTAAAGACTGACTTTTATAGTGTAAAAAAAACAGTCATCAGCTAGAATCCATTGCATATGTTCAAACATGGATGTACTGTGAGTCCTCTAATGAATATTAATTAACCATGTGTAATGCATATATATACATTTGATAGGTACAGATACTATGCCATGAAGTCACTAGTTAATGCTGGGCCGGGGCCTGAACACCCTTGACTATTCTCAACTTAACCTTGAGAACTAGAGTGGTATTATTGCTGATAGTATAACACAACTGATCATAATTCATTTTAGATCTAACATAGCTATCTGATGGAATATAAGATATGTTATTTTAACCATTTGGAGGTTTGGAAAGTCAGGTTCTAATTCAATAGCTCAGTATAATTTAAAAAAACCTTAATGTCCACATATTCCTGGAAGCACAATTTAACAATAACAGTCCATTGTATACTACTTGTTAATGCTTTTAAACAAGATGGCATCCTTCACTGTTCAGAATGTCAAGATTAGAGGCAATTACTAGGTTACTTTGTTTTATATCCACATGAAATTTGAGGTAGTTTTTAATTAAGAGAGTGCAACTCAATATACTTCTTCAAAGGAAAAAAAATCATGTAATATGGGAAATATATATTTTGCTGGGCTTTTTCCACAGGCTATAAACTGCTCAAACCTGCATTTTTTGGGCACAGTACTTCCAAGGGTGGACTACTGCATGTGGCCAACTTTGAAATAAAATAAAAATATAAGTGCACCGGAATTAAAACATTATTAATTTTTATATCTTAAAAAAGGTAATATTGCAGCTATTAGAAAATGAAACTGAACAACCCCAGGCCATCTCTCAAACCTTTATGTTTGAGAGATATAGAAGTATAAAGTTCCCCGCTCCCTCCTCTTTCCCTGACGTCAGCTGTAAGCTGAGGGCAGGATATCCTGGTCCTGGAACAAGCAAGCGGCTCTTCAGCAGAGCTGAAATAGCACAATGTAAAAAGAAATACTTCATTGGAACGGCCTAGTGTGCCTGGTTTGCTGCAATATGCCCTTTTTAAAGATACTGACATTACTAACACTTTAGGCATACCTGTTTTGTAGCACATAGCTAGCAATCAAGCTATTAGCCTTTTAGATACCTGAGGGGTGTGTAACGCATTGCTTCACGATGTCTTGCACATTCATCTGGTCCTTCGAAGGTTAACCATTTGACTGTTGGAGAGGTAGCCAACACCTTTCTTTACACGGCATTGGATATGTCTCTGGCACTCAAAGAGTTGAAATGAAGAGTAGAAAGAGTATGTAACAAGGTGGTAGCAGGAAAGTTTTTGTGTGCTTTTGTATTGAGTCACATGCCTACTTGAGTAAGTCCTATTCAGGCTTTATATCAGTGAGAGTATTTTGTTTTGTATTAACACATCAGTACAGAAATAAATTCAGTGTCATTATAGCATTCAGTTTTGTTAAATCATAAATTATGCTCATGCTGTTTCAATGTTTTTTAGTGCTGAAAGAAGTAAATCAATATGAGATGACCTGCATAATGGGGAATGGTCAGTCATAAACAGTTGGCTACAGTTGTAAATGGAAATGTGATTTTGATGACATGTAATTACCGGCCATGCAGCTTTGCATGAGATAAATGCTCTGATTACTGAATTCATTGAACAACACGTTCATTTTACCTCATTTTCTGGTACACTGTAGAGACAACAGCATTTATAAAACACAAAAGATAGAAGGCTACAAAATCTCTGATTTGCAATTCTGGACATCTAAATCAATCTGTACCGATCATTGCGCATCCAACATGTTTTATATAAACACGATACAACACTAATTACTCCTTAAAATAACGCATATTCACGCCAACCGATGGTATTTTGTATTTATGGTTTTGTTTTTTTTAATCATAAACTCATTATAAAAATATTTTGGTTTGGATAGTTGTTCAAATTAGGAATACTAGTGAGAGACCAACTAGACTTTCACCCACAGAAATAGCTTCTCATCAGCCATCATTCTACAACTATGGGCTACTGAGCTCCAGGCTCAAAGGTAACTAGGTTGAAAACAGATAATGGCTGTGCTAAAAGGTACCAAAGCAAAGACAGATGCAATGCTGGGTATTAGCCCAACGGTGCTACAAACTGCTAAAATACAGTACAAATAATGTACAGTGTGATAAACATGGGGGACATTTATACTGCAGGGTAAAGCTACAACATCTAAGGATTCCAAAACAACTATATTGAAGAATGCTGCTTTGGTCTACATGCCATTGTAGTTAGGTTGTAGATCACCAAGCTCAGTTCAGTTATACAGAGCTAATTTACAGGTTCCTAGATTAAGTTCCCTTTAGAAGTATAAGAGATTCCACAGAAGAGGATTTTGTAATGGTAGACAACAGAACAACTGGGGTTGCAAAGAAAGAGGCTAATGTACTAAGCAAAGGAGGGCAACGCTGCAGAAAGCCAACTTCACCATTGGGGACAAATGTAAATACTAGTGTTGAGCGAGCATGCTCGGCCGATGCTCGGATCGGCTCGAGCATCGCTCTGCTCGGCACATGGCGGTACTCGTACGAGTACCGCATGTGCTCGCCCGCCATGTTCGGGTCTCCTCCCCGCACGTTTTGCGGCTGCTGCGCAGCCAATAAACGTGCAGGGAGGCTCTGACATCGGTGTAATGCCAGCAGCCATGTTGGCTGCTGGCATTACACTGATTGGCTGGCCAGAACCCGTGGTCAGGTGCTGTATAGCACCTGACCAGCGAGTTCGGCTCAGTCTGAGCCAGGGAGAGCTGAGGATAGGAAGGGAAAGGCAGTGTAGGGAGGAAAAAAACAAAAATTGTGAAAAAAAAAGAACCAAAAGTCCTTTTTAGGACTACTGTGTGTGGGGGCAGCAGGTTATTTGGTGTGGGGGGAAAAAAACAAAAAAAAAAAAAAAAAATATATATATTCTGTTTAGTGTGCAAAGTTGCAGATTAGAGCACATTCTGTTTAGTGTGCACAGTTGCAGATTAGAGCACATTCTGTTTAGTGTGCAAAGTTGCAGATTAGAGCACATTCTGTTTAGTGTGCAAAGTTGCAGATTAGAGCACATTCTGTTAAGTCTTCAAACTAAAATATCAAAGTCACGTATTCCATTCAGTGTGCGTCGCCGCAGTTTAGCAGCACATTCTGAGTACTGTGCAGAGTTGCAGAATAGGAAGAAATACTGTTAAGTCTTCAAACTAAAATATCAAAGTCACATATTCCATTCAGTGTGCTTCGCCGCAGTTTAGCAGCACATTCTGTGTACTGTGCAGAGTTGCAGAATAGGAAGAAATACTGTTAAGTCTTCAAACTCAAATATCAAAGTCACATATTCCATTCAGTGTGCTTCGCCGCAGTGTAGCAGCACATTCTGTGTACTGTGCAGAGTTGCAGAATAGGAAGAAATACTGTTAAGTCTTCAAACTCAAATATCAAAGTCACATATTCCATTCAGTGTGCTTCGCCGCAGTTTAGCAGCACATTCTGTGTACTGTGCAGAGTTGCAGAATAGGAAGAAATACTGTTAAGTCTTCAAACTAAAATATCAAAGTCACATATTCCATTCAGTGTGCTTCGCCGCAGTGTAGCAGCACATTCTGTGTACTGTGCAGAGTTGCAGAATAGGAAGAAATACTGTTAAGTCTTCAAACTCAAATATCAAAGTCACATATTCCATTCAGTGTGCTTCGCCGCAGTTTAGCAGCACATTCTGTGTACTGTGCAGAGTTGCAGAATAGGAAGAAATACTGTTAAGTCTTCAAACTAAAATATCAAAGTCACATATTCCATTCAGTGTGCTTCGCCGCAGTGTAGCAGCACATTCTGTGTACTGTGCAGAGTTGCAGAATAGGAAGAAATACTGTTAAGTCTTCAAACTCAAATATCAAAGTCACATATTCCATTCAGTGTGCTTCGCCGCAGTGTAGCAGCACATTCTGTGTACTGTGCAGAGTTGCAGAATAGGAAGAAATACTGTTAAGTCTTCAAACTCAAATATCAAAGTCACATATTCCATTCAGTGTGCTTCACCGCAGTTTAGCAGCACATTCTGTGTACTGTGCAGAGTTGCAGAATAGGAAGAAATACTGTTAAGTCTTCAAACTAAAATATCAAAGTCACATATTCCATTCAGTGTGCTTCGCCGCAGTGTAGCAGCACATTCTGTGTACTGTGCAGAGTTGCAGAATAGGAAGAAATACTGTTAAGTCTTCAAACTCAAATATCAAAGTCACATATTCCATTCAGTGTGCTTCGCCGCAGTTTAGCAGCACATTCTGTGTACTGTGCAGAGTTGCAGAATAGGAAGAAATACTGTTAAGTTTTCAAACTCAAATATTAAAGTCACATATTCCATTCAGTGTGTTTCAACGCCGTTTAACAGCCTATTCTGTGTACTCTGCAGAGTTGCAGAATAGTAAGAAATACTGTTAATTTTTCAAACTCAAATATTAAAGTCACATATTCCATTCAGTGTCTTTCACCGCCGTTTAACAGCCTATTCTGTGTACTCTGTACAGTTCCAGAATTATAAGAAATACTGTTAAGTTTTCAAACTCAAATATTAAAGTCACATATTCCATTCAGTGTGTTTCAACGCCGTTTAACAGCCTATTCTGTGTACTCTGCAGAGTTGCAGAATAGTAAGAAATACTGTTAATTTTTCAAACTCAAATATTAAAGTCACATATTCCATTCAGTGTCTTTCACCGCCGTTTAACAGCCTATTCTGTGTACTCTGTACAGTTCCAGAATTATAAGAAATACTGTTAATTTTTCAAACTCAAATATTAAAGTCACATATTCCATTCAGTGTCTTTCACCGCCGTTTAACAGCCTATTCTGTGTACTCTGTACAGTTCCAGAATTATAAGAAATACTGTTAAGTTTTCAAACTCAAATATTAAAGTCACATATTCCATTCAGTGTGTTTCAACGCCGTTTAACAGCCTATTCTGTGTACTCTGCAGAGTTGCAGAATAGTAAGAAATACTGTTAATTTTTCAAACTCAAATATTAAAGTCACATATTCCATTCAGTGTCTTTCACCGCCGTTTAACAGCCTATTCTGTGTACTCTGTACAGTTCCAGAATTATAAGAAATACTGTTAAGTTTTCAAACTCAAATATTAAAGTCACATATTCCATTCAGTGTGTTTCAACGCCGTTTAACAGCCTATTCTGTGTACTCTGCAGAGTTGCAGAATAGTAAGAAATACTGTTAATTTTTCAAACTCAAATATTAAAGTCACATATTCCATTCAGTGTCTTTCACCGCCGTTTAACAGCCTATTCTGTGTACTCTGTACAGTTCCAGAATTATAAGAAATACTGTTAATTTTTCAAACTCAAATATTAAAGTCACATATTCCATTCAGTGTCTTTCACCGCCGTTTAACAGCCTATTCTGTGTACTCTGTACAGTTCCAGAATTATAAGAAATACTGTTAAGTTTTCAAACTCAAATATTAAAGTCACATATTCCATTCAGTGTCTTTCACCGCCGTTTAACAGCCTATTCTGTGTACTCTGCAGAGTTGCAGAATAGTAAGAAATACTGTTAATTTTTCAAACTCAAATATTAAAGTCACATATTCCATTCAGTGTGTATCACCGCCGTTTAGCAGCCTATTCTGTGTACTCTGCAGAGTTGCAGAATAGTAAGAAATACTGTTAAGTTTTCAAACTCATATATATTAAAGTCATATATATCGTGTAAGATGAAGAAGGCGGGTAAAAAGGGACGGGGAAGTGGACGTGATCCTGAAAGTTCAGGGCGCGGGTCAGGACGCGGAGAAACTGTGCCTGGTGCCAGAGCACAAGAAAGAAAGACATCCACCATACCTAGCTTCATGTCTGATTTCACAGGGCGTCGCAGGACATCACTCTCGAGGTCCGACCAGTGCGAACAGGTGGTCGGTTGGATGACAGCTGATACTGCTTCCAGTCGGTTAAGCACCACCCTGTCTTCCACCAAGTCCACTCTCAGTAGCCAAGAGTCTGGTCAACATAATCCTCACTCTGATCATCCTTCCTCCCACCATACACGGTCTGGTCAAAGAAGTGATCCCACACTGGGATATAGTGATGAGCTCGTCTCATCACCAATCCTTCATTTGACCCTCTCTCCAAGCACGCTTGCAGAGGAACATGACATCTTGTGCCCTGATTCACAACCTCTAGAGGCTACCCAATCACAAGAAGATGACAGATGTGAACGGCATTTAAGGTCAAAGGAAGTAGTGGATGATGATGATGATGATGAGACACAGTTGCCATTAAATCAACCACTATTTCCTTCTCAAGACCTTGTTGAGGAGAATGTTATACAGTTGTCAATGACCGAGTATGTGGTGGGATCAAGACTTGAGGAGGATGATCAGAGTGAGGAAGTGGAGGAGGACTTGGTGGACGATGAGGTGACTGACCCCACCTGGGAAGGTGTAGAGCCGAGCGATGACAGCAGTCCTGAGGGTGAGCCATCTGCAGCACCGCAACAGGCTGGAAGAGGCAGTGGTGTGGCTACAGAAAGAAGGCGGACCGCACCAAACCGGCCCGCAAATGTTCCACGGAGCACCCCCTTGCGTAAATCTACCTTGCCAAGGGGTAGGTGTTCCGCGGTATGGCGTTTTTTTAAGGAAAGTGCGGACGACAAAAGATTTGTAGTTTGCAACCTGTGCCACACCAGAATGAGCCGAGGCATGAACACTAGAAACCTCACCACCACCAGCATGATCCGACACATGGCATCCAAGCACCGTAGTAAGTGGGAGGAACGCCTGGATCGCCCATCTGTGTCTGCAGGCCACACCACTGCCTCCTCTTCCCCTGTTTTCGGTGCCGGCCAATCGCCTGTCGAAGGCGCAGGCCCGCATACCTCCCGCCCTGCACCTGTAGCATCTGAAGCACCATCAGCGACCACATCCACTTCCCTGTCCCAGCACAGCGTCCAAATGTCGTTACCCCAGGCATTTGAGCGCAAGAGAAAATACCCAGCCACCCACCCACAGGCCATAGCACTAACCTCACACCTTTCAAAATTACTGGCCATCGAAATGCTGCCATTTAGGCTTGTGGACACTGAGTCCTTCCGCAGCCTGATGGCAGCAGCTGTCCCTCGGTACGCGGTCCCCAGCCGCCACTACTTTTCCCGGTGTGCCATCCCCGCATTACACCACCATGTGTCCCGTAACATCACCCGTGCCCTGACCAACGCAGTTACTGGGAAGGTCCACTTAACGACTGACACATGGACAAGTGCTTGTGGCCAGGGACGCTACATTTCCCTGACGGCACACTGGGTGAATGTCGTGGAGGCTGGGAGCGACTCGGACCCTGGGATGGCACGGGTGCTACCCACGCCGAGGATTGCGGGCCCTACCTCCATCAGGGTTTCCACCAGCACCTACGTTATTGGCTCCTCCTCCTCCGTTTCCACCTCCGAATTCTCTACACACACCGCCACTCCCCCATCAGCCAGTAGCTGGAAGCAGTGTAGCACTGCAGTGGGGAAGCGTCAACAGGCCGTGCTGAAGCTGATCTGCCTTGGGGACAAACAGCACACGGCCTCAGAGCTGTTGCAGGGGATTAGTCACCAGACCGAGCAGTGGCTCTCGCCACTCAACCTGCAAGCAGGCATGGTTGTGTGTGATAATGGGCGTAACTTGGTGGCGGCTTTGGAGCTCGGCAAGCTCACACACGTACCATGCCTAGCGCATGTATTTAATTTAGTGGTGCAGCGATTTCTAAAAACCTACCCCAATGTGCATGATCTCTTGACCAAGGTGCGCCGCGTGTGTGCACATTTCCGTAAGTCATCTACAGCTTCGGCCGGCCTGTTGAAGCTGCAGCAGCGCTTACAATTGCCAGCTCACCGGCTGCTGTGTGACGTGAGCACGCGCTGGAACTCCACCTTCCACATGTTGGCCCGGCTTTGTGAGCAGCAGAGGGCAGTAGTGGAGTACCAGCTGTTACACGGTCGTCGCCTCTCCGTTCAACTTCCTGTAATCAGAAGTGAGGAGTGGGAATGGATGTCAGACCTCTGCGAGGTTTTACGCAATTTTGAGGAATCGACACAGATGGTGAGCGGCGATAACGCTATTATCAGTGTAACCATCCCACTTCTGTGTCTACTGAAACGCTCGCTGCTCACAATTAAAACCGACGCTTTGCATGTGGAAGAGGTGGAAATGGGGGAGGAAGAGCTTACACAAGGTGATAGCCAGAGCACCCTCACTTCGTCTTCTCAGCGACAATTGGAGGAGGCGGAGGAGGAGGAGGAGGAGGAGGAGGAGGAGGAAGACACGGTTGCCTCCGCTACAGAGGGTAGCCATGGAACTTTAGTTCCATCTCTTCAGCGTGGGTGGGCAGAAGAGGAGGAAGAGGATGAGGATATTGAGAGTCAGCCTCCTGGTGAGGACAGCGAAATCTTGACTGTTGGTACTCTGGCACACATGGCTGACTTTATGTTAGGCTGCCTTTCCCGTGACCCACGCGTTGTACGCATTTTAGACAACACGGATTACTGGGTGTTCACCCTTCTGGACCCCCGCTACAAAGAGAATTTCTCATCTCTCATTCCTCCGGTGGAGAGGACAAGCAAAATGGTGCAATACCAGAAGGTTCTTGTTGAAAAATTGCTCCAAAATTTTCCATCTGACAACGCTGGCGGCAGAGTACGTGCTACCTTGGCCAACCGAGAAGGGGAGAAAAGGGGAGCACACAGCAGTTCCGAGAAAGGCAGGGCAACACTCTCCAAGGCGTGGGACACCTTCATGACACCCCGCCAGCACCCTCACCCTGATGCGCAGCCTAGTGTCACAAGGAGGGAAAAGTTTTGGAAGATGGTGAAGGAGTACGTAGCAGACCGTGTCAGCGTCCTCAATGATCCCTCTGTGCCTTACAACTACTGGGTGTCCAAGCTGGACACGTGGTATGAACTGGCACTCTACGCCTTGGAGGTGCTGGCCTGCCCTGCCGCCAGCGTTCTGTCTGAGCGGGTATTTAGTGCTGCTGGTGGCATCATAACAGATAAGCGTATCCGCCTTTCCACCGACAATGCTGATAGGTTGACACTTATAAAAATGAACAAGGCCTGGATTTCCCCTGACTTCTCCACTCCACTGGAGGAAAGCCCCGGGGGAACATAAACTCACTTTATATATGTTATTTACAATGATGGGAATACTCTGTATTCCCATTCACCCCTTCCACCCCAAAAACGGGTATATGGTTGACTCTTAATGTTCTCATCCTCCTCCTCCTCTTCCATATGCCCTGGGATATAATTTTTATATAGGGCCAGCTCACCAGCGTGCCCTGGGATATAATTTTTATATAGGGCCAGCTCACCAGCGGGCCCTGTGATATAATTTTTATATAGGGCCAGCTCACCAGCGGGCCCTGTTTGCCAATTTTTATATAGGTCAGCTCACCAGCGGGCCTTCTCATATAATGTTTTATTGGGTCAGCTCTCTAGCGGGCCCTCTCATATAATGTTTTATAGCGTCAGCTCACTAGCGGGCCTTCGCATATAATGTTTAGGATGGTCAGCTCTGCAGCAGACCCTCACCCATAATGTTTTAGATGGTCAGCTCAGCGCACGTTTCCCTCTTAATCATGGCCTCAGTTCTGAAAATCAAGGAAATTTTTGGGAGAATTTGCCTCTGCGCACGTTTCCCTCTTAATCATGGCCTCAGTTCTGAAAATCAAGGAAATTTTTGGGATAATTTGCCTCTGCGCACGTTTCCCTCTTAATCATGGCCTCACTTCAGAAAATCGATGAAATTTTTGGGAGAATTTGCAGATGATATACAAGTAAATATACAGCAAATACTGTTTGGTAACAATTTTTTGCCTAAAGTCGTTTTTATTTTCCTTTTTGTGTGTTTTACGGTCAGTCTGTAAAAATGGCGTACTACGGGCGAAAGATCGTTCCCAGCAGCGATGTTGGAGTCCAAGGTGCATCCAGACATCCTCCCTATGCTGTCCCTGAACCATTTCTGTAGTGTTTCCATCTTTTTCTGCCCTTTTCCTATGGACCAGGCACCCTCCCCTCATCAGAGCAGGGGGTGCCTGGTGTAATGCTCGAGTCCTCCCATTGACTTCAATGGGGCTCGGGTGTTCGGCCGAGCACTCGAGCCTCAGGGGGTGCTCGGTCAGAGCACCCGAACATCCGAGCATTGGGGTGCTCGCTCATCACTAGTAAATACCCATTAATTTAAAGGGGGCTTTTAAATCCAATGAATGCTAGAGGTTTGTTCCAGATTTATTCCACTTTTCTTAGTATATTAGCCTCTGTGTATGTGGTATTGTGTGTCTAGCAGTGGGTGTGTAGTTATCTGAAAATATAGCCCAACAATACATAATGCTGGTATTAGTACAAACTAGCATCCTAATCATTGGATACGAATACCAACTAAACCCCTTAATTGCTCAAGAGGTCGCCAATGCATTGGAAAGCAATGGATTGGTGCCTTCTAGCATTCAAGAGGACAGATGGTTTGGTTGTTAGGGTTCCAAAAAACTTTGTGCTAAGCATAATGGTTTCAAGACCACAAAAAATGAACCACTGCTTTAGAGACAAACTGGAGAACTTCTGGGCCGCTATGCAAACTGTTATGGTACCTACCCAACAGAAAGTCAAGTTCTAGGTCAGCTATGCCCTTAACTACACAGGTCAAGTGCACTTATGCTGATAAAACCAAGACCGAAAAGGCATTGCCACATAACACTAAGGGTCGTAAGTTCAAAAGACAACTGGATGACTTCTGGAGCAAGCTTTTAGCACTGTAGGGGAGAACTAAAAATTCCTATTGATTTAAATGGTGATTTTAACCCCTTGAATGCTAGGTATGTCTCCAATGCATTGCAAAGGGAATTTTTTGCTCTCCCCTGTATTGCAAATCGCTTGTCCCAGAACTCTTCCACTTTGCTTCTGAACATACGGCCCTATGGATATATGTTGAAAAGTGAAGGAATTTTGGGATAAACCAACTGCCCTGTAGGGAAGAACAAAATTTTCCTACTGATTTAAAGCCTCTTAAATGTTAGATAGGTCTTCAATGCATTAATTGCATTCAAGTATATGTGACGGTCCTGGTGTCCAGACATTAAAGTGTTAGTAATGTCCAAAATTTTTTTATAAGATTTGTAGAGGCTAAAAAAAGATCATCATTGCCACAAACCCCATCTCTCAAACTGCTATGGTTTGAGAGATATTAGCAATGAAAGTTCCCCCCTCCCTCCCCTTCTCCTGAAGTCAGTGTTTAGCTGACAGAAAGAGATCCCAATCGGGGGATCAGCCGGTGGCTCTGCAGCAGAGCTGAAATCCCGGTATTAGAAAAGAATTACTTCATTGGAAAGGTCTACAAAGTGTGCCTGGTTTGCAAGCACACTTTGTAGACCGTTCCCATGAAGTAGTTATTTTCTAATAATGGGATTTTGGCTCTGCTGCAGAGCCTCATCGTGTCGGCCAACACGGATCCCCTTCTGTCAGCTTTACAGCTGACATCAAGAGAAGGGGAGGGAGGGGGGAACTTTCATTGCTAATATCTCTCTAGCCATGGTAGTTTGAGATATGGGGTTTGTGGCAATGATAATTTTTTTTAGCCTCTACAAATCTTATAAAAACATTTTTGGACATTACTAACACTTTAAAGGGGATGCATTGCCCCTATAAAGTTATCCTGAATAGTTACATTATATAATGAATATGTGTAAAAGTTTATTAATTTCTTTTTTTAAAGCACTAGTTTGTTTAAATTGCAGTAATAAATGCTGCCCTGCACCTACGTCCGTATAAACTGCAGTTACCTGCTCTGTAACCACAGTCCGTCACTCTGCCTCTGCTCCCCTCCTTCTATTCAGACTCCTCTGATAACTGAGGTTTTCTGCCTGTAAGCTGGAGCACTCTCATTGGCTAGATATTGATCTCTGCCAATGAGATCGCTCCAGCTTACAGGAACAAAACCTCTGTCACTGGAGGAGGCTGGATAGAGGGAGGAGAGCAGGAGCAGAGTCACAGACTGCGGTTACAGAACAGGTAACTGCATTCTATGTGGAAGTAGGTGCAGGGTAGCATTTATTACTTCAATTTAGACCAACTAGAGCTTTTAAAAAAAAAAAAAGATTAATAAACATTTACACATATTCGCTATATAACGTAACTATTCAGGCTAACATGTATAGGTGCAATACATCCTCTTTAAGGACCGGTGACAGTCCTGGCACGTCATAGAGGTTTGTGATCAGCATGTGGCTGCACACTGTGCTATGATCACAGATCACATTTCTGGAAAAAGCAAAAAGTGATGTTGTCCTCTAGACAGCCCCACCCCTGAACCGTGTGGTCCTTAAGGGTTTAAATCACCATTCAATGAATGGGAATTTTTGGAAGTTTTATTTTTCCCCTATGGTACATTTGATTTGCACCACAAATCCTCCACTTTGTCTTGAATATACGGCCCACTGGATAAATGCAAGGGATTAAACCCCATTTAAGTCAATGGTAATTTTAGTAATTTTTATTTGTCCCCTATGGTATAGTTGGTTTGCCCCACAACTGCTTCACATATGTTCTTAACCCCTTAACGACCAACAGTTAAGGACCACGGAGCTTTTTTTTTTGCAAAATGAATTATGGGATCCTGAGCGGCATGCAGCTGAGCAGGAACCCATGATTTCTATGACGTGCTAGGACCATCATGGGTCCTTAACGTAAGTTTAACCTTGATGGTCCTGGCACGTCATGGGTCCTTAATGGGTTAAGTAACAAATTAGCTCTTCTTCAATGTACCAAAAAAGAAGAGTTACGCTGCATTATGACTTATTGATCAGAAAATACTTTAAAATAATCTTGTTCATGGGAGGAGAGCTAGGAGGAAACCACTGCCCTCTACAGTTTACTAAAGATCACAGAGCTGATCCACAAGCCTTCCGGGAAAATGCTATCTGGACAGACAAGCTAGAAAGTTTTGGCCTCGATGAGAAATGTTATGTTTGGTGGAAAAGAAACACAGAGTTTGAACCTCATCTCAACTGTTAAAGGGATAGTAATACCTTGTTTTATCTTTATTGTATTTTGTAGGCATTAAAAAAACATGAAGAATGATATAAGTCTTATCTCTCAAACTTTATGGTTGAAAGATATTTACAAGCAAAGTTTCCCCTCACTGACCAAAATGGTCAAGTCTGCCATCTAGCTGTCAGATTTGGAATCCGGTCCACGGATCAACTGGTGGCTCTTCAGCAGAGCCGAGATCTCAAGATATAAAAATAACTATTTCATTGGAAGGATCTAAATAGTGTGCTTGCAAACCAGGCACACTTTGTAGACTATTCAAATAAAGTAGTTCTTCTTATATCTCGCGATCTTGGTTCTGCTGTACAGCCACCGGATGATCTGCGGGACCGGATTCCAGTTTTAATGATAAAATGAAGTATTACTGTCCCTTTAAGCATGGTGGTGGTTGGAGTACTGGGGCTGCTTTGCTGCCTCAGAACCTAAATGGTTTGACATCAATGACAAAAAAATTAAATCCGCAGACAATTCTAGAGGAGAATATAAAGCCACGAATCTGAAAGCTGAAGCTAAACTGAAGTGGTTCATACAACAAGACAATAATACCAAACATACAAGCAGATCAATGAAAGAATAGCTGGATAAGAAGACATTCCATCATGTTTGCCTGTCATTTGTTTAATAAAGTTATCATTATCTATCAGAATTTATGATCTGATATGAAATATGTGATAATTCTAAGGAGTTCATAAACTTTTCCTCACCACTATAGTAACCTGTTGCTCAATCAAATACCTTCCACTAGTATCTCAAAATAATCCAATATAGTACTCTTCAGGGAGCCCTGGTTCTGTCAGTGTTGACAAGCCATATCAGCTTCTGCCTGCTTCTCCATCATCCACATTCCAGGATGTCATATCAACAATTCCCTCCACTCCCCTTTAGGGAAGCAATAACACCTATTCTCTACTAGTAAATGTAGGGATAGCCTGAAAACATAACCTTTGTGTGCGCTTCAAGGATTGTAGCTGAGAATCAGTGGTCTATGCAAGAGAATTAATGTGGGTCTCCACCCACAAGACTGTCTTTTTGAGATGTGTCCTATGCAAGAGCATTAATTGGGTCTCAAACAACAAGACTCTGTTTGAGATGTATCCTGCCCTCCCATGGTACCTGTGTTCCATATGGACTAAGGGAAAAGGATATAACAGGTAAGAACACTAAAATCCTATTTTATCAAATGGGGACCCTAAACCAATTAAAGCAGCACTATAAAGCTAAAAATATTTCCAAATTAAACCAAAGTAAGAAATAAAAACTAAAACTTGTTTCATCTATGCTTTTATTTTTCACAGCTTAATATTTTTGGAAATCTTCTAAATGCTTACCTCCTACTTGAGTTGTTCTCAAACAGGGTAACCTGGCATTTTCATGTGTAGTAGCCAAAAGCTTTTTCTATAAACACTTTGACAGAAATGAGAAATGCGACTTTAAAATGTATAATTATGGAAATTATTAAAATCTTAAGGACCGTGCAGTCCAGGGGTGTGGTGCTCTGGAGGACCGTGGCACCCTTTTTTTCACAGAAGTGTTTGTAGTATAGCTTGTAGCAGCGCTGATGTGCCAAGACTATCACCGGTCCTTAACACCCGGACAGCCATCATCGGGGTTAAGCACACCATGCTTGTTTTATCATTATGATTGTGAGGCATTAGAATAAATGTATGTTTATTCATAGGCATCTCCTAATTAACCATTGAGAGCCAGAGAGGTATGAAACACATTCCATTGCAAAGAGTTGGATACTTCTCTGGCATTCAAAATCCTAAACCCATAATGAATAACCTATAAATGCCAAATGCACCCTAAAAATTCCATATTGTATGTTAGGGGAACCTTGAGTTAACAAAAAAAAAAAAAAGAGAACCACTGTCTCACATGATCATGATGCAATGCACTGAATGCATGAACAGCAAAGAGATGGCACTGATAAGACTGCTAAATATGAATACATTTCAGTAACCTAGCACATCCAGCAGAATCTCTGTCTCTGTATTGCTATAGTATTCAGAGATTACCATTTTCTGAATTTAGTTATTGAGATCTGTTAAGCATCTGATTTGCAGGAAATTATAAACTATGAATAAGTCACTCCTAATTTGTATAACACATTAACTTACCTACGTAGGACTCCTTCATATAGCTGTCAGTTGTATCACTGTATTCACAAGAAACAACAGGCACCAGGACCCTGGCTGTTATCAGGCTGAAACTGAAAAAACTACTAGCAAAAGACTAAATCAGAAATCAAATGCACACAAAATCAGTAAATAGAAATAGCTCACTGATGTTTGAAGCACACCTACCTAGATAAATCCTACTGATTAAAAAATGAAAATCAATTATTTGTATAGGATCCCTTTAAAGAGGACTTGTCACCTTAAAACAAGTTTATCTGGTTTACACAGAATTAAAATCTGCCTATTTTTCATACTAGCCTTTTTTCCTGCAAAATGACGTTTTTGAAAAATGTACCTTTAGAATGCCACACTGGACCACCGAAAAATCAGTTAATTTCTTAAAGGAATAGTAAGATCTTGAAACCAATGCAGCTCCGATTGATCCACCTATAAAAAGGATCATGTAAAGCTTTAGTTTAATGTGCTCCGTGCTCTAGTTCAATAGAAATTCACTGGTAAAGGATTCCCCCTCCTGCCCCTTTTACAACCTGCAAGCCGCCTCCCCTTAGATGTGGAATCCAGTCGTGGGACCAGACAATGCTCACAAAGGGACAATCTTCATCCACCAAGCAGAAGGGAAACCATGCCCCCCTTGATGAAGGAGGGCAGGATTTTCCTTATGCTCAGTGAAGACTGTCCCTCTGTGCTCCATCCGGCCGGTTGAAAGAGGCAGTGTGACACAGGGGAAAGGGGAGGAAAATCCTTTACCAGAGAATTTCTATTAAACTACAACACGGAGAACATTAAAATAAAGAGTTACCTGATCCTCTTTATAGGAGGATCAATCGGAGCTACATTGGTTTCAATGTATTACTAACCCTTTACAAAACTATGTATGTTTAACCCCTTAGCGACCCTTGACGTACCAGGACCGTCAATGGTAAATTTGCTTTAAGGACCAGTGACGGTCCTGGTACGTCAAGTGTTAAATGTTAGCAGTGCGCCGCCGTGCACGCTGCTACCATTCATTCCAGGCTGAGACTGAGCGTTCCAGTACCGGACCGTTCAGTCTCAGCCCCTGTCGGTTGTGCCAGGTCATGTGATCGCTGCATCAGCGATCACATGTACCGGCATTCTAAATCAATGAATGAGGCAGTACTACTTACTGCCTCTAGTGTCTCCTCTCTGCCAATGCTTCCCTTACATCAAAGTAAGGGACAGAGAAGCAGAGAGGAGACACCTAGTGGAAATAAAAAATACAGCAGCTGGGGGTGTTAACCCCTTCACTGAAGGTGCAGGAGGATGGCTGGATGCAGGTCAATTTCTGACCTACTAAATACACTTTTTTTTTTTTTTACAAATAAAATATTTAATTTTTTTAAAAAACATCTCAAGAAACAAAATTGGAAGTGTGATTGTTGTGGAACCATGTAATACACTTACACACACCGCCAAATGTAATGAACAAAAAAGTGGGAAAATAGGGTGGGAAAAAGGGACATGGGGATTTTCACCCAGGGGGGACAGTGGCCACTTTAAACTGTGCATTTTGTAGGTATGACTGACTGGTCATACCTTTCATGCAGTCTCCATAAAAATTTAACCCTTTGCGTCCAATTGATCCCAAGAGAAAAAACAAAAATGGTGGGTTTTTTACATTTTTTTTTACCTTTTTCTTTAATTTTAATAAATTAAATGGTGGGTTATCCATATAAGTGGGATATCAAAAGAAAGCCCTATTTGTTTGTAAAAAAACAGTATATAATTTATGGGGGTGTAATAAAAGCCTAAGAGGGAAAACACTGTTGAACAAAGACATAGTCAAAAAGGTCAGAATTGCTCCGGTCCTTAAGTCAAATCCACCTTAAGGGGTTAATTCCCTTTAAAAGTAACTAAATGTACTTTAGGGTGAGGGTTCTACTTTAACCATATAAAAATGAAAAGTGGCTAAGATTAACAAATCTGTGTGAGTGGAATAGCGAATGTGCCTAATGAAAGAACTGTTATTGCGAATGAATTTATACGTCTGTGTACTGTTGTCATAAAATGGAATTTTTCATGTGCAATTCAAGAAGCGTTCGGTATTTAGCTTCCTGGATTAGAATATGCGCAAACTCTATCTGCCCACAAAAATGCCTTTATCTGATGCAGACGTTTCTTGCATCGTGCCAATAGTCTCTAAAATGTTACTTTACAGAGGAGCAGAATACTACCAGTCATACAGATACACATCATAGAATTTGTTTGGCTTCAAGTTCTACGGGGGATAATTTTAGAATTAAAACAAAAACAGGGAGGATTAATAAGGAATGGGTAATGACTGTGGATATAAAAATACTGTCAGGAGAGTTGCAATTAAATGACAACAAGCTAGAAGTTTAATTAGAATGAGGACACATTTCAAAAGGCTTACAGTGTTTACATAAATAAGATGTAATCCTTATTAACCTGCAGAGAACATAACGGGCAATCCACCAACATATTGTAGAATTAGAACACATTTATTTTCTCTCAACACATTACCAGTTGGGAGCTATTAACAGTAATGTGTTTACATGCCAACCACTTTTAAAGGGATAGTATTACTAGATTTTTACAAAAAAATAACACTGTAGACATTAAAACCATGAATAGAAAGAACTCTCTCTCATTTGTCAAACTTTTATAGTTTGAGAGATCGAAGCATGTAAAGTTTGGGTTTCCCCACAAGTCTGCCATCTAGCTGAGAAAAGCACAATCTGGTCCTGTGACCGTCCTGCGCCTCTTCAGCAGAGCCGAAATAGCGCGATGTAGGAAGAAATACTTTATTGGAACAATATACAAAGTGTGCCTGGTTTGCAAGAACACTTTGTAGACCGTTCCAATTAAGTATTTCATCCCACATTGAGCTATTTCAGCTCTGCTGAAGAGCCACAGAATGGTCTCGGGACCGGATTGTGCTTTTCTCAGCTAGATGACAGACTTCTGGGAAACCCGAACTTTACATGCTTCGATTTCTCAAACTATAGAAGTTTGAGAGATGGGAGATAGCTCTTTCTATTCATGTTTTTAATGTCTACAATGTTAATTTTTGTAAAAATCTAGCAATACTATCCCTTTAAGCAATTCCGTTTGGTTTTCCTACAGTAACCCATCCAATCACTACTTAAGATGTACGATGTATGACCTAACTTGCAAAGTAGTGTGTGTGTTTGTATGGGTATATGTGAATATACTCAATATTTCCTTTATTTTGCCGCTATCCAACACTGGAGGGGGGGGGGGAGAAGTGATATCACTAGACAGGTCATCTCCACTTTATCACCTCTTTATTATGCCTTAGTGAATAACCCCCAGGGGTCCCTAAACATATATATATGCTAGTGCTTAGGAGGATAGTAAAACATTGGTGAGAGGAATTTTATTCAAAATGTATGAGAGCTCAAAGTGTTAGGTGTAGCATCTCTATGGCTTGAAAATGTACAATGGTGCCGTTGCTACACAATCCTATGGAGATTTATGGTCAACTGACCAGAGCTGCCCATAGGATGGTGTAAAAACAGCGACGCTGTAAAATTTCAGGCCATAGAGAGCTTTAATAAATTTTTACTAAAATATCTCTGGGCAGTGGGAGAACCTTTGTTTCACTCAGGAGGATAATCCCTACAATATATATTACGTATCACTACCCCTAAATTATATGAACCACATAATGAATTGGAAGGTATAACAAGCTGTAAAAATATTGGTCATATTACTGTCCTACTACAAAGCAATAAGTAAACAATCTTTTTTTCCCTTGTTTTATTCAGGACTCTTACATGTTCGTATCCTGTCACGTAACCAAAACAGAACGTGCTCAGTTTGAATAAAGGGTACTTTCCTTTTATCCAAAACCATTTTCAAAACTAATTCCTGTCAGAATCTGTTGTTATTTCCTATCAGAATCTGTTGTTTCCTGTCATATATTGTCAAAACTAGTTCCTGTGAGAAGCTGTTGTTGTTATTTCCTGACAGAACCTGTTGTTTCCGGTCATCAGTTTTCAAAACTAATTCCTGTCAGAATCTGTTGTTGTTGTTTCCTGTCAGAATCTGTTGTTTCTTGTCATTGAATCTTCTTTACACACTAACCTTAGTTTACACAAGAACTTTGCAGTCCATTTTGCTATTGTTTTTGACAGGACTTTCCTGTCATATCATCCTATATAATAATTTGCTAAATTGTGTGTAACGCCGGAACATGCGCAGTAGACACTGCTGCGCGTGCTGCTCTCATGCGCAGTAGAGACTGCCAGCGCCGCTGCTGATAGAGCGCCGAAAGAGCGCCCAGCTCTGTATCAGCCGTGGCGCGGGCAGTCTTTACTGCGCGTGTCTGCCCCGCGACGGGTGGCAGTGGCACTGTGGCCCGTGTAATGGGCTGTTCATCTAGTATTACAATAAAGTTTCTGTTTAACAATGTTTGAAAAATATTATAATAAAGATTTTGTTTAAAATTGTGTGAAAAATGTTTTGAAAACGGTTGTTTTGAAAATGGTTCCGGATAACAAGAAAGTACCGAATAAAGTACACAGCATATTTTCTGATGGTTAGTGCTAAGGTATAGATGCCTCCATGATGCAAGGGGAGGAGAACATTGAATCTACGCTCCTACATTGCTGTTAGTGTAGTTTGTACATTGACCGCTGTGGCTAACTAAGGTTCTTTCTTTGTCATTTTATACTAGAGAAAAACATAGCAGGGGTATGCAGTAAAGATGAAGCAATAAAAACTCACACTGACTTAAAGGTGCAGAATATATATATATATTATATATATATATATATATATATATATCTATATACACTAGTTGAACAGCCCGTTAAACGGGCCACAGTGCCACTGCCACCCGGTCGCGGGGCAGTCACGCGCAGTATAGAGTGCCCACGCCACGGCTGATACAGAGCTGGATGCTCCTTCGGAGCGCCCAGCTCTGTGTCAGCCGCAGCGCGGGCAGTCTCTACTGCGCATGACTGCAACTCGCGCAGCAGTGTCTACTACTCATGTCGCGGCATTACACACGTTTTAGCGAATTATTATATATGATATATATATATATATATATATACACATACACACACACACACACACACTGTATATATATATTCGTGAAGCAAGGCTTGGAGAGGTTTCTTACAAAATGTATTAACCCCTTAAGGACCGGCCGCGCACGCACACAGCGGTCACTTAAGGACCAGGGACCTTTTTTTTGTTGGCCAATCTGATTCCTGACTCCCTGAACGTTGTGCAGCTGCGCTGGGAGCCCGAAATTCCATGACGGCCCAGGACCATCATGGGTCCTTAAGGGTATAACAACCCATGACCGTCCAGGACCGTCAAAGGTCCTTAAGGGTATAACAACCCATGACGGTCCAGGACCGTCATGGGTCCTTAAGGGGTTAAAAAGATAACCTGGTATTTTTCTGACAGCTTGAGTTCAAGTTGTTTTGCAGCTAGGTGGAGCTGTTGTTATTACAACAGGCTGAGTATCAGAGACATTCTTACAATGGACTCTATGGGGATATCCCATGAGCACCTTAATAATCAGTGACATCACCAAGTGTGAACAAAAAGTATGAATTTGGAAAAGTAAAGCTACTATAATAATGAAGACTCAGCAATGACATTACTGTTGCCAGCATTAGCTATGCTTTCTCCTAAAATTAACATGTTCCAACACTATATTGTCCCTTAACACTGGACTTTTAACCCTTTTTCATGCTAAAGAGGTCTCCAAAGCATTGGAAAGCAATGCATTGCAGACTTCCCCAGCATTAAAGGGTTAAAAACACATTTATTTTTATGGGTATTTGGAACGTTTTTATGTTCCCTCTATGGCACAGTTGGTATGCTTCACACTTACTCATCTCTTGCTTTCTGCAAAAACACTCTTGATGTATTAATTATGTTTTATCAGAGGGGTGTACCATAGGGGACGCATAGGAGAAATGCATACTGCAGGACTGCATTGATTTCAGTGAAGTCCTGCAAAATGGCTATTTCCTATGTGTCCCCAGTTAAAGGTGAGATCTGGTCAGCCTAGTGTACAATGAATGTGAAGGGCCATTCTGCAGTGTAATGGAGACATGTCTAGCATTCCAGTGGTTAAAAGATCAAATTAAATCAATGGAAATTGTGGGTATTTTATAATTCCCCTATGGTGCAGCTGGTTTGCTCTATTAACCCCATCATGACAATGGACTTACAGGTACATCACACAAAAATGTCACTTAGTGACAGAGGACGTACCTGGTAAGTCCTGGAAGTAATTTGCTATAATGGGAAAAAAAAAAGTCAAGTGCCGGCCGCATGCGAGCGCGGCCGGTCACTAAGGGGTTAAAAGAAAATATGCCCTTCAAATAAGTGGTAATTAGGACCCTATGTTCATACGCAAAGTGGAATAATTCTAAACAGCTGACAAGTGGTAGTATACTTGTTTCACTCAGTAGGAAAAACCCTTGAACATATAGGTTGTCAATAAAAGAAAAAAATGTTCACTGCTCCTTTAATGTGTTCAGTAGAAGGACTTGCTTGGGCATGTGTCTTTCTTACATCAATCATTTATATTTATTCACTGCTTTTTTTTGTTTTTATTTTTCTTTTAGCCTCTGCTTTAGTCTATAACTGAAAGAGGACATATTACCTTGCAAATGTTTTAACGGCCCTTTAAAATCACAAGCGGGGCTCTCTCTATGGCTAATCACATTCAGACAGTCTATTGTTCTTTGTGTAGGCAAAGACTAAATATAAAATTAAATGGTACACAGCAAACACTGGCAACTGCAAATACAATGCCAAAAAAATATATAACTGCATACAATTAACTGCTGTACAGAAGGACACCTACCTAAGTAAGTGCTTCTATTATGCATAATGAAAGTCACTTACTCCTACAAGTATGGTTCCCCTTTAACTCAAATGACTTTTGACAATGATGAGTCCCAGCGAGAACAGCTATTTGAGTGAAGGTTTGCTTGTTGCATATGCACTTGAAAATAATTACTATGAACGCTATAATATATATGTTTTATAGTGTGCTAATATGTATTTCAGAGATTATATATAATGGTTGCAATCTAAAGGGTGTACTTATCAATCCGCTGAGTGCCAGAGATTGCGTTGGCTAAAGGGAAATATAGAATTTCTGTGACTTCAACAATATGCATATTTATCAATGAGCACATCTAAATTAATATCATGGGAATCTGCTATTTCCTCATTTCAAGTTCTGGTATGTGTGTCCTAATGATAATAGCAGGAAATAGTTTAACAGAGCCAATATCTATTCTGAATAGTTATAAAACAGTTCCTCAACAGTCCCAGGCATTGTACCTGGTGCACATAAAGTTAATGGTATATCTGTCGAGGATATACAGGAAAGGGTTAAACAGGAGACCCAATTAGGTTGCATATCTTCACAAAAATAGATAGAAAAAATAATTTTAAATTAATTTGAGAACTGTACACAATACTAGGTATTGACAGGCTACTTCACAGTAAAGAATTGCTTGAAACAATAAATTACGCATATTTGTGCAAAATTATATCTAATTTATTTACGTAAAATATACTATATATAAAATGTAATTAACAATGAGTGAATACAAATTGAAATAAACATACAGTAACTCAAAAACCAATATCACAAAATAGAATTACCAGCACCAACAGGGTTAACATTACATAGATGTATCCAGAGGTATTAGGTAACAATAATTGAACTCAGCAGCATAGAAAGGGTTAATTGATCCTTACAATTAATTACAATACAGTTGGAGGTAATGTATATGGATACATGTCCTAGATCTGTATTATCTATGCTAATTAAGGTTTAAGGGATGTTATGTGAGCAGGTTTTAACTTTAAAACCAAGTCTTATGACAATCTCCTTGTACCATATAAAATATATAATTTAGAAAAACTTATCTAGAATAAAATCCCAGATTCAGGTAAATGTAATTTAAATATTTATCTACTGTTTTCAATATTGCACACATTCTGGATAAAACATATAAATTGCATTTGTTATTGTCAATAATAGATTAAACCAAGAATATACATATTATTAAATCTAATAATATATGTGTAGAAGCACCATAAAAACAAATACATTCATGCAACGTATACTATAAAAATGACCATAGTGTTCATATTTGTTACACCTACAGCATTCCTAGGGTTAATCCACAGCAACAAGGTATATGGATGCCCCACCCAAGATGGCAGCTTCTTTTGTCTAGTGAGAGTTTAAAAGAAACTTCCACTTTACAAAAGTTAAGCCCAAACACACATGCAACAAAGAAATTCCTTGAAATCCACACTAAAATAGACAAACAGCAGATTAAGGGTTAATAAAAGAATGTAAAGAATTCCCCAGATCACATATAAGCTAAATATCCTTAACAAAAATACAAATATATGATTCTATAGGTAGCAATAATTAGATTTAACTACTGCTATCAACTATTTTACAATTATCTGGATAAACTGGCAAATTAATTAATTCTGTTTGGTTCTAGAATAAATTACAGCCAAATATAGCTTATTATAATACTTTGTTGTATAGAGCTGGCCAGGTTTATATCTAGCAAAACTATTATAAAATATTTTTCCTCAAATATAGAGGAAATATATGTTTCTAAGAACGTTACAGAATCAATAATAAAGAAAAATATAGTTAACAAACAATCAGTGTGTATCTATTGAAATTCTGTAGTTGCTTCAATGGAAACCAGGAAACAGAGAGCAATCTATAGAAAATCCATACCTTTTAAAGTACAAATTCTCTTAGCAGAAAGCACAGTCCAATCTCCTCTGATTGGATAAAGAGCTATATCATTATAATATGATATCATTGTTATCTGCACTTTTCTGATTGGCTGATCAGTCACCTCATTATAATATGGTCATGAATTCTTCTAGCAATAATTCTATTAATCCAGAAGATGGTGCAGCAACATCATATTAAAAATCACACATGTTGGTCACTGGAATTAATGATTTATAACCAATTAAGGAATTTAGGGAGTGCTATATGTCATATAAACATGTCATTGTAATCCTATGTCTGAGATATTTCTGTAAGATTATAGGTGTTTCTCTAGACATTTCATCTACAACTAGCTATAATGTCTCATAAAATTCACCCAGATATTCCCCCCTCCATTTAGACAAAGTGGCCCATTGTTTCTAAAATGAGGTCATTGAAACACACTTATGGATTTAAGAAGGAATTTTCACAGACAAACCTGGGTTTTCTGAAAGAAATTAACCCTCTACTCCCTGCCATGGCAGAGTCTTTGACAAATCTGTATGCAAGCAGAGATCAATAGAAAAAAAGGTCTCCGGCGCATAGGAAAGCACACTGCTGTTCTTCATTAAGTAATATCTGGCATAATATGATCTCATTGTTTGCAATAAATGTATACTATGACAAAAAGTTACAATACGTCTACATAGTACCGTAAAATCTCAGGTATAATACGCACCTGTGTATAATAAGCAGGTGCATATTATACCAAAGATTTTTGGGGAAAACAAGAGTGCCTATGTATAATACGCACCCTTGTTTTCCCCCCTTGCTAAAAAAATATAAAGGTTGGCTGATCCCTTCCCTCCCTCCCCCGGCTCAAACCCGCTGTCACAACAAGCCTTACTTGCTTGAAGTTTAACGTCCCCACTTGAATTCCGCATCTTCTGCTGTGTGGAGAAGGCAAAATACAGCTTGCACAGTTTCCCTGCGGGCGGCACGCTTCCCTTTGCCGCCCGCTTCCATCAATGGGCTTACAGGTCCTTCCGCCTCCAGCCAATGGTAATGCCCTGATACAAAGGGCATTACCATTGGCTGGAGGGGAAGGACCTGTAAGCCCATTGATGGAAGCGGGCGGCAAAGGGAAGCGTGCCGCCCGCAGGGAAACTGTGCAAGCTGTATTTTGCCTTCTCCACACAGCAGAAGATGCGGAATTCAAGTGGGGACGTTAAACTTCAAGCAAGTAAGGCTTGTTGTGACAGCGGGTTTGACCCGGGGGAGGGAGGGAAGGGATCAGCCAACCCTAATTTTTTTTTATTTTTTAAACTCTCGTGTATAATATGCACCCCCCACTTCACATAAGGTGAAGTGGGGTAAAATTGTGTTTATTATACCCGAGATTTTACGGTAATCAGGTCTTGCATAAATAAACCTTACTGGGGGCTTTAAGTCTACAAAGAAATATAGTGTGAAATGATGCCTCACTGCTGATATAGAGTGAATCTACATAAGGTAAAATCTTCATTCCTGAGGTATCAAAAGAAAATAATAATGACACAGTAAAGGTTCATGTTAACAATGTTAGAAAACCACAGAACCAGCAGAAGTCACATCAGACATGATGCAAGCATAGTGGTTAAGTCACAACCGCTCACATCTCCAGCTGTGTGTGTCTAGTGATGTACGCGGATGTGACTTTGCCAACCAGCACAGAGACATACTGTAAGGCCAGCACTGCTGCTTGGTGAAATTACATCCGCTCACATCACCAGAGACAAGCACAGTTGGTGATATGAGCATATGTAACTTTGCCAAGCAGCACCGCTGGCCTTGTGCAGGGTGTCTGTGTGCTTTTGCTGAGGATTCAGTATCAGCTGCTAAGAAACGGGTTAAAACATAGCGGCATATACTTGGTGGACCTCCCCTATCAGGAAATTTGAGATACTACCCCAGAGGGAATACAAAACTGTAGTGAAAGACATTTACAATCTTAGAATTCAAACATGATCAGTAAAGAGAACTTTGAAAACTACATGTATGGTTAAATCAACTGATGAAATCATATGAAATAAATATTAATTGGGGGTGTTAAATCAACTACTGACAGTGCTTGGCATGATTTAAATAGTAACCTCTTGAGAAGCCAAGGGCTGTGCAATAGATTGGTCTGCATTGTGTTGCTTATCTCATTGGCAGTCAGAGGGTTAAAGGAGGGTTGTGACCATGGCTGTAACTGCATAGAAAACTACAGAGAGATCCCAACATCGCCAGCCTCAGATTTGCAATGTTGGGACTCTAAGCTCTGACAGCAGAAGCAGTTATCAAAGCTTAGTGCATGTGGCAATGTGCTACATTAACATATAAACACCCCCACATGAAAACAACAATGGCTCATTAACCAGCATTTCCATATGAAAATTACCAACTGTTGAACAAAATAGTAAACCTGTTGAAGACACGGTGGATTCATGGTGATGTTAGCGGATTGTGGAGGATTGGTTGCAGACTAACAAGGATATGATGGCAAAGACACCTTAGTGAATGCTGTCGATATGCCACCAGCACCATTTCACCACCTTGGTCTCTTATCACCTCATAGTGCATCTCCCTCCTGATATCTATACTTTTAGAAAATCTACCCTATTTTTCCCTGACTGATGTAGTCAAGATATGGAGGTGCACTAAATAATTTATAAAAACTCTAAGGTTATTTATGAATGACCTCAATCAATTGGTGACAAAGAACCACACAGCAGATATGCTTCTTTTCCATGTTCAGTAATAAACCTCTCCTTATAAATAATATTGCAAGACATCTCATTTCAAAATCTCTGTCCTGAGTCTGCCATGAAAGTTCAGTATGCTAAGGCTAAGTTCACACGTGATTTGAACATACTAGTAACATCACCACTTTCAAATTGCCTGTACATTGTCCTCCACTGTGAGCTGATCATGGTGTATGTGTTTTGTGTGCGTGAGGGCCGTTGCATGTGGCTGTCAACTATATAAGATTAGCAGATAGCAAAGCAATGAATTAAATTGTTGTGATAAGCATAGTCACTCTTCAGTATTTCATTTGAATATCTGCACAGCGGCCACAGACTGCCGTGCAAAAACCTTAATTGTTGTATCTTCCCGGTAACAGTTGCTAATAGCCAGGATGATGTAGAATACTTTCATATGATACAGTCACCCATTTGAATGGTTTTATAAAGTGAAATGCACCACATTTTGGTCAGCTGTCTGTTGTTGCTGTGGCACAGTTGCTCATGTAAATGGAGCCTAAGTGTTCCTGAGGAGTGCATGTGTGTGTTTATATTTTCATAAATATTGACATTAGACTGGAGGCAATTATATGCAGCAAAAATTTTAAGTGAAATAAATTATAACAAAATGCAATTCTATGCTTCAATTAATAGGACTATATAAATAATTGCTACTTTAGAAATGTGTTCCTATATTAGCAGTGTTACAAAAGAAAGAGTTAGACACTGACTGAATTACTTTGTTTATGTACTTAAAACATTTTATTTGAATGTTGTACGAACTGCCGCACTGCTTAATTAAACACATTACAAATGTTAGGAGTTGAACGTGGGATAGTTCACGCTCTATTTATACTGCAAAAGTTCACAGAAGCTCAAATCAACAAGAACTCAATAATCATGTTTAACTTGATGTGCTGCTTTTAAATGAACCATCAAAAATCTAATAAGAAAAATTGCATATACAAGAACACTGCCACTGTCAATTTAGTCACTGACTGATTACATGCTTACGTTCAAATGGTTATCAGTGTCAACCAAAAGGGCATTGCTATAACCCATCAGTGTTTGAGCAATGTTCAATTTAGAAATTAAGTTACTCTTCTCGTACAATAATTTAAAAATAAATGATTGTTGTTCACTTACTTCTACTCAATAGCGTTTTCAAACTTTACTCTGAACATTGATTATCAATCAACTGCTGAAGTATATGGCTGTGTACAGATACCCAGATAATACTTTAGGTTACAGACTGCAGTAAAGAAACAATTACAAGTACAGATAGATGGTAAGGATGCACAGACCCTGAGAAGATTATACAATGAGATTAGATAAACTCTCTAATTCCTATGCTATTCTGGAGTTCATGCACTAATATTTTTCCAGCCTGAAGGCTATTAGTGAAGGGAGTAAGTCAATCTTTGGACCCTCAGGTGTTGGCTACTACAGTTCCCCTATTTTCCAATCAGCCAAGCATTTGGGAGTTAAGGCCCAACAGATGACGGACCAAAGATTGACTTTTCCTGTCATAGTGGATATGCTCCTTAGCATATTACTGATATTGCAGAGCTTATCTCACTGGAGAGTTAATCTAACTTTAAAGCTTAGTGCTTCTCCCCATGACTCCACTTAGTATTTAACCCTTTGATTACCACCTATTGCATACCCCACTGGCACCCAAACGGTTAAAAGTGTGATGTGCTACACTCGTCACTAATCTTGACAGAAAAGAAAGCCAGAGCCTTCTAAATTACAATTTCTCACAATGTATGGTGTCAGAGAATCTGATCAATATGAGTTAATGGTCTGCTGCAGCCATTTTTGCTTGCTGTTATTCAAAGACTGTGTTTTAAAAAAAACATGTTTTCATCTTACAAAATGCTGAGCACGAGTTATAAAACTCAAGGCTGTACATAAGATTGGACTTGGTTATTCCAGTGACACTTCATACATAATATATTTTCTTAGAGATGGCTGAGGCAATGATGTCAATGGGCAACAAGACCCTATTGTTCATTGTTTCTTTTAACCAAGCAGGTGTTTATTATTATTTTTTTTATTCATTTATGCAATTTAAGTCTTATGGCGACATCTCCCGGTGTAAGAGATTGTTTCTAGTGAGCTTTGATTGATTACATTGTTGACCAATCAAACAGCTTTCTGGGAACTTAGGACAACCTTGGACTAACAAATAAGTAGTACCTTTTGGGTAAAAGGTTGTATGTAATAAAAACAAATGTGACGAGGGAAAGGGGGCTTTTTTGGCTGGGGTTCTTATAGTGTCATCCTGGTTGTTACGGGAGTCTGGACTTACCTGAACGGGAACCAGTGAGCATTCTGTAAGGCGTCTAGACTTATCATCTAATCTATTTTGGGGTAGATAAGTGATTTTGCCCACTATATCAGGCCAGTCTAATGGGGACAGTCACATAGTAGCCATTTAGGTGGTAGTGTTAGTTAAAATTCAGAAGCTAAACAGAATAACTCATTGCCAATTCATATATATAGATATTGAAACTGTGGGAGATAACAGTGATAGCAATTTTAGATCAAATAAGGGATTGCTAGGAATATCTAGATACTATCCCTGTCACAAAATTAATTTTGTGCTGTAATCACTGACACCTGCAGAGCCACATGTTTATTTTGTGTATAAATGTGCATGCAAATGCTGCGGAATGTGATAACAAGCCGTTGTAAGCGCATGCAGATGATACGCGATATCTTTGTTTCTGATTGGTCATTGATGCTCCTATGATCTAGTGAATTCATTATTAACCCTTTGCTATTGCTATCTGGGAAGCTTTACTTTTGTATCTCAATTGTTGGGGAGTTCCTTTTAGAAATTCCTAATTCATGTGTGCTAACGACATTGCATGTGTGGTGGTGTTGGGATGTCCATAAATGATCTTCCGGGATAGTTACCCCCACGTGGTAAGAATTCTGACAGAACAAAATATGTCCTCCATTTTGGTTACCGTAAAATCTCGGGTATAATACGCACAATTTTATCCCACTTCACCTTATGTGAAGTGGGGGGTGCGTATTATACACAAGAGATTTTTTTAAGATTTTTTTTTTAATGCTGGCGATCCCTTCCCTCCCTCCCCCTGCGCTATCCGCTTTCATAAAAAAGCTATAAAGCTTACTGAGGTCTGTAGGCAAACTTCATTTACATCTGGATATCTCTCTGCTGGCGGCATGCTTGCCTTTGCAGACCGCCCACCTGCTTTCTTCCATGGCTTTCAGGACCTTCCGCCTCCAGCCAATAGTAATGCCCTGTGTACCATTGGCTGGAGGCGGAAGGTCCTGAAAGCCATAGAAGGAAGCGGGTGGCCGGCCAGCAAAGGCAAGCATGCCGTCCGCAGAGATTTACCCAGATGCAAATGAAGTTTGCCTACAGACCTCAGTAAGCTTTATAGCTTTATTATGAAAGTGGATAGCGCCGGGGGAGGGAGGGAAGGGATCGCCAGCATTAAATTTTTTTTGAAGCAATGGGGAAAACAAGGTTGTGTATTATACATAGGCACTCTTGTTTTCCCCTAAATCTTGGATATAATATACACCTGGTAATATACACAGGTGTGTATTATACCTGAGATTTTATGGTAACTCTAGCAGTGCTGGTATTGTGTAGCAAACATGAGTCTGCCATTTTTATCAATATAGTTTGTAGGATATATTGATATAACTTCTGTCTTTGCTTTTCAATAAACTTATATTGTTCGATGCATATGATTATTATGTGAAAAATGTATGCACAGCTTTTGTTTCATCCAGAAGGTGTAAAAATTAAAAACAGCAAACAATTAACTCTTGCTATGCCTCTGTCTTCAAATATTGAGCTTATACATCTGGATACATTTATGCAAGGTTTAATCCTATATGTGCTGGTAATGTTGCCTTGTTACATCATCTGATATATATTGCCATATTTCAATTTTATAAATATATCTTAGTAAATGATAAAAAAATAAAAATAATACTGACTGCACTGATTGCCAATTTATATTCACTTTATATTCCAATAAAAATTATGTTTTGCATAAATATGCATAACTGATTTTAATCAAATTATTTACTGTGAAGTAGCATATCAAACCTAGTTTGTGAATTGATCTCAAATTAATTCAACTATAATACTACTGTATATCTTATTTGAGGAGTACAATTATTTGGGGTCTCCGGATTCTTTCCTACTGTATATCCTAGACAATGGACCACTCACTCCCCTGGGAGAATTGGACACATTAAAGTGGACCTGACACCTCAAGTTTAGGTAAATTTAACAATTATTAAAAACTGCTTGTA
Organism: Rhinophrynus dorsalis; assembly: GCA_037306005.1. NCBI lineage: Eukaryota > Metazoa > Chordata > Amphibia > Anura > Rhinophrynidae > Rhinophrynus > Rhinophrynus dorsalis. The sequence continues at coordinate 343,360,425 of CM074723.1, read as the reverse complement.
TGCTGTACGAGCCATTTGTTTGTAACATAAATAGTTTTAGAATACGTAACCTTAATTTGTTGGTGGCACCATGTGGCACTTTATGCTAAATATTATCTGTGTTGGGCTAATATTACTATACACTATGCTATTAATGAATCTAAGCAGAGCCCACACGTGGGGGCATTATACACTATCCGGTTGATGAATCTAAGCAGATCCCACATGAGGGGGGATTATACTATATGCTATTGAGGAATCTAAGCAGAGCCCTCAAGTGGGGGAATTACACACTATGCTATTTAGGAATCTAAGTAGATCCCACACGTGGGGGCATTATACACTATGCTTTTGATGAATCTAAGCAGATCACACACATGGGGGCATTATACACTATGCTGTTGAGGAATCTAAGCAGATCCCACACGTGGGGACATTATACACTATGCTGTTGATGAATCTAAGCAGATCACACAAGTGGGGACATTATACACTATGCTGTTGAGGAATCTAAGCAGACCACGCACGTGGGGGCATTATACACTATGCTATTGAGGAATCTAAGCAGATCCCACACGTGGGGACATTATACACTATGCTGTTGATGAATCTAAGCAGATCACACAAGTGGGGACATTATACACTATGCTGTTGAGGAATCTAAGCAGATCCCACACGTGGGGGCATTATACACTATGCTGTTGATGAATCTAAGTAGATCACACAAGTGGGGACATTATACACTATGCTGTTGATGAATCTAAGCAGATCACACAAGTGGGGACATTATACACTATGCTATTGAGGAATCTAAGCAGATCCCACACATGGGGGCATTATACACTATGCTGTTGATGAATCTAAGTAGATCACACAAGTGGGGACATTATACACTATGCTGTTGAGGAATCTTAGCAGATCACACACATGGGGGCATTATACACTATGCTGTTGAGGAATCTAAGCAGATCCCACACGTGGGGATATTATACACTATGCTATTGATGAATCTAAGCAGATCCCACACGTGGGGATATTATACACTATGCTACTGATGAATCTAAGCAGATCCCACACGTGGGGGCATTATACACTATGCTATTGATGAATCTAAGAAGATCACACACGTGGGGACATTATACACTATGCTGTTGAGGAATCTAAGCAGATCCCACACGTGGGGGCATTATACACTATGCTATTGAGGAATCTAAGCAGATCCCACACATGGGGACATTATACACTATGCTGTTGATGAATCTAAGGAGATCCCACACGTGGGGGCATTATACATTATGCTATTGAGGAATCTAAGCAGATCCCACACGTGGGGACATTATACACTATGCTGTTGATGAATCTAAGGAGATCACACACGTGGGGATATTATACACTATGCTGTTGAGGAATCTAAGCAGATCACACACGTGGGGGCATTATACACTATGCTATTGATGAATCTAAGCAGATCCCACACGTGGCGACATTATACACTATGCTGTTGATGAATCTAAGCAGATCCCACACGTGGGGACATTATACACTATGCTAATGAGGAATCTAAGCAGATCCCACACGTGGGGACATTATACACTATGCTATTGAGGAATCTAAGCAGATCCCACACGTGGGGACATTATACACTATGCTGTTGATGAATCTAAGGAGATCACACAAGTGGGAACATTATACACTATGCTGTTGAGGAATCTAAGGAGATCACACAAGTGGGAACATTATACACTATGCTGTTGAGGAATCTAAGCAGATCCCACACATGGGGGCATTATACACTATGCTACTGATGAATCTAAGCAGATCCCACACGTGGGGGCATTATACACTATGCTGTTGATGAATCTAAGCAGATCCCACACGTGGGGACATTGTACACTATGCTGTTGATGAATCTAAGCAGATCACACACGTGGGGACATTATACACTATGCTGTTGAGGAATCTAAGCAGATCCCACACGTGGGGGCATTATACACTATGCTGTTGATGAATCTAAGCAGATCCCACACGTGGGGACATTGTACACTATGCTGTTGATGAATCTAAGCAGATCCCACACGTGGGGACATTATACACTATGCTGTTGATGAATCTAAGGAGATCACACACGTGGGGACATTATACACTATGCTGTTGAGGAATCTAAGCAGATCACACACGTGGGGGCATTATACACTATGCTATTGATGAATCTAAGCAGATCCCACACGTGGCGACATTATACACTATGCTGTTGATGAATCTAAGCAGATCCCACACGTGGGGACATTATACACTATGCTAATGAGGAATCTAAGCAGATCCCACACGTGGGGACATTATACACTATGCTATTGAGGAATCTAAGCAACATGGAGACATTTTTAATAGTACAGAGAACTGGCTTTGAACAGATCAAATTAGCATACTAATCAATTATTTATTTACTTAGAGAATGTTTTACCAGGAAGAATTCACTGAGACTGTCCTAAAGAGCTTTTACAGTAAAAATCAATAAAAATAAAAAATAGCCTAACCCTTTGAGTGCCGTTTATTTATTTATTTATTTTTTGAAGATTAGCTTTTCAACCAAAACATAAAACATGGATATGGTGCAGCTCTAACTAACTATAATCCAGACAGGAAGAAAGCCTTCATCTAGCCGGTACAGTACCTTTTTAGTGTTTGTGTACAATATTAAATGACATGAGTATTTTGTACCTTTTTTTAAATAAAGTTTTAAGCTTTCAAGCACTGCATGCTGGAACTTCTTGTCCTTTTTAGTACGCAGTTCTTTGTCTTTTCCCATGGTTATTGCATTTGTACACTACAACTCCGAGCCTCAGAGAATTTTATCCCTTAGTGTGCAGTGATGTGACCTCACACTAGAAGCAGCAAAGAAGGAAGGGGGAGCTCTGCTGGCTTTGTTCAAAGTAAACAAAAGGAAAGTCTGCACATCAGATTCTGACCTTATAAATAATAATAAACAACCTGTGACTTTTTATAGTGAGTCAGAGGATATTTATTTGTAAAGGTCAGGATCTGATGTACAGACTTTCCTTTTGTTTACTTTGTATATGTAGCCAAGACATAGTCCTTGTTGCTCTCCTGACTACACACATATACATAACTATTGAAACACTGTCACTAAATGCTATTTTGAGCTCACCAGGGACCTGTATGTTATAAGTTTTTGTATGTATTTTGGGAGGTTTGGTCTTCTCCTCTTTTGGTTGGTATACATATTTTAAATATTTATGTACTGTGCTTCAAATGGGAGGTCCCCTCCACATAACTTCACAACAACAAAAAAAAAGTCCCTCATCCCCCCCCCCCCCGAGGCTCAAGACCTAATTCCTACAGCAGTAGGAAGACCAGCTCAATGGCAAAAGGTACTAGGAATCACAGGGCTCCATCAGGCTGCCTTTGGTCTTTAGACATTGGAAAGCTTAACATTCAATCTATGAACATAAATCTAACATAAATTATCAGCTTATATGAGACTCGTAAAAAGGATGGACACTTGCTATACTATAAAGGAACCAATGATAGACGATGTGGAGGAATCAAATTTTTGATTAACAAAAGACTGACAGATTCAGTTGTAAAAGTATAAAACATTTCTGAAAGAATTGCTATGTGTGCTCTCAAACTAAACAGCTGCTGTGTTCATCAGATAATTCACGTTTATGCCCCAACAAGTAGCCACAGTGATGATGAAGTTGAAACACATTGTTATTATTTATTATGCCTCTTCAAAGAGTACAATTACCACTACAAATGTATAATAGGAAATTTCAGTACAAGAATTGTTAAAAGGATAGTAATACTTCATTTTATCTTTATTTTATTTTGTAGGCGTTAATAAAACATGAAGAACAATATAAGTCTTATGTCTCAAACCTTTATGGTTTAAGAGATATTCACAAGCAAAGTTTCCCCCTCCCGCCCCTTTTACCTAGTGTAAGCCATCTCTTCTCAGATGTGGAATGCAGTCCATAGACCACACAGATAACAGCAGGGGACACTTTTCATTCTATGAAAACAATGAGAGCCCTTCCCCCCTTGACAAGTTTTTCAGGTTTTTCCCTTATCTTAATTGAAGATTGTCCCTCTCTGCAGTCTACCTGGGCACCTCCCTTCTGCCCTGGCTGATCAGTGTTACATCAGTAAAAGGGGCGGGAGGGGGACACTTTGTCATTGAATTACTCTAGAACTACAACTCTGACAGAATTGAAATAACACTCTCCAAAGTCCAAATACTATGATGATTAATTAGAGCTGCTTTTTTTATGAAACATTACTATCCCTTTAAGATCAAAATGGCAAAAAATTGATCGTACCACATGCAACTGGAAAAAGAGATGATAGAGGCAACCAACTGATCGAATCTGCAGAGGTACAAAATATGTACATCATGAATTCATTCTACAGGACAAAGGCCCAGAGAAAATAAGCATGGAAAAGCCCTAATGGTAATACAAGTTAAATCAATGCAATGCTTGGAAATAATAAAACCATATTCACTGACTGCTCAGTCTTAAATCATTTTAACAATGGAAGTGACCATGGTCTAGTGAGAGCAAAAATCAAAACTGACTGCATGAAAGAAAGAAAATGATCAAGTCAACAAATGTGAAGATCGACATTAGTGAGCTATTGAAAAACAATAAGAATTTTGAGTCAGCACTGTCTAATTGATTCAGTGTGCTGCAAGAACTTCCAGACATAGATTTCAACCCACAATGAAAATGTTTTTGAGACTACCTTAGACACTGCCTTGCACATACTGTGAAAAAAGAGAAAACACCCTGAATATAAAAAAAAAAATAGGCGCCATGATGAGAAAGTAAAAGACAAAAGTAACAAAATAGTAATATAAGAAACAGGAGAGAATATGTAAATGTGTGGAAGACCATAAGGAAGCACATGAAAGAAGAAACATGCAAGTTCAATTCTTAGCTCATCAAAAAGATACTGGAAGGAAAATCAAAAGCTAACGAAAGCAAAACTAAAGATGGTCACACGTAGGAGCCAAGTGTTTGCATTAAAGTATGAAGATGGTACAACAGCAAAAACTCAATAAATATTAACAAGAGTGGAGGAGTTTTATTAAAATATTTACAAGGATGAAGGACAAGAACCTAATGCATTGCCAGAGGCTGAAGCTGTACCAGACGTTTTGGTAGAAGAAGTAGAAGCTGCAATAAAATCAATGAAAAATGGCAAAGCAGCTGGATCTAGTAAAGTCACTATTGAAATGCTGAAAATTGAAAGTCAGCCCTTACTCAAAGCCCTAGCTCAGTGGTTCTCAACTCCTGTCCTCAGGACCCACTAACAGGCCAGGATTTGATGATTTCCTTGTTAGAGCACAGGTGAGTTAATCAATGTGAATGAGCCTCTGATCACCACACCTGTGCTCTAGCAGAGAAATCGTAGCCTATTAGTGGGTCCTGAGGGCAGGATTTGAGAAACACTGCCTACTACTCAGCAAAGTGCCTGAAACATCAAAACATGCAGAAGACACACAACTGCATAAAAAAGGTGATAAGGCAGTACAACGAATTACATCCAGACAGTGCAACAAGTTATAGAGTGATATAATGAATACAATCTTCCATTATGCATAGCCTTCATTGACTATGAAACGGCCTTCAACTCTGTGAAAAAGCAAGCAATAATTGATGCCATAATAAACCAAGGAATAGAGAGAGCTTACATCGATATACTCCAATCTATGAAAATGAAACTGCATAAATATAGGTCTATAATGATAAAGTCCAGAGGAATCTGACAAGGAGGCACAAACTCCCCAAAACTATTTCACATAGTAAACATAGTAACACAGTAAATTAGGTTGAATAAAGATGCAAGTCCATCCAGTTCAACCTTTGGCTCATACTCCAGCGACAAAACGCAATTCATGTTTAGCAAATTTTCCATTCCAATGAAGATCACATTAAATGCGTAAGAACTGGAAGAAGTGGACATGTATGGTTACCTTGGACAGGAAATGTCAACAGTTGGAAACACCATGATGAAAATTTGGAAAACTCAGTAGTATTATCTTTAAGCCTTATTTACCAGTCTTCCTCAAGCAAAAGATTTTTGACAAACGTGTCCTCCCAGTTCTTACGTATGGCTGTGAAACATGGACACTAAATACCAAAGCAATACAAAAACTTAAGGTCACACAGAGGTATGGAGTGGCAAATTCTGAACGTTAAAGAGGATTTTAGTCTTACCTGTTAAATCCTTTACTCATAGTCCATACAGGTTACTGGTAACTTTGGGTAGGCGATCAGCCCCTTTAAGTAGGCAGGAACAATTCTAGAAGTGAATGTAGGGGTTGAGCCTACCTTCCCTCCTTGGCTGCAGCTAGCCAATTAGCTCCATTAAGATTTGAGACACTAACTATTGAATAGACAGTAAGAAGGGAAAGAAGACTCTGTGAGCATGAACCCGAAGGACCCCCATGTTCTGCCACAGAAGAGCCAAGCACTGTCCCTTGACAGGGTGGGAGATCAGTAACCTATATGGACTAAGAGAAAAGGACTTAACAGACAAGACTAAAATCCTCTTTTCTCTGTCATCCAATATAGGTTACTGGTAACTTTGGGATGTCCAACCATTGAGTTTCCCAGAGGTGGGAAGAAGGCAAGGACCAGGCGCAGGGTCCCCAAAGTCACCAGAGCATATATGAACCATCAGATCAGAGATAGCCCAAAAAAACAATGAAGTGTCAACGGACACTGAACAGGGGTAATAACACCCCAGGAACTGTTACACAGCACACTGAACTACAGACGGTCCTTAAGGGGTTAATCTTGGGAGACTGATGGCCAGGTTCGTTCCGTCTGCGCGCCTGTGCCATCAGTCCTTTCCGGTGCCTTTCTGCCTAGAGGAGACCAAGATTGACAGCGCAGGCACACTGACTTCTCTAAGACAAGATGTCTGCTCTGCTGCCTGGCTTCCAGTCTCCAAAGATTAAGGATAACTTCAGAATCGGGTACTTCTGAGATCTAATAGTACTATTATGAAGCTAGTTATCATATGTTTAATTATTGAAGGGCGTCTTTATAGAAGATGAAAGCTCTGCTTTAATTTAACTGGGGCTTTTAATTCCTTGAACACTACAGAGGTCTCTAGTACATTGTGAAGACATCTCTCTAGCATTCAGGGGATAAAAAAGCCCCAATTAAATCAATGTGTATTTTTATTTGTTGGTTTCTACCAGAACGGTTTCACCTTTATCTCCAGTTTGTTTGTTTTTTTTTTTTTTACCCCCCTGAATACTAAAAAGACATCCATTGCATTACCTCTTTAGCATTCAAGGGCATAAAAGTCCCATTAAAATCAAAGGGAATTGTATTTGACACCCACTGTACAAGTTGGTTTGATTCAGAATTTCTTCACCTTTTACTCGTGAATATGACACTTTATCTTCTGCTGTCAGAGACATGCATATAACCCTCTAGCACGCAAAAGATTAAGCATATTAAATCAGCTTTTAAGCCCTTTGGCATTAAAAATATTAACAAAGATCAGTGCATAATATTTTAATAACATTTTAAATACCACCGAGTTCCTGCAAAATACACTATAACATCTACTGCAGCAAAGGGCACCTTAAACAGATTTTTTTTTCTTCATTTGTTTAAATATTATCTTTATTTATCTGGAGTATTACAAAAACTGCCCTTGTCCTCGAGACTGTTAAAACTGTATAGATGCTTACTGGTGGAGCTTTATATACTTACCCATAAGGAGAGAGTAAAAAAGTGACAGCGACATTTAGGCAAATTGATAATATTTGATGAAATAAAAGAATACACTTGCTGATGATTTCAGATTGTACTGTGTCATGTGCCATATACTTCATGTCTTCTCATTCTTTACTATTTAATTACATCATAATACTTTACCTTCGGTTTTAATTAACCTTTCAGAGGAAGTTAGTGACCTTGGGCGCTGATGTACATTTCAGATGATATTAGCCTGTCAGGAAACTTTTCATCTTGCATGGAAATTTAATACAAGCAAAGGAGATTAGTGCACTGCATTGGAAGGTGTTAGTCTTTCATATAAAGCAAAACCCTTAACCCTTTGAGTGCCATGCTTTTCGTAACCCTCTGTCACTCAAAGGGTTAAAAACAGCTCTCACATTTTTGTATTAGTGGAACCCTTTGGTTTCACACAAGGCGGGTTATTCACTAAGGTGTGATAAAGAGGAGATAAAGCTTAGATGACTTCTCCAATTAAATCACTTGTCCAGTTCCTATGTTATTGTATAGAGCCTATGCGCTAAGATCTCCAAAGTGGGAGCAATCTTAGTGCATTGGCTCCATAGAATAATATAGGAATTAGAGAAGTGAAATCACCGTAGAAGTTATCTCCACTTTATCCCCTCTTTATTATGCCTTCATGAATCTCCCCCTAAATCTCCTAACAGCCAAATCCTTTAACCCAGTGGTTCACAAGAGATATGGTACAACACAACTGGGAGTCGTGTCACTAATGTTATCTGAAAAGTAACACCTGATAATAACTCCCCACTTATTTTGATATTGCAGAAAACCCTAATGACCCCTCTGATTTTTTTCCTTACACCTTGGCCCAAGAAATAGCTATCTGCAAGCAACCCTGGCTGGATGTTAGGTCCATAGAGGCAGTTATATAAATTGCTGGCAGTCCCCCCCCCCCCAAAGCAGGTAGAGTGCATGAGTCTAAGCATTTAAGGACCAGAGGGATGTGCAACTGCAGGGTGCATCCATATGACACTTATGTGGTCAAGATTACCAGGTACAGTGGCCATACCTGTGTCCTGTGGGCCTGCTATGAAACATAAAATAAAGTACAGTGCACAAGTGTTTCTGAATTCAGTGGATTAAGATCAATTAAGTTTTATTCTAGTAGCCCCCCACAAAAAAAATAAAAAAATTAAAAAAAGAAAGGTAAGGCACAGAAGACAAAATAGATGAGAAAGAAGCATATATATATATATATATATATATATATATATATATATACACACACACACACAAACACACTTGAGGAAGGCCCCAAGGGGGTAGAAACGTTTATAACATACAATAAGACATACTTTTATTTTTTCACTTTCAAGGTTCAAGCAACACCAGGCAAATAGCTATGATGTTTTTGCTAATATATTTTTGGAGTGTCCACCTTTTTTTCTCTCTCTCTCTCTTTCATTAGGTTCATATGGGTGTACACTGTTTGAGTTTAGGTAATGCCAATGAGCCCCCCATACCAGCTTACATTATATTGCCGAAGGATAAGGGTATACAGAACTAAGGAGTCATATTAAGTAACCATCTGTGTTCTATATATACGCTTACACATATCCAGCACTAAAGTCTATTCATAGAAAAGCTGAATAGGCAAAAAGACCTCTTCCGGTAGAGGTGTACGATTACTTGAAGCACCCTTCTGGTGTTAGAAGCTGGTCCCTTGCTGTGATTATTATACACTGCTCCAAAAAATAAAGGGAACACTAAGATTACACATCCTACATCTGAATGAATGAACTGACAACAAAATCACACAAAAATTCTCAATGGAAATTAAATTTATCAACCCATGGAGATCTGGATATGGAGTCACACTCAAAATCAAAATGGAAAACCACACTACAGGCTGATCCAACTTTGATGTAATGTCCTTAAAACAAGTCAAAATGAGGCTCAGTAGTATGTGTGGCCTCCACGTGCCTGTATGACCTCCCTACAATGTCTGGGCATGCTCCTGATGAGGTTACGGATGGTCTCCTGAGGGATGTCCTCCCAGACCTGGACTAAAGCATCCGCCAAACTCCTGGACAGTCTGTGGTGCAACGTGGCGTTGGTGGATGGAGCGAGACATGATGTCCCAGATGTGCTCAATCGGATTCAGGTCTGGGGAACGCACGGGCCAGTCCATAGCATCAATGCCTTCCTCTTGCAGGAACTGCTGACACACTCCAGCCACATGAGGTCTAGCATTGTCTTGCATTAGGAGGAACCCAGGGCCAACCGCACCAGCATATGGTCTCACAAAGGGTCTGAGGATCTCATCTCAGTACCTAATGGCAGTCAGGCTACCTCTGGCAAGCACATGGAGGGCTGAGCGGCCCCCCCAAAGAAATGCCACCCTACACCATTACTGACCCACTGCCAAACCGGTCATGCTGGAGGATGTTGCAGGCAGCAGAACGTTCTCCATGGCGTCTCCAGACTCTGTAACGTCTATCACATGTGCTCAGTATGAACCTGCTTTCATCTGTGAAGAGCACAGGGCGCCAGTGGTGTATTTGCCAATCTTTGTGTTCTCTGGCAAATGCCAAACATCCTGCACGGTGTTGGGCTGTAAGCACAACCCCCACCTGTGGACGTCGGGCCCTCATACCACCCTCATGGAGTCTGTTTCTGACCGTTTGAGTGGACACATGCACATTTGTGGCCTGCTGGAGGTCATTTTGCAGGGCTCTGGCAGTGCTCCTCCTGCTTCTCCTTGCACAAAGGCGGAGATTGCGGTCCTGCTGCTGGGTTGTTGCCCTCCTACGGCCTCCTCCACGTCTCCTGATGTACTGGCCTGTCTCCTGGTAACGCCTCCATGCTCTGGACACTACGCTGACAGACACAGCAAACCTTCTTGCCACAGCTCGCATTGATGTGCCATCCTGGATGAGCTGCACTACCTGAGCCACTTGTGTGGGTTGTACACTCCGTCTCATGCTACCACTAGAGTGAAAGCACCGCCAGCATTCAAAAGTGACCAAAACATCAGCCAGGAAGCATAGGAACTGAGAAGTGGTCTGTGGTCACCACCTGCAGAACCATTCCTTTATTGGGGGTGTCTTGCTGATTGATTGTCAGTCAGTGTTGCCTCCTGAGTGGACAGTGTGATTTCACAGAAGTGTGACTGACTTCGAGTTACGTTGTGTTGTTTAAGTGTTCCCTTTATTTTTTTGGAGCAGTTTATTATATAATATATATATATATATATATAAGAGCTGGTCAGAGATGCTCAACAAGGAACTAGCCTGCCCTTGAATTGATGAGGCTCTATAGGCTAGGTATCCTACCCAGGGTGCAGTCTCTTTTAACCCACTAGTGCCTTTCAGAGAGAAGAAATATCCTAAAGCACATCATACTGATCCTACCAAAAGGCAGTCCAGCCACAAAGTGCCAGGCAACGGCAGGCTTGTTCCTAGTTGAGCATCTCTGACTAGCTCTTTGCATATGCAAATTACCCTTGGGACTAGTCATCCTAAGGGTAACAGGGAAATCCAGACATGGACCCCTTGCTCACAGTGGCTAGAGAGATCAGATACACCTCACTGACGAGGCCCAACAAGGCGAAAAGTATGTGGATGCGGATCGTGGAGGGGGTCGACGGGCTCTCGAACCGTCGAGCGTCGTAGAACTGGCACACCGGGCAGTAGAGAGTGAAGCCTCTACTCCCGGGCTACGGGAGCAATTCGAGCACTCCGGTGCTCGAATCGAAGGTTCTACTGGAACTTGGAAGAAGCAAGGCAGAGTCTACGTTGCCGCCTGACAGGATCCGAAGATGGGAAGCAGGCAGCAGACGGACGAACGATGCAGGAACCTGGGCCCAGATGGACGCAGAGTGGCCACTTTATTACCATAGGAACACACAAGACTCCATGACTCTGGTTCACTCCAAAACATAACTCACTTTATTGACAAAGACCACAGATATTTATACACAAATCTTACATTGGAACTTATGAGGGAAACCAGATAGAATAGGGCGTGATCCAATCACAATGCATCAGATAAAGGCCAGCAACAGATGGTCTTAACAGATACAATAACTTAGACATGATTACATTTCAGATGCAAAAGGGTTTGATTGAACAAAGACTTGAGGGCTTGACCTAATTATCGCATGGCAGGGGGTCTGACTGCAGTTCACAGTGGCTTAATTAAAACACAGCAGGGGGTCGAGCTACAGTACACATAGTCAAATGGCTGGAGTGGCTGCAATACACATCTTAGGGACAGTGGACCAAGGTGAAGCCTTTGTTTGACTATTCTGAATGCCCTGCTCCAACCTTGACCAATCCCTGAGCTGCCTACTGTTCCCCAGCTTAGGCTATGGAAGATATTTGCATGCCTACTCCAGGGGTTCGAGTGACCCAGCTTTCCCCTCTTTCCCCGCCACCGAACGTTTGATCCAGTGGCGCTACCCGCCGACTGGTAGTCGGTGAGTGTGTAAACCCTTGAAAACACTTTGTGCATTAAACATTAAACGTTCGACATATATTAAACATGGTGCACGAACCAAAGTCTATAAAAATAAGTCTTTCCCTTAGGAAATAGCTGGCCAGTTCGTACGCCAAGGTACAGCACAGAGTCCAAACAGTAATAAATGTCCATAGTCTTTGGATGCATAGTTCGAGGTCCAGACAACGGCTCAAGTAACGGGTAGGATCCGTTACACCCCCCCATACCTGAAGTGCCAATGGACATCAGCCATGTTGAGGAGACCCAGAGAGGGGCGCAGATCAGAGACAGGCTCATCACAGACCACTTTAGCTGTGAGCATAATACAGGAATTCAAACAATCCATGCAAGTCCCCCATCAGACCTGTGAATTGGTGCCAACACACTAACCACCTCACACATGATGTTCTGTTCCACCCCACAGGATCATTAACACAGCACTGCACTGGCAGCAGTATGGCCCCAAACATCATAAATACCATGGACTTGGTAGATTATGTGTGGGGATTACAAAACAATCTTCCATTCCCTTCTCCACATTGACATACATACCGAAAGGATATCACGCACACCCCTGGGAGAAAAAAGGTACAACACATAACCCATGTTCATCACCTTACAGGGCTTGACTGACAGTAACTAACGTGATTTGCCATGATCATAGCCAGAGCAACCATGGTAGCCTTGTAGCGAAAGAGTGTTATCCAGTGGAATGCATTGGATAACATTCTGTCACATCAGGGGTTAAAGGGCCCTTAGAGTCAACATGGGACCTGTAGTTTGCTAGAGCTAAGAAGAGAAGAAGAGGGATGGATCTACAGTGGTATAGTTACACAACGTAGAGATCATGAAACGTGGATCAGATCTCCAGGGACACCATGCTGACCTGTGAGTGTGCAGTGATATGTGCCCCTGATATGAATATACACATCAACAAATATGTCCTAATAGTTCCGTGAAACAAATCAAATTGGGCTTCCACTGTCACTCACACAGTGGCAGCCCAAATTCATTAGTTTCATGGAGATCTCAGGACATACTTGTTGATGTGTGTATTAACATCAGGGGCACATATCCCGAGGGCTGGTTCACATTTCCTTACTTCTCTACATAATGGGTTACAGACGAGTACACAACACATTACAAAGCAATGGTTTGTGTACTCACCTGTAACATAAAAGATTGAGGGGATTATGAAGTTGAAATTGTTGTTGCTTGATGATCAGTTTGAGGCTGCTGCTTCAAATCCTGTCCTCTTGTCCCACAGGCATCCATAGCATGATCCATCCTTGGACAGAAGATCTTCCATGTGACTGGACTGATGTCTTGACAACACTTCTATGAAGCTCACCCCTTGGGGTTTCAAGTGTTTGTGTTGGTGATGCAATGTTTGACCTGATGTTCACAGCAAAGTCTACTGGAACATTCTCATATAGACACAGAAAACACAAATTCATGTGTGTATTAACATCCAGGTATCAAACCTGTACAGTTACAATACTCATCTACAGAGTTGTCAAACCTTGTGGACAACACATGAGCAGGACAGTAATGTTTCTGAAGTATTAAGATTAAGTTTCAAAGTACATTTAGTGTGCTCATACAAATGTCTAATGCATATAGGCAATATACCCATAAAACACATGTACGTTCTAATGTACTCTGAGACACAATAAAGAGGAACCATCACAGTGTCTGTATGAAGAAATGTTGGATAACACATGTGTCAATGCGTAACCACACTCAAGGCTAGAGTATCCCCCATACATGACCCACATCACAGAAGTACACTACTTGTTTGGCAGTGAGTGGACTCTGTGATGTATTCACGCAGATGATGGCAGTGATACACTAATGGGTGTTGGGAGTGATACAGAGGTGATACAGGGGACATACTTCCACAGTGATTTCATGTCCACGGTTTCTGTGTTGCTCAATATAATCAATGATCTGAGACTGCTGACATATCTCAGTACATGGGCTACATCAACAAACAACTAGACTAAGTGGACAAGTGTTATCACTGGTGAAGTCTGTTACAACCATAGGAAAACAACAACATAACTTACTAGATAACCCAATGCTCACCCCAGGATTTCAATGTGTGTGCTACACATTGAAATCCTATGATGAACATTGAGTTCCCCAGTAAGTTAGGCTTTGATTCACCTTGTTATTGTGAAACTGACTTACTGGAGAACCCAATGGTCACCCTAGGATTTCAATGTGTACCACACACATTGAAATCCTAGGGTAAACATTGGGTTACCCATTAAGTCAGTTGAAAAATAAGAGTTTGAATCAAAGACTATATTGATGCATGTTCCATCTGTCCTGCTTGTTATTTCGCTGTTAAGTCACATAGCTGTTTCTTTGGTTATCCCCTTAAACGCAACAGTTGATGCAGATGAATGTTCAGTGTTGCACCAGTTGCTGTGCTAAGGGGTATGTTCTGTTCAATTTCAACCCACATCATGGGATGGATTGTCAGTTGAATTTGGACAACGGTGTGTGTGAACCCATGTTGTAACATCCCGCAAACATTTTACCTACGCAGAAGTTGTGTTCACTGCATTGTTTGGCAATGCATTGGAGAGAACTATGCCACCCAATCTCTAACTAAATACAAAGCAGATCAGACAGGATTCAAAAGCACAATGTTCTTTTATTCAGGGGGAAGAGAACAAGTCGGGCATTTTATTTCTTTTTTTTGGTGGGGGAGACCTTAGACTGGGTGCCAGAGGTGGGTGCCAGAGGTGGATGCCCTGGCTGATTGCCTGGTCAACCTTTGCCCCCTAGGTGTGGCTTATGGGGTCACACTGGAGGAGTGGTGGGTGCAGTGGACCCCTCTGTGGAACGCAGGTTCTCCCTGCGGTTCTGCTCCCTCGACTCCACCAGCACCTGCGCAAACATGTCCATCATCCCTGTGTGGAGCTGATTGTTCATCCTTGTGACTTCAGACTCCAGGGCATGGATCCTTGCCTCTATCCTGTTGGTGTTCCTCTGGGATTCCCTCCAGCTCCTTGTGATATTTTCATTTGTGCTGTGGCTTGACCCAAATAGTCTACTATGTAGGGCCATACACTCCGCCTCCATCCCCTTGGGGCATTCACTGCTGGAGATGGTCGTGCCCGGTGACTCTGCTGCTGCATCCATTGCTGCTGCTGTGACATCAGCTGGTGCTGTGTCCTTAGCTGGTGCTGTGTGTGCTGTGGCTGCTGCAGATGGGTATTTGCCCACCACAACAATCGACTCACTGCTGCCCACTGATGTCTGTGCTGGTGGAGGTGGTGGAGAAAACAGGTCCCTCGGTATAGGGTGCTGGGGCTCTCCAAGCAGGCCCAGGTGTTGGTAGTCGAGTGGCCAAGGGTCATCCCTTGGCCACTGGTAGGTGCTTGGCCCCCCCACTTGGGATCATACCTGGGGCCATGATGGGGAGCTCTCCAGGCGTGTAGGTCCATCTGGGATGAATATGGGGCATATTGGGTGGTGGCTACATTACCAGGAAGCCATCGCCTCCCTGGTGGTGGTGGTGCTGCTGCTGGAGGGTAGTAGCTCCTGGAGGTGGTGGGATGCATCCACCTCTCCTCCTGTTGCATCCAGGCACTGTAAAGGGGTGGTGCAGCCAGTTGTTGGGCAGCAAGTGGTGATGCAGCCAGTTTTTGGGCAGCCAGTGGTGATACAGCCAGTGGTGGTGCAGCCAGTGGTGATGCAGCCAGTTGGGGAGGAGGTGTGGATGTTGGGTACGGTGCCCTCTGGCTGGTCCCCTCCTCCGTACACTCCTCACTGGGTGGTGAGGTAGGCTCCTCCACGGGCTCCTGCTGTGCTGCAGGCCAGTAAGCTGTGCAGAGAATTGAGATTGTGCGATTAGTAAAAGTAGCCATGATAGGATTAAAGGGATATTAATACTTGAAATGTGGAAAGGGAAATATATGTTGTAGGGTTTATCCCCCTGAGTGAAACAAGGGTACTCCCACTGCTAAAGGGTGTTTTATTCGAAAAGTATCATAGCTCAGAGTTGAATTCCTTTGGTGCCACATCCCAGTTGCATGAAATTGTACATTGGCGCTGTTGCTACATCATCCTATGAGGATTTATGGTCCCGGGACCAGAGCTGTCCATAGGATGGTCTAGCAACATCGCCATTGTATAATTTCAGGCCACTGTGATATTTTCCCTGAAATAAACCCTACAACATATATTTTTCTTTTCGCAATTTAGGTATTACTATCCCTTTAACAGGATAGCAATGGTTAATTCCACCTTGATGTAGTATTGTAGGCATTATAAAAAAGATGTGGATCGACGTTAGTCCTACCCCTCCTACCCTCATGGTTAGACAGATATTGCTGTATGTGACAGCTGGAGATTTCATTCATTTGACCACACGGAGGCTCTTCAGCAGAGTAAAAATTGCCCCATTCAGAGATGAATACTTCTTTGGAATGGTCTACAAAGTGTGCCTGGTTTGCAAGTATTCATCTCTAAATGCATCAATTTTGGCTCTGCTGAAGAGCCTCCGTGTAGTCAAAAGACTGAAATCTCCAGCTGTCACATAGAGCAATATCTGTCCAACCATGCGGGTTGGAGGGATAGGATTAACATTGATCCACATCTTTTTTACAATGCCTACAATATAAGATCAAGGTGAAATTAACCATTGCTATCCCATTACAGGTACAAGAATTACTGGCTATATATATGTGCACCCATCAAAAACTAAATTTTATTGTTATCATAAATATGAACATACCTCATATATCACATCTACGTAGGGAGGGATATACTGGGTATGTGTATTTTGATGGTATCAATGAAAGTTAGTTTGTGATGGGTGCATATATATGGCCAGTAAAGCAATCACATGTACTGAACTGATCTCTGGGTTCACATCGTGCTGGGACATATTTGGAGCCATTTGAAAGGTACATATCCACATACATATCTGCCCATTTTTACTTTGTGTACATATCTTTTTTTGAACAGATCTGCAGTAGGATTCAAGTGTTATTCAATCATATCTTATTAGATGATCCCGTACAATGCACAATTTTGAGATATTTTACAGGTGACTCTCTGGTTATCATGATGATATCCTATGCATTGCATTGTGATACATGGGATACCACCCTGACAATCACAGATTGATGAACTGGACAGGATCCTGTCCATGAGGTCTGTTCCAGTTGAATCCTGAAGGACAACAATCAAGCCAGTATTGAAGAATAACTTTGATTGAGGCCTGTGTTTTTTTTCTGTATGAGCCCATCCATCCTTCTGAGTGTGGCAGCCGTACTCAGTCAGCGATATCTATCATTCATGGCCTGTTGTTGGCCAAACTACAAAGGTTCATATTTGGTTCCCATGTGTATCCTGCAAATAGTGGCTGGTGTAACATCCATGGCATCAGCACTCCAAGACCTACTTTTTCACATTTAATTCTGTGTAATTGTTTTAGGCCTGTGTATTGCACATACAACCAGTTATTCTCACTGGCACTGTGATGTGTGACCTGATCCATCCTTTTTGTGATTCAGTAAGCGGTGATGAAGACCTGATGAACTGAACATGATGATGACTACTCCAGTGATCTCATTTCCCCATTTCCATTTTTTTCCCTCATTTGCATTTTCTATGGAGTCCATACAATGTGACCTTAGCAACTTGATTTCTGTTATTGAATATGCTCCACAGACTAACATTGAGATTGGTGAAGTGAGGGTATGTAAGGGTTCATTTCTTTCCATCATCTCATCATCTTTTTCACCGCTTAGTGAATGTCTCCTGTGTAGCATGTAATCGTTAGCCTATCGACTTGTGTTTGTTGTCTGGTTAACCCTTTGAGTACCGGAGGGGTTGCCAGTGCATCTAGCACTCAAGGGGTTATGTTCTGGTTTCCCTGTGGGTACATGGGTGTCATCATTGTGTAGGAGCAGTTCTGATGTTTAACATACAACATTTTTATGAGCATGGTTTGTGTGTATTGTATGTGATCAGCACAGCAATACGAGGGTTAACCAGGGAGTTCGACAGGTCTGGGCCTTGTTGAACCTTAACAATTGTCCTTGTCTTGCGTCCTGATTTGACCCTCAGGGTTTTGCGTTGGTGCAGTTGTGTGGATGAATGATGGGCATATGTTGGGATGTGACTGTGTTTGTGTGTGATGGTTGTATGGTTTGATGTGATGTATGGTTATGGGATGATGCCCTTACCAGAAGTGTGGAGGCTCCTCTCATACCCAGTGTCCGATCCTCCAGGGATCCCCTCAATCAGCAAAGACAACAAGGTCTGCCGCAGCCTCTCCTCCCATCCGCTAAAGGTGACTGGGACAGGTGGACCACCTCCGGTGCCTCGGGTGTGCAGGACGGCATCCCCCATCTTCTTTTTCACCTGTCTCTTGCAGTCACTCAATCTCTTTTTGATGGCGAGAACGTCCCATCTGCAGCTGGCCACCGCATTGACCCAGTTGCAGATCTGGTTCCATGCAACCTTCCTCCTCGCAGCCAGGCCAGGGACCCTCTCCATCAGGAAGAGGATGGTCTCCCTCTCCAGCACAGCCTGCATGAGGGCCCTATTATCTTCCTCCATATAGCAAGGATCCCTGATCCTGTCCTCCTCCACTCCAGCCTGTGAAGAGTCGGAACCAGAGGGCCCTGCCTGCGCTGACCATGCCTGTGTGTAGTGGTCCCCACCATGTACCCCTCACCCCACTGAAGGTTCTGTCTCTGTCCTCTGTGTGCCTGCTCTACTGGGCCGGCTCCCCCTCCGCCCTGCGGATCTCCCTCTCCCATCCCTACTCTGCTCAGTGCTGCCCTCCTGACCTTCCTCCACTACTCTCCCCATCCCTCTCTCCTGTCCTCCTCTCCTCGCCATCATTCACCCACTCACACTCAGGCACTCCCACAGGCCCTCACAAGACATACTCGATCCCACTCATTCTCTGTCACACTCTTTTCACTCAGATTCACACTGTAAAAAGTTTGAAAAATGTGTAAGGTGTTGTAAATAAAAAGACCATGTGTATGTATGCATGTGTATGTGTTTGTATGGGTGTATGTGCTATGTGCAAAAGTGTGCTATGTGTCTATTTAAATGTAAGTCTCTTCTCTCCAAGATCCTTCTACCTTACTCCCCTGTATGCCTTGCTCTCTCTCTCTTTCTCCCGCACTCTAAAAGCTATCCTCTGCTCCTGGGTCCTGTGATCTAGCTTGCCAAAACGCAAAACACAGACAAGGTGCAACCGTTATTTTGGGGTATATATAGGTGTATTTGAACATTTTTGCTACATTGGGGCCTTGGGATTGGCAGTAGGTTTGAATTTTGTTTGTGCATCTATCAGGGTTGCTAGCCAACGCCAGCCGTAATGTTACATTTTGACTTAAGTTGTGTTTTAACGGGTGTCCGGGACGCACAGTGATGCGAAAACAGGTGCGACACAGGTTTTTGTGTTAAGTGTTTTTGTTGTGCCTATGCTCGATAGCTATTCTTGTACAGTTACTTTTAAATCCGCCGTAAATCATGTGTTATTTGTGGCCAATGTGCCTTTTTTACTTAGCAGCTGGTTTATCGGCTGCCTTTAAATCTGGTCCCTAGCCCTGTCACATATGGTTTTACAAAATAAAAACATTTATTACTCCTTATGAGTAAAATCACATTGTATTTTGTACATGTTAAAATATATTCAATTTAGTTGT
Organism: Rhinophrynus dorsalis; assembly: GCA_037306005.1. Classification (NCBI taxonomy): domain Eukaryota; kingdom Metazoa; phylum Chordata; class Amphibia; order Anura; family Rhinophrynidae; genus Rhinophrynus; species Rhinophrynus dorsalis. The sequence goes on along the minus strand of CM074723.1, from coordinate 343,340,507 downwards.
TAGCTAATATACAGTGGATATAAAAAGTCTACACACTCTTGTTAAAATGCCAGGTTCTTGTGATGTTAAAGAATGAGACAAAGATAAATCATGTCAGAACTTTTTCCACCTGCAAAACAAACTGAAATCGTTGAGGTGGAAAAATAAAAAACTCACAATAATCTGGTTGCATAGGTGTGCACACCCTTAAACTAATACTTTGTTGAAGCACCTTTTGATTTTATTACAGCAGTCTTTTTGGGTAGGCGTTTATTAGCATGGCACATCTTGACATAGCAATATTTGCCCACTCTTCTTTGCAAAAGCACTCCAACTCTGTCAGATTGATAGGACATCTCTTGTGCACAGCCCTCTTCAGATCACCCCACAGATGTTCAATTGGATTCAGGTTTGGGCACTGGCTGGGCCATTCCAAAACGTTAATCTTCTGGTGAAGCCATGCTTTTTTGGATTTGGATGTGTGCTTTGGGTTGTTGACGTGCTGAAAGGTGAACTTCATCTTCAGCTTTCTAGCGGAAGCCTGAAGGTTTTGTGCCAAAATTGCCTGACATTTGGAATTGTTCCTAATTCCCTCCACCCTGACTAAGGCCCCAGTTCCAGCTGAGAAAAAACAGCACCAAAGGATGATGCTGCCACCACCATGCTTCATTGTGGTTATGGTGTTCTTTGGGTGATGTGCAGTGTTGTTTTTGCTCCAAACATACCTTTTGGAATAATGACCAAAAAGTTCAACCTTGGTTTCATCAGACCATAACACATTTTCCCATATGCTTTTGGGGGACTTGATGTTTGTTACTGCAAATTTCAGTCAGCGTGGATGTTTTTCTTTGTAAGAAAAGGCTTCTGTCTTGCCACCCTACCTCATTGCCCATTCATATGAAGAATACGGGAGATTGTTGTCACTTGTAGCACACAGTCAGTACTTGCCAGAAATTCCTGCAGATCCTTTAATGTTGCAGTAGGCTTCTTGGAAGCCTCCCTGACCAGTTTTCTTCTCATCTTCTCATCAATTTTGGAGGGATGTCCAGTTCTTAGTAATGTCTCTGGTGTGCCATATTTCCTCCACTTGATGGTAACTGTCTTCACTGTGTTGCATGGTATGTCTAATGCTTTGGAAATTCTTTTGTACCCTTCTCTGATATCTTTCAACAATGAGATCCCTCTGATGCTTTGGAAGTTCTCTGCAGATCACGGCTTTTGCTCTGAGATGCAACTAAGCAAATGTCAGGAAAATCCTACTAGAATGGCTGAACTTTATTTGTGAATAATCTGAGTCACTTTAAATGATGGCAGGTGTGTAACGACTTCTATTTAACATGAGATTGAATGTGATTGGTTAATTCTGAACACAGCCACATACCCAGTTATAAGAGGGTGGGCACACCTATGCAACCAGGTTATTGTGAGTTTTTCATTTTTTATTTTTTCCCCCCTCAATGATTTCAGTTTGTTTTGCAATTGAATTGTTCACGTTATATGTCACATTAAAGGTGGAAAAAGTTCTGACATGAGTTACCTTTGTCTCATTCTTTAACATCACAAGAAACAGGGCCGGATTTGCCATAAGGCAGAGTAGGCACCTGCCTACAGGCGCACCCCACAGAGGGGCGCCTGTCATTGAAATACATTTTTTTTTTAATTCACAGCGCTGCGCACAGTAACCCGCCACCCGGCCTGCCCCTCTCATGCTAAGGTCTGTGTCTTCTTCGGCACGGACCTGTAGCTGCTGTTGCTCCCCCTCGTTGGCTCTAATGCAGAGCGCTGGGAGATGACATCATCTCCCAGCGCTCTGCATTCCTAAAGAGAAGACCGTGCGGGGTGCAACAGCAGCTGCAGGTCTGTGCAGAAAGCGGCACAGACATCTCCTGCCGCTGGACCACCAGGGAGGTAGGAAACGGATACGGGGGTGCAATGTAGAGCTGATGGCAATGTGAGGGCAAGTTGGAGCCGATGGGGACAATGTGAGGGCAATATGGATATGAGGGGTAATGTGGAGATTTGGAATATTGTGGAGATGGCCAGTTGGGGGGGGCGCTTCAGATTTCTGTGCCTACAGGCTCCTGAGGTGTAAATCCGGCCCTGACAAGAACGTGGCATTTTAACAGGGGTGTGTAGGCTTTTTATATCCACTGTATACAGTCAACTCTTTGAATGCCAGAGGGTGCAACACATTGCAAAGCAATGCACTGGGCACCCTTCTGGCACTCAGAGGTTAATTATTCCACTTTAAAAACATTTTGCAGAAATCAACCCAGCTTCTGTCACACAGAGCTACATTCTGTTAACTGCCATAATTACTACATACCATTTTTATTTCATGCGGTTATAGCCTTTGGACACAACAGATACATTACAGTAGATGTCTCTACATTTGCAATGTAAAATGCATAATGTGGCAGTGATTTCCAACACTGTCAGTTTGTAATGTATCCTGATGTGCCTTTTAGAAAAAGAAAAATATGGCCTTAATGAATAATATAAACTATTGGTCTAGGATTGCTATTTTTCAGGAACTCATCAGGTTAAAATTCATATTTTTGCATTAAATGGAATGCATACGGCTCAGATTCATTAAAGGGTTAGTAATGTTTAAAAAAAAAAAAAAAAAAAAAAAAAAAACAACCTCCAATTAATCTTCATGTTAATTGGGTCATGGAGAGTGTTATTTCAATACTGTCAGAGTTGTAGTTCAAGAGTAATTGAATTATAAAGTATCCCCCTCCTGTTCCTTTCACCTACTGTAAGCCACTTCCCCTCAGATGTGGAATCTGGTCTCTTGACTGGACAGGTCGCAGTAAGGGACAATCTTCTTACTGTGAGCATGAGGAAAACCCTGCCCCCCTTGACAGGTTTTTCCTTATGCTCACTGAAGATTGTCCCTCGCTGCAATCCATCCAGACAGTCTTGCTGCTCTGAGGTGAGCCGGTGTTAAATAAGTAAAAGTGGTGGGAGGGGGGATACTTTATCATTCAATAATTCTTTAACTACAACTAGGTCAGTATGGAAATAAAGCTCTCCATAGCCCAAATAATATTAACATTAATTGGAGCTGCTTTTATTGTGAAATATTACTATCCCTTTAAAAAAAATTTAATTTGAATTTTTTTTGTTTAACTACTTCTTTCCTCTATACTGTCCAACCTGAACCTCTAAGCAAGGAGGGAGAGAGAAAGACATCCCGTCTATACCTCCCAAAACTGCAGACAGGCCCGTTATACCAGAATGGAGGGTGCAGGTTGCGGCCAATACCGGGTACAAGAGAAGGAAGGCTACCCCAGATACCCCCTAGCAATCCCTGTGGTAGATGGGTCCTGAGAGTAGAAAGATGGGCTGTTGTACCTGGCAGACCACCCTTCGAAGGACCCACACTAGCAGGCCCAGTAACCGGTTGCAGGGAATAGCTTGTCGAGAATGCTGTGAGGAAGGCCGCCACTGCAATACTGAACACTCATGAGGAAATAGAGGGGAAATGCTGGGATACAAGGAACACAGTCTGGCCGAGATAGAGGTAAGGCTCACACAACCTGAAGACCAGAGCGAGCACTGGTAGCTGATACCCAACACACTAACACCAGAAGCATAGAGAGATAGAGAGAGCAGGCGAGAATCTCCAGTGGCTACCGGTGACGTATGAGAGGGATCAGCCCAAGTCTGAAAATGCTGGTAGTAAGCAGGGGTGCTGCAGAATAGCAAAGGCACGGTGAAGGGTTAGACAAGCCGAGGTACAAGTGGAGGACTGGGATAACAGAGTATGCACAGAAAATGGTCACAAACAAGCCAGGGTACTGGGAGCAAACTAGGGAATCTCAGAGAATGGAGAAAAAAAAAAAAAGCAAAAGGTACCGGAAGCTTCAGGAGGCCAAACAGGAAAGCAGAAGAGGTCAGAAAACAAGCCAGAAGTCGGTAACAGAGAACTCAGATCAGGAAATACACCAAATATTTATCAGTAACTAAAACAAATAATCGAGCACAGAGACTATGGCTAACTGGATAATAAGCTACAGGGCTCCAATCAGAAAAGAGGAAGCTAAGGAGAGGGTTCTAAGCCAAGAAGGAAAAAAAAAAGCAAACCCTTACACATGGATAGACAGTTATGTTAGGCAGGATGCAGAGCACTGACTCAGGGAAAGGGTTTTTAAGGTGTTTTTCATTCTGTTCCACAAAGGAACCTAAAATCAGCAAATTTCTTTCCTGGGATAATCAGAGATAAGCTTGCAAAGGAGGTAGCTCTTGTAAGAATGGCAGACTCTTATCCATCCTCCCAATGGCACTCTTGAGGATCCCCCCCCTTGTTTGTTGTGCCCAAGTGCGTGTGTGTGTGTGTGTGGGGGGGGTGTTGTGCCCAAGTGGGAATTATAATTTAGCAAATGAGAGAGATTGGATTTGATAAATGATTGCTTTGACCAGGAATAGTGTCTAGTATATCCCAGGCTGTTGCCTTGGTGAAGCGGGCTAGTTTGAGGGACCTTATATCAAAGGCAAACATAGAGTCTGCTTTTAGGCTCCTTCCTGTCCATCCTCACTGCTACTATCCGCTACTATCTGCTGGGTTGGAGGGTTTTTTTTGTATAGATCTATGCCCTGATGTGTTGCTCCATATAATGTGCTTACACTGAGATGTTCAGACGTTCCCTTAAAAGTGAGGTATGGGAGGAAGCTGCGTCCAAAGCATTGCTGCATTATTTAATTTACTGTGTTGTAGGTGGCATTCACTGTTTGGGAATCCTGAAGACCTTGAAGTGGGTGACAGTGAGGTTTAGTGTGCTGCTGGCAGCTGATGGCACACATCACAACATATTTGGTATTCTTGGCTGCTGAGATACACTTTGTGGAAGTACAATGTAGGTTGTTAGCTGAAAACCTTACTGATTTCAAGAAGCAGGTTTCATTCGTCAAAGTTTGGAAAAAGGTGACTGAGTCAGCTTAAGACGCTTCTGGCCAAGCTGAATTTTGTTGCCACGTTAGTTAGGGTTTTTGGGTGGGCAAAGGCTTCTTCCTGAGAACATATGCCTAGTGAATGGTCTCATTAATCCTAGAAGCCATTGTCACCTTACATTCAGAGTCCCCCATGAGGGCCCTCAGGAATGGAAAAAATTAATCATATTTCTGCAATGGCTATGTCTGATGATGAACATAGTACTTCAAGCACCTAACTACATCCAAATGATGAGACCCCCTGCCCTGTCTATTAGATGAAGCTGGATCGAGAGAAGGAAGAACAATTGCCTGATTAATGTGCAACTGTGAGACAATGCTAGGGAAAAACCCTATATGACTGTGAAATTGCCACCATATCTGTGTGGAAAACCAAAAAAAGGAGGCTTTCAAATCAAAGCCTGAATTCGACAAAAGCCAGCAAAAAAAGCTGTCTTGAGTGGTAAGAAATGCAGAGAAACGGAAGACAGAGGCCAAACAGGTGCATTCTGAAGAACTCCCAGAACCAAGTTAATGTCCCACCATGGAGTGCAATCTTGAAAGACTGGGTAGGAATGAGCCAGCTCTTGCATTAAAGTTTGCACATGTGTCAATAAGGTGATATGCCTCTGAGCTGAAATTTGGAATTTAACAGAGCTGCGACCAAACCCTTTTTGAAGACTATTGTTAAGAAAGAACAAAATCACTAGAAGATGAAAATGCCACAGCCATGACCCCTAGTCATCACACAACTGCATTATAGTAGCAACAATGACAGAGTCAGAAAAACCCTTCTTCCTCAGGATACTGGCTTCAAGAGCCAAGCCATCAAAGCCAGCTAGGTGATACTGTGGACCCAGAGTTAACAGGTCTGGAAGCAGAAAGAGCCAAAATGGCTCTGCTACAGATAGACTGAGAAGATCTCAAGGCTAGGATTGATGGGGCCAGAAAGTGGCGATCAGATAAAAAAATGCTGTGGGTATCAGGGAAAACAGGAAATACGCACCCTAGGTTAAAATGCCATACCACAACCATTGTGAGAGACAAAGCATCCTGTGATATGGCATAGAACTAAGGAAACTTGCAGTTCAACCAAGAGTTCATCATGTCCACCAACAGAGGACCCAACAGACAAGCTACAGCGTTGAATACCGTCTGACTGAGCTCCCGAATAAGAATGGGCTGCCACAACATTGTCTTCCCTTGGGATAAAAACAATGAAGAAAGTCTGCGCATAAGCTTCCGTCTATGTGACTAGCAGCTTAACCTCGGAGCATGGGGCCACACTTCTTATTCCTCCCTGGCAGCTGATGTAGGCCAGTGCTATTGCAACGCTGGACTGGAAATTTAAATGTTAAAATAATTTGCATGACTATATAATTGTATTTTGTATTCAGCCTTCATTCTAAATTTACCTGAAGGAGAAAACCTAAGCGGTCTTGAAATCAGTCATCATAGAGCCATTATGTTAGCCTATAAGGATATCATTTTTACTCTACCAGTCTTCTGCTTCTTCTACAGCTAACATGGTACCTGTTTTACCACTATGAAAAAGAGGAACAGACCTTGGGGGAGATTCACTAAGCAGTGATAAAGCAGAGATAACTTCTCCAGTGATATTACGTCTCCAGTTCCTATGTTATTCTACAGAGAATATGCACTGAGTTCTCCATAGAATAACATAGGAATTGGAGAAGTGATAAACTGGAAAAGTCATCTCCACTTTATCACCTCTTTTTCACCACTTAGTGAATCTCCCCCCTTGCATCCAGTCAACTTAATTACTGTTAATAACCTACCATCAGCTCAACCAGAAAAGCTTCTTGAATCAGTTTCTGGGAACTTTAAGGCCCCCGAAAAAGAATATGTGGACTAATCAATATATCTATATATCTGTACATTTTGTAAAACCTTATCCAACTTACCTTTTCGAGTACAATTTTTATTTTTTTATTAAGCCTACTTTCCTTTCTAAACATTGATGTTTTTATTCTGTTTTCGCCTATTCAGCAATTATTTTTGTATGAATAACAGGCACCAGTATACAGAATCATACTTTCATTTACAGTCCTTGGAAAATAGATGAATTCCATTAAAGCCAAGGAGTTGATGATCTTTACACATGAGTATGGAAACTAACTGTAAGACAGACCCCCTTGGCAACACTTCTTTATTTCATTTGTTTATTTTGTTGATTGACAAATTGGATTCCAGTGACCATCTGCTTGTATTATTTGGTTTTAGTATTGTGAAGTCAGACTAAAATGGAGTTCATTTAATACAGATTCAAAGCATAAAACAGACAGATAGACAGAAAGACAGACACACCGGACTGTTATATTAAGAAGCAATATGTAGAGCAAACTTAAAATACACACAGTGATATAAATAAAAATACTACTACTAATAATGATAATAATATATGTAAATATAGTAGACCCTAAGTAGAAAATAGGAGGATGAACAATGCAGAAAATAATTCCTGTTGAAGAATCCTCAGTAAATAAACATAAACAGTCTTAATCTTCAGTAAATAAACAGTCTTATACATTAGTGGAAGATAAACAGATGGATGATCCTGAAGATGAATATGGCAAAAATGGAGGAAATAAATGTTTGATGAAGAAAATAAAGATGAAATGATGATGTCCTGTGCTGCTTAATATACAATAGTGTCCTTGTACACAGAACAGAAAAATACATATATAGTATAAAAAGAGCAAAACATGCAAGACAGAAAAGGAGTATTAAGTGTAGTATTCAATAATGATAATAAAACATATACAAGCCCATATTAGGCTTTATGCTTCTATGGAGTCCCAACCCTTATAGCCAGCTATACCTTGCCATGCAGATCATTCTAACTGTAATTCATCTGATGAAGAATACTCCAGGTCCTGATGTAGCTGTGCACTGTGATTCCGTCAGTAAAATGTTGATGGTAATGCTGTGCTCTCTTACATGAATAACCTGGTAACATTCAAGAAAAATAACCTATGCTAGTCATGGCCTGGTGGGTCCTACAATGCATCTCCAAAGTTTCCTCAGTTACTGCTGTTAGCGAGCAAACTGAGGGACTGAAGAGGTTCCCCACAGGAGGTGAGGGAAGGACAGCACTATATAAGTACAGAGCAGGAAAAAACAATCCAATTTCTGTTGTAGATTACTTGATTGACTTCCTCAAGTATATCCTACCCCTGTGCAAGGGTCTCCACTGCTACGGCAGCAAAGACTATTTTTCTAAGAGACTGGAGCTTTACTATTAAAATCTTACTGGCTGAATCACAGGGCACAGATATGTCAAGACCTGGAGAATTCTTCATCAGATTGGCTATAATTAGGACAATGTGGAGGGTACAATATTGCCAGCTGTAAGGGGTGAGGACCTCAGAGATGCATATGGGCCTCGCGTGTATTCAAGACAGTGTTTATAGCACTCACACATGATGGCTAAAACTTGAGACTGTTGGGTAGGGTTTGCAACCCCAACTCCACTAATTAGTTGACCAGTCAGCTCCTTCAAAGCAGAAAGGGCTCATATCAGATAAACAGAAGGGGGGGGGGTAAATAAAACTTCTATAACTCCCTAAACATAGTGTTTTAAGAGTGTAACTGAAATCAAACACACTCTTAAATGTCAAACAATAGGTTTATATAAAAGGAAAGACAAGCATTACTATCTCTTTAATTCATACAGATATGTGTAACATGGAGAGAAAGATTAATACTGCTTTACTTAACCCCTTAAGGACCGTGAAAATCTGGGGTAGATTTCACTTAAGGACCGGAGCAATTCTGACCTTTTTGACTATGTCTTGGTTCATCAATCAGCCACATAAATTATATACAATTTTTTGTATATAATTAAAGAAAACGGTAAAAAAAAAAAATTAAAAAAAAAAACCATAATTTTTTTTCCTCTTATCATTTGGGGGCAAAGTGTTAAATTTTTATGGAGACTGTATGAAAGGTATGATCAGTCAGTAATACCTACAAAATGGGCAGTTTTAAGTGGGCACTGTCCCCCCGGGTGAAAATCCCCATGTCCCTCTTTTCCTCCCTATTTTTCCACTTTTTTAATAGTAAGACTTGGTGGTACGTATAAATGTACGGAAATGCTCCACAACAATCAAACTTCCAATATTTTTTATTTACAGTTAGCAGATTTGTTTTATGAATAATATGTTTTAATAAACACTTTGCTCTGTTTGAAACGTTAAAAAAAAAAAAAAAAAAAAAAAGTTGCTCTAAGCAGGTCAGAAATGTACTTGCATACAGTCTGCCCCGAGCACCGAAGGGGTTAATACCCCATCTACTGCATTCTTTTATTTCACTATGTGTCTGCTCTCTGCCACAGAACAGACACAAAGGCAGTGTTGTCAAGCACACTGCCTTTTTGAATGCAAATGCCGGTACTTGTGATCGCTCCTGGAGCGATCACATGAACCAGCAGAAGAGACAAGGACTGAAACTGTGCCAGGACCGTCATGGGTCCTTAAGGCAAATCTAACCATGACAGTCATGGCACGTCATGTGTCGCTAATGGGTTAATTAAAAATTCATGCAGTTTTAAACACTTTCAATATAAAACCTAAAAACAAGCAAATCACCAGTTCTATTGAAGAATAACCTTCTTGGCTGCAGGCTGCTGTTAAATCAGGAGGCAAGACAGAGTAATATATTCCAATCCATTTTATTCTCAACTGAATTGGCTTTGAACGTCACCACATACCTCCATGTCTACTTCTGGCCCCTCCTTGGCCTACACTTTTCTCCCTATGGCCTTCCTTGGAATTATGAAGACGTCCTGCTAGAGCAAACCAGATGAACAATAGGGGACAAAAAAAGTTGCTAAAGTCTTACTGATTTAAACCAGGCTCCTAACCTCTTGAATACTAGAACTATTTCTGGCGTGTTGTAAACCAATGACCATTTTTATTTATTCCCTAATGCACAGTTGGTTTGACTAAGAATTGCCCCACTTTTTCTCAATATATCAGATTCGCCGTGGGCCTATTTAACAATTAATAACCCACATATTTAGTCCTCGAAGTAAAAATTACAATCATAGAATTCTTCATAAGAAAAAGCAGAAATGAAATTTCAGTTTTGTTACAAAGAGTATTAACTGATGTATAGTGCTTTGTTTAAGTTTGGAGTACAAAGATATTTAGTATATCTATATACACCTAGAAATTACATTACAAGAACTTTATAGCTACTCTTGAGCAGAAATAGAGCAATAATTTTTCCTCCTACACAAAGACAATGGGCTGTAGGACCTTCCACCAAAACATGCTTCAGTCGAAGTCAGCATATTGACATGGTAGTGTTTGACAAATACGTGAAGAGATAACCACGTTGCCATTTAACACAGTTGTTCGACAGAGGCCTAGTTTTTGTAGGTCCAAGAAGCACCACTGACCTGATGGGATGAACGATGACCGAAAAGGGAACAGGTTTCTTCCTGAGAAATTATGCCTGGTGAATGGTCTCTTTAATCCAAGAAGCCACTGTTACATTAAACACAGCCTGGTCCACATGATTGCACTCTGGAATAACAAAAAGCAAATCAGAATTTAGAAAAGTCTGCATACGATGAAAGTAGTACTTCAACCACATCCAAAACATGATATGCCTCCAATTTCCCGGTTGATGTAAAACTCAGAGACAACCTTAGGGAGAAACACTATAGGAGTATGAAAAAATGCCATACCAGAGTAGAAAATAGGATCTGATCTGTGACAAAGCTTGAAGTTTGGCTAGTCACAGATCGGTCACAATAGCCAAAGAAAGGCATGAAAGTTGATTTCTGAGGCACTCCCAGGACCAAGTTTCAAATCCGATGGTGGGATGAGATTGTGTACATGTGCAAATGATTTGATACACAGCTAAAAAAATCACAGAAACAGCTGAAATTTGGACTTTAATAGAAACAAGACCAAGCCCTTTCTGAAGGTCAATCTGAATAGAAACCAAAATGATCAGAAAATGAAAAGGTTTCGTCCGCAACTCCCGTTCTTCACAACCTTATGGTAGGCCTTGGTTGAAAGCAGCTTGTGAACATGCATCAAAGTAGCAATGATGGGAGTCAGAAAAAACTTCTGCCTCAGGATGCCGACTTCAAAAGCCAAGCTGTCAAATCCCAGCTTTTCCACCCTTTGATGACACAGTGGACCCTGGGTGAAGAGGTCTGGAAGCAGAAGGAGCCAAAACAGCTCTACCACAAATAGATTGAGAAGATCTCAATACCTGGCCCGACAGGGCCAGAACATGGCATTCCGAATGACATGAGCCCACTCCATCCTGATTTTCCTCAACACTTGAGGATGAAGAAAAATGAAGAAACACATACACCAGGTGAAAATACTATGGCATGATCGTCACGTCCACCACAAGAGCTAGAAAGTCCCGAGACCTAGCACCGAACACAGGAACATTGCGATTCAACCAAGAGGTCATTAGGTCCACTATCAGTGGACCTCCTAGAGGAACTATAGAGCGGAATGCAATTGGAAGGAGTTCTTAATAACCAGGAGGCTGAGAAAATCTGCCACAACACTATCTACCCCTGGGATAGGAAAGGCCACAAGAGCTGGCACATATGAGGATTGGCCGAACCTCGAAACCACTTCTGGTCACTTTGTCGCAGTTGATGTCACCACCATTGCAATATAAGAATGGATCTGCACAGGCATGCCTAGAGGGTCTGACACCAATGCTACATGGTTAGACTTATTCCCCAAAGCATAACACTGAAAGATAGAAGACTAATCTTCATGGTGAAAGACCCTGAGCTAAATGAGGGCTGAATGTAGCACCCCAGGCTGGCATCTGTTTTGACGATCACCCAATTTAGAATAACCAATGGATGTGGAAGCAACAGATAGGGCCTCAGTAGCAACCAACAAAGGTCAGCCTTCATGTGGTTGGACAGGTACATGACAGGAGAGAAAGGACAATGACTAGACCAATTCCTGAGACTCTCTAGCTGCAACACCCATGTATGAAATTGTGCAAAAGGGCACAGACCAGATAACCCAGCACTTCATATACTCACACACAACCACAGACAGGCGAAGCAAGGCCTGAGATACCTGGTGAGTGACTACAACAGAATCTTCTTTTGTAGGAGGAAGACACTCCCCAGGAGAGTGTTGAACCTCATACTGTGAAAAAGAAGAACCTGTGATGGAACCAGAGAAGATTTCTTGAAATGAGAACCAATCCATGTTGTTTCAGAATAGACATGCAAGTCTGAATTTGAAGGTGCAGAGTCTCCTCTGAAGGATCTTTTAGCAAAAGGTCGGCCAGATAGGGTCATGGAAATCCCTAGAGAGCGGGCTTAAGTCACCAGGGCTGTCATGACCATTGTAAAAGCTAAACACAACCCACAGGGAAAAGTGGGGAACTGAAAATGACAGTCTTAAAGAGCAAACTGTAATCTAGGTAAGCCAAAAAAAATCCCTGGACTCCATCTTCAACTGAGGCGCAAAAACAAAACTATTAAGAAGCTTTAAGTCCAGAATTGGCCGGCATACACCTTCTTTTTTTAGGAACAATAAAAAAGGCTGAAATAGAATCCTATTAACCTTTCTAGAGAAGGAACAGGACTGTGTCTATAAATAGATGGCTTTGCACAGGATCAAGAGGAATTCTGGATATGAAGAAGTGACACTGAGCAAGTCTATGTGGTAGCGATATGGCACCATTCCAAGTTTACTAGCATAACCCACTGATCTGCCATGGAAACAACCACTCATTGTGAAAAAGGAACACCTTTCTTTTGAATGAGGCTTACCCCACAAGTCATGCAGAAATAGGTCTGTGCTTCTAAGCAGGTTTTTTTTGCCTGTCCAGGTTTGTTTGGGTTTTGGGGTCGAACGTGCCTGGGCCACTGCAGGAATAAGTGTCCTGAATGCATACCCCTACTGGCAAGGGTAACAACTTTTAGAAGTAACTTCAGGCAATAAGGTAATCTCCAGTGACATGACTCCTAACCTTCTCCAGCTCTGGCCCACACAACTGCTTTCCCATGAACTGAAAGGACTCAAAGGACTTTCTGAAAAACTGGTCAGCTGACAAGATCTTGAGTAATACAGTGAGATGTGTGGCCATAAAGAAAGCTGACACCTTTCCACTAAACCTAGCTGCATCAAAGGCCACTTCTGCAAGATACGCATTAGCTTCAAGGATTTTAGCGATCGCAAGAACAATATCCTCCTTAGTGCATCTGCTTGGATGGCATCAAAAAGATGATTACCTCAAACAGCCATAGCCCTAGTCACGCAAGCAACAGCCTAGGTGAGGGGATAAAGTAGCACCAGAAGCTGCAAAATTTGCTTTCAAAAGCGAATCCAGGGCCTTATCCTCTTTATCATGAAGTGCTGCTGAGTCCACAAGTGGCAAAGCCATAATCTTAGGAAAGCAAGAAACTGTGTGTGTGTGTGTGTGTGTGTGTGGGGGGGGTCCTCTGCTGCAGGGATGGTACCCCACTCTGCAGGGATGGTACACCACTGTGCTAAAACCTCAGCAGAAAAGTGATACAAAAGAGATACACCTGGGAAGGAACACGCTCTTGTAAGTCATCCTCCATTCCTCCAGGAGTACCTGGTCAAGGGAACTGCGAATATGGAAAATGTCAGACTCCTTTTTGCAGCTTTTAAAAATATCAGGGTAAAAAGAACTAAAATCTCAAACCTTTAGTGTCTACGGGATGGCCGAGATAAGAACCTCAGCAGCAGAACCAGGGACTTCATCATTAGAATCCGCAATAGAGAAGGATGGATAAAGATTGTCCACCTCAGATTCCCTATCCTCAGTAGCAGACAACGGGGAGTCATTCAGAACTGCAATCCTTCTCAACAGCTACCCAGCCCAACATGTATCTCCATGACCGGCTTTGTCCCCTATATCTTTCATGGGTTACTACATGATAAGTATTCCTTTCACTCACAATCATGGGTTGATATTTGTCCTTACCACAGGATATTTCTACTTAGGGAGGAATATTTAGCTTGTTGATGTCAAGTTATTCTGTATTGGTATCACTTATGTATAATTATTTATCATTTTTCTGTAGCTAGAAAATTGTTAAAATGCTTATATTTGCAGTAACACTTTTTTTAATATTTACGTATGATCTAGCGAGCTATTGGTATATTTGCTTCACATGTTAAATTATATGGTGGACCTCTACTTAGACAATGTAGAGTGTTTCCACCCTCTTTATATTGAAGATGCGCAGAGGGTATTAGATTGTCTAGGAAGTGCATATCTCTTTCCTTGGTTTTTAAAAGTTTTTAATTATGTCATTCTCTTCATATTTTCTATCAATAAATAAAACATTTTTCTACATAGCTTGTGCTTACTTATGTGCCTCACTTATAAGACTCCCTGTTTAGAAAGGGTGCCGGAGATAATTTGTCTCTTCTTTTTCCCTCCTTTCCCCTTTTTTAGAGTTCATTTAGAAGTACAAATCTGACTGAAAAGAGTTACGGGCTTATGGTTAGTATAGTTCTCTTTACAAGAAAATTAGATGGTGGCTCTCCAGTGGCCACACAAGAGCATTCCGTGATATGGGGGGTGGGCAGGGCACCACTATACTGTGTGTAAAGAATGAAACACAGTAAGCTCCCTTACACCTACCTGAATTCAACCACTTAAGAAGATCTATGATCAAAAAACAAAACTGAATTAAGAATTAGTAAATAAGATAGAAAATTATCTAAAGTAAAACAGCTAGTAATAAAATTAAAGAACATGAATGAAATGAAAATAAGTGCAAAAGAATTAAGAAAAAAGATTTAAAGGGGAACTACCACCCCGCAATAACTTAAGCTTGATTGATTGCTCATCTGGCGACTAGCTGCTTAGTAGCGCTTGTCGCCAGAAATATTACCCGGTTCTGCAGATATCGGCGTTTTACCGATGGTGACAGGAGCAGGAAGCACGGACATCTCTTCACAGTGACGTCCGTGCGCCTGCGCTGACATTAACGGGTTAAAAGAAACAGTAAGATTCTTCTGTTTAAAATGCAGAAAAATACACAAAAGTACAAAAATGTAGGTAAAGGAACACAAAAATACAGAGTGCCAGTACAGCCAAAGCATCACATATGATGTAAATGTGGCTACCAGACAAACAGAGAGGGAAATACTAACAGGACCTGTGCTCCGTGAATGAAAGTAAGGTTGTGCTCTTTAGTCTTCAGGCTCTTACAAATGTCTGTTCAGACCATCAAAGCAGAAACTGTGTGTGTGTGTGTGTGGGGGGGGAATGATAATGCAAGCAAATATCTAATAGGCTCAGATCACTAAGTCTGTGCTCTGGTTCAAACCAATATGGAGGCCAAAGATGGAAGCCCACCTAAAGAGCGATTACACAGGCCCATCCTAGAAGAAAAAAAAAAGCTAATTAAGAATCTTTGCCCTGATCCACTCAATTGGAGGTCATTTTTAAAAAATGGCTGAGAATGAAGGGGGTAAAATGAAGCAGGCAGGGAGTCTATGCCTCTGAGAGCCTTTCAAGGAAAGCACCCTGCCCTCTTAGCTGGAGGATAGTTTATCCAACGGTTACTCCCTGGTTACTCCATATAAGTCATAAGAGAAACATGGATTCTGAACAACTAAACCAGCTGAGCACCACAAGGATTGCCATATGAATGGAGAATGTGCCCTATAAATCTATCCAAATTCATTGCAAGGAGCTGAACCTTAGCGAGGAATGATCCACCACAGTGAAGAAGTCCGTTGAGTGAATTTACAACAGTGATTCCATGCTAAATCAAGCCCAGGAACAGATTTTTAGATCCTTCACCTGCCTAAATCCATTTGCCACATTATTTAAACCATTTCCTTAAGCATGTTATACAGCAGGAATACGGAGCTTGCTGGCATTAGAGTCCTAACAAGGGGAGGGGGGGATGTTGTGTACAAGTCAGCACTAAAGTGCTCATTCATCATAGTACATGCCCTGAAGTAAAGCCACTGGCATTGGACGCTAACACTGGGAAAATCGTGCAGGTGAAATCACACATGCAACCAAATAAGCCAAAGGCCACAGCCATGCAGACAGTCTTGGTCACATGATATTCCCTTAACTTATTATATTAAATAATGCAAGTTTCCTTTGAGTATATCAACAGTATCCAAAACTTACACCAACTAAACAAGAAATCTCAATACAATTACACGCATACATACACAGATGACGAGGTTCAAAAGAAAAGACGAGCAAAAAATTATTTCCTGACTGCAAAATAACAGATTTCTCCATAGGTCCATTCTTCATTCATCCACAAAACAAAACTTGTCATCTTTTTTCTTTTAATCTCACACATGAAGTGATACAGTCTGTGACTTTATGACATTCCAAGAAAATGTGATCTGCATTGTAACGCATCCTTCTATCTTCAACTTTTGGTTCAAATATAAATACATATACACACACATTTAAATATGTATATTATTGGGAAAACCTTACAGGATAAATAAAAATTAACCAAATTCCCACTATTTTAAAATGCACTATTTTAAACCCTTGAATGCTAGAGGTCCCTAGAGCATTTTGAAGCAATCAGAAATGTCTCTAGCATTCAAAGTGTCAAAAACCCCATTGAAATTGCAAATGAATGCATCCCCTAAGTTGCAGCTAGTCTGATTCAGAAAGGCACCAGGTGTAGGCAACGCTACAAAGCAATGCCTTGCCCACTCCCTGTTTCTTAAAGGGCTTAATATGCTGTGAAACCAGATAGAATAGTCATAGCTATAAAGACCAATATTTTCCCTGTAAGGTAAAGTGGTACTTTATTTAGATACTAGAATGAAATACATTTGCACAGTTATAATTTGTTTAAATTTTATTTGATTTATGACTAAAACAGTGACACAGGATTCGAGGAAAGAATCATCAATATACTAATGAAGAGTAAATGATAAATGAGAAACAAATCAAATTTAATTTCTGAAGTTGTATACCGTAAATAGTACAGTGAATCCATAGCATATTTATTTGTTCTTCAGTGTTTTCACCAATAGATTTCTCAGTAATATCTCTAAGCAGCTCTGCAACAAAATGCTACAATGCAAATATGTTTACACATTTTAAGACTGTTCTCCTCCAACTCCAATGCTCGGCAACAGTCACCTGTCTGTGTCACACGGTGTTGAGGAACCAGACTGAAACAACAGACACTGCAATGCTGAAAAGAAGCTGTTTGGCTATTTTCCCAGCTCTACTCCCCAAAATACATTGTCAAAAAGTAACTGAGGTTCTTCTAATTCACATAGTACAATGAATATATAATGGAAAGGTCACTCTCAATACAGCAGGTAGGAGGTTAACTCATATTGTATCTCCATTCAAGTTGAGACATCCCTCCTCCACAGGTCTGTATGAGATTGTACATTTTGCAGACACACAAGTAAATATGAACAAAAGATTGACAGTATTGTTCTTAATCCTATTAGTAAACAGCATGAGACAGGGATTAAACAAAAATTGCTTTGCTCATCCCATATGTGCTGCTGAAAATAGAATTTTAGTCTTACTTGTTAAATCCTTTTCCATGTGGTACACAAGTACCATGGGGTTGTGTTCCTCATTTTGAGGGCAGAACACATTCTCAAAAAAGATAGAGTCCTGTGGGTGGAGACTCACAGCCTCTTCTGCAGCTCAACCCTCTCCACGCCTCCAGTTATGATGTGAGCAAACCACAACCAATCGGGGCAGTAAGAGAAGAATAAGGAAGGTCCTGTGAGAATAAAGACCCAATCAAGGACTTCTATGTTCAGGCAGGCGAGACCCACAGAGGTCTCTTTTTCTGGGTGGGAGACCTTTGTTCCTTATGAATAAGAGAAAAAGAATATAACAGTTAAGACTAAAGTTCTGTTTTCTCTATTGTCCAATATGGAACACAGGTAACATCGGGATATGCAAGCATTAAGCTTACAGAGGTGGGAAAAAGGAGAAAGGACCTCATGCCTGTCCCCATGATACCAGAGTTCCCTAGGTCCATCCAGAACTGGAACAGCCCAAACCAAAACTAAGTGTCAAGAGACACTGATTAAGCACACAAAAACAAGAGCCAACTGGGCTCAAACAGCTGAACAACAGTAAGGCACAAGAAAATACATGTCCTTAGACTTCCAGAATCTCCTGAAGGACCTTCCTGCCAAAACTGGCTTCAGCCGAAGCAGGAACATCCACACGCTAGTGCTTAGCAAAACTATGCAAGGAGGACCAAATCGCTACCTTGCACAACTGTTCAGCCATGGCCTGACTCTAGTAGGCCCAGGAGGCCCCAAAATACCTAGAGGTATGCACTTTGACTTTGAAAGGAACAGGTTTCTTTCTGAGCTCATACGCCTGACGTATGGTACACTTGATCCAAGAGGCTATAGTGACCTTGGAAGCAGCCTATCCTGCCCTGGGACCCTCAGGAATAACAAACAGGGAATCTAACTTACAAAAACACTCTGTGCAGACCTTGGGTCGGGACAAAATGAAGGCATAACAATCTCCTGATTGATATGGAACTCAGAGACCACCTTAGGAAGAAATTCCTGAGGAGTTTGAAGAAGTGCCTTGTCCTTGTGAAAAAACAGGAAAAACAGCTTGCAGACAAAGCCTGCAAGTCAGCAACCCTGCGGACTGAGACTACTGCCAGAAGGAAAGACAATTTACATGTCAATTGACACAGAGGAATGGTAGCAAGGGATGTCTCTGCAAAACACCAAAAGCCAAATTAAGATCCCACAGATGAATGGGAGCCTTGAAGGCAGGGAAAGAGTGAGCGACCCACTGAAGGAAAATCTTGACATCAGGAAGAGTTGCAATACATCTCTGGAAAAATGCAGGACTCTGAACCCTCAAGGGACTCAAGCTGAGTCCTTTGTTCACATCAACCAGGAGAAAAGAGAGTACCACTGGAAGGTCAAATACCTGGGGATAAAGGTCCCTGTCCACACACCAGGAATGAAAAATAGACCAAACCCTGTGGTAGGCCTTAGAGCAAACAGGCTTCCTAACCTAATTCATAGTAGAAATTACCTCAGCGGAGAAACCATTTCTCCTCAAGATGTGGGCTTCAACAGCCATGCCATCAAAGCCAGTTTTTCCACACCCTCTTTCCAAAGGTAGCCCTGAAGAGTGAGGACAGCCCTAGATGGCAACGGAAGAAGATCCTGAAAGTAAGACTCACCAGTTCCGCAAACCATACCCTTCTGGTCCAAAAAGGAGCGACCAGAATCATGGTTGAACCATTCATCCAGATCTTAAAGAGCACCCTGGGAATGAGAGGAATCAGAGGAAAGACATAAGAAGTTCAACAGAATCGACAATGCGTCCTTGGCAAAGACCAGAGGATCCCTCCGCCAGGAGCAGAAGACCGGAATCTTCCTGTTGTCCCTCGTGGCCATCAGGTCGATCATTGGCAGTTCCCACC
The DNA here is from genome assembly GCA_037306005.1 of Rhinophrynus dorsalis. Classification (NCBI taxonomy): domain Eukaryota; kingdom Metazoa; phylum Chordata; class Amphibia; order Anura; family Rhinophrynidae; genus Rhinophrynus; species Rhinophrynus dorsalis. Next base: position 343,321,147 of record CM074723.1, on the reverse strand, counting down.
GGATCCTTACCTTGGCGGCATAAAAAATCTGCCAGAAAATTTTCTACCCTAGTGAACACCAGAGGAGCCGAGCCCAGACCAAGGTAGAGTGATGAACTGGTAAAGGCAAAACTTAGATAGCATTGGCTGCTCAGATAGATTGTAATGTGTAGAGATGCATCTTGAATCCAGAGATGCCAGATACTCCCCTGAGCACATAACTGTGATGACAGAACGCAAGAATTCCATCTTGAAGTGAGCAGTCTCCACCTACATGTTAAGACACTTGAGGTCCAGAATGGGATGGCAGCTGTCATCGTTCTTTAGCACTACAAACAGGTTGGAATAAAAACCTGATCCTTGCTCTTCGGGAGGTACTGGATCCAGAACCTTCTTTTCCAGCAGTGAATCCACTGCCTCCCGGAACAGTTTTAATTTGGCCGGCACTGTAGGTAGAAAGGAGGAAGGGATCTGAAACCTATTCTGTACCCTTCTGATATATCCGCAAAACCCACTGGTCTGTGACAGAGGATTCAAAGGCATCCCAAAAATAGGTGCAGACTCCCGACTACGGCAACCTGTGGACCAGGATTCCACAAAATCATGCGGAAGCTGGCTGGATAGACTTAGCCCTTCAAGCAATTCACTTGGGATGCCACTGCTGTCTGTGGTCCGGGGGGGGGGGGGCGAGTTGGAGGTCTGCAAAGTTTACTGCCTTTTCTCCTCTGTTCGGCAGGGACCAAAAAGATGGTTACTCACCACAGTAGGACTTTCATAGAGCCTCCAATAGCACCGCTAATAATCTGCTTTAGCTCAGGCCAAACAGCCACTTGTCCTTAAAGAGTAAGGAAATTAGTGACTTCTTGGAAGATTGGTCCGCAGACCAAATCTTAAGCCACAAGGTGTGTTGCACAGTAACTGAGAAGGCTGCGGCTTTTGCAGACAATCTGACTGCCTTAAACAAGGCCTCAGAAACATAAGTGTTGGCCTCCTTCAATTTGGCTAAAGACCAACAGATCCTCTTTGGAAACATCTGCACAGACAGCTTTCACCATCTGTTCACCCCATATATCAACAGCCCTTTTTACTCAGGCAGAGGCAAAAATAGGCAGAAGTTTAGGGCAGAAGTTTAGAATGTTAGTATGAGGCAAGCATGCCAGCCAATACTGCCTAAGTTTTATAAACTGACAATTAAAAAAATCTAAATATCTCAAATAATTGTTCGTATTTAAAAAAATGGCAAACAAATATAGCTACGTTTGAAATTACCCATTTGTTACAATGTGTCAGTTCAGGTTTAAATCAACCATCTAAATGCTAGAAGAGTGTGAAATGCATTGCTCATCCCTGCAAAGGGTAGCACTTAATCTTCTGATCTTATATTGATTTTACATATTATGTCAGTCAAGAAAACGTTCTTGAAATTTCCTAAGGACCTTCATAACAAATGTGGCACTTCAATGTGAGAGAAACATTTAACCTTCAATTTCTAGTTAGTGGCTTGACTATATTTTACTATAGAAGAATAATTCAGTGTAAAAAGGTTTTCATAACAGGAAAAATGCTGCTTCGACATTGTCTAAGAACAACAAATCTGTCTAATAGTAGCCTGTAAATGCTTCAATTACTTCATAAATGCATGCATTCTCCCCAGCCAAACAATATATTCATAAAAATATGTCAGTGCATGGCCTTTCTCCAAAATAAATGACTACATATTTTCAATATTAAACCAGGAAGTTTAAACTACTACAAAGTAACAGGTATATATTAATTCAACATATATGTTTGACTGGTTTTCAATCTATTTTATTCTCAAGGTAACACAGTGCTCGCAGTTTTAAATTTACAGGCCTCCACTAAAATCTTCATAGGTCACTTGTCAGCAGTATATTAAAGAGAGATAAACAGAGATCGATAGACAGATAGAGACAGACAGACAGATATATAGATAGACAGTCAGACACACATACACAAATGGTATTGCCGGAGGTGTTTTAACATACAGAATATTACACACATGCCATACAGTATCAGATATGTCACTCACTGAGTTGGCTTCTCAATTTGTGTGTGTCTCTCTCTCTCAATCTGTACTGGTCTGAAGATGATGGGTGTTGAATTTGAACAACAGCTGGAAAGATGCAGGTTGCCACCCTTTATTTGTCTATGCATTTTATAATTTAATGTGTTTTTCTAACAGCCTGGGAAGTCTGCCTAATAAAACTGTTTTGATACTTTTTTGTATACAAATGAATGGAACTTATAGTTCTGATCTGCAAGGAGTAAAGCAGGACTACAAATCCCAGAATGCATTAACTCCACCAAATTGCCAACTCCTGGATTTGCTTGGCAGTAGTGCAGCTATATTTGTAGTTGAAACAAGGGTATTATATTACATGCTGATATACAAATGTGCATATTTTTTGCTTCATTAGAAAATAAAGCTAACAGTTTCAAGTTTGTTAATGATTCAGAGTCATTCCCCACAAACCCTGCATATTAGCTACAAATCCATTTGGTTCAAAACATGAGGCCATTAACAAAGAAAAAAGAAAAAAAAAAACTAGTATTTTTGCCCATTATTGCTCGTCATCCTGTCAAGAAAATTTAGAATGGGCTACAGCCAAATCTACTGAATGAATATATATACCTCAGAGATAAATCTTATTGCAGTGGTCTCAATCTTATCATACTCAAGGCACACCCAACACACAATCTGGAATTTTTGGGGCACCCCTAAAATATTATCTGTTATTTGTGAAGGATGTAATGAAGGTTACAGGTATATAAATATAGTAATTCTAAGCTCTCACAATTCAAATAATATAAACAATCATACTGTGCATTACATTTCCGTAAATATACATCTGAAAGTCAACATTCACATGTATGTCATTTTTTATGGAAAAAAAGGGGCACTTTAATTGGATGTCCATGGTGCACCAAAATGCCATGGCACATCTGGTTGAGAACCACTGTCTTATGGGACATTAATTCACCTTCATGTGTTGATCAGCAGTTCCATTCTGAGATATTGAGAAATTTGGGGTTTTCCCACATGCAGATTATTTTGGTGAAAACGGATAAAGTTTTAATCTGCAAGAGAACTGGGTTTGCATAGGTCAAAAGTGAATAAAGTGTCTCTTTGATCGATTAAGTTAACACAGAATATATGATCGATCAAATTTAAAAAAGGGTTAACAATTATTTTTAAACTGACAAAAAATGTTGACCATGCATGTGAAGAACACTTAAAAAAAATTGCCAAAAATAAAATGTTGATCACATGCATAAAGAAGGTTCGACTGGCCAAACATTTGCAAGAAAAAATGTAGATTGCGAGTGCAAAGCGCATTCACACAAAGAGATTAGACAAATAAATTAATGATAATTGTATACCTGAAGTAAGCTAGATACAAAAATGGCAGAAAAATTATTACATTTCACAAAGAAATAAGCCAAAAAACAGTTATTGAAAATGAACAAAAAAGAAAATGTTTAACCCCCCTCTCAAATAAAAGGCAAAAAAAAAAAAAATCATATTAAAGTCGATATTATAATTCTCACTTAAGCAATCAAAAGTATGGAAATGACAGTCATAGTTTGGTGAGCTTTAATTCCATTACCCCCTGTCATTTGTTCTCATTGTTTCACATTAACCAGCTGAATACTAGAGAGATATGCAACGCATTGCAAAGCAAATCTGGATAGGTCTCAGGCACTCAAAGGGTAAAATAACCAACAAAGCACAGAGGGATTGTCAAGTCAAATCTCTTTAAAGCGGATGTGTCACCTTATAAAAAGGTGTTACCATTCACTTTGTTAATTAAAGTTATTCTAGAAAAGCTGTTTTTTTTTAAAAAAAAAATATAACTACTTATAAAGATATCCCCTCTTCTGTGCTGTGCACTTCCGCATTATGTGCACAGCACAGCTCTACAATATATTTCTCTTCCCACCTCCCTCCGAGGTACTAATCGCAGCTTGCTGTTCACTGCACACTGAAGGGAAGCGTGAAAGCGCTCCCTGGGGCAGCTGGGAGGGAGGAGAAATAGGGCTTGCAGAAGAGTTTTGCCGGTCAGCATAATGGGACACGCTGATTCTTTGGCAAAGTTCTTCTGCACTTCAAGATGGAATATATTTATAAGTAGTTTTACTTTTTTTTTTAAAACAACGCAGCTATCCTAAAATGACTTATTAACAAAGCTGATGGTAACACCTTTTTATAAGGTGATACATCCCCTTTAAACTAACTCTTACGCCTATACTTTCACAGTATATCAGTTCAGATTTTGTAAGTGAGAAGTACAATGGCTTGAATATGAGTTGTTTGTCTTACGATAACTAGATAACACATCTGTTTAATTTTAGACGTAAAATAGAATTGTAACTTAATGCTGAAAATACACCAATTACTATACATTTTCTACTGAAGATTGCTACCAATTTGAGATTCATCTTTTCCCAGATCAATAAATATTTACAACTTTATTCAACGATTTATCCCCTTAAGGACCAGCGGTCCTGGGACGTTTCCGTCCCAAAAGGACTGCTTTGATCTATGCCGACATGCCGGTACACGTGACCTGTTGTGTGTATTGGCACGCTGCTTTGGGGCCTAAAAGATCGCTCCAGTATTAGAGCGGTCAATTTTAGGCCCCGTTATTACTTACAGCTCTCCTGGAGGATCGCTGTAAGTAAAAAGTACGTGACGTACTATGACCATCATTGGTCCTTAAGTATTTAAGGACTGTGACGGTCATAGTACGTCACATAGTCCTTAAGGGGTTAAGGCTAATCGTTGCAAAACATAATCCTTTGGATGCTTATCACCTTATCTCCTTTACACTCTCTCACATACCTTCACCTACCCCACCCTCTAAAACACCTTTCCAAACCAGGAACCTACACTTTCTCAAATTACTAGACCTAGCATCAAGTGTGCAAACTTCCCTCTCTACGCTCTGCTCACCTGTTAACCTAGAATCTCTTGTCCAAGAATATAAAAGACTTCATTAACGTCTTCTTTGAATCAGCTTACTCCTCTTTAACTTTGACACGCTCAGACAAGGAAACCCTTCAACAATCTGTATGCTAAGCACCTGTTGTTGAGCTGCAGAAAGTCTCATCCTGCTGCAGACTGCCACCATTATAAATTAATTTTATCTTGTTTTAACACAGATTTCACCCAGGCTAAAACACACTACTACTCCATCTTAATTCTATTCACAAATCTAACCCAAGTTTCCTCTTTAAAATCTTTGATTCTCTCTTCATTCCCTTGCAGCATCCGAAGCCAAATAAAAGTTTCTGTCCAGATGTTTGACCCCAGCTAGGGCCCAGACCAGGATGGGAGTACAAGAAGACTGGATGAGAACCCTGACCAGACAATGAGAGTGGATCAGCAATGCAGAAGACACAGGACCCCACCACATCAGGAAGACAGACTACTACTACTCCTTAATGCTAATAGTACAGGAAAAAACAAAAAAGGCCATGTGGGTTAATACCACAACAGGAGTGTTATCTGCACGGAAGGCCAACATGGAACCCAGCATGCTTCTAAGCGGGCTATGACTGCAACAAAGACATCTGAAAAGTAGACTGACAAGTCTTAAGCGGGCTATGACCTCAAGTAGTGAAACTGAATAAGAACTGACAATCCCTAAACCGGATGAGGAAGGACAAGTCCCTAGCAGCTATAACCATAAAGGTAATCTAAGTGAGAAAGGACAAGCCCTAAGTGATCTATGACTGCAAATAAATGAATCTGCAGTAGGATGGCACTTCCTATGCAGGCTAGGACCTCCACAACCAATTGGACCGTCCACCAGGAAAAAAGGTGTCTAGACCCCTGAACAGGAATGGGGTACTAGTCAGAGACTAGAACCCCAGGGAAAAAGGGAAGAAGATGACAAAGGGGGGAGATAAAGTAGAAAACAATGAGGGAAAGGGTAAATAAAGGAGAGAGAGGAAAAGGAGAGAAGATATGAAAGGGGAAGGACAAAATGAGTAATAAAAGGCAATGCTATGAATAAAGGCAAGGGAGGTAGAGAAAGGGAATGGAGAAACAGAAACTGAATAGAAATGGACAACAGGGTTGGAAAACATAAAAGAGAGGGATAATATGTGGGGTTAGTGTGCAATAGGGGAGAATGAAAGAGAGAAAGAGAGGAGAGGACATAATACATTACACTGAACTTTTGAGTATCAAAGCATGATCCAGTGGCTGGACATCCTTCTGGCCCTGAAAGAGTTAAAGACCAGCAAGTTCAATAAAGCTGCAGATCACTTTTATAAAACCTGCCAGCAAGTTGTGCAACACATTGCTCTGCAATGCTTTGCACACTATGGACCTTTAGGGGTTAAACTTTTGCGAGCCAGAGGATCTGTGCAACATTTTGAAAAGCAATGTATTTCACACACTTTAAGCACCCAATGGGTTAATTCTGAACTGTTTATTGAGTCAATCATCATATATGTCAGCACTAGCATAAAAGCCCATGATGCGTTGCGTACCCTTCTGGCACTCAAAGGGTTAAGAGGCTAGTCCTGCTCTGCGTCCTGCCACCAACATAGTCATGCACTGTAGAGACTGCCCAAAAGCACAGAACTCCCAGCATTCTGTGTGTTCGGGAAGTTTCTGACGGCTTCTGACAAACATCCTAGCGAATTATTATATAGGATGGCTGATGTACTGTTACAAACTGTAGTAATTCAGGGGCAAACCATTTACACTGCAGGTCACAGCTATAAATTCCAGTTGATTCAATGGGACCTTTATCTCATCGAACACTAGATAGGTCTCCCACTAATTGAAGAATTAAAAGTACCATTGAAATCAATGGGGAATTTTGGAATCTTTTAGTTTTTTGTTATGGTTTTTCCAGAATTACACCAGTTCTTAACACATTGAGTGCCAGACGGGCATCCAATGCATTGCTTTTGCAATGCAACGGACTTCCCTTTGGCACTCAAAGGGTTAATAGTACCTCACCCTTAATGAATTTGGGTTAATAAACCCCCCTATTGCTGTTTCAATACTTCAACACGTTTTCTTTATTAAAGCGGAACTTTCAGCTTCATAATATTGCCCCTGATACATCCTATAATACAATTTGCTAGGATGCGTCGCTGCCTGTGAGTAGAGACTGCCGGAAAGATGCAGTCATGCGCAGCAGAGACTGACCAAACACGCCGGCCTCCAGTCCAAGTGTGAGACAAGAAACAAGACGGCGGCTGGCTGATCCGGAGCAGCCCACTGCCGGTCTCCGATTCCGGCTCCAGGGCAGCAGCCAAAGCCGTTGGGAGGCACTTTGGCCCGTGTACACAGGCTTTTATACTAGTTACTAACATAGCGATAGGCAAAGGAATAGTTGTAATATGCTAAATAAATTGCCATTATTGACGTAATCCACCTTCTTCGTCATCACCAATCCAGGCAGTGCACGGGACAGACAGCACAGACTCAGAGGTGCCTTTCCTCTAAGGTGCTTGCTCTGTTGTCTGCCGGAGGCTGCAAAAGAAACTCGATTAATTGTGCCTTTGCTTATCGCTATATTAGTAATGTACTAGGAGGCAGTATTACGAAGCTGAAAGTTCCCCTTTAAGTGCATTAGTTTCTTTCTTGTTCCATAAGTATTCAATATTTTCAGCTAGATCTCTGGGTCCTTAAAGGGATAGTAATGTTTAATTTTTCAAGTAAAATTGAGTATTCTCTATTCTTTTTTACAACAATGTGTAGCAAGAAAACGTTATTGAACGCTGCCGTTTTTCATTTACAGTCTAATAAAGTTTTCCCCTCCCGCCCCTTCCACTTACTTCCGCAGACTCCCTCAGATTTGGAATCCAGTCCGTGGACCGGACATGCTGCATCGAGGGACAATCTTTCCGCTTTCAGTATAAGGGAGAGCCTGCCCCATTGACGAAGGAGGGCAGTTTTTCCTTATGCTGGAAGAAGATTGTCACTCGTCGCATTCTGTCCAGGCTGGCTTGCTGAGGCTGCTGAGGTAAGTGGAAGGGGCAGGAGGGGGAAACTTTATTAGACTGTAAATGAAAAACGGCAGCATTTAATAACGTTTTCTTGCTACACATCGTTATAAAAAAGAATAGAGAATACTCAATTTTACTTGAAAAATTAAACATTACTATCCCGTTAACCTTCCCAATGCCAGATGGACCTGAAAGTCGCTGCAAAGTGTTTTCTCTCATTCTGTTCTGCTTATCCCATAGCTAAACTGGTATATTCTGTGTTGGGAAGAGAAACTGGAGCATGTTTTACATTCAAATATTGACATCGTTATATGATGTGGTAAAACCATAAACTAGTAAAAAAAAATACCTTTTATGATATTGCTTATGTTGGTGTCATATTGATGAAGTTGTTTATCTAGTACATCATACTGCTGATGATACATTGCTTTGGAGAGAAGCAAGGAAGGAGGGAGCGAGTGAAAAAAGGGGCAGATGTGAAGAGGGGAGAGGAGAGAGGAAAAATTAGAAGCAGAGAGAACCAGGCACACTTTGTAGCCCATTCTTATGAAGATTCTATTTGTATGCAATGAATCGATGAAAGAATATGTTTATTTATATAGCGCCACAAGTGTACACAGAGCTTTACAATTTAAGGGTTTAAACAATACAGGGTTGCAGGTGCTTTGTAGAGTGAAACATTGGGTTGGAGGTCCCTGTCCGAAAGCTTTTCGGCTGTGCAGACAAGCCATCCAGTCCCTGGACCAGAACACAAGTTTGTCAGCTAGAGAGCTGACATGGATATAAGGGGTGGGAGGGGGGAACTTTACAGCGCTATTACTCCTATAGTATACAAGTTATGAAAAAAAAAGACTTAGATCATTTGCATTATATATTTTAAGTGGATCTCTCACATAGATTTAAGTAATGCTCATTAGTTAGAGCATTTAGGGAAAACATTTAAAACGTTATTCATTTAAAAAAAAAAAAAAAAAAAAAAACTTTTTCTGCACAAAAATGAATGTTTAAAAAGTGCCCAGAAGCCTACTTCCGGCTTGCCGACCTGCCTCTGCTCCCCTCCCTCCTCCGATGATGGAGGCTGTCTGTCTCTAAGCTGGAGCAATCTCATTGGCTAGATATCGATCTCTGCCAATGAGATCGCTCCTGCTTAGAGAAAGAAAGCATCTGTCATCGGAGGATGCTGGGTAGTAGGCTGCCGGGCACTTTATAAACATTGGTTTTTTTTGTTTGTTGGTTTTTAAATGAACAACGTTTTCACTAAATGCTCTAACTAATGAGCATTACTTATATCTATGTGAGAGATCCACTTTAAGAAGAACAATAGAACAATATTAAGTCATGTGTAAAGAAAGTATTACTATTAGGGGTGCACCGAAATAAAAATTTTGAACCGAAACCGAAACGTCAAGATGCACTTGGCCGAAAACCGAAACCGAAAATGACTTTAATGCATATTTTAAAACCGTAACCCTGACTTTTAAAAAGTTTTCATAAACTTAGCCTGTTATATTATGTTTTTGTTTGTAAAAAGGAAAAAAAATATTTTGGCCAGGGTTGGGCAAACATAAGAATCTCATTTCTGTTAGTGGAGATATGAGATTCTTATGACTGCCCAGCAATGGCCAAGATGTTTCTATTTTACAAACAAAAACAAGTTTTACAAGATAATTTTGTCAAAACTGGTTCAAAGTCAGAGATATGGTTTTAAAATATGCATTATGAATGTATTTAAACCTTGACTTTGAAAAAGCTTTTTATAAAATTATCCTTTTACATCTAGTGTGGCTTTTTATTATTATTATTTATTTTTTCTATAGCTTTTAGTTCTTCTAAACATTTTTGGTATTTTGGATGTGTATTACCAATACCTCTTCTATGGTCCAGCAGAGGAATGCAGGCTGGGCATCAACAGCAGCCACTCAGGGTCTCCTGTCACTCTCGGCACGGAAAATGTTCATTTTAAGCAGCCCGCGCTAGCTACATTGTGACGTAGCGCGGCTGCTCAGTACTAGGATTACTAGGGCTGCAACTAACGATTATTTTTATAATCGATTAGTTGGCCGATTATTTTTTCGATTAATCGGATAAAAAAAACAATATGCTAATTTTTCATTATTTAATGAACAAACTGAGTGTTAAAAACAAACAGTAGAATAAAAAACTTTACACAGTTAACATGCATCATTGTTATTATTTTACTATGGGGTCTATGCACCTCTCTTTCTCCCCCATGTACTTCTTTGTCCCCCCATGTACTTCTTTCTCCTCCCTTGTGCCTCTCTTTCTCCCCCCTTGTACTTCTTTCTACCCCTTGTGCCTCTCTTTCTCCCCCCTTGTACTTCTTTCTACCCCTTGTGCCTCTCTTTCTCTATCACGGTGCCCGTGATTGCTGCAGTTCCTTGTCTGTCACCAGTAGGGGGCTGCTATTGGCTGTCTGCAGATAGCCCGCCTCTAATTGCCTATTTAAACCTGGATTGGGCACCCTTTGAGTGCCCTTTCGTGTTGTTTCTGACATTCTTGCTATCACTATGCTAGTGATAGCTGGGCCTCTGTTCCAGTGTTACAAAATATGTAGATTATAGCACACTATACATAAAACCTCAGGTATATATCACGTATTACATACATGTGGTGCTGTCAAATCCCTATATATATATCAAACAAAAAGAAAAAGAAACAAATGGGATCCTTCTTGACGCACTCAAAAACCTCATGTTAGTATCAAAAATACAAATAAATAAGTCTTAAGTAGTACCTACCAAGATATAAAATTTATTGTAAATAAACTAATGTATATATTCAAATATGAACACATCTATGTGTGACACCATCCCCTCCAAATATCCCACATAGCCCACCAATGCACTAAAAAATAACAGCACATAAAATAACAGAGATAACCCAAGAATCTGTAAATCACATAACCCAACAATATATACCAAAATGCTAATCCCTAAATCTATGTATATGAAGGTATTACACTACCTATCCCTCTCAAAGTAAACTCTAATTGACCAAAAAAATGTCCATCCATAAAGGAAGAAAAATTACACTAATTGGTGATAACGTCTAATTAGTAGATGTGTAGTTGTCACAAATGAGATAAGGATTAGTCCACAAACACTTCATATAGTCCATAAGATGATAATAAGGAACAAATAGTCACGTTCTAAATGGCACATATATTCGTTAGTTGTGATGAAGATGGATAAATGTGATGATAATGGAAAACGAACAGTCACGTTATTAGTGACACATATATTAGTTAGTTACAATGCGCATGGATGATTCCTGTTCCACATCGAAGAACAGTCCCAGCCGTTAGATAGATAGTAAGGCAACATATTAGTAAACATATGTCTCAAATGCAATTATTTCCTTTTGATGCGTGTAGAGCAGCCGTTGATAGATTTTCATATATCTTAACATGGAAAGATCTTACCACGTTGTATGTGTATATCTTTCGGCTCTCTCAAGTAAAACACGTCTTCACTCGATACCTTGTTGCCAAACAATTTTGTATTCAGTTCGCTCCATTCACCACGGACATAGTAACTTTTTATCCATATGATTCTTGGATCTTTTCATTTCAGGCCAAATTCTTTATAACAGCCATATATATATTGTAAATCACGGGCCAATTCCAAGAAATACATCAACGCGTTTCGCCCTCTTATTACAGGCTTTTTCAAGATGACTAACCAGAGTTTAATCTGCCCCTATTTATAAACTTAATTGTTTTATCACGTGATATGGCTCTAGCCAATAAAGATTAGCTCTCAGGTTTAAAATGTGGGTATATACCTTCTGACCGTTGCTCAGACCAATTCACCATGTTAACACTTTTCATCCCGAAAAGAAACAAAAATCACAAAATCTATATTAAGAGAGTGTAGTTCTAAATACCTCTAAAATTAAACATCTAAGAGATCCCCTAAATGAACACCCATATACAAGTACATATTGTCGTATCTATACATTTAACCCCTTGATGACAAAGATTTATTACTGTCGTTATAACAAATAGTCTCCTGGACTAGCCAGGAAAATCACCCGTCACCACGAGGCTAAACAAATCAAACAAATAGACATTAAAGATCTTTATCAAATACGATTTTATATTCTTAAAGGGATCACTACCACTTGTCTAGAGGAACATATTAAATTTTATTTCCTCGTTCAGACCTTTTGGATTCATAGCACCTAATGTGTATATCCATTGCGATTCCCTTTGCAATAAGACCTTATCCCGATCACCTCTTCTCAAAGTTTTTTGTAGCATGGATATACCTCTTGTTGTCTCAATGTCTTTCCGATGTATATCAGACCACAAGGACATCAGTTGTGTATCAGATCACATGTCCTTGTGGTCTGATATACATCGGAAAGACATTGAGACAATTGAGAGTACGTACTCTGGAACATGTAGGAGACATTAAACACAAAAGGATGGAAAGTCCCATAGCGAGACATTTTTGTGATAAACATCAAGGAACACCAGAAGGTTTACAAATAAGAGGTATATCCATGCTACAAAAAACTTTGAGAAGAGGTGATCGGGATAAGGTCTTATTGCAAAGGGAATCGCAATGGATATACACATTAGGTGCTATGAATCCAAAAGGTCTGAACGAGGAAATAAAATTTAATATGTTCCTCTAGACAAGTGGTAGTGATCCCTTTAAGAATATAAAATCGTATTTGATAAAGATCTTTAATGTCTATTTGTTTGATTTGTTTAGCCTCGTGGTGACGGGTGATTTTCCTGGCTAGTCCAGGAGACTATTTGTTATAACGACAGTAATAAATCTTTGTCATCAAGGGGTTAAATGTATAGATACGACAATATGTACTTGTATATGGGTGTTCATTTAGGGGATCTCTTAGATGTTTAATTTTAGAGGTATTTAGAACTACACTCTCTTAATATAGATTTTGTGATTTTTGTTTCTTTTCGGGATGAAAAGTGTTAACATGGTGAATTGGTCTGAGCAACGGTCAGAAGGTATATACCCACATTTTAAACCTGAGAGCTAATCTTTATTGGCTAGAGCCATATCACGTGATAAAACAATTAAGTTTATAAATAGGGGCAGATTAAACTCTGGTTAGTCATCTTGAAAAAGCCTGTAATAAGAGGGCGAAACGCGTTGATGTATTTCTTGGAATTGGCCCGTGATTTACAATATATATATGGCTGTTATAAAGAATTTGGCCTGAAATGAAAAGATCCAAGAATCATATGGATAAAAAGTTACTATGTCCGTGGTGAATGGAGCGAACTGAATACAAAATTGTTTGGCAACAAGGTATCGAGTGAAGACGTGTTTTACTTGAGAGAGCCGAAAGATATACACATACAACGTGGTAAGATCTTTCCATGTTAAGATATATGAAAATCTATCAACGGCTGCTCTACACGCATCAAAAGGAAATAATTGCATTTGAGACATATGTTTACTAATATGTTGCCTTACTATCTATCTAACGGCTGGGACTGTTCTTCGATGTGGAACAGGAATCATCCATGCGCATTGTAACTAACTAATATATGTGTCACTAATAACGTGACTGTTCGTTTTCCATTATCATCACATTTATCCATCTTCATCACAACTAACGAATATATGTGCCATTTAGAACGTGACTATTTGTTCCTTATTATCATCTTATGGACTATATGAAGTGTTTGTGGACTAATCCTTATCTCATTTGTGACAACTACACATCTACTAATTAGACGTTATCACCAATTAGTGTAATTTTTCTTCCTTTATGGATGGACATTTTTTTGGTCAATTAGAGTTTACTTTGAGAGGGATAGGTAGTGTAATACCTTCATATACATAGATTTAGGGATTAGCATTTTGGTATATATTGTTGGGTTATGTGATTTACAGATTCTTGGGTTATCTCTGTTATTTTATGTGCTGTTATTTTTTAGTGCATTGGTGGGCTATGTGGGATATTTGGAGGGGATGGTGTCACACATAGATGTGTTCATATTTGAATATATACATTAGTTTATTTACAATAAATTTTATATCTTGGTAGGTACTACTTAAGACTTATTTATTTGTATTTTTGATACTAACATGAGGTTTTTGAGTGCGTCAAGAAGGATCCCATTTGTTTCTTTTTCTTTTTGTTTCCTCTGTTCCAGTGTTCCTGATCTCTACTGTTCCAGTGTTTCCTGCATGCTGAAGTACTTCCAGTCCTGGTTCCGGCCTAGTCTCTGGTGTTGCAGTTCCTGCTGAACTTCTTCTCTGCTGTTTCCTGACCTGACTGATCGTTGTTGGTTCCGGTCATCGCATCGCCTGTATCCTGGCGACCTCCTGCCTGGTCGCGTCGGCGACTCGCTTGTTACACCAGTATGCAGACGCTGGTTTGCTCCTAAGCCTTGCGGCTATACAAACTCGCTTGTTACACCAGTGTGCGGTCACTGGTTTGCTCCAAAGCCTATCAGCTATACAATTCTGTGTTAGTCCCAGCGTGCGGACGCTGGTTTGTTCCAAAGCCTTGCGGCTATACAAACTCGCTTGTTACACCAGTGTGCGGTCACTGGTTTGCTCCACAGCCTATCGGTTGTACCATCCTGTGTTGGTCCCAGTGTGCGGACGCTGTTTGCTCCAAAGCCTTGCGGCTATACAAACTCGCTTGTTACACCAGTGTGCGGTCACTGGTTTGCTCCAAAGCCTATCGGCTATACAATCCTGTGTTAGTCCCAGCGTGCGGGCGCTGGTTTGCTCCAAAGCCTTGCGGCTATACACACTCATTTGTTACACCAGTGTGCGGTCACTGGTTTGCTCCAAAGCCTATCGGCTATACAATCCTGTGTTAGTCCCAGCGTGCGGGCGCTGGTTTGCTCCAAAGCCTTGCGGCTATACAAACTCGCTTGTTACACCAGTGTGCGGTCACTGGTTTGCTCCAAAGCCTATCGGCTGTACTATCCTCTGTTGGTCCCAGCGTGCGGACGCTGGTTTGCTCCAAAGCCTTGCGGCTATACAAACTCGCTTGTTACACCAGTGTGCGGTCACTGGTTTGCTCCTAAGCCTATCAGCTATACAATTCTGTGTTTGTCCCAGCGTGCGGACGCTGGTTTGCTCCAAAACCTTGCGGCTATACAAACTCACTTGTTACACCAGTATGCGGATGCTGGTTTGCTCCTAAGCCTTACGGCTATACTAACTCGCTTGTTACACCAGTGTGCGGTCACTGGTTTGCTCCTAAGCCTATCGGCTATACAATTCAGTGTTGGTCCCAGCGTGCGGACGCTGGTTTGCTCCAAAGCCTTGCGGCTTTACGATTCTGTCAATTTGCCATTACCATCTGACTGCTGCTACTATCTCAGGGCTGCCCTGCCCGGTATTGGTAAGGCCGGTAGAACCTTTTGCCACATTCCATCTGAGGTTGCCTTACCCGGTATTGGCAGGGCCGGTAGAGCCTACATTATGAATCTATTGAGGCTGCCTTGCCCGGTAAATTGGTAAGGCCGGTAGAACCGTTATGCGATTCCATCTGCAAGTTGCCTTACCCGGTATTGGCAAGGCCGGTAGAGCCTAACATTCTATTACTTCAGACTGTCCTGTCCGGTATATTGACAGGACCGGTAGAGTCTGCCTTCTGTCTTGTTATATTCTTAATATATCTGTATGTATATGATTGCCATCCTACGTTATCAATTTATTATTTCAATAAAATTGATTTTTACCTAAAACTTGTGTCTGAGAGTCATAATAAACCGTGACATTCTCCCCCTTGTACTTCTTTCTCCCCCATGTACTTCTTTCTACCCCTTGTGCCTCTCTTTCTCCCCCATGTACTTCTTTCTCTCCCTTGTGCCTCTCTTTCTCCCCCTTGTGCCTCACTTTCTCCCCCATGTACTTCTTTATGCCTCTCTTTCTCCTCCTTGTGCCTCTCTTTCTCCCCCTTGTGCCTCTTTCTCCCCCATGTACTTTTCTCTCCCTTGTGCCTCTTTCTCCCCCATGTACTTTTCTCTCCCTTGTGCCTCACTTTCTCCCCCTTGTGCCTCACTTTCTCCCCCTAGTGCCTCTTTCTCCCCCATGTACTTCTTTCTCCCCCTTGTACTTCTTTCTCCCCCTTGTGCCTCTTTCTCCCCCTTGTGCCTCTTTCTCCCCCATGTACTTCTTTCTCCCCCATGTGCCTCTTTCTCCCCCATGTACGTCTTTCTCTCCCATGTACGTCTTTCTCCCCCATGTACGTCTTTCTCCCCCATGTACTTCTTTCTACCCCTTGTGCCTCTCTTTCTACCCCATGTACTTCTTTCTCTCCCTTGTGCCTCTCTTTCTCCTCCTTGTGCCTCTCTTTCTCCCCCTTGTGCCTCTTTCTCCCCCATGTACTTTTCTCTCCCTTGTGCCTCTCTTTCTCCCCCATGTACTTTTCTCTCCCTTGTGCCTCACTTTCTCCCCCATGTACTTCTTTCTCCCCCATGTGCCTCTTTCTCCCCCATGTACTTCTTTCTCCCCCTTGTGCCTCTTTCTCCCCCATGTACTTCTTTCTCCCCCATGTGCCTCTTTCTCCCCCATGTACTTCTTTCTCCCCCATGTGCCTCTTTCTCCCCCATGTACTTCTTTCTCCCCCATGTGCCTCTTTCTCCCCCATGTACTTCTTTCTCCCCCATGTGCCTCTTTCTCCCCCTTGTGCCTCTTTCTCCCCCATGTGCCTCTTTCTCCCCCATGTACTTCTTTCTACCCCTTGTGCCTCTCTTTCTCCCCCATGTACTTCTTTCTACCCCTTGTGCCTCTCTTTCTCCCCCATGTACTTCTTTCTACCCCTTGTGCCTCTCTTTCTCCCCCATGTACTTCTTTCTCCCACTTGTGCATCTCTTTCTCCCCTATGTACTTTCTCCCCCTTTGTACCTCTCTTTCTCCCCTTTGTACCTCTCTTTCTCCCGGTCCCCTGCGGCTGGCTGGCTCTGAGTTCCCTCCTGCCCGCCCGCATCATCACTCGCCCCTGCGGGCCGTGATGACATACATACAGAGAAGAGGGCAGAGGCACCGGAAGAGAAGCGCTTGCTGCCAGACAGTAACGATCAGTCTGCTGGCAGCAAGTGCTTCTCTTCCGGTGCCTCTGCCCTCTTCTCTGTCTGTATGTCATCACGGCCCGCAGGGGCGCGTGATGATGCGGGCTGACAACATCTAATCCAGTGCCAAGGATTTTCGGCCATTTTTTTTTGCCGAAAAGGCCATTTTCGTCCGAAACATTTCGGCCACCGAAATTTCGGTGCACCCCTAATTACTATCCCTTTAATTTCTGGTTCCCTGCATTCTACAGACTGTAAGCTCTAGGCCGGAGTGTGTTATTTTTTTCCCCACCTTTGATTATTACTATACTAATTAAACCACGCTATTGAATATGCTTGTTATTTATATATCTCTTTATATATCATTATTATTAATAATAATTATCATACAAATTATGTTTTGTAAACTCAATTACAAAAAAGTCCCAGAAGCATACATTTGCAGATATTTTTAACAGAGAAGCTGTTAAATGTATACATTGGTGGCCTTTTAACATGAATAGGACATACTGTATGAAATAACTAAATACATATTTTCAGTATTCAAGACTAGAACAAACATTTCTGAGCTGTGTAGAATCTGGCAGATTATTCCTAACACACATAATATTTCACTGATACTAAATTAATAGTAAATGATATACAACACAGCAAAAGCCAACACTGTGATCCACAGAGTTTACTGTTGAAATAGGGTTACACTATGATACACAGAGCTTACTGTTCAAATGGGTCTAAACTAGTGACAGCAGAGCTTACATTTAAAATGGGGATAAACTAGTGATACCACAGAGCTTAAATTTCAAATGGGGTTAATCTAGCGACACAGAGCTTACATTTAAAATGGGGCTAAACTAAAGATACCACAGAGCTTACAGGTTCAAATGGGGCTAAACTAGTGATACCACAGAGTTTACAGTTCAAATGGGGCTAAACTAGTGATACTACAGAGGTTATAGTTCAAATGGGGATACACTAGTGATATTACAGAGCTTGCAGCTCTTAGCTTACAACTGCAATTAAGATAGGAAAGTGATATCACAGAGCTTACAATTGAAATGAGTAACACTACTGATACCTGAGCTTATAATTGAAAAATAACTACTCAAGTGATATAATTGAGTTTACAACTGAAATTAAATCAATCATAATCAAACAGCATCACAACTAGCCATAAACACATATAACCTCAGCATGACAACCCATGTACACAACATCACAACTTTAACAGTGTCAAACAGCACCACAACACACAATACAGATATATAACAGAGCATCAAAGCTTGACCTAAAGAGATAATAAATATATATTAATAATACACAAACACCAGCCATGATAAGCCTTATACTGGATAGGTTTATAGCTATACCAACATCGGCAGTGGAAGCATTCTGACCGGTACAATACAATGTGAGGAGCAGCCAGCAAATAAACTTGGCAGTTGCTGAGATGGGTCGGAGGGGGGAGGTATTAGCAATGTGTTGTGTACTCCTCTGCCACTCAAAGGGTTAAATCATTATGAGGAAGGATCAGTATACCTGTATATGAAGAGCCACATGAGAAGAGGCCATGCAGTACATGCTGGGTTTTCTTCATCTTTCTGGGTGCCATTTTCAATCTCAGAGCAAGTTGAAAGTGGCCACTTGAAAGATTAAGAAAACCAGCGTGTACTATGTGGCCTCTTCTCATGTGGCTCTTCACATACAGGATGAGGAACAATGCACTTTGTAATAGTTTAGCTATTCTCCAACACAGTCTATACAATCAGGGCTTCAGCCTCCTTAGCCTCCCCTAGAGATGCCCCTGGAGGTCGGGTAGTATTTTATATCTGAGCCAGGACTCACTCAGTTGGGCCACGAGGGCCTAGCAGTGCAGCATGGTGTTTCCATTGGATAAGTGAAGGATGGCCAGCATCTTGTCTCTTGTGCGGTTCACCGATGTTTGAGTGCCAGCATCCAGATGTACATGCGCATTTCTTCCCACTGAGCAGACTTCTGGTCCTAAGTAGCTAGTAACTACTTTATACCAGAGGTGTGCTCAATGCTAAGCAAGAAAAATATAAGGGCTGTCAGCCCAGCTTTGCATAGCATTTTATGGCAGCCGAGAGTGAAAGTTATTCATCCGGCCTTAACCCCTTAAGGACCATTGACGTACCTGGACCGTCACACTGGTCTGGCACTCAAGGACCAGTAACGGTTCTAGTACGTCACGGACTTTTATTCACCGCACTCCTGCAGGAGAGAGGTGAGTAATACCAGGGACTGAAGTTGATCTCTCCAAGACCGGAGTGATCTCTTTCAGTCCCTCGTTCGGCGTGCCGGCACACTTAATCAGGCACGTGGGGCGGCATGTCGAACTTCCTTATCTGATCCTTAAAGGACCACACACCCTGGGATCGCTGGTCCTTAAGGGGTTAAGGCACCACCGGCCCATCAAAGAGATTGGCCCCTGTCTACATTGCCAGCCATTTCTTCAGATCTGTAGTTGTTAAAGCTATTTTAGAACAGGCAGGTCTTATTTTAAGAATATAAGTAAACAACAAATTTTGGTATGGGTAGTTCTGTGCTTCTGGCTCCCTCTATGTTGTGTTATCTCTTATCTCTTCCAGTGGGGTGTTATTTCTCTCTAGAGAGATGCTGCTAATGAATACAGTGGGAGTTTTTAAAGAGTGTTGAAAGATTTCAGGTTTGAAGGGGTAGAAATGTAAACGTGTTTTGTTTCCCCTTTAGCACATGCTAGTAGCAGAAAGGCAAGTTATCCCTCATTCCATGCATTGGATTTTCTTCTTACCAATATGGTATACCTTGTCTAACATTTTTTTTGTATATATTTGTTGCAAATATTTAAATGTCAGTAAGTCATTTAAAAAAGGCAAGAAAACCGGCACTGTTGTCTTTTGAAAGTGCCAGGTAATCTGAAAAAAAAAACAATTTATGACATGTGTGGGTTGTTCAGAGAAAAATACCAGGGCCTAGATGCACTAAATGTCGATGTGGTGTCGGTATGATATTGTCAGTGTGTTCGAATCACTCCGACAATTCGATCTGCACACACATCAACATTATTCACAAAAATTGTCAGATGGCAGGGGAAGGTTGGAGGAGGTTCCTGTTAGCATACAGGATTTTTGAATTGCTGTCGGTGTGGAAGGGATCTCCTCCCCTCACACATCACCAACACTACAACATATTAACCAATATGGTGATAGTTGATGTGACTGATACAGCAGGTCTGTATATTTAATGTCAACCAGTAAAGAGAGTTCAGCTACTCAAACCAGTGTCCCCAATATCTAGGTGGGACTCAGTTCAAGTGCCGAAAATTAGACCAGTTCTGCACCTTAAGGACCTAATCAAAATAGAGAGTCAGAATTAATATATTAAATTAAAATAGTAACCAACCAAAATGATCACCTAAAATAGGAGATCAAGCTAGTGAGCTTAAAAGTAGATCACTGTCCACCAAATGGGCATTCCATGGGGGAGGGAAGCAAAATCAGTATAATAAGTGGTAATGATACTGATAGGTTTATGTTTCTGAGGCCTGCAAGGCTTTTCTCAGTATTATCTAGTACCAAAAGGATATTTCTAATGAGCACTACTTCTGAGTTTAAGTCATAGACAGAAGTAAAAGTCGATCCTGGAATATGCTCACATGATCATATTTATCCAATTGTAATATATGATCTGATTCTTCCCATTACAAAACAGTACCCTTTGATTTAATACTGTCGTTAGCGTATATAGGAGGGTCTAATGTCAGCACTCCTGTGTATGTTCAATAATAGTTTTATTATTATACCCGCTGTATTAAACTAATTTAAATCGTGAGGATCAAAGAGTCCAGTGTATTTTTATTTATATGTACTTTCAGTAAATCTATTGCTGCAGCACTGTAATGGCTAAACAGGCTACTAGTTTATTACTCCCTCTGTGTAAAGTCTTTATCACACTAGAGGGCTTTTCGTCGTGCTAACCCACAACTTCCTCAGGGAAAGTTCTCTGAGGATCTTGGAGGGAAGAGAGGCATTGGAGGAAGCAGGTGAAGGGGAGAGAGGCATCGGAGGAAGAGGGTGTCAAGCTTGTATTTGCCACCCGCTTCCTCCCATACCTCTCTCCCCTCCAAGATCATCAACATTGTCACCTGCATGGGGTCGCACACTGAACGACTTTGTCCCTCCTCAATCATATGCCTCTGCATCCAGAGGTGTATGAGTGAGGAGGGATGAAGTCGTTCAGTGTGTGACTCCACGCAGGAGACAATGTAGCCCTCTTTGACATTTAGAGCATCTAGGCCCAGAACCAGTAATTTGACTGTAAACTGCAAATAACACATGCTTAACACTGGGGGGGGGGGGGGGTGTCAAAAGACTCAGTGACTAAATAGTTAAAGGAGATCGCAAATAATAGGGGATAATTCATGTCCTAATACTCAGAGTATCACAGAAACATAATTTATTTTTCTATGTTACATTTCTATATTAAGGACTTGGGGCCAAGATTTCCCCCCCAGGGCTTAAGGTTACTAAGCTAGCCACATCTAAGGGCACTGTCAGTTATGGTAATCCGCCAAATGGTGGTATTCCATTTCTAACAGAAAAATAAAAAAGTGTCTAAAACTACAGCTGAACTGTTCTCTTGCCTTGTGTCTTTACCAAGGAACAAATCTTTCTGGAGCTGGTTGGCTAGCTGCAACCAAGGAGGGAAGGTAGGCTCCACCCCATGCATACAATTCTAGAATTGTTCCTGCTTACAATTAAAAAGGCGGATCACCTACCCAGGGTTACCAGCAACCTATATTGGACAACAGAGGAATAAGCGTATATGTGTAATGTGTGTGGGCCATGTAGGAAAGTCAGGGATAAACTCCCCAGTACTGTATTTATGATTTTTTTTGTATTCTGACTTAACAATACTGCTTCTTTAATTGTAGTCCCATAGAAAAAAGGCTCGGTCCCAATATAAATAGTTTCTTCTCATGCTATATGCTTATCATTTCCACTATACATACATATTCCATAGAGATGATTTGATAAAAGAGCAAAGATAAATATTTAGAACAAGCCTAGAGCACAAAACACATCAGATGGCATTCTGACCCCTCCAAAAATCCATTACGATCTTGTAACCCCATTAGTTCTATAACATTCACTATACCTGTCATTAGCAACACTCTGTTATAATGGATGCTCTTTCTAAGCACCTGCTTAGAAAGCTATTTCTGGACAAATTTTTAGCACAAGCAATTTTTATAGTATTGTCCATGTATTTATAACTGATTCATTTTGAAGACATTTATTTGGAGTCAGCACTTTTCCCAATGACTTTAAATATAAATCAAACTATGTCCAAACAACATTTCAGCTTAAACTATGGTGGAAAAAGTTTTTATTATGCCAGAATGTGTGTTAAAAAGTATTTCAAACTTTCTTCTTCTTTATGTTTAACCTCTTAGGAAAACAACAACATTACAAGTTTCTTGCTATGTTTGGTACAAGAATATTAAATAAATATTATATATATATATATATATATATATTCTTAAAGTGTTAGTAATGTCCAAAAAAAACTTTTTTGCATTTAGGAGAGCTTAAAAAGCTGAGCTAAATGCAAAAAAACGTATATCTCAAACCGCTATGGTTTAAGAGATACAGACATTTAAAGTTTGCTGTTTCCTACTGACAGCTGTAAAGCTGTCAGCAGGAGACTCATGTCGGTCGACACGGAGGTGCTTGAGAAGTGCCGAGATCTCGTTACTTACAAGGAATCCCTTCACTGGAATGGTCTAAAACGTGTGCCTGGTGTTCCAATGAAGGGATTCTGTGTAAGTAACAAGATCTTGGCACTTCTCAAGCGCCTCCGTGTCGACCGACACGGATCTCCTGCTGACAGCTTTACAGCTGTCAGTAGGAAACAGCGAACTTTAAACGCCTGTATCTCTTAAACCATTTTAAGCTCTTCTAAATGCAAAAAACTTTTTTGGACATTACTAACACTTTAAGTACTGTACCATGTATTTCAAGAAAGCATCTGTGAAAATTCTCTATTTGTTTTCTGAGGCCTAAACTATAGGCTTACATACTCTACAGGGTCACCCATTTTGGATTTTTGCATTTTTCCCTGATTATTGTTACAAGTGCAGCCACTATGACTTGATAGGGCAAAATTATCTATAAATGGCCTGAGATAAAGCAATAACTAAACAGCAGATGGAATAATATT
The DNA here is from genome assembly GCA_037306005.1 of Rhinophrynus dorsalis. Taxonomy (NCBI): domain Eukaryota; kingdom Metazoa; phylum Chordata; class Amphibia; order Anura; family Rhinophrynidae; genus Rhinophrynus; species Rhinophrynus dorsalis. The sequence continues at coordinate 343,297,908 of CM074723.1, read as the reverse complement.
TAAAGGCATCACTAAATACGTGTTTAACCTATGTTTTTCAGTGGATATGAAGAAACACATTCATTGGCATATATACTTCTGATCTACATAATCTAGAAGATGTATAACAACTGAATATCACAGAAGTAATTACATTTGTTAAAGGCGCTGTATATACAAGTAAGCTTGGATCATTAGATTATACACTGAATATAAGTAATAGTGTATATATATATTTTTTAAAGCTCCTATTGGTCTAAAATGAAGTTATAAACTGTGCCCTGTACCTGCTTCCGCATAGACTGAGGTTACTTGCTCTGTAACCACAGTCAGTCTCTCTGCCTCTGCTCCCCTCCCTCTACCCAGTCTCCTTCGATGACAGAGGATTTCTGTATGTAAGCTGGAGTGGCCTCTTTTGCTAGAGCAGAGGCACAGTGATGGACTGCAGTACAGAGCAGGTAACCACAGTCTGTCTGCAGGGCAGAGTTTTAAAGGAGCTTTTAAAAAGAATGAATACACTTATACTTATATTCGGTGTATAATCTAACTATCCAGGCTAACTTGTATATACATCCCCTTTAAAGGGATAGTAATACTTAAAATGTTTATCCCCCTGAGTAAAACAAGAGTACTCCCACTGCTGAAAGGTGTTTCATTCAAAAGTTATTAATTTTCAAATTTGAATTTTTTAGGTGCAATATCACAGTGGCCTGAAATTGTACAGTGGCGCTGTTGCTACACCATCCTATGGACAGCTCTGGTCCCGGGACCATAAATCTCCATAGGATGGTGTAGCAACAGCGCCACTGTACAATTTCAGGCCACTGTGATATTGCACCTAAAAAATTCAACTTTGAAAATTAATAACTTTTGAATGAAACACCTTTCAGCAGTGTGAGTACTCTTGTTTTACTCAGGGGGATAAACCCTACAACATATATTTTTTTTACATTTTAAGTATTACTATCCCTTTAAATATAAGTGTCAAAGAATATTTTTAAAGGCTAAATTTGAAAAACAAAAAACAAAGATTGCACAGAGATACACAAGTGTACACATACCCAAAAATGATGAAACACTTTATAACGAGTTCAACACAATCTATTTAGCGAATAAATTTAAACTTCACATATTTCTGTAAATTGTGATGCACAGTTACTGGTTAATTGGCCAATTTAACAGATTGATAAAAATTTAAATCAAACAGAAATTGTGGCACGTGTAAATGTTTGGGCACCCTTACAATTGATCCACTAGTGATTTTTTATTTTGTAAGGTTTCAAAAAGTAATTGACTCATTTGGCCTTTATCCAAATTAGGTGATGACAATTCCAGAGCTTAACCCCTTAAGGACCAGCAGCGCACACACGCAGCGGTCACTTAAAGACCAGGGACCATTTTTTTTGCCTAATCTGATTCTGGACTCCCCGAACGGAGTGAAGCCGCGCAGGGAGCCCGGAATTCCATGAAGGTCCAGGACCGTCATGGGTCCTTAACGGTATAAAAACCCATGACGGTCCAGGACCGTCATAGGTCCTTAAGGGGTTAATAAATTCCATTTATCTGACACGGGAGTGGTGGTGCATTGGTTTGCTGTGTAGCCCTGCTTGCACAAACATGATCTGAATGGAAGAGTCAAACGGAAACCTTACCTGTGATCTCATCACATAAGTCAATGTCTGAAGTATGCAACTCAAAGATAAGCTAGAAGTGTTTTGGAACTAATTGCTATAATCTGGTGAATTTAAAATTGAACTACAATCACCAAAGGTTTGGAGAAGCATTTGAAGAAAAGGACGCCTTGCACACTGTTATGCATGGGGTGGATCTATTATGCTTTGGGCTGTGTGGCAGCCAGTGACAAAGGAAACAATGGATTCTTCTAAGAATCTTGTCACAGGATGCCAAATCTACTTCAAATACAGTAATACAGAATGAAAAAAGCAGAATTTGTTCTGAAAAACAAAAAGCAATATAGTTATCATGGGAATCATCCCTAAACAGATAGCTACCAAATATTTTTTTTATATAAAAGTAATTTGGTAATGGTTGAACTTAATCAACATGTCTTTTTCAACCTCATCAACTGCGTTACTAGTTAGATATAGAGAGGGAATATTATTATACCCCTTACAATGCACAAGCAACAATAAGTTCTCCTCAAATATGAGAAGTCAAAAGAGGGGAAAAATGTAATAAAAAATTCTGCTTCAGAGAAATCTAGTTCAGGTGTAAAATGGTATTTTTCTCAAAAAAAAAAAAAAAAAAAAAAAAAAAAAAAAAATTTGATAAAGGTTAATTGAAACACACGGATTATACTATTGAAGTATTCTAATTATCTCTAAAGCAGCATTTCAAATAAATCTGCCCTTAAACGTAATTACATTATGTTACTTTTAATGGAATAATTAAACAGAAATGAAAGGAATAACTGTATTGCATTATTTCTAATAATAGAGACATGAATAGTTTGCCAAGGCTTTGGACGGTCTTAAGTTTTTTGTAATGGAATCATCCACCAGTTTGTTTAAATAGCTTTAGATTTAAAATAGGAGTACTTTTTTTGTTAAAATATAGAAAGCAATGGTACTCGCACAGCTGGGAAGTTTCATTCAAATGTTATTACACCTCAGTTTTTTCCATAGCAACAGCTCCAACTCCTGTCCAAAAATCATTTTTTTCTATAATGTACTCTATGGGAGGTCTTTACTCATTGACTACAGCTCTCCATAGTTAATCAGAGAAACAGCATTACCTGATGACAATAGAAAATTGCAGTTTGATTAAAAAAAAAAAAAAAAAAAAAACAAGTTTGATTTGCATTACAGCAGATGCACTTATGTTTTACTAGGAAAATAATTACAATATATATTGCTCAATAAAAAATGTTTATTGCTCCTATAAGAAAGTTATAGGGCTTCATTTTTAAAAATTATGGGGGGAAACAGAGCAGACATCTTTCCATAGTGACGTCTGCACGCCTGCGCTGTCAGTCCCTTTTGGAGCTGAACGGCTCCTAGCAACGCCTCCTAGAGTAGGCTGGGACTGACAGCGAAGGCATGCAGATGTCACTATGGAAAAATGTCTGTGCTGTTTCCTGTCTGTCAGTCCGGGAACAGTGTACAATTCTCAAACACCAGGTAATGTTTCTGGCGACTAGCGCTATTTAGCAGCTAGTCACAAGATGGGTATTTATTTGGGCCAAATGTATTCAAGAGTGGTAGTTCCACTTTAAATCAATGCAAATGTGGGGATTTTTATTTATTTGTCCCCTATGATTTCCCCAGAATTGCTCAGTGTAAGGTTCATAGTTCATTATACTGCAGGTTACTATAAACATTAATATATAACAAAGTTATATTTGTTACTGGTGGCGCTATATGGAAATAGTGTTATTCTCACTTTGTGGCTACTGCCAGGAACAAGTTCCCTGCTATTGGATCTTAAACAAATATCTAAATTATTAACAATGTTTCCAATGCTTTCACTAGTGAATACATAGATAAAAACACATGCTCTACTTTCTCAAGGCAAATAGAAATTTATTATATCCCGTTCAGATCATGCATCCATGACCCAAAGCGAGAAACCAATTATCCTATATAATAATTCGGTAAAAAATGTGTAACGCTGCAGTCATGCTCAGTAGAGACTGCTGCGTGTGCTGCAGTCATGTGCAGCAGAGACTGCCTGTGACGAGGCTGATACAGAGCTGGGCGCTCCGAAGGAGCATACCTCTCTGTATCAGCCGCAGTGCGGGCAGTCTCTACTGAGCATGAGTGCACTGCGACCAGCTGGCACTGTATCAGCCGCAGCGTGGGCAGACTCTACTGTGCATGACTGCCCCACTACCGGCTGGCAGTGGCATTGTGGCCGTGTAACGGGCTCTTCAACTAGTTTTATAATACACCACTAAAACTCAGAGTAAAACAGTTAACTATAGATGTTGAAATATACATCATGACTATTAAAGTTGCAAATATATTTGTAAGTTATTTTATTATGTTAGACAAATATAATCTGCATGCATGATTATATGAATATTATAATTTATATTACAATATATATTACAAAGAATTGTCAAACAAAGTTTAAACTTACTTATCATGTAATCCATCTGTGGTATGATACAGACAATTTGCACCTCCATCTGCACACGCTTTTACAGCAGCTGAAATAATAAAAACAAATTAAAATTTCAGCTTGTTTTAATTACGAACTTATAAATGATGCAGGTATAAAATATCATCTAAAATACTGTAAAATCAAATGTACAATACCCACAGTTTCACCCGTTTTTACCTCATGAGAAGTGGGGGATGTGCATTACACACAAGAAAAGAAAAGAAAAATAAATAAACAAATAAATAAATAAATAAATTATATATATCTCCTTGTGCCTGCTCCCCTTCTCCCTCCCTACCACTTCAGTATGCTCCCACCTTCCTCACCCTCTACTCACCCAGTCTGGAGGCATCTGGGATATCTTCTCAGTGGATGGCATGCTTGCATTTAACGCTCACTTTCTGCGTACCCCTGTGAGGACCTGTGTTAATTCAAGATAAGGGTAATGCACTTTGAGGACCTGAAGGGCACTACTGTAGTTTCTGTGCAGAGAGGCATTACCCTTATCTTGAATTAACACAGGGAAGAGGGCAGCAAATGTAAGCATGCCATCCACTTCTCAGCTATCCCAGATGCCTCTGGAAGGGCTGAGTACAGGGAGGGGAAGGTGGGAGCACATAGAGTTGGGTGGAGGGAGGAAACAGATGAGAAACAGATAAAGATATATTTTTTGGGTGGGAAGAGGGAAGGAAAACAAAGGAGTTATACATGGGCTCTTCTGTTTTCCCCTAAAATCTTTGGTAAAATGTACAACTGTGTATTATACACAGGTGTGTATTGTACCTGAGATTTTACTGTATATCCCAAAAACCTACCTTTTGTAAGTTCACCTGCAGCTACAGCAGCAAATCTAATGTAGGCCTAGATTTAAAGGACCACGTTAGGTGGAAAAAAACCCATTGGCAGTTTTTCATGCACGGTATGTAATTCAATGATCTGTGCTATGAAGATCTGCAGGCAGAAAAATAAGCACCTCAGCCGCTAAAGTTAGCGGCCATTTGAGCCCATAGACACATATCCAAACGGTGGAATTTAAATTTCATTTGACTGCGTTAGGCAGTTAGATGCATTAAGAGACCCACTTTATTGTTGAAGTTAAAAAAAAAAAAAAAAAAAAAAAAAAAAAAAAAAGCCCCGAAGCCCCATATCAATACATCCAGAGTATGAAAAGATGTGTCCAAAGTTAGTAGAATTTACCCTATGAGTGTCAGTGGTGTATGCTTAACCCACTGGCACTCACACTCTTAATCCAACTATGTTAAGAAGAAACAGCCCCTGAAAAGTAACACTTTCTATTAATCCTAATGTCCAGCGGAGTCTTCAACACCCTGGTCAGCTACTGTCCATCATCTTCTTTTATATATTCCTTCTCCATCTTCTCTCTTCTTCTGGTCCATCTTCTTTCTTCCGTCTTCTCTTCACATACCTGGAAAATAAATAGAGATATTATAATTGTGCCATACAAAGAACCTGAACATCTGTGTATAGGGGGAACCTCTCTGGGACTCAAAAGGTTAGAGATGTGCAAGTGAATATTGTATAACATGCCCAAAGTACAAAACACATGTCCCCATTTTTCAGCCTTTATGTAATGTGTGCTAGGATATCAAAAAGTTTTAGTGTTGATGAAAACTTGATACAAATATTGACCCTTTTTTAATTCTCTGCCGCTGTTGACGGCGGTGGGGAAATTAAGTATGAGCAGACCCCCTCCCCGCCTTTGTACCTGATAGGCCAATGTCCATTCCACTGAGAAAGAATTTTTTAACAGAGACAGCCTTTATATGGGAAGTCTCTGTTCAAAATGCCTCACAGCCATTGGCTGGGATGTATGCTTAAGTACCTCCCACCCAATCAGCTTTGAGCAGGGGATTGGAGGAACCTGCTTGTAGCTGATTAGCTCAGAGGTGCGTAAACACACATCCCAGCCAATGGCTGTGAGGCATTTTGAGAAGAGAAGCAGTCTCTGTTCAAAATGTCCTCACAGTGGAACGGGCATCGGCCAGTCAGGTACAAGGGGGGGGGGTCTGCTGATTTGTACTTCCGCTGCCATTGCTGCAGCCAACAGCGCAGTGAATTAAAAAAGGGCCAATATTTTTATTTATCAAGTTTTCATCAAGACTACAACTTTTCAATTTCGTAGCACACATTACTTAAAGGCTGAAAAATGGGGACATATGTTTTGCACTTTGGGCATGTTATACATTGTTGAGCCCTTTGGCACTCAAGGGGTTAAACTAGACACAGTTGTTGGGGCTCTTTATATGGCACATTTATAATCTCTCTATTAATTTTATAGGTATGTGAAGAGAAGACAGATCAGAAGAAGATGGAAAGGAAGAAGAAAGAAGATAGAAGAAGATTAGAGAAAGAAGAAGGAAGATAGAAGAAGACGGACAGTGGATGACAGGTAAGTGTAACACAGATGAGCTAACGATCAGTGCTTGAAAGTATCTCAGGCACCAATCATTAGCTTTTTTCCATTGATGTTCCCATTATTTGCACGATTTAGCCGCGTTTTACGAACTTAACACACAAAACGTACATTTGGCCACAAGTCATCTTCTGTGGCCTAACGTCCAAAGTGCTTTCAGCTGGTAGGGCAATTGAACAGCTCCGCTAGCACTTACTGCTAATGGCCAGTTATCCAATTTTGCCCTGCCGGCTGTTTTAAATTGAAACCTAAGTGTCTTGATGGTTTAAAATGTGTTAAACCCAGGAGTCTGCCTACGTATCATATGGCAAAGCCTTCTTCCAATTACATTTATATGGGGTAAGATGTGGTTCTGTTACAGCAGTGATTCTCAGCTCCACTCCCCAGCAACAGGTCAGGTTTTAAGGATATCCATTAATCAGGTGTCTCAGTCACCATAACTGAGACAATAATTACACACTAACAAAATAAGCACAGTGCAGTGGTAGTGAGAACTTTGCATACAATCTGTGAGACCAAAACCTTTTTCCACTGTAGTGTAACCTCCTGAGTGTCATTTGTGAGCAATGGCTTGTTAACCTCTGTGGCATGCAAAAGTATTCCCATATAGTGAATGTGTAAGTGCTTGAATGGTCAAGATGTGGCCCACCTCTGTAGCATTCAAGAGGTTATTGTTGTGGGTCCATGGTGAGCCAGTCAGTCCTCAAGGAAAGCTAAACATGTAAGGACTTAGATATATCCCTTTCTGACCACACGTGATACAAGAAGAATATACTTGTCTGTCTTACCAATAGAAATGGAACCAAACGGAAGTCACTGTAGCTCTGCTATCCTCATTCCATCGTAGCAAAGTTCTGCTTGATACTGGGGTAGGATTCCAGTCCCAGCTAGCCTCCTCCCACCTGCCTGCCATTATGAACAAAGCTTACAAGAGACTGGGGAGAAGAAACAATGTATCTATTCCTTAGTTAAAGGTATAGAAATGTTTCATTTTACATGTAGCTCAGAATGTTCATCATATCTAATAGCACTTATGTGTGATGCTCTTACTCTTCCAAATGTGCTAGTTGCACTGTAATAATATGTTGAAGTTGATCCCTCCTGCCCCTTTCCCTCGATATAAAGGCACCTCCCCATAGATCTGAAAACTTGTCCAAGGACTGGACAGATCACAATCTTCCTCTTTCAGTTTAAAAGGGGAACTACCACCCCTTAAAAACTTAACCTGTGCTGATTCTTCATCTGGCGACTAGCTGCTTAGTAGCGCGGTGCAAAAGGGACTGACAGAGCAGGCGCACGGACGTCACTGTGAAGACACGTCCGTGCTTCCTGTTCCAGTGACCGTCCGAAAAAGGCGGAAATCTTCAGAACCGGTAATATTTCTGGCGACTAGCGCTACTAAGCAGCTAGTCGCCAGATGAAGAATCAGCACAGGTTAAGTTTTTAAGGGGTGGTAGTTCCCCTTTAAGGAAAATCCTGCAATCCTTGATGGAGGGCGGCAGGTTTTTCCTAATACTGTGTGAAGATTGTCCTTAGTTGTGATCCTCTGTCAGATCTGGGACAAAAATGCTGTTGGGGAAAGGAGCAGAAGAGATATTATTACAGTGTAACTAGAACGTTTTGAAGAGTAAGAGTATCCCACAGCCATACTATTACATATGATGAACGTTCTGAGCTACATGTAAGATGAAACATTACTCTCCCTTTAAGGGTTACGGCTTACAGAACCTGGGCAGCAGCTTTCTTTAATAGGATTATATGCTCCAGCACTTTCTTCTTGTAAAGTGAACTTATTAACCTCTTGAGTAGCAGAGAGGTTTGCAACACATTGCCTATCACTCTGCCCCTCAAGGGGTTATGAGGAGCAGTGTGTTCCTATTTATTTAGGGATTTATTATTGAGAATTATCACTCTTTTAGGATATGTCTTGTTGAATAGCTCTTCAAATCACTTTTGCTATAGAAAGGATAAAGAGATTGAGCAACAATACAGGGTAATAAAAGGAGGGGACATGTCGATGGAGAAAGTGGAGAATGAAATTTAACTTCTGAAAGGGGATATATCACCGCCATACAAATTAGCCTCAATAGTTAGATTATATAGCGAATGTGTGCAAATGTGTATTAATTTATTTTTTTTAAAGCTCTGTTTTGTCAAAATTGATGTAATAAAAGCTGCCCTGCACCTACTTCTGCATAGACTGTGGTGACCTGCTCTGTAACCACAGTCCATCACTCTGCCTCTGCTCTCCTCCCACTATCCAGCCTCCTGTGATGACGGAGGCTTTCTGTCTGTAAGCTGGAGCAGTCTCATTGGCAGAGGTCGATATCTAGCCAAAAAGTCCACTCCAGCTTACAAAGAGAAACCCTCCATCATTGGAGGAGGCTGGATAGTGGGAGGGGAGCAGAGGCAGAGTGATGGAATGTGATTACAGAGGAGGTAACCAGAGTCTATGTGGAAGTAGGTGCAGGGCAGCTTTTATTACATCAATTTTGACAAAACAGAGCTTTAAAAAATGGAATAATACACGTTTGCACACATTCGCTATATAATCTAACTATTAAGGCTAACTTGTATGGGGGTGATATATCCCCTTTTAGAAGTTAAATTTCATTCTCCACTTTCTCCATTGACACGTCCCCTCTGTTAAGGCTAACTTGTATAGGGATAATACATCCCCTTTAAAGGGATAGTATTACTTCAAAATTACTATCCCTCATATTGTAGCCCTTAAAAAACTGAGTTAAATGACACCAGCGGCATCTCTCAAACCTTTATGGTTTAAGAGATAGCCTATTTCAAAGTTTCCTCTCCCCTGCTGTCAGCGTTCTGCTGCCAGCAGGGGAATCCGGTCCCGGGACAGGCGGAGGCTCTTTAACAGAGCCGATATCTCGTTATGGAAGGAAAAAATATTAATTGAAACAGTCTTCTACGTGTGCTTGGTTACCAAACACACGTAGAAGACTGTTTCAATTAATCATTTTTCCTTCCATAACGAGATATCGGCTCTGCTGAAGAGCCTCCTCTTGATTCAGAGACCGGATTCTCCTGCTGGCAGCAGAACGCTGACAGCAGGGGAGAGGAAACTTTGAAATAGGCTATCTCTTAAACCATAAAGGTTTGAGAGATGCCGCTGGTGTCATTTAACTCAGTTTATTAAGGGCTACAATATGAGGGATAGTAATTTTGAAGTAATACTATCCCTTTAAGTAACAAAGCTATTTTGCAACTTAAAGCCCACAATAAGAAACCTAAAATAAAGTTAGTGCTGCCATTCACATGAACTCCCTTTAAGTTTTACGTGTATTTTGATGGACTTAATAGTACAAGAAACTTGTCACTATCTAAAACGGTGAAATGTATGTGTGTTTGAATTTACTAAGAACCCAGTTGTAAAAAAGAAAACAGGATGTCACTGACAGCTTGTTCCCTTTACCGTTTTCATGCTTGGAAGAGAATTGAAGGAAAGATGTTTTTAAAAGATATCCTGGTGAGAAAAAGAATGAAGTAACAGCACACTTATGTGTGGATGTAAAGAAAAGTGGAAAAAAGATCAGGAAGATTAAAAGGCAGCAAATGTGGAGAGAGAATTTTAGGAGTTGTAGACAGATGGATGATGGAGTGTACTGAGGAGCTGAACTCTTTTTTCTTCTTTTTATTTTTTTACCTAACTATTGAATATGTTTCATTTCCTTACAACTAATAGATTAAGCTGCTGTTTTCCAGCAGGGACCCTTTGAAGGTTTACAGAGTCTTCATTGATTTTCTGATTGCATATAGTACATTCAATAAGCAAAAGTTTTATCTGCATGGCTAAGGCTTCAACTGATGTCTCCAATTTGTGAGTAGCACACAGTGATTTATAAATTAAACTACAAGTGAAAGAACATTGATAGCTCTGCCATGAGTTTACTGCATTTGATTTTACAGTTAAATCTAAAACGTTTCCACATCCAAGTACTTCTGAAATGCAACTTTAATAAATCTGTCAAAATAAACATAACCTGCTTTGGAAAGGGTTGTGTCAGATTCTTTTTTTTGCCTGCACCAAGTTGTGGAATGTAATCAATTGGTCCTTGACAGAATGAAACCAAGCAGACAAATGCAGAGACAGTAATTTTAAAGGACTGATGAAATTTCAGTTTACAGTCATATTCTTTGGTCACAGATGAGATCTATATCAGTCAAGGAACCACCCTATAAAACCTGGGACAAATGCAATGAAGACATACATGGGTAGCAACACAACTTTATAAGATGCAAGGCTTGGCATTGAGATACAGTCTCAGTTTATTATCTTTTAGTAATCATTGAATGCTATAGACTGCTCTTAATTGTTTATTTTGGTGCACTGTTGTTTCCTCAGCTTTGTATCTCAGCTGTTGTGGTATTGTAGCACTAAATAAGCTAGAGAATAACAATTCTAACGTGAAGAATATGAGAAAAGTTTACTCTGTCAATATCAAATACATTAGTGCCATACAAAGGTGACATGACATCAAAACAATGAACTGCAAAACATGAAAAACAAATATAAAAAGCAAAATAAGAAATGATATTTAAAGTAACAGTAGTTCGTTTAACTTGGATTTAAAGGATAACAAAATGTTAAATTGCTTATTCTTTTATTTTTTTATTTTTTTTTTTTAACATTTAACACTTTCTACCTATATTTCCCATCATTCCCAAATGGTGGGAGGTGTAGTCTGGCAAGAGCTGAAGGGTGTCTCTAATGAGAAACTGGTAAAAGCAGGGATATTGCTGGAAAAAGACCTGATTAAATCAGAGTTAGGAAAATCAGGCATAGAGGTACAATTATGCCTGCTGCTACAATAAAAATACTGGAGGGAGCTCTCTCACTCACCAAATGCCCATTACTCACAGCATACAAAGTTCTCAGCATTTGATATACTGGAATGTGTCCTCACCTTGGTCCCATATATGACACTCCTGACATCTAGGGGACTCCTCTGTTTTTCCTTTATACAGGAGAGGCTCTTCTTGACTTCCTGGTTCTCTCAGATGCAGTTGTCTCCCTATGTACTGAAATACGCTAGTCCATGTTTAGCAGCAGAGCAGAGTTCTCTTCTGCTCAGTGCACCACTCCTTCAAGAAAGAGGAATAACGGCCCATTTTATATTTATTAATTTTATATGTTTTGCCATGAACTGCCTTTTTTTCACCCAAAAAAATAATGTCTTTGTAAACTGAAAAAATAAGCATCATTATACTCAAAGTAATGCAAAATCAAGAGTCAAGCATATGAAAAAAAAATCATCATTGTAAACAAACTACCACAGGCCTCATGCACTTATGAAATGAAAAGCAACTGTACTATAACGGAGAAACAACAACTGACAAAATTCCTATTGGTTTAAATGAGGGTTTTAACTCCTTCAATGCTAGAGAACTCTACAAAGCACTGAGAATTAATCCACTTCCTCAAGGGAGGAAGATATAATTATACCTCTTTACAGGTCCATGGTAAGACCCCACCTAGAATATGCTGTTCAATTCTGGGCGCCCTTTCTGAAGAAGGACATTATGGAATTAGAGAGAGTGCAGAGGAGGGCTACAAAACTAGTAAGGGGAATGGAAAGTTTTAGTTATGAAGAGAGGCTAGAAAAGTTAAACTTGTACACACTAGAGAAACGGCGTCTTAGAGGGGATATGATAACACTATATAAATATGTTCAAAGCCCATATAAAGGGCTTTCAAAAGACCTGTTCATTAACAGAACAGTACACAGGACAAGGGGCCACCCACTTAGACTTGAGGAAAGGAGATTTAATCTACAACAGCGGAGGGGTTTCTTTACGGTAAGGACAATAAAGGTATGGAATGCACTTCCGGAGGAGGTGGTGCTATCAAATACATTAGATGCCTTTAAAAGGGGCCTGGATACTGGAGCATAATATAGAGGGCTATGCACGTTAGTATGGGGATTAATATTTAGTTAGGGCTTGTTGATCCAGGGAGAAATCTGATTGCCATTTGGAGTCAGGTGCCTTCTTTTGGGTCAGCGATGGTAAACAGGAATAGGAAAAGGGTTGAACTGGATGGACGCAAGTCTTTTTTCAACCTAAATTACTATGTAACTATATATTGTTCAAGGCCCGAATTTATAGGATTCTTAAACGCACACATCAAAACCATAAGAATACAACTAAACTGTAATAATCCAACGCACCAAAACTTTGTTGTTAACATTTGACAAAAATATTCAGAAATAAGATTAAAACAAAGTCCTGATTGCTGCTGGCTTAAGCATTATTCAGGGCACTCATAACGTATTTTGCAGTATTAAACATTTTAAGATGTAGGATTTTAATAAAGTTGGATTTCAGAATCCCTTTTGCATAATGCAATTTTAGATCAAATTTTTAGCAACAAAGTTAACGGAAAATAAATGAGATAAAAGAACCCTTGGGAAATACAGATAATATCACAATTGATTTTGGCATTATGAAAGAAAAATCAAAACATTACAAACCTAATTCAGAAAGATGGCTTTATTATTATTATATGTGTAGCTTTGGAGGAGATGGACAAGCAAAAATGAATACAGAAAATTAATGGATATTTTCTTTTCTACACTAATCTAATATATTATATATATATATATATATATATATATATATATATATATATATATATATATATATATATATATATGTGTGTGTGTGTGTATTGGTTACACTTATTGTTTAACTATCCAGCCTATCAGTGCAATGGTTTTCTGTAGCCCTGCAGATCCTATACCTGAGAGGTGGTGTAGCTTTTGCTTAAATTGTTAGTAATGTTTCACAAAAAAACAGCTTCTATTAATCTTCATAGTATTTGGGCCATGGAGTGTGTTATTTCAGTATTGTTCAAGAGTAATTGAATTATAAAGTACCCCCCACCCCTTTTACCTAGAGTAAGCTGACTCACCTCAGATGTCACAGCAAGGGACAACCTTCTTACTGTGAGCATAGGGAAAATACTGTCCCCCCCTTGACAAAGGAGGTCAGGTTTTTCCTTATTATAACTGAAGATTGTCCCTCTCTGCAATCCATCCGCACAGACTTCCTGCTCTGAGGTGAGCAGTGTTACATTAGTAAAAGGGGTGGGAGGGGGATACTTTATCATTCAATTACTCTTCAACTACAACTCAGACAGTATTGAAATAATGCTCTCCACAGCCAAATTACTATAAAATAGGATTTTAATCTTACCTGTTAAATCCTTTTCTCTTAGTCCATACAGGTTACTGGTAACATTGGGTAGGCGATCTGCCTCGTTAAGTAGGCAGGAACAATTTAGAATTGATTGAAGGGGGTGGAGCCTACCTTCCCTCCTTGGATGCAGCTAGCCAACCAGCTCCAGAAAGATTTGAGACATTAACTATTTATTAGATAGTGAAAGGGAAAGAAGACTCCTGTGAGCATGACCCCGAAGTACCCCCACGGTCTGCCACAGGAGAGCCAAGCATGGTCCCATGACGTGGGAAACCAGTAACCTGTATGGACTAAGAGAAAAGGATTTAACAGGTAAGATTAAAATCCTATTTTCTCTGTCGTCCAATACAGGCTACTGGTAACTTTGGGATGTCCAACCACTGAGTTTCCCAGAGGTGGGAAGGCAAGGACCGGGTGCAAGGCCCCCAAAGTCACCAGAGCAGATATGAACCATCAGATCAGAGATAGCCCAACAAAACAAATGAAGTTAACAGGGATAACAACACCCCAAAACGGTTACACAGCACACTGAACTAGAGCCAACAGGGCTCAAAAGTGAAGGAAGCACCAAGAACCAAAGAAGATCCTAGACAGGCAAGACTGCCTCCAGGATCTTCCTCCCAAAGCTGATGTCAGCCGATACCAGCACATCAATGCAGTAGTGCTTCAAAAAGGTGTGCACCGCCGACCAAGTGTCCGCCTTGCACAACTGATCAATGGAGTCCTGATTCTTGTAAACCCAAGAAGCCCCAATAGATCTGGTAGAATGAGTTGTAACCCGAAAGGGGACGGGCTTCTTCCTTAGCTAGTAAGCCATATGAATAGTGGACTTGATCCAAGACGCAATAGTCACTTTGGATGTAGGTCTTCCTGCCCTGGGGCCCTCAGGAATAAGGGACAGCGTGTCAGATTGTCTAATGGACTCAATGCAATGTACATAAAACTTAAGACAACGGACTAACCTAACAAGTGGAGATCCCTCTCCTTGTCAGAGGTAGGGTCAGGGCAGAAAGAAGGCACCTCAATCACCTGATTAATATGAAACTCAGAGACCACCTTCAGGAGAGACTCCTGAGAAGTGCGAAGCACCGCGTTGTCTTTGTGAAACACCAAAAGGGGTGGTTTACAAGACAGAGCATGTAACTCCGCGACATGGTGAACAGACACGATCGCCAGAAGAGAGACCATTTTCCACATCAGCAGGCGTAGAGGAATAGTAGCCAAGGACTCAAAGGGAGGGCGCTGAAGGACTCCTCCACTGAGGAGGAGGACTCTTAAAGACAGGACAAGTATGAGCAATGCCTTGGAAGAAAACCTTGACATCAGGAAGAATAGCAATGCGTCTCTGAAAGAAAACAGAGAGAGCAGAAGTTTGAACCTTAAGGAAACTCAAGCTGAGGCCCTTATCCACACTATCCTGCAAGAAGGCCAGGACCGTAGGGAGATCAAAATCCTGAGAGAGATCCCTATCAGTACACCAAGATTGGAAGGTTGACCAAACACGATGGTAGGCCTTAGGAAAAAAACAGTTTGCGGGCACTAAACATAGTAGCTACCACACTAGAAGAAAATCCATTCTTCTTCAGTATTGAGGATTCAATTTCCAAGCTGTCAAAGCCAGACGATGAACATCCTCCTTCCACAGGTAACCCTGTAAAAGAAGATCCAGACAGTAAGGGAGCCAGAATGGCTCCTCCACTGACAGATTCAGAAGCTCCGGAAACCAAGCCTGCCAAGGCCAGTACAGAGCAATCAGAATGACTGGACAGTGCTCCAGTCTCAATTTCCGTAACACCCTGTGCAACATGGGAAGGGGAGGAAAGATGTAAGCCAGAGGATATAACCAAGGAATGGACATGGCATCCACCGCTAGAGCTAGAGGATCCCTACAGCGAGAGCAGAACCTCGGGTCCTTACTGTTGTGTCTTGTCGCCATCAGGTCAATGCAAGAAAGACCCCACTTCTGAATGATGAGGGAGAACACCTCTGGGTACAGTTCCCACTCTCTGCTGCCCACCTGTAACGGTTTGTTTTGACACTCAGACCAGTAGGTAAAATAAAACAATCTTTTATTGAAAGAAAATAAATACAAATGATCGCCCTCTACAGTTGACAGCAACAACTGCAAGTGAATACACAGTACACATAGATTCACTATAATGGATAGATGGCACACAACATAGGTACAGAAAATAGGGAACTGGCCCCTAAAGGGTAAATGAGAACAATTTGTCAGTCTCAGCTGTGGGGTTTGGCACGCCCGTATGGTGTAGTGATAAACTGAGCAAATGTGCACAGCACAGAGTTCATGCAATGATGGGTAGTAGATGTTCAGTGACCAACGTGAGCTATAGCAGAACAGTGACCCACAATAGCCCCCGTGGGCATTCACCAGGAGACCACTGAGACTGCAAGTGCAAGAGTATGTAGCCCCCACGGGCGTGATCGAGACTAGCCTGAGATGCAAAGCTGGCGTTTTAGCCCCCACGGGCATATAACCGGAGACTAACGTGAGCACAACACGAGCCAATAGCCCCCTACGGGCGTTCACCTTCGGATCTTGCAAGAGCTTGGAGCCTAACCTTGCTACCAATAGCCGCACCGGATACCTCCGGTAATAATCGTGAGACCGAGAGCCAAAGACGCCCAACCGGACCAACAGGATAGACTACTCTGCAAACGTAACTGGGAGTCGCCGTCCCAGTAGCGGCCAACTCAGCAGCAGTAGACTTACAAGGTAACAGCTCTGTAATCAGAAAGGAGGTCCGGCAAGATAGAAGCAGCACTGCAAGGGTTAAAAGGTACGTTTAAATCTCCCAGGCTCGGTATGGTAACTTAGCTCTGCAGCGTATAGAGGCTCGGTACAAGGAGCACAGCTTATGCAAATCAGCAAGGAACTCTGCACTGAGGGATGGGTTACACAGGAGTGTAATGGTCACACTAGGTCGGCACAGCAACGCAGGATTCAGAATGTCGCGACGGCGACAACAGGCCAAGCAGGTCGCTGGAACAGGCCGCGGTGATCTCGAAGCAGGAAGTCAGCCAGCCGGGTCGTAGCATGTAGAAGTCTCTCAGACAAGCCGGGTCGTAGCACGTAGAGGGTTCCCAGACAAGCCGGGTCGCAGCACGTAGAGGATTCTCAGACAAGCCGGGTCATACACGATCAGGAATACTGGAGCGTAGTCAGGACAGGCCAAAGTCGGTACACAGGAATCCAGATACAGGAACACAGCAACAGCAAGTCTGGCTCAGAAACACCACGAAAGGGCATCAGACAGATGTAAGAGTCAGGTATAAAAAGGTCACCAAGGGGCGGGCCAAACCAACTGAACAAATCACAGTCTGCCACAGATGAGAGTGACAGGATAATCACAGGCACTGCTATACCACCGTGTGTTGACTGAGGAAGTCTGCCATGACGTAGTCTACGCCAGAAATGTGTACTGTGGATGTGGTAGGAACGTGTTCTTCGGCCCAGGACAAAACAGCCTTGACCACTAACCAAGCGGCGAGACTTCTTGTTACGCCCTGCTTGTTGATGTAGGCCACGGCCGTGGCGTTGTCAGACTGTACTCAAAGTGGGCATTCCTTCAGCTGGGGAGTGCAATGACGAAGGGCATGGAATATCGCCCGACGCTCCAACACGTTGATGGGAAGGAGAGATTCTTCCGGAGACCACCGACCTTGTGCACTTAAGCGACCCAGGATTGTTCCCCATCCGGAGAGGCTGGCATCCGTCGTCACCATAGTCCAGAAGGAAACTAGGAAGAACTTGCCCTTCAGCAGATTGGAGAGGAAGAGCCACCAGGACAAACTCACTCATTTCCACATGAAGAGGAAGAGAAATCAACGTCTTTAGAAGGTCCGGCTAACCCCTGCACACCTGGATCACAAATCTCTCGAGTTCCCCGGGTGTGAGCCATGGCAAATGGGACCACTTCCATGGTGGAGATGAATTTCCCCACTAGAGAGGACAGCTTCTTGGCTGGAACTGGATCGTGAGCCAGAACAGCAGAAACCCTGTGGGCGATATGGTAAGCTACCTCGTCCGAGAGAAACACCATGCCCTGCTGAGTGTTGAAGAGAAGGCCCAGGAAGACCAGACACTGGGATGGGACAAGATCACACTTGTCCACGCTGATGATCCACCTGTTATGGGTAAGATCATGAATGCAGTCCTGATCCTGCTGAAGAAGTTCCGCAGAAGGGGCTTTCAGAAGCAGGTCATCCATGTATGGAGTAACTTTGATGCCATCCCGGTGGAGGACGGATAGTAAAGCTCACAGGACCCAGTTAAAGACCTGAGGAGCTGTAGTCAGACCAAAGGGAAGAGCAAAAAACTGGAAGTGCCCTCGGTCGCAGGCAAATCTGAGATACTGCCGGCTCTATGGATGAATGGCGATGTGTATATACGGGTCCTGAAGATCCAGAGAAGCAAGGAATTGCCCAGGGGACATAGCAGCAATCACTGTTTTTAGGGACTCCTGGTGTTAATGAGTCCTGATCACAAAGGAATTGAGATCTTTCAAATCCAAAATGGGACGACAACCGCCATCCTTCTTGGTGACCACAAAGAAGTTTGAGTAAAAACCCATACCTCTGTCCTGAACTGGAACCGGCTCTAGAACATCCTTGTGCAGAAGAGCCGAAATAGCGCCGTTGAACAGACGGCGTTTCTCTGCGCCCTGAGGCGTATGAAAAGGGAAAAAGAAAAAGGGAGGAAGAGAGACAAAAGGGATTCTGTACCCTTCCGTCACCACCTGCAAAACCCACGGGTCCACCACTGAATCCTCCCTGATGCTGTGGTAATGACGCAAATGGCTACCCACAGAAGAGTGGGGCCCTGGGTTTGGTGAGTCATGCCAAAGGAGGCTTGGGCTTGGAGGAGACCTTGGCCTTCCATTGCTTTTTGGGTTTGGAGGAGGCACGCGGAGCTGAGGGAACCGCCTGGGTCGCAGGACTTGTCTCAGTCTGGAAGGAACAAAAAAAACGATTACGCTTGAAAGGGGTTTTTCTTCCTGGGAACCAAAGCAGAAGGGTACTTTTACCCCCTGTGGCCTCATTAATCAGATCCTTAAAATCTGACCCAAACAATGATGTGTCTTGAAAAGGCAAGGAGAACAAGGCTTTCTTGGGAGCAGTGTCAGCAACCACAGACATGGTGTAAACCCTAGCCACCAAAAGGATGGCATCAAATAAGGCAGCAGAAACATCGTGTTGGGCCTCAGAAATGTTGGCAAAAAGGCGCAACATATCCGAAGTAGGAGCATCCTGACGGACAGCCATGGTGAGCTGTTCAGTCCAGACAGCAATGGCCCGGTTAAGCTATGCTGCAGCGAACGCCGGACTCATGGCAGTCCCAGCAGTGGCAAAAACTGACTTGAGGGAAACCTCAATCATCTTGTCAGTCCAGTCTTTTAGAGAGGATGCATCAGAAACTGGCAAAGGCAGTAGACTTAGATAGCCTGGAGATAGGAGCATCCGCTTTGGGAGGATGAACCCACTGAGCAAGCGCCGCCTCAGAGAAGGGTTAAAGTTTGGCAAATTTCTTGGAAACAGAAGGTTTCCTTCTGGAGATTTCCACTCATCAGACACAAGGAGGTCAAGAGTGGGGTTAGGTGGAAAACAAGTAAGGGGCTTTTTAGGCTCCTGAAACACTTCAGAAGGATCTGAAGAAACCTCCTGAACTAAGGGAATGGTTAGGGTAGTCAAGACAGCCCTGATCAGGCCCTCCACCGAGGGCTCAGGATCAGCCTCAAAGGGGTCCCCAAAAAACTGAGAGGAACCCACAGCAGACCATTCCTCAACATCAGAATCCACCAACAGTTCCTCCTCAGAGGAATATGATACATCAGGTACTCCCTGCGGTTTAGGCAGGGAAGATTTGACTGAAAAGGGGGTCTGCCACGAATGGAAGACCCCCTGTAACTGGGATGGAAAGAGTTGCAATTTAGGCCTAAGGTCCCAAGTAGCAGCCTTGAACTCTTGCACCCAAACTGGCTCTAATGCATGGCTGGAGGTCCCTGGGAGAGACTCAGGGACATCAGAACATGCTGGGCATAAATGACCTGAGAATTCTCTAGGTATCACTGAATGACATTAGGAACAGTGCGCAATAGGGGACACAGAGACCCCAGCGTCCTTAGTCTTAAGCCTGGCCCCAAGCTCCAAAGGATTAGACATTCTCACAGTGTCAAAAACGTTTAGTATAATGAATCACCCAATTACAGTGTGAAAGATTAAAATTTCACCCCAGAAATCTCTAAAATACACTTATCTGGCAGGCGAAGGGTTAATCTGAAGAGAAGGAGAGTCCAAGCCCTGCGTAGGATACTCGTTCTAGAAAGGGCACAAAATGGCTGCCGCGGCAGGAGCCAATCAGAAACAAGCTCGCAAAGCAAGTGCTCATGGGAAATGTAGTTTTCCCAGAATAAGTACCCCAACAGTGCCCAAAGCCCCCTGAGCCCCCCAACACACTTGCAATGGTAACCGGATGATAGCACAAGGTCAGACAATTAAAATGAGCATTCTCTGAAGTCGCTAAGTTGAGCGGTTGCAGAGATATGTCCCAAACTGTACAGTCCCATAGGAGTGAATGAACAATGGCGTCCATGCTGTAAAGTGCTCCGGAACTCAAATTCTGTCAAAGTTAAAACTGTGAAATAAAAGTACATGAGACATCACTAAAACAGGTTAGACCCAAAAAACACTGAACCCAGTAGGGAAAGTGAAAATAACCCCCCCAAAAGATGCAAAACCAGCAGCTAAAGGGTTAGGTTACCACATAAACTTGCTCCAAAACACCCAACAAATAGACCCAATGACTGCAGGAGTGTGCAATAAGAACTCCAAAGGAAAAACCCCTGTGCAGAGGGGCACTGTGGGACATGTGGACCTGCAGCAGTCAAAGGGTTGCTCACCTTTCCTGCAGATCTTCTGTCTTCAGATTACTATGTATCAAGAAGCAGCCTCGGTGGACAACTCCTGAGGAAAGAACTTGTACCCAAGATTTTGCCCCCAGGGCTTAAGGTCCACAAAATGCACCTGGGTACTGAGCTAGCCACATCTAAGGGCATTGTCAGTTATGGTAATCCACCTAATGGTGGTATTCCATTTCTAATAGAAAAATAAAAAACCTTTTTAAAACTATAGCAGAACTGTTCTCTTGCTGGTGTCTTCACAAAGGAACAAATCTTTCTGGAGCTGGTTGGCTAGCTGCAGCCAAGGAAGGAAGGTAGGCTCCACCCCCTGCAATCAATTCTAGAATTGTTCCTGCCTACTTAAAGGGGTGGATCGCCTACCCAAAAGTTACCAGTAACGTGTATTGGATGACAGAGAAAGATTAATCGTAGCTGTTTTAAGGCTGAAAGGCTGAATAAAAAAGCAGATTTAGATATGTGTAGAATGTTCCTGTTTAAAAGGGAAGCAGTCCCTTAAGAAAAGAGGTTTAAAAACAGAGTAGTACACATTTATCAGGGTAAACTTTTTTTAAAATGAAGGTCCTTGAAAACAGAATGTTTCCTACAGGGATATTTATCGAAGTAATTGAGGCTCTTTGATTGATATCCTTGCAGTCATCCCCTGTATATCACACCTGAGGTGACAGTAATCCTTCCCCGCATATCATTGAGGTGCAGGTTGCTCCAAACTGATAACTAATAGCAACAGAATTAAAGTTTTCTGTATTACGCTGCAAAGTGTCAAGCAACACTTCATAAATAATGCTTACAACAAGAGAAAATTAATGATAATATGTCCAAAGGTACTTGAAGCAAAAATAGGATTTTAGTCTTACCTGTTAAATCCTTTTCACTTAGTCCATACAGGTTACTGCTACATTGGGAGGCGATCCGCCCCTTTAAGTAGGCAGGAACATTCATCTAAATGTATGCAGGGGGCGGAGCCTCCCCTCCCTCCTAGGCTGCACCTCAGTCAGAACAAGCCAGAATGATTTGAGACACTAACACTGACCAGAGATAGGAGAGAAGAAGAAGACCCCTGTGAGCATGCCCCAAGGACTCACACAGCGTGCCACAGGAGAGCAAAGCATGGTCCCTTGACAGGGTGGGAGACCAGTAACCTGTATGGACTAAGTGAAAAGGATTTAACAGGTAAGACTAAAATCCTATTTTCACTGTCGTCCAATACAGGTTACTGGTACACTGGGATGTCCAAACATTAAGTTTTCCCAGAAGCAGGAAGGAGGCAAGGACCAGGCGCAAGGCCCCTAGAGTCACAGAACCTCTATGAACCAACCGGTCACAGATCCCAACTAGCAGAAGTGTCAACGGACACCAACTAGGGGTAAAACAGACCCAAAGAACAAAACACAGCACACTGAACTGAGCCAACAGGGCTCAACAGTAAGGAAGCACTAAGAATCTCAGAAGAAGAAGATCCTAGACAGGCAAAACTGCCTCCAGGACCTTCCTCCCAAAGCTGGCATCAGCCGAGGCCAGCACATCCACACGGTAGTGCTTTGAGAACGTGTGCACAGAGGACCAAGTGGCCGCCCGGCACAGCTGATCAGCAGACGCTTGATTTTTATAGGCCCAAGAGGCCCCAATTGATCTGGTGGAATGAGCAGTGACCCGAAAGGGCACATGTTTATTCCGCAATTCGTAAGCCTTACGAATAGTAGACTTTATCCAAGATGCAATAGTCACCTTGGATGCCTGTCTCCCTGCCCTAGGTCCCTCAGGAATGACAAACAGAGCGTCGGACTTCCTGATACACTCTGTGCGATGAACATAAAATTTGAGACAAAGCACTACTTCCAACAAATGAAGATCCCTATCCTTGTCAGAGGAAGGGTTAGGGCAGAAAGAGGGCACCACAATCTCCTGATTGATGTGAAATTCGGAGACAACCTTAGGTAAGAATTCCTTGGAAGTGCGAAGCACAGCCTTATCCTTGTGGAACACCAGGTAAGGAGGTTTACAAGACAAGGCTTGTAACTCTGCCACCTGGCGAACTGAGACAATGGCCAAAAGGAAGGCCATTTTCCAAGTCAAAAGGCGTAAAGGGATAGTAGCTAAGGACTCAAATGGGGGACGCTGAAGAACCCCCAGAACCAGATTGAGGTCCCACTGAGGAGCTGGACTACTGAAAGCGGGCCGAACATGAGCCACACCCTGGAAGAAAACTTTGACATCGGGAAGAATGGCAATGCGCTCCTGAAAAAAGACAGACAGAGCAGACGTCTGAACCATGAGAGAACTAAGGCTGAGCCCTTTCTCTACACCGTCCTGTAGAAAGGCCAGGACAGTAGGAAGATGGAAATCAAGTGACAGATCCCTGTCAGCACACCACGCAACAAAAGTTGACCAGACTCGATGATAAATCTTGGAAGACACTGGTTTGCGAGCTTTAAGCATCGTAGACACCACAGAAGAGGAAAACCCCTTTTTCTTCAGAATTGAGGATTCAACCTCCAGGCCATCAAATGAAGACGATGAACATCCTCCTTCCACAGGTACCCTTGTAGTAGGAGATCTGGACGAGCAGGAAGCAGAAAGGGTTCCGCTACAGACATTTCCATCAGGTCCGGATACCAGGACTGACGGGGCCAGTTTGGAGCGATGAGGATGACCGGACAACGCTCCACCTTCAGCTTCTGGATGACTCTGATCAGCAGAGGAAGAGGAGGAAAGATGTAGGCTAGGGGGAAATCCCAAGGTATGGACAGGGTGTCCACTGCCAGGGCCAGTGAATCTCTCCACCGGGAGCAGAACACTGACACCTTCCTGTTGTGCCTGGAAGCCATCAGATCCACTACAGGAACCCCACACATTTGGGTTAGAAGGTGAAACACCTCTGGATGAAGAGCCCACTCTCCGCTGTCGACTGTGTGACGACTGAGGAAGTCTGCCATGACGTTGTCTACGCCTGGAATGTGTACCGCTGAAATGACGGGAACATGTGCCTCTGCCCAAGATAAAATGGCCTTGACCTCTAACCAAGCGGCGAGACTTCTTGTTCCGCCTTGTCTGTTGATGTAGGCCACTGCAGTGGCGTTGTCGGACTCCACTCTGACTGGACAACCCTCCAGTTGAGACTCCCAATGCCCCAGGGCAAGGAAAATGGCACGTAGCTCCAGAACATTGATGGAGAGGAGAGACTCCTCCAATCCCCATTTCCCCTGAGCACTGAAACGACCCAACACTGCCCCCCATCCCAGGAGGCTGGCATCCGTCGTGACTGTGGTCCAATATGGAATCTGGAAGGATCTCCATTTCAGGAGATGAGACAGGTCCAACCACCACTCCAAGCTCAACTCGACATGAGGAGGCAGAGAGACTGACAGGTGCAGATGGTCTGGATGATTCCTGCACATCTGGATCACAAGCCTCTGAAGTTCCCTGGTGTGTGCCATGGCAAATGGCACCGCCTCTATGGTGGAAATGAACTTCCCCACCAGAGATGTTAACTTCGGAACTGGAATCCGCTCGACAGCCAAAATCCTTGATACTCGGAGAGCAATCTGATGAGCCACCTCTTCTGGGAGAAACACCATGCACTTCTGAGTGTCGAACAGGAGACCCAGGAAGAGTATCTGCTGAGATGGGACCAAGTCCGACTTGTCCAGATTCACAATCCACCCGTGTCGAGTGAGTGTCTGAATGCAAGCCTGAACCTGCTGGTGAAGGATCTCCGCAGATGAAGCTTTCAAGAGTAAATTGTCCATGTAGGGAGTCACCTTGATGCCATCTTGATGGATCACCGCTATCAAAGCACCCAGGACTCTCTGAAACACTTGCGGGGCTGTAGTTAGTCCAAAGGGAAGAGCCGAAAATTGAAAGTGACCTTTGTGGCAGGCAAACCTGAGGTACCGCCTGCTCTCCAGATGGATAGGGATGTGCAGATAAGCATCCTGAAGATCCAGGGAGGCAAGGAACTCCCCCGGGGACATAGCAGCTATCACAGAGAGCAGGGATTCCTGGCGATAGTGGGTACTCACAAAAAAAGAATTGAGATCTTTGAGGTTCAAAATAGGACGAGCGCCACCGTCCTTTTTGGCTACCACGAACAGGTTGGAATAGAATCCTGAACCTGTGTCCTCTGTAGAAACTGATTCCAGGACCTCTTTGTCCAAAAGATCCTGAATAGCGTAGTCGAAGAGACGCCTTTTTGTAGGTTCCTGACAAGGACGAGTAAAATGGAACCGAAAAGGAGGGAGAGAGGAGAAAGGGATCCTGTATCCCTCTGACACCACCTGAAGAACCCAAGGGTCCGCCACTGACTCCTCCCAAATCCGGCGAAAGATGTGAAGGCGCCCACCTACAGCCGGATGCGGACCCGAAGCAGTCTTGGAGGTCTTGGCCTTGGGGGAAACTTTGGGCTTCCAGGACTGTTTGGGCTTGGAGGAGGAGCACGAAGCAGGCGTAACCGCCTGCGATGCAGAACGTGTCTCAGTTTGGAAGGAACGAAAGGACCGATTGCGTTTGGCTGGAAACTTCTTTTTAAATACTGAGGGTAGAAGAGTACTTTTACCTCCAGTAGCCTTGCTAATCAGCTCCTTTAATTCAGATCCAAAAAGGGAAGTCCCTTGAAATGGCAAAGAAAGCAAAACTTTCTTGGAAGCGGTGTCAGCAGACCAGATTTTTAGCCAAAGGGCACGTCTAGCCACCACAGAAGAAGTGGAGGCCCTCGCATTCATGCAAACTGCGTCAAAAGCAGTGTCAGAAACATAATTCTGAGCTTCAGAAATGTTAGCAAGGAGTTGCAACTGCGCTGACACTGGCGCATCCTGGCGAACCGCCACAGTAAGCTGTTCAGTCCAGACCGTAATGGCCCGGTTAACCCATGCCACAGCAAAAGCTGGACGCATGGCAGTACCAATGGAGACAAAAATGGACTTAAGGCAAGTTTCTAACTTTTTGTCCGTCCAATCCTGTAAGGCAGAAGCATCAGATACAGCCAAAGCAGTAGACTTAGACAATCTAGACACTGGAGCATCCACCTTAGGAGGATGAACCCATTTAGCCAGTTCAGTCTCAGGAAAAGGATAAAGTTTAGCAAACTTTTTTGAGACTGAAGAGGACTTATCAGGATTTTTCCACGCATCAGAGACTAAGCGTTCAAGAGTAGGATTAGTAGGAAAACATGTAACAGCCTTAGAAGATTTCTGAAACACGTCCGTTGGGTCAAGAGTGGATTCCTGACGCAAGGGAAGATTGAGGGTGGTCAAAACAGCCCTGATCAAACCCTCCGCAGAGAGGGCAGGGTCACATTCATAAGGATCCCCAATGGATCTGGTAGACTCAATAACAGCACCATCCTCATCCTCAGAAGAATCAGAGACGTCAGGGACTCCCTGTGGCTTGGGCAGGGAGGTCCTGACAGTGGAGGGGGTCTGCCATACTTGAAGAGCCCCCTGAACCTGAGAGGGAAAGAGCTGAAGAGTGGATCTGAGATCCCTAGTTGCAGCCTTGAACTCTTTCACCCATGTTGGCTCAATAGCGTGACTGGAAGGCCCTGGGTTGCTGCCATGACCTTCCACACAAGTTGGGCACAGATGACCAGAAAATTCTCTAGGTAGCCCTGCGTGACAGGAGGAGCAAAACGCAATGGGAGAAACAGATACCCCAGCCTCCTTCGTCTTAGGTCTAGTCCCAGACTCAAGTGGAGTAGACATGCTCACAGCGTCAGATATACCCCACAGACAGGAATCACTCGATTAAAGTGTGAAAGATTAAATATTCACCCCAGAAACGTTTAAAATTAAACTTATCTGGCAAGCGAAGGGTTAATCAGCAGAGGAGAGAGAGAAGGTCCGGTCCCTGCATAGTATACTCGATGAGAAGAACTCACAAAATGGCTGCCACAACGGGAGCCAATCAGAAGGAGGGCGCGAACCGAGCGCTCATGGGAAACGTAGTTTTCCTCACAGAGTACCCCAAAACAATGACCGAAGTTCCCCCAGTCCCCCAACACACTCAAACATACAACCGGATGATAGAGCAAGGGAAGACAATTAAAATGAGCCCTCTCTGAAGTCGCTATGTGAAGCGGTTCCAGAGATATGTCCCACAGAGTGTAAGTCCATAGAGAGTAAAGGAGCATGGCGTCTATGCGGGAAAAGCACGCTTAAAGGCGCGGAACGTTATTCTAATAAATTTTACCCTTAAAGTAAAAGTTCCATAACATATAGCAAACAGATATACTATAACAGAAAACATTATCCAACAATGTAAATGCCCATAAAATAGACAAACCCAGCAGAGAGAGGGTTAAATCCCACATAAACTGCTCCAAAACTCAGACATACACCAATACTAGCATTAGTAAAGTATATAAAAACACCCAATGAGCGCTGGAGTGCACAATGAGAACTCCCAAACACAATCCCAATGAAGGGACACTGAGGGACAAGTGGACCTTCGGCACTCAAAGGGTGGCTCACCTTTCTGCAGGACTTCTGTCTTCAGGTTACCAAGACAGAAAGGAATCACCACAGAGGATAATTCCCCCCCAGGGAAGTTACTTGAAATCAAGTTATTCCCTCTTCAGGGCAAAAGATCCACCAGAAGTACCCTGGAAGCTGTGCTATCCACTTTAAATAGGGCATTTGACAGTCTTGGTAACCCGCCTAATGGTGGTATTCCATATTTGTAAAAATAACAAAGAAACTAAAACTTGGAGAGCTGTTCTCTGCCTGGTGTGAACACACCGAGGAACAAATCATTCTGGCTTGTTCTGACTGAGGTGCAGCCTAGGAGGGAGGGGAGGCTCCGCCCCCTGCATACATTTAGATGAATGTTCCTGCCTACTTAAAGGGGCGGATCGCCTCCCAGTGTACCAGTAACCTATATTGGACAACAGTGAAAGTGCATTATACCCTAATAAATGCCTTTCCCTGGATGGCCAGGGTGATAACTAGGTATGATGTCTTAGAAGCAAGGTACATGGGAGGGTCCTGCCTCCTCTTCTACTTGTGCAGCACAGTGTGAGTAAGCAGCAGCCATGTTAGTATATTTTATCTCAAGCTTTTTTATTCACTACTACATTATTAGCGTACTAGTTGAGAAGCCCATGTACATGCCACAGTGCCACCCAGCAATGGGCGAGGTGCAGTCAAGCACAGTAGAGTGTGCCCATGACACGGCTGATACAGAATGGGGCTCTATGAATTCAGACTGTAGTCCTCACTGTGCAGGTCTGAATTTGGAGCCCTGCTCTGTTATCAGCCGAGGCGTGGGCAGTCTGTAGTGCGAATGACTGCAGCACGCTCAGCAATCTCTAATGCGCACGACGGCTTCTGACAAACACACATTTAGCAGATTATTATACAGGATGACTGAACCTTTATTTTTTTCTTAGGTGATAACTGTCCCCTTAAGAAGCAAATTAGAGAGAATTAAAAGCAGGAAAAATTAATGAATTACAAGGACTAGATGGCTACATGGTTTTATTTTCTTTAATTGCAAATAAAACCAAATCAGAAAATAAAAACAAATTACCTATTAAAAACAATGGTTAATAAAAAAAAAAAAAAAAAAACAAATAGGGAACTCTGCACTGCAAAGTAATATGCAATGCCTTACAGACAAGCCAGTCTGACACTAAATTGTTAACACTTACAGAACCAGAGGGGTGTTCAACATGTTGCATACCCTCCTGTTCCTTCAAGGGTTAAACAGACAGGCAAAATATTTACACATTCTAAAAGTCTCTGAGAGGAGTAAAACCAATGGGAAAACACTGAACACTTTGAGGGCAGATAAAGGGCAACTATCACCAGGACAGTGTGTTAACCCCTGGGAGCAGATCTGCTGATTGGCTGCATTGTTAGCACCAGCGGACCAACAGGGGAGCAGAATGGGGTCTGAAAAGAGACCTACTATATTCCAATGGGAAGAGACTGAACTGTCTAAGTCTACCCTGAAATCCTATCTTATGGAACACTGGCACCCTGCACTGCCATTTGGCAAACTTAGCACTTGAACTCACAGTACTTGACACCCTCATACCCTGTTGTCTGTCTCCTATTACCCATTTAGAGTGTAAGCTCCTTGGGGCAGGAACCTCTCTTCTATGATTTATATGAATGTGACACTAATTTTTTTCCCCATTTATGTATTGTTAAATAATACTGTTGTAAGGTGCTGCATACACTCTGTGGCACAATATAAATAAAGATATACATACATACATACAATTCTGCAATTGCACAGCAGGTCTATGGAGCCTGCACATACAACATGCAAAGTTTACGGCTAAGAGCTACAACCTTCCTAGTAGCTTTTCAGCTGACAGGGTCAGTTTTCTAGCCCCACCCCCAGGCTGATAGGAGTAGCTCTGGTGCTGCACAGTGTAGCCCCGGGCCTTTTACTAAGTCCACTCCCATAGCTGGGAGACAATTGGGACCTCATGTGAACTTTCTCCTGTCTCCATAGAGGCCCCATACAAGCCCTGTGTCTGTGGATTTTCCATCTACAGGAATCTAGGGAGACCGGAATAAATTCCAAGAATACCAAGTAAGCCTCTGGCATCACCCAGCTGTGCAGCCATTGGTGAGTGCTCACAATGGTTGACTTATAAACAATGCAGAAGGCGAACATAGTCAGGTTGATACCTTTATTGGCTAACTTAGCAGATTTAGGATGCAAGCTTTCAATACCTCCTAGGTCTCTTCCTCAGGCATGTTATACAGATAAATATGAAAACATCTCTTATATACAAGTACACATTGTATTTTTTAAAATGAAAATCAGATAAAAAAACTCAGTCCAGACTCAGGTATTTTGATCAGTCAATAGTAGAGGAGAGTGCTGTATATTGAAGTCTTCCTTTGAGGGGTCCAACGTATTGTTGTATGTTGTAAAGGTTAATCCACAATGTGATAATATGACAGAAATTCTTTGTCTCTATCCAAAACATAATTCAAAGTTTTAAACTGGATCGTACAACTCTCATCTGTTATAAACAATGGGAACTGTTCTACAGAAGTGAGCAATTGACCTTGTAGCTAAAACACTCAGGGCCTATTACATCAAGATAAAGTGGCACAATTCGGGAGCAAATCAATAATAAGGGAGGAACGAAAATTATCTAAGTTCCCATTATTTCTAACCTCTTAGATGCTAAGCAGCATTATTCAATACCCAAAGTAATGCAGTGCATATTTTGCAACATCAAGAAAGGAAAGCGGGACTGTGGAAAGCACTCCAGCTATACCAGAGAGAACAAAATCACCTGTTATTTATACTGGTTCAAAGGTTACAAGCTCCATTTAAATGAACAGGTATTCAGGGATTTGTATTTGTACCATATGGCCCAGAATGTGTACTTTGTTTAGTTGATACATCTCTATTAAACCTTTGAGAGGGGTATCCAATGCACTGCAACACAATGCACTGGCTACCTTTCTGGCACTCAAAAGGTTAATATTTTCCAGTGAAACCAGCTAATCTAGAAGATTCAAGAAAGTTATTAACAAAAGCCCAAATTTACAGTTATTGTGGAGTAAACCCACTGCACCATAGGGACAAATACAAAACCATGAATTAACCCCTTAAGGACTCATGACGCGCCAGGACTTTCATCAGGGGCCCTCGATGAAGTCCCTATAGGACGAAACACGTAGGGTTTCTGTATTATTTTATTTATATACATTTTATTTGTTATTTCTGTTTTTAAGTATCTCCAATAAAGGAGCATATATTTAAGAATACACTCTAATCATAGCTTATTGTACGCATTGATCTGCATGCATTGCAAGTAAGCTTATATCCAGAAAGAACTTGGTTGACGGAGTAGTATATCTGAGACGTGCTAAACACCTAGAGGCTGGTTTAGCCTCCTCAAATTGTGTGTACCTCTCTAGAGGGGAATGACCCAGTGGGGGATCCATTGAAATATACAGTCTGCACGTAGGGGCGTTCTTGCACTGTTCTTCTTTTGTGTATTTCCGGTATTCCAAGCCAGAAGGAATTCGTTCTGTGGCACGGACCACATGGTCATATAATCAGCAGCAGATAACCGGGAGTGTGGAAGTCTGGAGAAGATCCATTTTATATTTGGGATTCTCAGACTTTTGTTGGTTCATATTTTCTATTGCTTTGTCTTTAATCCATTGATTTCCTACAGGTAGCGCATCCTGGGTTGTGGAGTCGCACTGATAGAAGGACCTTTGTCTGATTTTAGTGTAGCTCCACAAATCTATTGTATATCTTTTATCTCATGTTTTTTTTTTTTACTAAATGGGAGCAAATTCACGTTATAATACTGTGATGTTCAATTCCGATTTTCCAATGTTCTGAGAGTATACTGTGCACTTTAATGTGTGAACAGTGAGTATCCTAAACTGGAAAAAAATCAGAGTACATTATGCACTAAAATTGGAGTACAAAAGGAGAATGACTAGAATGGGCCCATTGTATAAATCCAAAATGCAACATTTCAGGAGCAAATCAATGCATTGGAGATCTCTCTAGCATTCAAAGGGCTAAAAATTAAATTTCAATCAATAGGAATATATCCCCAGAATTAATGCACTGTGCCTTTGTACATAATGCTCAATGTGTGTTCTCTCATTTAAGTGTACAAGATACAGTGGCCACCTGATGAAGTGTCTAGCTGCATGGTTACCCTATTCAAATTGATAGAGATTCTTTGCATTCTGTGAAATGCACAACACAGGGAATATTTTGTGCTTTTATGTTCTTAAAGGGACAGTCACGTCCCATAAGAAAATTCTTCTAGTTTTGTAGATGAAAAAAAAAAAACTATATGCCACAAATGTTATCTCTCAAACCACTATGATTTGAGAGATATTTGCTTTGAAAGTTCCCCCATCCCTCCCCTTCTCCTTATGTCAGCTGTAAAGCTGACAACAGGAGATTCCAGTCAGATGACTCGAGGAGGCTCTGCAGCAGAGCCGAAATCATGTTATTTAAGAAGAAGTACTTCATTGGAAAGGTCTACAAAGTGTGCTTGCAAACCAGGCACATTTTGTAGACTTTTCCAATAAGTTATTCTTTTTAAGTAACGCGATTTTTGCTCTGCGGCAGAGCCGCCGGCTGGTCCCTGGATCAGGATCTCCTGCTGTCAGCATAGCTCTGACATCAGGAGAAGGGGAGTGAGGGGGAACTTTCAGTGCTAATATCTCTCAAACCATAACGGTTTGAGAGATAAGATTTGTGGCATATAGTTTTTTTTTCATCTACAAAACTAGAAAAAATGTTTATGGGACATTAGTGTGCCTTTAATTTACTTATTTTGGGAATATGCATTTTGTATGACCTCAAGACCAAATCACCATCAAGCACAGCACAGTATGTTGGGAGATCAATATTTATGTCAGCTGCTAAGCCCCCTTGCTCTGATCTGTGACACTGCAGCACACAAAGCCTCATCTGAACAGTATATCCGCACCGGAACTCACCAGCTGTGTGGCCCTCCTGAAAAGCATGCTGCCACTTGGTATCCTCATTTGTGATACCAGTATCCAGAAACTGAGAAAGGACATGTCTGTCACAGATGAGAATCCTGCCTTGATAAATTATCCATAGTGGAGAGCAGTTCTTCCATAATAGCCTGCTCTCACTTGAAGTGGGCAGTGGAAACAACTAGGTTTTTTGACTCTGAGCAACTGGTGGGCTGCTGGTTTTGACTGGCATGGATCTGAGGTGGGGTGTTGCTTTGTTATACCGCACTGTAATAAAATAGTCAGTGCTGCCGGGGGCATCATCATTTAATTTGATAGATGCCTAAACAGGTTCTATGACAGTTGAATAAACACATTAAGTATGGCGCTAATACCGTGTAATTTCAGTATTCAACAAATACTGGTGAATGAGCATATTTTCATCTGACATTCAACCTGGTTACATGTCCATCACATTCGAACACTGTCTCTTTAATGTACTGTCATATTCAACAGCTGGTGCTTCAACAACACAGTAAAACATACAGCATTGAAAGCCAGTGCCGAACCAATGGCATCGTGACTGCCGATTACATAAACTGGAAAAAGCCAACAGACCAAAGAGTAGTAAGTTACAAATGCACTTCTAATTCTTCTTTTTATTAGGTTGCCACTTTCAGCCTCAGGGTCAAGTGACACTGTCCAGAGGGATGAAGGAAAGAACATAACACTTACATTCATAGAACAAACACATCAACATTACACAACAAAAAAATCCCATGGGCAACACCGTGAAATATTTGCTAGTGTATTGCATATATTATATTAGATTGATAGATAGACAGATATTTATATGGGCACATAAGGACATGAAAGAAGAATATAATTCTTCTTCTCTACAAAAAAAATACCTCTTCTCAAATATGGAGTACAGTTTTGGGAGCCAGTGCTTTATAATTATTAAAAAAAAAAAAAAAAAGAAAGGCATGACTTAACTGGAAAAAAAGTACAGAGATGTGCAATACGACTGATACGTGGATTATAAGGTTTAGGATATAAAGAGGGATTAGCAAAACTGGATTTGTTTTCATTACTGAAGACGCATCTGAGGGGAAACATGATTACTACAGATCAATAAATTCAATACCAATACAACAATACCAATACAAAAAAACTGGGGGCATCCATCAGACTGAAGGAAAGCAACTTTTGACTAAAACAAAAGTAATGATTTTTATTTAAAGGGGAACTACCCTTTAAGTATGCACAATAGGCATGTGCAAGTCTAAGCTTCTGGAGGTTGTGTGTAGCTACTGAGCCTACTCTCAATAATATTTAAAGGGGATCTATCACCCCTATACAAGTTAGTCTTAATAGTTAGAGTATATAGCGAATAAGTGTAAAACTGTATTAATTTCATTTTTATCCCCTTAACCCCTTCGCGTCCTGTGACGTACCTGGACCGTCACGCTGGTCCGGCACTTAAGGACCAGTGACGGTCCTGGTACGTCACGTACTTTTACTCACCATGCTCCTGCAGGAGCGCGGTGAGTAATACCATGGACTGAAATTGATCGCCCCAAGACCGGAGCGATCTCCTTCAGTCCTCCCTTCGATGTGCCGCCCCAAGTGATCAGTCACGTGGGACGGCACGTCGAATGCGTCTATCTGGTCCGTAAAGGACCAGACACTGTGGGATTGTCGGACCCTAAGGGGTTAAGGACCGGCCGAGCATGCACACGGCGGTCACTTAAGGACCACTGGGCTTTTTTTTTTTTTATAAATCTGATTCCAGACTCCGGAATGGTGTGCAGCCGGGCTGGGACCCCAGAATTCCATGAGGTCCATGTACGTCCTTGGTCCTTTAGGGACTGCAACCTCATGGTGTACATGTGCGTCATGGGTCGTTAAGGGGTTAAAATCTCTATTTGGCAGAAACTGAAGTAATAAATGCTTCCCTGCCCCTACTTCCGCATACACTGCGGTGACCTGCTCTGTACCACAGTCTGTCACTCTGCCTCTACACCCCTCCCTCTATCCAGCCTCCTCCGATGACAGAGGCTTTCTGCTTGTAAGCTGGAGCGGTCTCATTGGCAATGATCTCAATGGTAGAGATCGAAATCTAGCCAATGAGATTGCTCCAGCTTACAGGCAGAAAGCCTCCGTCATTGGAGGAGGCTGGATAGAGGGAGGGGACCCAAGGCAGAGTGACAGACTGTGGTACAGAGCAGGTAACAGCAGTCTGTCCAGAAGTAGGTGCAGGGAAGCATTTATTACTTCAGTTTTGGCCAAACAAAAATTTTAAAAACAAAATTAATACAGTTTTACACTTATTCGCTGTATACTCTAACTATTAAGACTAACTTGTATAGGGGTGATAGATCCCCTTTAATACATTTTTATCTGAGACCAATACAGATAACTATGGCAGTTGGTTTCAATGCAGGAAGATTGTCAATACAGGGAGAAATCCAACTTCCTTTTGAAATAAGAAAGAAAATAATTTGTGGCATAATTGAAAAAAGCATAATTTTTTCTTTGCCTTCCTCTGGATCGCTAAAGGAAATATGGCAAAGACTGAACCTGATGGACCCATGACTTTTTTCAACCTCATCAACTATGTTACTATGTTACATACATGGATTTCAAGAGTACTGAATATTGTAAATACAGATTATAATCACATATATTTCTTAACCCTTTGAATGTCAATGGAGTAAATGCTCCCCTAGCACTGTAGATATTAATGGAGCCATATGACTTTACATGCTTAATGCTACATTTTAAGTGAAATAAACGATTATAGCCAAGAAAAGACTGAGCAATTTTACATCTCCAGTAGACCACGAACTGCAATTAAGACCTCTTTTGAAATTCTCAGAAGCCCACAGAAAGCATAACTGATAAATTATTTCCTGAACACAATATGAGCAAAACATTTCATGTTTCCCCTTGTGGAAATTACATTAATTCCATTTTATCTGTTTAGGGCTTTAATAACTCTGCTTCCTCTTGCAGAAAATTTCTTGTATTATTTTTTATGTACACTTTAATTTCAAGTGCCATTTTAATTGCTGAAAACTGTGTTCCTTAGTAAGTTTGGGATATATATATATATATATATATATACACACACTAGCAATGTGGGAAGGCGTTGCCCGTCATGTTATGAAGGGAATGCATAATTTTTTATGAATAAATGTTCTAAATGGTATGATGAAGTGTGTGTACGTATGTGGACATGTGTGTATTGGGGGTTATTAGTGGGGCCAAGTGTTGGGCCAGGTGTGAGACTGGAGAATTTGCTGCATAGGCAATTTGCAGTCTGTTGTCCACAGAATTTTTGCTCTTGCTTGTTGTACTTTGCATCAATGAATTATGCTTTGTAAGCAGTAAGTCTAATGTAGGGCAGTATGAGAGTGGGATGCATTACAATGATCGTGACATCAATTGCCTCATGTGTGTTCTGAGTATATAGTGAATGCTATGTGTATTTCACTTATTTAAAGTACATAAAAAAATCATAGTTTGTGAGAAGCAAAAGACTTAACCGTTGGAGTGGCAGAGGGGTAGTCCTGGCACTCAAAGGGTTAATGCAGCTGTACACCTGCAATCAGGACCTCCTCCCTGGAAGCATTTGCAGTTCACAGGACATGTAAAATATATCAACAAACCAAAAAAAGGTAGATTGTTCAAAGTTAGAGAGTTAACTGTTTGAGTGGCAGAGGGGTAGACCATACCCCCGTGGCACACAAATGGTTAATGAGACTGTACACCTATAATGAGGGCCCTCACTTCGAAGCAGCCGGCACCTCCTCAGAACATAATAATGTCAGAACCTGTCTGAGGAGCCCCCCACCTCTCTGAAAGCAGCAATGCTTCAATCAGCACTTTCTCCCTCCACTGTGCTGGCTCCGTTGGAGGCCAAGATGCAGCTTGTCAGAAGATAAAGATCAACCGTTTTGAGTGACAGAGGGGTAGACAATGCATTGCAATGTGTTCTGTACACCTGTGGACTCAAATGGTTAATCTGACTGTACACCTGTAATGAGCCCCCCCCCCCGTACCATCGGTCCTTCCTTGGCTTCCCCTGAATATAATAATGTTGGTACCTGTAACGAGGTCCCCACCTCTCTGAAAGGAGCGGCCACCATGGTTGAATTGGCGCCTGCTTTCTCTGCTGCACTGGCTCCCTTAGAGGCCCTGTTGTGTACATTAAGCAGCAAAGCAGGCGTAAAGTTGGAGCAGAGTGTTGGGGAAAGGCAGCAAGAGGACAGGACCACATTATAGTGACCTGGCAGAGCACACAACCTGCGTGGGAGCTGTAATGCAGGTCCAGGTGAGGCAGCAGTAAGTGTGTGTGAGATAGAGTGTGTAATGTTTTTTTGATTGTGTAGAGGAGGAGGTGAGAATCATGAAGTAGATAAGAGTTGGGCATGAGGCATTTACTGGAAGATGTGAGTGGGTCCATGGAGGCAGCGGGAGCGCCTCCGTGTGCTGCAGATAATACTCTGTCCTCTTCCTGCCACCTGGTACCCTGTGCCTTCTGATGGACGGAGAATTATCAGCACACAGAGGCGCTCCAGCTGCCTCAATGTGCTTAACAAACAGGTTCAGAACCAGGGGAAGACGATGTGAAGATGGCAAAAAGGAGAAAAAAAATAAAAGAATACACTTATCTGCAGTATGCGCCCATTGGCTATGTGATGTGACAATGTTGCGCTGTCATCCACTGCGAGATTGTCACTTTGCTCTTTTAGCCAGACGTCGTACTGAAAGAGTTGAATGGTCGGTGTGTAGCTAAGGACGGAAATTGAGAGGAGAGGCACACCATAGTATGAGCAGACATGTAGAGGCACTGTGCAGACCTGTCCCCTCTTCCATGGCAGGCCAACGGCACCCTCATGGTTTGTGTTTGGTCGTAAGTCAGTGTGTGAGTGAGCCACAGTAGGCGGATAGGTGGCTGAAGACAGGCGGGATACAGTGAGCAGGGCTGGTGCGTGTGTGTGTGTGTGTGTGTATGTATCCCTTTTGTGTGTGTGTGTGGCTTGTGGTGGGGGGCTTGTGTGTGTGTCTGAGGTGTAGGAGCGAATAGCAGCCATTTTTTTCTCACTTGGATAGTGGTGGGCGGGCTGGATAGTGGGGGCGGGGCAACTCCCTGCATGATTTTCACAGGACTAGTAGTGGCCTTCGGCTACTGCAACTCCTGTGAAAATCACGCCCCCACTGAATCACCCAATGGGAGTAGTACTTCCTCCTTACTGCCGCTCCTGGGTGTGTTTGCCTGGCACACAGAAGTCTTCTTTTATATATAAAACACATATAAAATAAAATAATCTCTGTTTGAAAAGAAATGGTATTCATGTTAGTTAAATAACTGGTGGGTAAGATGTTAAGTGATAGTAAAGGTTGATTTTAACAAAGTTTAATATTGTAGTTTTTAAAAAAAAATAAATGAATTGATGTAACAAACATGTATAGTTTGAGAGATATATTTTGTAAAGTTCCCCCCTCCTGCCCCTTTCATAAACATGAGCCTCTAACTGACAGAAGGAGATGCTGGTCCTGGGACCGGCCGGAGGCTCTTCAGCAGAGCTGAAATAGAGCTATCTAAAAAGAAATAGGTCACTGGAATGGTCTACAAAGTGTGGCTAGTTTGCAAGCACACTTTGTAGACCGTTCCAATTAAGTATTTCTTTTTAGATATCTCTATTTTGGCTCTACTGAAGAACCGGCATCAGGTCACATGACGCAAATCTCCTGTCAGCCAGAGCACTGACATCTGTGAAAGGGGCGGTAGGGGGGAACTTTAGAAAAGTATATCTCTCAAACTATACATGTTTGAGAGACCAGAGTTACATCAATTCATTTATTTTTTTAATAACTACAATATTAAACTTTGTTAAAATCAGCCTTTTCTATCCCTTTAACCAACATGAATTTACATTGATAGATAATATCCGCATAAATAATGAATCAGAGCATTTTACACTCTCGAAACAGTAAAGTAATTTTAGGGCAAACAACTGCATGCTATGGTGACAAATAAAAAGTCCCATTTACTTATTTAATATAAATTTACTTTTACTTTAACATACTTAATGCTAGAAAGGTCTCCAACATATTGTTTTGCAATACATTGGAGACATCTGTAAAACTGAAGGATTTAAAAGCATAATTTAAATCAATGTGAATTTTGGGAATTTGTAATTTTCTTTCCCTATGGGTGGTTTACTCCAGAATTTTTCCACTCCAGGATCTTTTAAAGGGATATTAATGTTTCACAAAAACAGCAGCTCAAATTAATCTTCATAGTATTTGGGCCAAGGAGAGTGTTATTTCAGTACTGTCAGAGTTGTAGTTCAAGAGTAATTGAATGATAAAGTATCCCCCTCCTGCCCCTTTTACTTACTGTAAGCCACCTCCCCTCAGATGTGGAATTGACTGGACAGCTCACAGCATCGGAAAGTCTTCTTACTGTGAGAACACTGAAAGCCCTGCCACCCTTGACAGGTTTTTCCCTTATGCTAATTGAAGATTGTCCCTCTCTGCGATCCATCTGAACTGAGTTGCTGCTCTGAGGTGAGCAGTGTTACATCAGTAAAAGGTACGGGAAGGGGATATTTTATCGTTCATTTATTCTTGAACTACAACTCTGACAGTACTGAAATAACACTCTCCATGGCCCAAATACTACGAAGATTAATTGGAGCTGCTTTTTTTGTGAAACATTACTATCCCTTTAAGTAATGCATTGTATCTGTATTTTAAAACAGTCTGGATTATTTTTTTTAGCAAACAATGTCTTATTAATTTTTTTTTATAAACTTATTACAAAGGACCATGTATACATCCTTGTTTTTACCTCCTACATATTATTTGTTATTTTATTTATTGCATAAGCAACTATGAGTAAATGTTAAAGCTTCTTACGCAAATTTGATTTTAACTGCCAACCCCACCCACTCACTCCCTTGCTTATCCTGTCCTATTCTGCGTCCTTTACCTGCATCCCTCCAATTTATGTTGGATTACAAATGTCATCATCTTTCACCAGCAAAGCTGCCAATGTAGAATAACACTTTTTCTCTTAAAGGGTTAGTAATGTCTTTAAAAAAAATAAAATAAATAAAATAAATTATATATATATATATAGTAGCTATTAAAAAAATAAACTAAATGATCCAAGTCCCATCTCTCAAACCTTATTGGCTTGAGAGATAGAACATTTTAAAGCACCCCCCTCCCTCCCCTTTCCCTGACGTTAGCTGTAAGCTGACAGCAGGAGATCCTGGTCCAGGGACCGGCAGGCGGCTCTTCAGCAGAGCCGAAATAGCTCTATGTAAAAAGAAATACTTCATTGGAACGGTCTACAAAGTGTGCTTGCAAACCAGGCACAATTTGTAGATCAGATTCGAGCATCTGTTCTTGAAAATGTTCTTCACATCCCAGCCAATGGCAGTGAGGGCAATTGAAGTGAGCCTGTCCATATATAAAGGCAGGCTTACTTCAACTGCCCTCAGTGTGTTACTGGCATTGGCCCGTACACAGCTGAAGAGAAACGTCGTGGGACATTTGTGTCTCTGCCGGCACCACCCTCGTGGTCACTCCAAGCAGCGGAGACACATAGTTAAAAGCTAAGTTAAATTTTGGGCATTAATGAATCGCATGGATTTATGTATATGTGAAGCTTTTTTATTCACTGGCATTTATTCTTCGGGCCATTACATGGAGGTATATATGGGTATATTTATGGGGCACTAATATTGAACCCTCTGAGTGACAGTGAGGTATGCAACGCATTGCTTTGCAATGCGTTGCGTACCCCTCTGCCACTAAAAGGGTTCTGGAATGTATTCGTTCATGCTTGATTTTAATACATTTATTTTATTTTACAGGGAGAAGGCGGACGGTAGAAGAAAGGAGACAGAACGGAAGGGCCAGCAAGCTGAGGACTCCGCTGGACATCAGGATTAATGGTAAGTGTTAATGCAATGTTGCTTTACTTAGTCGGGTTAACCCTATGAATGCTGGTGGGGTAATTATACCCCACCGGCACTCATAGGGTTAATCCTACTAGCTTTGGACAGGTTTTAGGCACTTTGGATGTATTGATGTGGGGCTTAGGGCCCCACATCAATACATCCACTGTGGACATTGTTTTTTTTTGCCAGTTAACAGCTGCGTTAGCTGGCAAAAGATCCGATAAGAGACTTTACGGCTAACAAAACTGGGTCTTAAGTTTTGTGCGGCGAGTCCCTTATTGGTTTTTTTCAGCTAACGCAGTGCTTTAAATGGCAAAATGGAGAGTTTTTTTTTATGGGCCAAAACACGTTAGTGTTGTGGCCGGCATACTGGATGAACTGCCGTTAGCAGTTCATTCCATGACCCTTTGTATGGCTTCCTACACGTTAAAACACCAGTTGGTGCTTTTTTTACTTAACGGCTGCCTTTAAATCTACCCCTTAGTATTTTAAAGCAGATTTCTTATTCTGCCAAGTCTGATTGGGCTTTGGAGCAGGACGCGTCTGGGAGACGCTGGCTCTTGATCAGTGCTGAATGGCCCAGGGGGTGTAGTAAGGGCCACAATACGGGAGGGACATAAGGACCCAGAATATTCCCTTGGAAGTGCTGAATGGCCCAAGGGGTGTAGTAAGGGCCACAACACAGGAGGGACATAAGGACCCAGAACATTCCCTTGGAATCCCTACACAGCATTAGGGTAGCCCCTGAACTCTCAGGTTTGATTTTCCCCATAGGCCCCTTGTGGTCAGACGTGCAGAGAAGGCAAATAAAAGGAGACATAAAGTACTTAAAAGTAACACCAGTCTAATCCAAAAGCACCCAGAAAGACTCAGAATGTACTTATTTGGCATGCAAACGGTTGAACAAGAGAGAGAGAGAGAACGAGATTCAGCCTCAGCATAGGATAGGCAATGAAGAAGTAGGCGGGCAGCCAAAAAAAGCACCCAACCAATCAAAAATAAGCCTTGGAAACAGAGTATTCTAGGCAATGTAGTTTCTTCACCATTGATGTTACCAAGTAACGTGGTTCTCTAGCTGCATAATGTGTCTAATTACGCATTACTTGGGAGTAAGAATCCTGATCATACAATTATGGATGATCGGAGGTAAAGAAAGAGCTAACTTTGACCCATGTAGCATAAATAGGTGCAGGTATATGTTCCACACAAGTTTTCCCATTGAAGTCTAAGCCGCAAAGATGGCCACGGCAGAGGCTCCCTGTTCTTTAAAGGTCCAAGCACCAAAACTTTGGTAAAAGAAGCTAAAAGGTTCCAAAAACCACTTGGTACACCACCAGACAGGAAACTACTAAAGATAAAATTGGAACAGCAATTATAGGAACAGAGATAATAAGTATACCAGCTACCATTATACTAACTGGCACTGAAAGAGTTAATTGGGGATGAAAAATTAAAGCAGCCATCTCTGCTACTCAGACATAAAAGGGAGAATAAGGGTAAGGAAGGATGAGTGTATATTCCACTCCAAAAATTGAGAAGGGAACATAATGGGACATAGAATAAGACCATGTCACTAAAAGAATTACTCACTAAGCTTCTGTCTTCAGACCCCCCATCTAAATAGAGCAGAACCTCAGAGAGGTTCAGCCATGAGGAACAAAATAAAGTCAACCTCCACAGACATATGGTTCACAGAAACTCCTGTGAACTGGTCAATCCAGCTCCAGGGAAGCCAGTGATGGGAGTCAGTCTAATGGGGGATTACACAGTCCCATATCAAAGGAAAAAATAATAAAATAACCAACAACTATGAGAAATGTCACTGCACCTGCTTTCTGCATCCTGCGAAACATGAATCTGGGAAATTATCCCTTGGGATAGGCTGTCGAGGTAGAGGGAGTCTCCACCCAAACAACCCTGTCTTTTTTAAGTGCCCTGCCCTCCTGCAAGGAAGCTAAATCCCATGGTCCTGGTGTTTCTTTTTGGACGCAAAAAAGTATATATGTATTTCCTGAAAGTAGACTAATTTATGGATGAGAAAATGGATAAAGAGAAATAAAAAAGCAAGGAAAT
Organism: Rhinophrynus dorsalis; assembly: GCA_037306005.1. NCBI lineage: Eukaryota > Metazoa > Chordata > Amphibia > Anura > Rhinophrynidae > Rhinophrynus > Rhinophrynus dorsalis. Next base: position 343,255,721 of record CM074723.1, on the reverse strand, counting down.
TATGTTAAACATAGGGGTTTTCAAAAAGGTTTTCATTATTTGCTATAGAATTTACTATACAATATCACAATCAAGGGGCTCGATTTAAAGGCAGCCGTTAACCCAGCCGCTAAGTAAAAAAGGCACATTGGCTGCAAATAACAGATGATTTACGGCAGATTTAAAGGTAAGAGTACAAGAACAGCTATCGAGCGTAGGCACAAAAAAATACTTAACTCAAAAACCAGTGTCGCACCTGATTTTGCATCACCGTGCGTCCCAAGCACACGTTAAAACACAACTTAAGTCAAAATGTAACATTACGGCTGGCAACCCTGATAGACGCACAAACAAAATTCAAACCTACAGCCAATCCCAAGGTCCCAAAGTAGCAAAAATGTTCAAATACACTTATATATACCCCAAAATAACGGTCACACCTTGTCTGTGTTTCGAGTTTTGGCGAGCTAGATCACAGGACCCAGGAGCGGAGAATAGCATTTAGAGCGAGGGAGAGAGGAGCTTATATTGGAGGTAGAAGGAGCTTTTGGAGTTTGGAGAGAGAAGAGCATTGCACTAAATATACACCGTCATACACATATCACACTTTTAGACATATTACATACACCCATACAAACACAAATACATACACCTACATACACAGTTTTTTTTTTTTTTTACAACACCTTACACATTTTTTAAACTTTTGTTTGACAGTGTGAATCTGTGAGTGAAAGTGTGTAACAGAGAGTGAGTGGGATCGAGTGTGTCTGTGAGGGGATGTGGGAGTGCTTGGGTGTGAGTGGGTGAGTGATGGCAAGGAGGAGGACAGGAGAGAGGGATGGGGAGAGTAGTGGAAGAGGAGGAAGGAGAGTAGGACATCCCTGTTGAGAGTAGGGGTGGGAGAGGGAGATTCGCAGGGCAGAGGGGGACCAGGCCCAGAACAGCAGGCACACGGAGGACAGGGACAGAACCTGCAGTGGGACGTGGGGTAATTCCTGGGGACCACCACACACAGGCAGGGGCAGCGCAGGCAGGAAACTCTGGTTCCGACTCCTCGCATGCCGGAGCTGAGGAGGACAGGATCAAGGATCCCCGATAAACCAAAGAGGAGAACACGGCCCTCGTGGAGGCTGTGCTGGAGAGGAAAAGTGTCCTCTTTCCGAGGAAGAGGGCCCCTGGCCTGGCTGCGAGGAGGAAGGCTGCCTGGAACCAAATTTGCAGCCGGGTTAATGCGGTGGCCACCTGCAGACGGGATGTAGACTCAATCAAAAACAGATGGGGCGATTGCAAAAGGCAGGTTAAGAAGATGGGGGATGCCGCCCTGCACGCCCGAGGCACCGGAGGTGGTCCACCTGTCCCCATCACCTTCATCGGATGGAAGGAGAGGCTGAGGCAGACCCTGTCGTCTACGCTTATTGAGGAGGTCCCTGGAGGATCAGACACTGGGGATGAGAGGAGCCTCCACACTACCAGTAAGTGCATCATCCCATAACCACACACCACCTCAAACCACACACCCATCACGAACAAACACAGTCACATCCCAACATTTGCCCATCATTCATCCACACAAATGCACCAACACAGCACCCTGAGGGTTCAAATAGGACACAAGACAAGGACAAATGTCAAGGTTTAACAAGGCCCAAACCTGTCCAACTCCCTGGATTACCCTCATATTGCTGTGCTGATCAGACACAATACACACAAACCATGCTCAGAAAAGTGTGGTATGTTAAACATCAGAACTTCTCCAACACAATGTCACCCATGTACCCACAGGGAATCCAGCACACAACCCCATGAGTGCTAGAGGGATTATCAATGCATCGATCAACAATGCTTTGGCAACCCCTCTGGTTCTCAAAGGGTTAACCAGACTACAAATACAAGTCGATAGGGTAATGATTACATGACACATAGGGGACATTCACTAAGAGGTGAAAGAGATGATGAAGAGAAACATACACTTACATACTCTCACTTTACCAATTACAGTGATAGTCTATGGAGAATATTCAATAACATGAATCAAGTTGCAAAGGTCCCACTGATAGACTCCATAGAAAACATTGCAAATGGGGAAATGAGATCACTGGAGAAGTCAGCATCATGTTCAGTTCATCAGGTCTATTTAACCGCTTACTGAATCACAAAAAGGATGGAGCAGGTCACAAATCACAGTGCCACAGAGAATAACTGGTTGTATGTGGAACACACAGGCCTAAAACAATTCCACAGGATTAAATGTGGAAAAGTAGGCCTGGGTATTATGCGTGCAATCATTCATTCTAACTTGAAATTATATGTCTCACATTTGATTCAAACATGGATCCTCAGGAGTGCTGATGCAGATGGTACACCAGCCACTCTTTGCAGGATACATATGGGAAATAAATATGAACCATTGTAGTTTGGTCAATAACAGGCCATGAATTATGGATATCTATGATTGGGTATGGCTGCCTCACACAGAGGGATGGATGGGCTGATCCAGGAAAAAACATCCCTCAATCAAAGATACCCTTCAATACTGGCTTGATTGTTGCCCTTCAGGATTCAGCTTGAACAGACCTCATGGACAGGATCCTGTAATGTACATCAATCCCTGATTGCCACGGCGGTATCCCATGCATCGCAAGGCAATGCAGAGGATACCATCATGACAACCAGAGAGTGACTTATCAAATCAGAAAAAATCCTGCACTGTACGGGATTAACTGATAACATAGGGATGAATACCACTTGAATCACACTGCAGATCAATTAGAAAAAGATATGTACAGAAAGAAAAACATTCAGATATGTATGTGGATATGTCCCTTTCAAATGGGTACAAATATGTCCCAACAAGATGTGAACCCAGATTTCAGTTCAGTACGTGTGATTGCCATACTGCTCATATATGTGCACCCATCAGAAAGGAACTCATATTAATATCATCATCAGAGTACACATATCTAGTATATTACACCTTACTTAGATGGGATATACAAGGTATGTTTGTATTCATGGTATCAATGAAAGTTAGTTTGTGATGGGTGCACATATATAGGCAGTAAGACAATCACATGTACTGAACGGATCTCTGGGTTCATATCTATCAAGGATATGTTTGTACCCATATGAAAGGTACATGTACACACATATCACACCATATTCCTCTCTGTGTACCTTGCACAGGATGGCAATGGTTAATTTCACCTTGATGTAACGTAGGCATTATTAAGAGATGGTTACACAGATATTGCTGTATGTTACAGCTGGAGATATTAGTCATTTGACCACACGGAGGCTCTTCAGCAGAGCCAAAATTGACCCATTTGGAGATAAATATATCTTTGGAATAGTCTACAAAGAGTGTCTGGTATGCAAGCACACTCTGTGGACCATTCCAATGAAGTATCCATCTCCAAATGGGTCAATTTTTACTCTGCTGAAGAGCCTCCGTGTGGTCAAATGACTGATATCTCCAGCTGTAACATACAGCAATATCTGTCTAACCATCTCTTAATAATGCCTACGTTACATCAAGGTGAAATTAACCATTGCCATCCCAAGCAAGGTACACAGAGAGAAATATGGTCTGATATGTGTGTATATGTACCTTTCATATGGGTACAAACATATCCTCGATAGATATGAACCCAGAGATCCGTTCAGTACATGTGTATATATATATATATATATAGTCATGAAAGGGGCACAGCGTGTGTGGATTAAATCCTTTGTGTACTTGAGGGTTATTCAACGCATTGATTGACAATGGTTTGACTACGTTTGCGGCAGTGAAAGGTTTGTGTTTCACAGACAAAGATGTATCCATTCAGTGGAATGTGTTGGATACCTATTTGGCAATGAAGGGACCCAGCACATTGCACATTTTATTTGGTTTCTTTAAACCCCTTCAGTGGCAAGCAGGTATACAACACATTTCACTGCATGCATACCTCCTTAGCTCTCAAACAATTAACCATTTTAAACATAACCAAACCATTGTCAATCACTGCTTTCAATATGCCTCGGGCACTGAAAGCACTTAATCCCCACGTTCAATGCCGTGCCCCTTTTGCTAGTACCTCCTGAAGAGGGACATTTGGGAGGTATGTTATTTGGTGTATTGGTGTTGTGTTTTTTTTCTAGTGTTTGTGAAAGGGCCTGTTAGAGAAGGCCACTTGCAATTGTGTTACTAATGCAGGTGTACCAAAAATAAAAAGTAGTGAGAGGAAGGTGCCGGTAACACACAAAGGGAGATATAAATGTGAAAGTGTTTAACCATTTCAGTGGCAGAGGGTACACAACACATTGCAAAGCAAAGCATTGCATACCTCTCCGGCACTCAAAGGGTTCAAGTCTGCAAGTTGTGTAAGCTCTGTCTGTCAGTGTGCACTGATTAGTAGTACCTTTATTTTTTCTGTGGCTTTCAGCTTATATTCATGCATAAAGAGTTAGTGGACTGACATGACCCATGCACAGCTATAAATATGGAGGCAAGGTCTGTCCTGTTTCTGGCACAGACCTCACACTTCTGTTGTTGTATTGCTGGGCAGTCTATGAATTTCCCTGTCAGTGCTGCCCATACACAAATTCACTCTGTTGCCTTGGAATGTGTCTGACATACAGGTCGAATTCTCCCTTTGAACTACACTTCATCTCTATACAGCTAGTGGTCGGACACAATTAACCTGAATTCTGTTGTTGCACAGTCAAGAACCGTAGTCAAGAAGAGGAGATGGGTCATGTCGGAAACAGGTCATACGTTACATCCATATATATCGCTCTGCATGGCAGATGTCAGTCCACTAACTCTTTTTGTATGAGGTAGCAAACAAAGGCGAGGCGTTGCATAGTCTTCTAACAGTGAAAGAATTGATAGTGTTGTGAGCTTTCACTCTCAGGCTGCCATTGTGGAAGATAGAGAAGTCACAGCTTCCAGTAAGATACAGTATTCTTCACTGAGTTTCTGCAAGCAGATGTGACACATACTTGTGCTGACAAGGTTTAAACTGTGAGGGGCCTTAAAATGAGTTGGTGTCGGTAGGACTCTGAACCCTTTGAGTTCCAGGGTAGTAAGAAACACTTGCTTAACAATGTACCACTAACAGGGTTAAACTGTGAGGGGACTTGGTATATAGAGTGACGGCGAGGTTTGAAGGGTGAGGAGAGCACTAGACATTTAAACTTTGAAGGGACTTACTAGCAGTGAGGTATAAAGAATGGGGACAGGATGGAACACTGAGAAACCCTTTAATTGCTAATGTTAATGAAACTGAGTAATGCTGAGTATAGCAAGGCAGCAGGTATGTACAGGGAGGGCAGAAAGGTGGCTGTATGTAGGGTGAGGGTAGCAAGGTTGCAGGTGTGTAAGGTGGGAGCTGCATGCCTAAGCTGTGATGGGACTTACTAGCAAGGGTGGGTGAATTCAGTATGGGATATTTGTGAGGGGGCAGTGCCATTGTGAAGGGGGAAGTCAAGAATTGGCAGGGTAGTGAACAATTCATTGTTCTGCAATGCACTGTCCACCCCTCTGGCACTCCAAAGGTTAAACTGTGAGGGGAGCTGTTCACTGGTGGTAGCAAGTGTTAATTGTTAGGTGTGAAGAATGAGGGCAAGACAAAGTGGCAGGTGTGTAGGGTGATGGCAGCAGGGGGGTGATTACTGAAAGCAAGATGGGAAACTCGAGCTGCAAGGGTACTTGTAATATTGACTGGAAGTATCTGCAGCAGAGGTTGTTGCCATTACTGGACAGGAATAACCAGGAGGTATTGTATCCAAATCGCTGTCAGTAGTAAACACACAATGTTTTGCTACCTGCAGTGAAATGGACAGGAGTAAGTGTGTGTGGGTGTGTGTAACTAAATTCTTATATAAATATTGACAGTGATCTAAAAGAGAACACGGATTCCTTTTAAATTAAAAGATAATACATTGCTTACTGAAATAAATAAAATGACAGGATAGAAATATGGTTCAACTGTGATACTCCATAAAAATGAAGCACAAGCATTTTTTGTATCTCCTTCAGTGTTAAATCTACATCATTATCACATACAACAGGGAGGAATTTATTAAACAAAAATGTGCACGTCAATGGAAGTTACATATCTCACAATTATGTTTTAAGAATAAGTTAGAAAATGGAACACTTGCTACATTTATGCATCCTGAAAATAATAGCTGAAAAAAGTAAAAATGCCACAGTTATCAAACATTTTGATTTAGCTATAGCTACAAAAAAGAGAGTGGGTTCTCTGGTAGCTGAAAATTAGAATACATTTTGCAGCTAATTACTGAGGAAAATAGGAAAAAAGGAGTTTAGGTCATTATGTTACAGATTCATTTTACATCACAGGAGAAAAAAACGAAGTAAAAATAAATTGCTAGATATGGTCTATGACCTTCCTCTATAACAATTTTTTTTTTTTTTTTTTTTTTTTTTTTTTTTTAAATATACATTTTTTTATTCAGTCAGCACAAAGAAAAGTACACACAAACAATACAAGTCCCACACAGGATGTAGGGTAAAAGATACAACTCCGTATACAGCATTACATTTGATCTTAGGAGCAATAGGAGAAACTAGCTGTAAATGCCCGTTAGGTGGTGAGACCAAGATGATTGAGGCCGAGCAACTCGTCACAAATCCTGACCATTGGGGCGCTTCATAAAGAGGAACAGCAGTTCCAGATTATCAATTCTCCACACTACGCAGTCATTCTGGGATTTCCCTGGTTGCAGCTTCATAATCCCCAGTTTGATTGGCAAAAGTGTGAAATCTCTGCTTGGTCTCAGTATTGTATGTAGCTTTGTGTATCTCACCCGGTTAAGATTCTGTGCACCTCTCCTTCACTGCCAAACGAGTATCAACAATTCAGCAATGTGTTTAGTAAGGGAGAGGCTGGCACCTTACCCCAGCACAGATCATATGACTGCGCTATTGATTTGCCTCCGGGGGTGGTGCCCCCTAGGGGACGCACATATCCATTGTCTAGTGATGAGAACCAAGCTATGGAGGAATATATTTCAGATGCCCTCAAGAGAGGGATTATAAGGAAATCCACCTCTCCAGCCGGGGCTGGATTCTTTTTTGTGAAAAAGAAAAATGGCAAACTGAGACCGTGCATTGATTACCGTGGCCTAAACAAATTTATGTCTAAAAATGCTTATCCAATACCACTCATCACCGAATTATTTGACAGGTTAAAAGGTTCCTCAATCTTTACTAAACTGGACCTACGTGCTGCTTATAACCTGATTCGGATCAGAGCTGGTGATGAGTGGAAAACGGCCTTTAACACTAGATCGGGCACTATGAATATCTAGTTATGCCGTTTGGTCTCTGTAATGCACCTGCAGTATTTCAAGAATTAATCAATGATATCCTCAGGGATATGCTGCAGTCCTGCGTTGTTGTCTACCTGGACGATATACTCATTAATTCGCAAAACATGTCGCAACACACTAAAGACGTGTCAGAAGTGTTGCTCCGCCTACGAAAAAACAAATTGTATTGCAAATTGGAAAAATGCGAGTTTCATAAAACCAGAGTGCCCTTCTAGGGGTTTGTGATTGCCAAAGAAGGCATTGCCATGGATCAGGAGAAACTGGCAGCAGTTTTGCAATGGCCTCGGCCTAAGGGCCTAAAAGCTATTCAGCGATTTCTGGGTTTCGCTAATTATTATAGAAAATTTATTAAGAACTTTTCCAAGATTTTTAAACCTCTGTCTGACCTTACGAACAAGGGTACTAATCCCTCCCAGTGGTCGGTGGCAGCTGAAGATGCTTTTGAGAAATTGAAATCCGCTTTTGCTAACGCTCCTGTGTTATGCCACCCCAACCCATCTCTCCTGTTTACATTGGAGATGGATGCCTCAGAGATCGGGGTTGGGGCTGTACCTTCTCAACGACCTGTGAAAGGAGGAACTCTCAGAGCTTGTGGGTTTTTCTCCAAGAAATTGTCTGTGGCCCAGAGTCATTATGAGATAGGTGACAGAGAATTACTGGCTATCATTCTTGCCCTGAAAGAATGGTGTCATTTACTAGAGGGCACAAAAAATCCAGTACTAATTCTGACTGACCACAAAAACTTGACCTCTTTCTGAGGCTAAAAGATTGTCTTCTCGCCAGGCCAGGTGGGCGCTGTTCCTCTCTCGATTCAATTTTGTTGTATCATACCTGCCTGGGTCCAAGAATGTTAGGGCTGATGCCCTGTCAAAACAATTTTAGCCTGAAGTAGATAGGGACGAGGTCCCAGCACCTATAATACAGCCTGATCGTATATTGGCCACTCTACGCACAAGTATCACTTCGCCTTTAGGGGAAGAGATATTGGCCTCCCAGGCTACTGCTCCTCCTGAAACCCCAGTGGGCAAGTGTTTTGTTGATGAGCCATTTCGCACTCTATTGCTTGAGACATACCATTCATTTAAAGCTGCGGGGCACATTGGTAGAGATCAATTGATTTGGTCTCTTTCACAAGTCTTTTGGTGGCCCTCACTGAGGGCAGATTGTGCTGCATTTACTAATGCCTGTACCACCTGTGCCAAGACCCCTAGACACCTCCCTGTGGGCCTACTCCAGCCGGTGCCTAATGGCGAACGTCCCTGGTCCCATGTTTCCATTGACTTTATGGGAGAGTTGCCAGTGTCTAGAGGGTATTCCTTCATACTTTTGGTGGTGGACAGGTTTTCTAAAATGGCTCATTTTGTGCCCCTCTATGGCCTTCGCTCTGCCAAAGAATTAGCGGTGGTTTTCGCTAAAGAAGTATTTCGGTTGCATGGAGTACCCAGAGTGCTGGTGTCCGACAGGGGGAGCCAGTTTGTGTCCAGATTTTGGAGATCATTTTGCGAACAAATGGGCAGCCAATTGTCCTTTTCCTCAGCCTATCACCCCCAGACCAATGGGGCAGCTGAGCTTGCCAATCAGGGACTGGAACAGTTCCTGCACTGTTTTGTTACTGACCATCATGATAACTGGGCTGACCTGTTGCTGTGGGCAGAGTTCGCCAGGAACTGTGCGGTTAATTCTTCAGCCAGGAGCTCCCCTTTTCTGATCAATTATGGGTTCCAGCCTTGTTTGCTCCCGGATTCATTCCAGCGCAGCAGATTCCAGCTCTGGATGAACATATCGAGCAGCTCCGCTCCACACTGGCACAGGTTCAGAGGGCACTCAGTCAGTCTTTCCAGCGCCATCAGCGTCATGCCAATCGTAGACGGCTGCCAGTGGTTTCCTTCCAGGTTGGGAACAGAGTATGGCTTTCCTCCAGAAACCTCAAATTACAAGTTCCATCTAACAAACTGGCTTCTCGGTTTATTGGTCCTTATAGGGTGATTCGTAAAATCAACCCTGTCTCTTATGCCTTGGACATTCCTGCTTCCATGCGTATTCATAATGTGTTCCATGTGTCTCTCCTCAAACCTCTTGTATGCAACCGTTATACTACTAACCCTGTGATGCCAGGGCCTATAGAGGTTGAAGGTCAGGAGGAGTATGAAGTTCAGAGTATCATTGATTCCCGCAGACTCAGAGGAAAATTGCAGTATTTGGTACAATGGAAAGGTTATGGTCCGGAAGAACGATCCTGGTTGGACAGTAAGGACCTTCATGCTCCCAAATTACTGTGAATTTTTAATTCCAAGTACCCTCAGAAACCGGGTCCCTCTTCTAGAAGAGGGGGTCTTTGAGAGGGGGGTACTATCACGGTGCCCGTGATTGCTGCCTTTTCCTGTCAGTTACCTGAATGGGCTCTCCACTGGCTGCCTGCCTTCAGCCCGCCCAGTATTGCCTATTTAGACTGGGCTTGGGCACCCTTTGGTTGCCCTTTTATGGTGTCTCTATGTCGCCTGCACCGTGTTCCTGAGCTTCCTGGGCCGTTACTACTCGATGCTATCCAGTGGTCGCCTGAGTTCCTGCTTGACAGCTTCCTCGGTTCCTGCTTCCTTTCCTGATCCGGTTTGGGCCGCTGTTCCTGCTGCCGTTCCTGCTCCTGTTGGCTGCCATTGCTGATCCTGTTTCCTGTCCTGTACTGGCTGTGTTCCTGCTTCTGGATCTCCTGCAGAGTGCCTCCTCCCTCCAGTCGCCGTTGGCAGCATTCTCATATCTCTGTGTTTGGTAACCCAGTACACGGGTACTGGTTCGCTCCATGTATAACCGGTTGCTTGCTGTGTCCCACACAGCACCAGTAGAGATTGTGTATTCAGTACGCAGGTACTGGTTCGCTCCATGTATAACCGGTTGCTTGCTGCATCCCATACAGCACCGGCAGAGATTGTATATCCAGTACGCGGGTACTGGTTCGCTCCACGTATAACCGGTTGCTTGCTGCATTCCATACAGCACCGGTAGAGATTGTGTATCCAGTACACGGGTACTGGTTCGCTCCATGTATAACCGGCTGCTTGCTGCGTTCCTCACAGCACCGGTAGAGATTGTGAATCCAGTATGCGGGTACTGGTTCGCTCCATGTTTAACCGGTTGCTTGCTGCATTCCATACAGCACTGGTAGAGAGTTGTGTTACCCAGTACGCGGGTACTGGGTCGCTCCATGTATAACCGGCTGCTTGCTGCGTTCCATACAGCACCGGCAGAAAATTGTGTAACCCAGTACGCGGGTACTGGCTCACTCCATGTTTAACCGGTTGCTTGCTGCATTCCATACAGCACTGGTAGAGAGTTGTGTTACCCAGTACGCGGGTACTGGGTCGCTCCATGTATAACCGGCTGCTTGCTGCGTTCCATACAGCACCGGTAGAAAATTGTGTAACCCAGTACGCGGGTACTGGCTCACTCCATGTTTAACCGGTTGCTTGCTGCGTTCCATACAGCACTGGTAGAGAGTTGTGTCACCCAGTACGCGGGTACTGGGTTGCTCCATGTATAACCGGCTGCTTGCTGCGTTCCTTACAGCACCGGTAGAGATTGTGTAACCCAGTACGTGGGTACTGGTTCGCTCCATGTATAACCGGTGGATTGCTGCATTCCATACAGCACCGGTAGAGATTGTATAACTCAGTACGCGGGTACTGGTTCGCTCCTTGTATAACCGGTTGCTTGCTGCATCCCATATAGCACCAGTGGTTCTTGTCTGTTCAGTATGCGGGTACTGGTTCGCTCCTTTATTTACCGGGTGCTCACTGACATCTGACAGCCCCGGCAAGGCCTCTGTCTGTCCATCGTAGGCGACTGGTTTGCTCCACCTACATGCCAGTCGCTGAGGCCATCTCTGTTTCGCACCAGTACTTGCAGTCTCCAGGCTGCCTTGCCCGGTATATTGGTAAGGCCGGTAGAACCTATTCCATCTCATACCAGTTTAAGGTTGCCTTACCCGGTATTGGCAAGGCCAGTAGAGTCTCCTTCCTCCTTGTACCAGTCTCAAGGCTGCCTTGCCCGGTATATTGGCAAGGCCGGTAGAGCCTCCTTCCTCGTTGCACCAATATCTTTAGGCTGCCTTGCCCGGTATATTGGCAGGGCCGGTAGAGCCTCCCTCATCTCTGTACAAGCCTTCCAGGCTGCCCTGCCCGGTATACTAGTAAGGCCGGTAGAACCTATTTCATCTCATGCCAGTCTAAGGTTGCCTTACCCGGTATTGGCAAGGCCGGTAGAGCCTGTATAACATTCTTTGTACCACTACTCACTACTGCCATGTACTAAGTTATGTTGTTATATGTGTATGTCTAACCCGCGAGGGTTCTCTTTAAACTTTTCAATAAAGTTGTGTTTTTATCTTAACTCTGTGTCTGAGAGTCAACACAAACTGTGACACTATGAAAGACTAGGAAAGGTGGTTTGCAAGACAAAGCCAGCAAACTCAGCAACTCTGCGGAATGAGACCACTGCCAAAAGAAAAGCCATCTTGAGTGTCAACTGACGCAGAGGAATGGACGCAAGGGAGGTCTCTGCAACATTCACAATACCAAATTAAGATTACGCTAACGAGCGGGAGCCTTAACGGCAGGGAAGGCATGAGCCACCCATGAAGAAAAATCTTGACATCCAGAATGGTGTCACTACGTCTCTGGAAAAACACAGAAAGTGCTGAAATCTGAACCTTCAAGGAGCTCAAGTCCTTTGTTCACACCATCCTGGAGAAAGGATGACATCAAGGGAAGGTTAAAGGGATAGTAATACTTCAAAATTACTATCCCTTATATTGAAGCCCTTTAAAAATTGAATTAAATGCCACCAGCGACATCTCTCAAACCTTTAAGGTTTGCAAGATAGCCGCTTTTAAACTTCGCTCTCCCCTGCCTCTCCCCTGACGTCAGCGTTCTTGCTGCAGCAGGGGAATCCGTTCATTGACTCAAGCAGAGGCTCTTCAGCAGAGCCAGATCTCGTTATAGAAGAAATGATCCTTCATTAAAACGGTCTTCTATGTGTGCTTGGTAACCAAGCACACGTAGAAGACCGCAGTAGTGAAGGATCTTGTCTTCCATAGCGAGATCTCGGCTCTGCTGAAGAGCCTCCGCTGGTCCCGGGACTGGATTTCCCTGCTGCAGCAAGAACTAGGACGTCAGGGGAGAGGCAGGAGAGAGCGAAGTTTAAAAGCGGCTATCTAGCAAAACATAAAGGTTTGAGAGTTGCAGCTTGTGGCATTTAATTCAGTTTTTAAATGGCTTCAATATAAGGGATAGTAATTTTGAAGTATTACTATCCCTTTAAAATCCTGCAAAGATACAGGCCTGTCTGTGCACTACTTGTGAAAAACAGACCATACCCTATGGTAGGCCTTGGAGAAAGACAGGCTTTCGGGCCAGAATCATAGTGGAAATTACCTCAATGGAGAAACCTTTTCTCCTCAGAATGTTCAACAGCCATGCAGCCAAAGCTAGCTTTTCCACATCCTCGTGCCAATGGTAACCCTGGAGTAGGAGGTGCGATCTGGGAGGAAGGTGGAGCAGATCCTGAATCAATAGACTGACCAGGTTCGCAAACCACACCTTCTTGGTCCAATAAGGAGCGACCAGAATGATGGTTGAACCATCCATCCTGATCTTTCAGAGTACCCTGGGAATTAGAGGAAATGGAGAAAAATCATAAGCGAAGTGGAAGTACCATAGACATTGTTGGTCGGAATCTTATTGAAGTCCCTGGTGGCCATGAGGTCTGTTGTCGGCACACCCCACTGTTGCACAATCAGCTAGAATACTTCCAGATTGAGTTCCTTCTCTCCTGATCTACATCTTGGGGACTTAAGAAGTCCGCCAGAAAGTTTTCTACCCCTGGAATGTGACCTGTGGAGACGGCTGGAACATGGGCTTCTACCCAACTTGGCGGATGTCAGCTGTGGCACTGTCCGACCGCGCTCACCGACTTCCCTTTAAAGAGTGAGGTACAGTACACGGGGCCAGTCTTATTGCCTGGAGTTCCAAGACATTTATAGACTGAGGAGACTCTTCTTGAGTACACCTGCCCTGAACCCCCAGGTGACCCAGAACCTCAAACCAGACACTCATGGCTGGCATCTGTGGTGACCAGAGTCCATTCTGGTATCACAAAGGGTTTTCCATGATCCAGTATGTGCCACGCAACCACCGCTGAAGGCCCCGGCTGGCCTCTGGAAAGAGTATATCTGCCAATCCAAGTGAGCGGTTGTGACGGAATGGGTGTCACCCAGAGAATGAAATGTGTCTGTTTTCAGTGATTGCCATTGTCTTAACGTGTTCCCATTCTTGAAACCTTAATGTCCCCTGTGTGTGCATGCATTAGAGAGGGTTGTCCAGTTACCAGCAGTGAATGGGTTAGTTAGTGTGTAGGATGTACAAAGGAATGGTGCCATGCAGTCTAGCTAAACCCAGAGATTGTGCTATGAGATAACCAGTGTTGGTTAGATGGAGGGGGGATGTGCATCTTCCCCCCTCACATTAGGCTAAGCAGAGAGAGACCTGGTAGATGGGAACTGTGACAACACATCCTGTAGGGGGTGGGTATAGAGAACCTGGGAGAGAGAAAGTGAGAGACAGAGAGAGGGGGAGTTGCAAAATGTAGGACCAGGAGAAAGGGCCTCTCCATAATGGTGGGAGGCCTAGGGTCCCTGGGCATCCTAAAGCAGCACTGCAGAAACTGGGACTGGCGAGTGCCCTCACCAGAAGAGTTAGAGTGAGCGGGCACTGTAGGGCCAGGTCCCCTTTTCAGTTGTGGGCTGTAAGTTAAGGCAGCTTCAGACACAGAGAGAGTACCCTGATGTTCCTGCCACAAGGATCTTAGGATGTCTTCCCCAACTCCTCTGCCAGGACTAAAAGATACAAGGAACCTTCATGTGATCCAGCAGCATGTAGAGTGGGCAGGATGCCTACTCTTGCCTTTAGTGGGACTATGAATAAGCTCCAGCATTAAGCTAAAATGGACTGTGAGTATTATTTGTAACCCCTGGCAAGTTATGGAACTAAGAAGAGAACAGCAGAAGTGTTTAGTTTTTATGTTTTACCCCTGTTTGTTTGCCTGTAATTGTTGTCCTATGTTTTGTGCCGTGACCTCTATAATAAATGCAATTTATTATCTTTTTGTCTGGCTGGATAATTCGCTTAACCCTCGGCCTACCAATAAGTAACCCCTGGACCCCCCGTCACACTGCTGGCAGCTTGTGGGATATCCAGCTTAGGTGTTCAGGGTGTCTGAGGGCAACCCTGACCACTATGTGTGCTAGTTGTGCCAGCTCAGTAGCGTGGTCACTTTAGCACCCAGACAAAAAGACACGGCCAAGGACAACAGTATGGGAACCCCTCCTGTTATTTTTGTTTTGCCTTAGAGTTAGCCTAAGGGACATGTGAGCAAGTACCCTATCAGCACTGCCAGACAAAATGGGACTAGGGGTGTAGTCTGCATCCAGCACCCACTATGCCCTAGCAATGCAGTGATCTACAGCTTTACAGACTTGCCTGGTTGATCCAGTACCTCAAAGCAAAGTGGTCAAACATCAAAAGACAGAGCTCCAAGCCACCAGATCCAGAGTGGAAATTCAGAATGTGCTAAACCAGTGTTGTATGCCACAGAATCTAAGCATGGGAGTAATGTGACACAGAGACCAGAAGGATAATCCAGAGAGAACATTGCACTACCTTCTCAGCTTAAAGGAAAATCCAGTGGAGGATGCGCTATTCAGAAACCAGTTACAGTGGGAATTTTAATGGAAAAGTTAATCCACCCCAAAAGCAATGTTGGAAGTCTTTGCAGGGGTAAGTGACACTCCTGTGGGAGCACTGATTGTGATAGGACTGGTTCTGATTCTTTATGTTGGACTGATTTAGGTGGGATGGTGTTCTGGGACGGTCTCATAATTTTGATGGCAGTAAGCTATTGTGTGTGTGTGAGGAAAATGCATTGCCACACCAGAAGATCTGCCTATTTGAAATGTTTTGGGCCTGCTTTTTTCCTGCACCCTAATTGGATATTTCTTGCCCTGGGAAGTATCCTGAATCACTGGACTTTGTTTTGGAACTATCGTCACTTAATATACAAATTGTGTATTGCATATAAAAATGCTTTGTAGGCTTGATGTCTGTATTGATAGAAGTATAGGATTAGTTAATATGTGGGGACCCAGTGATCTGTCCGTGTGGACTGAACTTCGGGGTCCCCATCTGAAAGGGGGGACAGACTGTGACGGAATGGGTGTCACCCAGAGAATGAAATGTGTCTGTTTTCAGTGATTGCCATTGTCTTAACGTGTTCCCATTCTTGAAACCTTAATGTCCCCTGTGTGTGCATGCATTAGAGAGGGTTGTCCAGTTACCAGCAGTGAATGGGTTAGTTAGTGTGTAGGATGTACAAAGGAATGGTGCCATGCAGTCTAGCTAAACCCAGAGATTGTGCTATGAGATAACCAGTGTTGGTTAGATGGAGGGGGGATGTGCATCTTCCCCCCTCACATTAGGCTAAGCAGAGAGAGACCTGGTAGATGGGAACTGTGACAACACATCCTGTAGGGGGTGGGTGTAGAGAACCTGGGAGAGAGAAAGTGAGAGACAGAGAGAGGGGGAGTTGCAAAATGTAGGACCAGGAGAAAGGGCCTCTCCATAATGGTGGGAGGCCTAGGGTCCCTGGGCATCCTAAAGCAGCACTGCAGAAACTGGGACTGGCGAGTGCCCTCACCAGAAGAGTTAGAGTGAGCGGGCACTGTAGGGCAGGTCCCCTTTTCAGTTGTGGGCTGTAAGTTAAGGCAGCTTCAGACACAGAGAGAGTACCCTGATGTTCCTGCCACAAGGATCTTAGGATGTCTTCCCCAACTCCTCTGCCAGGACTAAAAGATACAAGGAACCTTCATGTGATCCAGCAGCATGTAGAGTGGGCAGGATGCCTACTCTTGCCTCTAGTGGGACTATGAATAAGCTCCAGCATTAAGCTAAAATGGACTGTGAGTATTATTTGTAACCCCTGGCAAGTTATGCAACTAAGAAGAGAACAGCAGAAGTGTTTAGTTTTTATGTTTTACCCCTGTTTGTTTGCCTGTAATTGTTGTCCTATATTTTGTGCCGTGACCTCTATAATAAATGCAATTTATTATCTTTTTGTCTGGCTGGATAATTCGCTTAACCCTCGGCCTACCAATAAGTAACCCCTGGACCCCCCGTCACAGCGGTATTTCCGGACTAACTCTGGATGATATGTCTCTGAAGTTCTCTTGTGTGCACAGCTTCTAGTGTTAACACCAGTCTGCCCAGCACTCCTATATACTCCCTGACCAAAGCTGAGGATTGTCCCAGGGCCTGCGACACCCCCTGCATGACCAGAATGATATTCTTCTCCAGCAAAAAAGCCTTCCCCTGGCAGGTGTTGAACTTAATCCGCAGGAACACCAGTTCTTGAGAAGGCACCAGTGAGGACATGTTCAGAACCCACCGAGCACATTCCTGAATGTGATGGACCAAAAGAGCCTCCAAGAAAGCCTTAAGCAAAAGGTCATAGAGATAGGGTGTCATGGAGATGAACTGGGCATGAAGGAAAACCGCTAAGGCCCCCATGACCCTGGTGAATACAGGAGGCGCAGAAACCAGGTTAAATGGCAGAGTTGTGAACTGGTAATGATCTGCGCTGAAGGCAAATCGCAGATAGTGAATAGGGAAGTGTAGACGCACATCCTGAAGGTCCATGGATGCCAGATACTCTCCTGGGTACATTGCTGCTATGACAGAACACAAAGATTCCATCTTGAAGCACATAGTCACCATATATTTGAGACCCAAAACGGAACGACAGTTGCTGTCTTTCTTCGGTACCACAAGCAGGTTGGAATAAAAACCTGAACTGCACTCCATGAGAGGTATTGGAATCAGAACCTGCATTGCCAGCAGTGCCTTCTGAAACAGCAGTGCCTTGTCTGGCTCCTTTGGCTTCATTGACTAAAAAGATACGGAGGAAGGGATCTGAAATCTATGCAATACCCTTCCAAGATAACCTGCAAAACCCCATGGTCAATGACCAAGGACTCCTAGGCATCCCGAAAAAGGCAAAGACGCCTCCCTACAGGTACCAGTGGACCAGGATTCTGTGAGTCATGCGGAAAATTGCTTGAGAGATTTAGCTCTTGATGCTGCTCGCTTGGACTGCCACTGCTGTCTGTGCTTGGAGGAGGAGCGCACACGAGTGACCTGCAAACCTTGAGGTCTCTGCATAGCTGGATGTTTGGTGGGCATTTGAGGCAACAAGGTGCTCTTGCCGCAGTAGCATCACTAATAATCTGTTTTATTTCATGTCCATACAGGGACTTGCCCAGAAAAGGTAAGGAAACCAGTGACTTCTTGGAGGATTGGTCCACAGACCAAACCTTAAGCCACAGAGAAGGCTGAGTCCTTAGCGGACAACCTGACCACCTTAAAAAAAGAGCCTCAGACACATAATTGCTAGCCTCCTTAATACTGACCAAAAGAACCTATAAAACATCTTTGGAAACCTCGGCACAAACAGCATTCATCAGCTGTTCACCCCACACGGCAACAGCTCTGTTAACCCAGACAGAGGCAAAACATAGGTCGAAAATGCTGCTTCAGTGGCTGCAAAATTGTCCCTGAGGATAGAGTCTGACTTCTTGTCAGCTGGATCCTTAAGCCCTGCTGCATCTGCCAAAGGCAGCGCAGTAGTTTTAGCCAACTGGGAAACATGGGGGTCCTCGGTTGGAGGGGAGGCCTGCTGCACCACAGCTGCCTCTGCTTAGAGAACCTCTTGGTGATAGACAGCTTTTTGTCTGGGGTATTCCATTCTTCAAGGTGGATCTGATCATTAGGGGGGGAAGGAGCTAAGATTTCTTATGCCCCTGAAAGACATCTGCAGAAGAAGACCCCTCATCAGAGGTTTCAGGGATCTGAAGGGTCTCCAAGACAGCTCTATTGAGCCTTCAGCCGAGGAAGAGGGTCAGATTCATGAGCCCCCATAGGGGTAGGAAGAATCCATATCCTCATATTCCCCTTCCTCATCTTCGCCTTCTGAAAATTCCTCCTCTGAGGAAGTCTTTAGAATATGAGGAACACTCAGATACAGGGACAGCATATTTAAAGGTAGTGGGGGGTGAGCCCATGACTGAAGTACCCCCTGAAGGGAAAATGGAATTTGGGCGACTGAGGACAGAAGAGTTTTCACCCAAGCTGGCTCTTGGTCAGTGATGGAGGGCCCCGGTGGAGGAGTAGGGGCCATAGTGCAATGGGGCAGAGAGCCTTAGATTTACCACATGCCCTTTAGAGTTTGACAACCTGACAGTAAAAGTGTCCCACACTAGTATAACCTACTAGAAACTAATCCCAGACTAACAAAGCACCTTTGAAAGCTCAGACTGACAAATGAAGGGTTAATCTGGAGAAGGAGAGCATGGAGCATCTACCTCTGTGTAGGATAAGCAAGAAAAAAGTAAAAATAGCAGCTGCAAAACTGGCAGCCAACTGGAAGAAAGTCAGCGAAACGGGCATTCTGGGAAACATAGTACTCTCTTTTGCTGTTGCCTAGTAACGCCAATAACTCAGTTTGTAGAATTGCGACAGGCCCCCTGCACACTCAGGACATAAACCGGATTAAAAAGCATGAGGAGAAAAGAAGACAGAGCCCTCTCTGACTTTCGTATGAAAAACGGTTGCAGAGATATGTCCCAAATAAGAATTCCAATAGAAGTCAATGGAGCAAAGACTGCTGCAGCGGGCTCCCAATCTTAAAGGGGCTGCAACAATGAATTCTATTTAATTTACTAAGGTGACACCCAGGGACCCAAATACCCCAGGGAACATCCAAGAGGGCCTAAAATAAGACACAAGTGAAGGGAAAGTGCAAACAATTTCCACAATGCCTCTGACACACCATGCAGCCATCTTTACTCCAAAGCCCTATGGGGATGAATATACAGGTAAGAAAATACCCAACATGAGTGCAAGAGCCTGCAAAGGTTCAGAAATGCCTCAGTATGGAGAGGCACAGACAAATGAGGACCAAGGCACTCAAAGGGTTACTCACCAGTCTTCTGTTTTCAGGTTACCATTGTAGCTGAAAGCAAACAGAGCCCCAAGAGACTCTGCTGGGAGGGAAAACTTGACATGCAAGATTCCCTCCACAGGGCTGCAAGGGTCCACACAGCACCTGCACACTGGTCAATCCACTCCAGGTGAAGCCCAGTAATGGTAACCCACCTAATGGGGGAATTGTGACATATCGATAAGAAAAATAATAAAAATCTAAAAACTAAGAGTGTGTTTCCTGCCATCCATTTATTCACAGGAGACATTAATTTTGGTGCACAAAGTGGGGGAGGGTTGAGCTGGAGAAGGAGGAGGGAGTCTCCACCCACAAGACTCTATGTTTGAGATGTGTCCTACCCCCAAAAGGAGGAACTCGACCCCCATGGTACCTGTGTTCCATACAGGATATAAGAGAACGTATTTGCTGAAGCTTATACAAACATTAATGCAAGTTTTATTACTGTGGCGTAATGTGGTACACTTATACACACACCACTCAGAACCATACCTCCCAACATTTCAGATGGCTTAGGGGAGCGATCGTGTATATATTGAAGAGTTAAATCTTGCCCTTTAAATGTAGGGAAATGTCTTCCTTACATGCGGGGTACTTTTGAAGTTTTAACCTTATAATTTTCCCATGGTTGGAAGTGCAAACCCACTTTGCCACCCACATGAAAATTATGAGGTTGGCACTAAATAGGTTAAACCATGATGCTAGTTTTCCCTTTATTCACCCTTTGTAATTTTGTTGACTTAAATGAGGCTGCTGTACTAGGGAAACCTGCTGCAGTTCCTATTGATTTAAATGGGGCTTTTAATCCTTTGGTGTCAGAGACATCTCCTATGCACTAAGTAAAACGTTAGAAACCTCACAAGTGTTTGAGTGTTTAAATATAAGATTGACCTTGCTGTTAAATGCACTTTTCTTAGTCTATATGGACCACAGGAACCAAGGAGTTGAGTTACCCTCCTCCAGGGTACTTCAAAAAATACAGGATCTTTTGAAAAGATACTCCCTCATGTTCTTCCAGCTCAAACCCTGCCTTAATGTCCCAGACTCATGTGTAACAAGTAGCACAGAAAAGAACTAAAAGCAGGAAGAACAGTAAACAGCCTGAACTAAGACCCCAAAAGGACTCTACTGCCTGGGGAAAGAAACAAAGCAATTGTTTACATATGGACTAAGAGAAAATAATTTAATGGTTAAGTTCACTAAAATTCTATTTTCTCTTACTTACAATATGGAACACAGGAACCTGCCAAAGTTTGGCTGAGCTGTTCAATTCTGCTGTCTGAGCTAATATAGTGCTCTGCAATCTATTGCTACTGCCTTCCCTGTTCTGAGTCTGGCTAAATCAGCTGACCTCTCTGTAATTGCTCACCTGACTGCTATCAGCCAACCCTCCCAGGGTATTTAAAGCAGCTTGGCTCACTTCCTAGTTTGCCCATGTGTTTGCTTCTGGCTGCAAGAGTGTTATACTGCTGTCACGGTAATCAGGCAAATAAGGACAGACACAAAGATAAAATATAACCACCTGTATTTATTATAACAATAATGGTAGAGCCCACACAGAACCCCAGACGTATGTAAATAGGACCCAAGGTCCCTCCGGAGCTGCACACTGTGCTGTGCACTGCACTACTCAAGATCTCGAGATTAGGGAAGCGAGAGCAGACTAGAGCCGTGAGGCACAGAGACTACAGGTCAGGCAAGCAGGTAGTGTAGGGAGCGAGTAGGCAGCCAGAGTAACAGGTCAGACAAGTCAGGGACTACACGGAGCAAGAGTAACCAGGCCACTGGTCAGACAAATGGAGACTATGCTAAGCGAATAGAAGCCAGGGCCACTGGTCAGGCAAACCAAGGACTACAAAGAGCGAAAGTAACCAGGCCCACAGGAAAGGCAACCGGAGGGTACACTGTGCGGTTAGTAGCCAGGGCCGCTGGTCAGGCAAGCCGGCGTCATACACAGAGTTATTAGTCAGCTAGAGCCACAGGTCAGAACCGATGTGGGTAGTCAGACAAGCCAGGGTTATACACAAAGCAAGTAGTCAGGTCAGAACCGATGTGTGTAGTCAGACAAGCCGGGGTCATACAAAGAGCGAATACTCAGACAGGCACGGATCACAAAGGAGCAAGCAGAAGCTATCAGAAACACCATGTAAAGGCAATGACTCCTAGCCCCAAGGAGGATTATAAAGAAGCAGAAGGAGGCGGGATCCAATTAGGCCACCCAGAATTGGTCCATTGGCGTCCGAGCCAGTGCCTGTAACAGACATAGTAATGCAGAGGTGGCAGCAAGGATGCCGGCCAACACACCACAGAGGAAGGAAGCACAGGCTAACTATGCCTCAAAGGTAGACTGTGATAACTGCGTTCCTGATTTCCTGTTCATGACCTGGCTGCCTCTGACATCCCTTCTGGTTCCTAACACCTGGCTTGTTCCTGACATTGCTGATCTCCGTATTCCTGACCCCGGCTTGGCTGAGTTCCTGTCTTGGTTCTTGACCCCAGCTTGTCTTTTGGTTTATGCTTTTGGATCATGATTTTGCTTTGTTTGCTTTTGTTATTTTAATAAAGGTGTTTTGCACTTTACATTTTTGTGCCTATCTGGTTCCTGGTCCTAACAGAACCATAGAGATATATACCAAAGCACCCATAGGATTCCACGGAGATAAAAGAAAAAAAGCTCTCCCCACAGGACAAAATTGGATCTGTATAACCTCAGCTGACAACAGACACTGAGCTATCACAGCAAACAAACCAAACAAGAGCTAGCTGGGCTCAAACTACTGAACAGTACATGGCAGAAGTTAAAAAAAAAAAAAGTCAGGCACTACTGCCTGAAGGACCTTCCAGCCAAAGCTGGCATCAGTAGAAGCTGAAACACTGACACGGTATTGTTTGGTGACTGTGTACAATGAAGACCACATAGCAGCATTGTCCAGCTGTTCAGCAGAGGTCTGATATTTGTAGGTCTAGGAAGCACCCACAAACCTGGTGGAATGCACCACAATTCTGAAAGGAACACATCTCTTCCTAATCACATATGCCTGGTTTATGGTAGCCTTAATCCAAGGTGCAACAGTGACTTTGGATGCTGCCTGACCTGCTCTAGGACCCTCAGGAATAACAAAGTGAGAATCAGCCTTGCTGAATGGCTGAGTACGATCACACCACATCCAGCAGGTGAAGATCCTTCTGTTTGAGGAAGGGTCAGTACAAAATTAAAGAAGGTCAATCTCCTGTGAAAATGTGAGACAACCTTAGGTAAGATCCCTTGAGAGGTACGAAGAGCTGCCTGGCCATGATGAAAGAACAGGAAAAGAGATTTGCAAGACAGGGCTTGTATCTCACCAACCCTCTTTATAGAGACAAAGGCTAAGAGAAAAGCCATATTGCACGTCAAAAAATGCAGAGACTGAGGCAAGAGATTCAAAGGGAGGCCTCCGAAGGACACTCAGGACCATGTTAAGGTCCCAGGGGAGTGTGAAATCCCTGAAAGAGGGAAGGCATGAGCAACCCCTTGAACAAAGGGGTTAACATCCAGCAAAATAGCCATACACCTCTGGAAGAGGGCTGAAATGGCCGAGATCTGTACCTTGACAATGCGCAGACTGAGACCCTTGTTTACAACTTCTTGCAAAAGGCCAAGACTGTAAAAGAGATCAAAGATCTTAGCAGATATGTCTGTCAGCACATCACTGATGGAAGATGGACCAAATCCTATAGTACACTTTTGGAAGACTGGACCATGGTTCAGATTACATCCTCCGAGAAACCCTTCCACTTCAGTGTTCGCTTCAAAAGCCATGCTACCAAAGCTAACCATACCACCTTGTGGTACCAGATGGGACCCTGGATCAGGAGATCCATTCTTATATGAAGGCTGAAAATTTCCTGGATGGACAGATTGAGAAGGTCTGATGGCGAGGTCCGACGGGGCCAGAATGGAGCAATAAGGATGGCCACGGCCTTCTCCATCATTATATATTTTTTTTTTTATCACTCTGGGGATTAGAGGAATTGGAGGAAACACATACAACAGATGAAAGTTCCATAGAATGGACATCATGTCCTTATCAAATGACAAAGGGATTCTTCGTCTTCATACAGAACAGAGAGGCTTCCCTGTTCTTGGGAGAGACCATTAGGACCACTGCTGGGAGACCCAGTGGCCTGGATCCACACCTTGATGACAGTAAGCCCATGACCAAGTTTTCTATTCCTGGTAAGTGGACTGCCGAGATGGCTGGAACATGAGTTTCTGCCCAATGAACTAACTCTAGCACCTCTGTTCCAGTTTCTCCTTGGTGACAGATGTTAGCCACTGCCATTGAGTTGTCTGAATAGATTCATTCTGGTATGCCTGTCAGCCCTTGTGACCAGTGAAGGAGTGCCAGGTGAAAGCAAAATTTTCACCTGGCACAAAATTTCACCTGGCACTCTTCACTAATGAAATGTTGGTCGTCTACATGAATAGTGACATACAGGTAAGCGTCCTGAAGGTCCAGAGAGGACAGAAATTTGCTTGGATATATTGCCGAGATGACAGAGCACAAAAATCCCATAATGATGCGTGTAGCAGCCATGTAGAGGTTGAGGCATTTCAAGTCCAGAATGGAACAGCAGACACCATCCTTCTTGGAAACTGGAACAAGGCAAAACACAAACAACTGGACAGGACACAGTTCATGCGATAGAGCATGAACAGAGAAGAAAAAATCCACTCTGACCCATGTAGCATAAATGGGTGCAGATATATGTCCCACACAACCTTTCCATTGATATCTATAAGTCAAGGATGACCATGGCCAAGACTCTGGTTCTTAAAGGGAAAATGTACCCCCCAAAATATTACATATAGAGTAAAGCGTTCCAAAAACCCCTTAGTACACCTGAGAGAGGGAGCAAATAAAGTATTCAGTAATTCTGATATACTTAGAAGCAGAAATTTGGAAAAACCAAGCACAGCAGCCACCTCTACCATACAGACACTTCCAGGAAAGGGAATTCAACAAAATAAAGCGAGTGCATATTCACCAAAAGATGAGACAATAGAATAGGACACAGAACAGGACCATGGCATTCAAAAAGTTACTCACTAGTCTTCTGGCTCCCATGCAGATAAAACAGAATCTCAGAGAGGTTCAGCACAGAGGAACAGACTTATAAAGTCAATATCCACAGGAAATGGTCCAGATAGAAGCTCCGGTGAACTGGTCAATCCAACTCCATGGAAACCAGTGATGGGAGCCATCTTAATGGGTGAATATACAGCCCCATGCCAGAGCTTCCTTTTGCTGGTTCAAAAGCACATGGATCTGGCAAATTAAGGGAGGGGTTGAGCTGGAAGAGAAGAAGGGAGTCTCTGCCCAAAATATGCTTTTTTTCTTCTTTTTTTTTTTTTTTTTTTTTAATGCCCTGCCCTCTGGAGGAAGGTATTTCAACCCCATGTTGTGTTCTATACCAGACATAAAAGAAAATCCCATTTAAATCATCAAGGGGCTTATATAATAAGGTGTGATAAAAAGGTGGTAAAGCTGGGAAAACTTCTCCACTTCCTATGTTATTCTATAGAGAATATGCAATAAAATCTCACACACTTTATAATAATTCTTAGTCAGTAGCCTCCATATAATAACAGGACAGCGGTTCTCAATCTTTTTTTGGTTGGGGCACCCCAACACGTAATCTAGAACATTCAGGGCACCCCTAACATGTTTAATGTAATTTATCAAGGGCATAATAAAGGGTACAATACATAAATATACAGTAATTATTAGTTCTTATAATCAAAATAACAAAACTAAACATTTTGTCCATAACAATTTCTGTAACTTTATTTAAAATCCATTTTTGTTAGTCTTCATAAAAAACATGGGGCACCCTAAGTTGATGTCCATGGCACACCAAAGTGCCACGGCACCCTGGTTGAGAATCACTGACACAGGAAAAGGAGAACTGATCTCCGCTTTATCAGTTCTTTATCAAAACTCAATCCATATCCCCCCAGAATTTTTATTTATTTATTTACAGTTGTTTTACTACAGAATTGCACAACATTGTCTTATATCGGCAGCCTCAATGACTTCCCTAAAGAAAAATAACATGGCACTATAAGTACAAAATGTGCATTCTAAACATCAACATGCCACTAACTAAATAAGGTTCCACTAACTTCTATTTTTCTTTTGAAAACGTCACTAAAAGTGTAGGGTTTTTGTGCTGTCGGTATACCCACTGCTGTGAGATGCTTCATCCAAAAGTCATTACATTAGTAATACAAGTTCACATACAGGAAGTAGGAAAAGAGGGAGGGAACAAAGGGATGCGGCAGCTATAATAGGATGGGGCAAGGAGAGTTAATTTGCCACTCAGCCCACCTATATATTCTAGCTAAATAAGCACACCCATGCCCCTAACTACCAGTACCTAGCCCTGTACCTACTCTTTACCAGAAACCAGACCTACTTATACCCTTAACAAGAGTTATGCTGATCCATTTAAACTCTTCCTAGGTCAGTCAATTAGATCATGCTGTTCAGTTGCTGCAATCAGGTCTAATTACCCCAGTTTGCCAGTCAGACTTCCTGTATTTAGAAGCATACATACTATGATACTGCCGTTAAGAAGTGATGGATCTGTATGCTTTAATAATTGATTAATTATTGTTTGTCTATAATACAGGTACCTTTTTCTTATTCTAGCTCTGACACTTCTAGGAGCTACGGAGTTAACCCTTTGAGTGCCAGAGGGGTACGCAGCGCATTGCAAAGCAATGCGCTGCGTACCCCTCTGGCACTCAAAGGGTTAAAATATAGATGGCAAGATACACATACACCATCCCTTTTTACAGAGCTGTAAAAAAAAATATATGATTTTGGATCACCATGCAAATAAACTCCAGTTGGGAAGAAAACGGAGTGTGGTCTGTAAGCAAAATATATGCCTAAATTCTATGCCAAGTACACATAATTAAAAGCAGGCATAATTATAAAAGTGTAATACTTTAAAGCTTTTTGGATTCCTTCAGTCCACTGAAGTCCACAAAGTTAATAGCTTGTTGCTACTGCAAAGCAAAATGGACATTTTCATTCCAGTTAATTACGTGGAATTAATTTGTTATTCCTTGCAGTATTTATAGAATGGTTTTCTTAATACACATTTTCATTTCGCTTGGGACAAGTTTAAGAGTTATCTGGAATGAAGACAAAATAATCCCAGCACTCATTTAGCTAGTTAACGAGATGCAAATTATTCTCGAACCTGAAAAGTAAGATTATTCAGAAGTTCTGATGAATATGTGACCATAGAGAAATGGGATTATGGTATGGAGTTATAGATAAAAAAAATGTGCTTTTATTAAATGACCAAACACGAGTTTTGAAATTATCATTTGATGCCTGATGGTATTTTCATACAATCCAATAGGGAATGCAAATATGTTTCTTTGTATATGCAGAAAGCTAGACTTCGTTTTTGTCCTATAAACTAAACTGTTAAATCAGTGGTTGGCAACAGGTGACCCTGATGCTGTGTGTGGCCCCCTATTCTCTGGTACACTGGAAAAACAGATCTTTTCTTTCTACCATATCACATCCATCAGAGACTGACAGAGGACTGGCATCTGTGGAGGACTACAATTCCCATCATCCCCAGCCAGCAGTTAGCTGGATGGGGATAATAGGAAATGCAGTCCTTCACAGCTGGAGTGCATACTCCTCCCTTATACTGTCCCAATTTAACCCCTTGAATCCTAGAGAGGTCTCATACTTGTTCGACAACACATTGAATACCTGCCTATCGCCCAACTGGTTAAAGAGGGACTGTATAAGGAAGGAATGCTCTGAGGCAAGGAAAAAAAGAGGATGTATGTCAACCTACTTTTTTCAACTTCTGTTTACAACTGTGAGCCAGATGTTCTGCCGTTTGATGTACGTGAAGGAAACATATGCGGTCCTTCAAATTAATCTGGTTTCCTGTCACTGTATTAATCCTTTTGACTGCAAGCAATGTATTGCATACCCTTTGGCACTCAGCAGGTTAAGGGAACACTGTAAACAAAAGTTCAGTGTTGTCCATTTAACCTCTGGGCTTCTATAGGTCTCCAACACCTAGTTTTGCAATGCACTGAAGGTGTCTCTAGAATCCAAGAAGTTAAATTATGTATATTTATCCATACATGATGATTTTGAAATGAACGCATAAAAAAAGAATAGTACACCAATATGCGCTACCAGTCAAAAGTTTTAGAACACCCCCATTTTTCCAGTGAAATTTAAGCAGTTTAATGTCTCAATGTACTCTGAAAATAAAGCATACAAGTGGATATTAAAGTGTTAGTAATGTCCAAAAAAAGTTTATTGCATTTAGAAGAGCTTAAAAAGCTGAGCTAAATGCAAAAAAATGTATCTCTCAAACCGCTATGGTTTAAGAGATACAGGCGTTTAAAGTTTCCTGCTGACAGCTGTAAAGCTATCAGCAGGAGATTTGTGTCGGTCGACACGGAGGCGCTTGAGAAGTGCAGAGATCTCATTACTTACAAGGAATCCCTTCATTGGACCGACACAAATCTCCTGCTGACAGCTTTACAGCTGTCAGTAGGAAACAGCGAACTTTAAACGCCTGTATCTCTTAAACCATAGTGGTTTGAGAGATACTTTTTTTTGCATTCAGCTCAGCTTTTTAAGCTCTTCTAAATGCAAAAAAACTTTTTTTGGACATTACTAACACTTTAATAAGAAATCAAGGAATAGTTTTCCTTAAGAAAAAGTAATCTAAATATTTGACTCAAAGTAGCCACCTTTTGCAGATATAACAGCAGAACACACTCGTGGTATTCTTTACACAACAGAAATCAAATAGCGTTCTGAAAGTTCTTCCCAACACTGGGGTGTTCTAAAACTTTTGACTGGTAGTGTATACAGTTGCAGTGGCTGGTCATCATAGTATGTTCCCTGAACATAATGGAAGTGACTGCATTGAATCCCAAAGAGCAGAAATCGCTGATGATCCATATAGATTGGGAAAGTCTCTGAAGCCTAGGGAGACTAGACACTCCCCTGGAGACATAGATGCGATGGCAGAGCATAGACTCCATCTTGAACCTTGGGGCCAGCAGAAAACTGTTGAGGCAATTTAAGTCCAGAGTAAGAAAGCATCCTCCTTGTTTTTTCATAAAGAGACCGCAATTAAATCCGTGAATCTTTTCTTAAAAAGGACAGGGATCAACACCTGCATGTCTAGAAAGGAGGTAACTGTGTTAAAGAATAGACTACCCTGATCCAGATTCCAAGAAAATCTGGACAAGAAAAAAAGTGAGGGGAAGTGACTTGAAGTCTATATGATACCCTTCCAAAATTACCCACACAATGTATGTTCCATATGGAAACGGCCCACATGTTGTGGAAAAAAAAACAACGGTGACCTGAGTTGGGCAGAGATGGACCAGATATCTACGAGTCATGTGGCGGTGGACTGCTTGGATTTTGGGGAAGGATCTACCTGTGAAACCGAGGAAAGCGGAAACCTAGGTACTTGCGCAAAGTTGCAGACATAGTGAAAACCATGCTTCTTTCATAGAAATAAGGCTCACTTAGGTGTAACCTGTGGAAACAAGGTAGTCTTGCCCCCAGTGGCATGGCTGACAACATTGTCCAGGGCAGGGCCAAACAATTGTTTTCCTACAAAAGGAAGAGAAACCATAGACTTCTTAAAGGACCAGTCAGCTGACCAGATCTTAAGCCACAAAGTGCAGATGCCTTGCCAGAAAACCTAGTGCAATCAAAGGCCGCTTTGGCAAGGTAAGCATTATCTTCTAGGAATTTGTAAATCAATGCCACCAGGTCATCCTTAGACGCATCCCCATGGATGTCATCTAAAAGCTCCATAGCCATAGTTACCAGGGCAACAGCAAAAATACAAAATAAGGCTGTGTCAGAGGCCAAAAAGTTTGTCTGCAGAAAGGTGTTCAGGTGTTTATCTTCCTGATTCATAAGGACAGCAGCAGTTGCCATGTTCTTGGCAAAGTGAGAAATTGTAGGATCAACCACAGATGGGGCAGCCCACCCCTTTAAGGCCTAAGCCAAAAAGAGATACAGATTAGAAATGTGCATATTAAGAAACAATATCATATCAGGCATGTTCCATTCTTCAAAAGAATCTAGTTAAAGAATAGTAAGGAGGGAAAATGGTAACCTCCTTTTTGTGCCTCTTACATATGACAAGGAAAGAGGAACTGCAATTCAAGGCCTTAGAGACATGAAGCATTTCCAGTACTTCCCGGATAAGCCCTTCCATCAAGGGGCTATATTTATCTTAGTAACAGTCCCCAGTGGAAAGGAACATGTCTAAGTCATCACCATCACTCTCCACTACCTCAGCAGAGGAATCCCCCCAAACTACAGGGCTCCGGTGGCTTCTAGTGGGCACAGTGGGTCCCACAGACCAAGAACTCAGGACCCCTTGAATAGAGGAGGGGGTTGAGGTGACTGAAAAGAGTCTTAACCTAAACAGGTTCCTGCTCAGCAGATGAGAGCCCCCAAGAGGTGTAGAGGTAACAGTTCAAGAGGGACATACTCCCTAGGAAGCCCAAGATGGCATGATAAGCAATGGGATAAAAGGGTTAGTGGGACCCAAGAATCTTTAACCTTGGACTTGCCCACGTGTCACTTAGGTTCTGACATAGTCAGAAGACCCTACACAGTAGAGTAAAAGACAGTAAAGAAAAATAGTAGATGGAAGGAGAAGAGCATTCAAAGTATGTAAAAGTACTAATCTGACAGTAAGGGGTTTAAGTGGCAAGCAAGAAGGAGAGACCAGCCTCTGTTCAGCATGCATAATCCAAAAAGGAAGAGGCTTGTCCTAAGAAAACACAGGAAGAATAGGTTTATGGGAAATGTATTATCCCTTTAAAATGTCACCATAGCTCTCTAGCCATTTAAAAACTGTCTCTTGTTAAAGGGGAACGGGGGGGATCCACAGAGGGATGTTGATAGATTGTGCTAATCATAATGAACACTATGATCCCACCCATAGCCTTTTAGGTGCTACCGGAAGAAATATATGCGTTATAGCTGACAGTGGGGGAATCTGGTCAGTAAGCAAGTGGCGTCTCTGCAGGAGTCCTGAGATCGCGTTATAGAAACAGAAATCCTGTAGAAGACCATTTTAGTGAAGGATTTCTGTTTCTATAATGAGATCTCAGCACTGGTGCAGTGCCGCCACCGGTCCCGGGACCGGATTCCCCTGCTGTCAGATAGAATGCTGACATCAGGGGAGTGAGTAGGAGAGGGAACTTTGAAAGAGGATACCTCTCAAACCATAAAGGTCTGAGAGATGCCGCTGGTATAGTTGAATTCAGAATTTTAAGGGCTACAACATTGAAGATAGCAATAAGGAAGTATTACTATCCCTTTAAATAATGTCAGAGTAGTAGTTCAAGAGCAATTGAATGTTATAAATTATCCCCTTCCCACCCCTTTTACTGCTTGCTTCAGAGCAGCAAGACTGTCCGGATGGATCGCAGAGGGGGACAATCTTCAGCGAGCATAAGGAAAAATCTGAAAAACCTGTCAAGGGGGGCAGGGATTTCCTTATGCTCAAAATAAGAAGATTGTCCCTTGCTGTGAGCTGTCCAGTCAAGTGACCAGATTCCACATCTGAGGGGAGTTGGCTTACATTAGGCTTACACTAGGTAAAAGGGGCGGGAGGGGGATACTTTATCATTCATTTACTCTTGAACTACAACAGTACTGAAATAACACTCCCTATGGCCCAAATACTGTAAATATTAATTGGAGCTGCCTTTTTGCAAAACATTATTATCCCTTTAAAAAGAGACCAAAATAGACTGAGATAGTTAGTGAATCAATAGAAAAGTCCACAGTCGTTGTCCTCATCAGAAGTTATCTACGCATAAAACACTTTCTGACACAAACGACTATACGATCTGTTGCTATCCGCCCTCTGACTCCGTTTGAAATGCTTTCTGTACACCCTGTACCTACTTGAGGTTTCCTTGGAAAAATATACTCCATGCTACTTACTCTGTTATCCACAACCGCCCCTTCCTACACTAGTGCATGGGAACGTGACTTAAACATTGCACTCTCTGATGACACTTGGAGAGATATTTGGAAATCCACCACCTCCTCTTCCATTTCCTCACAAATTCTGGAAGTTAATTACAAATCCCTTTACTGCTGGTACTACACAACTGCCAGATTGCACAGAATTTCTCCCTCTAAGTCCCCACTGTGTTGGAAATGCACCCAACATAGAGGCACCTACCTCCACATTTGGTGGCAATGTCCGTTTATCCAAACCTTGTGGATGCAATGCATAGCTCAGATTAGAACATCGGTACAGACGCACTTGGTTATGGACCCACTCCAAATCCTCTCTCTTTCAAATCTCCCCAACCTCACTTCTCACACGAAACGACTTCTTCTACTCATGTTATTGGTGGCTAAATCTTTAATCCCGTTACACTGGAGAGACACTACCCCTCCTACACTCGTTGAGTGGCATTCAAAGTGGGGGACCTCATTATACTGGCTAGACTATCTATGCTACACAGTGGCCTGGACCCTTCCCCGCAGTCTGTTTTTCTCTCTGCTTGGTACTCCCCCAATACTATTATTTCGGCTGCCTCCTAATATTCAGTTGGCGAGTCTCTCAGTTAAACGGGTCTAGGGCGTTTGGGCACTCTCTCTCTCCTTATCTCTCTTTTCTCTCTGCTTCTTTTCTTTCCTTCCCTTCTAGATCTTACTCTTTCCCTACCTCTCCCCTCATTCTTCTGGGTCTCTCCATGGATCCCTCCCTATGTTGCGCACTGTCACTTCTCTTCCTTGTTGCCTTCGTCTTTGTAACTTGTAATTACCCTTTCCTTTTCCCCCACCCTTATACTCAACCTTCTTCACCCACTTCCCTCCTTATTGCTAAATACCAACATCTGCAGTGTCTCGAAGTGTTGTTCAGTCTCCCTTAGAGTGCATTCCCATCCTTTATGGGCCATACGCTGTATATGTTACTACTGTGCAATTATTGTTACTCTTATGCTGACATTGAATGATTTTGATGTTTACTCTGTCCTTTTACTGTGACATTCCACTTGTTTTGAATAAAAACAAATAAGAAAAAAAAAGATTAAAAAAAAAAAACACTGTCTTAAGGGGATAGTCCCACAAGTAGGGGAAAGTGCCCCTGTAAGGTGTAGAGCAGTGCAGGGGTTAATAGCCCTTGCACTGTTACAGAAAATACCAAAGCCACTTCCATTCTTGTCAGGGCAGTCAGAAACATACACAAACCAACAGCATGTGTAGATAGCATTGTCTGCGAGCCAGGTAACAATCGTTATAAGTCAGTGAATGCCAGATAAGAGGGATATACTCACAGGACCAAAGCACTCAATAGGTTAATTTACATGTAATCAGCTTGTTCAGGCTCCCATTATAATGAATGAAAAGAGCATCTGTGAAGCTACAGTGAGGTAAAGACTGATAGATAACCAACCTCCACAGATCTGTATGAAGAACGCAATTGACAATCCCTTAATGAAGAAGCCAGGAACAGGAGCCTGTCTAATGGGGCATTATACAGCCCGATGCACTAATCAAAAAAATTAAACAGAGGGCTAACTAAGAGAGCTGTGCCTATGCTATCTAAGGTCACATAAAATGGAGCTTAGTATGCAGGCTAAAGTGGAAGGTTGGAGGTAGACCATTTTTGAAGTGCCTTCCTTCTCGGAGGAGGAGACTTCACCTCATTGTTCCTATGCTCCACATGGGATGAAAGAGAAAACATACTGTGCAACAGATGTTAATTCCAGTCTTTAAAGGGTTAGTAATCTCAAAATAAAGTTTTTTTCCATTTAGAAGAGCTTAAAAAGTTGAGCTAAATGCAGAAAAACGTATCTCTAACAACTATTGTTTGAGAGATACAGGAATTTAAAGTTTGATGTCTCCTGTTGACAGCTGTAAAGCTGTCAGCAGGAGATCCGTGTTACATTACTAACCCTTTAAAGGGACACTAATGTCCCATAAAAATGTTTTTTTCTTTTGTAGATTAAAAAAAAATAAATTCTGTGCTGCAAATCCCATCTCTCAAACCTTTACGGTTTGAGAGATGTTTGGTCCTAAAGTTCCCCCCTCCCTCCCCTTCTCCTGACGTCAGCTGTAAGCTGACAGCTGGAGATCCCAGTCTGGGGACCGACAGACGGCTCTTCAGCAGAGCCGCAATAGCATAATTTTAAAATAAATACTTAATTGGAATGGTCTACAAAGTGTGCTTGGTTTTCAAGCACACTTTTTAGACCGTTCCAAAGAAGTATTTCTTTTTAAATCGTGCTATTGCGGCTCTGCTGAAGAACCTCCTTCTCGTGACAGACGACACGGATCTCCTGCTGTCAGCTTTACAGCTGACATCAGAGGAGAGAGAGAACTTTAGCAGCACATATCTCTCAAACCATAAAGGTTTGAGAGATAGGATTTGCTGCACATAATTTTTCTTTAAACTACAAAACAAAAAAATATTTTTATGGGACATTACTGTCCCTTTAAGTATAGGGATATAGTATAAGTTTCTGCTCAAAAAAACTTTGTAAACTCAACACTCTGTACAATTCATTATGTAGCTGTGTTCTATAGTGTAACTACACTTCATATAATTCTGATATGTTTAAAGAACTGGACTGGCTAACACTCAAATCCATAGGTACCAAGCATACCATTTGTGTGTAAGTTTAACACCCGTAGCAAACAGATCAATCGGATAGTTAAAAAATATTGGAAAATCCTTCAAAAGGATCTTGAATTTGTCCACCTATTCAAGGAATCCCCACTATTTTCATACAAACGGGTAAGAAATATTGGTGATTGTCACAGAACAGGTTAACTCTGTGAATGTGAGCTTACTGGAACTTACTTCAGAGTTATAGTAGAAAGCTTCTTTACTCTGGAAATGGTGTACAGATAATGGAACCCAATGGCAGGGTAGAAATCCAAAGACATGGTTGAGTAGGCAGTAGAAGTGGATACAGTATAAGACTGAGCAACAGGTGATGGCAGTAAGCAGAGATACACCAGGTATATAGCTTATATAGGTCTAAGGTTTATACAGGGTTAAGCTGAACAGACTGCTGAAGGCAGGATACAGCGGTACACAGGTGTACAGGTGAATAGCTTGTACAGGGTTAAGCTGAACAGTCTGCTGAAGGAAGTAGGCAGAAGTACACAGGTGTATAGCTTTTGTAGGGTCAAAGCTGGACAGTCTGTGTTAGGCAGATGTGCACAGGTGTATAGCTTGTACAGGGTGAGAACTGGCACACACATAGTTAAATCTGGCCTTCTCCAACATTCTCTCTTGCCTGACTGGAGAATCTTGTCAGCTGCTTCCTGATGGGTGGCTGTTTAACACAGCCTCCATGAGCAACCAGTCATCTTGCCTGTTCTTAACACTCTGAAGTCTGTTTTGTGAGAGACTTCCTGGCTTTTGACCCTGACATGGCTCCTGGACTTCTGCTTTACCTCTCCTGTCCTGAACATTGGCTGGAATCTTGGCCTGTGTGTCTCTAGATTGTAGTCTCAGATGACTGGATCATCTTACTGCCTAAGACCCATTGCTGTCTGCTCTGAATCAGATTGTTCCGCCTTGCCTTAGTCTGTGGATTTGGTACCATATTTAGACTTCTGATATTCTGTTCATGGCTGCAAAAGATTAACAAGCAGTTCCTTCTTACAGATACTGCGCCTGCACCTGTTTGACAAGGACTGCCTGATGATAGCTATTCTGCTGGTCTTAAGTAGTACCTTAGACTCTTCTGCATCCTGTCTGAAGCTACTAAAACCTTGGGTCTCAACCCTTGTGGGCAAGTAGTTGTTTCTACCATAGTGTACCCTGGTCATGATCCAGATTGCTTGACCCTGGCCATGATACAGGTCGTGTGACCCTGTCCATGCTTGTTGGTCTGCTAACTTGAACATCTGTTTTCCAGCATCATTGCTTGCTTCCTGGTACTTTGGACTTCTGCACTTGCTCCTGTGTGGAAACTTACTGTGGTGGCTCTATCTCCATCCGCAAGTCCTCCATTAGTGTGGTTTTGCACAGTTGTGCATCTCACTATATTGACATTCCATCTCCTGGACAAGACCTGCCTTTGGGTATGTGATAGATCATTACGTAAGTAAAACTGTACCCTGCTACACTGGTATATGCTACTCAAATACAGAAGTTAAATGTTACATTTATGCAATTTGATATCAATTATGCATGTTAAGCATAATATTTGCTCTTTTTTGACAAATTACTTATTGTTCTAAATTGTGCATACAAATTGTATTAATTGCATCTTTACACACAAAAAAAGCTAGTTTATGTTCCATTTTGGGATTATATACCTAACAAAATGATTTTCTCTCTTTTTTGAATTTTGGCTAGGTAAAATATACCATTTTTAGTCAATTTGATTTTTTTATTAATTTAGGTATGTCATGAATGAGAACTTTTACTGTGTACTGACTCCATTCATGGCAGGTGTCCCATTCAGCTTTCTACACACTGATATACTCACTTATGTCCATGTGCATACAGTCTCAAAGGGCATACTTACCTTTGCTCCATAGTTGATGTAACAATTTCTTGTCTAGTGGTTGGTTCAGAATTATGAGACAATATTTCAATTTTCCTGGATTAATAAAAAAACAAGAACCAAAAAAAACACTTTACTTATGGCTATATGTAACATTGCAACACTGAATCCAAATATCACATATAATACAGTCCAGAGAGAGAGAGAGAGAGTGTGTGTTTTGTTGCCTTGCTAAGTTCAATTCATCCAGGTTTTAAAAGCCTTGTGAAGATGTGATGCCATCCTTCTTTCCTTTGGGCTGCAGTAAAGGTTGTGGAACAAACTAAGCATGTGCAATAGCTCAAGCCGTCCCGGGTTCATGGAAAAAAATGTATATATAAATGTGCAATTAATTTTAAAAGGATAGTAATGTTTCAGAAAAACAGTAGCTCTAATTAATCTTCGTAGTATTTGGCCCATGGAGAGTGTTATCTCAGTACGGTCAGAGTTGTAGTTCAAGAGTAATTAATTGAATGATAAAGTATCCCCCCTCCCTCCCCTTTTATCTAATGTAAGCCACCTCCCCTCAAATGTGGAATCTGGTCAATTGACCGGACAGGTCGCAGCAGGGGACAATCTTCTTACAGTGATCATAAGGAACACCCTGCCTCCCTTCACAGGTTTGTCAGGTTTTTCCTTATGATCAATGAAGATTGTCCCTCTCTTTGATCCATCCAGACAGTCTTGCTGCTCTGAGGTGAGCAATGTTACATCAGTAAAAGGGGCGGGAGGGGGATACTTTAGCATTCAATTACTCTTGAACTACAACTCTGACAGTATTGAAATAACACTCTCCATGGCCCAAATACTGTGACGATTAATTGGAGCTCCTTTTATTGTGAAACATTACTATCCCTTTAATTTTTCTATACCTAGTGTCAAGACAGACTGCTTCATAACAAAACTTTATTGTAAATTATCTTGTACTGATTGATAATGTTAACTCTTTAACCCCTTAAGGACCACTGCCCTTTTTTTTGTGGTCTGATTCAGGGCTCCCCGAATGGCGTGCAGCCGCGCGGGGAGTCCTGAATTCCAGTCCTGAATTCCATGACGTTCATGTACATCCTTGGTCCTTTAGGGATCTACAACATGTACGTCATGGCTCGTTAAGGGGTTAAGGACCAGAGGGGTGCACAATATTGCTTGACAATGAATTGTGCAAATCACTGATCCTTGAAGGGTTAATCAGGTAATACTTGCCCAGACATGTCAAGTTTCCATGGAGCAATGTCCTACTCTAAACTACTGCACTGCATCACTTTGTAAAACACATCCACCTTCACAATGAGGCTCTTTGAGAGGAAAAGTAATAATGCAAAGAATTACATTAGATTGCCTGCATTCTCATTATACCACCAGAGAATTAATTAAATTTATATTGTTCCAAATGAAACAAAAATTCTGGCTGTAACAAATTACTGCAGTACATTTTTGTGTACAATTTTTACAATATATTTTATCAAAGGCAAATGTGTTTATTGTTATTCTTTATTCAGTTATGCCTGAATGGCTAAACATATTTATCTGTTGTTTTAACGTCATTTTTGAACATTAATCGGAGCATTCAAGTGATTTATCTCCCTGTTGTTCCAGCACTTTTAGTGTGTGGTCATTCACACAGCAGCTAAACTCAATACAGCCTTTTCATGCAATCATATATTACAAACACAAGGATTAATTGCTGCCCGAAATTCACATTTTTTTGTAACAAAAAGACGGAATGCAAACATCTGCTCCCTATGTTAACCCTTTGAGTGCCAGCGGAGTAGCCAACGCATGGCTAAGAAATGTTATCGATACCCCCTCTTGAGTTAAAGGGATAGTAATACTTAAAATGTAAAAAAAAATATGTTGTAGGGTTTATCCCCCTGAGTAAAACAAGAGTACTCCCACTGCTGAAAGGTGTTTCATTCAAAAGTTATTAATTTTCAAAGTTGAATTTTTTAGGTGCAATATCACAGTGGCCTGAAATTGTACAGTGGTGCTGTTGCTACACCATCCTATGGAGATTTATGGTCCCGGGACGGGAGGGGAAACTTCTCTTGTGAATATCTCTCAAACCATAAAGGTTTGAGAGATAAGACTTATATTGTTCTTCATGTTTTTTTAATGCCTACAAAATAAATTAAAGATAAAACAAAATATTACTATCCCTTTAAAGTTGTCTCCAGCCTGCACACCTGTTCCATGCATATAATTATATGAATTAAGAGGGTAGCTGGTTCTAGTGAATGTTACTGTAATCTGGGCACGCTGTCCTTTTTCCCACTCTGTTTTTCCCACTGTCACAGGATTTTGTTTGCTAACTCTGTTAATGTTTTCCCGCCGTACCTCCATTTACCTTAGGTAACCCATTCTGACAAGCAGTATAAGCATTTATACAGAAGAAGATCATAAGGTGAACACTAGATATGCATGGATTAACCACTTAAGGACCGGCCGTGCTCCGCCGTGGCCGGCACTTAAGGAGCACATACCTTTTTTTTTTTTCATGAGAAGGGGAGGGAGAGGGAAACTTTAAATGGAGGATATATCTCAAACCACAGCGGTTTGAGACATAGTATTTGTGGCATATCATTTATTTTTTTAATCTTTACAAAACTCTAAGCATTTTTTATGGTACATTACTGTCCCTTTAAAAAATTGTGGCATATGCCCAAACTTTTGCACAAGTCACATTTTCTGTTTTTTTTTTCAGTTTCATTTTTTCTGTTTAAATTATAAATTGATTTTTCAGTTGATCCACTAGTGTTATTTTTTAATGTCTCAGAACTTAATTGACTTGTTAAGCCTTAATTTAATTTAGGCAATGACAATTCCAGAACTTAATATATTCCTTGACACATCAAACCTCTCAGGGTGTTGTGCTTATACTCAACAACCATGGACTCCTCTAAGCAACTGGTTGAGGATCAGATAATAAAGATAAATGACTCTTACAAAGAAGGAAAAGGCTATCAAATTATATCTAAATTATTCCTGCTTGAAATTTCCACCATGCCAAATGTCATTAAGAAATCGAAGGTAAAGGGAACCATTGAAGTCAAGACAAGATCTGGAAAACCAACCAAAATTTACTATAGTACAGTTCATAGGATAGAACCTGCAGAGGACCTGCAGGAAAGTTTATCTGATACAGGAGTAGTGGTGCATCAATCCACTGCACAGCTTTGCTTGCACAAACATGATCTGCATGGAAGACTTACCAGAAGCAAACCTTACCTGTCATCTCATCACAAAAGGCAACATCTGGAGTATACAACAAAACACTTATATAAGCTAGAAGTATTTTGGATCCAAGTGCCATGGTTTGATGAAGTTAAAATTGAACTCTCTGCTACTATCACCAATGGAAAAGCATTTGAAGTAAAACACACCTTGCCAACTGTTACGCATGGGGTAGAACCAATATGCTCTGGGATTTTGTGTCTTCTATTTGCATAGAAAATATTGTGCAGGTATTGTGCAGATTCTATTAAATATCAACAAATCCTGAAAGTTAATTACATTCGGTCTGAAAAGTGGTTGGCTAGTACAACGTCAAAATCAACCAAGCTTAAGGTTTTGTAATGGCCCTCACAGTCCCCCTTAAAGACCAGCCATGCGGGGAGACCTGAATTCCACAACGGTCCTGACACTTCATGGGTCCTTATCGCATGTTGGACCCATGACGTGCCAAGACTGTCATGGGTCTTTAAGGGGTTAAAACATATTAGTAGATCTCAAATATGTATCGTTTGCAAGACAACTTAAAGGGGTAGTAATGTTTCATAAAAAAACCAGCTCCAATTAATCTTCATAGTATTTGGGCCATGGAGAGTGTTATTTCAATACTGTCAGAGTTGTAGTTCAAGAGTAATTGAATAATAAGGTATCCCCCTCCTGCCCCTTTTACTGATGTAACACTGATCACCTCAGAGCAGCAGGGTGTTGTCCAAGTGGATTGAAGAGGAACAATCTTAAATTAGCATAAGGGAAAAACCTGTCAAGGAGGGCAGGGTTTTCATTGTTCTCACAGTAAGAAGATTGTCCCTTACTGTGCGCCGTCTGGTCTTAAGACCAGATTCCACATCTGAGGGGAGGTGGCTTACACTAGGTAAAAGGGGCAGAAGGGGGATACTTAACCATTCAATTACTCTTGAAGTACATCTATGACAGTACTGAAATATCACTATCCTTATCCCAAATATTATGAAGATTAATTGGAGCTGCTTTTATTTTTAAACATTACTATCCCTTTAGCCTTTTTATTAAATAGATGCATTTTACAAGAAAGAGTGGGTAAAAAATCATAAAACAAGAATAGATAGACTCTTAGATGTCTAGAATAAAAGCTTGGAGGCTGTGATTTCTGCCAAAGAGGGTATTACAATGTACTGACTGATAGGGTGCCCAAACTTTTTCCACATGCCCCATTATCTGTTCTATTTTTTTCAGTCTGATAAATCTACATGCTTGACTTTTCTTCTGAACCTACGAGGTCAACCTGTGTCAATAAAGGAGGAACCTATTATGTCAATATGTAATTTCCAGTCACAATGGTACTTGGTACGAAGGGCAAATTACTTCAACTCCACAATTTCCATTTAACCATTGTAACAAAGTTTATTTATAATTTGGACCCAGTCAACTCCTACAACTACCTTGGTACATGGCTTACTTTTGGTCTCAATATTGCTAAATTAATATCCAGACTTTATCCGAAAACAGGCTTTCGGTTTACAAACAAATCCAAATTCCCTGGTAAGAAAATGTATTGTGCAACAGATGTAATGAATGTAGTATATTCATGCCACAAATCCATCTTAGAAAAATCAATACACTTTGTTCTCCCATGTAATTACACTACCTATTATTGTGATATGTTTAAAGAACTAAATTGGCTAACACTCGAATCCAGTTCTTTCCAAGTCTGTAGTAACTGGAAATCTACCAGACTGCCTGAGCAGCATATTCACTAGCTGTCCACACTTCCTATAAACTCCACTCCCAGCAATTCACGTACTATTCCACACTACATTGAGCAGTACGTTTACTTCAGCTCTTCATACATACTATATTACCTTTGCTCCACTTGCAGCATCAAACTGCCTTCTCCTACAGAACTCCAAAAACCTGGAATAATATACCCGAAAAAAAAAAAAAAAAAAAAACAAACATCTCCCAAATTAAAATCTCTAAAAATAACTTATTCTTTGTATTTAAAAGTGGCATGCAATTGTATATAAGTGTTATATATATATATATATATATATTAGCAAAAGGGACATGGCGTTGCCCGTGGGGATTAAGTTCTTTGGGTGCTTCAGGGGTATCCATGGCATTGATTCACAATGGTCTGTGTACTTTCTTGGAATTGAAAGGGTTAAGTGTTTGAGAGAAAAAGCGGTAT
This sequence comes from Rhinophrynus dorsalis, assembly GCA_037306005.1. Classification (NCBI taxonomy): domain Eukaryota; kingdom Metazoa; phylum Chordata; class Amphibia; order Anura; family Rhinophrynidae; genus Rhinophrynus; species Rhinophrynus dorsalis. The sequence continues at coordinate 343,214,286 of CM074723.1, read as the reverse complement.
CCATGCAGTTTAATGTGTTGGATACTTGTTTGCCACTGAGGGGTTTAAAGAAAGCAAATAAAATGTACAGTTCCTTTAGTGCCAAAGAGGTGTCCAACACGTTCCACTGCATGGATACCTCTTTGGCACTCAAACACTTAACCCTTTAACTGTGCCAAATGTACTCAAAGCATTCTCAATGAATGTATTCAATACCCCTCAAGCACTTAAAGGACTTAATCCCCATGGGCAACGCTGTGCCCCTTTTGCTAGTACTGTATACACTGGAAGGTGTGTGTGCGCTGTACTTCTGTGGCACTAAAAGAGTGAAGATGCAAATGTACATGAAATGGTTGGTTGTGAAGTCATGAAATAAGCAAAGAGTGCAAAGTAATGTGATGTAAAATGTGTTGAAGGGCATAATAACAGAGGGTATCCTATTGAAATGTCACATACATATGAAGAATAAATATGCTTGGGTACCTCTTTGTGAAATGATCCGGTGATTAGTCTGCTTGGCAGGATCTTCAGCAGACATGGAGAACAGGAGGTTCCTTAAGTAATTGAAAGGGGTGAGCAACATATTATTGAGTGACCTGGCACTCAAAGGGTTATCAGAGCCCTGCCTTCACCCCCTATACCACTGCCTTACTACGTGCATCCATTTGTCACAGTGCCCCCGGTGGCCGGGGGCCCACAGTGCAGACAGGCCAGAGAGAAGGGATAAATTTCATTGAACATGATGTGTGCTAACAGGGTTCCGATAACTCTTTGAGTGCCAGGTCGTCAATAAAATGTTGCTGACCCCTTTCAGTTACTTAAGGAACCTTCTGTCCCCATGTCTGCTGAAGATCATGGTAAAGAGGAAGGCAAGCACATTTATTATTGATATGTATGCAACGTTTCACCTTGCAATACAGGAGAATGAAAACTCTGACATTCTGATCTGATATCGCCTTTTTCAATGACGCGACATTTGAAATGCGCTATTTTCATGGTCGTCAAAGTGAATAAGAGAAAGCATGTCTTGACAGGGGACATAAGAGGGAGCAGAGTGAAGTGTGGTACATCGGAGTAGAGTGATAATTAACCACTGAGTAGCATAAGTGTATCCAATGCTTTGGATATGCGCGTGGCAGTGAAAGGGTGCACGTTTCATAACAGAGGCAATAGTGAGAGCGGGCGAACTTGGGTGGCCCTCATAAATAGGAATGTAATGCATTTGAGTGGCACAGCGAGTTGTCCATGATCATATTTTTTTTTGTAAGAGGAATTAGTGATGAGGTGCCAACCACACATGTGGCAGACAATGTGTTGAGTGTGCTGTAGGTGTTCCCGACCTTGTAGTGGCACATAAGTCCTTGGGGGGGCCCAAGTCTGTGCATTGGCACATAAATCCTTGGGGGGAAGTCTGTGCAGAGCGTCTGGCACTGAAAGGGTGGACGTTCTGTAATACAGGCAATCGTGAGAGAGGCTGAACTCCGGTGGCCGTCATGAATAGGAATGTAATGCATCTGAGTGGTGCAGAGAGTTGGCATGATGTATTTTTTTTTTTTTTTTTGGTAAGAGGAATTTGTGATGACGGGCCAACTACGCATGTGTCAGACAATGTGTTGAGTGTGCTGTAGGTCTCCCTCACCTTGAAGTGGCATGTAAATCGTTGGGGGGGTCAAATCTCGCACCTGTATTATGTGGCTGGGGGCCATCTTCATGCAGAGATTTTCATAGGAGTAGCCAGGGGCCTTCGGTCCCTGGCAACTCCTATGAAAATCACGCCCATGTGTTCTGTTTGAGGAAACATGAATGTCTCCTCAGTGCTGCTTGGCTGCCTGCCAAGATTTTCCTTCTAGTGCACTCCCCTGGGTGTGTTCAGTGCCGGAGAATCTTGGCTGCTTGCCAAGCTTCTCCTTTTAGTAATATAGATATATATGTATGTTTTTTGTTTCTTTTTGTATAAATGCATGCCACAATTCCACTGTACCACCAGGTATAGTGTTTGAGCAGGGGGAAGCTCTTTGAAAGCACAATGGTACCTTATTTGATGTATCAGATTACCAATTTTCCAAAAAAAATATGCCTTGTCTACCCTTTCCCCATATTTGTGTTTATTACTTTTATTTAGAACAGGCAGTTAAAAGTAGAAAATAAAAATGATAGGTGTAGTTTAGTGTTCCTACCCCAATAATATGTTAAACCATACCAATTTGGTAGCATTTTTCTCAGTCTTTCAGTAGGTACTGACTTCAGTACAAAAGTCCTTGGTTTTCAAATATTTTATTATCATTGGTGGTGGAAATGTTAAAAATAAGCAATTTTACCTTTAACGCTACCTTCTGGAAACATTTGTGCTCACAGCCTAGGGGTAGAAAGGCAAGTGGCCCCTCATTTGATGCAGTGGGTTGCCTTTCCAAAATAACATGTTTTGGATACTTTTTATTCTTATTTATAGTTGTTCCAGCCACATTAGTACAGGCAGAACATATTTGAAGAATGTAAATAATTAAACTGATAGATTTTGGTTGGGTTATGTTTGTTCTTCTGGCACAATGAGAGGTTATTTCTTTCAGAAGAAGAGCTGCTAATGAACGCAGTAAATAAATTCCATAATGCTCAAAGATTCCAGTACTATAGGTCTTTTTTCTGATTTTACAGCAAAACAGACTTGGTGATGGTACCAGGATTTGTTGGACACTTTTGGAGTCGTCGGCTCTTGAACTGTGGATCCTACTGTCCCTCTTCCATGGCCGGCTGGAGACTTGTTAATTCCTGCGGCCTGGATGTCCTGGGTACTCTGGCAGGAACAATTAGACCAGTGGTTCTCAATCTTTTTTTGTTCGGGGCACCCCTAACACATTATCTAGAACATTCGGGGCACCCCTAACATATTAAATTGACTTTATCAAGGGCATAATGAAGGTTGCATACATAAATATACAGTTATTATTAGGTCTTACAATCATAATAACACAATTAAACATAATGAGCATAACAATTTGTATAAATCCTTATTTAAAAGTCCATTTTTGTTAGTCTTCATAGAAAACATGGGGCACCCTAAGTTGATGTCCGTGGCACACCAAAGTGCCACGGCACCCTGGTTGAGAATCACTGAATTAGACTCTGCTCACTGGTATAATGGCAGAACTAGTGAATTTAGCTGACCCCAAGTGTGGTTTCCAGGGGCCCTATGCCAGTAGACCAGCGAGGCAAGATAATCTGCTCTTGCAGTAGCTGCGGTGAGAATCCCCAGCCCAAGCCCCTTCCAGAAATACAGCAGAGACTTGCACTAAGAAGTGTAGAGCAAAACAGATTTTATTGGTGAAAAGGACTGCTTATATACACTTCCAAACTTACGAAGCTAAGAATACAAATTAGAGCTTAGAACAGAGATGCCTCAATTGACCAATCTGGAGAGGTTATTTATTGTCCACTTAGAATACCCATTTTCAATCTCCTGAAGGAAGCACAGCAGGAATCAATCAACCATTCCTTTGTTGTTTCAGCAAAAGGTGTTAGCCGAGTATACAGGAAAACACAAAAAAATACACCAAGCTTTAGCACAAGTTACACAGACATGGAGTATACTGTAAGGAGGACAGGTCAGCAAGCCAGAGTGCCGGGCTTAACCTTTATTTTCTCTACACTTTAAAGGGATAGTAATACTTAATTTGCATAAACTGTCTTTAGTCTTTATTACCTATAATATTAACAACTGTCCCTTCATATTTCTGTAATTATCACTCTTACCTAAGTTTTTTAACTGCTTAGTAGCTCCCTCAGAGAATTTCAGATGCCATCTTTCTTTCTCCTGTTGTGGAGCACGTTCTCGCCAGAATATACATATTCAGCACGCTCCTGGTAAAGCTTCATGCGTCTGTGCATTAGCACCTCATTTATGCTAAAAAAAGTTCCAAGAGCCTCGTGAGAGCTAACAAGGGCTGAGTGAGGATACAGATAATCTTAATTCGCTTCCAGCTATTTGTGCTCTTAACCCATTGAGCTCCAGATAGGTATCCAGAGCACTGCAATGCATTGGATACATCTCTGGCGGAAAAGGAACAACTGTGCAAAAAGAGAGTCCCCAAACACAGCAATAGAACACAAACGATCAATGGCACATATAGAGAATGCATAAATAATGAAAAATATTTTAATAAAAATACATGTCTAAAATCACAAAGGAATAAATATTCTTATGAACATGTATAAAGCATATCCGAAATAATATTGCTAGCAATGTCATGCAAATCCGGAAATCTCAAAGATGTTGTGAAAAGTCTGCAAATGGCAAACAATCAATCTCTGATATGGAAGCTGGTCAAAACAGTTTACCTCTCCTGACTCCTGGTTAACCCTTTCAATGCTGTGCACTTTTCTGCTCTCCCGCATGCACATGTAATCTTTGTGCAAATATTGTAACTATAGTAGATGATAAAGGTCTTCTATTTATCTTAATATATGTATGGTCTGTTGCAGGTCTCAAATAGTAACACACAACAAAACTACCTGAAGGAAAAAGCAATTAGTAAGGGGAGTCATTTATTATGGTTGTTGAATGACCCTTAATTCTCCAGTGATTGCCCTAGACACCAGTTCAAAGCTATACCGATAGCGAATCTAAAAATTTTGGAGGAGCCACAGGAGAGTTTCAGTATGACTCTATGTACAGAACTCATACTTCTAAATGTGTCGAAAATAACTAAAAATGAAAGAAATCAATAGATAGTCAGTCTAGAATGCGGCACTGGCCGTGAGGGACAGCTATACAGACTAACTACTTAGTATCTGCTAGCCAGCCTAGAATGCAGGATTAGCCACGAGGGACAGTTATTTAGTGCAGAGTGGATACTATCTTGCACGCTACTTCTGTCTGAACATAGATACGTTCTACACCAATTAAGGGAACAATGTAACAGTGGTGATTTCACTGGGAAGCGCAGATTGAGCAGGTTCTCGGTAAATAACAGCACTGGTGAACAGAAGCCCTCAGGTAACTGAGAAAAGATAATGATTGAGAGGCAGGCTGCAGTAGAATAGACCTGTAGCTTCTGTGAAGTTAGATGCTGTAATAGCCTATTATTTACATAGGCAGTTAACCGACCAGCTCCCAGACATTAAGAGCAAAGACCTGCAATTGGGTGAATAGGCATAAGACAAACAGCCAGTAACCCTGTAACAGGCAACATAGGCAGCTGAATACGAATTTCTTTAAGCACAGTATTATCACTTGGTTACCCCAAACTGACTATACTATTATTAACCTTTTCATTGCCAGAGGGGTATGCACCGCATTGCAAAGCAATGTTTTGCGTACCCCTCTGGCACTGAAAGGGTTACGGCATTTATATCTCCTTTTGGTGCTGCAGTTAATTTCAGGAATACTGTTATTAATTATACCTGTTATTTTAATGTGGGTTTATTATTTTAATGTAAAGTACTAATAAAGTTTAAACATTTTTAGATTCACTATCAGTATAGCATTGAACTGGTCTCTAGGGCAATCAGGGGAGAATTAAGGGTCATTCAACAGCCATAATACATCATTCCCCTTAGTAACTGCCTTTTCCTTCAGGTAGTTTTGTTGCAAATATTGTAGCAATGCCAGAGATCAACAACCAATGGGCTTGTCAATGAGAATAGTCTTTTATCCAGTCACTGGCATTGCTACAATATTTGCACACAGAGTACAAGTGCATGCTACTTCACTCTGCCCGCTACCCCTGCTGAGCCTTAAGCTATACACAGTTCTGACTGAGTTCCAACACCGGAGGGAAATTCCCTCTAACTCCGGTAAGCAAGAGACATGTTATACAGCAGGGTCATTGGAAAGCATTGATGACGGGACAGCAAAAAAGTGCACAGCATTGAAAGGGTTAACCAGGGGTCGGGAGAGGTAAACTGTTTAGACCAGCTTCCATATCAGAGATTGATTGTTTGCCATTTGCGGACTTTTTACAACATCTTTGAGATTTCCGGATTTGCATGACATTGCTAGTAATATTATTTAGGATATGCTTTATACATGTTCATAAGTATATTTATTCCTTTGTGATTTTAGACATGTAGTTTTATTAAAATATTTTTCGTTATTTATGCATTCTCTATATGTGCCATAGATCATAGCAATCAGAGGGGTATTATATTAGGTCGTATTTGTATATAGCGCTCTCATTATTTTGGTTCAGCTTTATAATTTATTAAGTACGGCCTGACATTTTACCCTTGTGATGAAACAAATCTATGGACTTTTAACATCTGTAAAAGAAAACAGTGATCTAAATGCAAAAATGAGTGAGATGAATTAGTATCTGTTGCACTAAGATCAAACCCCTACTATACTTAAGATGAATTAAGATGGCATTCAAATGGTTAAAGGGCAGTATAGAGAGAAAGTTAATAAAATTTTGAATAACCCTGAACTTTGAGTTATACCATCCATATGTATTGCCTTTTCCTATACCGGGACCGATTGCACAAATTGCCAAGTGAGATCTACCTCAACGCTCTGGTCCTTCTATCTCTGTCTGAAATTATTTCAGGCAGTGGGTGGAGCAAAGACAAAATGAGATTTTGCAGGAAGGTGTACATGACTCACTCCTACATGGAAGCGAGGATTCATGCCTTCGGCTTGGGTGTTTTGTCCCTCTTTGATATCCATCCTGTCGTACATCCCAATCTCCGGTTTGTCGGAGCTCCTGGTGATGTCACAAACAGGGGAGGGAGGGGTAAGATTTAAGAGCAAATTGTAGGAAAAATAAACTGTTCCTGAGAAAGGGAGTAGGAGGCATTGACTGCATGATTTTCAATGTACAAAAATCAAGTAAGTTAAAGTGAAGTATTACTATCCCTTTACATGACTTACAGTAAAATACCACACAATATATAACACAATTCACTTTATTTGAAACCACATCTTATTTATACAGTTAACTTGGGCAGTGCAGAAGACATGATTCAATCACAGTACATGGTGAAGACATAACACAGTAGGCGTATTCATAGGGATAGTGCAATCACAAAACCTCGCCTACAGAAGACATAATACAATAACAGAGGATACAATAGGTCACAGCAAATGGTGAAGACATAACACAATGGGAGTATTAACAGGGCTAAAGTAATCACAACACCTAATACAAAGGAACCAATAACAGAAGGCTCAGGGATACACAATAAGGCAGATATGATTACATTAATACACAAAGGGCTTGGGCTAAGGTAGGCAATAGCCAAATAGGCTTGAGGGGCTGGAATACACACTCTAGGGAGCATGTATTGCTCAGTCCCCTTGAACCCGTGGCTACTCTGCGAATCGCTGATGCTCATATAACAGGGCAGCTGTGTGAATTTAGTCCTTTTCGTCACTGCTGCCTACCGCCATAATGTCTTAAAAGTTCACCTAGTCTGTGAAAAGGGACTGTACATACGTATGCCCGGGGAAGGCTTCCAATAACGGACCATGGTCTGTAACATTTAACATTACATATTTAATTTTTATAGGAATTGAATTTTGGTGTTTCATAAAGGTGAATTAATACTTAAGTACGCAGTACCACATTCTACCAATATTAAACTTAGATCCATAATCACTTTCTAGTGGAACACAGAAACATTACACTTTAGTTCAATTGTTTTTACACACACTTTATTGGGACTGAATTAAAACCAATTTGTTTTAGATTCTGGGTAAAATTATATGGACATAATGGTATTTTTTTTGAAGTGCAGGGTCTGCTGAAAAAATAAAGAGAGTATGGTATGTGTCTCCAGAACTGCAAGTCTCACAGTTCAGGCAAAGGGAGTTGCACACAAACCTTGTATACACTAGTGAATGGCTTTCAGGCCTAACATAGAAGGTCTATGGAGCAGCCATCAAAGTTTTTGACTGGTAGCCACATACTTCCAAATTGAGTTTCAGCCCACCAGCAGCAAGGGAGAGGAGTATGTTTTAACCCCTGCTGATAGGAGCCATTCTGAGGATACATAAAGCATCTTTTACTAAACCATCACGTATAGTGTAGTCAGGTGGGAGTGGAGTTAGCAAAAGAAGTCTGGGGCAGCAGTGTGTAGCCCCAAAATGGCTCCTATTAGTGGTTCCGAGGGTCAGAAAACTGACCCACTCTGCTGGAACAAAACCCGGACATCTGTGGCCCTCGGTCAAAAACTCCTGGGTTGCATGTAGTCTTCATAGAAACACTGTTTTGGGCTTTAAGCCTCATACAGAAGGTCTATGGGACCTGCATTGCATGGGACAGCAAAGATGAGGCATCAATGAACCAAGGGAGCTTCAGGGGTCTTTTCAGTCCCTTGTTGCACTTTCCTGTTGGTGTGTTAGTCCTGGCTATCAACACAACCCTGGGTTAATCAGCAGGTATTCTCATAGAACTGCAAATTAGTTCCAATTTGCATTGCAAAACAGTGCAAATTTAATATTATCAATGTAATTTGAAAGTTAATTTTCATTTTTAAATATATAATGTTTTTAATTTATTTTATGATGGTTTGGAAAGGGTGATTGGTATTCACTGTTCAATCTGAGTTTTAAATAATCAAATATTATTAGACTAAAGAGGTTCAGTTTGGGGGGGGAACACATCTGCACAATTTAGTTTAAAAGCCCTATTTAAACCAGTGTGAATTTGGAGAATTTTCTTTTCAGCCTTACGGGGCCAGTTGGTTTGCTTCAGAATTGCATACCTTTAACTTGATTAACAAATTAAGTGTTACTTAAGGTAATGTGCATTAACATGATAATATACATTTATTCTTCAATATTTTCTGTTTGACGATAAATAATGCTGAATGATAAATGAGGTTTTAGTTTAGTACTTCAAATGATTAGCAGATGATCAACAGTTTCAGCACAAATACAATTAAATGTCAGATTCAGAGAGCAATTACTTTTCAATATAGATGGTTTATTGTAGGCAAGAAGTAATTAAACAAGCATGTATCTTCTAATTCCATGCTCGTTTTGATTTTAAAATACATTGCATAAAATGGATTTAGAATATTTGACATTTTCTTAAATTAATGTTTGCAGAACACAGACTAAGTTATGCTCTTTACATATTTTGAGTTAGTTTTCAAAATATAATTAGTGCCTCTAGGGGCTGGGGTTGTGAGACGGGGACCTAAAAGGAACAGTAACCGTTCATTTTTACTTTATGGGGTATGGGGGTATTATGTTTAGGCATACAAAGGGTAAAAATCTTGGAAGAGAGCCTTAGGTGGTTAGTTAATGCCTGGAAGACTAAGGTTGTTAGTAGAAATGCTCAAACCCTTTTGGAGTACACAACACATTACAAACCAATGTGTTACGTCCCCCCCGCAAAATATTAAAGCACAGGAAAGAGGGATGAGCATGCTTTCAAGGTGGGGTAAGGATGTGAGCCAAAGAGTAGTTTCTAGGAGAATGGAAAACTCAAGAAAGGGGTGCTTTTCACATAGAACACATTCTTGATATTTCCGAATGATCAAATTACTCACAGTTTACAAAGTTCCAGTTTTGTTCAAGACAACTGGTTCAGAGCAACAGGGGATTCATCAATCTGCCCTGTACAGGCATCCACACATCACACTTCCACTCTTTAATCCTATGATTATTGTAGCAAACGATCCGTGTTCAAAAAAATCTACTTTATTTCCAATCTACAATATATAAAAGGCCAGATGTATGTTTGTCTGATTAAGTCTTGCACTACAGAGACTGCCCGAACACATTGTCTGACGCAGTCATGCGCAGTAGGGACTGCCAGAGAGCACAGAATGGTGGGAGGTGTAGTTCTGCGGTAATGCATTTGGGCAGTCTTTACTGTGTATGACTGCATCGGCATACATCTACTTTGTCCCGTGTACATGGGCTTGTACACTAGTATAAAATAAAACAATAGATTTCACAAGGTTAAAATACACCAATGCGGAGGGGAGCGGAGCGACCACTGAGCAAGATGGCCACTTGAGCGTGGTGCTCCTTGCTACCACAGCCTTCAACTTAGCTTTTGCTGAAACCACTTCAACTATTTTGTACCTTCTTTGGGATCTACAATTGCCCTCTCACTGTAGATGTCATTCAGGAAGAAAAAAACTCCCAGGGCGTCGGCCGGGGAGAGAATCACAGCTACCGGTGCAGCACAACAGCTCGACCAAGGCCTCTCCACTTGGGAAGCGGACCGTTGATATACCCGAGAAACATTTCTTGCCTACTCCTAACCATCCAGTGGTATAGGCTGTGATCTCACCCCGGGTGGACTCTGAAGATATCCCCAACGATTGGGTGCCAATAGCCTGTTCTTCCTGCATAGAAAACAATGAACACTTGACCAGAGAGGCGTTCCAGCACTAACCCACAAAGGAGGACCTTAAAGCTCTAGTAGTTGAGTTCAAGTCAGCTGTCCAAGATGAAACCTCTGGTCTGATGGAAAGACTTGACGCAACTTGGGCAGCGCATGTCAGCGATCAAGCATGACAGAGATGGAATTCTGCAGCAACAGCATGCTTTTGAGCAGTTGCTTACTCAGCAAGAGGAGATTATTGCTCTCCTCATTAATAAACTTAACGACCTCGACAATAGAGGCCACAGGTGTAATCTACGCGTATGAGGCCTCCCTGAAACTATAAAACCTAAAGATCTGGAGCAGACACGCCTGTCTATATTTGTGGATATTCTAGGCCTCCCTTCCATGCCACAGATCCAGCTGGAATGATTTCATAGACATGTGATATGTTGTATCCTGAGCTTCCAAATGCAAGAGACAGTTATGAAAGCCACCAGAGAGATGGATAAGATCTTGTACATGGGTTCTGAACTGCAGATATTTCAAGATTTATCCCCCTTACTCTACAACAAAGACGAGCACTGAAGCCTTTGACCACACATCTGCATACCTGGGAAAACTCCGGTTTTGCCCTGGAGACTCAGGGTTTGACAATGAATTACCAGGTCTCCGGGGCAAAACCAGATACTCCGGATGTGGGGAAACCCTGCCCACTTGTGCTCAATCCCACCCTGTTCCTGCCACTCCGTGCCCTCTTCTAGCCCTCCCCTAGTGTATTCTATATGGTTTTTTTTATGTTTAGTAGTCCGCCCCCTCGCGATTAAGCCCCGTCCCTTTTTAATGAAGTGAAACGTGTCATTTCTCTACCCTCATCGGCCCTAAAGGGTTGTCCTCCGGGCAGCCCCAAGTAAAAAGTTCCCAGGTATGCAAATCTGAGGTCTCTCCAGATTAGGTATAAAATGGGGATCCCCATTTTCCCTTATTGCTCAACATCAAGGGGCCACAGCAGTACTTCATTCTCCAAAGGGCATTCCGGATTTCTGTTTGGCACTTCGGATTGCTCCTTCTAAAAAGGACCATTAGCACACGGATCAAATAAATACGTGGAGCATCCATGACATAAAATACACCAACCTTTATTACTCAATGTATAAAAAACAGACATGTAAATGCAAACACGTAGCAATGAAGGGATAGGGAGGAGGCATAAAACAGAACTTCTGTATGGAAGGTTCACAGACCCGACATGTTTTGCGCTGACTAGCGCTTATTCATGGATAGCAGTTGTTAACAATTAACCTACTTAAGTAACCTCCCAAGTTTAATGATAGGTTAGAATTACAAATGTAACAGGAATCCCCAATAGGGGATTATCCCATACAATAAAAACACCTACCATACATATTAACTTCTACCCTGCTGGAATAATCTGGAAGAGAGGCAAATCCCCCTATTGGGGATTCCTGTTACATTTGTAATTCTAACCTATCATTAAACTTGGGAAGTTACTTAAGTAGGTTAATTGTTAACAACTGCTATCCATGAATAAGCGCTAGTCAGCGCGAAACATGTCGGGTCTGTGAACCTTCCATACAGAAGTTCTGTTTTATGCCTCCTCCCTATCCCTTCATTGCTACGTGTGTGCATTTACATGTCTGTTTTTTATACATCGAGGAATAAAGGTTGGTGTATTTTATGTCATGGATGCTCCACGTATTTATTTGAGCCGTGTGCTAATGACTCTTTGAATTTGCCAATTTGCGATATTTCCCGTGTTTGGAGAGTGGGATCTATTTATGCACCGGATTATGCCAGTGCTTGTTTATATGTTTTCTATTTAACAGTATTTGTAGCGTGCACCTATATATTGTTTTGTTCCTTCTAAAAAGAAGTCCGACCAGGATAGCACGAATATCCCTGATACCAGGAGCCCACAGCGTCTGGGAGAGGATAGAAGGGGGAATGGTCCTAAACAGTCCCACCAAGAAGAAACAGAAGTCCCAGGAAAAGGATAACAATCAATACCCTCAGCACGCAGACTGGGACTGAGCCATACTTTTCCTGTGTTTTGGATATCATTGACTGGTCCTGTTATTCAGGTTTCATTTACCCCATGGGCCGCCGGCTTCTTCCAGATGACCTAAGTCCCTGTTGGACTTGGATATGACTTGTCACACTGTCATGAAGAGGATTTGCCTCAACTGTTTTCCCTCTACGATCATAGAGGCAATGGGCCTGTGACACTTGTTGGAGGAGTGATGTAGTGCATGATCGGTAGTAGGGACAGTAAGCAAACATGCCAACTACTTGTTGATGTTATACTGGCTTTATATGTGCTGCTATTGTACAGTTACCCCTTAGGGTGTTTATTCAACATCATCTACCTTCTAATCAAATACTAATGTAACTAGAGGGGTTAGGGGTTTCAGTATGTCTGTTTTGTCTGGGGACGGAGACTCAGTCCGCGTAATACCTATGTAATCATGCCGGTTTTGGCTCACCCGGGGGGGGGGGGGGTTTGGAGTACTCCTGTATCTTCTTTAGGAAAATGTGCAACAGCATGTGTAAATGGGCTGTGAGGGGTGGATATATACCACAAGGTTCATCTGCTGGAAATCTCACATAGTGCGTCATTACAATAGCCTGAATAAAGGATGTCTGCATATTACAGGCATGGGACCTCTTCCCACTTTTTAGGTATTAGAGGCTTTAGGCCTTTAGATACCTGATGGATGAACACCTTAATATGGAATTTGAGCAAGGGTGGCAAGCAAATACCATAATCTCTCATATTATGACTATGAATGGCTCATTTAACAATGTCACACTCTGGAGATGCACTAGCAGTTTGGTTGGTTATATGTAATGTAATATAACTATGCATTATTATTGGCGGGGCATTGGGGTTTGATATGCATCTGTTGCCTAGGAGAGGAAGCGGACCCGGCCTATGTAGTGGGAGGGAAGTACTTTGGTAATTGGTTTGCTTACTGGAGGTTGGGCCCGGTTCTGCTTCTAGGGAATAGTTAAGCCAGTTTATGGGGGAATTGTTCTGAGCGGGTGGGGATGGTCTCTCTCATTCATATGCTAATTACGTTATGGAATTCTTGACGGTTGTTTAATTGTACTTCCTCTGGTTTGGGACCCGGGGACTTTTCTTAGCTATGGCCTCCCGTTTCTCTTTGGTGGGCCGAATGTAGATGCGGGCCTGGGGTTGAGTGGGGGTTCATGAAGCCAAATGGGGTTGGACTGTCCTGCCCTCCTCCGTCTCCCCATATAGGGAGTTGGATAATGGGTGGCGAGGCAGAGTGTTTTGGTTTGGGCGGGGGGAGTTGGAGAGCAAACTACCTACTATATATCGGGATAAGGGACTGAAATAATAATAAGATGCGTATAGACTCGGTCAGGTAGGGACGGCTGTCCTGGAAACCGAATGAGCTTTCACTAAATGATCCTGCTATTCTGTCCCAGCTGGAAGGAGCTGTGAAGGATTACTTTGAAACTAATGCCACGGATGATGTATCATCTACCACCGTGTGGAAGGTGCAAAAATGTGTACTACGAGGCATTCTTATGAAAATAGGCCTAGGATGGTGTGATTCGGTTATTGGATGAATTTAATTTTTTTTTTCTTTCTTTTCTCCACCCTCTCTCTATGCTCCTTTCCTCTTACTTTTCTAACACCTCCGGAACAACTGTTACACACAAAAATCTCCTTCTCTGTATTTTTATATCTTATAGAGATTACTTAAATTGAATGTGGATTTGCATTAATTCAGTTCACAATTACACTTCTCTTTTGAAAATTGTCTTGTTGGACTAATGCTATTCTATTGTATGTACCCATGTTGTAATTTTTCTCTAAATTACTTAATAACATTTTTCTTGAAAAGGAAAATAATAAATAAAATACACCAACGCATTTCTGGATCCTAAATACTTTCTTCAGGGTGTTGGAATCTATAGTGAGCCTATCCACACAGGTTACCTGCTTATCTAGATTTCAAACTTAAAAAAGAGCTTCTAATTGGTGAATCCTAGGTTAATTAATAATGTCTCGTATTAGGCTGGCTCTCCATATTCTCCCACATCGTGAGAAATCACACTAAAGTAATAGGGTTAAAATCGTTGAAGGCATACAATACTGTATGTAAAAAAACAATTACATGTAGTAAAAATACGATTGGCAATACAAACTAAAAAAAATAAAAACCGATAGATAGGCTACAGACTAAAAGTTCAGACTCCCCAATTAAAATTCAACTGGTATAATCTATAAGGATTAAATTAAAAATATTAACATTTACCTACTCCATATATTTAAGAGTGAAATAATCTTAGCAGTCACATTGTCAAAATGATAGCATATCTCTGTACCGAATAAATAGTAACATAGTAATTTAGGTTGAAAAAAGACTTGCATCCATCTAGTCCAACCCTTTTCTTATTCCTGTTTACCATCGTTGATCCAAAAGAAGGCAAAAAAAAAAACCCTCAATACAGCAATTTCAAATTCTGCCTTGAATGGAGGAAAACATGTTCTTCTTGATTCTAAATGGCAATCAGATTTCTCCTTGGATCAACAAGCACTAACTAAATATTAATACCAATACTAACGTACATAGAATATGTTTCAAAGCACACAATTACTATTTCACTGATGATTTAAATCTCATCTTTAATATGGGTATTAACCCTTTTTACTTCAGAACTAATCAAGTAACCTTCAAAACATAACTTAAATGTTGTATTCTATTAAGGAATCTCCAAATAAGCTGCTACTACAAATATTTCTACATAGGATTTAACTACCTGTGTCCCAAATATCATTTATGCGGTGTAACCACTGGTGTGCTTAAAAACAATGATTGAAATCAAAACTATTGTTAAAATTCAGAAATTTTCATAATTTGAAATTAATACAAAAATATCACTATATTGATATCCTTTTCAGCATTATACAGATTATTCCATTTAATTAGTCTATGTCAGTGTTTCTCAACCCCTGTCCTCAGGACCCACTAACAGGCCAGGACTTAGGGATTTCTCTGCTAGAGAACAGGTGTGGTGATCAGAGGCTCATTCACATTGATTAACTCACCTGTGCTCTAACAAGGAAATGTCATGGTTTGTTTTGACTCACAGACACAGAGTTAAGATAAAAACACAACTTTATTGAAAATTTTAATAAGAACCCTCACAGGTCCTGAACATACACATATGTTACAGACACACCACAGTTTCAAGTAGCATATTATACAAAGATACAATAGATATATAGGCTCTACCGGCCTTGCCAAAATACCAGGTAAGGCAGCCTGGAGACTGGCACAACGAGATGAAGGAGGCTCTACCGGCCTTACCAAAATACCAGGCAAGGCAGCCCAGAAGTAGCACAAGAGGACTGAGGAGGCTCTACCTGCCTTGCCACTATACCGGGTAAGGCAGCCTGGAGACTGGCACAACGAAATGAAGGAGGCTCTACCGGCCTTACTAAAATACCGGGCAAGACAGCCTAGAAGTAGCACAAGAGGACTGAGGAGGCTCTACCAGCCTTGCCAATATACCGGGTAAGGCAGCCTGGAAACTGGCACAACGAGATGAAGGAGGCTCTACCGGCCTTACCAACATATCGGGCAAGGCAGCCTAGAAATAGCACTGAGGATAGAGGAGGTTTTACCGGCCCCACCAATATACCGGGTAAGGCAGCCTATGACAAAAGTGACACCGAGTCTTGAAAGCCCCACCGGTGCAATAACAGATGTAGCATCAGCAACTGGTGATAGAGTGGAGCAAACCAGTACTGTGTACTGGACAACACGGAGGCCCTACCGGTGCTATAATGGTGGTAACACAAGCAACCGGTGTAGAGTGGAGCAAACCAGTACCGCGTACTGGACAAACACGGAGGCCCTACCGGTGCTATAACAGAGGCAGCAAGCAACCGGTGTAAGAGTGGAGCAAACCAGTACCGCATACTGGACAATGCGGAGGCCCTACCGGTGCTATAACGGAGGCAGCAAGCAACCTGTGTAAGAGTGGAGCAAACCAGTACCGCATACTGGACAACGCGGAGGACCTAACGGTGCTATAACGGAGGCAGCAAGCAACCGGTTAAAGAGTGGAACAAACCAGTACTGAGTACTGGACAACACGGAGGCCCTACCGGTGCTATAACGGAGGCAGCAAGCAACCGGTTAAAGAGTGGAGCAAACTAGTACAGCGTACTGGACAACATGGAAGCCCTACCGGTGCTATAACGGAGGCAGCAAGCAGCCGGTTAAAGAGTGGAGCAAACCAGTACCGCATACTGGACAACACGGACGCCCTACCGGTGCTGTAATGGAGGCAGCAAGCAACCGGTTAAAGAGTGGAGTAAACCAGTACCGCGTACTGGACTACACGGAGGCCCTACCGGTGCTATAACGGAGGCAGCAAGCAACCGGTTTAAGAGTGGAGCAAACCAGTACCGCGTACTGGACTACACGGAGGCCCTACCGGTGCTATAACGGAGGCAGCATTAGCAACCGGAGTAAGTGGGGTAACCCAACCTAGACAGTCAGTGAAAATTCGGAGGCCAGACGCCTGGAATCAGCGGTACCACCCTAGGAGGAACCCAGCGGTCAGAATGTCGCCGAGGCCACTGGAGTCTTGCAGAATGCATCCAAATCAGGATCCAGGAACAGGAGCGACAGCCAGGCCGGAACAGGATGACGGAACAGCAACGACCGCCAAACCGGGTCAGGAACGGAAGCAGGAACGTCAGCCAAACCAAATCCGGAACGGAGGCAGGAACTTCAGCCAAACCGGATCAGCACACAGGAACAACTCTGGAGTGTATACTGGTTCTCTGGGTAGGTACACCGACGCTGGAACAGCAGAGGATTCAAGCAGGCCCCAGTTGACACAGGAATCCACATGCAGGCGATCACTGACATAGAGACACCACGAAAGGGCAGTGAAAGGGTGCAGGAACCCAGTCTATATAGGCAATACTGGTCGGACTAATCACAGGCAACCAATGGAGTGCCCCCACAGCTAACTGACAGAAAAAGCCAGCAATCACGGGCAACGTGATAGGAAACCATCAAATCATGGCCTGTTAGTGGGTCCTGAGGACAGGAGTTGAGAAACACTGGTCTATGTTATAATAAATTAAACTAAACTCTGATAACATAGACCATACCAAAGATCTAAGTAATGCACTAGTCTGGTACTATAACCGACTAAAAATCTGCCCCATAATTTAAATCAATATTATAATAAATAAGACTAAATCTGGCCTATATCAGTATTATAAATTGGTTATATCTATTTAATACACAAAATATAAAAGACAATGTTTATGAGTTTAATAAAGTACTATAATACGAAAAGTGTGATGAATGAGCTTTTTGAAAACATTATAATTGAACATGTTATTATTTATTACTTAATGACGCACACCAAAACTTTCTTAGATCTTTATTTTTCTAAATCAATTTAGAATTTAAACTAAATTAATAGTAGCATATGTGTACACAATGCTACCTATATCTAAACGCCCCTTTCTTGTGTTTTACATTTTCTGTGCTTTTTTCCTTCTTCATTTGAAAGGGGACCATAAGGGAGTTGCTGATTTCAAACCTATATGTGTGGGGGCAATGTAATATTCTCCACTTGCCTTTAAGCCACAAATATTTGGAACATGGCTGTGAATATATGTGAGTGTATCTCAAACATTTAAATTTGATTAATCATCCAAGAGCGTATTAACCCTATGAGCACATCCTTTACTGTTTTTAGGAGACATTGTATAGTGTGTTATAGAATACAGTTTAGGTAATCATTCACTGAGCAAGCATTTTGCTGTTACCTTATATGTACTTTACTTTGTTTCATGAAGATTTGTTTTTAGTAAACTGTATGTATATAAAGACACACTGTGCCACGTCTAGACTAGACCTGTAATCTGGTTAGGGACTGATCACTGTATCTGTGTGTGCAATAATAAACATTTATACATATCAATCCATAACTAACCAGTGTGGACTTTCTGGACTTATGCCTCTAAGATTTGGTGCCACACATAAAAGGAAGAAACCTTTTGAAAATAGGATTTTAGTGTTCTTAACTGTTAAATCATTTTCTCTTTAGTCCATATGGAACACAGGTACCTCATAGAGGGCAGGAACCATCACAAAAAAGGGTCTTTGGGGTGAAGACTCCCTCCTTCAGCTTAACCCACCCTCCACCAACTAACTCCAAGAATTCATGTGACAGAAGTTACACAAAATGCAGTAAGCAGGGAAAAAAATGAGAATCTCCAAAGACCTTAAGAGGACTCCTCTGCCCAGGAAAGCAATACCACAAAGGTCCCTTTCTCTGCGTGGGAAACATAGGAAAAATGAAAGCTCCATGGGATGGACAATGCATCCATTTCAAAGGCCAGAAGATCCCCCATGCAAGAACAAATCATCAGCACCTTTCTATTCTCCCTGGTTGCCATGAGGTCAATTTCTGGTACATCCCATTGCTGGACTATCAGGTAAGACACTTTTGGATGGAGTTCCCAGTTTCCTGGATCTATGTCTTAGTGACTTAGAAAATCCACCAGAAAGTTTTCTATGCCTGGAATGTGAACAGCTATGATGGTAGAACATGGGCCTCTACCCAGCAGAGGAGATCCTTCATTTCTCCCCAGGCAACCTCGCTGCAAGTTCTTCCTTGGTGACTGATGTATGCCATGGCCATGCAGTTGTCCGACTGTACCCTCACCGTGACCCCCATAAAAACTGGGGTCCAGTGAAGAAGGGCTAGTCGAATTGCCTGGAGTTCCAGAATGTTTATGGGCAGCAGACTCTTTTCCAAACGTCCCCTGCTCTGAACAACTACTTGACCCAGGATGGCTCCCCATCCCCTCAGGAAGGCATCCTGTAACGGTTTTATGTACACTCAGAGACGGAAGGTTTTGGTAAAACACAGTTTTATTAAGTAACACAGAATAATAGTAACCCTCGCGGGTCCACCATATAAATACAATTATAACACTGACACAGGACAGGTTACAGTGACATAAATAACCCAGACAGGTCCAGTATATGTTAAACAATTTACAATACTGACACAGGTTAGGTACAGTTCGTATGATTCAGTGAGACAATGGCAGAATGGTACTGTTAGGCCAGGGACAGCGGATAGGCCCTAATAGTGGAAGGCCCACAGTATACTCTACGCAGTGAGTGACACAATAGCGACTGTAGCCACAAAGAAGCAAGCAGAGCCCAGGATATGCAATTGGCTACTGGAGCACCAGAGGTAGGCTGCAACCGGAGGTGCAGTGTAATGCCAAACCGAGACTGCAATGGACTGTGACCCAAGTACACAGCACCAGGAGGTGCAGTGTAAAGCCAAACCGAGACTGGAATAGACTGTTACCCAAGTGCACAGCACCCCACGCAAGGGGTTAACGAACGCTCCAGTCTGAGGCATCTGCTAGATAATATAGACAGACTGAGGAGCCCAAGAGTAACCCAACCTCAGGTAGAGCAGTAAACAGGCCAAGCCTACTGTGGTGCAACAGGGACCTCCACACTGGAGTGAGGGAGGACAAGGTACTATGGAGTGCTCGGGTCACAGTATAGAACTGCCTGAGCAGTAACCAAGGCAACCGGACAGTAACACACAGAGCAGGAACATCAACCAATCCGGGTCGATACACAGAGCAGGAACATCAGTCAAACCGGGTCGGTACACAGAGCAGGAACGACAGCCAATCCGGGTCGGTACACAGAGCAGGAACGACAGCCAATCCGGGTCGGTACACAGAGCAGGAACGACAGCCAAGCTGGGTCGGTACACAGAGCAGGAACGACAGCCAAGCTGGGTCGGTACACAGAGCAGGAACGACAGCCAATGTCAGACTTAGCCTTTGAAGTTGATCACTTGAGATGTTAGGCTTGTCTGGGTTTTGTGGAGGAGAGAGCTTGAGAAGATTGCAAACCTTTCAGAACTGTTGGCGGAGACAGAGTGCTCTTACTACGCGTAGCATCACTGCTTATCCGTTTCAATTCAGGCCCAAAAAAGGGACTTGCCATGAAATGACAAGAATACCAGTGACTTCTTAGAAGATTGGTCCGCAGACCAAATCTTAAGCCACAGAATGTGGAACACAGCAAAAGAAAAAGCAGAAGACTCTGCAGAAAATCTGCTGGAGTCAAATACTGTGAAACATAAGTATTGACCTCCACGATGTTGGCCATCTGAACCAATAGATCCTTCTTGGCCACATCAGCATGTACAGCATCAGAAAGTTGCTCACCACAAAACACAACTGCCCTGTTGACCCAGGCAGAGGCAAAAACAAGCCTCACTGCTACCCCGGTGGCAGTGAAGGAGGCCTTGAGAAGAAAATCCAACCTTTTATCCAGCTCCTTGAGTCCTGCTGCATCCGACAGTGGGAGGGCGGTGTTCTTTGACAACAGTGAAATAGGTAGGGGGGAGCCTAAGCCTCAGCTGAAAGAGGGTACAACTTAGAAAGGAGTTTTCCACTCATCCATAAGGATCTGATCAAGAGAGTTATTGGGTGGAAACAGAATACAAGAAGACTTCTTGTGCCTCTGGAAAATTTCCAGAGAGGGAGCTCCCTCATCAGAGGCAACAGAGACCTTCAGGGTCTCCAGGACTGCTCTGATGAGCCCCTCAACTGACAGGAGTAGATCAGCCTCATAGGAATCCCCATATGAATAGGAAGAATCCACGTCCTCATATTCCCTATCATCATCTTCCGCATCTGAGGGCAATTCTTCCTCACAGGAAACCCCAAAAGTTTAAGAATGGCCCCGGATATCTGCTTAAAGGTGGGCATATTAATCTGGACAGATTAAGGGATTTGGGCCACTGAAGACAGTAACGTCTTGACCGATGAGGCTCTTGATCAGTGCTAGAGGGGCCCGGTGGAATAGCAGAGGTCACTGCACATGTATACAGACCCTGAATACTCTCTAGTTAGCCCCATGTGGCAAGAGGAATAATGTATGAGGGGGATAAGGGCCCAGAATCCTTTGCCTTGGATTTACCCCCATGCCCCTTACAGTCTGACATACTTCCTATTATAGTGTCCCAAAATACTAGTAAATACTATATAAATGTCTCCAGAAGGAAAGAATAATTATAATAGCACAGAAATACATTTATCTGGCAAGTGAAGGGATTCCTTAACCCTTCTAACTGCTTTAGTTGCTAAGGGACACAAGGCTTTTTAACATAAACTGCAACTCTACTTTCCCATGGTATGCTATTTGGGATATGTTATATCCGTAGAGTACTGCTACCTCTCTGACACCAGCGTGGAGGCTATACTAAAAGCCCCTAAACCCATTTCTGTGTTAGAGATGCGTACCATTTTGGGAATGGCTGGGTTCTGTCATTAGAGGATCACGGTCTAGGTTTCTTTCCGCAAAATTTCACTCACAGTGACATTCTTGAAACCCTTGTTTTGAAAGTGTTTTACTCTCAGGAATCATCATTTGGGCTCATCTCTTGAATGAATAAATGATTATGTTTATTTATATAGTGCCACAATTTTTCGCAGAGTTTTTACAATATAAGGGATTGAACAATACAGGATGACAAGTGCTTAGCAATATGAAACACTGGAAGTGGGGTCCCTGCTCTAAAGCTTACAATCTAAAGTTGTAAAGGGAGTCATAGAGATAACATAAGTGTCAAGTATGGAATACAGTGCTCAATTTCTGGATACGGGAACATAAATAAGTAAATTCTAAAAGCCTTGGATGTATGATGTGAGTGCCTTCTAGCTGGTTGAGGTGGTGGTATTTTAAGGGAGACTTGAAGAACACAAGATAAATGCAGTGGGCAGCATTCCATAGATAAGAAGAAATGAGGGAAATGGGTTTGACACAAGAGAGAGTTGTACAGCAATCATTGTACCTCATGTAATTATTGCTCTCCTGCTTAAGACTAACTCACAACACTTTGTAAATGTCAGACTAAGCATATCTAAAATTATTTTGTTGTCTATTTCAAACATCACTCTCATCCTCTACCTAAGATTAAGCCCTGCACTTCTCTTATCTTGTCCCACTGAAGTGGAGACACTTCAGTCACTTGCCACCTCACTTTGTTTAGGACAGATCTCAGCACCCTCTGTGTCCAAATTCTGAACTTACATTTTATGTAGATGGGTCTCGTTAGAGAACTGCTGAAGGAATGCTTGTTGCTGACTATGCTGTTAGTTCTCTTCATGAGATCATGGGCAGTGGACCTTCTCTCTAAGTGCATTTTCTGCATGAGTGATTGGGCTTGCTTCTTTAGCTCATGCTTGCATTCTAGTTACTTATTATGCTTTTGATGTTTTGTGCATGATACTGGACTTTAGTATTAAAAAAAAAAACCTTCAACAATTTATTTTAATGTTTTATTTGATGTTATACATCGTCCCACTGGTATTACTGTTGCGACTTATACTGCCCATCAAACTGCCGGTAGATCAAAAGGATCCATATGTATTTATGCCTACTACTGAAGAGGGAGAGCCTCATGACTGCCAGGAAGCCATAGCTTAATAAATCCAGGTTAGAATAACAAAATTCAAAAAAGCAGTGGGCGCTCAGTCTCCCCAGTGAATTACAGTGTTATAGGTATATGTATGAAAAAAAAATAAAATAGCAAGAAAGATAATAAAAACAATATGAACCTTAAACCAAATATGATATACAGAAAAGTAGAATCCCAATGTTGAATAAAGATAAGCTATGCCCTTGAATAATATAAATAATACAACGGAAAAAGAAAGCGAGGACCAAGCTACTATCCCTAAAGACTTAGTGTGATATAAGGTCATAAAAATTGCTAGAAAAAAAAAAAATAATAAATAGAATAGCTCTCCTTTTTCAATACAAAATATTTAATACAATATATAAAAAGCACATAATGTAATAAATAAATAAGGAATCACCACTGCCATGTACATTTTAGCAAACAAGAACACAACAGGGAAAGTGTGCTCTACAGATCCACTTGTAACAAACGGCCATCACTCCCAGATATTCTCAAATTTTTTGTTGTTCTTTATTAAAGTCCATAAAAACAGGTACAATGTATCAATGCAAGTTATTCTGAACGAGAGACAGTCCACCTAACGCGTTTCATCCATTAGGACTTACTCATAGGCTGCCTATGAGTAAGTTCTAATGGACGAAACGCGTTAGGTGGACTGTCTCTCGTTCAGAATAACTTGCATTGATACATTGTACCTGTTTTTATGGACTTTAATAAAGAACAACAAAAATTTGAGAATATCTGGGAGTGATGGCTGTTTGTTACAAGTGGATCTGTAGAGCACAATTTCCCTGTTGTCTTGTTGTTTGTTGAAACCTTCTTGCCTGGGGTTGGAGAGAGTGCTCCGGATCCGCACAGTCCAAAGGCTTTGGTGAGTGAATTTTATTAGCTTTAAAAGCGTTAAGTGATAGGTAGCAGCAGCGATTACAATTATTTCTTTTTGTCATGTACATTTTAGGATCAATGTAATAAAATGTCCAGTATGCAATGTCCAATTGTACAGTCCAAAACCATACGGATATAGAGATGAATCAATAAAAAAATTTAAACAGTCTTATGAGGTATATTGTGCTGTCCTCTGCCATCCCCAGCATGTCTCTTGAGGTGAAAAATGGATCATCACGTATAAAGGAAGGTTGAAGCAGGTATGGACATTGTATTGTCTGTATGATCATCTCCTGTCCTGATATATGAATTCTTCCTTAAGCACCTACGTGTAGATATTAGAACCTGTCAGAGATATATGCATTATCAGTCTAGAAGCTGAATGTTTCAGAATTCTGGTTGACGTGGTTACTTTATCAGCTCTCCCGATTCCTTCATGTGTGATGTTACCATGTGTGGGCAGTCTCTTCCAAATAAAAGATTTATAAGTGATCAGTAAACCAGTATCCAACATATTTTGGATCTGTTACGATACTTCTTCAGGGATTATATAAATTATTACTTTGTTTGGAGTGGGTTTAAATAGCCCACCTAAAAACCTTAAACCAATGAACTTCTCAATTAATTGTGATGATAGGGAGATAACACACAATCAACTACTATAAAAAAAGAATGATATTATACCAGAAACACTAACACCGGTATAAAACCAATACCTTGCAACATATGTGGAAACTATGATAATACCACCTAAACCAAAATAAATATATAAATAAGACAAACCACCACTTTGTGCCCGG
Organism: Rhinophrynus dorsalis; assembly: GCA_037306005.1. Lineage (NCBI taxonomy): Eukaryota > Metazoa > Chordata > Amphibia > Anura > Rhinophrynidae > Rhinophrynus > Rhinophrynus dorsalis. Next base: position 343,189,784 of record CM074723.1, on the reverse strand, counting down.
TATCATCTCTACCAACTGTATCGCTCATAACTTGCTATAAGAAATTTTAATACTGTTAAACATTGCTCATTTAACCCATTAAGCCCCACCGGAAAAACAATGAACTTCCACATTGCATGTACTTCAGTGAATTCCTCCAGCTCCCTGGGTCCTGGTTGAGAGCACTCACACACATATATATAAAACTAGGTGAAGAGCCCCGTTACACAGGCCACAGTGCCATTGCCAGCCAGTTGTGGGGCAGTCATGCACAGTAGAGATTGCCCGCGCCGCTGCTGATACAGAGCTGGACACTCCTTCGGAGTGTTCCGATCTGTATCGGCCTTGTCACAGGCAGTCTCAACTGAGCATGACTGCAGCACGCGCAGCAGTCTCTACTGCGCACGACTGCGTCATCACACACGTTTTAGCGAATTATTATATAGGATATGGACATGAAAAGATAATTATAACCACTAAGAAGTAAAACCAATTGCCATTCTTATAGAGATCACTATCCCTTCTGGGAATATTCTAACAAACAAAAATATTTAAGACGTTGAATTATAAAGTGTAAAATAAAATTAAAATATAAAATTATGGCATATTAGTTAGACTATCTAGCTATTGCGTCACATTTTTCCCAAATAGTGCTATATGTCTCTAACAGTTTAGGGTTTTTTTGTTTTGTTTTTTTAGTTTAGTTTATTTTTACTAGCATTTTTCAGTATTTAGTGACTTAACTTTAGGTTGGAGATTTTATTTTGCATTTTAATTTTTTATATTTTATTTTTAGGTTTAATTTTGCACTTTATAATTCAATGTCTTCAATATTTATGCTTGAGGAGTTAAATGAGTGTTGTTTAGAGATATTTAGATTTCTTATCAAACATTATGAGTGATACAGTCCATAGAGATGAAACCAGACACAAAGTGGTGATTTATGTGGTAATTATTATTATTATTTTTTTTATATATTCTGATTTAGGAGGATATATCTCCATTTCCAGATACCTTACACTGCATTGGTTTTATACCATTTCTGGGCAGTGTTTGTGGTATACGATCATTCTTTCATTATTATGGTTGATTAGGTATTATCTCCTTTTTATCATGATTAATTAAGACGCTAGTTGTTTTAATGTTCTTAGGCTATTTAAAGGGGAACAATCACCTCATAAAATGTTTTTCCATAGGTTTAGTTAATAAAGTAGTATTAGGAACGCTGTTTTTTTTCTAAATGCATCTTCAAGCTGTGCTGGTCAGAATAATGCAGCACACTGAATCTTCAGCACAGCTCTTCTTCAATTCCTAATTCTCATCCTACTTCCCTCCCAGCTGCCCCAGGGAGCTGGGAGAAGAAGAAGAGCTGTGCAGAAGATTCAGGGTGCTGCATTATGCGGAAGTGCACAGCTTGAAGATGCAATATCTTTAAAAAGGGAGTAAATTTAGAAAAAAAAAAAAAAAAAAAAAAAAAAGCTTTCCTAATATTACTTTATTAACTAAACCTATGGTAAAAACCTGTTATGAGGTGAATGTTCCCCTTTAAACTCACTCCAAACAAACAGTTTTTACATTCATTGAAGTATCTTCACAGATACAAAACACAATGGATGCTGGTCTACAGTCCTGTAAAGGAAGCTCAAGGGGCTGGGAAGCCTTGAGCAGTCGTTTCGGGTCTCTCCTGTCCAAGTCAAATCAACCAATCGGATGTTATCCAGAGCACTCGACAACTTGAAAGTTTGCCAGTTGTACATCTTCAATGGGTTGACGGTGTCAACAAGACCAGCCGGGTCGAAGTCGACAGTCCAGGGAGTCGACTTGACAGCTTCCAGCAGAGTCGATGCCAGCTGTCCTCGAAGTCAGCAAATCCCCCAAGAGTCAAGTCGGCAACTCTCCGAGTGTCGAGTCGAAGTCACAGGTATCTGGACGAAGAGTGTCATCCACGCAGATTACCTCTCCTGGATGGGAGTCATAGAGGACTCTTTAGACCACCACAGGAATAACGACACGCAGAGACTCCATCTTAGTTTCACAACAAGTAACTCTCTTTATTGATAAACTCGACATTCTTTTATACACAACTGAGAGACAATACAACAATAGAAGCATAAACAGTAGAAGCAGCAGATACAAAGGATTTGATTAACTTAGTGTAATGAGATTTTACCTGCTCCAGTTCCTGACCAATGGGAATTGGAGTGACACAACTAAGTTTAATGTGACTGGTCCATTTCTTGGAAACACTGGGACCAGGCTGGGAGTAATATACAAATGAGACTGGGCGAGCCAGACAGGGGAACAAAGGTGAGAGGCCGCAATACACATTTTAGATACAATGGCCAGGGGTTGAAGCACGTCCTTGACTGGTTTGAATAATCCGCGTCAACCCTGGCCAATCAGATGCTGTTGTGGGGTCGCCTGTCGACCAATCCCTGAGCCACCTACTTTTCTCCATGTTAAGTCTATGGAAGACCTTTAAATGTCAACCCACTGCCTTCGACTCCCCTAGTTTGACACAGTGTCGAATGACTCAAACATCGAGGTGGGAATTTGTGACTGGTTGTCGAGAGAACTGTAACACAACATGCTGGACATATATCTTTAGTCATATCTACTCCAAGAGTGGTCGACGATCATAAAATGGGCAGTTCTGCAAGTTTAGTTCCTTTTGCCACCATTGCCCGTCTGCCTAATATTATACAAGGTTCTCCTTAGTTCGTAATAAAGGCCTGGATATTCATAGGCCCAGGGAGGGCTTCCAGTAACGGACTATGATCCGTTACAAGATCATTTATACAGATCATATATAAATATACTAGTGTAAAAGCCTGAATACACGAGCGTATCTCTCTATGTAACTGCAGGTACCAACGGTTATTTAAAAGGCTATGTTATGGCAGGTGTGCTACTGCAGAACTACACAGCAGGTGTACTACCGCAGAACTACACCACTCAGCATTCTGTGCTTTGGGGCAGTGTCTACTGCTCATGACTGCATCAGACAAACATACCCTGCATTTGGGCAGTCTCTATTGCACATGACTGCATCGGACAAACATACATCTGGCCTTTTATATTATTGTTTGATATGATGGTTATTTGGAGGACTCTGTCCACACGTTAACATCACACATTAAGGAGTCGGGTGAGATAGCCCTGATAAAGTAACCACATCAACCACAATTTTGAGACGATCATCTTTCAGAACATAAGGGATATACCTCTGTCTGCTTCTAACATCTAAGCACAGGTGTTTTAGGTAGAATACATATACCAGTAAAATCTGAGGTATAATACGCAGGTGTAAATTACACCAAAGATTTTAGAGGAAAACAAGTGCCTATGTATGATACACACACTTGTTTTCCCTCCCTTTACCCATAAAGAAATATATATTCTTTTACTTCCCTCGCTCCCTCCACCTAAATGGTATCCTTTCAAAAAGTTGCTTCAAAAATATTGCACGGCTGCAAACATTATGCGCACCCCCACTTTGCATACGGTGAAAGGGAGCAAAAGTGTGTGTATTATACCAGACATTTTACAGTATCAGGATAGGAGCCGATAGTACAGATAATGCAAGATCACTGCCTGCTTCACTTAAAGAGACATCACAAGGATGAAAGAAGACAGCACAATATAATTATTTGATCATTTATTGATTCATCTATCTATCCATATGGTTTGGATTGTATAGTGGACATTTTATTATATTGGACCTATAATGTACATAGGTGTGCTGCAAAATCTGTGACAACCTTGGCAAGAACCCCTAGGAGTTCCATCTTGTTCTGGTGGAAAACAAAGCAGGCTTAGAAGACAGAGCTTGTAGCTCAGCCACCCTCTTAACAGTGAAAATTGCCAGAAGGAAAGCCATTTTAAGTCTCAGGAGATGAAATAAGTTCAAGGCCAGAGGCTCTAAAGGAGGAAACCTATGACTAAGATGAGGTCCCATGGCTGCATGGGATCCTGAAATGTGTGAAGGGCATGCACCACCAGTTGAATAAAAGGCTTTATGTCCAGTAAAATGGCAATATGTCTCTGAAAGAGGAGAGAAAGGACTAAGATGTGTATGTTATGAAGTGCAGACTATGGCCTTTGTTTACAATATCTTGAACAAACTTGAAAAAAAAGGATAATACTGTGGGAAGATCGATGTTCAGAGTAGACACATTTTTGTCAGCATACAACTGGTGGAAGATAGACCAAATTCCATAGTATGTCGGAGAAAAAATGTTTCCTGGTTTGGATCATAGTAGAAATTACCTCATCTGAGAATCCCTTTCTTTTTAGAATGGTGACCTCAAGAGTCATGCCATCAAAGCAAGTCTCTCCACAATCTTGTAACCTATGAGACCCTAGAGAAGGAGGCCCGCCAAGTCAAAATGCAGCAATTACCATGACTAGAGCCTTCTCCAACCTGATATTCCAGATTACCCTGGGGATGATAAGAATCAAAAGGAAACACACAGGACTGTTGGAAGTTCCACTGGTTAGACGCTGCATCCATCACAAAGGCCAGAGGATCCCTCAAATCTGCCAAACATGGGAACCTTCCTGCTCTCGTGGGATGAAATCAGATTTATTGCTGGGATATCCCAGTGTTGAACTACCTGGTAGAACACTTACAGATGCAGCTCTCAGTTTCCTGGATCCAGGTCGTGATGGCTGAGGATGTCTGCAATCACATTTTTCACTCCTGGGATGAGGAAAGCTGAGATGGCTGACACGTGAGCCTCCATCCAGTGAAGAAGCTCCTTAGCTTCCTTCTATGATGTATAACTCAGGGTTCCTCCCTGGCAGAGGATATAGTCCCCTGAGTTGAGTTGTCTGACCAAACCCTTACTGGAGATCAGCCTAGGAGAGCCAGGCAGATGGCGTGGAGTTGCAGCATATTGAGGGATAAGAGATTCTCCTCTCCTGTCTACTAAGATAGTCCAGGGTCGCACCCCATCCCCTCAGGCTGGCATCTGTTGTGACAATGTTCCACCCAGGGATCACAAAGAGGGCTTCAGTAATATAGGAATTAGCTTCCATTATATTTGTGACAAGAATGATAAGAAGGTCCAATCCTGTCAGAAAGCTGCACTCCCCATACGGAAATGGCCCTGTTGACCCACCTGAAGTTCAACAACTTGCATACAGATATACAGATACAATGGCTAGAAAAAGGCCATCTAAAGCAGCAAAAGATACAGAGAAGCAGATGCAAGAGGTTCAAAAGGATTCTTCTGAAAATCTCCTAACATCAAATTGAAATCCCACGGTGGACAGGGATCCCTGAAGGCAGGGTAAGTATGCGCCAACACCTGAATGAAGTGCTTGACATCAGGGAGAAGTACACTTCTTGAAAACTGAGAGAGCTGAGCTCTGTGCCTTGGCAGAACTCAAGCTGAGACCCTTGTTTACTCTGTCTTGAAAAAAGGCTACAACCATAGGAAGACTGAAAGACCATGGAGGGAGCACAGAACCACTAGTAGTCTAGGGACCAAATCCTATGATAGGCCTTGGAAAAATCCAGCTTCCTAGCTTGGCGCATGGTAGAGATGACAGCATCCAAAAAGCCGTTTCTCACCTTAGGATGACAAACCAGACCTTGGGACAGAAGACTCTGTCTTAGGGGCAAACAAATTTGTTCCATGACAGACAGATTGAGAAGATCCAAGAACAAAAACCAGTGGGGCCAGAAGGGGGCGATCAGGATGACTTGAGTTCTCTCAGTCCTGATTTTTCTCAACATCCTAGGAATCCGGGGATTGGAGGAAACATATACTTCAGATGAAAATTCCATGAAGTGGACATCATACCCACCGCAAATGCGAGAAGATCCTTTAGCTTAGTACAGAAGAGAGTGGAAGCCGTTAGGTCCACTGATGTAGGTCCCCAGCAATGAACAATCAGGCCTACAACATTCTGCTTGAGTTCCCCATTCTCAGGAACCAAACTTTGATTACAAAGTCTGCAACCACGTTTTCCACTCTGATAAGCTCCAAAACCTATGTCCAAGCTGACTTGCTCCTTGGCAACTGATGTATGCAACTGCTGCCCTCATCAGAGTCCCTGTCAGGACATGGGATCCCCATAGCAGAGATCTAAGCAAATGGCCTGTATCAGCAAACTGTTGAGTGGAAGAAGGCTTTCATCCCCTACTGTCACTCAGTGTACTCAGTGTCACCCCTCAGGCTAGCATCCTTTGTGATGAATACCTGCTCAGGGATGACAAATGACAACTCAAAATTATATGGGGATGCTGGAGCCACCAGGAAAGATTCTCCTTCATCTGTGGAGACACAGACACAGCATGAGACAGATGAGAGAGTTGTCTTCAGCTCCTGAGAATGTCCAATGGCATCTTTCTTGTGCAATTGTGTAGGGAACAGTTTCCAGTGCCAAGTCCAGGCAGTAAGCTACTCTCATGTATTCCCTTATTGCGGAGAACAGACAGATTATTGTTGGAGTCACCTGACACGACACAGAATGGATCTTGTCTTCTGGCAGAAAAACTCTCTCTTGGAGTGCATTGAATCTAACTCCTAAGAAATACATGACCTTTGAAGGCACCAGAAAGGACTTCTTTAGATTGAGGTCTCTAACTCATATCAGACCAGGATGCACACCTGAATCTGTGAACACAGGACAGCCTCTGAAGGAACTTTGAGTAAAAGGTGGTCTATGTATGGGGTCATAGATATAAGCTGCTAAAGCTGCCATGACCATTGTAAAAATCCTTGGAGCAGATGCTACACCAAAATGAAGGGCAGTGGACTTATAATGACTGACGCTGAAGATGAAGCTTAGGAAACACAGGTGATCCAGATTAACAGGAACATGATGGTAAGCTTCTTGAAGGATACATGGCTGTGATGACAGAGTGCAGAGACTCCATTTTGAAGCGTGCAGCTAACACGTAATGGTTAAGGCAGTTAAGTCCAAAATAGGGCAGTAGCCACCGTCCTTCTTGGGAACAACAAAAAGAGTGGAGCAAAACCCAATGAAGCTTTCCTGGCCTGAAACAGGAACCAACACCTGCATTCCAGCAGGGAGGAAACTGCATCTAGGAACAAATGCCCCCAAGCCACATCTCAAGGAACTCTGGACAAAAAGTCAGTACACACATCTTTTCCATGGATACCAAGTGTACCGTAAAATCTTGTGTATAGTATGCACAATTTTGCCCCTCTTCACCTTATGTGAAGTGGGGGGAGCATATTATGTATGAGAAAAAAATTAAATAAAAAAAAAGCCAAATTTTCCCTTCCACCCCGCTTATCCATCGCTGCCCAAATTGCACTGTCCTGACAAGGTCCCAGCAAGCGGCACTCTTACATCCGCCTCCAGCTTCCAGCATGGCCCTGTCAGAGTGCATTGCATCTATGCGCATTGGATCTATGTTAATGACACTACCATTGGCTGGGCAGAGGAGGTCCTAACAGGGCCATGCTGGAAGTGGCCGGCGGATGCAAGCATGCTGCCCGCTGGGACCCTGTCAGGATGGTGTAATTTGGACTTCCATGCAGGAGAGGCAGTGATGGGTAAATGGGGAGGGATGAAGGAAGGGAAAATTTGGCATTTTTTTGCATATGTGACAGGGGAAAACAAGGGCGCGTATTATACATAGGCATCTTGTTTTCCCCTAAAATCTTGGGTATAATATGCACCTGCTTATTATATACAGGTGCATATTATACCTGAGATTTTATGGTAATTAAAAGATAATCTTACAAAAAATGTAAAACTATAGCACTCAACGGAAGTAATAGACATGCAGTTGAATAGTGCTTTTAGAGTTGTTTCTACATCAAAAACATTAACTTTTTTGTAATGGAGAAAGTTGTATGGCAAGTACATACATATATATATATACACACACACTAGTTGAAGAGCCCATTACACGGGCCACAGTGCCACTGCCAGGCAGTCTCGGGGCAGTCTTACCAGCCGCACGCGGGCAGTCTCTACTGCGCATGACTTTGTCGTTACACACGTTTTAGCAAATTATTATATAGGATATACACACACAGTGATTGTTTGTATTTCCATATTTAATGAACAAGCGTAATAAGCAAATAATGAGCACATTTTTAATTTTCTAGAAATGTTCACAAATAATCTGGTTACAAAAAGTAGACACAGTGCTAGAACACTAAGTATCAGTATTTACTAGGTGTGATGAGCCATGCTACACATCATGTATAATTAAAACATCTACTACTCCCCTATTCCCATGAAATACTGCAACGCCTGTAAATAAAGACTAGCTATGGTACTAGAAGGAATTGCTCTAGTTTCCAGCCCGTCTTTTCAGCCACTTCCTTTAGTTTTAACACTAAAGCTGTCGTACTTAATTAAGAATTATAGAGGATAAGTATTTCAAATCCATAAATCTACATTCGGTAAAAGTAACTTAGGTGTCTTAGCGAACATTTCTTTTTAAAGAAGCAATATCTCTTACTGAAACCTAATTTGGGCTCTTGATATAAAACTTCATGCTATAAATGACTGTGTAACTTTTCCCACACAAAACAGCTCCTGTCATGAAATCATTTTGATTATATTTCCTGGTTTATTATGGTACTTTAGGTCGACTGGTACATTTATTCTTAAGCTGTTATTTGGCTACAATTTTTGTACAAACACCATTTAGCGTCTTTAAACGAGCTTATTTTGACATATTAGTCCAGGACCCATGCTGCTTACTCTTTTTACAAAGAAAGCCACTGTGAGTCAGTAAAAGGGAGAAATTGGCAGATACGTTTACATGCTGCAGCACTCCCTGATACCATTATGTGTTTAGACATTGTTTTTTATCTGACTCTTAATGCCATTCGTTTTAGATACAATGCCCATAAAACTAAGCTGTGAAAAAAATAATCTTCAAAATGTGAGGTAGTTGTAAAGTATTAAGAATCTTTATTCTGCAATGGTTAATAGATTTACACCACATGACTTAACATTTGTTAAACACATTCAATGAAAAATTTGTTCTTGAAAGAAATATTTTTCTTCAGAATTAAAGCGGAACTATCAGTATAAATAACTTTAGCTTCAATAAGTCCCCATCTGGCGACTAGCTGATCAGTAGCGCTAGTCGCCAGAATGATTACCTTGTTAAGGAGAAATAGCCATTCTTCACGGGCTGAAGGGCAGGACGGAGAACATACATCTTGCCACAGTGACGTCTGCGTGCCTGCTCTGTCAGTCCCAGCGGGCTCTATGAGGCGTTGCTAGGAGCCACTTGGCTCCGGAAGGGACTGACAGAGCAGGCGCGCAGATGTAAGTATAGCACGTTGTCTGCGCTCTGTCCTGCCCGTCAGCCCATGAAGAATGGCTATTTCTCCTTAACAACACCACGCCCATCCTTCCTGCCACACACTTTAGTTGCCGTTTTCTTTTCCCTTAATTCCCATGGTCAATGGCTGTCATTCCTGCTCTTTCCCGACTAATGCACCCTGTTTCACTGCCTCTTTCCTTCCCATTTCCAACAGTCTCACTGCTGTTATTCTATAAAGCAGGATAGGATATAAAGAGCTACCAGCTAGTATTATGCATGGTTTGCAGAATAACAGCCGGGAGACAGTGAGAAATAAGAAGGAAAGGAGCAGTGAAAGATTGCGGCAGGAAGGATGGGGAAGAATACTAGTATGGGGGTGGCAGAAAGGGATTAGGGATGGGAAATCTACAATGGATATAAAAGAGAGGTGTGGTGTTGGTGGATGGGTCTTAAGCTGCACTGAACAAAAAAGGAGCTGGAGAGTGACCATTGATTACATGTTGGTAAAGCAGTAGATAATATTAGGATGACTAACAAGAAAAGTATATCACATCTCACTAAAGTCTGCTTAGTGGGCACACCTTTTCTAGAGAATGCACTATCTGATGCAGGTAATTTTTTAATTGCGATTTCTAGGCATTATTTATGAGCGTTAAATACAATTATTAAGAAAAAAATGTAGCCCAAGGTACCACTAGTGTAATATATCAATTGTAAGCTCTATGGTATCACTAATGTAGCACCATTTCCATTGTAAGCTCGTATGAGCAGGGCCCTCTGATCCTTCTGTTTTCCATGTTCCATTTGCACTGTTTAATGTTTCTGTATGTCTATTCCCTATTGTAAAACACTATGGAATAAGTTGGCAGTATATCAATAATAATAAGCTCTATGGTACCACCGTTGTACCCCCATTTCAATTGTAAGCTCTGTGGTATCACTAGAATAGCTCAATTTCAATTGCAAGCACTGTGGTATCACTTTTGAAGCACCATTTCAGTTGTAACCTCTGTAGTATCACTTTTGCGGCTGTATTTCAATTATAAGCTTTCTTGTATCACTAGAGTAGCCCCACGCTTTGACATCACTAGTGTAGTGCTATTTCAGTCTTAAGGTATGTGATATTACTTGCCTTAATTTACAACATTAATGCAAATTATAAAAATAACAAAAGGGGTAGGCTGCATCGAGAGAAGAAATGTGCTACATGATTGTAATTGCCACGCAGGCTAAAAGTTACCAGCCCTCCATGGGCACACGTGTTTAATTGCAGGTGGGTAAGCAGTGACTCAGTTATTGTGACTGAAATTCTTGTGCTTAATTAGGGGTATTTTAAAAACTTTTCCTGTTGGCATATCCTGCGGACTGGAGATGAGAATCACTGCACTGGGTAATTGGAAAGAAGTCTATGTTAATTCTTGGTTCTCTTGGAGCCAGGTGAATCCAGAAGTAGAGAAGACAAGAAACCTCTACACCCACAACACAAAAAAGAAAAGAACTCAGTCTTAAATCTATGTCCAATACAGTTTTTCGTCAAAACGCATGGAAGCAGACATGAAACAGATCTTAGGACTGAGCTGTGTAGCCCCGAAAATGGCTCCAGTTAGTCATTCAGGGGTCATATGGAAGGAGACTGGAATGCAACAGAAAGTCTGCGATTCACACACTTTGCCACAGACTGCAAGCGTCAACCTTGAAAGCCCTTAACTATTCTATGGCTGCTGTGCAAGCAAGTCAACAAGACTTAACTGCAAAAATGCAAAGCCTCTCATTTCAGTCTGTCTCTCAGGACCAGAGAGAAAACCCTGGGTGTCTCTTTTAAGTACCCCATTTGGCTTCCCTGTTGACCCTTCCAGGTACATAATGCAGCTCCAAATTCATATGAAGTTGTGCTCTCAGGGAAACAGAACTGCTGACACCGAATTATTGGGACTTTGTCTTCTATGGTCCAGTTGGTGTGCTCCACTTATTTAGCACATCAGCCTTAATTTGAGCCCACAAACAGCATATCCACCCATCATATGAGAAGCTTACACACACATTTAACTGCACGAGGAGACTTTCACTGTTACTTTTCCAAGGAATAAAAGGTGAATATTTCCTAAACTATAATTTTTTTTTACTTTTGGTTAACATGACACACAGGCAGTTTTTACTAAAGATTTTAAATATGTAAAACAATGAAAGGTGACAGGTCTTTAAAGGGGGGTGTTAACACCTTGTAGGCTGAGAGGATTCAAATGCATTGTGAAGCACTGTGTTAGAGATTTCTAATCAATGAGAATTTCTGAAATTCTTCCCCTATGTCGTAGTTGTTTGCTTCGGAATCCTTTTTTTCCCCCTTACATGTGGCCCTACATATTCACTATGATTTTTTTTTTTTTTTTTTTGGGGGGGGGTCCAATATCTGAAGTAGTAAATCTGTGATGCAATGGATGTTTACTGCTCACTGCCATATTTTAATATAGCTGATGAACTAATCAATTATGATGTCTGATTCAATTAACTAGCCTCGCGTCACTGTAACAGATGGCTCAAACCATTTGACTTTTATGAGGTGTCTTCTACTGAGCATAAAAGTAATTGAAAGAACTTACTTGTGTACACTTGATGAATTCAGACATAAACAAGAAATAATCTGAAGATGTCTGCTAAATATGGAGATGAATGCCGGCAGCTGTTATACAGTGTGCATTTATTTAGTTTTTAGCTCTCAGCTTGTACTTGAGAAAAAAAATAATCAACATGATTTCATTACAAAAAAGTAAGAATATATAACTATATCAAATTATAATTTATACTTTGCTTCATTGTACTCTAAAATTAGATGAGAATGCCCATGTGTACTAATCTCAAAAACAGATCAGTAAATGCTTATTATAACAAAAACATACTGTATATTTTATGTTTTGCCTGCTGAGTAAAATGCTACTGAGAAAGGATTTGTTTGAAATGTATCAAAGCTTAAAGAGATAGCAATACTTTGTTTTATCTTTATTTTATTTTGTAGGCATTAAGAAAACATGAAGAACGATATAAGTCTTATCTCTCAAACCTTTATGGTTTGACAGATATTCACAAGCAAAGTTTCCCCTCCCGCCCCTTTTACCTAGTGTAAGCCATCTCTTCTCAGATGTGGAATGCAGTCCATAGACCAGGCAGATAACAGCAGGGGACAATCTTCTTCCTATGAGAACAATGAAGGCCCTGCCCCCCTTGACAAGTTTTTCAGGTTTTTCCCTTATCTTAATTGAAGATTGTTCCTCTCTGCAGTCTACCTGGGCACCTCCCTTCTGCTCTGGCTGAGCAGTGTTACATCAGTAAAAGGGGCGGGAGGGGATACTTTGACAGAATTGAAATAACAGTCTCCAAAGTCCAAATACTATGATGATTAATTAGAGCTGCTTTTATTATGAAACATTACTATCCCTTTAATCATTTGAGTGCCGGATGGGTATATACCACATTTATTTGATTATCGCACACAAAGCAAAGTTTTTTTTTTTGTTTTTTTTTAATTATATGAAACCATTAGCAACAGTACTACCCGGGTGAGATGCACCAAGTTGTGATAAACAGGTGATACATCGTAGATAACCTCCAATGTGATAAACTCTATGTAATTTTATGGAGCCGATGTGCTAAGGTTTTTCCAACTTGAGAATAAAATATGACTCGGAAAGTTTATTATATAGTCCACAGTGCATAACCCCCAGTGTCCAGATTTTCTACTGCATCCTAAGGGACAGTTAAACGTCATGTTATGGTTCTCCACAGAATGCAACAGCAGCACCTCTTCCATTCTGAGACAGTCTGAACTGTAATAACTTTTGAATAATTGCCTTGTGGTCATAAAAGAACTTTATTGATGCTTTAACCCAATGTATTCTAGGTAGTTTTCCAACTCTTTACCTTATACAAATCGTTTTCTGACATTTATGGCTATATGCAGAAATAAAATAGAACAATTCTGGAGAAAACCCACTGTACCATTATGGATAAATGAATATTCCCATTGATTTAACCCCTTAGTGACCGGCCACGCCTACCAAACTTTTTTTTCATTCTACCGAATGACTTCCGGGACGTACATGTACGTCCTCTGTCTCTAAGTGACAGTTTCTGCGGGAAGTACATGTACGTCCATTGTCGGAATGGGGTTAAGTGGACTTTTAACCCTTTGAATACTAGGAGTAGTCAAAGCATTGGTATGCAATGCACTGGATAATTCTAGGGGTAAAACACACAATTAGAAAAGTTATTTTTCCCAGGGGCGGAGAAAGGACTCCTACAATTGTATTTGTACCCTACAATGTACATAGTTTGGCCCAGAATTCCTCCTCTGCCGCTTTCTGAGGCACACTGTAGGGCAGTGGTACAGCCAATTTATAATAGGATTTTAGTCTTACCTGTTAAATCCTTTTCACTTAGTCCATACAGGTCACTGGTACTCTGGGAGGCGTAAGTCCCCTTTAATAGGCAGGAACAACTATGCAAATGATTTGCAAGGGGCGGAGCCTCCCCTCTTACTTAAGCCACCTTCTGGCCAGAGCCACTTAGATTGATTTGAGACCCTAAAAACTGACCTCAGGTAAGCAAAAAGAAAGACTCCTGTGAGCATGCCCGAACGGTCTCCCACTGGATGCCACAGGAGAGCCAAGACTGGTCCCTTGACAGGGTGGGAGACCAGTGACCTGTATGGACTAAGTGAAAAGGATTTAACAGGTAAGACTAAAATCCTATTTTCACTGTCGTCCAATACAGGTCACTGGTACTCTGGGATGTACAAACATTGAGCTGATCCAGAGGCGGGAAGTAAGGCAAGGACCAGGCGCAAGGCCCAAGTCACTAGAACTGCTATGACCCAGTTAATAACATAGCCCAAACTGTAAGTGTCAACGGACACCAACCAAGGGAACAATCCCTGAACTAACACAGCACACGAACCCAGAGCCAACAGGGCTCAACAGTAAGGAAGCACTAAGGATCACAGAGCGGAAGACCTACACAGGCAAGACTGCCTCCAGGACCTTCCTTCCAAAACTGGCATCAGCCGAAGCCAGTACATCAACTCGATAGTGCTTAGAAAAAGTGTGCACAGAGGACCAAGTGGCCGCTCTGCACAGTTGATCAGCAGAAGCTTGATTCTTGTAGGCCCAAGAGGCCCCAATAGATCTGGTGGAATGGGTAGTCACCCGGAAGGGAACATGCTTATTCCTCAACTTATAGGCTTCACGGATAGTAGCCTTAATCCAAGAGGCAATGGTAACTTTGGAAGCCGGTCTCCCTGCCCTAGGCCCCTCAGGAATGACGAATAGAGCGTCAGACTTCCTGATAGACTCGGTGCGATGAACATAAAACTTGAGGCAACGCACCACATCCAACAGATGGAGATCTCTTTGCTTGTCAGATGAAGGATTAGGGCAGAAAGAGGGAACCACAATCTCCTGATTGATGTGAAACTCGGACACAACCTTGGGTAAGAATTCCTTGGTAGTGAGAAGCACTAGGTAAGGAGGTTTACAAGACAAGGCCTGTAACTCTGCTACCCGGCGCACTGAAACCACAGCCAAAAGGAAGGCCATCTTCCAAGTCACGAGACGTAATGGAATGGAAGCCAAGGATTCAAACGGTGGTCGCTGGAGGACTCCCAGCACCAAATTGAGGTCCCACTGGGGAGTAGGACTCTTGAAGGCAGGTCGAACATGAGTCACACCTTGGAAGAAAACTTTCACATCAGGAAGGATAGCAATCCTTTCCTGGAAAAACACAGACAAGGCAGAAGTCTGAACTTTGAGGGAACTCAGACTGAGCCCCTTATCCACACCGTCCTGCAAGAAGGCCAGGACAGTGGGAAGATGGAATTCAAGGGATAACTTCTTATCAGAACACCATGTCACAAAAGTTGACCATATGCGATGATAGATCTTGGAAGACACAGGCTTACGAGCACTGAGCATAGTCGACACCACAGAAGGAGAAAAGCCTTTCTTTGCTAGAATCGAGGATTCAACCGCCATGCCATCAAATGGAGAGAGTGAACATCCTCCTTCCACAGATACCCCTGAAGAAGTAGGTCCGGACGGGCAGGAAGCGGGATCGGATCCATCACTGACATGGCCATCAACTCCGGATACCAGGACTGGCGAGGCCAGTTTGGAGCGATCAGGATGACAGGACAACGCTCCCTCTTCAACTTCTGGATAACTCTGATCAATAGAGGAAGAGGAGGGAAGATGTAAGCCAGGGAGAAATCCCAAGGGATCGACAAGGCATCCACTGCTAGAGCAAGGGAGTCCCTCAACCGGGAGCAAAACACCGGAACCTTCCTGTTGTGTCTGGTAGCCATCAGGTCCACCACAGGCATCCCCCACCGTTGAGTGAGCATGTGAAACACCTCTGGATGAAGAGCCCATTCTCCGCTGTCGACGGTGTGACGACTGAGGAAGTCTGCCATGACGTTGTCCACGCCTGGAATATGAACTGCAGATATGACAGGCACGTGATCTTCTGCCCAAGACAAAATATCCTTGACCTCCCACCAGGCGGAACCGCTTCTTGTGCCGCCTTGCCTGTTGATGTAAGCCACCGCCGTGGCGTTGTCGGACTCCACTCTGATCGGAAGACCGGTCAATTGAGACTCCCAGTGCCTCAGGGCAAGCCGGACAGCTCGAAGTTCCAGAACATTGATGGAGAGCATGGATTCCTCCAGACCCCATTTCCCCTGAGCACTGAGGCGACCCCGGACTGCACCCCAGCCCCGAAGACTGGCATCCGTTGTGACTGTGGTCCAATGAGGAACTAGAAAGGATCTCCCTTTCAGGAGATGAGAGAGATCTAACCACCAGTGCAGACTCGACTCGACATGAGGAGGAAGAGAAACAGACAGATGTTGATGATCTGGATGATTCTTGCACGTCTGGATCAGAAATCTCTGAAGGTCCCTGGAGTGGGCCATGGCAAATGGAACTGCTTCGATCGTGGAAATGAACTTCCCCACTAAAGACGACAACTTCGGTACTGGAATTTCGTCCATGTCCAGAATCCCAGCCACTCTGACGGCTATCTGGTGAGCCACGTCCTCTGGGAGAAACACCATGCATTGGCGAGTGTCGAACAGGAGACCCAGGAACAGAAGCCTCTGAGATGGAATCAAGTCCGACTTGTCCAGATTCAGGATCCAGCCATGACGGTTCAGGGTGTGCATGCACATCTGTAATTGCTGACGGAGAAGCTCCGCTGAGGAGGCCTTCAGTAGGAGATCGTCCATGTAGGGGGTCACTCTGATCCCATCCTGATGGAGCACCGCTATCAAGGAGCCTAACACCCTCTGGAAGACCTGAGGGGCTGAAGTCAGCCCAAAGGGGAGCGCTGCAAACTGAAAGTGTCCCCTGTGGCAGGCAATCCTGAGATACCGCCTGCTCTCTGGATGAATAGGGATGTGAAGATAAGCATCCTGAAGGTCCAGGGAGGCAAGAAACTCCCCTGGAGACATTGCTGCAATCACAGAACGCAGGGACTCCTGGCGGAAGTGGGAAGTCACCACATAGGCATTGAGATCTTTGAGATCCAAAATGGGACGAGCTCCTCCGTCCTTTTTGGCTACCACAAACAGGTTGGAATAAAATCCTGAACCAGTGTCCCCCTGAGGAACCGCCTCCAGGACCTCTTAAGGGAAGAGAAAGGGATCCTGTATCCCTCCGACACCACCTGAAGAACCCATGGGTCCGCCACTGACTCCTCCCAAGTCCGGCGAAAGATGCGGAGACGACCGCCTACCGCCGGATGCGGACCCGGGTTCGGCTAGTCATGCCGAAGCAGTCTTGGAGGTCTTGGCCTTGGGGGCAACTTTGGGCTTCCAGGACTGTTTGGGCTTGGAGGAGGAGCGCGTAGTGGGAGGACCCGTTTGGGCCGAGGAGCATGTCTCAGTCTGAAAGGAACGAAAGGACCGATTGCGTTTGGCTGGAAACTTTTTCTTAAAGACTGAGGGTAGAAGAGTACTTTTACCGCCAGTAGCCTCACTGATCATTTCTTTGAGTTCAGACCCACAAAGCAAATTCCCCTGAAAGGGCAAGGAAAGCAAGGCTTTCTTAGAGGCTGTATCAGCAGACCAAATTTTCAGCCAAAGAGCAAGTCTAGCCACCACAGAAGAAGTGGAGGCCCTCGCCATCATGCGCACAGCATCAAAAGCAGCGTCAGCAACATAGTTCTGAGCTTCAGTGATATTAGCAAGTAGCTGCAACTGTTCAGATACCGGCGCATCCTGGCGAACTGCTTCAGTCAGTCGTTCAGTCCAGGCCGCAATGGCTCTATTAACCCATGCCACAGCAAAGGTTGGGCGCATGGCAGTGCCAATGGAGGCAAAAATAGATTTAAGAGAAAGCTCTAGCTTTTTATCCGTCCAATCCTGCAGGGCAGAGGCATCAGAGACAGCCAAAGCGGTAGACTTGGATAGTCTAGAAACAGGAGCATCCACCTTGGGAGGATGAACCCATTTTGCCAGCTCAGCCTCAGGAAAAGGGTAAAGTTTAGCAAACTTTTTAGAGACAGAGGAAGATCTATCAGGATTCTTCCATGCTTCAGAGACCAGACGGGCAAGAGTAGGGTTAGTTGGAAAACAAACAACTGGCTTAGATGGCTTTTTCTGAAAAACATCAGTAGGATCATAAGTGGATTCCTGAGTCAGAGGAAGGTTGAGCGTATTCAGAACCGCTCTGATCAGACCCTCAGCCGAAACTTCAGGGTCACACTCATAGGGGTCCCCAATGGACCTGTTAGATTCAATAACAGTACGTTCCTCAGCATCAGAATCCTGTAAGAGTTCTTCTTCAGAAGAATCAGTGACATCAGGAGCTCCCTGTGGCTTAGGCAGGGAGGTCCTGATGGTAGAGGGGGTCTGCCAGACCTGGAGAGCCCCCTGAATCTGAGAGGGAAAGAGTTGAAGCGTGGATCTGAGATCCCTAGTGACAGCTTTAAACTCCCTCACCCAGGATGGCTCAATAGCGTGGCTGGGAAGCCCAGGGTTGCTATCTTGACCAGTACAATTAGGGCATAGATCCTCCACATTATCGCTAGCCAGCCCAATGTGGCAAGAGGAGCAAAACGCCATGGGGGTAGCAGACCCCCCATCCTCCTTAGACTTGGGTCTAGCCCCTAGCTCCAGTGAAGTAGACATGCTCACAGCGTCAATATACCCCACTAATAACACTATCACCCAGAAAAAGTGTTAAATGATTAAAGTTTCACCCCAGAAATGTCTAAATTCGGACTTATCTGGCCAGCGAACGGTTAATCTGTTGAGGAGAGAGAAGGCTCGGTCCCTGCGTAGTGTACTCGCTTAGGAAAAGTACCACAAAATGGCGGCCGTCATGACAGCCAATCAGAAACGAGCGCGAACCAAGCGCTCATGGGAAAGTGAGGTTGCAAATTACAAATTCGTTAGGTACCAATGCTTAGGGACAATGCGGCGTCCGACTGGAAGTTGAGGTCGCAGATTCAATGACTCCCTGAACTAGACAAATAGTCTGTTTTTAAGGTTTCTGACTCCTCTGCGTCCATCTGGAAGACTAGTGGTGTGTCAAAGGTTACCGACTCCTTAACGTCTGACTTTTCTACTACACTGGTAGCCATAGAATCATACCAACCCCCAGCCCTGTCCCATGGTAGCCACAGAACCACACATACTGACCAACAGCCTTGTACCACTGGACTGGTAACCAAAGAACACATACTGACCACAGCTTTGTCCCATTGCATGAGTATAGCCAAATCCCTCCCACCCCGCACGGTAAATGGCAAAGTTCCTAAGTGGAAATTTTGTGGGGTTGGCAAATAGTTGAGAATTTTAGAGGAATTCTCAGAGTGAGAATTTTAAGGGAAAAGCGGGAAATTGCTGGTTTTCTGCCCAAATTCCACTGTAAAAAAAAAAAAAAAAAAAAAAGAGCTAATTGATTTCTGTTCCTTCGATCTATCTATGCATCTCGTAATCTCATATGCGTTAGGATCACATCAACTTGCCAGTGCTGTTGCCCCGTCGCATTTGTTATTCCTAAATTCGTTCCTATTCACCTTTGAGAACCCTCTAAAATGTGTACGTCTGTCTCAGAATGTCACCTACATCCCTTTAAAGTGACAGTAATGTCTGGGTTTATGTAAGTGTTATATTATAAATATTAAAACAATAAGTTCATTGATGTTAGTCTTGTCTCTCAAACTTGCATAGTTTGAGAGATATACGATTATAAACTTCCCCCCTCCTTCCTCTTTCCCAGACTACAGCTGTCAAGCTCTCATTATGAGATTCAAGTCATGCGACTTGAGGTGGCTCTTCAGCAGAGCCAAAATAGCGCTTTATAAAAAAGAAATAATTCATTGGAAAGGTCTGCAAAGTGTGCCTGGTTTGCAAGCACACTTTGTAGACCGTTCCAATTAAGTATTTATTTTTACATAGCGTTATTTCGGCTCTGCTGAAGAGCTGCCTGCCAGTCCCGGGACCAGGACCTTATGATGTCAGCTAGAGGCTGATGTCTGTGGAAGGGAAGGGAGGGGGGAAGTTTATAATCGTATATCTCTCAAACTATACAAGTTTGAGAGACAAGAGTAACATCAATTAACTTACTGTTTTAATATCTACAATATAAAACTTTGATAAAAACAAACATTACTAACACTTTAAGACTGAAGCATTGCAGTGAATTGTGCATGCCTCAGGTCCTTAAAGAGTTAAACTATAACTCAAACAAGACAAAGTTAAGGACATTTAATTTAAAATATTTTTAGACTGTAACTGTGCAGGTAGAGGTAGGATTATAAAATACCTTGAGAAAAGCAAACAACATTTAAAAATTAATAGAGTGGAGACTTAGAAGAAAAACAGGGACTCTTGACATTTTCTCAATTATCATGAAATCTCTTAAGTATGAAGGGGAACTATTTTTAATTAAATGAATAGTACTTAAGTCTAATCCTCCACTGGATACCGGTTGTGCAAACAGGAATTGAAAATCCTTGTATTTGAAAACAAAATCCGAAACAAGAAAAAAAAAATCAATAAAGGAAAGAGAAGCTGTGGCTCTTTATCTTCTGGTTGCTTTACGCTTCACTACAAAAGTTTCAATTGATAAAAAGTGTGTAATTAGATAATGAAAGCATCACTGTATGCTGAAATATGACATTACATTTCAGAGGAAGAAATTGTCTACATCTTTAAGGGCAAGTATATTAAACAAAGCATATAAAATCTGTCTATGCATGTTAAGTACCTAACATTCTGAAACAGCATTCTTCTCATCATCCTTGGATGTTTTAAAGCGGAACTATCACACAAATTAAAGTAACCCCCAACTCATTATGTACATAACGCTAAGCATATCCATACTAGTGTTATCCAGAATAATTCCTGCGCTACTGAGAAATCCAACTTGGTCCGAGATGAACAGGCAAGCATCAGGACAGATATCTTGCCAAAGAGACATCAGCACACCTGTGCTGTCCATCCCAGTCTCCTCTAGGAGGCGCTGCATTGTACCTTAAGGTACAGGAAGTGACTGACAACACAGGTGCACAGATAGCTGTAGAGCAAGATACCTGCCCATGTGTCTCAGAACAAGTTGGCTTTCTCAAAAAACCTAGATTTCTTCAGGATAATACTAGTACGGATATAAGTATTGTTATGTGCATAATGATTTGGGGGCACTTTAATTTGTATGATTGTTCCACTTTAATGAACATTTAATAAATATTTTGTTGTTGTGCCAGCCAGTATTAGCTCAATTAACTGACAGATTAAGACTAAATATCTCATAAATGATTGTTAAATACAACAATGTTCACATAACATATAGGTGATTTTGATAGCTCTTTCAAAATCATCCAAGATGATAACAGTATATTATTTCCATCTTACCCTTTAAGGACCAGAGGGGTGCACAATACATTGAGAATCAATGTATAGCACCCTCTATGGTCAACTGAATTCACTGGTGTGAGGGGGTCTCAACACACTTTTGATTGTACCCGATAACACTCAGTGCTCAAGTGGTTAATAGTTATAAGATAGGTTGCACAAACGGGAATGGTGCATGCCATGAAGTTCAGGGACCCACTGGATCGCCATAGTGCGAGTTTCACTGCCTACACCTGTGAAAATTTTCGCCCAGGTGAACCTCACTGCAGCCGCCCCCCACCCACTCCTGTAAAAATCGCCACCCTGCCTGTTGCCTATCTACACCCCTTGCCGCCCCGGAAACCAGAAACAGAATTTTATAATAAACTGTATAAGAGTGGTCCAGTTCCAAAATGATGAGCAAGTCCCCTCTGCAAGGGAAATACCAGCTAACCCCAGACGTACGTTTCAGCCTTGTTTTGGGGCTCATCAGTGAGGTGAAGCTGGTTTCCCTAGGAACTGAGAGCAAGGAGTCCACATCTGCATTACCCTTTGCTCTTAGGCAGAGACCCTAAGAGTTTTTCATAAAATAGCCAAAAGATGTGAGAGGATCTGAGCCCAAACAAAGCGATGTTGTCTGTTCTACGGCTAGTCACAGCTCAAGAGCACCACATTTTAACTCTCCAGTGGCATTACAGAGGAGAAATTTCCACATAAATATTAGACTAATCCTGCCCATAATGGCGGTCCAGTTCCAAAATGATGGGCAAATCCCCTTTGCACTGGAAGTACCAGCTAACCCCAGACGTACGTTTCAGCCTTGTTTGGGCCTCGTCAGTGAGGTGCAGCTCATATATGGATTACACTTTACTCTTAAGGAGAGACCCTAAGAGTTTTTCAGAAAATAGCCAAAAGATGTGAGAGGCTCTGAGCACGAACAAAGCATCACAATAGCATCACATTTTAGCTCTCTAGTGACATTACAGAGGAGACATACATACATATTAGACTACTCCCACCCATAAGGTCCATCCAGTTCCGAAACTTACATCTTGGTTACCTGGTGTTCCCGTGCAGGGGAGACTTGCTTGTCATTTTGGAACTGGACCGCCTTTTCGGACGGGGTTAGTCTAATACATAGGAGGAAATTTCTCCTCTGTAATGGCAATAGAGGGCTAAACATGATGCTTCTGAGAGATGACTAGCCATAGAACTGGCCACTGCTGCAGCAATCCCATGATCCGGCACTTGTGAAAGTGGCCGAGACTGAATGCTCTGGTCCAGGAGCGTTCAGTCTCAGTCAGGAATTAATGATCGCAGCGTGCACGTAGGTGCCCTGCTATCATTTAACCCATGATAGTCCAGGACAGTCATGGATCCTTAAAGGGATAGTAATACTTCGTTTTAACTTTATTTTATTGTGCAGGCATTAAAAAAACATGAAGAATGATATAAGTCTTATCTCTCAAACCTTTATGGTTTAAGAGATATTCACAAGCAAAGTTTCCCCTCCCGCCCCTTTTGCCTAGTGTAAGCCATCTCTTCTCACATGTGGAATCTATTTGTAAGACCAGACAGATAACAGCAGGGGCCAATCTTCTTACAGTGAAAACAATTAAACCTCTCCCCCCTTGAAAGGCTTTTCAGGTTTTTCCCTTATCTTAATTGAAGATTGTCCCTCTCTACAGTCTACCTGGACACCTCCCTACTGCTCTGGCTGAGCAGTGTTACGTCAGTAAAAGGGGAGTGAGGGGTACACTTTGTCATTGAATTACTCTTGAACTACAACTCTGACAGAATTGAAATAACGCTCTCCAAAGTCCAAATACTGTGATGATTAATTAGAGCTGCTTTTATTATGAAACATTACTATCCCTTTAAGGCAAAACAACCTATGACAGTCCAGGACCATCATGGGTCATTAAGAGATTAACCATTTTGGATTCCAGGTGGAACTGTTGTCATTGCTGTCTATGGAGAGCTTGTCACACTTACAATGAGCCTGATGTACCAAGAACTATTGGATGAGTTCTGGGACAAACCAATGATACTATGAGAGGTAAATAAAAATTCATTTTGATTTAAATAATGTTTTAACCTCTTGAATGCTAGAGTGGTCTCCACTGGATTGTTGAGCAAGTCAAATATATTTCTAACATTCAAGGGGTTAAATATAAGATTTGCTTTGCAATGCGTTGCATACCCCTCTGACACTCAAAGGGTTAAGAGGCCGCTACCTCACTGCTCCATGCGATGCAATCTTGTGTTGCCTCACTCACACAATGCAATCATGCGCAGTAGAGACTTTCCAAATGCGGGCACTGCGCATGACTGCATCGTGACAAACATCCTAGCGAATTATTATATAGGAAACAGCTCTATATAAAAGCATAAACGTTTGATACAACGCACACGTCTCAAAAATCTCAAAACTTAAATAGAAAACAAAGTACTGATATTTCATAAAACAAGGTTTATGACAGTTTTGTCCATGTCTGAATTATCTCAAATCCATGACACAATAAAAGTATAATATATGTAGTTTCTTATGTTCATTGAGATCCCTGCATTGCATAAAGTCTCCTCAGATGAAACTGGAAATATTCCTGTAAGGTTGCCATTCTAAAACATTACAGCTATTAAAACTTGAGGACACTGAGTATTCCTAGATGCTGCCTGATGATTCTATAACAAGCCTGTTTTATTCACAATATTCACAGTGATAGTAATAGTGTCATGGGCAAGTAATACTGTTTATAATCAAAATTACAGTCTGGGTATGCAATAGTTAAATGCATGATGCTTAAAATACCAATTTTCTTATAGCAATGTGTGTACAAAGATCATTTGGAGATTGTTACGTAGAAATGTTGTTTATACAACGACATATTCACTAGACTGTTAGTGTTATCTTAATTTTTAAAGCCAAGCTTTCACCTAAGCCAGTGTTTCTCAACTCCTGTCCTCAGGACCCACTAACAGGCCAGGCTTTGATGATTTCCTTGTTAGAGCACAGGTGAGTTCATCAGTGTGAATGAGCCTCTGATCACCACACCTGTGCTGTAGCAGAGAAATCCTTAAGTTCTGGCCTTTTAGTAGGTCCTGAGGATAGAAGCTGAGAAACACTGACCTAAGCACAAGTTTGCTTTAATCCATTTATTATACCGATTCTAACTGTGCTGGGTTTTGTTTTTAAAAGAAAAAAAAAAAAAAAAAAAGCGATAGAAATGAAGTTTGAGGGTTAACTTTTTCCCTCTTCTCCTCAATCTGATCAGCACCATCTTGCCAATGAGAATACAGAAGATCCTCCTCCCCACTGGTCTGTCAGTAAGCTGGAGTACTCTCATTGGCTATATATCGATTTCTGCTAATGAGAGTTCTTCAGCTTACTGACAGACCAGCAGGGAGAAGGATCTCTCCTGTATTCTCACTGGCACAATTTGTGCTGATCAGAATAAGAAGACTTCAAGAGGGGAAAGGTAAACCCTCAAACTTAATTTCTATCGCAGTTTTAATCAATCTAATAAATGGATTAAAGCAAACTTGTGCTTAGGTGAAAGTCCCACTTTAACAAACCTTGAAGGGCAAGTAATGTCTAGGAGGTTTTAACATATTTTGTGTTTATAGAACAAATCTTGCCTTATCTATAATATGCTAATAAAGCCTTTCTTTATGCTACTTCAGGCTAAAAAAGGGTTTCAAATCTGTTCAAGGCTATAAGTCTACTACACAAATGTGCTAAATGATGCAGATAATGTTCTGATCATCCATAGATATCCATAAACTAGTGAAGTGTGCTGAAACAAAAGAAAAGGCATGGTAAAGTGTACTGAAATTAGCCTATATAAGAAGGTAGATATGGCATATTGTTTTATGAGCAAAGAGAAACTATTATACACAAGACTAATTTGTATGTTATTCTCTTTATCACTGGAAGCATATTATCCAATTATACTCTGCTAGTTATTTTGAATTTTACTAATGAGGTATATTTTTACTAATCATATTTTTTTTAAATGTCTTTATATGCATAATATATGTGCATACTATATATATATATATATATATATATATATATATATATATATATATATAGATAGGAGAGCGACTTACTCTATCATATCACAATATAAACATCAATTTATTAAAATACAATGTAAATAATATACTAGAATACATCAACTTCACTTAAAATATTTGGCTACTAAAGCTCCGGAGCTCAAAAATAGAAAATTAAAATATCCCTGTGTCCGTTAAAATGACTTCAACAGTATACAATTAAGGATGTATAAAAATGGTCATATATATATATTGGGATGATTTAATTGTACAAAAAATGAAAGTACAATCAATACTTAATAGGTATCCTCTGGTGTAATAATATTAGTAGTAAACCGCAAGAGTCTTAAGGGCAATGTATTAAATGAAGATATTAACTCCTATGCCGAAGCAGGCAGGTCTATAACATAATATAGAAAATTTTGTCCATATGTGACTGTAATATAGGCTGATATAACTAGTCTTTGGTAATAAAGGGGAGTAATCTAACTTGGGTCTCTTCGTTTATCGGTCCGTTCTCTGGATCTTACAGTAACAATGAACGACCCCGTATATACTCGACCCCTGCCGTATCTTCAATTATTGTTGCAAATGCGATTAGACTAGACCACTGATGACATTCTATCGTTAAAGTTGTTACAGCCTCTCTTCCTCAGTCACTTGGTATAGACCCCCGTCCTTTATTGTATTCCTGGTCCTTAATTGGACCTGGCAATGAAGTAAATAACCCTTCTTCCTTATCTCTGCAGTTATCGTTGCTGTGACCATATAAAAAAAATGTTTAATTGTTGATTCACTATATATAGAAGGTGGTATAAATTAGCTGGATTTATTTATTTTTCTTTTTTTTATATGGTCACAGCAACGATAACCGCAGAGATGATGGGGTGGATGAGTAATATATATAACATAATGCATTTTATATATATTTGGGGAAAGGGGAAAAGGTGTCTGTACGGAGTACTCTTGACAAGACAAGTCCCAGAAAAAAAGCCCTGCATCTAAGTAGCCAAACTATTCTGGAAAATCTTTTGCTGCAGGTAAGGTCTTCAATATAATCTTACTTTAAAGCAGTATTTTTCATGTTCATTTCTAAAGAACATCTTACAATGCAGATTTTAAGGATATCCCAGCATTAGCAAATTTGGTTGTCATAGTGGCTCAACCATTTAAACTTCACTGATGATCAGGTTTGACATATGTAGCAAGATATTAATGCCTCTGATTTGTTTTACTTAAATGCATTCTAAAATATTGACGTTACTCTTAAAGGGATAGTAATACTTAAGTATTCCTAATCCCTATAGTAAAGCCCTAATAAAAAAAAAAACATATTGCCCCTAGTGTCCTCTCTCAAACCTTTATGGTTTGAGAGATGAACGCTTCTAAAGTTGCCCTCTCCCTCCCCCTTCCCCGAAGTCAGCTTTGTAGCTGACTGAAGGGAAATCCAGTCATAGATCATCAGGCGGCTCTGCAGCAGAGCCGCAATTGCATTAACTAAAAAAAAAAACTTCCACTAAAACGGTCTTATACGTGTGCTTGCAAGCCAAGCACACATAGAAGACCATTTCAGTGAAAATGTATTTTTTAGTTAATGCGATCAGGCTGTGCTGGAGAGCTGCCTGAAAGTTGTACGACTCTCTTCCCTGCAGTCAGCTAGAATGCTGACTACGGGGAAGGGGGAGTGAGAGGGCAACTTTAGAAGTGTTCATCTCTCAAACCATAAAGGTTTGAGAGATGACACTGGGGGCAATACTTTTTTTTTTAACTAGGGCTTTACTATAGGGATTAGTAATACTTAAGTATTACTATCCCTTTAAATAGAAAGTAGTTTAAAAGATGTAAATGATTAAATATCCTGCCTACCTCCTCATTCCCCGACATCGCTCTTTCCCATATGAAGGGGAGGACCCACTTGATTGAGCCCCAGAGCCTAAGTACCATGGCCAACCAATTGCAATGTGTTTCCTGTGCACTGCCATTGCTCAGAATGTGTTGAAGCAGCTCACGTGGAGATAAAGGTTTCTGTGTAAGTGAGGTTCAAGTCGGGTTGCCACGTTCCTGTGGCACACAGGACAGCCTATGCCATCTCCCATGGATTATCTAATTGTCT
The DNA here is from genome assembly GCA_037306005.1 of Rhinophrynus dorsalis. Lineage (NCBI taxonomy): Eukaryota > Metazoa > Chordata > Amphibia > Anura > Rhinophrynidae > Rhinophrynus > Rhinophrynus dorsalis. The sequence goes on along the minus strand of CM074723.1, from coordinate 343,162,475 downwards.
CCACCCCCTACTCTTTCTGATTCGTCTAGTCCACGAATGGGCAACTTGTTGGACTACAACTATCATCATCATGAGCTAGACATTTTAAAAGTGAATTAACTGTGGAACACCAAAACTGAAGTCACAGATAACCCTCCTTGACCTAGTCAAAAATGGAGAGGTTTCTACATTTGTAGAGAGTACTCCATTGATTTTCTGTGCTCCAATTTTCAAGTTTTTTTAGAAATGCAAAAACTCCTCTTTTTAAACTTATTAAAATGAAAATAATGTTTGTGATATTTACTGATATTTTTTTTCTCTATAGAGGACACAGAGACCATATGGTTAATTGTTAGTCCTTTCAGAAAGAAAGGCACTAAGAAAAAACTTCTGGAATAGGCAGCCTCTCTCTCAACACCCTTAACGGACAGTGAGCTCCACCCTTATCCTTTGTTTATAATTAGCAAGGACAAGCCACCGTAGGCCATCAAGTGAAAAAATAAGCTAAGAAATAAACCACTATTCCAGAGACCTTAAAGGGACAGTAATACTTAAAATGTAAAAAAAAAAAAAATATGTTGTAGGGTTTATCCCCCTGAGTAAAACAAGGGTACTCCTACTGCTAAAAGGTGTTTCATTCAAAAGTTATTAATTTTCAAAGTTGAATTTTTTAGGTGCAATATCACAGTGGCCTGAAATTGTACAGTGGCGCTGTTGCTACATGATCCTATGGACAGCTCTGGTCCCGGACCATAAATCTCCATAGGATGGTGTAGCAACAGCGCCACTGTACAATTTCAGGCCACTGTGATATTGCACCTAAAAAATTCAACTTTGAAAATTAATAACTTTTGAATGAAACACCTTTCAGCAGTGGGAGTACTCTTGTACCCTACAACATATCTTTTTTTACATTTTAAGTATTAATATCCCTTTAATAAAGCAAGCTACCCCTGTCAGAGAGGTCACTTGTCACTGTCACTGTGTCCCCCACGGACTTCTGTGAAAAAGAGGATTTTAGTCTTACCTGTTAAATCCTTTTCTCTTAGTCCATACAGGTTACTGGTAACTTTGGGTAGGCGATCTGCCCCTTTAATTGTAGGCAGGAACAATTCTAAAATTGTACGCAAGGGGTGGAGCCTACTTTCCCTCCTTGGCTGCAACTAGCTAATCAGTTCCAGAAAGATTTGAGACACTAACTATTGACTAGATAGTAGAAGGGAAAGAAGACTCCTGTGAGCATGACCCCGAAGGACCCCCACGGTCTGCCACAGGAGAGCCAAGCATGGTCCCTTGACAGGGTGGGAGACCAGTATCCTGTAAGGACTAAAATAAAAGGATTTAACAGGTAAGATTAAAATCCTCTTTTCTCTGTCATCCAATACAGGTTACTGGTAACTTTGGAATGTCCAACCACTGAGTTTCCCAGAGGCAGGAAGTAAGCAAAAGGACCAGACGCAAGGCCCCCAAAGTCACAAGAGCAGATATGAACCATCAGATCAGAGATAGCCCAGCAATACAATGAAGTGTCAACGGACACTAAACAGGAGTAACAACACCCCAAACTGTTACACAGCACACTGAATTAGAGCCAACAGGGCTCAAAAGTGAAGGGAGCGCCAAGAACCGAAGAAGATCCTAGACAGGCAAGACTGCCTCCAGGATTTTCTTCCCAAAGCTGGCATCAGCCGATGCCAGCACATCAACATGATAGTGCTTTAGAAAAGGTGTGCACAGACGACCAAGTGGCAGCCTTGTACAACTGATCAGCGGAGGCCTGATTCTTGTAAGCCCAAGAAGCCCCAATAGATCTTGTAGAATTAGCTGTGACCCGAAAGGGGACAGGCTTCTTCCTCAGCTCGTAAGCCTTACAAATAGTGGACTTGATCCAAGAAGCAATAGTCACTTTGGATGCAGGTCTTCCTGCCCTGGGACCCTCAGAAATGACAAACAGCTCGTCAGATTGCCTGATAGACTCAATGCGATGTACATAAACCATGAGACAACACATCACATCTAACAAGTGGAGATACCTCTCCTTGTCAGAGGTGGGGTCAGGGCAGAAAGAAGGCACCACAATCTCTTGATTGATGTGGAACTCTGAAAACCACCTTCGGGAGAAACTCCTGAGAAGTGCAAAGCACCACCTTGTCCTTGTGAAACACTAAATAGGGTGAGTTACAGGACAGAGCATGTAACTCTGCGACACGGCGGACACGATCGCCAGGAGAAAGGCCATTTTCCGTGTCAACAGGCATAGAGGTGTAGTAGCCAAAGACTCAAATGGAGGGTGCTGAAGAACGGCCAAAACAAAGTTAAGATCCCATGGAGGAGCAGGATTCTTGAAGGCTGGACGAGTATGAACAACGCCCTGGAAGAAAACCTTGACATCAGGAAGGATGGCAATGCACCTCTGAAAGAAAACAGAGAAAGCAGAAGTCTAAACCTTAAGGGAACTCAAACTGAGGCCCTTATCCACACCATCCTGCAAAAAGGCCAGGACCGTAGGCAGATCAAATTCCTGAGACAGGTCCTTGTCAGCACACCAAATAGAAAGGTCGACAAAACACGATGGTAGATCTTGGAAGAAACAGGTTTGCGGGCACTGAACATAGTAGCCACCACCCCAGAAGAAAAACCTCTCTTCTTTAATATTGAGGAACTTCCAAGCCATCAAAGTTAGCCGATGAACATCCTCCTTCCATAGGTATCCCTGTAGAAGAAGATCCGGACGGCAAGGGAGCCGGAATGGCTCTGCCACTGACAAATCCAGAAGCACCGGAAACCAAGCTTGACAAAGCTAGTACGGAGCAATCAGAATGACTGGACAGTGTTCCAGTCGCAATTTCCGTAACACCCTGTGCAACATTGGGAGGGGAGGAAAGATGTAGGCCAGAGGAAATAACCAAGGAATGGACATTGCATCCACTGCCAGGGCTAGAGGGTCCCTCCACCGAGAGCAGAACCTCAGAAGCTTCCTGTTGTGTCTTGTCGCCATCAGGTCAATGTAAGAAAGACCCCACTTCTGAACAATGTGGGTGAACACCTCTGGGTGCAGCACCCACTCTCCGCTGTCCACTGTGTGTCGACTGAGGAAGTCTGCCATGATGTTGTCTATGCCAGGAACGTGCACTGTGGATATGGCAGGAACGTGTTCTTCTGCCCAGGACAAAATGCCAAGGATGGAAGACCCCCTGTAACGGGGATGGAAAGAGTTGCAATGTGGACATAAGGTCCCTGGCAGCAGCCTTGAACTCTTGCACCCAAACTGGCTCTAATGCATGGCTGGAAGTCCCTGGGAGACTCTCAGGGACATCAGAACATGCTGGGCATAAATGACCTGAGAATTCTCTAGGTAACCCTGAATGACAGGAAGAGCAATGCGCAATAGGGGATACAGAGACCCCAGCATCCTTAGTCTTAGGTCTGGGCTCCAAGCTCCAATGGCATAGACATTCTCACAGAGTCAAATAACCTTACAATATAAGAAATCACCCAAGTACAGTGTGTAGGATTAAGGTTTCACCCCAGAAATCACTAAAATAGACTTATCTGGCAGGCAAAGGGTTAATCAGCAGAGGAGAGAAGTAGAGTCCAAGCCCTGTGTAGGATACTCATTCTGGAAATGGCACAAAATGGCTGTCGCGGTGGGAGCCAATCAGAAACGAGCATGCAAAGCAAGCGCTCATGGGAAATGTAGTTTTTCCCTGAAAAAGTACCCAGAACAGTACCTGAAGCCCCCTGAGCCAACCAACACACTAGAAACATGAACACGTGACAGCGCAAGGGCAGACAAGTAAAATGAGACATCTCCGAAGTCGCTAGGGTTTCGGTACTGACGGGCAGGTTAGTGCGGTCTGTGCACCTGCACCGTCCGTCCCTTCCGGTGACCATATGGCGCAAAGCAGTCTACTCAATGGAGACCAGGACTGATGGTGCAGGCGCACAGACAAGATGTCTGCTCTCTAGCCTGGGTTCTGGTCTCCAAACAGGACAGACTCCTTTAGACACTACTTTTTTGCGGTAAGACATCTATTTTCAAGCTAGTCGCCATGCATTTAATGAATGCATGGTGACTTGCTATTATCTGAAAGTTCCGCTTTAAGAAATTGATATAGTTTATACATCTCTCCTCTAGTTGAGCACCACTACCTGTAACACCTTCCTCCCAAAACTTGCCACAGCTGAGGCAAAAACAATATTTTGGATTGTTTAGAAAAAGTTTGTAAAGTACAGCCTTTCATACCTGGTCCACTAATGGCTGATTTTTGTAAGCCCAAAAAGTGCTGAGGGGCTTTGTCGAGTGACCAGGAATCCAAAAACCGGTTTTGAATTCAATACATATGCTTGTCTAATGCTAGACTTAATCCAAGCCTACAATGTATTATTAAACACTGGTAACCGTCACCTCTGACCTTCCAGAATGACATAAAGTGAACCTATCTTGTGAAATGCTTTTGCATGCTTTATTGATATCTGCAAAATATTACAATGACCAGTAAGTAAACATCTCTCTCCTAACCATTTTCAAGATTTGGACATAACAGAATAACTCTTGGTTCAAATGAAACGCAGAAACGACTTTCAGTAGAAAACCTGGTCTTGTCCTGTGAATGAAAACTCAGAAAAGGTGCATGTAAATACAATAAGTGTTTAACTTCACAGGTTGTACCTGACAATCCAATATTAATATTCTGGAATACGTTAGTTCCAATGTTTCTGAGACCTCCTAATCTCTGATATTATAGCTTCAAGTTAAAAAAAACATATTTAAAGCGGAACTAACACCGCTAAGAAACTTTGTAATAATTCCCTATCTGGCGACTAGCTGCTTAGTAGCGCTAGTCGCCAGAATTATTACCTCTTTATGGAGAAATATGCAGTCATCCTCGGCTGACAGGCAGGATGGAGCGCGGACATCTTGCCCTAGTGACGTCCGTGCGCCTGCACTGTCAGTCCCAGACGGCTGTAGGAGGTGTTGCTAGGAGCCATTCGGCTCCGGAAGGGACTGACAGAGCAGGCGCACGCACGTCGCTAGGGCAAGATGTCCGTGCTCCGTCCTGCCTGTCAGCTGAGGATGACTGCATATTTCTCCATAAAGAGGTAATAATTCTGGCGACTAGCGCTACTAAGCAGCTAGTCATCAGATAGGGAATTATTACAAAGTTTCTTAGCGGTGTTAGTTCCGCTTTAATACAGATTTATCTGTTCCTGGATGCTGTCACGTTTATCCTGCTCCCCGAGTGTCTTTCTCTCCCAGCTACATGAAGCGAATAAAGCTCTCCCACAATGTATGATTCCTATTGGCCAACCAGAATGCAGTATTTTAGTGCCCCTTTTGTTGTGCGCTATGAACATCTGCCCTTGGAGCTAGACCCGTGTCTTAACTATGCATGTTCTTTTTAAGCCTAACTATGTATATTATTTTGGTTATCTATCTAACCCATACTTGAACACTTTTCACATCATGTGCCCAAACTACTACCATGCTCATTCTTTAGTGGGTCTGTAGTTTTTAATCTCATTAAACAAAATACCAAAAACATATGTATGTCTCCTGCCCTCTCTTTCACAGGTCATCAGTATAAGCAAGGAGACCCATTTATTTCCATAATGATAGAACCAACAACCAAGCATACAGTTATGTATAAATTCCTGGAAAACAACTGAAATAACCTTAAATAAATCAAAGAGTACTGTAACTGTAGTACTTTCGTGAACCACACATAAATAAATAATAAAAAAAATACCTTCGATCATACCACTCTTGTATCTCCTATGGAGGACACATTTAAAATTAAGAAGACAGGCAGAGCTAACTACCAATTAAGGCAGTTGAGAGAGAGGTTTTAATCTAAAGACATTTTTTTCTTAATGTGCCCTGCCCTTGGAAGGAGTATCAATTAACCCCTGTGGAATCTCTGGAAAGAGTAACAATGTTTTTCTCCTGGAAAATTTTCAATCCAATGAATACCGGCAATTTTTTTTGCTCCTAAGTCTGACAGCTTCTATGGCTTACATTTCATGCTTCTTTTGCATATCAGTTGACTTCCCACTGCTAATCCTAAAGCTACTTAGAATTCTGTGTAATTAACATCATCACCTGTACCATATTATTTAAGCAATGTTGTCATACTTCTTTGTTTGCAGTTACTTTAGCTATGGGACACATTTTCAAATTGATTTTGCTCTTTCCCTTGTATGGCAAAGTTAAGGAAATGCATATTTATAGGGAGAAAATAAATTCAATTAGATTTACAATATCAACATTATAATGGAATGGCTACATTATATAATGGAAAAAAATATACGCTTGATCAGTCCAAGGAACATGCATCAGAGTAAACTTTATTAAACTAATGTACTTTCACAACACACCATATTTTACAGTTCATAAAATATTTTTATAATTTTTTTCCCTTAAGTTTACAGTTTAATGCCAAATACCTCTTTATATGCTGATGTGATGATTACTGAATGCAATTTACATTTTTACACAAAATCACTTCCAATCAACATTATGCAGATCATTTCACAATTACATGCAACATAAACCAAAGCTGACATTAAAATGTCTCTACTTTCTGCCACAGAAATGCAGAGCTTTCTAACAGTGCCACCTACTACAGTGCTGGTATGAATCAGATTAAGGACAATTCAACGTGCTGTATAGCCCAATTGATTTTGTTTGTCAGTGTAACCAAATCCAACAGAAAAAATTGTGCAATAACCTTTTTACTTATCTTTTTTATTACAAGAACAACAATACATCCTGATAATAACCCCACTTACCTTTATCTGGGCATAAACACTCAAGGAATTCTATTAATCAATTCTGGGTGGATCAGTTTCCTATCTAGACCAGTGGTTCTCAACCCATGCTCTCAGGGCAAACTTACAGACCAGGATTTAGGAATTTCCCTGCTAGAGCACAGGTGTTTTGGTCAGAGGCTAGCTCAAATTAATTAATTTACAGATGCTCTAACAAGGAAATCCTCAAATCCTGGCCTGTTAGTGGCCACTGAGGGCACGGGTTGAGAACCACTGATCCAGACTGTTTAAACTAGATATTGTGTCTATGAAAGTAGAAATAATTCCTTGTTTCTGGACTCTAAATCCATCCCACTGAATTTTTCTAAGGAATATAGTAAAACGTCAGCAGGGAGGAGTTTGGAGTTGTGGCATCTTGCAACAAAGAATCATGTCCACCTCCATGGACATCATATCCAGTACTAACTGAAGATTCATTTGGGGGAACCAAACCACTGAAACAAGAGTAGCAGCAGCATTTGTGAAAGCTTTATGTCCTAGAACCAATGTTTTAATATAATTCTAGATGAAACAGAATGTTGTATTAGTAGAGAAAAAAGTGAGAAAAATGACTGCCAAAAACAGTTAAAATGGAATGAAGAAAGAAAGACAGGTCAGAGTAAAAAATGTCTGTGAAGCAGCAAACAGTTATACTGATAGTGGAGTTATTTAAAATCATGGTAACCTCAGGAAGAAGTTTAGTGAACAAGGTAAGTGAACATCCATTTCAGGTAAAGAAAAATATACCAATAAAGATCAAAAAGACAATTTGTGATCTGATCCTTAATAGGGACTGATGTCAGTGAAGGAAAGACAGAGCCAAATATCATCAGCATCAAGATGGTATGGAAACCTAAAGGAACGGATTACATCTCCTATAGAAATTTTAGATAGAAAACAGGAGGGGGCCAAGAACAAAACTGAGATAGTTGAGAGGAAGTGGTGCCTGGAGAAGAAATATTGAAGGAAGAGTCCGAGACACAGAATGAGAGGAAGGAGAAGGCTGAGATGTAGAGTCCATGTGTGTGGTGGACTTGACGACACAGTGGGTGATACACTGTGTCAAAACAAACAAAGAGGTTCACTGCTGTATCTTAGGAGGAGATCCAAACCTCAGTGACTACTAAGAGTTTAAGAATGTTAACGATAAAAAAGATCATGAATGGGTATAAGTTAATTACACACAGCCTGAGCATTTTAAAGGAGAAGGAAGGGTAGTTTGACAGGGAAATTGCTTCAGGTTATGGTGATTCTTGGCACTGTTTGAGACAGACAAGTCTGCTAGAAGAAAAACAATGAAAGAAAGAGGTGATTACAATAAGATTAAAATGTTAGTGAACACTGGAGAAGAAGGGACCGGATTTATGTGCAGACAGATGAAAGGATAGGAGATAAAATGCAGTGGATAAGTACTGATCACTCCTAGAAGGACAGTTGGACATCTGAGGGAACAAGGTGCTCCTGTCCCCAGTAACATCGCTAATAATCTGCTTCAGCTCAGGTCCATTCAGGGACTTGCTCTGAAAGGGAAGAAAGGTCCACAGACCAAATCTTAAGCCACAAGGCTCATCATGCAGTAATAGAGTAGGCTGAGGCTTTTGCAGACAATCTGACCTCAAATAAGGCCTCTGAAACATAGGTGTTGGCCTCCTTCATGTTGGCCAACAGATCCTCCTTGTAAACATCTACATGGACAGCTTCCACCATCTGTTCACCCCACATGGCAATAGCCCTGTTAACACAGGCAGAGGAAAAAATAGGCCTCAATGCAGCCTCAGAGGCTGTGAAATTAGCCCTGATGCTAGTATCAAGTTTCTTATCCGCCACATCCTTCAGTCCCGCTGAATCTGACAAAAGCAGAGCAGTGGACTTGGCTTGCCTGGAGATCCACAGAAGGGGAGATGCCCACTGTGCAAAAGCTGCCTCTGTAAAGGGGTACAGTCTAGAAAATCTCTTGGTGATAGACAACCTCTTATCAGGGCTCTTCCACAAATCCAGAAGTATATGTTCCAGAGTGGCATTAGTGGAAAATACAGCAGAAGATTTCCTACTCCTCTGGAAGGCATCCTCAGAGGAAGGCCCTCATCAGGGTGTCAGGCACCTCAAGGGTCTCCAAAACAGCCCTAATAAGCCTCTCAGCTGAGGGAAGGGGGTCTGCCTCATAAGAATCCTCATAGGAGTTGGAAGAATCCTTATCTTCATATTCCCCTTCCTCAAATTCCCCCTCTGAAAACTCCTCCTCAGTGGAGGCCCCTATGAGCGCAGGCATATTCTGAGATCTAGGGGCCACATACTTGAAAGTAGTGAGGTTTTTCCCAAGACTGAACTCCCTGAAGGGAGAGAGGAAGTTGGGCCACTGTGGGCAAGTTATTTCACCCAAAGTTGCTCTTGTTCAGTGCTGGAGGAGTCCGGTGAAGTAATGGTGGCCACAGCACAAGAGGGGCAGAGAGATCCAGAATACCACCTAGGGAGCCCCTAGGAACAGTAACCAAGGGGAGTCAGTGACACCTCTAAGTTCGTAGTCCTAAGTTTAGACCCATGTCCCTTTGAATCCGAAAACCTGAAAGGAGTAGTGTCTAAACTAGTATAACACATTAGAAACAGTTCCCCAGACTTGTAGTTCACCCCCCCCAAAAAAAAGAAAGTTCTGGCAGGCGAAGGGTTAATCTGGAGAAGGACTGCAAGGAGAGTCTGCCTCTGCATAAGATAAGCAAGAGAGAAGTAAAATTTTGTCTGCATAACAGGCAGTCAATCAGAAGGCGGCCTGCAAACGGGCATTCTTGGTAATGTAGTCATCTCTGTCACTGTTGCCTAGGAATGTGGACAACTCCATCCGCGTACAGCCACACACCCCCCAAGACGCCCAGGATGTGAACTGGATAAAAGGGTATGTGAAGACAGGAAGAAAGGACCCACTTTGACTTCTGTATGTTAAACAGTTGCAGAGATGTCCCAATGAAGTTCGCCCATAGAATGAAGCAAAGATTGCAGCTGTGCTGGAAACATTCTTAAAGGAGTCACACATGCAAAAAACAGACAAAATGACAGGTACCCCAAAATACCCCAAAACCCCATTGAACATGGGGTGGGGGGCGCACCTAAGATAAAAGTCTTTGCCATGAGGTATCCAGCACATTGCAGAGCAATGTGTTGGACTATAAACCATTTGAGTGCTCCACAATGCAGTGAACATCCCATGGCAATGAAAGAGGTAGCAAGGTTTTCCCTCTGTATTTCCACAGTTCCATAAGTATTAGATCCATTCCCTGTCCGTTATGTGTCCTCAGAACTGTTGACAAAACACTCTCCAGTGCAGACAGTCTTTACATCCCACAAACACTACCTGCTCCTCAACCCCTCCTACAATTACATTTTTTTAATTTTAGTACCAGAGAGATGTGAAATGCCCTGCTCTGTGGACAGTGGAACAAGGCTGAGTTGGCAGACAATACAGTGTGGGTGACTACCAGCGGATAGTGGAATTCCTCTCTTTTCCTCCCACCTCTTCTTGCACAGGCAACAACGTGTTTCTTTTGCTAGTTTTAGCTATAAGGCAAATAAGATATATTGATTAGATTTTTTTTAATACGTTGGTTATCTTAACCCCTCAGATACTTTAGATGTCTCCAATGCAAAGGAATGCACTGTAGACATTTTTAGTATCCAAAAGGTAAGAAAACGGACAGGTACCATGTGCAGAACTACTGCCTTTATAATGTACTGGGGCCTAGAGCTAAAGGAGGGCCTGTTGAGCTGCTCTCATTTTGCCCCTATGTGGGGACTGGGAAGCTGTTTTAACAACTTTACAATGAATTGAGAAGGAGGGGTAGAGTGGTGACTGCTGTGACCATACATATGAGCCAGCCATGCACCAGAGGCAGCACTGTTGAAAGTACATGGGGCAGAAGAGAGCTAAGGTAGCACTCGATGGCACCTGGCCCAGGACCTCATAACAAGAGGAAGACAGAGGCAAGGATACTGTATACAGGGATTGATAGAGCTCATTTGAGTGACTGTGACTGCCTCATAACCAAGCACAGGGCAGCTAAACATGGTAATTTGTTGTAAAGTTATAAGACCCCAAGGCATATGCCACAAATACTCAAAAAGGTACATACATGCTCATTTTCATTATTTATAATTTTGTGTGTAGAGGGCCAAATCTTGCACCTTGGCTCACCATAGTTTTGTAACTTAAGGCCAACCTCCTCATATCACGTAGAGTTCCTTAATGCATATCTAGAGGATTTAAATATTCTAGTTTATTCTTTTGGAGAAACTAATGAACAATAAATTGAGACCAGTGGGACCTCATTTGTTAAGAGGAATTTATTAAATCATAAGGAGTCCCCAGCGGTTTAAAACTAATCAAAACTTTTACTTTTTGCATTGTTAATCTAAGATTTATATGAACAAAGCATCATTTTACACAGATGCTCACTGAATCTAATAAGGCTTATATTTAAATACAGCGGTGAGATTTTAAACAATCTAACCTAAACAGAGAGAATGTAATAATTAAAACCACATCAATATAAAAGTCTAAAACATAATATGCACATACTGTAAGTAATCATATTGCACTTAAGTAGAGGATTCTGTGAAGAGAATTATTAAATGTCATTTTAAATTGAACATTAAAATAATTACACAGAGCTTAGATCATAAAGAATGGGCATTGCTAGGTACCAGCTGATAAAAGGATTTTAGCCTTACCTGTTAAATCATTTTCTCTTAGTCCATACAGGTCACTGGTAACTTTGGGTAGGTGATCCACCCCTTTAAATAGGCAGGAACAATTCTAGAAGTGAATGCAGGGGGTGGAGCCTACCTTCCCTCTTTGACTGCAGCTAGCCAAACAGCTCGAGTGAGATTTGAGACACTAACTATTGACTAGATAGTAGAAAGGGAAGAAGACTCCTGTGAGCATGACCCCGAAGGACCCCCACGGTCTGCCACAGGAGAGCCATGCATGGTACCTTGACAGGGTGGGAGACCAGTAACCTGTATGGACTAAGGGAAAAGGATTTTATCATGTAAAACTAAAATTATCTTTTCTCTGTCATCCAATACAAGTTACTGGTAACTCTGGGATGTCCAACCATTGAGTTTCCCAGAGGCGGGAAGATAGCCCAACAAAAACAAATGAAGTGTCAATGGACACTGAACAGGGGTAATAACACCCCAGGAACTGTCACAAAGCACACTGAACTAGAGCCAACAGGGCTCAAAAGTGAAGGAAGCACCGAAGAAGATCCTAGACAGGCAAGACTGCCTCCAGGATCTTTCTCCCAAAGCCGGCGTCAGCCGATGCCAGCACATCAACACGGCAGTGCTTCGAAAAAGTGTGCACAGACGACCAAGTGGCAGCCTTGCACAACTAATCAGCTGAGGCCTGATGCTTGTAAGCCCAAGAAGCCCCAATGGATCTTGTAGAATGAGCCGTGACCCAAAAGGGAACAGTCTTCCTCCTTAGCTCATAAGCCTTATGAATAGTGGACTTAATCCAAGACGCAATGGTCACTTTTGATGCCCTGGGGCCCTCAGGAATGAAGAACAGCGTGTCAGACTGTCGAATGGACTCAGTGCAATGTACATAAAACTTGAGACCATGAACCACGTCTAACAAGTGGAGATCCCTCTCCTTGTCAGGGCAGAAAGAAGGCACCACAATCTCCTGATTAATGTGGAACTCAGAAACCACCTTTGGGAAAACTCCTGAGAAGTGCGAAGCACCGCCTTGTCTTTGTGAAACACCAAAAAGGGTGGTCTACAAGAAAGAGCATGCAACTCCACGACACGGCTAACTGACACCATTGTCAGGAAAAAAAACAACATTTTCCACGTCAGCAGGCGCAGAGGAATAGTAGCCAAGGACTCAAAGGGACGGCACTGAAGGACACCCACAACCAAGTTAAGATCCCACTGAGGAGCGGGAGACTTGAAAACAGGATGAGTCTGAGCAACATGGAAGAAAACCTTGACATCAGGAGAATAGCAATGAGCCTCTGAAAGAAAACAGAGAGAGCAGAATTCTGAACCTTAAGGGAATTCAAACAGAGACCCTTATCCACACCATCCTGTAGAAAGGCCAGGACTGTAGGAAAATCAAAATCCTGAGACAGGTCCCTGTCAGCACACCAAGAGCAAAAGGTCAACCAGACATGATAGTAGGCCTTAGAAGAAACAGGTTTGCAGGCACTAAGCATAGTAGCCACCACACCAGAAGAAAAAACGATGAACATCCTCCAGACAATGAACATCCTCCTTCCACAGGTAACCCTGTAGAAGAAGATCCAGATGGCAAGGGAGCCGGAATGGCTCCACCGCTGGCAGATCCAGAAGCTCTGGAAACCAAGCTGCCGAGGCCAGTACGGAGTAATCAGAATGACTGGACAACGTTCCAATCTCAGTTTTCTTAACACCCTGTGCAACATGGGGATGGGAGGAAAGATGTAAGCCAGAGGAGATAACCAAGGAATGGACATGGCATCCACCACTAGAGCTAGAGGATTCCTCCAACGACAGCAGAACATTGGAACCTTCCGGTTGTGTCTTGTCACCATCAGGTTGATGCAAGGAACAATGAGGGTTAACACCTGTAACGGTTTGTTTTGACACTCAGACCAGTAGGTAAAATAAAACAACTTTTATTGAAAGAAAATAAATACAAATGATCGCCCTCTACAGTTGACAGCAACAATTGTAAGTGAATACACAGTACACATAGATTCACTATAATGGATAGAAGGCACACACTATTGGTACTGATAATAGGGAACTGGTCCCTAAAGGGTAAATGGGAACAATCTATCCGTCTCAGCTGTGGGGTTTGGCACGCCCGTAAGGTGTAGTGATAAACTGAGCAAATGTGCACAGCACAGAGTTCATGCAATGATGGGTAGTAGATGTTCAGTGACCAACATGAGCTTTAGCAGAACAGTGACCCAAAATAGCCCCCGCGGGCGTTCACCAGGAGGCCACTGAGACTGCAAGTGCAAGAGTATGTAGCCCCCACGGGCGTAATCGTAGACTAGCCTGAGATGCAAAGCAGGCGTTTTAGCCCCCATGGGCGTATAACCGGAGACCAACGTGAGCACAACATGAGCCAATAGCCCCCACGGGCATTCACCTTTCGGATCCTGCAAGAGCTTGGACCCTAACCTTGCTACCTCTCAGAACCAATAGCGGCACTGGATACCTCCGGTAATAACCGTGATACCGAGAGCCTAAGACGCCCAACCGGACCAACAGGATTAGACTACTCTGCAGATGTAAATAGGAGTCGCCGTCCAAGTAGCGGCCAACTCAGCAGCAGTAGACTTACAAGGTAAAGGCTCGGTAATCAGAAAGGAGGTTCGGCAAGAGAGAAGCGGCACTGCAAGGGTTAAAAGGTACGTTTGAATCTCCCAGGCTCGGTATGGTAACTTAGCTCTGCAGCGTATAGAGGCTCGGTACAAGGAGCACAGCTTATGCAAGTCAGCAAGGAACTCTGCACTGAGAGATGGGTTACACAGGAGTGTAATGGTCACACTAGGTCAGCACAGCAACGCAGGAGTCAGAATGTCGCGGCGGCGGCAACAGGCCAAAGCAGGTCGCTGGAACAGGCCGCGGTGATCACGAAGCAGGAAGTCAGCCAGCCGGGTCGCAGCACGTAGAAGTTTCTCAGGCAAGCCGGGTCGTAGCACGTAGAAGGTTCTCAGACAAGCCGGGTCGTAGCACGTAGAAGGTTCTCAGACAAGCAGGGTCATACACGATCAGGAACACTGGAGCATAGTCAGGACAGGCCAAAGTCGGTACACAGGAATCCGGATACAGGAACACAGCAACAGCAAGACTGGCTCAGAAACACCACGAAAGGGCATCTGACAGATGTGAGAGTCAGGTATAAAAAGGTCACCAGGGGGCGGGCCAAACCAACTGAACAAATCACAGTCTGCCACAGATGAGAGTGACAGGATAATCACAGGCACTGTGATAGTACCCCCCTCAAAGACCCCCTCTCCCTGCCGGAGGCTTAGGTTTCTGAGAGTATTTAGAGTGGAAGCTGCGCACAAGTCTGGGCGCATGGAGGTCCTTCTGGTCAACCCAAGAGCGCTCCTCCGGGCCATAGGCCTTCCAGTGGACCAAGTATTGCATCTTCCCTCTAAGTCGCCTAGAATCAACAATGCTCTGAACCTCATATTCCTCTTGCCCCTGGACGTCCACTGGCCCAGGAACTACCGGAGTGGTCGTGTAACGATTGTAAACCAGGGGTTTTAACAGAGACACATGGAACACATTGTGAATATGCATAGACGGTGGAAGTTCCACTGCATAGGAGACAGGATTAATTATGCGAATGATTTTAAACGGACCAATAAACCGTAGAGCCAGCTTATTCGAGGGGACCTGCAGATTGAGGTTTCTGGAGGAGAGCCATGCCCTATCCCCAACCTGGAAAGAGACCGCTGGCAGCCGTCTACGATTGGCATATTGCTGATGCCGCTGGAAAGACTGACTGAGGGTCCTTTGCACCTGTGCCCAGGTGGAACATAGCTGCTCCATATGCTCATCCAAAGCCGGAATCTGTTGTGACTGGAACGAGTCCGAGAGCAAACCTGGCTGGAACCCATAATTGCTTAAGAATGGGGAGCTCCCGGACGATGAGTTAACTGCACAATTCCTGGCAAACTCCGCCCATGGCAACAGGTCGGCCCAATTGTCATGATGATCAGTAATAAAACAGCGCAGGAACTGTTCCAGTCCCGGATTGGCACACTCAGCGGCTCTGTTGGTCTGGGGATGGTAGGCGGAGGAGAAGGACAATTGAATGCCCATCATGCCACAGAATGCCCTCCAAAACCTGGACATGAATTGACTCCCATGGTCAGAGACCATCACTCTGGGTACCCCGTGCAAACGAAACACTTCTCTAGCAAAGACCTTTGCCAATTACTGAGCCGATGGAAGCCCCTTGAGCGGCACAAAATGAGCCATTTTGGAGAACCTATCAACCACCATAAGGATAAATGTATACCCCCTAGAGATTGGCAATTCTCCCAGAAAATTGATAGATATATGAGACCAGGGCCGTTCTCCATTAGGCACAGGTTGAAGCAGGCCCACTTGGAGATGCCTGGGGGTCTTAGCACGGGCACAGGTGGCACAAGCGGCAGTAAAAGTGGAGCAATCGGCTCTGAGCGTCGGCCACCAGAATAATTGCGAAAGAGACCATATCAGCTGATCCCTGCCGATGTGCCAAGCCGCCCTAGACGAATGATAGGTCTCCAATAGACGGGTACGAAATGGCTCATCCACAAAGCATTTAACAACTGGAGTCTCAGGTGGAGCCCTAGACTGAGACCCCAAAATCTCCTCTCCCAGTGGCGAAGTTATACTAGTGCGAATAGTAGCCATAATACGGCCGGGCTGAATAATAGGTACCGGTGCTTCCTCCCTCTCAGTGTCCGACGCGAACTGTCGAGACAATGCGTCTGCCCTTACGTTCTTAGAACCCGGGAGGTACAATACTATAAAGTTAAACCGGGACAAAAAGAGTGCCCACCTGGCCTGTCGAGAAGACAACCTCTTTGCCTCAGAGAGATATGTCAAGTTCTTGTGATCGGTAAGGATCAGTACTGGGTTCTTGGTACCTTCCAACAGGTGGCGCCACTCCTTCAGTGCCAGAATAATAGCCAATAACTCCCTGTCGCCAATCTCATAGTGGCTCTGTGCGCTGGACAACGTCTTAGAAAAAAAACCACAAGGTTTCAAGGTACCACCTCCCACAGGACGCTGGGAGAGTACTGCCCCAACCTCAGAGGCGTCAACTTCCAAGGTAAATGGCAGGGAGGGATTGGGATGGGACAGCACTGGGGCAGACGCAAAGGCAGACTTTAATATCTCAAACGCATTATCAGCGGCCTCGGACCACTGAGAGGGAGTAGTGCCCTTATGTGTCAAATAAGACAAAGGTTTCACAATTGTGGAAAAGTTACGTATGAATTTTCTGTAATAGTTGGCAAACCCTAGGAAGCGCTGGATCGCTTTTAACCCTTTAGGGTGAGGCCATTGTAATACTGCTGCCAACTTATCCTGGTCCATAGCGATTCCATCTTTGGAGATTACTAACCCCAAAAATGGTACTTGAGACACATGGAATTTGCATTTTTCCAATTTACAAAACAGCGTATTCTCCCGGAGTCGCAGCAAGACTTCCGTGACATCTTTAATATGTTGGGAGAGAATGGCGGAATGAATCAATATATCGTCCAGATATACCACCACGCAGGACTGAAGCATGTCACGCAAGATATCATTAATCAGCTCCTGGAATACCGCAGGTGCATTACATAAGCCAAAAAGCATTACCAGATATTCGTAGTGCCCAGTTCTGGTATTAAATGCCGTTTTCCACTCATCACCTTCTCTGATTCTAATTAGATTGTAGGCAGCCCGCAAATCAAGTTTAGTGAAAACAGAAGAGCCCTTCAATCTGTCAAATAACTCGGTGATGAGTGGAATAGGGTATGCGTTCTTGAGCATAAGCTTATTAAGCCCCCGGTAATCAATACATGGCCTTAGTTCGCCATTTTTCTTTTTTACAAAGAAGAATCCGGCACCAGCCAGGGAAGTGGATTTGCGAATAATTCCCCTACTAAGAGCGTCCTCAATGTACTCCTCCATTGCCCTGTTCTCCTCGCATGACAGTGGGTAAGTACGTCCTCTCGTGGGAACCACACCTGGAGGCAAATCAATAGCGCAATCATAGGGTCTATGCTCGGGCAATGCGCTAGCCTCCCCCTTGCTGAATACGTCACTGAATTCCCCATATTCAACTGGCACAGCAGGAGGGGTACACATAATTTTGACAGGAAGAGATAGGCAGTTCTTTTTCCAGTAATCGGACCAGGAACTAACCTCACATTTTTGCCAATCAAATTGAGGATTGTGCAGAAGTAACCATGGAAACCCCAAAATGACTGCATGGTGAGGTGAGCGAATAATTTGAAACCGTACCTCCTCCTTGTGGAGTGCCCCAACTGACATAGAAATAGGGATGGTTTCCATCGTAATAAAGGCGGGTTCCAATGGTCTGCCATCAATGGCCTCTACTGCCAACGGAGTTTCCTTTTTGCAAAGAGGAATATGTTGCAAAGCCGCAAAAGATTGGTCCATAAACTACCCGGCTGCACCAGAGTCTACCAGCGCCAAGGCTTCTGCGCCCTTGTCAGCCCAAAAGAACGCCACCTGGATGGTGGGTTTAACGATATTTGAATCTAGGGACTGTTGTACACCACCTATGGCCTGTCCCCCAAGGTACCCTAGGTGCGTGCGGACAATTGCGCAAAAGGTGCCCCTGTTTGCCACAATATAAACATAGGCCTTGCCTCTTACGAAACGACCTCTCTTCTTTGGAGAGTCTAGTGAAACCCAGCTGCATTGGCTCTGCTGCCTCTCCTGGATGCTCAGTAGGAAAGGGTGGAGAGGATGGGTCAAAGGAACTGCCCTGCCCATGGTTTCTGGAAGTTGCCCTTCTTGCCATCCATCTTTCCCGGATATGAGAGTCAATGAGCATTACATAATCAATGAATTTGAACAGGTCACTAGGTACATCTCGGGCAGCTATTTCATCCTTAATTGGTTCAGAGAGCCCCTTAGCAAAAGCTGCCAATAATGCCTCATCGTTCCAGCCCACCTTCGCTGCCAGGGTCCGGAATTCTATCGCATAATTGCCCAATGTACGTTCGCCCTGCTGTATCTCCATTAGCCTTTTGGCAGCGGAGGCAACTCTGCCAGGGACCTCAAATACACGGCGGAACTTCTTTACGAACTCATTAAAGTTCAGCATGCAAGGTTTGGCACTTTCCCACAATGGGTTCGCCCAAGCCAAAGCTTTGCCTGTTAGTAGCGATATCATGAATCCAACCTTGCTTCGGTTGTTAGGAAATGCCTGGGGCATTAATTCCAAATAGATCTCCA
Organism: Rhinophrynus dorsalis; assembly: GCA_037306005.1. Classification (NCBI taxonomy): domain Eukaryota; kingdom Metazoa; phylum Chordata; class Amphibia; order Anura; family Rhinophrynidae; genus Rhinophrynus; species Rhinophrynus dorsalis. The sequence goes on along the minus strand of CM074723.1, from coordinate 343,143,722 downwards.
ACTGATTGATAAAGCCCCTGCATAAGGAAGGCTCGCCATCATATCTCAATGGTAACGGCGCCGCTGCCATTAAGCCTCTGGCACAAGGAGGAGGGGCTAGAGGCGGATTATCCAGTGTCAAGACTGGGGAGACCACCGGATTCGGATTAGGCTTGTCTAGGTGTACCGTACGCTCAAGTAGGGTCTGTAGAGCCAGTGCCAATTGATCTAAGCGCTGCTCATGGACATCCATTCTCCAGTGGATGTTTTGTGTGTTACTTTCACCCTTACTGTCTGAGGTCATGGCCCTTTCGTACTGTAACGGTTTGTTTTGACACTCAGACCAGTAGGTAAAATAAAACAACTTTTATTGAAAGAAAATAAATACAAATGATCGCCCTCTACAGTTGACAGCAACAATTGTAAGTGAATACACAGTACACATAGATTCACTATAATGGATAGAAAGCACACACTATTGGTACTGATAATAGGGAACTGGTCCCTAAAGGGTAAATGGGAACAATCTGTCTGTCTCAGCTGTGGGGTTTGGCACGCCCGTAAGGTGTAGTGATAAACTGAGCAAATGTGCACAGCACAGAGTTCATGCAATGATGGGTAGTAGATGTTCAGTGACCAACATGAGCTTTAGCAGAACAGTGACCCAAAATAGCCCCCGCGAGGAGGCCACTGAGACTGCAAGTGCAAGAGTATGTAGCCCCCACGGGCGTAATCGTAGACTAGCCTGAGATGCAAAGCTGGCGTTTTAGCCCCCACGGGCGTATAACCGGAGACCAACATGAGCACAACACGAGCCAATAGCCCCCACGGGCGTTCACCTTCGGATCCTGCAAGAGCTTGGAGCCTAACCTTGCTACCTCTCAGAACCAATAGCCGCACTGGATACCTCCGGTAATAACCATGATACAGAGAGCCTAAGACGCCCAACCGGATCAACAGGATTAGACTACTCTGCAGATGTAAATAGGAGTCGCCGTCAAAGTAGCGGCCAACTCAGCAGCAGTAGACTTACAAGGTAAAGGCTCGGTAATCAGAAAGGAGGTTCGGCAAGAGAGAAGCGGCACTGCAAGGGTTAAAAGGTACGTTTGAATCTCCCAGGCTCGGTATGGTAACTTAGCTCTGCAGCGTATAGAGGCTCGGTACAAGAAGCACAGCTTATGCAAGTCAGCAAGGAACTCTGCACTGAGAGATGGGTTACACAGGAGTGTAATGGTCACACTAGGTCAGCACAGCAACGCAGGAGTCAGAATGTCGCGGCGGCGACAACAGGCCAAAGCAGGTCGCTGGAACAGGCCGCGGTGATCACGAAGCAGGAAGTCAGCCAGCCGGGTCGCAGCACGTAGAAGTTTCTCAGGCAAGCCGGGTCGTAGCACGTAGAAGGTTCTCAGACAAGCAGGGTCATACACGATCAGGAACACTGGAGCGTAGTCAGGACAGGCCAAAGTCGGTACACAGGAATCCGGATATAGGAACACAGCAACAGCAAGACTGGCTCAGAAACACCACGAAAGGGCATCTGACAGATGTGAGAGTCAGGTATAAAAAGGTCACCAGGGGGCGGGCCAAACCAACTGAACAAATCACAGTCTGCCACAGATGAGAGTGACAGGATAATCACAGGCACTGTGATAACACCTCTGGGTGCAGTTACCACTCTCCGCTGTCCACCGTGTGCCGACTGAGGACGTCTGCCATGACGTTGTCTATGCCGGGAATGTGCACTGCGGATATTGCAGTAACATGTTCTTCTGCCCAGGACAAAATAGCCTTGACCTGGAAAGTCGTACACAGCCAGAGTCAGGAAACAGGAATCAAGTTGAAGATCAGCAGTGAGGCTGGATGTAAGCCAAGGTCATACACAGTACTCAATAAACAACTGGAACTCAGGAACATATTAAGGCTTGAAGAACGAGCTTTTTCCGGGCATTCAGGAAGGGTATATAAAGGCAGACAAACCTATAGGGTGCGTCGAGAGTGGTGGAATGATGACAGAGTTGATCGATAGGAGGAGGCAGAGAGACAGAAGTCAAGTGATGGACAGCTAAGCCATAATAATGGTCCGTGAAAGTTCCTTAGTGTTTGCACCACAGAGAGCTTTAAGTTTAGGCCAAAAATCTCTATTTTGGTCTCTTCTGACCACAAAACATTTTCCACAATGCAGGTGAGGAACTCTTATGCTTTCTGAGAAACTCCAGATGTGCTTTCAGATGGTACTTTTTGAGTAAAAACTTATTTCTTGCTGTGGAAGAAGTACTTCACCAGGACAAAACTATTCTGTGGGTTCTCATCCTGGATAGGCAGGATCAGGCTTTAATCAGGAACATAGTACTGCCGCTCGCCAGAAGACTGGAGCAGCTAATGAAGTAGCTGAAGAACCCAGGACGAGGCTCCCTAGAGCCACAACCCAGTAGACTAGCAAGGCAAGTGAATTAGCTCTAACAGTGCCTGGGGTGAGAATATTTCCCCCAGAAATATAGCCAAGACTTGTATTAAGGAGGGTAGAACAGAACAGCCTTTATTAATGAAACACATTGCTTTTATACACTTCCGGAAACTCTTATCAAGATAGGAATACAAATTAGGGCTTGAAGCAGAGTTGCTATAGTTAACCAATTAAGGGAAACCCTGTCTGGACCAATTATTGACTGTTATTTAGTATCCACTCAGAGGTCTTCTTTTCAAGCCATGCTGATGATACTAGATAGGCAAAGTCTTTGAAAAGGATCTACAGAAGGAATCAAGATTGAATCCATTCCCTTGTTTTCACAGAACATGGTAGAAGCGGTTATCGGAGTATACCAAATACACTGAGTGCTGTGGTTCTATACTTCAAACACATACTTACACTTACATTACAACATCTGTGGATTACAGTGAGCCCACCAGTGTTGAGGATAGGGAATTGGGCTTCACAGTGTTTAACATTCTATAGTCCTAGGGGGAATGTCTCCAACACTTGCCACCCTCCCATACAGACCAGTGTTATGCAGAGCTATTGATATGGCTGACTGCTGCACCATTACTCTACTTTCAGCCACTGAACTCTGCATCATGGTAAAAGATTGTTGGCCTTTATCACAAGTCTCCTTCCAAAAGGTAAGGCAATCATTAGGACAATTTCTTTCTTCTGTGTAAACTGGAAATTTCCACAGGACATGGGCTGAATACTTATGTAAGCAACATATTTCAGTTTTTATTTTTCTAAAAAATGTCACCTAACAAAACTGATTTTGTGGTTTAAAATAAAATATAAAATAGAACGAAATGTGAATTTCCATGTGTAATTTAGTAATACCAAGGAAGTGGTTAGGGGTCTGAATACTTTCAAAAGGCACCATATATTATAATATTAGTCCCGTATTATTATATATTGTGATAATCATTAATTTGGCATATATTTATATATATATATATATATATATATATATATATATATATATATATACACATACACACACATATATATATATATATATATATATATACACACACACACACACACACACACACACACACACACACACATAAATACACTAGCAATATTGACACAGTGTTGCCAGTGAGGTTAAAAAAATATACATATGCACACAAACTTGCACACACACACACACACACGCTATATGTACAGATTGGATGTTGTAAGTAAGGGTTTATTTGTGAATTTATTAATACTTGTTAATAATTAATGTGTTCTGTACCACTGCTATCCTCAAGTGGTTCAGCCTATGAATCACTGCAGGGCTTGTTTGTACTTTATAGCAAACCATAATAGAATGTCTCCAATCCAATTACACAGAGTGGAAAAGCTTACATAAGTGTTGATACTGTATTGGAACCATTATTATTATTTAGTATATTAAGTATGTTTTTTCACATGTAGTGTTTTTCAACAATATTCTTTTTTCTTTTATGGTCAGCAGACCCTGGTTCTGGAAGATAGCTCTCTGCTACAGCCAAATATTCTTGGCCTGGGAAAACTTGCCTGATAAGTTTGGGAATGAGGATTGGTCCTACCCCCTTCAGCTCTCATGTATTTCAACCCAGTTTGATTGCAGTTTACCTCCTCATTGGTGCTTGAGACACTGGCCAGTAGAAGCCCCCTCTGGAATATTGGTTGTACACTAGATGCAGCTGATGCCTCCTGTCAGAACCAGAATGGGTGTGCCATAATCAGGATGAAAGTAGGCTGCCTGAGTTCTCACCCGGATGAAATAAGGTCCTATGATAGTACCACCGAGTGAGATTTAAGTCCTTATTTTAACTTTTGTTTAAATGGATGGTTATTATGAAAGTGTGTGTTTGTGGGTCACTGCACAGGGATGCGATCAAGGTATGCTGCCAAGCTGCAGCCTCACTTTTACACTCCTGTTGTACACTAAACACGATAGCAGCAAAGCAGCTATGTCCCATATCTCACCCCCTCATAACAGACACAGCAGAAGAACCACCTAGGCACAAGTTGAAATGGCTCAGGTTGAAAAAATGTAACCAAGAAAACACATGCTGCCTTAATGTATAAAGCATTCATCATCTTTTCAAAACGGTGTTATTATCCAGTTTAGATACACTGCTATCTAAAGTTTAAATATAAAAGAATATAAGTATAAAAATTCTAATCAAAAAGTTTTGGGGTTACAATAAAGACTTAACATCATTGCATAAGCAGGAAATTAATTCTGTAGATGGCCTGGAAAAGATGGCTTATAAAGTTAACGAGATATTACTTAAGGCAAGAAAGACACAATTAGACTACTCAACGGAGAAGATAAACCAAACATTTTGCCTTGAAAAAAATAATGAAGCTAATTAAAATGAAATGAAAACCAAGCCAGATGAAACTAAGGCATAGGTTACATACTGAAAAACCTAATGGAATTGCTGTTATGACTATAACAAGGAAACAAATATAATCTGAGATTCTTAAATGCAAAAAATCAGTCAAAAAGTATAATGGGACTAAATAAGAAAGAAAGAGATAATAAGTGAATAACAAATATTTTTAAAAAGTAGCATACAGCTGGCACCGAGGTCCTGGATATGCACACCATACTCCTAAATATTTAGGGTATTGTACATATATATATATATTGTATGGCATAGTGTATCACTGGTCTGAACCTTTTTCCAGGCTGCTGATTGTGTGAATGCACTGATCAAAATAAAAGGTTAAGCCAAGGTGCTCTGCCTCCCAGCATTGTCCTTTCCCACCATCTCTATACTGGTCTGTTCAGCGTACCAAGATAGTTGCATAATATGTTGTTATCACAGTGCCTGTGATTATCCTGTCACTCTCATCTGTGGCAGACTGTGATTTGTTCAGTTGGTTTGGCTCGCCCCCTGGTGACCTTTTTATACCTGACTCTCACATCTGTCAGATGCCCTTTCGTGGTGTTTCCGAGCCAGTCTTACTGTTGCTGTGTTCCTGTATCCGGATTCCTGTGTACCGACTTTGGCCTGTCCTGACTACGCTCCAGTGTTCCTGATTGTGTATGACCCGGCTTGTCTGAGAACCTTCTACGTGCTACGACCCGGCTTGTCTGAGAACCTTCTACGTGCTACGACCCGGCTTGTCTGAGAAACTTCTACGTGCTACGACCCGGCTGGCTGACTTCCTGCTTCATGATCACCGCGGCCTGTTCCAGCGACCTGCCTTGGCTTGTTGTTGCCGCCGCGACATTCTGACTCCTGCGTTGCTGTGCTGACCCAGTGTGACCATTACACTCCTGTGTAACCCATCTCTTAGTGCAGAGTTCCTTGCTGACTTGCATAAGCTGTGCTCCTTGTACCGAGCCTCTATACGCTGCAGTGCTAAGTTACCATACCGAGCCTGGGAGATTCAAACGTACCTTTTAACCCTTGCAGTGCCGCTTCTCTCTTGCCGAACCTCCTTTCTGATTACCGAGCCTTTACCTTGTAAGTCTACTGCTGCTGAGTTGGCCGCTATTTGGACGGCGACTCCTATTTACATCTGCAGAGTAGTCTAATCCTGTTGGTCCGGTTGGGCGTCTTGGGCTCTCGGTATCACGGTTATTACCGGAGGTATCCAGTGCGGCTATTGGTTCTGACAGGTAGCAAGGTTAGGCTCCAAGCACTTGCAGGATCTGAGGGTGAACGCCCGTGGGGGCTATTGGCTAGTGTTGTGCTCACGCTGGTCTCCGGTTATACGCCCGTGGGGGCTAAAACGCCAGCTTTGCATCTCAGGCTAGTCTACGATTACGCCTGTGGGGGCTACATACTCTTGCACCTGCAGTCTCAGTGGCCTCCTGGTGAACGCCCGCGGGGGCTATTTTGGGTCACTGTTCTGCTAAAGCTCTTGTTGGTCACTGTACATCTACTACCCATCATTCCATGAACTCTGTGCTGTGCACATTTGCTCAGTTTATCACTACACCTTACGGGCGTGCAAAACCCCACAGCTGAGACGGACAGATTGTTCTCATTTACCCTTTAGGGACCAGTTCCCTATTATCTGTACCACTAGTGTGTGTCTTCTATGCATTATAGTGAATCTGTGTGTACTGTGTATTCACTTGCAATTTTTGCTGTCAACTGTAGAGGGCGATCATTTGTATTTATTTTCTTTCAATAAAAGTTGTTTTATTTTACCTACTGGTCTGAGTATCAAAACAAACCATTACAGTTGTGTATTTTGTAAACTGTACATTATGTTTCACTTCAAGTCTCGCTATGCCATGTCTGACATTCTGGTTGAGGTATTTTTTAACAAGAAGGATGGCATACATGCCACCCTTGGTGGGAAGAACAGTGGATGTTGGTACCAGTCAGTTTGCTCATTCTCTGAGATAAGATTAACTCTAAGCATATGTAGAAACCCTCCTCACTTCGAGATAATAGTCCATTGGGAGCTCAGCTGAAAGACAGAGAATAGGGCAGGCCAGGGTTAATGTGCTCTAGCCTTCACCTTATCTGTAGATGGGCAGCATAGTTTCTATTGGCTACTCTAGTCAATAAGGAACCTCTAACATCTGCTGATTAGCAGGGGAGACATGCTGGCACCTGATCAGTCATTCAAACCTTTGGAGTTTTGTGGGGAGAAACATTTTGAAGCATGAAGCCCTGATTCTGTCTTAGATCAATCAGGAATATGAAGCTCTCTTGATCAATCAAGAAAATGGTTAAAGGAAAAAGAATTAGTGGAGAATTAAACATTTGGCAATCATGGAAGTAAAGCTCCCTCAATGAAATAAAATAATTTGTATAAAAATCTATTGTGCAAGTGAAGCACACTCGTTCAAATAACAGGTTACTTTAACCTCTTGAGTGCCAGAGGGGTACTCAATGCATTGCGTTGTGTACCTCTCTGGTACTCAAAGAATTAACAGAAAATGTCAAACTAAAAAAAATTACAACAATTACAGAAATAAGGTATAAAACTCACATTAAAGCCTCCCTAAATTCTCCCTCAAGCAATAAAAATATGGAAATCCCATTCTAGCTCAGAGAACTTTAAATTTGTGAGCCCCCAGTGATTTGCTGTCTGTTCAGTAGTCTCCTCCTTTGGTTATCTAGTAATCCTTTCCCCACATCTTTCACTTCCTGTCTCCTTAACCCTCTGCTCTGTTCAGCAATCTCCTTCCTCTACTTCAAGTCTTTCACTTCCTGTCTCCTTAACCCTCTGCTCTGTTCAGCAATCTCCTTCCTCTGATTCAAGTCTTTCACTTCCTGTCTCCTTAACCCTCTGCTCTGTTCAGCAATCTCCTTCCTCTACTTCAAGTCTCACTTCCTGTCTCCTTAACCCTCTGCTCCATTCAATAATTACCTCCCATCCATCACCAACTGTCTCTCTGCTGCGTCTCTCTAGTAATCATCTGCCTTCTGATGCCTTCATCCCTTACCCACTGTTCCATTCTCTACAACTTATAATAAATAACCACCTTCGATAATCATCTCGTATCACACACTGATGCACTGTCTCACTTCTACCTCCCTCCAGGGATCACCTCCTGCCCCTGCCCAGTATCTCTCCAGAGCCTCCTCCAAACACATCTATACATATTGCTTATTTCTATTTTGCTGAATCAGCTTCTCCATTATGTCAGTTGGGGGGGATGGGTCCTATCACCATGCTAACAATCCTGTAGAGAAGGAATTGAATATAAAGGGAACAGCAGCCTGTCTTTTCTTCGTTCCTTCTACAAAGGATAAAACTCCATGCTGTAGGAGCAAAGACACATCACTTCTGTGTTTACTGAAAAATCCTACTCACCAGGAACTGATCACTGATTTATCTATGAACAACAAAATGGAAGCAAAGACCAGGAAACACTGCCAAGTACTAAGTAGAAGTAGTTTAACAGGAAGCAGAAGAGGGTATATGAAAGATATAGGTGGAGGGGGGCTAAACAGTTGGGAGGCAGCATTAGACAGGGCAGGACTTCGGAAAGGCTGAAGAAATCTCCGAAATGAGCAACAAACCAGGCCTGAATGCCAATGGGGGTTCTGGGAGAATATTCAGGCAAGCCATAAGTGGGGTGGGTGCAACAATGGGAAGTCAGACAAGCTAGAAGATAGCCAGGAACACAACAAGGAAGCTCTCCAATCTATGATGGTGAAATTAGACTCTCCCTATAGCTTTCTATGGAGCCAATGAGGACAGTTTGCTGTCTATACTGGAGAGCTGAGACAGCTGCCCTCTGTTAACCCACTAAGTCTCACATCGATGTGCAACACATTGATCTGCAATGAGTTGCAAAATTCATGGCATATATAGCAATGAATTACCTGCCCTGCATCACAGTTCATTCACAGACACAGAGAACCAGTTCTCTGTGTATATGAATAATCTGTGCTGTGTGGTAAGGAATCTTTGGGTTAAGGATGATTAAAGTCCCCCCCCCCATTGATAATTCTTAGTGCATATGTCAGTGTGTTTTCTCCATGGTGAACTGATAGCCAAACATAGCTAGACACTTTACCTTTGTAATGACCCTTAGTGCATCTCCCCCCAGGTTCTCTGTAAACTGAACCTATTTCTCTGGCTCAGAGTTAGATGTTACACTACCCACCCATGTTTTGTCTACCAACTATCTTCCTTTATCCCACCCATTCTTTAATCTTCCTACTGATCCCACTTAAGTCACTCCCCTCCATGATACAATCTTGAGACATTTTTTTACTCCCCTGACAATGGTATTCTCTGGGGAACTGAACACCAATATTTCTGGTATGTATATAAATGTTATTACCAGCTCTTTTCCACAACAACTTGCATTTTAGCATTAGGGTTCCTAAATGGAAGATATCTACAATGCAGAATCTCATGTTAATATAGACAATACCAAAATATGCATCCATGTGTCTAATTTTGGTTCCTCAATTGCCTTACAGTCATCGCATAGACAATATATATTCTGCAGATACACATGCTCTGGAAACAGAATTGCAAATGAGCACAAGGATGAAGGACTGTCAACAGACTAGTGAATTTATTTCAAACATTGCCCATTGCTACACAGATATAACCACCTCCTGTGGAGTTTTGTTCCAATGTAAACATAAATAAAGCATGTGCTCTATTTGTACTGCTAATGAAAAATATATTTTTTCATAAGAAAAACGAAAATGCATATTTATATAGCAAATTAAAGAATACCTCAAATAGAAATCAGGACAAAGACCGACCATTCATAGAATTACTGCACAACATATTATACTTGCATGTAGGCAACAGACTGTGCATAAGTACAGAAATAGCAAAACCGGTAATTGGGGAGAAGAAACAAGACTTCATGTGTATCAAGGCTTAGTGACTGTGTTGTTGGATTCGGTATCACAAGTGTACAGGTAAGAAACAGTTAAACCAAAAAATTCAAATTAAAAAAAAAATGAAAGGGATAGTAATATTTCACAATAAAAGCAGCTCCAATTAACCTTCATAGTATTTGGGCCATGGAGAGTGTTATTTCAATAATGTCAGAGCTGTAGTTCAAAAGTAATTGAATGATAAAGTACCCCCTGCTGCCATTTTTCCGATATAACACTGCTCACCTCAGAGCAGCAAGACTGTCCGGATGGATCTCAGACAGGGACAATCTTCAGTAAACATAAGGAAAAACCTGAAAAACCTGTTAAGGGGGGCAGGGTTTTCCTTATGTTCACGGTAAGAAGATTGTTCCTTGCTGTGAGCTGTCTGGTCTCAGTACCAGATTCCACATCTGAGAGGAGATGGCTACACTAGGTAAAAGAAGCAGGAGGGGGATACTCTATCATTCAATTACTCTTGAACTACAACTCTGACAGTATTGAAATAACACTCTCCATGGCCCAAATAATATGAAGATTAACTGGAGCTGCTGTTTTTGTGAAATACTACGATCCATTTAAAAAAGTACAGCAATTCTGGAGCAAGCCAAATGCACCAAAGGTAACAAAATTTTAAAAAGCGTCAAATTCCAATTTATTGAAACCTTCTGGACCACCAATCTATTGACTGCTAGAGGGTTATGGAACGCATTGCTCTGCAACGTGTTCCGTACCCCTCTGGCACTCAAAGGGTTAACTCAAAAACAAGATTAATGTTGCTGCTGAGAAAATAAACTATTATAAGTATAACTTTATTTATAGGACACCTCCTGCTGTACACAGAATCCAACACGTTGCACACCCATCTGGTCTGTAAGGGGTTAAGTGCCAAAGTCAAATAATAAGAAAGAGGTTGCTGCTACAGGGATCTTACAGTCTAGTGAGATAACAGGAGGCTTTCAGAGAGAAAGAGAGAGAGCTAGGAGGGTAACAAGCACCATAAGGATACACAGCAAACTAGAACTATGTGTTATATTATAAAAATAATTACATCTTCCTTTAGCATTTTTCTTTTTTTGGTTCACAGTAACTGTACCAGATTCAGCACTACAGTTAATGAACTTACATACTTGTGTGAGGTCAAGTTTATTCATTCCACTTGACTCTCTTGTTGTTTCTGTGCTACCTGAAGTCTGGCCCCTATAGAGTGTAGGTATAACAATGCGTGGTGTGCTCTTGACATTACTATGCTACAGTCTAACACTTTGACTGGCACCACTTCTGTTTTCTGTTTGAGGTATTATTTAATTGAGCGTTTGATAGGTGCTTCACATTTGAAGACGAATGCAGCATTCATGGATTTCCAGTGCAAGCTAGATCTGCGTGGAGCATGATGGGTAGAATGCATACTCAAGTTTTCATTCTTAAAGGGAACAGGCAATAAAATAAAGTTAAGAAAAAATGGATTTATAGATCCACATTAGAACAGTAGCAGTAGCCCACCCAGGCCCAACTGTGCCTATAGCACTGGCATGGAGGTTGCTGACATCATCTTTCATTTGCCTGGTTGCCTGAGAAAAACACTGTAGGCATCTCAGTTGTAGGTTTAATTAATAACCTGAACTGGTTAATTGTAAATACAATGGTATCACTCTATGATGTGTCCCCCTCTATTAATACCTCAAAGTATTTGACCACATTATAGCAATATTCAGCTGTACTCAACGTGGCTTCATATCGGGCCATTATAAGACAGCATAATTACATACAATATGTATGGCGTTGGATACCTCACTAGCATTCAAAGAGTTAAGAATGTAATACAAATGGACTTCAAAGCATTAACATGCTAGATGACATTCACAAAGGGGGTGAAGTACCCTTATAACCCTTTGAGTGCCAAAGAGCTGTCCAAATGCAAAAGTACAAAGCTTTCTACATATATAGCCTGACATTTATAGATTGCTCAACCCTCAGTATGATTTGAAGTGTATTGGTTTCAAATATTTACGGATCTATAATCAACCCAAAGTAAAATACTACTGAAATAAACGGGAGAGTTGTAAAACAGACTCAGCATGAGAAGGTTTTTTTTCGTTTAGTTTTTTTAAAGATATGTGGAAATGCTTTCCTATGCACATACATATAAGCAATCTTTGCTACCATTATGGTGAGTAGAGTCAAAAAATATATGTGGACATTTATTTACAACTAGCTGAACAGCCCGTTACACGGGCCACAGTGCCACTGCAATCCGGTCGGAGCGCCCAGCTCTGTATCAGCCGCGGCGCGGGCAGTCTCTACTGCGCATGACTGCAGAACGCGCAGCAGTGTCTACTGCGCATGTCGCTGCGTTACACACGATTTAGCGAATTATTATATAGGATGGCACTGTGAAACAACTGCTACTAGTAAAAAGTCATAATTGTGGGAAAATTCATTCTAAAAACACATATTAGGCAAACTAGAGCAGTTTCCATTGTTTTAAAAGGGTTTTAGAACTCTTGGGGGTGTGGGGTGCACCGAAATGAAAATTCTGAACCGAAATGAAACCAAAACTTCAGGATGCACTTAGCCGAAAACCAAAACCGAAAATTACTTTTTTTAATTTATAGGGCAATGCCTAACAAAAGAAACAAAAACTATAGTACAGCAAGTGCACATGGCACAGTCAAAGTGAAACTATTAACCACTTCAGTGTCACTGGAGAGTTGCCCACTTCTGGCAATCTGATGGCAGCAATATGCTTCCGATCACAACCTACTTGTTGTAAATGTAAAGCTCTATATGTTGCTTGTCGCACTAGGAGGGACACAATAAACATTTAATTATAAAAGAAACTCATTATGAATACATAAAGACAAGCAACTAGATAATCATAAAGTAAAAGTTTGGATAATATATTTGTCAGATCATCACTGACATTCCCACCTGGTTGATTATTATATTGACACTAGTTAAAACAAGCACTACCGTAAAATCTGGGGTATAATATGCACAATTTTCCCCCACTTCACCTTATATGAAGTGGGGGGTGCGTATTATACACGAGAGTATTTAAAAAGAAAAAGAAAAAAATAGTTTTGGCAGATACGATCCCCCCCCTCCCCCGGGGCAATTAGCTTTTAAAATAAGACTTACTATGTTTCATTTAATCCCCCACTGAAGTCTCCATCCAAGAAGGCAAAATACAAGAGATGTACCAGTAAATGTTCCCTGCGGGTGGCATGCTTCCATTCGCTGCCCGCTTCATTCATTGAGCTGTCAGGACCTTCCACCTCCAGCTAATAGTAAAGCCCTGTGCGGATCTCAAGGTCCTCACAGGAAAATACCATAGGCGGAAAGTCCTGACAGCTCAATGAAGGAAGCGGGTGGCGAATGGACGCATGCCACCCGCAGGGAACATTTACCGGTACATCTCTTGTATTTTGCCTTCTTGGATTGAGACTTCAGTGGGGGCTTAGATGAAGGGTGCATATTATACACAGGCACTCTTGTTTTCCCTAGAATCTTGGGTATAATACACACCTGCATATTATACGGTATATTATAGAAATGTGTATGTTGGTTCTTACATACAGCTTATGATAGTTTAAAGATATTAATGCATAAATAGTCTCAGCACCCTGACACGGCAGCTTTGTAAGAAATTAGCATAATAAGAATTACTGGTTACTCCAGGAGCAATCTGGACCATCCCATAGGAAATCTAAATCTTATCCCACATCCTGGTTGTCACTGTGTCCTGCTGTCTCCTACCTGTGCAGGCACAGGCATATCTTCAACTGCTGCCTTCAATGCTAACAATTCCATCTGCTTTTCTGACAGCGGTGCTAGAGAGTCAGGTCCCTGGTCCCACTGCGCCAGTCTCTTGAGTCCCGGATCTCCTGCTCCTCCAACCCCGACATCATCCCTCACACCATGGATTAAAGCAGCCACCACAGCAACAGAAGCACAGATCCACTTCCAAGATCCTGAAACCTGGCAACACAACCAAAAAGCGGGGTCACCACAACCTGGATGTTCTCCTTCGTGTCCTCAATTGGGACAATCCAAACTCCCTGAGGAAGTGCTGGTAAGGGCACGAAACATGTAGGAGTTCTCTTCACATCTTACAAGGAGATATTATGGTGGATTGTCCCAAGTGAGGACACGAAGGAGATGCATACACAGATTTTGTTATACGGAATTACAGATTGACTGTGCAGATAGAGTGTGATACGGAGATAAAGGAAGACAGGAGCGGACTCACAGATTACTCTGCCCGCAGCTATTGAGAGAGAGAGATAGAGAGAGAGAGAGAGACGCAGGACACTGCACCGGCGGACCCTATTTTGGAGGTAACATACAAATATATTGGGATATTATCCCTAAATCTTTTGTTGCCAAATAAGTGGTCTGACTGAATGACAGTAGTCTGCAACTGAAGGAAGACAGAAGAGTTTGTCAATGGAAAGATAATTTACTATCTATCAGCTGCCTGCAAATTAACATAGCACTCTATGCAAACAAGAGCTTTATATACTGCACAAGAGAAACATTATAATTGCTACTTTTCTGTGTAATTGTTACAAAGTTCAAATCGACAGCATCACCAGGACGTTGTTTTTAGTGAGATCTATTGCAGCAGGATGATTCCATATGTTAAGTGCACTAACATCATTATAGCTCCGGAGCTGCACATTGTTTTAAGCGTTTAATAATAGTACATGTACTTACTGCATTGATTTCAGTTTTGTTGTGTTGTTATAATTTTTATGTATATTTTAATAAAGAGTATATTTTATATAGTCAGTGGTAGCGCTCACCTGTTGTTGTGGTTGTTTAATTATTTCCTCAGTACACTAAACGAGCTGAGGATTGAAGTGATACGATTGACTGTTTATATATGTGGCAAATGATGGTGGCTTAGCTTATCTATTTATTATGCAATTTACTGAACATTTTGTATGCTACATGTGACCTGAGACATTCTAATCACTCTTCTGTTCTTGTTGAAATCTGTTTTTAATATATGTGTAATTACAAACATGGTTCAATGATAGTAGGAGTAATCACCTTTGAAACTCCAGCTGTTATAGATGACAGTTCTCATCATCCCTAACCAACCAACAGCTGGGGGCAGGGAAGATGAACTAAGGTGTGAAAAGGGTCCAGGTTGGTGATATTGTGGTGTTTTTGAACCAATTACATTTTACCATATGCCCTAAGCCTTCATATCCCACTGAAAAGTCTGCAAATACTGTAAAAACTTTGGTATAATATGCATAAGTTTGCCCCTTTTCACATTATGTGAAGTGGAGTATGCATTTTATACATGACAGAAAAGAAGTGCTTCCTTCATCGACCTCAATATACTGCCAACTTCTCCTCCTTCTACTCACCCCCTCTGGAGGCCACAGGACACCTGTGCAGCGAGCGGAATGCTTGCATTTGCAGCCCGCTTCCTACACCGGCCTCTGAGAATCTGTGTTAATTCAAGATAATGGTAGTGCCATTTGGGGACCTGAAGGTCCTCACAGGACACTGCTGCAGTTTCACAATGGGCCAACAGTAATTCCCCCCAAGAACTTTCAGGTCCTCAAAGGGTACTACCATTATCTTAAATTAACCTTTTGAGTGTCAGAGAGGCATACAAAGCATTGCATGTAATATCCCACCCTCTCTGTCACAGTCTGATCCAGTACACTGGAATTCAACTATACACAAGTTCCTGGAGAGCTCTCACTCTCCTCAGCTATCCATCTCTAATAAAAAGAAGTTGGAAATTCTTTTCACATATCAAGAAATCTCGCTTGCTATTAGCCATACCCCATTAGGAGAGATTCCTGCTTTACAACTTTGTACTATCACAAACTCAGTACTTCCCTCTTGTCATACTTAACCTCTACTTTTAACCAAATCGCGTCCGGAACGCCTTGACCTAGTCAGTCTCTGGAAGCCCACATCAGAAGAATACCCAAACCAGGTAAGGACTGTCACCCGTTTCTCCGGCCTCTCCTCCTGGGCTCCCCTTCAGTCGCCGCCATCGTGCTCTGGCGCTGGACTCCATAGGCCCTGGGATGACCGCTGTCACCAGCTTCTCCTCTCAGGGCTTCCTTGTGGCTGATGCCGCTGTGCGCTGGCACAAGGCACTGCCGGCTCTGCCCTTTTCTTCTGTGTGTTTGACGTTGCGTGAGGATGATGTAGCATGCGACGCCTATATCTAGCCACCTGTCCCTGGCTTCAGCGAACTATTACAGTGTTTCTGTAGCAAGCAAGACGTGTTTCTGTGAGCTCCTAGCTGTCAGTCAGAGTCCTGTTCCCTTGCCTTAGTCCTGAGAGCTGGTTCTCTCTTCCTTGATCTATGTATGACCCTGAAAAGCCCAAAACTACTCTTCTGCCTTATGATTCAAGTCCTAGCCAAATCTGTGTATGAACCTGCAAAGCCCAAGACTTCTCTTCTGCCTTGTGATTCAAGTCCTTAGACAAATCTGTGGATGACCCTGCAAAGTCCCAGACTACTCTTCTGCCTAGTGTCTCAAGCTATAGAAAGACCTGTGTATGACCCTGCTAAGCCTTAGACCTCTCTACAGCTACTGTCCCAGTATAGTCGCTATTCTATTCTTTGTCTCTTGTTCTTATTTTCCTCATAGGAGAGTTACAGCTACTATCGTGGCCTACACCCCCCCCCCCCATCCACGCACCCCACTCTTCGCTCCCTAGCCAGCACTCTCCCCTGCAGGAGAGACTGTATTGTCTGGCTCTCCGGGCTAACTTCCAGCTTCTCTGGAAGCAAGAGTGAGGCTTATTCAAATATGCTGCCCAGCAGAATGGATTTTCTATGAAGCTCCCATCTCGTCTGATCTTTTAACGATAGAAAGAAGCCAAATTAAAAGAAAACACTAAATATAAGGAAAACGTGTTTTTTCCAGATTAAATTGCTGAAGAAAAACTTGCCTTATATTTAAGCAAATATGGTATGTTTAAGGAGACTTCTAATTAAATCTTAGTTCATGTTACTTTCATGATTTTGCAAAAGCTTTCAAAATCACTTATATGTATGTTGTAATATCAATTTTTATTTAGAAAATGTGATTATGCTAATTAAGGCATGGAGAGCAGATACTTACTGTTTTAGCCCTACTTTATCTCTTTCACTCACCAACACAGTTCAGCAATCCACTCCCTACCTCCCCTACCACTGAAATGATTAAATACCAAGGAGCACTTAACCCCTAAAGGACCAATGAAGTGAAGGGACCATCACACAATTCAGTCCTTTGAGGACCAAGAACAGTCCTGGTAAATCATGGCTTAATGATCGTAGCGCAACTGTGATTGAGGTCACTGCACCAGGACTGGACCAGTCAGTTCCTGCCATTCCACAATGTCTTTGCACATGTGATTGCTGCTACAGTGATCACACATGCTAGTGGAGCCACATGACAAAGGCAATATAAACATTGCCTCTGTCAGTGTTCTCTGTGTCACTCTCCTCCTCACCTTAATCGAGAGGAAGAGAGAAGCAGAGGACAGAGCTACCAACATGTCAAATGGCCAAAGAGGGGGCACTTTCATTTTATGTGGTGGTGCTGGGTGTAGGACTGATGGGTAGAGCAGGTCTGACTACTTCATGATCTATTGACACCTCTTTGTATCAAATAAAAATTGATCAGGGAATGCATCCTGACAAAGTATGGTTTGATACAATACGCTTTGGAAGTGGTCAACATTTGTATAGTGCTCCATCATTTATACTATAAAGGACAATATTATATTTTATCAATACTTTTTTACTCTACTCACAATTGCACAACTTTCAAGATGGGAAAGATTGTCAACTAATTACTTTGCCAGCATGTGCTTTATGGACAATTAGGAGACAAGAGAGGTTTATACCTTTGTCCGGTGCAAATACAATTTACATCAAAGATACATATATTGATGGAAAAGGATCCTGAATACATCTACCAATACCTCTGCCTGCCCTTGTGAATATTTCCTAATCAGAATGGTACCAGGTGAAGTTGCTCTACTAACGGTGAGTATATTAGTTAACTGGAGCGATTGATTATATCCATATATTATTTGATTGTAAAAGCACTAGCTTTACTTTACTCAGTATTTCTATACTATGTATAGAAATAGAACACCATGGCTTTATTTGCTATCATATATATATATATGCACCTAATCAGGACTTTTAATTATTAGTTTTATACACTTTTTTTCTATATTGTATATTTAATTTTTTTGTACTTCATACAGATCGTGTTCTGATATTAAATAATTCATATAGTTTAGCGCATTCTCCTTATGTGCATACTGTATACACACCACACAGTCTGATCTCTCTAAAAGAGGGAAACTAGGGACATAGGCATTTTCATCTCAGAGGGACCTCTCAAGTGTCCCACTTCAGAGTTGTGAACGAATATTTTTTCCCCACTTTTATATTATCAAACTAAATGTTGGATTATACATATAAATATGCACGCAAGAAAAAACAAGAAAGCACAAAAAAAGAGATCTGAGCGTAGCATTTAATATAAATACATATATCAATATAAAATTGAAAAAGTATCCAAATGACTGTGGAGGGTACATTAAAAACGCTGATATTAATAAGTAAAACCAGTTGTATAATGAATATTTTATATATATAATATATATATATATATATATATATATATATATATATATATATATATATAATATATATATATATATATATAGAGAGAGAGAGAGAGAAAACCTTGTCCCCAGCCACACACACACACACACACCCAGGGGCGGCAGTAAGGAGGAGTTACTCATAGCTCCTCCCTACTGCCATTGCTGGAGATACAGGGGGGTATGATTTTGACAGGAGTGGGCAGGGGCCTCTGCAAGGAGATTCCCCTCCCTCAACTTCCTCCTGAACATGAAAAAGAGGCTTGTACTTCAAGGAACTGAATGAGCATGCTCACAACATGAAAAAAGAGAACTGGAATACAAGGTATTTGGGAACCAGAATCCTACACAGCCTCCACCCCTCCACATGCCCCAATTAGCAAGTTTAGCAGGCTGTAAAAAGAAAAAGGAGTTTTCACTTGCTGTGAGCAAGAAATGTTGAGCAGAGCAACAAAGCAGGATTTGACATGGTTGGCTAAACCTGTGCTATTTTGTAGAACCTTGAAGTAGAACGGGTACTCTATTACAAGTAAACTTGGAGCTCAGGTAGAGCTATTTTTTTATTTGTAGTGTTATTTTCATTTTGTTTTGTAAAACACTGCCTGCTGATAGTGTTTGATGCAATGTCAAAATAAACCTGCAAGAATCCTTACCCTTGATTCGCTTTTTCTTAACCCTTTCATTGCCACAGTGGTACACAACTCATTGCATTCCTATCTGGCACTCAAAGGGTTAATAGCACAGCAGGGAACTCTCCGGGCAGAGGCTTACTTTCTACTGAAACTCTGCCCAATTCTGCTCCTTCCCAGTCTGTTCCTCTCACTCCTGCCCAATTCTCTTCCTTCCCTAGCCTTGCCACTTTTTGCATGCCCGTTTAGCCCCGCCCTGACTCACTGTTAAGCCCCACCCCTATTTGACGCAAATTGCATCCTTTTTCTCCCCGCAGCTGCACAACAGGACTCCCTTCCAGGAAGACTAAATATCTAACTTCCCAGGTATGGTTAACAGTTCTGATAACACCACCACTATCCTGGCTACCACATAATGAAATACTGCCCACATGCCCTGTACTCATCTAACAATAACAAACTGAGCCTAAAAGAGAGGTGACCAAATTGCATCTTTTTTTTTTTTTCCCTACAATAATCATCAGACTCCGTGCCTGCCGCTTTGAGGAGCTGTAGTCCAACAACCACCACA
Source organism: Rhinophrynus dorsalis (assembly GCA_037306005.1). NCBI lineage: Eukaryota > Metazoa > Chordata > Amphibia > Anura > Rhinophrynidae > Rhinophrynus > Rhinophrynus dorsalis. The sequence continues at coordinate 343,124,105 of CM074723.1, read as the reverse complement.
AGGCTGTGCATTGCACACTGTGCTCTATAGGCACAAATGACTCGCATATAGTCTGTCTATCTATGAATAGGCATACTATTGAGCAAAGACACCTGTTAGTCGCACACCTAAGGGACAGACATACCACCAAAAACATCACGCACACCAGGAAAAGCACTGCAAGACATCACACACAAATTGGGAAAGACACTGCAAGAGATCACACACAGCAAGGCACACACTGCAAAGCATCACACAAATGGGGATAGCCTTCAAGACATCACACAAAGTGTGACAAGACACTGCAAGAGAACACACACTGCAGGACATCACATACAGGAGGACAGACACTGCAGGACATCACACACAGAGGGCAGACTGCTGGACATCACACACAGGAGGACAGACTGCAGAACATCACACAAAGGTGGACAGATACTGCAGGACATCACACACATTGCAGGACATCACCCACAGAGGGCAGACTGCTGGACATCACACACAGGAGGACAGACTGCAAGACATCACACGCAGGAGGGCATACACTGCAGGACATCACACAAAGGTGGACAGACTGCAGGACATCACACACAGGTGGACAGACTGCAGGACATCACACACAGGTGGACAGACACTGTAGGACATCTCACACAGGAAGACACACTGCAGGACATCACACACAGGATGACAGACACTGCAGGATATCACGCATAGGAGGGCAGACACAGCAGGACATCACACGCAGGAGGGCATACACTGCAGGACATCACACACAGGTGGACAGACTGCAGGACATCACACACAGGTGGACAGACACTGTAGGACATCTCACACAGGAGGACACACTGCAGGACATCACACACAGGATGACAGACACTGCAGGATATCACGCATAGGAGGGCAGACACAGCAGGACATCACACGCAGGAGGGCATACACTGCAGGACATCACACACAGGTGGACAGACTGCAGGACATCACACACAGGAGGGCAGACACTGTAGGACATCTCACACAGGAGGACACACTGCAGGACATCACACGCAGGAGGACAGACACTGCAGGACATCACACGCAGGAGGACTATCACGGTGCCCGTGATTGCCTCCAGTGTTTAATTGCTGTAACAGCGGCTATGCAGGTCGCTGTTCTTTTTGGTCACTGGTTAGTGATGTCATCTCTCTGCCCACCAACCAGGCCTTAAAGGCCTCAGCATTTCCAGTTACCAGTGCCCTTTCGTTGTGTACCTGAGCCTAGTGCTGTGTTGGTCCATTTCTGTTCTTCTGACTCCTGGCTACGTCTGACTACCCAACCCAGCTCTGACTCCTGGCTTCATCTGACTACCAGATCTGGCTCTGACTCCTGGTTTCGTGACTACCCAATCCGGCTCTCACTCCTGGCTTCCTCTGACTACTCCCATTCTGTTGCGCTCCGGAGTGTTATTACCAGCCTCGGCTACCCAGCCCAGGCTATTGGGATCCTTGTTGCCTGGACCTACCATTTCACCATGCTCGCTACCCCATAGCAGTACTTGTCAGTCAGTCAGTGTCACTACTGTTTCACAGCGCTCGCTACCCCTATAGCAGTGCTTGTCGTTCAGTCTGTGTCACTGACCTCCTGTGGTCTAGTCCAGTTTGGTTGTTGCCTCACCTAGCCTTCTAGGTGTCATTTTACCTTGCCTCTGGTATATCCTAGTGGTAGGGTATAGTTGTGCTATTCTTAACCTGCCTGGTGAAAGTGCCGTGCACTGTCCTCCTATCTAGTCTTGTGAAGGTTACCAAGGGCCGCACAGACACTAGCTGCACCTGCCTAGTGAAGGGTTGAGGAAGTGTCTTGCACTGTCCTCACACCTGGCCTTGAGAAGGTGGTGGAGTTAGAGTCACTCTCTGTTGCTCCAATGTTCTGGAGTTCCTCGTTCCTATTGCCTGGGTTTACCCTAGCGTTAGGTTACAGACATGGGTCATACCACACTTGCCTAGTGAAGAGTGAAGAAAGCGTGTGCACTGTTCTTCCTTGGTCTCGTGAAAGTGTATTATCATTGCTGCTACTATTGTGTTTAAATAAAGTTTATTTAATTTTAATCGGTACTCGTCAAGTGTCTTTATTTCACAGTCACTCCGTGACAAGGACACACTGAAGGACATCACACACAGGTTGACAGACTGCAGGACATCACAAGCAGGAAAACAGAATGCAGGACATCACACACACACAGGCGGACAGACTGCAAGACATCACACTCAGGACAGCAGACACTGCAGGACATCACATGCAGGACGACAGACTGCAGCATATCGCACACAGGAGGGCAGACACTGCAGGACATCAAACACACTACAGGACATCACACACACAGGAGGACACACTGCAGGATATCACATGCAGGAGAACAGACTGCAGGACATCACATGCAGGAGGGCAGACACTGCAGGACATCACATGCAGGAGGGCAGACACTGCAGGACATCACACATAGGAGGGCAGACACTGCAAGACATCACACGCAGGAAGACACACACTGCAAGATATCACACGCAGGAAGACACACACTGCAAGACATCACACGCAGGAAGACACACTGCAGGATATCACACGCAGGTGAACAGACTGCAGGACATCACACGCAGGAGGGCAGACACTGCAGGAAATCACACGCAGGAGGGCAGACACTGCAGGACATCACACACAGGAGGACACACTTCAGGACATCACACACAGGAGGACACACTGCAGGACATCACATACAGGAGGACACACTGCAGGACATCACACACAGGACCCAAAAGGAAACAGGCTTCTTCCTCAGTTCGTGAACCTTACGAACAGTGGACTGAATTCAAGACACAAGGGTCACTAGGATGCAGATCTCCCTGCCCTGGGACCCTCAGGAATGACGAACAGCGCGTCAGACCATCGAATGGACCCAATGCAATGCACACAGAAACCACCTTCAGGAGAAACTCCCGTGTAGTCATAAGCACTGCCATGTCTTAGTGAAACACCTAAAAGGGGTGGTTTACAAGACGGAGCATGCAACTCTCCCGACACAGCGAACAGACACGATAGCCAGAAGAAAAGCCATGTACCATGTCAGCAGATGTAGAGGAATAGTAGTCAAAGACTCAAAGGGAGGGTGCTGAAGGACGCCCTAAACCAAGTTAAGATCCCACTAGGGAGCGGGAGTCCGAAATACAGGACGAGTATGAGCAATGCCCTGGAAGAAAACCTAGACAACTGAACGAAAAACAGAGCGGATGTCTGAACTTTAAAGGAACTCAAACTGAGGCCCTTGTCCACACCTTCATGTAGGAAGGCCAGGACCGTAGGAAAGTCAAAATCCGGAGATGGGTAGAAAGGTAGACCAGACTCTGTGGTAAACCCTAGAGGAAACAAGCCTGCGTGCACTAAGCATAGTTGCCACCACACCAGAAGAAAACCCTTTCTTCCACAGTAGTGAGGATTCAATTTCCAAGTCGTCAAGACTAGACGATGGACATCCTCCTTCTGCAGGTAACCTTGTAGAAGAAGATCCGGACGGCAAGGGAGCCGGAAGGCTCCCCCACTGAAGCTCTTGAAACCAAGCCTGCCGAGGCCAGTACGGAGCAATCAGAATGACTGGACATTGCTCCAGTCTCAGTTTCCTTATCACCATGTGCAACATGGGGATGGGAGGAAGGACATAAGCCAGAGGAAATAACCAAGGAATGGACATGGCATCCACTGCTAGAGCTACAGGATCCCTCCAGCGAGAGCAGAACATCAGAATCTTCTGGTTGTGTCTTGTTGCCATCAGGTCGATGCATGGAAGACCCCACCTCTGAACAATGAGGTGCAGTTCCCACTCTCTGCTGTCCACAGTGTGTTGACTGAGGAAGTCTGCCATGACGTTGTCTATGCCAGGAATGTGAACTGCAGATATGGCAGAAACATGTTTGTGAGCCCAGGACAAGATAGCCCGGACCACTAACCAAGCTGTGGACTTCTTGTTCCACCTTGCATGTTGATGTAAGCCACCACCGTGGCATTGTCGGACTGGACCCGGACCCGGCAATCCTCCAGCTGGCATGTCCAGTGGCGAAGGGAGTGAAAAATCATCTGAGGCTCCAACACGTTGATGGGAAGGAGAGATTCAACATGGTCCAAAAGGACACCAGGAAGGGCTTCCCCTTCAGCAGATTGGAGAGGTTAAGCCACCACGACAGACTCAGTTCCACTTGCAGAGTGAGGGATACTGACAGCTTCAGGAGATCCGGCTGACCCCTGCACACCTGGATCACAAACCTCTGGAGTTCCCTGGTGTGAGCCATGGCAAACAGGACTGCTTCTATGGTGGAAATGAACTTCCCCATTAGAAAGGACAACATCTTTGCTGGAACTGGATTGTGAGCCAGAACAGCACAAACCCTGTGGGTGATCTGGTGAGCCACCTCGTCCGTGAGAAACACCATGCTCTGCTGAGTGTCAAAGAGAAGGCCCAGGAAGGCCAGACGCTGGGATGGGGCAAGATCCGACTTGTCCATGTTGAGGATCCACCCGTGATGGGCGAGTGCATGAATGCAGTCCTGAACCTGCCGATGAAGAAGTTCTGAAGAAGGGGCCTTCAGAAGCAGGTCATCCATGTATGGAGTGACTCTGATGCCGTTCCGATGGAGGACAGACATCAAGGCTCCCAGGACACAATTGAAGACTTGAGGAGCTGTAGTCAGACCAAAGTGGAGAGCAGAAAACTTAAAATGCCCTTGGTCGCAGGCAAATCTGAGATACTGACGGCTCTTTGGATGAATGGCGATGTGCAGATACGCTTCCTGAAGATCCAGAGAAGCAAGGAAGTCCCTGGGGGACATGGCAGCAATTACCGTCCTTAGGGAATCCTGGTGATAAGTTTGATCACAAAGGAATTGGTTCTAGAACGTGATTGTCCAGAAGAGCCTGGATAGCTCCGTCGAACAGACGGCGTTTCTCTACGCCCTGAGGAGTGTGAGAAGGGAAAAACCTGAAGGGAAGAAGAGGAGAGGCGAAAGGGAACCTGTACCCTTCCGCCACCACATGCAAAACCCACTGGTCCACCACTGAGTCCTCCCAGATGCTGTGGTAGTGACACGGACGGACACCCACAGCCGAGTGGGGACCTGGGTTCAGCGAGTCATGACGAAGAATGTTCAGAAGCCTTGGGCTAGGAGGAGTACTTAGGCTTCTCTTGTGGTTTGGGCTTAGAGGAGTAACGCAGAGCTGGGGGAAGCACCTGGTCTGGTAGCATGAAAAAAACAATTATGTTTGATAAGCGCCTGCTTCCTGGAAACCATAGGCAGGAGGGTACTCTTACCCCCTGTGGCCTCACTAATCAGATCCTTAAGATCTGGCCCAAACATAGAAGTGCCTGGAAGAGGCAAGGAGAGAAATGCTTCCTGAGAAGCAGTATCAGCAGACCAGATCTTGAGCCAAGTAGCTCATCTGTCAACCATAGGCATGGTGGAAACCCTTGCCACCAACTGTTGGCATCAAACCAAGCAGCAGAGACCTAATGCTGGGCTTCAAAAATGTTGGCAAGTAGCCGCAACATATCAGGAGTAGGAGCTCCCTGATAAACAGCAAGTGTGAGATGTTCAGTCCAAACCGCACTGGCCCTATTTACCCAGGCCGCAGCAAATGCTGGACATAGGGAAGTACCCGCGGTGGCAAAAATGGACTTGAGGGAGGCCTTAAGTTTCTCGTCAGTCCAGTCTGTAAGAGCAGACTTAGAAGTTCTAGGACTTAGAAGTCCTAGAAAGAGGGGCATCTACCTTGGAAGGATGACCCACTGAGCTAATGCCACATTAGAAAATGGGGTAAAGCTTAGCAAACTTCTCGGAGACAAAACGTCTTCTGTCGGGAGACTACCACTCATCAGACTCTAACCGTCCAGAGTGGGGAGAGGTGGAAAACAAGTATGGGGCCGTTAGGGCTCCTGAAATACATCAGAGGGGTTGAAGAAACCTCTTGAACCAAGGGAATGTTTAGGGTGTTTAATATGGCTCTTATCAGATCAGCCTCAAAGGGGGGTCGCCAAAGAACTGAGAAGAGACTACTGCAGAACACTCCTCAGCGTCAGAACCCAACAACAGTTCCTCATCGGAGGAATGTGATACGTCAGGTACTCCCTGCGGTTTCAGTAGGGAAGATCTGTCAAAAGTAGGGGTCTGCTAGGAGCGGAAGACCCCCTGTAACTGGGATGGAAAGAACTGAGATGTATACTGGAGGTCTCTAGTAGCAGCCTTAAACTCTTGCACCCAAACTGGCTCTAATGCATGGCTGGAGGTCCCTGGAGAATACTCAGAGACGACAGAACATTATGGGCATAAATAACCTGAGAACTTTCTAGGCAACCCTGACTGACATGAGGATCAATGCGCAAAGGGGGACGCAGAGACCACAGCATCCTCAGTCTTAATCCTAGCCCCAAGTTCCAAAGAAATAGACATTCTCACAGAGTCAAATCTTTCAAAGTATAAGGAAATACCCAAATAAAGTGTGTATGATTAAAATTTCACCCCAGAAATCGCTAAAATACACTTATCTGGCAGGCGAAGGGTTAATCTGCTGAGGAAAGAAGGAGAGTCCAGGCCCAGCGTAGGGTACTTGTTCAGGGAAAGAGCATAATGGCTGCCGCGACAGAGCCAATCAGGAACGAGCGTGCGATGCAAGCAATCATGGGAAATGTAGTTTTCCCATAAAAAGTACCCCAACAGTGCCAGAAGCCCCCCTGAGCCCCAAACAAACACTAAAGGTTGACCGGATAGTAGAGCAAGGGCAGACAATGAAAATGAGCCATCTCTGAAGTCACTACATTGAGTGGTTGCAGAGATATGTCCCAAACTGTAAAGTCCCATTGAAGTGAATGGAGCAATGGCGTCTATGCTGTAAAAGCGCGCCAATTTTTGCAAAGTTATAACTGTGAAGTAAATTTGCACCAAACATCACTAAAACATGTCACAAGACCCAATAAACACTGAACCCAGTAGGGAAAGTGCCCAAAACCCCCCAAAAGATGCTAGACCAGCAACCAAAGGGTTAAGTTACCACAGAAACTTGCTCCAAACACCCAACAGACATACAAATAAACCCAATGAGTGCAGAAGTATGCAATAGGAACTCCAAAGGAGACCCCTGTGCGAAGGGGCAATGTGGGACATGTTGACCTCAGCACTCAAAGGGTTGCTCACCTTTCCTGCAGATCTTCTGTCTTCAGATTACCATGTATCAAGAAGCCTCAGTGGGCAACTCCTGGGGAAAGAACTTGCAGCCAAGATTTTCCCGCCAGGGCTTAGGTCCACAAAAGCACCTGGTAAACTGAGCTATCCACATTTGGGTGATGGGAATTGTAAGTTATGGTAATCTGCCTAATGGTGGTATCCCATATCTACCAGAAAAATAATAAACAAGCTAAAACTATAGCAGAACTGTTCTCTTGCCTTGTGTCTTCACCAAGGAACAAATCTTACTGGAGCTGGTTGGCTAGCTGCAGCCAAGGAGGGAAGGTAGGCTCCACCCCTGCATTCACGTCTCAGAATTGTTACTGCCTACTTAAAGGGGCTGATCGCCTACCCACAGTTACCAGTAACCTATATGGGATGACAGGGAAAGTATGGTTGAACAATGACATGCTAAAAGGCCAGAATTGCTCTGGTCCTCTGATGTAAAAAAATAAATTAAAAAAAAGCCCTTGTCACCAAGGAGTTAATGTCCCCCAAGTGTGGTTTTTACAAAAATACCTTCAGTTCACTTTTTCAAGTGAAGTTTAATGAAATCCCCAGAAGAATATAACCAGTTATATTTATAAGAGTATATACATTCTTGAAGAGGATAATAAACCTGTAATCCTACAGTAATTATATATGCATTATATCCCTGCATGCTTGGAAAAGTGCCCAATGGCTATTTCAAATATAAAATTATTTGCAATAAAACCTTTTCATTATTATTGTCCATATTGTAAAAATGAATTTTCTTCAAGACACAACTTTTTCTAAAATGTGAAAAAAACTAATGAGAATACTTCAGTAGGATTATGTTTTATTTCCTAAATGTAAGCAATTAAATTTTTTATGTTTCTAAAGGTATTTTGGCTACAGGAAGGGATTCATTTTTTTCTTCTTTCAAGAGAATGCATATTATTCACTGCAGATAAAAAACATAGCCCTTCTTTGTAAATTAAAATAGCTAATTTTCCTAAAAGTCATCTGATTGTTTTTCTTGGTAGACATGCCAGCTTCCCAATAACAGAAGGCTTGTTCAAGAGCAAATCATGCAAGCTACCACATGGGAAATTAATGATTAATATATACGCTTCTACTAAAAAGAGGATTTTCACAAACAGTTCTCATCTTGTCCATCTATTTAAACCATTCGTCTTGTTTCCTTTTCATAAAAGTAAAATAGCTCTGTCCTGCTACTGTGGATCAATTATCTGCAACGTGAATTGGGAAGTCACATTTTATCTAAGAGTAAACTTCAATCAACATAACTACACGGGGCAGTATTATTCACACCATCCCATTGGTATATGGTACTATGGTAATCAAAATGGTGGCAGTTCTTGAGTGTGGGTGCAAATGTGGATTGAATCTTAAAGAAGCATTAACATTTTTATGAAAAACAATGTGTTATATAGTGTTTCTTTTCTGTTGAATAAAACAAGGCTATGTCTACTGTTGGGATGTGTTTCATCCAAAAGTTATTTAACACAACTTCCTTGAGCATTCAATGCTCAACCTTCTTGGCCTGTACTTGACACTCAGTGCTTGCTTGGTCATGAGCCTTCCTTGCAATTTACCTGGCTTGCCTTTGGTCTTTTTTGTCTGCCATAGACACACGCATACCTGCCCCTGTGAGGACACTCACAGTGTGTGTGTGTGTGTGGGGGGGGGGCTCTGTCTCCATCCTCAAGCCCTCCATTAGTGTGGTTTTGCATGGCTGCACACCTCCCTGCAACAAGACTCAAAACTCCAGAACAAGATCTGCCATCAAGTACATGACGACTGTGGTGTCACATGTACCGAGCTGAGTGGAATAATCATCATTACAGACTTTGTTGTATTATAAAGTACATATAATTAACATAGAATATATATTGCAATGTGTCCTACAGTATTAATCACTAATAAAACTGAATGTGGGATAGATATATATGGTCTATAACTATTGCAGCTTTATTTATTTTTCTCATTTAGTTAAAATGCAATTCTTATGATATATATATATATATATACACACACACACACACACACACACACACACACACATACATACATATACACATATAAAGTTGCAGTCACTGGAAATCCACTGAAGAATGAAGGCCTCCTCAGCAAATTGAAGGAATGGAACATAATCTGCCACGCTGGTACAGCGCAGGTTGGCAGAGATAATATATTATATATACACACACACACACACACACACATACATACATACATACATACATATATACTCAAAATATTAATAGTAGCAAGGTGTTGCCAGTGCAGCGCAACCCTTTGATTGCTACAAGGGTGTCCAAAGCGTTGCTTGGCAAATGGGCTAATAGTTTGAGAGCAAGAGAGTTAGCCATGCATTGCAGTTGCATTGTTGGAATGGATACCTCTCTGGCAGTCAAAAAAAGCACAATGCTTTTGGGTTCCTTGGGTACCAATGGATATTACCTCTGTGGCACTGAACGGGTTAAACACACACAGTCTCTGTTCCTGTCACTCACTGGAGGGCTGATGAGAAAAATGGGGAGGTGAGTGGGAACGGAAGAAGGCGTTGTGACAAGGGACATGGCAAAATGGGAAGGATGGGAGGGGGAAAATGTGACAAACAGGGTGGGCAAAATATGAACATGGCAGATAGAGAGGGTGGGAGGGAGGAAAGGAATATAGCAAAAGGGGAGGGTGGAAAAGGTACATGGTGAACGGGGAGGGTGGGAAAAAGGACATGGCAAATGGGGATGGGGGAGGGGGGAAAGGACTTGAATTGTGAGGGCGGGGAAAGGGACATAGCGAATGGGGAGGGTGGGAGTGGGGAAATGGACATAGCGAATGGTGAGGGTGTGGGGGAAAGGGACATGGCAAACAGGCAGGGTGGGATGGGGAACAATTGGCATGGCAAACGGGGATGGTGGTAGAGGAAAAAAGTGCCATTGAGAAATGGCGAGGGTGGGAGAAAAAGGGCCCGGGCAAATGGGGAGGGATAAACAGGAACATGACGTATGGGGAGCAGGGACATTATGAACAGGGAGGGTGTGATGGAGGACAGGGGAAATGGAGGTGAGGCAAATGGGAGGGTGGGAGGAAAAAAGGAGGGCATGGCAGTGAATAGGAGGGAACACATATGGATTAGAATCTAGAACGTGTGGCAGTGTTACGCTTGATAACTTGAAACTGTTGTTGTGTTTACCTTAACTCCAACTCAGACCAGCAAGTCATGAATAAGACAACTTCCAGAGCTGATCAGGTATATTGAGTAATCATACCCATTATAAAGAACAAGTAAAACTCTGAGGGAGATATTGATATGCTGATAACAATAAATACAGAAATCATGATATTTTGCAAATCTAATACATTAATATACAGAAGAAAAATATATGACTCTTACAGGACAAGAGTTGCACATTCTTATACCTTTTACATAACAGAACAAATGCCTTACCATTTGGTAGTAAACATTCCAGAGGGGTAAACTCATGTTCCATTTTAAGCTACAAAAAATAAATCCTCAAATCAATAAACAGAAGGGAATAATTGGACAGAAAGTATCATTATCTTTAATCCCTTTCATGCTACAAATATCTCCAACATTTTGATTTGAAATATGTTGGAGATATATGTTGCATGCAAGGGTATAAAGAAAAACAAAATATTGTGTTATCTCTATATACAAATCAAAGTGAATCTGGTTTGCTGTCAAGGAGCATGGCTGGAAAACACTGATTGGTTGAGGAGAAGGCAGCCAACCACCTCTGTCACTCAGTTTAAAAAAAACAAAAAACCTTAGCCACTGTTTATGAGGAGGAAGGGGGTAAAGCAGCACCCTGCTTCCTCAACCAACCAATTACAAAACAAGAAGTCAGACCTCGTGATGTGGCATTAGGACCCCGCCTGATTCAGCACAGCTACGGATTTCCCAACTGATTAGACTGGGAGGGGCAACGCAGGGGAGCACAAGAGCCCCCCAGCTTCCATTCTATCTGGAGCACCAGTGAGGAGTGGGCGGCGTCAGGAAACCCTCTGACGTCAACGAGCCTCCCTTATTGACGCAAAACAGTTTCCCGATCCCACCCACTTCTACCTAGTGCTATGGGTGGAATGGAAGCAGGGGGGCTCTCTTGCTCCCCTGCATCACCCCTATTGATCTCCCAGCCAAATCGCTGGTAGCTGGGGGTATCAGGAGGGGTCCTGATGCCCTACCAAGATGTCTGACTTGTAATACAAAATAACCCTTTTAGCGTCACAGATGTATCCGACACATTGCATTGCAATGCGTTGGATACCTCTCTGGCACTGACAGGGTTAAAAAAAAAAAACCTACTCACACACATGCTAGTCCTATATAAACATGCAGAAGGGGTCTGTGTGTGTCTGTTTACTGAAACTGAAAACTTCACTTTACTGTGACTTTGTGTAACTTTCAGGTTATGGCTATTCAATTTGGCAGCGAGTGTTATTTTTCACATACTCAACACTGTGAAAATGGAATTTGAAGCTAGATATCAGTTCAATCTGAAGTTGTAAATGAGCTATCACCACCAGACAATGAAAGTCCATCTGAGTGATGACATCACCTTTAGAAAAAAAATACAACATGGCAAGCTATCTGGATTCATATAAAATAGAGGTAACTGCTTAATGTTAGAGTACATTAAAAAGTGACCCATTAGTAAAACAAATTGTACATTCAAGTTATTGAGCAAGTGTAAAATAGTGTAGTGGTAAAAAAGTGTTTTACAGTCTTTGTTGTATTCACTATGCTTGTGTTAACCCCATAAGGACCAGCGATCCCAGGGTGTGTGGTCCTTTAAGGATCAGATAGGGAAGTTCGACGTGCTGCCCCACGTGACTGATCACGTGTGCCGGCACGCCGAACGAGGGACTGAAAGAGATCACTCCGGTCTTGGAGCGATCAACTTCAGTCCCCGGTATTACTCACTGCGCTCCTGCACGTGATGTGCCAGGACAGTCACTGGTCCTTAAGTGCCAGACCAGTTTGACGGTCCGGGTACGTCATCGGACGAGAAGGGATTAAGGACAGGCCACGGACCATTTTTTTTTTTTTTTTTTTCATGCTGTCCAGTCCAGGGCTCACCAAACAGCGTGCAGCCTCTCAGGGAGCCCTGAAATCCATGAAGGGGTTAAGGACTCATGACGTGCCAGGACCGTCATGGGTAAACTTGTGTTAAGGACTCATGACAGTCTGGGCATGCAATGGAATTCAGGTGTTCCCGGGAGGCTCCACATCACTCGGGGACACCTGAATGCATTTAGCAAAAAAAAAAAAAAAAAAAAAAAAAAAGAAAAAGCTCTGTGATCCTTAAAGGGATAGTAATACTTTGTTTTATCTTTATTTTATTTTGTAGGCATTAAAAAAACATGAAGAACGATATAAGTCTTATCTCTCAAACCTTTATTGTTTATGAGATATTCACAAGCCATTTAGTCCCTAAGGGCTCAAAACACACAAAATCTGTTAATTGCTGGAGCATGCGACACAATTTGCACTCTGGAGCTCAAAGGTAAGCTTACCAGGAACAATAAGAAATGAATATTCAGGGCTGCACTGAAATTAAAGCAGAGCTGCCGTATGCATTTTTCATATATGTCCCCCCAGAGGCATAACAAGAAGTCACCGGGCCCTGGTGCAAAAATTGCCATGGCCCCCCCGACCACATTGCCCCCATTGGGTATCTCCACACTGCCCCCAATATACACAGCAAGGGACAAAGGACAATTTAGTATACTAATCCTATTAGATCTATCTGCTGCTTTTGACACTGTTAACCATGCACTCCTACTGGACACACTGCACACCCTTGGCATCTGTGACAAACCTCTAAAATGGCTTTCCTCCTATCTCTCTAAACGCACCTTCAGTGTTTCTTTTGCTAATGCTTTCTCATCTCCCCACGACCTCACAGTAGGTGTTCCTCAGGGATCAGTCCTGGGACCACTTCTTTTTTCCTTCTACACCCTCTCACTTGGGGACTTCATCTCATCTCTTGGGTTTAATTACCATCTGTATGCGGATGACACTATCTCTCTGTTCCTGACCTCACTCCAGCTGTGCAGTCTCGAGTCACTCAATGTCTGTCAGCTATTTCATCATGGAGGGCCCACCGCCATCTTAAACTCAATATGTCTAAGACAGAGCTGGTGGTGTTCCCTCAAAAAACCCACCCACCATCCCCCTTCTCCATCACAATAGAAAACTATGCCATACACTCAGTACCCAAAGCACGCTGTCTTGGAGTCATACTTGATTCGAAATTAACGTTCTCCCCACATATCCAAGCTGTCTCTAGAACATGTCGCTTCTTCCTAAAAAATATTGCCAAAATACGCCATTTCCTTTGCATGTCAACTGCAAAAACTCTATCTCAGGCACTAATTCTATCCAGACTTGACTACCGTAACATTCTACTCTCTGGTCTTCCTGCTTCTCATATCTCTCCACTTCAATCTGTTATCAATTCAGCTGCAAGAATCACCACATTTGCTCCCAGATACCTACCCTCTCATCTCCTCCTGAAATCCCTCAATTGGCTACCTATAAAGTATCATATTTCTTACTAAATTCTCCTCCTCCTCTCTTTTAAGTCTCTGTGTTCTTCAGCACCCTCTTACATTTCTGCTCTTATCTCCCGCTACACCCCTTCCCGTACCCTACGATCTTCCCAAGGGTTCTTCCTGTCCTCTCCCTACAAAACTCGAGCCATCTCTCGTTTACATGCTTTTTCACTGGCTGCCCCTCGACTTTGGAATGCCCTCTCTATCACCATTTGCCAATCATCCACAATCATAACCTTCAAGCATCCCCTCAAAACCCACCTGCTCAAGGAGGCATCTGAATAGCAATACCTTCATCCCTGCACAATGAAAGTGACATCAGAATCTTTATGCACTTCCTTCACCACACCTTGTACTTGCACTTATAATCCTCCCCTACTGTCTCTGTATGTAATTAAGAACTCTAATTAGATTGTAAGCTCCTTGGGGCAGGGTCCCTTTCCCAGTGTATATTTTCCTTGCTGCACTTTCCCAAAAATTAATGCAATGATCGCACTTTAGCTTAATGCTCTTAACCCTGTTCTGCATTTTTGTACTGTATTATTTCAAACTCTGTTAAGCGCTGTGTACATGCATGGCGCTATATAAATAAAGATACATACATATCCACTTCTCCACACTGACCCCACCTCTCCACACTGCCCCCAATGTCCTCCTCTCCACATTGCCCCCAACTCTCCACATTGCCCCCAATGTCCTCCTCTCCACATTGCCCCCAACTCTCCACATTGCCCCCAATGTCTTCCTCTTCACATTGACCCCAATGTCCTCCTCTCCATATTGCCCCCAACTCTCCACATTGCTCCCAATGTCCTTCCCTCCACATTGCCCCCAATGTCCTCCTCTTTACATTTCCACCTCAATGTCCTCCTCTCCACATTGCCCCCAACTCTCCACATTGCTCCCAATGTCTTCCTCTTCACATTGCAGCCAATGTCCACCTCTCTTTACTCCTAGGAGAGAACAGTCAGTGCAATCACTGATTTAACCCACCAGCTGCAAAACAAAGTAGAGCAGACACTTGCAGTTAAATAAAAATCATATTTCAATATGAGAGTAGTGGAAGGTTTAATAAAAGAAAGGGTGGGGGAAGAAAATCAAATAGAAATGTTATATACAAGGTTTTGGTGTTACTATGTTTGTCCTGTTTAGGTTTTAGTTTACAAATCAGATGTGTCAAAGGTTAAAATCATTTGAGTATTAAGGGCCTAACTCAGCAAACTAAAGTGAAGCAATTCTGGAACAAACCACATGTACCATAGGAGACAAATGAAAATTCCCCTTTGATTGAAATGGGGCATTTAACCCTTTGAATGCTAGGGAGGTCTCCAAAGCATTGCAAAGCAATGTGCTGTTGACATCTCTAGCATTCAAGGGGTTAAAACCCCATTCAAATCAAATTATGGGGTGTTCATTTTACTCCTGTCGTGCAGTTGGAGTGCTCCAAAACTGCATGACTTTAGTTTGCTGAATTAGACCCTAAGTGTGTGCAAACCCATATGGAACTCAAAGCATTAAAATGGTAGAAGGTTCAGGCATGAAGCAGAGTCCATCATTAAGGGGCCAGTCCTGAGTCCTTCTTCCTCTCTGACTGGAGGGAAGTGAAGCCCACTGTGCAACAGAGATGCCCTTTCCCCAGGGTGGCAGGAAAGCAGAGGTATAGGTAAACATAGAGTATCCTATATAATAATTCGCTAGGATGTTTGTCAGAAGCCGTCAGGCGCAGTAGAGACTGCGCGTGCTGCAGTTATGCACAGTACAGACTGCCTGAACGCACAGCGGCTGATACGGAGCGGGGCACTCCGAATCCAGACCAGTGTCCTCCCTGCGCTCCTTCCTGGGACCGATTTGTGACGAGAGAGGCTCCGGGCACCAGCCGAAGCTGCTGGGTGGGACTCTGGCCCGTGTACATGGGCTTTTAAACTAGTAAAGTATAAAAGGGATGGGGGGTAGTAGTATAAGAAAGGCGGTATTAGGGACTGGTGTCAGTTCTTTCTGTGGGTGGCAGCAATGTGTGGCTCCAGTGCCTAGCCAGAAACGTTATGGTCCAGGAGAGGCACTGGCCTGGGGGTCAGAACACCCTGATGGCAGATTAAAGCTGAAATAAGGGGAGGCATAGCAGATTAGTCATGGTGGATTGGCTGTGTCCAATTAGTCTGATCAGCAAATTGAAGTAGCCACCGCTTGGAGCAGGGTACACTTTTCATCGCAGTGGTGCCTGAAAGTTTCTGATGCATCCCCCAGCAGCACACAGCTGGGCTCTGATCATGCCCCAAACTGCGGCTATGTCTGGGGTGCAACACTCAGGGTTGTGTGGGTCTTCCGAGGGGTCTCTTCATAAATAGGGTAAAATTCTTTAATAAAAACTGTGATCTCTTTAATCTGCCATCTACATCTTTGTCAGTGTCTTTATTTCACTATGTTCTTCATGTACAGTGGTTTCTATTAAGGTTAGGGTATGGGGGAAGGGGTGGAGGAAAAGAGGTGTTCTTAAAAGATGTCATGGGCTTTGGAAACTTAAAAATGGCCAAAGGTTCAGGTATGAACCAGTGGCTACCAGAAGGGGCCAGGCCCAAGAACTTTTCTTTATTTCTGCCTGGGGGAAGTGGAGTCCACTGGACAGTAGGGGTGGGCTGCTCTTTCCCTGGGACTGCAGGAAACTAGAGAGTTAGGTTAAAGTAGAGTAACTTTAAAGGGGAACTACCACCCCGCAATAACTTAACCTTCATTGATTCTTCATCTGGCGAGTAGCTGCTTAGTAGCGCTAGTCGCCAGAAATATTACCCGGTTTCGAAGATTTCAGCGTTTTACCGATGCTCACAGGATGTCACGGATTTGAAGACTCTCAGACTTAAGGTTTGGTAAAATAACTTAACTTTATTAAAAGTTAAAGGCAGTCCCCGTAGGGTAAACATACTTAACAATACAATAGTAATATAACATATAATAGGTTCTACCGGCCTTGCCTAAATACTGGGCAAGGCAACCCAAGTGACAGTTTTAATGACAGGCTCTACCGGCCTTGCCTATACCGGGTAAGGCAACCGTGAGATGACATATACCGGTTCTACCGGCCTTACCAATACCGGGTAAGGCAGCCCCCAAGGAATGCTGAATGTAGGCTCTACCGGCCCTGCCAATACCGGGTAAGGCAACCTTAAAGATGGTGAATTACAAGGTTCTACCGGCCTTACCAATACCGGGCAGGGCAGCCCAAAGGAGTACTGGAGTAGGCTCTACCGGCCCTGCCAATACCGGGTGAGGCAACCTACAGGATGGTATTGTCAAGGTCTACCGGCCTCACCAATACCGGGCAGGGCAGCCTGAGCGAGTAGACCAGCTGTCAGGTGACTAAGACAGCATAGAGCATAAGTATAGAGGTCTTACTCAGCAGGAGTCTATTGCCAGGGATACTCAGACAACTGCAAGGAAGTGGACAGCGACTGACCACAGTACTGGATGTTCAGGAGCAAACCAACATCCGCATGTTGGGACTAATGGTAATAGCGCCACCAGGTTTAATGGAGCAAACCAGCGACCGCACGCTGGAACCAACAATGTATATCGCAACCAGGTTTAGTGGAGTAAACCAGCGTCTGCACGCTGGGACCAACAACGTATATCGCAACCAGGTTTAGTGGAGCAAACCAGCGTCCGCACGCTGGAGCCAATAATGTATATCGCAACCAGTTTAGTGGAGTAAACCAGCGTCCGCACGCTGGGACCAACAATGTATATAGCAACCAGGTTTAGTGGAGTAAACCAGCATCCGCACGCTGGGACCAACAATGTATATCGCAACCAGGCTTAGTGGAGTAAACCAGCGTCCGCACGCTGAGACCAACAATGTATATCGCAACCAGGCTAGTGGAGTAAACCAGCGTCCGCACGCTGGGACCAACAATGTATATTGCAACCAGGTTTAGTGGAGTAAACCAGCATCCGCACGCTGAGACCAACAATGTATATTGCAACCAGGTTTAGTGGAGTAAACCAGCGTCCGCACGCTGGGACCAACAATGTATATTGCAACCAGGTTTAGTGGAGTAAACCTGCATCCGCACGCTGGGACCAACAATGTATATAGCAACCAGGTTTAGTGGAGTAAACCAGCGTCCGCACGCTGGGACCAACAATGTATATTGCAACCAGGTTTAGTGGAGTAAACCTGCATCCGCACGCTGGGACCAACAATGTATATAGCAACCAGGTTTAGTGGAGTAAACCAACAAAGTATGATCAGCAGCGAGAAGGACAATGTCGCCAGGGCGACGGCTGGAGCAGGAGATTCAGGAACTCAGTAAGATTAACACACGAGGTGCTGGAACACAGGAACACTGGAACTCAGTAAGATTAACCCACGAGGTGCTGGAACACAGGAACACTGGAACACTAGCATACAGGAACACAGGAACACTGGAACACAGGATCAGCAAGTACAGCAGAAACAGCAGGAACAGGCCCAGAAGCCTGACAAGCAGGTCAGGCAGAGTGGAGTCAGAAACACCACGAAAGGGCTACCTGGAAGTGCTCAGCCTGGGTTTAAAAAGGCTGTGTGAGGAGGGCTAATCACAGACAGCCAATCACGATACTCAGCAAGTGACTGACACTGGACAGCACCAATCACGGGCACCGTGATACAGGAGCAGGAAGCACGGACATCTCGTCACAGTGACGTCCGTGCACCTGCGCTGTCAGTCCCTTTTGAGCCGGCCGGTGATAGTGGAGTGTGTCTACAGGTATGCACTACTGTGATCATATGCAGTAGCACATAACCTGAAGTGCAGCAGCCATGTGGCCTGTGCCAGCATATTCCCTTGCTAAATACAAGTATATAAAAATAATAATATTCTATCTTCGCTGTTGCACGGTCACCACTTGGGCTCCAACAAACCTGAACATCTCTTTCTCAAGCCAGCGATTGCTAGCCTCCCAGTCACTAGGTACTATGAGATTATTAGTCTACTTGTACGGGCTGACAGGCAATCACCTCCTTCATCTACCTCGCCCTCTTCAACCCAGCATTCTACAAATGCCTAGGTTGAGTAGGAGGATCCTCAAGATCCACGCGATACCATTGAGTTTTGAGGATCCTCCTACCAAACCTTGACATTCATAGAACACTGATTTGAAGAGGACGAGTTAGAGGAAGGAGGTGATCGACTTCCTGGTCACCACATTGATCATCTATCCTATTGGATAGGTGATCAATTCCAGGGGGCATCAGGAGGGGCCCACAAGGTCTGATGGGGGGGGGGGGGGACAAAAATATACAAAAAAATAATAAATTAAAAATCCCACTGTCCTAGTCTGGCCCCATGGCAGCAATACATCTGCCCCCCTTACCCCATCCTGTTTCCACTGCTATCACAAAGCCCCACATACCCTGACTGACCCCCCCACCCCATCCAAGTTCAGTTACCTACTGGTAGACACAGATCCCATGTACACTGTCTGACCCCTCCCCCCAGCTTATTCCCTTACCACTGGTAGCCACCGATCCCCATGGACACTGCCTGACCCCCACAGAATTGTTTTCATGCCAAGTGATCCCCATGTATGCTGTCTGGACTCCCCACCCGACTAGTTCCCTTGCCCATTGGTAGCCACAGGTCCTCATATTTGCTCCCCACATCCTTGTTCCCTTGCCAACTGGTAGCCACAGATGACCACATACACTGAGTGACTCCCTAGCCTGGCTCCACTGCTCTGGTAGCCAAAGATCCCCCATATATTGTCTGACCTACCCACCCCCTGTCTGGTTCCACTGGTAGCCCCAAAACTACACTTTATACTTACAGTTCAGCCTTGTTCCATTGGTAGCAAAAGACAAACACACACACACATTCTGCTTCCCCAGTCTTCTTCCACTAGGCCCCAAGGGAAGGATCTCCTCTACTGTAGAAATTGGCTCTTAAATTTGAGTCATTGCTCAAGCCAGTTTGGGGGAAAATAAAGAGGGACTGGCCAATCCCTGTCCACATCCCCACTGGCTGGAAGACGGGGTTATGCGGGGCACAGAACGTACCTTAGAGCAACTTTGCTTGCAGCCAACCACCTTTCCTGCAGTTACTTGCATGTGAAACCACTTAATCTACATCAGTGTTTCTCAACTCCTATTCTCAGGACCCACTAACAGGCCAGCTGCTGCTACAGCACAGGTGTGGTGATCAGAGGCTCATTCACACTGATGAACTCACCTGTGCTCTAACAAGGAAATCATCAAATCCTGGCCTGCTAGTGGGTCCTGAGGACAGGAGTTGAGAAACACTGATCTACATGGTGAATGGCTGAGAAACATAGTTACTGCAGGGTACCTTCTGTGCCCTGTTTAAAGCGGAACTTTCAGAGCATACTATGTCGCCATGCATTCATTAAACGCATGGTGACTAGCTGGGAAATAAATGCCTTACCTTTAAAAAAATAGCACAGCGTAAAGTAATCCTTCCCGTTTGGGGACTGGCAGGCAGGCGAGTGCGATCCGCGAGCCTGCACCATCAGACCCTTCCAGTAACCATATGGTGCACTGCAGTGCTACTCAATGGAGACCGAGACTGACAGAGCAGGCGACCAGACAACATGTCTGCTCTGTAGCCTGGGTTCCGGTCTCCAAAGGATTACTTTACGCTGTGCTATTTTTTTTAACGGTGAGGCATCTATTTACAAGCTTGTCGCCATGCGTTTAACGAATGCATGGTGGTTTAGTATGCTCTGAAACTTCCACTTTAACACACCTCCCAGCCAATTGTAACATGGGAAAGGAGTTAAATAGTGATTGGCCAAATAAAGCCACTCCCCGTAAACGTTTTCCCCCACGCTGGTTCAGGCAACTGCCCATGCAGTACACTACCTCCTTAAAGGGACAGTAATACTTTCTTATAAAAATCTCTGAAATTGTAGATATTAATAATAGAATTAAGATGAGCTACTTCCCAGGTCTCAAATTGTCATAGTTTTTCCAAGTACACTTTATAGACCGTTCCAATGAAGTATTTCTTCATAAACGTCACGTTTCCGGCTCTGCTGAAGAGCCTCCGTCTAGTCAAACGACCAGATTCTGCATCTGTCAGCTAGAGCGCTGATGTATGAAAAAGGGGAGTGAGGGGGAAGTTTAAATGCTACAAACAGAAAAACTATGATGATCTGAGACCTGGGAAGTAGCTCATCTTAATTCTATTATTAATATCTAGAATTTTAGAGATTTTTATAAGAAAGTATTACTATCGCTTTAAGGTACCTTGGGGTCTTTATTGATAGCTCTCCTAAATTCTTCCTCTCCATAAATCTACACCTGGTGCTTAACTTTCTAGAATCTAAGGTTCATATATTGGGATCTCTAACTCTCTGACCACCACAGGCAAACTGAATTTATTCAAAATGAAATTTCTTTCTAAATTGTTGAATATTCTACCTAATTCCCCATTCTGGATACCTAAGAACTTTTTTGGATCCATTAATTCGGTTCTCACTTCCATCATTTGGGGTATGGTTTATGTACATTAAAAGTGCCATTGAAGTCTATGAGTCTTGTCCTCCTGGATTTCTTTCTCCGTTTCTTAGCTTGACAATTGCCCTAGGTAAACTGGCGTTGTCTACTTATTTAGATAACCCTGCTTATATTCTGGAGGACTCTTTGGTCAGTTCTATGGTGGTTCTTTCTAATCTTATCTTTCGAAGTATTGCCTCTTTAGGTTCCCTTACATAACCTATGCTGTGTTTTCCCCTAATACCCTCTTATAGTTGAATCCAGACCTGCTGGAGTTTTATAGGGTTCAGGAGTTTCAAGACTGGACTCTTAAGAATATTAAATATTTTTACCAGATCATCATCAATGGTGTCCTCCAGTATTTCACCTCCTTCTAATGTACATTTCAGCTATCTGGTATTATGCAGTTCCAAATTCTTCAACTTACATATGTTTTTCAGACTCACTTTAAGGATCCTCCACTAGTCCACCTGCTTTGGAGGGTGCTTTGAGGGGGACTTGGTGGGGAAGGTGCTCTCCAGGATATACCCTTCTTATTTATGTCATACCCTACAGTGTCTATTGCCTTGTCTAAGTGGCAGGATGTCACTACCTGACCCTGAAGATATTTTGTGCTCTGTGCCTAAGCTTTTTATTGGTCAGGGATCGGATGGCACAGCTCAGATTTTTGCACAGAGTTTATTATATACCTCAGAAGCTGTTTAGAATGGGCTGGTTCTATAGCAACTGTGACAGACGCTTAATGGCCCCTGGTTCTTTTTTGGTCTTGCCCAGCCATTGTTACTTATGGAATAATGTATTTCCCTTTTTACAAAATGAGTTGGAGATTGCTTGTATTTCTAGTCCTCTAGGAAACAATTGTTATAATGTTCATCACAACCATGCGATCACTGACTACCTCAAAGGGCATCAATCAATTCTCTATGGCCAACAACCACATGGGACAGCTCCTTCACCTGCATTGAAAAACCTCCGCCTCCTATTGGGTCTCAGCAGTAGTGCAATGCACTGATAGATCTTCTAAACCAGGTTTAGTGCATTTTGGATATGACTATCGAAACATGCATTATAAATTCTGCTATGTGCTTTTACGAATTTGGGCTCCCACAGGATAATATTAATAGGTGTAACTATACATATTGAGTATAGAATTATGCAGAAGATATGTGGCATTCATAATTTAACCTTTTTTCACTGTAACTTGGCTTTTGTGTATTGTTTGAAAAACACCTGAAAATTCCAGTATATAAAGAAAATTCCTTGCCTGATAGTTTTATAGAAGAAGGAAAGTCAGACTTTTGAATTCTATGGGGTATCTACTTTTATGAAAAGTATACGTTCTGGGGGTTACTTTGATATTATTAGGTAATTAAATCTTTAGCTATGCGTAGTGTGTTTTGGTTATCTCCATGAAAACACCAATCATAAATTCTGTTATATGTCATTATCTATTTGGGGCCCAAAGAGACAGACATGTCTTTATGCACTTAAACATTTTGGGTATGAGTGTTCTCAAGAGACTGGTGGTATTCATATTTCCTACTTTTTTTTTGTTTGTTATACACTAAGCTTGTTTGAGATATTGTACAGCAAACTGCAATTTTAGTGTAGAATCAGTTCAGAAAAACATATTTTTAACAAAGTGTCCATGTTAGATTATTTTATATAGGAATAAACCAGCCATTTTTTCATAATTTCAGCAAATACAGATGTTTATAGTGTTATTGGGCTGTTTTGGGGTAATTTAATAGGTAACAAATAATGTTAATAAAGGAATGTGCATTTTTAGTTTGTAAGCTGAAAATATTATATTGAGTTCCTTTAACTGAGGCTCTGTGCAAGTCATATAAGTAGGTAAAATTATCCATATATGTCATCTTTTTTACTTGTGGGACCCAGAGCTTTCCAAAATAATTGAAACATTCATAACAAACATATATTTGTTATACAGTATAGCATATCTTATTGGCAGTAATCAATGGTACTCCATTCTATATATGCAATAACATACTCATAAATGTGATTTATTTTATTTGGTCATATGTGCTTTCCTGCCTTTTTGCCATTTCTATTTTGTAGCCATATAGCAAGCTTACTACATTGATAAATGAGTGGCACATTTTCTGATTAATCACATGTACATTCTAGTAATGACAAGCAAATATGTTTGTACAATTATACCACTCACTAAATTTCTGTTGGTACAGAGAAAATTGCAGCTAAAAATACTGAGGACGGGCAAACATATAATAGTAAAAAGTAGATATTTGTCATAGTTTTTATTTAAAGGAACAGTAAACTTTTTTTTATGAAAACACAATTTATAGATCTTTGCCTGCTGAATAAAACAAGGGTACTCCCACTGCTGTCAGATGTTCTATTCAAAATTTATAACAGTTCAGATAATCATGAAGTGAATTTACTGTGTTTACTTCCTGATAGTTCTAACTGACAGGAAGTGACAGGCAGTTTCTATCACATTCTATGGAGAACTGTATATCACTGACTTTCTTCTCCATTAGAATGTAATAGGGAAAACTAATTAGAATTTGACCACTAGAGGGCACTGCTAATATAAAAAACATGGGTTTAAACTGTAATAACTCTGGAAATATGTATCTCTTGGCAGTGGGAGTACCCTTATTTTACTCAGTAGGAAAATACCTACAATATATATTTTTTCATTAAAAAAAGTTTACTGCTCCTTTAAAGCAGAACTTTCACCTTGTATAAAGTCGCCCTCCAATAATTAAACATATGGCGACTAGCTTCATAACAGTTCTATTAGCTCTCAAAAGTACCTGAGTCTAAAGTAACCCTTAATCTTCCAAGACCGGAAGCCAGGCATCAGCGCAGACATCTTGTCAGTCCCTGTCTCCTATAGGAGGCATTGCATGTTACCTTAAGCTACCTGGAAGGGACTGATGGCACAGGCACGCAGACGGCACTAACCTGGGCATCAGTCTCTGAAGATTAAGGATTACTTTAGAATCGGGTACTTCTGAGATCTAATAGAACTGTTATGAAGCTAGTCGCCATATGCTTAATTATTGGAGGGCAACTTTATAACAATGTGAAAGTTCCGCTTTAATAGAGAAGTGACACCTCCTAATAATTATCCCCCCCCGACTTAACTTACTATGGCTTGAAAATCCTAATGGGCCCAATGAATTTTGCAAAGTGTCTTTGCTCAAAAGATAATACCTTCAATCATTCTGGAAGCGGACATGACAGTTGCTGGTAGGTTTTTTATTTTGTTTTTAAACTGAAGAAGACAGAGCGCATGATCATTCTTAAAGAGATAGCATTGTCTGCATATGAAGATAAGATGGAGTATGGATTACACAATTTTGTAATGAACTGTACCTTTGTGAATGTACATAAAGTTGTATAAGTTTCCCCCTCCTGGCCTTGTTCCCTACATCACGCAGAGTCACCTCATATCTGAAAGCCAGTCCGGATGGATCACAATGAGGGACAATATTGTTTCAGCATAAACATATAGAGAAAAGGAGCGGAAGGGGGAACTTTAAAATAAAATTAAACAAAGAATACAATGTTATGGACACTTGCAAGGGTACAGTTTGTTATAAAAAAAATATATATATTATGAATAGTCTGTCTTAACTTCATATGCAGACATTACTATCTCATAACCCTTTAAGAACTAAAGGGCTGAGTGCCATGTGGAAAACTAATATGCTGCTCACCTTACTGTTCAATAGGGTTAAGGTTATCATGTGCAAACTGGTTATGTCTTGTGATCCTCCTAGCAGCTGTCATGTCTATCTTCATGGACACTACATCCAGGACTGATTGAAGAGGTTATCTCTTGAATAAAGGCACAATGGAAAAATTAACAGGGCCATTAGGGTTTTCTGGCATTAGTAAACCAAGGTTTACTATAGTTACTATTAGGAAGTGTTACTTCTCCTTTGAAGTGAACCAGTTAAACTGAAATATTTAGACACTCCATTCAAAACTATTTATACATATATAAAGGTTTACACGCACACAAACACACTTCAGTGCAGCATAGTTCTAAGTTATGCATAGCCTTTTGGAAAATATGATGCATAAGCAGTTTTGACTAAAGTTTTCAAATATGCAAGGTTGTTTTGACAGACAACGTATGTGTGGTCCTGTGGCTACCAGTGGACTACGTGCCAGATTATGTTATTTGTGGTTCTAGGTCTACCAATGGAAGAAACCTGGGATGTCAAATAGCGTAGATTCCCTTCACAAGCTTCTTATAGCACAGGCAACGCTGTGTAACTTTTGCTAATGTTCAAGTAAAGCTAGGGACAACATAATAGGCTGTGTACAAACTGGATGTGCCACAGCCCACCTAAAGTTATGATACTGAGGATGTAATTTTTTTTTTCTATACATATAAACAAAACTAGAGTCAGTGAGGCTGGTGTAGAAAGATATGGAGTAATTTGGAACAAATCAACTGTACCATATGGAAAAATACATATTCTAAAAAATGTCTTGGTTCAAGTGGGGCTCCAGAGACCTCTCTAGCATTCAAGGACTAAAAGCCCAGTTTGAAATCAATGGGACTTTGTATTTGTTCACCATGATGCAGATGGCTTGCTCCATAATTACTTGAGTTCTTCTTAGCACAACAATATCATTGCATCCCCTCTTTCTATAGCAGAGAGTGCGGATGTGGGTTGGCACTGTAAACTATCTGGACAGGTGAAGGACACTGCTACCAGGAAATAATTTCTTAAGTAATCTACACATCAAACATTTCCCATTAGGGATATATCATACCTCAGTTCCTCTTTGAAACCCAAATCCCTGCGTCCCCCTTTTTAGGAGATCAGACTGTGTGGTGTGTATGTAAGTGTATCACATTGCTCTACAGCACTAAAACTCATTTTATTTACACAGATTAATTAATCTGTGTAAATAAAATACTTTGGTGTTGTTCAAAATCATTTATTCAGCTACACAAAGACGTGTCAGTAGGTCAGGAAATAATCTAAAAACCCTCTTTAATGTTGGGCCTACCAACCACACCCCTAGTTACACACCCTAAAACACAAATGTCCCTGTATGGCCGTTTGAAATGTTTGGAGATATATTTCTTTGTCAGTCTGTGAAAAGTAAAGAAATCACATCTGCATATATATATATAAAATTACAGAATAGCAGTACAAACATCTCATACCAAGGTCTCCTCATGATTTATATTGTGATGATGCAGCTATCAATTATCGTGCATTTCACTATTCCTGTCATCAGAGATGAGTGAACCATTATATTATGTGTAGGATGAAATATGACGCAAATCGATTGCGCATGTCCATTCACAGACATGTCTAATGATATATTTCATCTGGAGGTAGCAGAATACGCTAGTCATTTCAGTCGCTGATGTGATATTGTTTAGTTCTGAGGCAAACCAAACTGCCCCAAATGGGGCAAATAAGAGTTCCGACTGATTCAAGTGGAGGTCTCCAACGCATTGCGACCTCCCATTAAATCAGTGGGAATTTTGGGACTGCTTGTTTGCCCCCTATAGGTCATTTCAATTACTCCAGAATTGCTAAACACAGCTCATAGACATAACAGAATGGACAGTTCACGTAAAATATACTACTATTCGGTTACAAGGGATGCCCATCTCCCATATGTAACTGTGATGCACTGCCGGTATCAGTACTTATGTAAAATTAATTCAGTGTCTATAGTGTGCTGTACATTTTGCAGAGTCTGTCAGTGTACCTGACGTGCATGTGCTTCTCACGCAGTCTCCGTCTCCAGTCTTTCGCAGAAAACCCCATGAAATACTTTCACTTCCTGGTACCGTATTTCTGCTAGTACGAGCAGTAGAAAGTGCCTGATGTATTCTAATAAAGCAGCTGTAGAAATTCATGTTTATAGTTTTATGCCAAAAGACAGATTACAGGTGGTACACGGGAGGCTCTTTCGCCGTGGTCATAACGACTGTCATCCATAGCCAGCTGGCTGATCATGATAGGAACTACATAACTATAGTCCAACAATAAATATTTAGAATATGTATATGTAAGGAACACTTCTTTTGGCTATTCTGGAAGTGAAACCTAAAAATAGTTTATGTACATGCACCGCATAATTACATCCTTGACAAACTGATTATATTACATGTGTACTGAAAATTCTAGACCAGCGATTCTCAGTCATTTTTTTTGCTACCCCTAACACACAATTTGGAATTTTCGGGTCACCCTTAGAATATTATGTGTAATTTCTCAATGGTGTAGTGAAGATTACAAGTATATAAATATATTTATTCTAAACTGTCACCATTAGAACAATAAAAGCATATTTTTATAGAAACAAATATTTTAAAGTCAACATCGACATTTGTGGCAAAGTCTTTATGGAAAAAAGTGAGCACTCTATCAATGGTGCACCAACGTGCAACTGCACCCTGACTGACAATCACGGTTCTAGACTGAGGGCCCATTGTTTAAAAGAACACTGACTGGAGTCATTGTGGAGGAAAATGAATTGGGGATTAAAATTCGTTAAATTTGCAATGTGTTGGAGACCTCATTTGTAATAAAGGAGTTAAAAACTCAATTTACAGAAGTGGAAATTGTGCTATATTGTATTTAACTCAGGTGATGCCGATGGTTCGCTGTAAAATTACTCCAATTTTCTTTAGCACATAGAGCTCCTAGTATGTGTTGGGCTGCCTTGAGCAAAATAAGATTGACAACCACTGGTGCATACCCCCCCAAGTTTACCTTTTTTAGGAAGGACATTTCCTCACTGAGACCCAAATCCCTCTGTACCTCTTTCCTGTTTCCTACCCTTGTGTACGTTAGGGTGATCACATGTCCTGTATTGCCCGGGACATTCCAATGCTTTAAATGTGTGTTCCTTGTCCCTGGAAACCTCCTTCTGAGACAATACAGTGTCCTGGAATGAAGACTCCAGAGTTCTAAACACCAGGAGGAGAAGAATCCATTGTCTACTCTGATGTCTCTGCTGGGCTACAAGAAAATGGCTTCCAGACATAACTGTAAACACTAGAGTGAGAGAGACCTGAGCTTTGATCCTGACATCAATCAGGAGCTACAGTATAATTTTCTTGTAGTGTAATGCTAGTTTAAAGCAGAACTACCAAATTTAACAAAGATGGCCCCAAATAATTTCTCTTCTAGTCGCCAAAATTATCACCTGGTTAGACATCTTTCCATAGTGGCGTCTTTGTGCCTGCGCTGTCAGTCCCTTTTGGAGCCGAACGGCTCCTAGCATCGCCTCCTAGAGCCATGTGGGACTGACAGCGCAGTTTTTTTTAGGAAATCAGACTGTGTGGTGTGTATATAAGTGTATCACATTGCTGCACAGCAATAAATATCATATCAATGTTTGTCTAGATTTTAGTATATGTGTAAATGTGTTTATATATTAGTTTTGTACATAAAAATATTTGGTATTATGATAAATCATTTATTCAGTTACATAAAGAGGAGTCATAGGCCATGACGTAACCTAGAAATTATCCCCGCCCACTAGTTGTATCTCCAGCAACACATCTAAAACAAAAGTGACCCTCTTTGGCTATTTGAAATGTTGGGAGGTATGCTGTGTATAGAATCATCAATGGCTCAGTCATCAGCTATCCATACTTGCCAACTGTGTTAGATGTAAATGGTCCTTCCCTGGATTTGGCTCCCTGTCACTGGCTCATTTTTCACTGTTTTGCTGCTGGTTATACAATTTAATTTCAGACCTTATTCTATGTTGTCAGTAAAAATGTTGATGGATCATTGAGCTTCCCTGCTTATTTATATGATTTCATGCAGTAGTTTAGTATTTTCAGCAACAGTATGTTTATAATGGAAGAGCTTCCATAGCCATATTTTTATTTAAAGATTTATCACCCCTATACATGTTGGTGCAAATAGTTTATGTAGCAACTAGATGTTATAATATTTTCATTTTTTAAATAAAATTGCTGTGTTGCTGAATTTCATCGAGTAAATATTGCCCTGCACCCTACTTCCGGACAAACGGTGGGTACCTGCTCTGTACCACAGTCTGTCACTCTGCCTCTGCTTCCCTCCCTCAATCCAGCCTCCTCCAATGACGGAGGCTTTCTGCATGTAAGCTGCAGCGATCTCTGGCCAATAAACTATTTGCACCAACATGTATAGGGGTGATAGATCCCCTTTAAAATAATAATATATTTAGCTTTGTTAGGTCATGTACTGCCTGGCAGGACCAAATACACATCCCTGCTCTCCCTTCCAACTGCTACACCCTACACCCTTAAATAGATTTTGTTATATTCAGCTATTTGTATTCACAGATAACAGTTTGGGGATTTTCTAAAAAGAAAGTTACCAGGTTACCTTACTCTTGGTGGACAAAGTGCCAACAAATGTTCAGAGTCATCAAGAGCGGAGCTACTGCTGGTGCAAGGCACCAGACCCAGAGCAAAAGGGGGGGGGGCAGAGAGGATCCTCTCAGCACCACAAACAGCATCACTCCCTTAACCCTTTCAGTGCCTTAGGGATGTGCATTGAACACCCTGTAGCACTCGAAGGGTTAGAAAAGTACTGTATACCAATACACAAACATCAGTATACTGAGCTCTGTTCCTCTGCAACAAAGCATTCTTACATACATTCACTTCGCCCTCTCCCCTACGTCTCTCTTCATCCTCCTCTTTCTCTACTCTGTGTTGCTGTGCTCCATCCTGCTGACTAACCTGTGTTTCCTCCTGTGGACCCCTACTGTCACAGTCAGTGCTGAGCAAGTGGGGAAGCAGAGAGAATATTCCCAGACTTCAGGGTTGTCTACTGCTGGAGTTGTGTAAGGGAGGGCATCCCTTACACATCGCCGACAGTTCAATAACTGTGCATGCTAATGAGTAGCTTCTCCTTCCCTACCCTTGCATGCTTAAATCTAAGTGCATATGGAGGTGTGTGTCTACATCAACTTAGCAATGTGCTCCCCGTGCATTGCCAAGCACTCATCGCCACAACATCTAGCCTTAGTGCATCTTCCCCAGTGTGTTATAGATGCCGCTATCATGCATGGAGTTAAAGCAGAGTCCCTTCATCCATGTATCTAGAATTTCCCCCTGCACTGGATCTCTCTCTGCATCCTGAAGGGATTATGTACTGGTTGGAGGAAATGTGCTACTTTCGGTGAGAAGTCTGGCATAACTACATGAGTTAAAGGCAGTGCAACCGAGTCTGGGGGGTGGATGCACTAACGTTTAATGCTATGGTGATGTCTGCTGGTGATGTGCACTAAGATTTAGAGATGCAAAGGGAGTGGGGCAGATGTTCTCCATTAGCATACAAATATGTAAAACTGCTGGTAATGTGGAAGGGATGCCCTCCCATACACATTACCAGCAGTACGCCAACCCTGACGTCTGAGAGCAATCTCTCTGCTTCCCCCGCTTGATCAGTGAGGGAGTGGAGAGGAGTCTTTCATTACCACAAACAGCATCACTCCTTTCCCTTTGAGTGCAATAGGGATGTGCATTTAACACCCCTGTGGCACTGAAAGGGTTAGAAAAGTACACTGTCAGCTCTATGCAATTTTTTAAGATATGAATATGTCTAAAATATGAATATATCACAAATATGAATATAGGAAATTATGCAGAGCTGAGGGGCTAACTGTGTATTGGTTGGTGTACTTTTCTAACCCTTGCAATGCACATCCCTGTGGCACTCAAAGGGTTAGGGGAGTGATGCTTTTCATGGTGCTAAGAGGATCCTCTCCACTCCCCCACTGGCCAAGTGGAGAAGCAGAGAGAATGCTCTCAGACTTTGGGTATATCTACTGCTGGTGATGTATAAAGGAGCTTATGATAAATTGATGGCTGTTACTGCATAGGAAATTACAGAGCGATCCCAACATCGCCATCCTCAAGTAGGCAATGCTGTGACTGTGTACGCCAACAGCAGAGTAAGCTATCTGTGCTTAGTGCATGTGTTGAACAACCTCATTAACATATTAACACACCTACATAAATACAGCAATGGCAGATTAACCTGTACTTCCATATGGAAATTACTCATTAACGTGTATCTTCATGATGAAATGAACCACTTAGCCGTTGTCAGTGTGTTCAGTCAAACTCATAAACCTGTCAAAGGCATGGCAAATTGATTTCAGATTGAAAGGGGTATGATGAATGAATATGTTTATTTACATAGGTCCACAAGTGTACGCAGCACTTTACAGTTTAAGGTTTTAGACAATACAGGGTTACAGGTGCTTTGTAGAGTGACACATTGGGTGTGAGGTCCCTGCCTGAATTCTTACAATCTAAAGTGGTAATACAGAGTACATAAGGGTCAAGTGCTGAATACAGTGCTAGAGTTCTGATGATGATTGGGAACACAAGTAAAGTAAATAATTTATAAGAGCGTTCATTGTACAACATCAGTGCCTTCTAGCATGTTGAGGTTTTATCCAGGAGGTGCATTTACAAGTGAGACTTGAAGGCCATCACAGAGGTACAGTGGCGCATGGTGGGAGGGAGAGCATCTCATAGAAACAGAGTAATGAGAGAAAAAGATTTGATATGTGAGAGGGCTGTAGACACAAAAGGAGCTGAGAGAAGTGGCGGATGGGTGTAGTTCGAGATGATAGTGGAAATGTAGGAAGGAGTAGAGGAGAGAAGTGTCTTGAATGAGAGAAGTAAGATTTTGTAAGATAGCCGGAGTTTGATAGGCACCCATTGGAGAGTTTTGAGGAGGAGCTGGGCAGGGACAAACCTAGGTGACAGAAGAGTAATTTGTGCTGCAGCGTTCTGTATGGATTGAAGTGGATTGAGATGAGAGGCAGGAATGTGAGACAGAAGAAAGTTGCATTAGTCCATGCGGGAGAGGATGAAGAATTTTATTTGTGGAGGAACAGAGGAAGGGACGGATTTTAGAAATGTTACGCAAAAGAAAGCGACAGGATTTAGAAATGTCATTAATATGAGGGGTGAATGAGAGAGACGTACCAATTATCACCCCTAGACACCGTGCTTCTGATACTGGACTTATGGTAGTGCCATTTACAATTACCTGGAAGGGTGCTACAGGACCAGGCCTAGGTGGGATGAGGAGTAGCTCTGTTTTAGACATATTGAGTTTGAGGTGCCTATGAGCCATCCAGTCTGAGATAGCCAAGATGGAGAAGACACACAGAGGCCAGGCCTAGGTGGGATGAGGAGTAGCTCTGTTTTAGAAATATTGAGTTTGAGGTGCTTATGAGCCATCCAGTCTGAGATAGCCATATGATGGAGAAGACACATTAGTATATACCTGCAATGTGCCTTCAAAACAGATCTGACACCACATCGCCATCCTGATCCGTCATTGACCTTTAGGGCATCTCCCCCCATGTGTTCAAGAGGCCTGATCACCTGCATACACTCCTGCTGCCTTGGTAAAACTGTGTGTGCATGTGTTAATTACCATTATTTGCTAGACCCTATTTCCTTTGTTGCATGTGCCAAACAGCCATCAAAGTTTAACTACAAACCTGGGCCTGGTTAATATGTGGCCTGTGGGGGTGGGACATTTTGGTCTATAAGGAGGACTGATAGATCCACAGTCCTCTTGGGCAGTATCCACTTACTGCAATCATACAAAAGATTTCTTTATCTCAGGGAAGTCCTCCTTTACACCTTTTTCAACAGTTTTTTTGGCTTTTGTTTTTAATGCAGACATTGGGACCTCTAATCATTATATATACTACCAGATATTGAGGTACCTTGATTGAATTGACAAGCTTATACATTTTTGGACCAAATTATGGAACAAAATCCTCATATTTATTAACACAATGGTATTACATATGCCTAACAAAGGACACATATTTGCACATTTTGTATGGTTAAGCACAGGTCTGTTTTTTGTCTCGTGTTTCCACTTTAGGTTTTTCCCTAATACTTGGGGGACTGTTGAACTCCCTTATTCCTTGGTGATATCTATACTTTAGTCACTTTACCTTTTTCAAACGTTATTATTTATATGCATATATTATGGTTTAGCACTGTGAGCTATTCTTATTTTTTGCTCTTTCTGCACATCTCCTTTGGTCATTCTAGCTGCTTCTTGCTTACTCTATTTATAATAATCACTAATAAATAATGTTTTATTTGTACCATTTTTTTCTTTCTCCTAATTAAAGGCCTTTAGAGGCATGGTTTTTGGCCTGACTTAGTTTGCACACTCCTTTTCAGTTTGCAATCAATTATTTCTCGTGGTCTATGGAGGTGGGAAATTTTGGTCTATAAGGAGGGTTGGTGAATCCACAGTCCTCTTGGGCCAGTATCCACTTACTGCAGGCCTACAAACTTTTTAAACAGTTTCATGTCTTGTGTTTTTAATGCAGACATTGGGACCCTTTTAAGCATTATATATGCTACATTAAAGGGTCCCATCCAACGTGTTTATTTATAACAACTCCTCAGCTAATTTTATTAATCTAGATAGGGCTTTACAGGTGCACTAGAGTAGGACTTGCCAGATATTGAAGTACCTTGACAGAGTTGGCAAAATTATGGAACAAAATCCTCACATTTCTTAACACAGTGGTATTATATATGCCAAATACAGGACACACATTTGCAAATTTTGTATGGAGAAGCACAGGTCTGGTTTTTGTCTTGTGTTTGCACTTTAATTTTTTGCCTAATACTTGGGAGACTGGAGAAACCCCTCATTCCTTGCCGATATCTATACCTTAGTCTCTTTTTCTAATTTTATTATTTATATGCATATATTGTGGTGAGTTAGCACTGTGAGCTATTCTTCTTCTTTGACCAATCCTGCTTCTACAACTCTCCGGTAGTCAGCCTCAGCCTGTCTATGACGAATCCTTCTTCTACGACTCTCTGGTATCTGACCTTGGCGTGTTTATGACTGTCCTGCTTCTACGACTTCCCAGCATTCGATCTCGCCTGACTACTACTTACCCTGCTTCATCAACGATCTGTCATTCGATCACAGTTTGTTCTCGTCCATCCGACACCTTCAGTTCCAGAGACTTACCTGTTACCTTTAAAAACTCTTGCTTTCTTGACTCGCAGCCCCTGCCTATATGCCACCTGTAGGGCTCCAGCTGGTTATCCATATTTTAGTAATTTGAGTGGTGGATGGGTGTACTCATCCAGCTATCAGTCTTTGCAGCTTGCACCTTTAATTCTAGCTCTGTCTCAGCAAGGATACTCCCATCATTACCACCACTCCCAAGCTATGATCTCAAACCAGCGCTCCCCAGCTGCTAGAAGACCACTGAGGTATCACCCCAGCTGCTATCTAGCCATGCGTTACAACACCAGACTCTAGTAGCTTGAGTACAGCACTATAAATCATAGCTCAGCACTCATGCCCCAAGCCCAGCCTTGCTGTGGCCTAAACCAAACTGATGCTGCTTACCTCAAGGTGCCCCTCCTCCAGTTCAGGCAGTGGAAGGTCAGGATGACTGGATAAGGGACATGTATGAGGTGGCGTTAGAGAGAGATGCAGAAAGTTCCACCAGCAGACAGAAAACTAGAACCTGAATTCAATTGGGATATCCTGAATTAGTCTAGCATTCTACACAAATTAATATGGTTATCCTATGGCAAAACAGGAGGTGAATCCCTTGTACCCCCTACTGCTAAAAGTTGTTGTGTCCCTGTCTTATAATTTGTTGGATGTTTTATGATTCCCTGTATTATTTACCTCTGTAATGTATATTGCTGTTTATTCTCTATACATACGATTCTAAAGCTTAGGGCTTGGGACATGAAGCCCCCTGTGGAGTGACAAATTAATTCTAATTAACCCCTGTTGTGAGAGCAGTTGTGTTTCAAGGACTTTTTCTTGGATTGAAAGGGGAGCTCTGATTGGTCCTCTGGGGCTTCCCCTGATTGGACACTGTCAGCACTGTCCCAAAGCCTTAATTTGACGATGTACACATGGATACCAGCTGGAAGACTGTTAAAACGGTGTGTCTCCTCAATAAAAGAGTTCTGTTTTACCCTCCTCAATGTACGTTTTGGCTGTATTTCAGGGGGTGATGCCTGGAGGGGAGTTGGCTGGTGATTCTCATCCCAGCCACTGTAAGAGCTAAATCACTCGCCACGCCAGTCTACTGGTGAGAAGAGGTAATCTGTTCATGCCTTCTGCCTGATTCAGAGTGTCCAGGACAAGAACCCACAGAGGGGCTTCTCTGCCTGGGCAAGCCTGTGTGTGATGACCTCCTCAACTGGTGGGAGCAGGCAGTACCAGGGGACGCAGTAGGGCTCCATCCAAGATGTATACAGCCAACAAACTTGTGGATAACCATGTGCAGGAGACCCACAGCCTTCTAGAAGTGGCTTTCAATGAGATGGTCTATCAAAAGACCGTTTTCTTTGGCTGGGAGATGGCAGCCTGGGAGCAGAGTAGATATCTGATGTACTCGTACTCCTGCCTGAATCCAGACCAGCCACTTCTTTATCTGGAGGGCCCTTCCAGACCATAAGCCAGCTTGTTCCAGAGTCTGGACTCCTGTGAAGAGTGGTGCTACCAGCTGGAGCATTTATTGCATGCTGAGGCAGAGCTAGAAAAAGGCTTCTGCTCTTTGTTGCACCAGCTAGATGTTTGCTCCATTGGTGGGAGTTTACTGGTCGCCTATGCACTTAATATCCAGATGCAGAGGACTGGTAAGAGGCCTATCCAGGAGGCTTCGTTGGAGAAGTGTTTCTGCATGACATGAATTATGGGAAAGACTCGACTGAGTGGCAAGATGAGTTAATGGCAAAATTGCCAATGGAGCTGTCATTTGTGCTAGAAGCAGTCGGGCAAGACATCCTGCATTTTCTGATTGCCCAACAGATAGATATAGAGTGGGAATACCTCTACATTCGGAGAGAGCTGAGATGGAGGGTGGCCAAGGTTGTGTAGAGAGCCCCAGCACTCCAGAGCATGGTAACTGTGGAAGCGGAGGTGAACCTATGTGAGGGATAACAGATAGTCAGTCTGGATCCCCAGCCAGCCGCATCGAAACAGAACCATGAGAAGCCCTACGGTGAGGATACCAGTGAGGGGCAAGAGAGACAGGTGTCCGGGAGTGTCATGAAACTAGAGGATGGAAGCCAGCAGGAAGACGCTGCTTCAAAATGGCCCCTGCAGGGAAAAGAGGTGGAAGACCCAGCAGTCCAGGGCCAAGCAGAGGAAGGTGTCATGGAGAGGAATACAGTTTCCTGGAAGGTTGGCTATGGGGTAGGCAGCCGTACTCCCCATCAGCCCACTAATGTGCCAGATGCAGGTGTCGCTCCAACAGTGGCGATGGCAAAGTTCAGTGCTTAATATTTCTGCATCAGCTCCTTGGAAGGGTGGCTGGAAAGTAAGCCATGGGAGTGCCAAGGCACATTCAGAATATAAGGGAGGGGAATATTTAAGGGCATAGGACAAAACATAAGAACAGACAAGGACAAGGGAGAAATACAAACTCAGATCTTGACACAGATATTTATGACTAAGTTTAATGTAGTCAAAAGAAATCAAATAATTTTTGGCCTGACATTGATGTACACTACAGAGTGGCCCTTCTTTTATGAGACTCCCTACCGTCTCACTCAGAACGATTTTTAGAAAAGCCTCATCTCAAAATAATATTTTAGTTCCAAGTAAATAATGACCTAAGAGCAGTACTAGAAGGACAGATGAAGGACAAAACATGTTATCATTGAATAAAGGCTCTTTCAAATATGGAGTCAGTAGATGTTTGGCATGTAATTTAATCAATCATAAATCCAAAATTTTCACATCTCAAAAAATGGGTGAAAATTTCAACTTCAGATTCACTTTATCTAGGGTTCCAGGTATGTGATATACCTTCTAGATTGTACCTGTGGCCAGAAGTATGTTCAGTAGATAATCCAAACCTTTAGGAACCATTGTGGCAAGCAATGGCACAATGTAGAAACATTTTTCCAACTCCATAGTGCTTCAAGACACTTTGAAGACTTTTATAATAAAAATCCTGAAGTTATTAAGGTAACACTGATAGAACAAGTCAAACCAAGATTTGACTTTAATAGACAAAATGATCATATTAATAGGTAGTCATTTTGGATATATAAACTGTTCATAATAGCCCCATTTGTTTGAATTAATGTTTGAAACATCAGTCTAATTATTTTTAGATTATTCCCTGCACAAATATAAACATAATCTTTTTTTTTTCATTAAGGAAAAGGAAAGATAATAATTCCAATTACAGTTTGAATTATGTTTAACATCTAAAAGTTGTATGTTTTTTTTCTCTGTAGGTTTTATGTTGCATGGCAGTTAAGTGTTCTTAAATGAGTACATGTATCCATTTTATCCTTGGCTATTTATATAAATTTATTACATTTGTCCCTTTAGCGTGGTATGGAAGTTCTGACTTCTGGAAAACAATGAGCCAACCAAGTGTAGAAGTTCCAGTGCCTCCACAAGCCACCAGACTTAGCAGTCATGCTGCAGCAGACAGATCACAAAATGATAATAAAACTTTCATGAGCAACAGAAGAGGCCAAAACCTGAGGCACATGTTGGTCATGACAGGCTACATCCATTATGATAAGACTGAGAAAACCACCTGGATTTCTTCAGATAAACTTGGTCATTCTAAATGTACAGGATACAATAACTGGAGGAATATCTTAATGGACACTCACTTTACTCACCCTCATGCAAGGAATCACATTCTAATACAATGCCAAGATAGACATAAAACATAATTTTTATACCTTGGAAGTGAAACAGGAGAGGGTGATATGAAAGATATGTCTAACTATTTTAAGGGGCATAATATAGTTCATTTGGTAAAATTGTTTTCAGAAAAATAATACTAGAGCAAGGAGGCATAATCTAAAGTTAGAGGGTGAAAGATTCAGATGTAATATGCCCAAAATATATATATAAAGAATGTTATAATTCTTGATAAGCCTGATTTTGTATAATTTCTTCTGTCTCATGATAAGACCTCTACTATGATTGACTATGTCTATTCTTCACTTTTATTATGACTCCTGTCCAGCTTGACATATTCTAATTTCTGTGCATTGGTTTTATGTACTCTGCTCTGTTTGAGTACTCTTACTCTCTGCTTACATCAGTTATTCCTGTGAAAATCCCAGTGGCCTTTCACACCTTGGGGCCCAATCACTTGGGTGATCAGATGGGTAGATGAAAATCTTCAGTTTTAGCAAGTGGATTTATTTCCCTGAAGTAGAGTCTGTGACAAAATAATCTCACCCACTTGGACTTTGTTGAAACTGATTCTGCCAAGTCCTATCACATTGTTGTTCTGACAGGTTAAAGTCAGATTCATATTATGCAAGAAGTGAAGACACAGTCAACGCCTGCCACTATGAATTAACACTACTGCAGTCTCTCAAACTTTTAAGAAACATAATCTGCTACCAGCTTGGTTTAAATTAGACCAACCACATTACAAAGGTTTTCTTAACCTGTACATTTTGCACTTCTAACTAAAGCTCACCAGTTTCCCTATTTATCAGTCTAAGACAGGCTTCATGATTTCACCACTCCAAGATTTAGGCAAAATCCAAATAGCTGAGCTGTATTCTGCCACTGGATGGTAGAGACCACATGGAATGATTCAAGCCCAGTGCTTGCATTTCATGAGGGGCCTGTCAAGAGGATGGAGTATTACTAATGGAGGTGCCTTATCGGTTTGGCTCCTTCATTACTCTTAGTATATGGACAGACACATGGAGGACAGATGCATGGATCACAGACAGAGAAGACTGGAGAGAAGGGTCATGTCTAGTGCTACTTTTCAGACTATTTCCCATCCAAATAGCAGTCCTAAAATTCATCCTAATCATATGCAGATGGTTGCATAAGGGCCCCTTCAATCCTCTGGAACAGTGACGTAGCAGCTGCTCAAACTAGGCCCTGTATATCCATGATAGCAAGAAGTGTAAAGGAACAGCCCCTTCTAGTTCAGCAACTGAGGTCAATTATTCAACAATTGTTCTCTATGGCTCAAGATGATATAGTAATGTAACCATGTCATCCTCGTTTCCTCTTAGCCATTATTCTTCAAAACATACAAGCAAGTTCTTCAGCTCAGCAATGCTGGACTAGGAGCTGGTGGGAACTCTGTGGATCTAAAGTACATCCTGGATAATCAAATTATGGCTGATGAACTAAAGAGAATTGGAGCATATCTGGAGAAAACCTTCTGTGCAATTGGGGATAAATAAAAAAATCCCAAAATTACTATTGATTAAATGGGCTTTTTAACCCATTGAATGATAAAAAAGTCCACAAAGCACTGAAGCATTTGTGAGTGTTTTTCAGGCAATAGAAGATAGAAGTCATTCAATTTTCAGGTACAAGAAATTCTGACTATTTTTCAGTGATAATTTCCATCATAAATTTCAAAGTAGGATTTCCTGTTAATACTGAATATGTGTCAAAATATGTGACTCATCTTATAATATGATGTAGGCAACAGGACTACACTGCTGTCATCAGAGATTCTTATAGTTTCTTATAACTCATTGAGAGCTCTTTTTTCCAGAGGGCTAGGGTTGTGATTGAGTAGAATGAGTATATTATAACATATCTGTATTAAGGTATTCAACCTTTACATTAGCGTCCTAGTAGAAATGAACGGTGGTGGTGCTACAACTGGAAATCCTAATACCAGCATCCATTGGAGTAAATATACTTTTAAGACAGCTGATCTTAGTGATACGATGACTAGCTACAGCTCACACCTTACAAAAACAACCTTTGTTGTAAGTTTGCCTTATCTCAGTTAATCTACAAGTGATGAGAACTAGATAACTCTACTGGGAGTGAAAGCAATCAGCAATTCCTTGCTCATCTGTGAATCACAAACCTTTTAAGACACAACAAACTGACTGAATTCTTAGGAGAGGAGACATATTACATTCTGTCACAGCTGTCATAGCACCTAAATCTGAGGAATTGTAAACAGTTATAAACTTGTAAACCAAATGATTTGAAGGATTAGATGTCACAGTGTGTCAAGCTTTTCGTGCAGAGTTCACAAACATATTTAAATGGTATGGTTTACACTGTAAATCTTTGCTGTGGAAGAATACATTTTACGTATCTAATGCTCAGCATGTGATAATTCTTTACCTTTTCTGTAATACTGTATCTTTACATATGAATAATGTTTAATTCTCTGAATATGGCAATCCATATTGAGTAAAATTATACATTTTAATTGTGTTAAGAATGATAGGCCTTATGCTTGCCAAACTGAAAGGACAATGAATTCCATAAATGGATTTGTATTCAGTTCTTTATTTTTAAGAACAATGCACTTTCTTTTTGTAGAGCATAATGCTACTTCCAGGAAAAAAGTGAAATATACCGTGTTCTCTTCTAGTTTAAGAAACATTTTACAGATATTATGCATGCTTTATTTTATTGCGTATTCATTGACACCAAATGTTTTCACTGAGAATTTCATCTGCAGTCTTTACAGATATGCATTAGTTCAATAATGCAGTAGGTCAGAGATAAAAATGTAGCACAATACTCAAACTCACAAAAACCCACACAAAATTAACCATGAACAATAAATTAAGATATATTAATCATAATACATCTAACTAGCGTAAAAGCCAGTGTACACGGGCCAAGGGCCAAGGTCCAGGTACTTTTAAGAGGCCGGTCCTGCTCCCAGCATTCCGTGCGTTCGGGCAGTCTCTACTGTGCATGATGGCTTCTGACAAACATCCTAGTGAATTATTATATAGGATAGGGTCCTGTGAACAGTGCTGTATTTTAATGCAGCATGATTTTGAAAATGACATACTGTAGAGTTGCCCTTGTTCCTGTCCCGTCCAACATAACATTTTGATAAAAGTCCAGCATTAAAATTAAAATCTGGTTATCATAGTTATGATTATAGATGTTCTGAAACTCCATGTTTATTTCAGGGAAGAAAAAAATCTGGAACTCACATATGTATAATGAAAAAGAGTTATATTCCTCTTCTAATCTTTGACTTAAAGTGGAACTTTCACCTGCCATAAAGTCGCCCTGTAATAATTAAGCAGGTAGCGACTTGATTTATAATATATACGTTACCTCTGAAATGTAGCCCATTATAAAGAAATCCTTTATTGTAGGAGACCAGAAGCCAGGCATCAGCGCAGACATCTTGTCTGCGTGCCTGCGTTGTCAGTCCCAGTCTCCATTGAGAAGCACTGCAGTGTGCCACATGGTAACCGGAAGGGACTGACGGCACAGACTGCAATAACCTGGCCGTCAGTCTCGTACAATAAAGGATTTCTTTAGAATGGGCTACTGTAACGGAAGCTGAGAAGGGACCGCGTCGCCATCCACCGTCGTTCCCGCTCTCCTTCTCAACGCCAGATAAGCGCTGTCAGATGCACCAGTTGAAGCATGGACAGTCACTGGAAACAGCCACAGGATCGCTGGAAGCAGGGAAGCAGGGAAGAGTCCACGTCGCCGCCTGACAGCATATGAAGTTGGGACGCAGGAAGCTGGCAGCAGGCAGTCGACGATTCAGGATACTTGGCGCAGATGGGTATCAGAGTGGACACTTTAGACCATAAGCAATACAAGACTCCAGGACTCCTTGTTCACTCCAAAACAGAACTCATTTTATTGACACAAACTACAGATATTTATATACAGTACAGTACATTGGATCACATGGGGAAACCTGATACAATAGGGAAAATTATTAAATCATAACACGTCAGACAAAAGGCCAGCAGCAGATGGTAAGGGCTGACACAATGGGAGCATTCACAGAGGTAATCAACTCACAACATATAATACAAAGGGCTGGCATAACCTGAAACAGAGTTTCAGGTTATACAATAGGTGACTCACAGACTGAGGGGAGTGAATGGATTAACACACACAGCAGGGGGTCTCAGGACAGTTCTCATTACAATGACTTGAGTGCCTAGAATATACATTTCCTTAACAATGGCCAGTGGTTGAATAATTAAGCAAAAGGTATGGGAGTCTGCAATACATATTGAAATAATTAACCCCTCACTGCCTATTCCCTTGGAAGCAAGCCATAATAATGTCCATGTCCTCATTCACATACAGCGTACACACAGTATTTTTTAGCGCATAACCAGGTAAAAATGTCCAAACAGTAATAAATGTCCATAGTCTTTGGATAAATAGTTTGAGGTCCAGACAAGGGGCACAAGTAACGGGTAGGATCCATTACATTTCTCCCCCTTTTTTTGTACCAAGCCAGCGGTTGCGGTAGTAAATGCTGGCTTGGGACTCTAGGAGAGCCTTGCTGCTGTGAGACGCTTGTCTGGACAGTTCGTTAGTCCAGCGGCCTTGGTCCTAGGCCAGTCCCAAGTGTGGAGCCCCTTGTCCTGG
The DNA here is from genome assembly GCA_037306005.1 of Rhinophrynus dorsalis. Taxonomy (NCBI): domain Eukaryota; kingdom Metazoa; phylum Chordata; class Amphibia; order Anura; family Rhinophrynidae; genus Rhinophrynus; species Rhinophrynus dorsalis. Next base: position 343,081,458 of record CM074723.1, on the reverse strand, counting down.
GCCAGGGAAACAACAAGCAATCCCCTTGTTCTGGGCCAGGAGAAAATGGGAGCCCCTTGTCCGGGCCAGGAAAGAATAGCTGCGCCCCTTGTCCTGGGCCAGGAATACAATGTTGGGCCTTAGTTCTGGGCCAGGGAAACTGGTGCCTCCTGATCCTGGCTAGCACCAAGTTGGGAGGCTTCTCCTGGGCCATGCTCCAGGCAGTCCTGGAGTCAGACCCTCTTGGGTCTGGGGCCAGTGGCTCAGGGTCCAGAGCCAGTCCATACGGTGGACCCCTTTGTGTCCACAGAGTCTATAGGCTTTCCATAGCCTGGAAATCAAGTAGTGGGGAGAGGGGCACATCTCCCCCTTTTTGTGGGGCTAGTGCCCCAGAGGGACAGGAAAGGATGTCATTCCCACTCTCCTGGGCTGGGGCAACATCCAGAGTGCTGAGAACTTGTTTGGTCAGGGCAGGGGTATCCAAAGGGCCGGTGAGGAGCACACTCCCACTCACCAACCCAGGGCAACCAGACTCTGGGCACAGCGCAAAACCAAGGCAAGACCCAACTTCTTTAGGGAGGTCAGTGGTCCCACTCCCTTTGGCTGGGTCAACAGTTGGCCTGCTGGGGAACGAATTCCCACCCACCAGGCTGAGGTCACAGAATTCAAGGGGCACAAAAGTTGGGCAGGGGATGAGGACTGTTGTCCCACTCATCCCAGCCAGAGTTTCACAGGACCTGGTGTGCTCGCTCCCATGCACCAAGCCAGGGGTTACAAGGGTGCTGATGGGGAACGCATTCCCACCCATCAGTTCACAGTTCAAATCCACAGGAGGGTCAGCGGTACTGCTCTCTTCCAGTCTACTGGGTTCCTCCTCTTATAGGCCACTAACCGCAGGGCCATTCTCTGTCTTGAGGGAGACCGCAGTCCCATCCCTCAAAGCGGTATCATCTGTATCCCCTGGGAGCACACACTGCTCCTGCTCCAGGGCACTGTCCTTGACACCATAGGGCCTCTCTCTGGGGCTGCTGGTGAGCTCTTCCCCACTCACCCCAGCAGGGGGTTCACAGTGCCTGGTGGGTTCACTCCCATCCACCAGGCCAGGGGTCACATAGGGGCTGGTATCCAGGGCATCAGTGCTGCAAAGGGGCAATCTGCTGATCTCCTTGGCTTCCAGGGCCCCCTCCTCAGGGCCATTTCTTTTCTTTAGCAGGGAGGTACTCCCAAACCTCCTAGCCACTTTACTCAGGTACCTGGAGAACACAATCTTTCCTTTTTCCAGGGCACCAACAACAGGGGACGGACTGGGGCTGCTGGTGGGGACCTGCGTCTCTTCCACCGCAGTAGGGTTTTCCCAGATCCTGGTGAGCTCGCTCCCACTCACCAGGTTGGGGTTTACAGGGGGGCTGATGGGGCACTCTTCTCCACCCATCAGTTCACACAACAAATTCACAGGAGGGCCAGCAGCGCTGCTCTCTTCCGGTCCGCTGGGGACCTCCTCTTGTAGGCCATCACTTTCCAGGGCCTCCTCTGCCTTGAGGGAGACCGCAGTCCCATCCCTCAAGGCGGCATCCTCTGTGGCCCTGGAGAGCACATACTGCTCCGCTTCCACGGCATTTTCCACAACAACAGGGGGCATCACTTTGGGGCAGCTGGTGAGCTCTTCCACACTCACCACAGCAGGGGATTCACAAGGGCTGATGGGGACAGCACTCCCACCCATCAGTTCACAGTCCATATCTTCAGGAGGGCCAGCGGCACTGTTTCTCCCAGCCCGCTGGGGTCCTCCTCCTGTAGGCCATTACACACAGGCCCTTCTTCTGCCTTGAGGGAGACCGCAGTCCCATCCCTCAAGGTGGCATCACTTATAATCCTGGGGAGCGCGCACGGTTCCGCTCCCAGCACATCTTCCACCCCCACAAGGGGCAACATCTTAGGGTTGCTGGTGGGCTCTCTCACACCCACTACAGCAGGGGGCTCATGGGGACTGATGGGCTCGCTCCCACCCATCAGTTGGGGCACACAATTGCTGCTGGTGGGGACCTGCGTCTCGTCCACCGCAGCTGGGAAAACAGGGGAAGGGGCAATATGCCTATCAGGGGAGACGTCCGTCCCATCCCGTGATGCAGAGGCATTCTCTTCCCACCCCTCAGCTCAAGCAACAAACAGTCCAGGGGCAAAGGGTTATCAGGCAGGGCAACAGGGGCACTGGTGAGGAACGCATTCCCACTCACCAGTGTGGAGTGAACAGGGGCAGCTCCATCTAAGTCCTCAGCTCCACTGAAGTCCTCCTCAGATGAGTAACCCCCCAGTCTTTTTCCTCTCTTTGTATCTCCTGGGCTTCCTCTATCCAGCCCATGTACATTAGCTCCAAGTTCCATTCCTGCTCGACTAAACGGTCTAGGTTCCCCTCCAGGTCTGGAGGAAAGTAACTTCCAAACATGGCCTTTCTTTTCTCCCAAATCTCCCAGTAGCGGCTGTAATTCCTCTGGCCGAAAGTAGCATCCTCCTGAAAGGCCATCCATACCAGTTGTTGGAGTTTCAGGCGCAAGTTGAACAGGAAAAAGTTGACCATAACTCCTGTATACTCCTTGTGAAGGCACTTGATCATTTCCCAGTATCCGTCCTGGACTCGGAGCTCCTCTGTGATGCAGGTGGTGACCTCACGGTAAAACTCCTCGGCTAAATCACCTAGGAAGGTCTCCCATTGACATCCGATGTAGTGGTACCGCATGTCATACACTCCTATGGCCTCCAGTAGCCGCGCTTTTGCCGCCATCTCTTAGCTGGTACACCCGATAAAAGAAGGAGAAATCCCACCGCTATGCCACCAACGTAACTGAAGCTGAGAAGGGACCGTGTCGCCTTCCGCTGTCGTTCCCGGGTCTCTCCTTCTCAACGCCAGATAAGCGCCGTCGGATGCACCAGTTGAAGTATGGACAGTCACTGGAAACAGCCACAGGATCGCTGGAAGCAGGGAAGCAGGGAAGAGTCCACGTCGCCGCCTGACAGCATATGAAGTTGGGACGCAGGAAGCTGGCAGCAGGCAGTCGACGATTCAGGATACTTGTCGCAGATGGGACACTTTAGACCATAAGCAATACAAGACTCCAGGACTCCTTGTTCACTCCAAAACAGAACTCATTTTATTGACACAAACTACAGATATTTATATACAGTACAGTACATTGGATCACATGGGGAAACCTGATACAATAGGGAACATGATTAAATCATAACACGTCAGACAAAAGGCCAGCAGCAGATGGTAAGGGCTGACACAATGGGAGCATTCACAGAGGAAATCAACTGACAACACATAATACAAAGGGCTGGCATAACCTGAAACAGAGTTTCAGGTTATACAATAGGTGACTCACAGACTGAGGGGCGTGAATGGATTAACACACACAGCAGGGGGTCTAAGGACAGTTCTCAATACAATGACTTGAGTGGCTAGAATATACATTTCCTTAACAATGGCCAGGGGTTGAATAATTAAGCAAAAGGCTTGGGAGTCTGCAATACATATTGAAATAATTAACCCCTCACTGCCTATTCCCTTGGAAGCAAGTCATAATAATGTCCATGTCCTCATTCACATACAGCGTACACACAGTATTTTTTAGCGCATAACCAGGTAAAAATGTCCAAACAGTAATAAATGTCCATAGTCTTTGGATAAATAGTTTGAGGTCCAGACAAGGGGCTCAAGTCACGGGTAGGATCCGTTACAGCTACATTTCAGAGGTAACATATATATTATAAAGTTGGTCACTACCTGCTTAATTATTGCAGGGCGACTTTATAGTGGGTGAAAGTTGTGCTTTAAAATGCTTATTGATTAGGTTATGGACTGGTGAGCAAAAAAAGTGACAAAAATGTTCAAGGACAGTACTTATATAATATACTTGTAGCTACATTTACACAGATCAGATAACGTTTCTTGCTGACGAGGCATCTGTGCGCCTGCAGTGTCTGTTCCTATCTGCAACTCCCCCATAGGTTACTTGCCAATCAGTGAGGAGACAGGAAAGGACAGTGCAGGAACGCAGATGCTTCTTCATCAAGATGGCTGTGCTGTTGTCTGGCAGTGAGTCTCTTAAGAACTAAATAATGCCGGCACTTAATAAGGATTATAAATGGATTTTTATGCTTAAAGTAAAAATGTTTTGGGAGGCACTTATATATACGTGATAGTTCCACTTTAAGTTTTTAGATATGCAAACAAAGATGACAGGTTCACTTTAAGGTAAGTTTAGCTTATTTTAAAGATAATTAAAAAATGTCTGTATACTAATATAACCATTTGTTTATTTATTTCTCTAGCTAATTTTTGAGACATCAACCTTTATTTATTTGTGTCACGATATGGTACTTAATACTAGTTAGTTTCCCTGCTGGACCAATATTACCACAAACTGTGCTGTGAATTAATCTAGGCAGAACCCACACACTGGGGTAATTTCTAATAGCAATGTGAAAGATAGGTTTGAACTCGTACAGAACTTATTAGCATATTGTGCAGGGAATTTACATAAAATCCCACATTGTGCCACAAAATAAAAGCTTATCTCTCAAAAACTATTTATTTTACAGAAAACCGTCTACCACAACATAAAGTCAGATTTTAATTATTTGAAAAACTAAACTTATTTCAGGGTGACAACTCCATTTTAACTTAAGAGTCATTGGCATACCTGGGAACTTTTGAAATGAGCTCACCCTGAGATCTTTGAAATATTAACCCTTAAGACTCCCAAGAAAGTAGGCTTTACGTGATATGTTAATGTGTGGTCTAAAGTAGAGATGCTCCAGTTAGTTCTAATGGAAACAATAACATGCTACACTTCTAAGGTATCACATCATAAAGGAGCAGTAAACTTTTTTTTTTATGAAAGCACATATTTTATAGAGCATATCCTGCTGAATAAAACAAGGTCACTCCCACTGCTGTCAGATCTTCAGTTCCAAATTTATAGCAGTTTAAATAATCAGGAAGTGATTTTACTGTGTTTACTTCCTGATAGTTCTAACTGACAGGAAGTGACAGGCAGTTTCTATCACATTCTATGGAGAACTGTATGTCTCTGACTTTTCTGACTTTCCTCTCCATTATAATCTAACAGGAAATCTAATTAGAATTTGACCACTAGAGGGCACTGCTAATGTAAAAAAACATGGGTTTAAACTGTAATAACTCTATAAATCTCTCAGCAGTGGGAGTACCCTTATTTTACTCAATAGGAAAATCCCTACAATATATATTTTTTCATTAAAAAAGTTTACTGCTCCTTTAAACACTCAAAACACAAGCAGAACTTCAGCCACTGGCTTTCTGGTAGAAATATCACTAATTTGGATATTAAATAAGCAGTAAATTGGTGTAAATCAGATAGTAGGAAACACTGGACTCTGTCACCCTGAGAATTTGACCCTTCCCCCTGAGACCCTGAGATTTGGATCAAAACCGTGAGTCTCAGGGTCAAACCCTGAAAGTTCCCAGGTATGGTCATTGGTGTCTAGACATTACAAGAAAAATCAGGAGAAAGGTTGTCTGAGATCTGATAGGAATGTATCTGTGTAACAACTGCCTCGCAAACCTTTATATCTAAAAATTAGAAAACATTTGGTGATTCTGCAAATTCCACTTAAAAAAATTAATTGTAAATCTGCAGGAATCATATAGCTGTGTATATCTTTGTGAAACTTGTTGTTATAGAAATCAACATTGTTTCTGCATCAAAACAAGAGTAATAAATGAAGAGCACAGTATGATTGAACCACTGATTGATTCACCTGTGTTCATGTGAGGAGACCCTGAGAACTTTCTTTCTGAATTGCCTTACAGTTACTTAATAGGTATTTACTCCATAGTTTTGGGGGGCTTTATTCATATGATGACTGGACAAGATTGACGTGGGTTTTAGGTACTTGCCATAATGTAAATCTAAAGATGTTATGTATCTCTGATTTGGGCTTTGATTACTGGTGAAACCCGAGTAATGCTCATGTTTTACGAATTCCCTTTAAAAGATTTGGTATTGAATCAATGTATTTTTCTATTGGTGGATTTGAATAACAGACATCCGGTCAGAGTGCATATAAGACTGGTGGGGGCATAATTAGTTTATGTACTACTTTGAGAAAGCCCAATATTGGTGGGCAAAACGCGTTGGAGTATTACCCTGTGCAATACCCTGGATGCATGGTATGGTGGAAGCAGACACCAGTACGGAGATTAATGAAAATTGTTTAGTGGAATCTTGTCATTAGCCTGCTAACACAGAACAGCTGAACCGTAGCTATCAGAGTGTGAGATCTTTACTGTGGAAGGTGGAGTGGTGAGCGGAGAATGGCAGCAGAACGGTGAGATCGTACTCTACCAAGATCTGTTACACGGTTTCTTAAGGGCATTGGCTATATGACTATGAATGTGTTGGAGAAGATCATTTACTTTGCTTGCACTAACATCTTCATTTTAATGGCTGCTTTATAACGCTAATTAACAGCACAAACATATTGGCTTGGCTATTACTAACTGCTTCGACCAGCCTGGAATTTATTGAACTTTTTAACAGTGACATCAATATCAGTTACAACCTTCTTGTACACAGATACTGTTTCACGTTAGCATGCTTCAACCTACGGATCCTGCATTGGATACAATATATATATATATGGATACAGATTTGTTATTATGTGTCTGTTGCATACAAATATATCTAGTGTGAATCTATGGCATTGGGCCTAGCTATATATATCCTTTTCTTTGGGATTTTGTAGGTTCAGGGTATTTTATGTTTGTGGTATTTTTGTATTTAATAGGGCAGGGAATTATTGTCTAGTGGGTGGGTCTATGTGTATGTGTTTTTGTAGTCCATTACCTTTTTGGATACTGCTTTTTTACATATATATTTTTTTACAATAAATTTGAATTAGTGTGAGTGCCTCTGTTTGGATCTTATCTTTGTTTTTTGTGTATTTTGTATTATTTATATGATCCATGTGCACCCCATGCATGTTTGTGCATGGTTTACTTTTTTGGATTACTAGTCAATTGAGTGCTCATCAATTTTATATATTCTGATATCCATAATTAAGCAGAGGTGGATTGTGTAACGACTGAGTCACTGACTACTCACCTGTGATTAGTCAGGCAAATAATGAAAATATAATCTGCTGGTGTGTTCTGAGGACTATCTTTGAGAATCACTGGTATAAACAGTTTAAGTAGTTACCTTTAATGAAATTAAAGCTGTGTGTTAACAGATCGATTTTACATTAATGCCCTAATGAAGGCACACATCAGAGCGAGAATTTTGCTACTGAGCTTCCCATTTCTCTAAAATTAATTTAATAATTTGCTTCTTATATAGAAATAGCAGTACCTGGAAGTAAGTAGTAGCCTTTTTTTGTGCACACACAGGCTATGTTTCCATTCTTTAGATTTGGTCTTCTAAGGAAATGTGGGAGCTTAAGGTCTTCTTCTGCTCCACCTTAATGTACTCTATCCAACTTATACCTATTTATTGGTTCTACTTGCTTTTTGTTCTGCTCTTATGGTATTGGGTAATTTTTTTCATAAGTGATTCTTGCCCTTTGCTGATAATAGATAAAATGGTGAGTGCTACTGACCTATATAACATAGGAAACATGTAATAATTGTGCCAGTTCCTTTGTCTACAAAATAATACCGTTAGAGATGCTTGATAGCAATACTCCAAGGGATTTTAATATGCATTCATTACGGGGACTATATAAGTTATCCAATATCTGAAACGTTATAACTATATCTTGCAAATCTTTGAGGTGTGCCTCTTATGTCTCTCCTTCCCCTTCCCCACACAGACTGAGGACAGCTGGCTCTTTTATGTGGACAACACCACTACAGTGAAGTTGTATTTGATATGTCACCTGTAAGCTGCTACACTATGATACCTCACACAGCACTCCAAACTCCAGCAAGATACATCTTTACTCTGTTCTAACTTTCTTACATCAGAACCAACCTGCGTGGTGACCTATGCAGCCACCGGAAGACCTCTCACAAGAGTGATGTTGTGTAAGATACTCATTGCAACCTCCAATAAATGGCCGGCATGCTTGGGTGTCAACTAAAAATATTTGGCTGGTGCTCTCCGATCCACCCATCAGCCACTTCCCCCTATAATGGGATTAGGAATTCAGGAGGTGTGTTCTGTTGCCTGTGTAAAAGAGTCTAAGGAATGTAATTATAATTGTTTTCCCCTGTCTGATGAAAAGCGTATTACTGTATTTCAATTGTATGCATGAATGAATGCTGAAGCATTTTCTTTCATGCAAGAGCAACTTGTATGATAGCATTAATGATTTTTAAATTCATGGACCTACTGATTTCAGGACAGATTATAGATAAATGTATATGTATACCATATTTGTTTTCAAGTTTTGATTTTAGTAGAGCATGAAGCAAAGAGTGAATGAATGAATGAATGAATGAATGAATGAATAAACCATACAAACCATTTAACAAGATTTGTAAAATTATTATACTTTACACTGATCTTTATTGCAAGTAATTAATTCATTCAATGATACTTTTATCCTAGTTACTTAAATTAATATGAACTTGCCATAACTGATTAAGTGCAGTCCTTGTGATCTCATCTTCAGGGATCTCTGATGAAAAGGATACATTAAATGATTAAAGCAGGAATGAACTAATTAAAATGATATATATACACTACTAAAAGTAAAGATGCCAGTTTGCATTTTGTTAAGGGTATCTCTAAGTGCACATTATTAGTTCAGTACTTTAAAGAAAGGTTTCTTAGATAGACTATGGCCTAGAACTGATGTTTTCAATGTTAACCCTTAAAAACGTTGACTATTGTGAAGTTAAGACTATATTTGTAAATGTGTCTTTGTTTGTAGGTGAAAATAATAAAATAATATTTGTACGCTCAGAAAGGTATGTTAACCTGATTGGGGATTAAATGTAATTTTATGGTTAATGTCCCTAGCCACCGTGTATATACATATAGATATATATAATGTATATATAATCCTATATAATAATTCGCTAAAACGTGTGTAACACCACAATCATGCACAGTGGAGACTGCCCATGATGAGGCTGATACAGAGCGGGATGCTCTGAAGGTGCGTCCCGCTCTGTATCAGCCGCGGTGCGGGCACTCTCTACTGAGCATGACTGCACCGCAACCGTCTGGTACTGTATCAGCCGTGGTGTGGGCAGTCTCTACTGAGCATGACTGCACCGCCACCTGCTGGCACTGTATCAGCCGCAGCGCAGGCAGTCTCTACAGTGCATGACTGCCCCGCGACCGGCTGCCAGTGGCACTGTGGCCCATGTAACGGGCTCTTCAACTAGTATATATATAATATATATATATATATATATATATTTTTTTTTTTTTTTTTTTTTTTTGTTAATTTGGCAGAGTTTATGTTAACTATGAGGCATGAAGCTTTTCCTGGGCTGTGGGTTGAGGATATCCAACACCAGTTGTTCACATTCTCATGCAACATAACAGTGTCCATATTGTTGAAAAGAGATTATGAAGTCTGGGAAAGACTGGTTCAAAGAACAGTTAGTAGCACAATTCCGGTACAGATTTTGGTAAGTGCACCCAAAGAAAATATACATTTAACATTGCTGAAGTGCAACCAATTTTGACCAAAACAACTGAAAGCAAAGACACAAAATATTGGTGAATATCCATATTTAATCAGCATTAACCCTTTACTCTGTGGCATATTGACTGCTTTTCACCATTATATTAAAGGATTACTCATTCGGTCAATAAGGAAAGTTGAGAGATATTCATTTATTACGATAACATAAATTAAGGTTAGTTAATTAGTAAAGTAGGATAGCTTTATCTCATAGTGCAAAGCATATTAAGATTAGGAAATGCCTATAATGGGATACCTTGACTTGATGGCAAGCCTACCATACTACGGCAATATTACGCAACTCCATCAATGAGTAAAACTAACAGAGATTCAGCTCTCAGGATAAAGTAAAATAAGTTTAATAAATAAGTAAAGTAGGAGCAATTCAAAGCAAATTGAGGTTTAGCCTTGCTATAACTGTGGCAAGCTTAGCATAATATGACCATATGTGAATAAAACCTCATCTTTATATAGAGGTAATAAGCAGGCAATATGCCGCAGAGTAATCTGCTAATGTTGATTAAATATGGATGTTCACCAATATTTTGCGTTTTTGCTTTAAATGAATAGCCCAGCCTTGAGATGTTTTTAATTATTCGCTATACATGTACAGTTGGTGAGAAGCCTGTATATATTGCTTTGTAGAAATGTCTGCAGCAAGGAAAAACATTTATAATTTATTATTTTCTTCAAATCATATTGCAAAATAAATAACACTCAAATTAATAATATAAATATTTAATTAAGGGGTTACAATTATTTCAGTTAGAACAGGGAATGCACCAGGGTTTGGTCAAAACCAAAAGAGGGAGGACCGGGGAATCTGTGGCACGATCCGACTGAACGACCACGGAGCAATTTTTTTTTATTGCTCCGTTGCGTTCCGGACTTCCCGAACGGCTTGCAGCCACGGGGGGAGACCGGAACTCGATGACGGTCATAGTACATCATCGGTCGTTAAGTCAAATCGACCCTTGACGTACTATGACCGTCAAGGGTCGTTAAGGGGTTAAGGAGTGTGTATCATTATTATTGTTTATTTATGTAGTGGCAGCTTAGTCCTTAGCACTGGACAACAGGGAATAGACTTACAGGTCTTAAATAGTGGAACACGAAAGGATCATAAGGCCTACTTGTCTTATAAGAAGTTCATAATCAGCATTAATGTAAGTTTTTAAACCATTTTAAATGTATGCAGATATACTGTCCAGAAGTATTACTTTGTTAGCTATGATTCATTTAAAGTAAATAATTAAGCATAGAGCCTAAATAACATAATGTTATAATGCTAAATGTTGAGTGTTTTAGGGCAAATAAAGGTACAGTAACATGGGCTATATCTTGTATATAAGTATATATCAAATCAAAACTGAATGCCCATAGGGCATTTGTACTTTCAAATATACAAATGTAACATGAGCACTGATACTTTTTTCATTCAATGTCTTTGTCACAAAAAAGTGGTGTGGTTTACAGATACCATAACGTCAATGGGAGCTGTGTACTGTAATTCATTGTGATTTTATAGATGATTACAACCATGAAAAGCTACAATAACATATGTTGCATCTATATTGGGAAACACATTGTGAACATATTAAAAAAGAAGAAAATCATATGGTAACTTTCTAAAACTGACATGTCAAATGCATACTACATTGAAAGGGGTCCTACATTTGGCTATAATTTCCTGTAACTGTTATCTGCCATTGAAAATTGGCTTCTCATACTCTCTTATATCTTCTGGTCATTTCCCTTTCCTCTTTGTTTGAATGTAATAGACAAGTACAAGCACAGACAGAGCTTTTATTGATATCCTATATAATAATTCGCTAAACCGTGTATAACGCAACAATCATGCGCAGTAGAGACTGCTGCATGTGCTGCAGTCATGCGCAGTAGAGACTGCCAGTGACTAGGCTGATACAGAGTGGGGAGCTCAGAAGGAGCTTTCCGCTCTGTATCAGCCGCGGCGCGGGCAGTCTCTACGGAGCATGACTGCACCGCGACTGGCTGGCACTGTGGCCTGTGTAATGGGCTCTTCAACTAGTTGTGAATATAAAATAAGGCATCACAAATTGAGAAAACAGTACTCTGTGCATATGTCATGATTCTGTCGTTACATGACAACTTTGTAACTTGACAAGGGAAGATGTCACTGGAACATTTTGTATCTTTGATACAAGATGTTGCCTTTGTATTATTACATCTGAGGGCATTATTTTACATTTATCAACATGAAACTTCAGCTGCCACACTGTTGTCCATTCTTCTTCTTTATCTAAATAATTTGCATCATCTGCAAAAAAGGCATAGCTTACGATGAAGACCTTTGCAAGATCGCTAATAGAAATATTAAAAGAATGGGCCCTGAGGTAGCCTAGTACTACCATGATCTTAATCTGAATGTAAACTGGTGAGATGGCTCAGTTTGTTAAGGCACCAGCTGTAGAATATGTTCAAACCTCAAGGTCACAAGTTCTAGTCCAAAAAAGTCGACTCAGCCTTTCATCATTCTGAGGTAGATAAAATGAGTACCATTTCATTGGGTAATAATAGCTATACCCCCAGGATAATACTTGTAAATGAGAGACAATCTCAATGTATCCTTCCTGGTAAAATACTTTGATATTATTCTCCATTAAATGCAATACTTTTGTCTCCTGTCACTCAGCAATTTCCCTATCTATAGAATAGAGTCTTATATTAAGGGCAGTGCCAAATGCCTTACTGAAATCTAGGTAATCTATATTTACTTCTCCTCCTGGTGTATTATTTTAGTTACCCAGTCAAAAAAAATCTATTCATGCTGAAACTCACCAATTCACTATATGCGGACTTCCATAACTGGTGCACATTCACTTGTACATATTAATAATAAGGTACACCAATATGGGGCCACATAATTTCACTATGATTCATACATGTTCTGGTTTGGAGATGTGGAACATATATGATTAGCCCACGAAGATGTATCACAAACACCCATGAGTTATTGTAAAACTAGCAAGTCTCTATCATGCAGAAGGACCATGGTTTGATGCCCTTTTCCACAGACTATAATTGTCAGAAGTACAGTAATAAATATATAATTGTTGAGTCAAGGCATGTGTAGATATTTACTGAGACTCTTACTTACCGAACTTAGAATCAGTTAAGCATCTCTGTGCTTTCCAGGCAGCTATGATAAATTACCAAAACACAAAAATTACTCTTAGTCTAAGTCTCTCTCCCTCCAAGTCTCAAATCTCTTAATAGGTATCAGGAGAGATAAATGAAATATTGCTCACCTAGGGCTTGATCCACTTCCCACCGGTAAAAAAAAAATAGCCATGGTAGTTTTACAAGCACAGTAAGCCATCCAATACCCGTGCTGACAACTGCTAAGTGAGATACAAAATGACAACGGCCGATAATCTGTCACCCATTGGGAACAATGGAACAGCTCTACCCATTTGCAATTCATTTCTGTGCTGTCAGTGAACACACATGTTAAAGAGATACATTTGCCGTTGGAAATTCTGCTCCTACTTTTCATGGCATACAACACACTACGAAAAAAAAGAAATGCAGTAGAAAAACACAATGCAGGGAACAAACAGCTCATGCAAAACTTAGGACATAGCACAATGACAGCAAAGGCAAAATTAACCCCTGGAATGCCAAGGAAGCACCCTGAAAATTTGCATGCCCTACAGATAAGTCCTGGACAACCAACATTAACCCATCAACCCCCTAAGGCACAAGGGGTTTACAAATCAACCATGTCTTTCTCCAAACCTGTCTGGGACGTATCAGAATTGTGTGAGGCAGTTTGGTGGTTAGGCCTTGCCTGCACTTTCCCTGGATGTGTGTGTGTTCCTGCTTCACATCTCCTCTGATTCCCTCTGGTGTGCTGGTCCCTATCCGCTGTGTACCTGACCATTGGTGGGTACCCATCTGCCGTCCTGCTCTCCCTCATCCTTTTCTTCCCTGAATGGGGATCCTCTGCTCTATTTCCTCATCTCCTGCACCTCTCTCCATACCACCAGCCTTCACTCCTCTCCCTGCCATCTTCCTATCACTCTCCTATCTCCTTCACACAGCCACTTACACCCAGTCACTCCCAGAGGCACTCAGTCACAATCACTCTGCCACTCCCTTGCACTCACTGAATCACACTGTATGAAACCAAAATAAAAATGTATTGTGTGTCCAAAAACAAAAAATGTGTGTTTTTGTATATAACTTCCTGATCCTTCATCCTACTTATTTGATTCCTTTACTTTGGTTACAGAATCAGAGATTTCCCTTTTGCTGGCCACATCATCACTCACCAACTGCTCGTTTGATCCTATACCATCCCACCTCCTCAATCCTCTGTAATTCACTTTAGTTCCCATGCTAACTCGTGTATTCAGCTCCTCCCTATCCTCTGGCATCTTCCCCTCTTCCTTCAAACATTCAATAGTATATCCAATCCTTAAGAAAAGTTCATTAAACCCCAACTCCTCATCCAACTACCACCCCGTATCACTCTTGCCCTTTGCCTCTAAGCTCCTTGAGCACCTAGACTACTCTCGTCTACTTACATTCCTCAACTCACATAACACTCTGGACCTGCTGCAGTCTGGTTTTCAGCCCACTTTCTCTACAGAAACTGTCCTTATGGTTTTATGTGGAATAGATCATGCCAAACTAATCTTTTTCAGCTTCTAAGAGGAAGTAAGTAGCAATCTAGATAATGGTAATGCAGTTGGTGTAGTATATCTAGATTTTGCAAAGGCATTTGATACAGTGCCACCCAGAAGGGTGGCCTTTGATTCCTGAACTATTTGATGCCCTCAAGAGAGCCAACGTCTTCACTAAATTGGACCTGCGTAGGGCTTATAATTTGATCCGCATTAAAGAAGGAGATGAATGGAAAACCGCCTTCAATACCCGATACGGCCACTATGAGTACCTAGTGTTGCCTTTTGGCTCGTGTAATGCCCCCGTAGTGTTCCAACACTTTGTCAATGAAATTTTCAGAGATATCCTACTTTCTTACATTGTGGTCTACCTTGATGACATTTTAATTTTTTCTTCATCCCTATCGGAGAATAGAGAACATGTTTGCTCCGTTCTACTTCGTCTTCGAAAGAACCAACTTTACGCTATGGCAGAGAAATGTATCTTCGAGACTTCCTGACTTCCTTTCTTAGGTTATATTGTCTCAGACTCAGGTTTACAGATGGACCCTGCCAAAGTGGAGGCCGTCTCTGATTGGCCACAGCCAACCACTTTGAGAGCCATGCAGCGTTTCTTGGTATTCGCAAATTATTATAGACGATTTATTAAGAACTTTTCTTCCATCATGGCCCCTCTAGTCTTGTTTACTAAGAAGAATGCCAATCCCAAGGTTTGGTCTTCTGAGGCCGTGGATGCTTTTGAACGATTAAAGCGATTATTTGTTTCTGCACCTCTGCTACGATATCCGGACCCCACTAAACCTTTCCTCATTGAGGTTGATGCCTCTGAATTTGGAGCAGGAGCCATTCTCTCCCAAAGGGATGAGGTCACTAACTTGCTTCACCCTTGCTCATACTTCTTGAAGCAGTTTAGCTCCTCTGAGAAGAATTATGACTCTGGAAACAGAGAGCTGTTGGCCATAAAAATGGCCTTAGAAGAATGGCGTCACCTGCTGGAAGGTTCTCAAGTTCCAGTCATCATACAAACCGACCATAAGAACCTTCAGTTTCTGGAACAAGCCCGACACCTGAATCCAAGGCAAGCCAGTTGGCTCTTTTCTTTACTTGTTTTAATTTCGTCATTACGTACATAGTCCAAGAATTTGAAGGCCGATGCTTTATCTCAGCTTTTCGTCCCTGAATCAGAACCAGAATCGTCTTCAGAACCTATAATTCCTTCAAGACATTTTGTGGCTGGTCTATCGCTGTCCACATTTCAGCGGATCAAGTCTCTGCAACACCATTTCTGTGGTTGGGTTAACCCTTTGAGTGCCAGAGGGGTACGGAATGCATTGCTTTGCAATGCATTCCGTACCTTTCTGGCACTCAGAGGGTTAAAGGGAAACCCAATCATCTTCTGTATGTTCCTAAACGTTATCGCTCATCACTTCTGAACTGGTCGCATCACTCAGCTATGTCTGGGCACTCGGGTGCTATCAAGAATGTGGAGCATCTCCTTCAATGCTTCTGGTGGCCTTCCTTGAAATAGGACGTGGAAGATTGCGTCAAAGCCTGTATGCTTTGTTCTCAAATTAAGCCATCCCATCAGAGACCCGCTGGATTACTTCAACCGTTACCAGTGCCCAATTCTTCATGGACTCACTTGGCTATAGACTTCATTACTGATTTGCCACCTTCAGACCACCGTAGCATAATTTTGGTGGTGGTTGATCGATTTTCGAAGCAAGCTCACTTCATTCCTCTCAGAAGTCTACCCAATCCACAAACTCTAGCAGACATCTTCTTTAGAGAAATTTTTCACATTCATGGAGTCTCTCTTCAAGTTGTTTCTGACAGAGGGACCCAATTCACCTCTAAGATTTAGAAGGCCTTCTGTGCTTGCCTAGATTCAGTTGAGTTTCTCTTCTTCATACCATCCTCAATCCAATGGCCAAACTGAAAGAACCAACCAAACTTTGGAAATCTTTCTTCGCCATTACGTCAGTGCCCATCACAACAACTGGGCATCGCTACTTCCTCTGGCTGAGTTTGCTTTTAATGACCAGTATCACTTTTCTGTAAAATGTTCTCCCTTCTATGCTGCTTTGGGATACCATCCTCAGATGCTTCCCAAACTCTCCCCCATGGATGTTCCCGAAGCTGATGGTAGAGTACAAGACCTTCATCTGCATTGGTCCTCTGTTCGACATACCTTGCAGGCCAACTCTTCCAGGTTTAAATCTACCACTGACAAGAGAAGATGTCCGGCTCCTTCTTACCAAACTGGTGACCAGGTCTGGCTGTCTACCCAACACCTCCGTCTGAAGCAACCTTCAGTTAAACTAGTTCCCAAATTCGTGGGTTCTTTTACAGTCAGTAAATGGTTAATACCGGTTACCTATGCTCTTGATCTGCCTCCTACCATGAAGGTAGCCAACTCCTTTCATGTGTCTCTCCTACGGCCCTTGGTGAGGAATCGATTCTACCAACCCTCACGGCCTCCAGCTCCTGTTTCTGTGGATGGGCATTCTGAATATGAAGTCAGACGGAATATGGACTCTCGACGGGTTCGTGGCCAGCTATAATACCTAGTAGACTGGAAGGGCTACGGTCCTGCTGATCGCTCTTGGGTGCCCGCCACTGACGTACATGTTCCTGCGTGGGTATGTGCCTTCCATCTCCTGCATTCTGAGTTCCTCAAAGGTTTAAGGCTGGCAGGATGGTATATGGCTTCCCTCCCTCCCCTGGCGATATCTGCTCTGAAAATAAGACTTACTAGTTTAAATGCAAGTCCCCGCTGAAGTCCTCATCTTTTGAACAGCAGGCATACTAGTATGTAAAGCTTCAGTGCGGGCGGCATGCTTCCATTTCCTTCCTGCTTCCTTCAATGGGTTTTCAGGGCCCGAAAGCCCATTGACTGAGTTCCGGAGGTACGGTCGCGTAGCCCCGTGATGACCCAGAAGGCTCCTGCCCATTGAAGTGTGGCAAGGAACGATGCGGCAAGCAAAGCATTCCGGGTAATGTAGATCCAATCTATCCCTTCCTGCTGTAGCCTAGAACGCTAGAAGGATAAATATAGGATAATGTGATATGTGTTGAATTGTCTAACATATTTTGTTATGCATGTGTGAGTAAATGGGATATTGGTGAAATAAAATCCACCATATCAGTGTGAAAGAGGTCCTTCACGGCGTATGATTGTGCTGCTTCAAGACGCCCCCCCTATCCCTCAATCAATTAGTGGCACGGAGGGTTGTAGAAGTGCTGGTAATGTGGAAGGAATGCTCTCCCTCACACAACACCAGCAATATGACAAGCCTGAAGTCTGAGAGCATTTGCTTTGCTTCAAAGGAATAAAAAGAGTACACCAAGCACTACACAATTATCCCCTCAGTTCTGCATCATATTTCACAGATGTTGGACACTCCCAATGGAACATGGCTGAGGGTCAGGCAGCATCCATTGGAATTTGTAGCTGTCAGCTGCCCTATATCCTTGTTCCCTTGCTGGCTGGTAGCCACAGAACCTCGTGTACACTGCCTGGCCCCCAGACTTGATCCCTTGCCCACTGGTTGCCACAGATCCCCATGTGCACTGTCTGACCCCCCAGCCTTGTTCCCTTGCCTACTGGTAACCACAAATCCCCATGGGCACTGCCTGGGCAAGGGGACAAGGCTGGGTGTGTTAGGCAGTGAATGTGGGGCTAACACACAACTTTGATGTTCCCCATGTTGCCCCACAATACTTCCATTCAACATACTACCCCACAGTTAATATTTGACATATGCTGCCCTCCAACCATCGTTACACATCAATACATACTGTCCCCACACACCGTTCCACATCATCATATGTTGCTCCCCTACACAGTTCCAGAACGTCATATGCTGCCCCACATATACTGCCCACCCACAGTTCCACATCGACATATGTTGCCCCATGGTTCCACATTGACATATACTGCCCCAGCACACAGTTCCACATTGACGTATGCTTCCCACACACAAGTAACCCTTTGCATACCCCTCTGGCACTCAACGCGTTGCTTAGCAACCCCTCTGGCAGTCAAATGGTTAATGTCACAGTTATGTTGCCAAATAACTTGTGTAATAACATTACAAAAATATGTCCATTAGTTTGTAATAAAATCAGACCCCTCCTGATGTCCCCTTGGTATTGATCACTTATCCAAAAGGATAGGTGATCAATGTGGTGACCAGGAAGGCGACCAGTGCCTTCCGAAGCTGCGTGCTTTTTGATGACTGGCCGGGTTGAGGATCCTCCTACTCAACCCGTTCATTTATAAAGAGTGGTTAATGATGAGTTAATTCATAATAATACAGTTAAACCAATGCCAGGAGGATCCTCAAGACCCACATAATGCGAGTGGGTCTTATGATCCTCCTACTCAAGTTGGTCATTCATAGAACGATTGCTTGAGTAGGAGCTACTATTGTAAGGCAGTAGGTGATCAATTCCAGGGGGATATCAGTAGTTTTCCTGATGCCCCCCACAAGGTCTGCACTGTTTTTTTTTTGTTGTTGTTTTTTTTTTTAAATATATACATGCTATGGCACAACATATTTTGGAATTTAACTGAGTGGGGGCACCATGTGTTGAATTTTAGTGAGGGGGACAGCATATTGGAGTTTGCTGGGGGGGCAGTATGTTGGATTTTTATATTGTGAGGCAGAAAGTCAGATTTTACTGTGGCGGCCAGCATGTTGGAGTTTACGGGGGGGGCAGCATGTCAGATTTTTACATTGTGGAACAGAATGTCGGATTTTACTGGGGGACAGCATGTTGGAGTTTACTTGAGGGGACAGCATGTAGAATTTTTACATTGTAGAGCAGAATGTTGGATTTTACTGGGTGGGGCAACATGTCAGTGTTTACTGGGGGGGCAGAATGTCAGGGTTTACTGGGGGGCAGAATGTTGGATTTTTACATTGTGGGGGGGAATGTCGGATTTACTGGGGGGGACAGCATGTCAGAGTTTACTGGGGGGCAGCATGTCAGATTTTTACATTGAGGCAAAGAATGTCATATTTTACTGGGGGAGCAGCATGTCAGAGTTTACTGGGGGTGCAGCATGTCAGGGTTTACTGGGGGGCAGCATGTCAGAGTTTACTGGGGGTGCAGCATGTCAGAGTTTACTTGGGGGGCAGCATGTTGGATTTTTACATTGCGGGAAAGAATGTCATATTTTACTGGGGGAGTAGCATGTCAGAGTTTACTGGGGGACAGCATGTTAGTGTTTACTAGGGCACAGCATGTTAGAGTTTACTGGAGAGGCAGCATGTTGGATTTTTACATTACGGCAAAGAATGTCATATTTTACTGCGGGAGCAGCATGTCAGAGTTTACTGAGGGGGCCAGCATGTTGGATTTCTAATAAAAGTTAAGTCTTTTTCTCAGTCTTTCCAACTCTGGGCATCTATCTTAGTAACAAATTCTGCCTTGGTCAGGTATTAAGTTGTGGTTCAGCAGGGTTTTACTCTTCCTTGTATTACTGCAGTTAATTTACTCTCTCCAGCATCTACCCAATTAAGAAATAACACATTTAAACTTGACTGTCATTCTAAAATGATCACCGGCACATTCTGTCTGGTTTTGTTCACAGTTCTTCCTCTTTACTGAGAAACTACATGGTCTCTTATTTGTCCTCTATTACATAATGCCATAACTATTCCATTTCAAAATAATAATAGCACATCCACACTCCCAAACAAATCACACTGGTAGTAAGGGACGGGGAAAACTTATCTTCCCTACAAAGACACAGATGATTGCTTCTTTGTTCAAAAATGTATGCAATTAAACTATAAAGTCTGCTAATCTTTGATGGAAACCCCATGTGTATACTTGCAATTCTACAAAATTATATCTTTATGAAAACAAATTTATAATTCAGTGAAAATTAGGCTAGAATGTTTGAAGATCCTGTGATGAGCAGAATAGTTTTGTGTATAATTTTTGTTTATAGAACATTCTAGTAATAAAATATAGTTCTGTACTTTAGTAACAGTATTAGATTTAGAGCTTATGATTAACCTAATGATGGCCAATGTGTGGCTCTACATATACAATCTCAATACTTTAGAACTTTGTTCACTATTAATCTGGGAAGGTGTAGAACAATAAAGAACATCCTTGCCATATGAATACCCAGTGTAACTGAGTACATTTAGAGACTCTGAAGGTGTGAATTGCTATTTTTTTAGAGTTTCACTTTTTTTCTCTCATACCTACTCAATGCATTTACAACTGGATTCTATTTCTTTATTTCTTTACTTTTTTTTCTTCAAAAAAGCTTTATTGAGTGAAAAACAAAAGAGATACAAAGAGCAATCGAAGAATAATAAACAGTTATGACGATATCTTTCCACGTGCATGACCAATGAAGCATTTCAGAGTGCAAAATGCAAGGCAACAAATATCCATTTGCGTATTTCAATAGAGGAAACTCTTGACATGGATGGAGCTAACAGTTATAGCAAAATTATTTAAAATGAGAATGGATAACATTATGATGAATGGGTTGAAATAGCTATGAACCATGAAACAAGTAGTACTCAAAGGCTGTATGAGAAATAAGAAACAGAAAACAGAAATTGGAAAAGTGAAAAGACAAAAAGAAAAAGAAAAAAAGAGAGAAAAGACTTGAGCAAGAAAGGAGGAGGAGAAATAAAGAGGGGGTGGGGGTAGGAAGGGGGGAAGGAGGGGACATGGCTCCGGTGCCAAGGAGCAATACACTCGCAAGAAGGAAGGGGGTGCCAAAATCCCCATGCTTGCCTCCACGCGTGGAGTAGGGACCCGTGTGGTGCCGGCACTGGTTCAGCAGCTAGAGAGAGATGCTGGGGATCAAGGCTTGAGATCGGTGACAGCATGCCAGGTACTCCCTTGCTGCAGCCAAAGCTAAGTAAAGGTGCTGGTCGTGAAACCAGATTGTTAAACCCCAGTTGAGTCGGGGTGCAACCAGGATGGGAGTGTCCTGGTACCGTTAAGAACCAAGCCGACTGGACAAGCTGGAAACCGGATGGAAGGCACACGTTTGTCAGACTAGCAGGAAGTCTAGTAGAGAGGGCGGGAGACGAGACGAGTCGGGAGTGTTGCCAAAGGTCAGAGCCGGGAACTGGAGACAAGCCGTAGTCAGGAACAGAGCCAAGGGTCAAACGAGGGACTGGAGACAAGCTGTAGTCTGGAACAAAACCAAGGGTCAAGCCAGGGACTGGAGACAAGCTGTAGTCTGGAACAAAGCCATGGGTCAATTGCAAGCTAGAGAAGGATCCAAATGAGGAACAATAGAAGCTCATGGAACGGACACCCCATGCCTTGGTTAGCCCATTTAAATATGGAAGGCAGCCAATGGAAGAGGCAGAGAAGTTGGGCTCGCCTGGGAGATGTGCGGGATAGGGGAAGCCTGCCCAACAGAGCCCTGGGCTGGGCACATGCGCAGCCGCCCAGCTGGAAGACAGCCGCGTACTGTGCATGCGTGTCCGGACTGCAGGCGAAACCCAGAAGAACCGCCTGCCTCGAGAGAGATGCGGCCGGGCGTAAGTGGGGACACAGGCGAGTGGTGATAATGCTAGACTGTGCTTGGCCAGGTGCAGCAAGGCGCTTCATATCCCAACTAAGTTGGGGGTGTAGCGTAGTAGCGGAGACCAAACTGTTTCATAAGATGGAAGAGACACTTGGGATCGAGGGTGTATGAGCTCCATGTCTCTCACTTGACAGACCCTGGACCTCCACTGTAATGACATATGCAGGAACGCCAGAGGAGGAAAGCTGGATCGTACCCGCTGGCAGCGAAGAACGGAGAACATTGGAGGGATTTGTGCCGACAGCTGTTGAAGGCGAATTCTGCTAACAGAATGAGACCTGTCCTGTTGTCTTGGAGGTGTTCCACGAACAGACGTAAGTATTGTTTGAGTGCCTGATTAGTCCTTTTGGTTTGTCCGTTGGACTGTGGATGGTAGGCGGAAGACAGGTGTACAACGATGCCTAGGCAAGCACAAAAGCTCTCCAGAAAAGGGAGGTGAACTGGCTGCCCCTGTCTGACACCACTTGCAGGGGAAGGCCATGTAAACAGAACACCTCTCAAAGGAAGATGTCAGCCAACTGTTGAGAGGAAGGCAACTTGGGCAGAGGGACGAAGTGCATCTGACGGGGGAATCGTTCCACAATAACAAGAATGAATGTGTTCTTTTTTGACGGGGTAAGTCCACCATGAAGTCCATGTCTATGTGAGTCCATGGAGAGAAAGGTACTGGAAGTGGCTGTAAGAGACCAACAGGCAAAGATTTAGGCTGTTTGTGTCTGGCACAGTGATGACAGTCTTGCACAAAATCCTTCACGTCTTGCGATAATGAGGGCCACCAGAACTGACGCTGGGCTAAGTCTGTAGTGTGGGTGATCTCAGGATGGCCAGAGGTGGGAGACTGATGTGCCCACAGCAGTATCTCAGTGCGGTGTTGGACGGGCACAAACAGATGCCCCGATGGGAATGATGGATCTACAGTCTTCTGGGCTTGCTGGATTTTCACCAAGGTCATAGTAGATAGTGCTGTGAGGACTTTGCAGGATGGGAGGATACATTCAGGCGGAGCTCTGGAGACCGGAGCGATGTGCAGACGGGACAGGGCATCAGCCTTGACATTCTTGGTGCCCGAGATATAAGTCACAGTGAACTGGAACTGGGAGAAGAAGAGGGCCCAACGGGCCTGGCGTGCAGTGAGACCTTTAGCAGATTTAGCGGGCTTCCTTCATGGCGAGCAGCTCATGACTGCCCACATCCTCTCAGCAGGGGTTAGTTGATGAGACAGATAGGAACACGAGTGTCGCATCAGTTACCAGGCTGCTTATCCGGTATTCGGTAAGGTCGGTAGAGCCGTATTATTACTATTGCTATCTGTATAGCCTTGATCTGTGTCAAACTATCTTACTGTGCTTGTGAGTTTGGACCCATGTAGGGCCTTGTTGCGCTTTATCTTGTCTAATAAAGCTTTTCTATTTTATCCTACCAAATTGCCTGAGTGTTCAATAAAACCGTGACAATGTGGGAGTGGCGGTTGATGTGATCTATTTAGACTTTGCCAAGGCATTTGATATGGTTCCACACAAGAGGTTACTGTACAAATTGAATGAAATAGGCTTAGGGGAAAATGTTTGTGCGTGGATTGGAAATTGGCTGAAAGACAGAATGCAAAGAGTGGTAGTAAATGGCAAGTTCTCCAATTGGATAAATGTGATAAGTGGAGTACCTCAGGGATCTGTCCTGGGTCCTCTTCTTTTTAATTTGTTTATTAATGACCTCCCAGAGGGTATAGGGGGCCATGTATCAGTGTTTGCCTATGACACAAAATTAAGTAAGGTAATAAAGTCTGAACTGGATGTGTCTTCATTACAAGAGGATTTGGACAAATTGAGTAACTGGGCAGACAAATGGCAAATGAGATTCAATATAGACAAGTGTAAAGTTATGCATTTTAGGTATAATAATAAAAATGCAACATATAGTTTAAATGCTGTTTCTCTGGGGAAATCTACAAATAAAAAGGATTTGGGAGTAATGGGAGACAATAGACTTAGCAGTAGTGTGCAGTGCCAGCTGGCAGCTGCAAAGGCCAATAAGTTATTGGCATGTATTAAAAGAGTTATTGACTCAAGGTAGGAAGATATTATTATGCCTCTTTGCAGGTCCATGGTAAGAACCCACCTAGAACAATTCTGGGCGCCCTTTCTGAAAAAGGACATTATGGAAGTAGACAAAGTGCAGAGGAGGGCTACAAAACTAGTAAGGGGAATGGAAAGTTTTAGTTATGAAGAAAGGCTAGAAAAGTTAAACTTGTACACACCAAAGAAACAGAGTCTTAAATGGGATATGATAACACTATATAAATATGTTCACGGCCCATTCAAAGGGCTCTCCAAAGACCTGTTCATTAACAGAACAGTACAAAGGACAAGGGGCCACCCGCTTAGACTTGAGGAAAGGAGATTTCATCTACAACAGCGGAAGGGTTTCTTTACGGTAAGGGCAATAAAGATATGGAATTCACTGCATGAGTTGTTGGCTCTATCGAATACATTAGATGCCTTTAAAAAGGGCCTGGATACTTATTTAAAAAAGCAGAACATAGAGGGCTATTATCACAGTACCCGTGCTTTTTTGTTTTTGTTTTTCTGTCAGTCTAGTCTGTGCCTTGCTCCCATTGGCTACTGTGTGTTAGTGTGTGACTTTTATATACTGGGCTAGGGGCACCCCTCCGGTGCCCTTTCGTGGTGTTCCTGTGCCAGTGCATTATCTGCTGTGTTTCCCAGTGTACTGACTTGGCCTGCCTGACTACTCTGCATATTGTCTGCTGCCCTTGTGTTCTGACCCGGATTGCCTGACTATTCTCTGAAGTTCCTGCTCCGTGATTTGACCCGGCTCGGCTGACGTTCCTGCTCCGTGACTCTGACCCGGCTTTGGCTGACGTTCCTGCTCCGTGATTCGACCCGGCTTGGCTGACGTTCCTGCTCCGTGATCCGACCCGGCTTGGCTGACGTTCCTGCTCCGTGATCCGTCCCGGCTTGTTGGCGTTCCTGTACTGTGTCGCCTAGGCGACATTCTGACTGTCTGGCATGGGTCATTTCCTTGCAGAGTATCAGCGGACAGTCCCGTTACCATTCCGGCTGTTGAGCCATCGGTGGCCTCCGGTTAAGCTGTGCAGAGTGCAAGTTGTCTCCGTTACTGCTACGGCAGGTTCCATTGGGCCTAGTCTCCATTATTGCCTCTGCTCAAGCAAGTGTCTGCCTCTGTTACCACTCCGGCTGTTGAGCCACTGGTTGCCTCCGGTTAAGCTGTGCAGAGTGCAAGTTTTCTCCGTTACTGTTACGGCAGGTTCCATTGGGCCTAGTCTCTGTTATTGCCTCTGCTCAAGCTAGTTTCTGCCTCCATTACCACTCCGGCTGTTGAGCCACCGGATGCCTCCGGTTAAACTGTACTGAGTGCAGTGTTGACTCCGTAACTGCTATGGCAGGTTATCCTGGGCCTAGTCTCCGTTGTTGCCTTTTGCTCAGAACAAATGTTGCCTTCGTTACTGCTCCCGCAGTACCTCAAGTTACTCCGTTCCAGTATTGCCTACAGCTCGTGCCAGGACTGCTGATCTGGCTATTGACTTCATCCACCCCTCAGCTGGTATATGAAGAGAGACCCATCACTGATCTCTTTGCACATGGGACTGTTTACACTCTGAAGTTCATTAGCCCATTCTACACCTTGTTCCTGGGAAACCATTTCTCTGCCTGACCTGTGTCAGTATAGACTATTGTGGACTTATTGTTTATGCTGTATCTGTGTGGGCTGATATTTATATAACCTGTCGTGTGTCTGTACAAGTCTGCTTTACTACAGGACCTGTGAAGGTTATTCCTTTTAATAAAACTGTGTTTTATCCTAAACCTGTGTCTGTGTGTCAAACAAACCGTTACAGCTAAGTACTTTAGTTTTGGGATTAATATTTAGTTAGTGTTTGTTGATACAAGGAGAAATCTGATTGCCATTTGGAATCAATAAGGAATTTTTCCCCCCATTCAAGGCAGAATTTAAAATTGCTGTATTTAGGGTTTTTTTGCCTTCTTTTGGATCAACGATGGTAAACAGGAATAGGAAAAGAGATGAAGTAGATGGATGCAAGTCTTTTTTCAACTTGAATTACTATGTTACTATGTTACCGTGATGAGGTTCCGTCCTTGGTAGTCCATGCACGGACACAGGGAGCCGTCTTTCTTGCCCACAAAGAAGAACCCCGTCCCAGCGGGTGAAGTAGATGGATGAATGAAACCTCTGGCCAGGTTCTCTTGCATATAGGTGGTGAGGGCTTTCATTATGGATGGAGAGAGCAGGAACGTCCTTCTTCTAGGCAGTTGAAACCCGGGTAGGAGATTGATCGGGCAATCATAGGGTAAATGTGGTGGAACGTGTTCGGCTTGGGCTTTTGAGAAGACATCTTTGAAGGCATGGTAGGCCTCGGGCAGGGTGTCATGAATACTCAGAGAAGCAGAAACAGACAAGAGTGGAGAAAGTGGGTCTTTCGGGCGGCAAGTCAGACAACAGGACTTACTCCACTGAGTGAGATCTCCAGTCCTCCAATTGAACACAGGATTATGATGCTGAAGACATGGAAGACCCAGGACGATAGGGGCAAATGGAAAGGACACCATGTAACGGATCCTACCCGTTACTGAGCCCTTGTCTGGACCACAAACTATTTACTTAAAAACTATGGACCTTGTTGCCCTGCTTGGATGTAGCTGTGGGCTCTGGCATACGAACTGGCCAGCTATTGCCAGGAACAAAGACTTATAGTTATGAACATTGGTTTGTGTATTAAGTTTGGTTTTATGTATTTTCAAATATTGTATGTGTTTAATTGTACTTGTCCAGTTTGAAGGTTTGTGCAATCACCAGCTACCAGGTATGCAAATATCTTCCTTAGCTTAACATGGGAAATGGTAGGCAGACCAGTGATTGATCAAAGTTGGGGCAGGGCATTCAAAAGAGTCAATCAAAGGCTCCAACCTTGGGCCACTGTCCCTAAGATGTGGATTATAGCAACTCCAGCCATTCACTATGTTGACCCCCTGCCATGTGGTAATTAGTTCACGCCCTCCAGTCTTTGTTCAATCAAACCCCTGTGTATCTGAAATGTAACCCTGTCTGAGTCATTGTATCTGTTAAGACCATCTGTTGCTGGCTTTTGTCTGATGTGTTATGATTTAATCATGTTTCCTATTGTATCAGGTTCCCCATGTGATCCAATGTCCTGTACTGTGTATAAATATCTGTAGTTTGTGTCAATAAAATGAGTTCTGTTTTGGAGTGAACAAGGAGTCCTGGAGACTTGTATTGCTTATGGTCTAAAGTATCCACTCTGATACCCATCTGCGCCAAGTATCCTGAATCGCCGACCACCTGCTGCCAGTTTCCTGCGACCTAACTTCGTGGACAGTCAGGCGGCGACGTGGACTCTTCCCTGCTTCCAGCGATCCTCCGGCTGTTTCCAGTGACTGTTCATACTTCAACTGGTGCATCCGACGTCGCTTATCTGCGTCGAGAAGGAGAGACCCAGGAACGACGGCGGAAGGTGACGCGGTCCCTTCCCAGCTTCCGTTACACACCAGATCCAGGGCCACATCTTCAGTGTGAAGGACCCCGGTGGTCAGGACGAGTGTCTCGGTCTCCTGGGTTATCCTACCAGTACCCAAGGGTCCCCCATCCAAAGTGGACACCAGCAGGGGCTGCTTCTTGAGCGGACAAGGCACTCCAAGTGACTGGGCCCAGGCACCAACTATGAATAATCCAGCTGCACCAGAGTCGATGAAGGCAGCAGCGCTTACAGTTCTGGTGGCCCAGCGGACGGTTACCAGAACAAACAACCTGATTTGACCACGGGGTGGCTGACGGGTTGGGCTTAGCTGACCACCTTGGAAGTCGGCTAAGTCGTGTCTTTTCCTGGATGGACGGGACACTGATGAAGCATGTGGCTAGCTTCCCTGAAGTACAGGCAGAGCCCTAGGGTACAGTGCCTCCACCTTTCCTCGTCAGTCAGCCGACTGATGCCTCTGATCTCCATCGGTGTCTCGGCCACGCAGCGTTCTTATGCTGGAGTCACGGCCGGTGCTGCTCGCCTATTGCTGCAGTCTCTCTCCAGTTGCCTTTCCTGCAGATGTCGGTCTAGGTCTAG
This sequence comes from Rhinophrynus dorsalis, assembly GCA_037306005.1. Lineage (NCBI taxonomy): Eukaryota > Metazoa > Chordata > Amphibia > Anura > Rhinophrynidae > Rhinophrynus > Rhinophrynus dorsalis. Next base: position 343,053,419 of record CM074723.1, on the reverse strand, counting down.
ACACAAGGTGATGAAGTCCTCCAACCCATTGGGGATGTCACGGCACATCAGGGCATCCTTAAGGCGTTCATTGAGCCCACGCCGGAATGCAGCCTTCAGGGCTTCCTGGTTCCAGTTGGTCTCATGGGAGACGTAGCCCTAGGAGCACCGACTCAGCTGAAGCTCTTCTTCCTGGAGCATCGAAGAATGCCCTGAAGGCGGAGATGAAGGCGTCAGAGTCGTCCAACAATGGAGACTAAGGGAGATACCCAGGCTAACGCCTCTCCTTTGAAGAGAGAGATGACGAAGGAGAACCGGGCTGCATGTGTGCTGAACATCTGGGGTTGGGTCCGGAAATGCAGCTGGCATTGATTGAGGAACCCTCGGCATTCAGTTGGCCCACCTAAAGACTTGTCAGGCAGCGGTATGCGGGGAGGAACATATCCCGGAGGGGGCATCCCAGAGATGCCAGAGGCAGCAGTAGTGGATGGAGCAGTAGTGACCGTAGTCTGAGCTGCCAAGGAGCTCAGCATTTCTAACATGGCATCCAGTTTGCGTTCCAGGCTCTGCAGGTGCACAGTGTGAGAGGCCAGCACCTGTTCCTGTTGGTACAGTCTGGACGTAATATGGGAAGCTTCAGTCGGGTCCATGGTGGATATTTGGAACTGTTCCAACAGTCACCACGGGGGAGTAGGGATCTGTGTGGTGTCGGCACTGGTTCAGCAGCTAGAGAGCTGGGGATCGAGGCTGGAGACCAGTGATGGTGTGCCAGGTACTCCCTTGCTGCAGCCGAAGCTGGGTAAAGGTGCTGGTCGCAAAACCAGATGGGAGCGCCCTGCGTACTGTTAAGAACCAGGCCGACTGGACAAGCTGGAAACCGGACGGAAGGCACACACGAGTCAGACTAGCAGGAGGTCTAGTAGAGAGGGCAGGAGACGAGACGAGTCAGGAGTATCACCAAAGGTCAGAGCCGGGAACTGGAGACAAGCCGTAGTCAGTAACAGAGCTAGGGGTCAAACCAGGGACTGGAGACAAGCCGTAGTCTGGAACAGAGCCAAGGGTCAAGCCAGGGACTGGAGACAACCCATAGTCTGGAACAGAGCCAAGGGTCAAGCCAGGGATTGGAGACAAGCCGTAATCTGAAACAAAGGAAAGGGTCAAGCCAGGGACTGGAGACAAGCAGAAGTCTGGAACAAAGCCAAGGGTCAATAGCAAGCTAGAGCAGGATCCAAAGGCACAATAGAAACTCATGAAACGGGCACCCCATGCTTGGGTTAGCCTGCTTAAGTATGGAAGGCAGCCAATGGAAGAGGCAGAGAAGGTGGGCTCACCTGGGAGCCGTGCGGGATAGGGGAAGCCTGCCCAATAGAGCGCCAGGCTGGGTGTAAGCACAGCCGCCCAGCAGGAAGGCAGCCGCATATTGCGCATGTGAGGCCGGACTGCAGCTGAAACCTGGAAGAACCGCCCATTGCGAGAGAGATGCGGTCGGGCGGAAGAGGGGACACAGGCGAGTGGTGACAATGCTAGACTGTGCCTGGTCATGTGCAGCCAGGAACTTCATATCCCAACTAAGTTGGGGTGTTGCGTAGTAGCGGAGACCAAACTGTTTCATAAGATGGAAGAGATCATGTATGAGCTCCATGTCTATCACTTGACAGACCCTGGACCTCCACTGTAATGACATATGCAGAATAACAGACTTCCAATGCTTTGGTATTAGTGATCTAGTGGAGTTTAATAAACTGTATAGCAAGATTTGTTGTGAGGTGGGCAACCTAAAATGTCGGGTAATAAGCTAAAAAAGAAGATCTCAGGGGATAGGGGCAGGGAGATATCCATCCAAGTGAAGATATCTAACCGTACTGCCTCCCAGAAGGGTCGTAGGGACAGGCAGTCCCACTAAATGTGGAGTAGGGTACCAGCAGATGTTGAACATCTCCAACAATTAGGGGAGACACCTGAGAAGATGTATGCTAACAATTGAGGTGTCCAATACCAACTGGTGGGGACCTTATAGTTAGGTATTCTCGAGGCTATGTTGGTAGGAAGCAGGAAGTTGATCTTACAGAGTTTCTCCCATAGCTCGGGGGACCAAGTCGTCTTGAGATCAGATTCCCATTTAAGCTGCAAAGCGTACTTGGTCAAGGCAAGAAAGTCGAGAAGCAAGGAATAGAAGTTTGAAAGGGGACGTTTAGACTTCACTGGTGTGGATAGGAATCGGTCAAACGGGGTGAGGTCTCTAGGCTTTTATCCCTTAGTTACTAATTCTAGCAAATAGTGACTAATCCGTCTATACTCCGAAGCCCTGGACTTCTCCATCCATAGTTATGGGTAATAGAATCAAATGGGAATATACCTGTATCCAAGATCAAGCCACGTAGTTTGACCAATCCTCCATCCTCCCAAACTAGAGTGTCAACTGAATTGTATTTCATGTGATATGTTTGTCTCCCAAATTTATAGTCTCTGGGGAAATTGGTTGACTCATCCAGTGACAACTAGATAATCTGCAATAGAATCTAGCCCAAGGCACTGCTATTGATTTTGTCTCAGCTGTAAAGTGCTGCTTACTTTGTGCGTGGTATAACAACATGCATATATATAAAATTATGAATGCACACTTCAAATATAATTCAAAGTATCACATATTTTTTCTTTGTTAATAATCAGTAAAACAAATTCTGCTGTATAAATAATAGAGCCAAAAAACACAAACATTATGCTTGCTATATGAAACCAAGAGCAACAGCTAAAGTGCTTTAAAGAACATAGCTCACTGAGAAAACTAAAAATAAAATTTAAACCAGAGCAAAACACATATAGTAATTTAAATCCAAGTACACATTTAAAATGAAATCTACTATGTATTCAGAGGAAAGCACACTAACGTCTGGGTTTTTTTCACATTATCTATTTTGAAAGCTTTGTGGCAGTGAAGAAAGACATATGCACTGTATCACCCAAGGGTTTCTTTTTCTAATATGATGTTATAAATATTGCAGTATATTTCATTTTTATATGCTTTTGATGAAGTGGCAAAAGTGCATCTTATATAGTTGCTTTTCAAAATTGCTCATCTCTTTGAAGCAAGGAGAAAAAAGATTGAAAGCAAACATTACTTATGGATATACTGTGATTTCATATCTAAACTAAAGGTGGAATGAGTAAAATGTCCCTTTGATATTTCAGTTATAGTATTGATTTTAATATTTTTTTCTATCTTGAATTCCAGATGAAGTGATATATCCAGTATAACAGATGCTATATCAAATAATATTTTCCTTTCCAGTATTTTCAGTTGAATGTAAACTAAAATTAGCCTAAGACTTAAAGACACAACTTTAACATAGACCTTAACTTGAGAGCTCATTAGGGATATTAATGAGCAACCCCTATTTGACAGACATAGAAAGTCTAGGTACAATGACCCATATTTATAAAAGCAAACTGGAGCTATTCTGGAGTAAACCAACTGTATCCTAGGGGAAAAATAACAATTCCTGTCAAATTATATTGGGCTTTTAACACCTTTAATGCTAGATGTAAATCAATGCATTGAAGACCTTTCTAGCACTGAAGGGCGTTAAAAATCTTCATTAAAGTGCATGAGAATTTATCAGGACTCTACCTGATGCCCCTTAGATACTGATCTCCCAGCTGATTTGTCTGGGAGATCAACAGAGGTGACCCAGGGGAGCAAAATAAGTACCTGGTAGAAGTGGGTAGGATCAGAAATCCCTTTCACATCAATGAGGAAAAGCCGCCCACATTGAAGTGAAAAAGTTTCCCAATCCTGCCCACTTCCCAACAGTACTTTGGGTAGGATGGAAGCAGGGAGAGCCCTGTTCCTCCCCTGAGTTGCCTCTATTGATCTCCTAGCCAAATTGGCTGGGAGATCAGTAGCTGGGGAGCATCAGGAGGGGTCCTGATGACCCACCACAAGGTCTGGGTTTTTTTTCAGTGAGAAGGTGTTTTTTTTAAACCTTTAAGTGCTATAGACGTATCCAAGGCATTAGGTTTCAATGCCTTTGATACCTCAATGACACTCAAAGGGTTAAGCAGCAGTGGTTGGTTGAGGCTTTGCCCACTGTCTTCTCCTCAGCCAATCGGTGTTGTATACCATGTACCCTGACAGAATACCAGAAACACTTAGACTAACTATTGCAGCTTTACTGAAAAAAAGGGAGAAAGGTATCCAGTAATAATCAACTTTCTAATTGCTATGTATTTCAGTTTATGTAGATAAGTTATCAACAGCTTTAAAGTTATCATAAATAATTCAAGGACTAGAGGAGTGTGCACTTAATTTCTTCACTGGTTGAACACCCCTTTGGACTTTAACTGCTGGTTTGCATTTTTCAGTTGCTCCTTACTTCAGGAGGGAACATCTTCAGTCAGTCCTTAAATGCCATGACAGTTGCTAACAAGACCTTAAACTCTGCTCCCTCCACATGGCAATCTCAACCATTTAAGGATCAGAGAGATGCACAGCATATTGCTTTGCACACCCGCTAGGTCCTTAAAAGGTTACATAGGCTCATGAACTCTGCTTGCTTCAGTTTGAAAAAACTATCAACCGCTGTTGATGGACCTGATGGACATGGACCTGACATTCAAGAGTGAAGATGCTATTAGACAAAGACACAAGGGAAACTTTGATTTGTTCCTGACCAAGGCAAGCAGAGTAGAGTAGACCAGCTTTGGCATACACAACAACATTGCCAGAGGGCAGAATAGATACAAAAAAACTCCCCCAAATAATTGTGAGTAGCACTTTTGTAACATGCACATCAAGTAAACATTATGCATTAAACCCTCCTGAATCTAATGTTTGCCCTCTCTTCTGACAGTGGCATCTTTTTTTTACCTTGGGAAAGTATTTTAGCATGAAATATACATTGATATTGTCTTTCATTTCTATGTATGTCCTGGGTACTCATTTTATCTACCTCAGAAGGGTGAAAGTTTGAGTTAACCTTGCTAGTACTAGAACTTGCAATCATGTGGCTTGTGTATTAACCAACTAAGCCATTTCATTGGCTTAAAATTGTCTTGACCAGAACTGGCCAAGGCTACTCTTATTTGTTATTAGAAAACAAAGCCAAAGTTTGTGCCAGCACTTTACAACATAACTTTGTGATTTATGTCTCTGCTCTTTGTGATGATGTCCAGATTACTAAAACTTACAGGGGGCTTTTGAAGATTTTTATTCTAAACATAATGGCATGTACAATATATAATTGCAGTTTTAAAACATAAATATTGAGTTTCAAGTGATGCTGTTCAACAGCATTTTCAAGATTCTGTTGAGAATGACTGACAGTAATGAAGTGAGCTTTGCAAATGTCAGTATAAAGAATCTTTACTTATGTCTTAGAACAGTGATTCCCACTTCCTGTCCTCAGTGGATGTTGCTTATTAAGCACAGACAGATCAAGTAAAATGTCTGACCTACTTGTTACAAACATGTGATCAAGTATGAATATCTTGAATCCCTGACCTGTTGGTGTGCTTCAAGGATTAATATTTGGAAACACTGTTTTAAATATCATACTTTTAATGAACATTTTGCAAAAATATTTATGTTTAATACACATCCATAATATTATTACCTTTTTATAACAGTAATTGCAAAGATAACTAACAACATCCTTTAAAAGTTAGTGGCATTTAGCCTCCAATTTTTGTCACTCGAGTAATTTCATGCTAACCGTTAGTTTCAAGTTAAGTGCATAACCTCTGGCAACTGCTTTCCCACAGGGGTCAATCAATCCCCAAGGTCTGAGTGTTTACTGAGTCTTAGTGCCAGGAGCTAACCAAATAAAAGGTCATTACAGGTCAACAGGAGTAGAAGAAATGGTGTGAGTATATCGCATAAAGGTGCCACATGGGGCTTGCTGGCATTAAAGTTCTGATGGTGGCAATGATTAGCTGTGAATTTCACTACTGCAAACAAACTGTAGTATATACCCTGGGAGGTTGAATAGTCATCCAAGGCCCTGTACCCACACAACTGATCCCCTTTTAAATCGATCCTTCTGGACTGACTGATCAGTTACCAGCCCTAATCTATTGCTCCTCCACACAAATCACTGCAATGATATACACAATTTTAAAATAAAAGTTATAACACTACAAAAAACAGATATTTTATTAAACTTTTATTGCTAAACAAAACCGGGTACTCTCAGTGCTGGAAAATGCATAATTTCATAATTCTTACAATGCAAAATTGCATTTTTTGGATGCAGCTCTTCAACATAGTGATCCTGATCTTTTTGTACTGGTATTTTAGCTCCCCTTTCCCAAACATGTATGCATGAGCTGACAACGTCCCCAGTTTACTTCCTTTTCATGGTCTGCAATGCATCTGCAAGATTGAAATGAGTTGAGCTTTCAAAGACAGTGAAGGGAGATAGATGGATAAGCTCCCTTTGTTGCCAGAAAACTTTGAGTCTTCTGGTAATGCACTGGGAGAGCTGTAAACATGAAAAATCGTACATTCAAGGCAACTGCAAGATGCAAATAAAAACAATAAAGCTTTATTGTGGCTCAGTATTAAAAATAAAGATACCTTAACGACATCCTTAAATTTGAGAGAACAGGAGGAGACACTTGTAGGGTATTCATATCTAACCAGTAAGTGTAGTAGATCGGTGCCTCACAGATCAACGTGTTTCACGTTTCTCATGCTTAATCATGACCTGATGTTCTGGCAGTGACCGTTTAATTTTTTGAATAGTGCTCCCAGTTGGTTTCAAGGGCTAAATAACATTTAGAAATGAAAAGGCGTTAAGACACATAAAATCATGACTATTATAAATGTTATGATGATGATCCATCCTTAAGTGGCTCACAAAAGAGTTTTGGTGAATTAAAAAAAAGCAAAAGCATAAACTCAAGGCAGTTTGCTTTATTATTATTTCATTCTTTGAATAATAGAAACCTGAAATTAGTAATTTAAAGAAAGAACATTTATGAAATTATCTATATTTAATTTTGAAATTGCAACTGTTGAGAAAATGTAATGCATTTAAAAAAATGCTGGCTTAATTGCTCTTGAAATATTTTGTTTGTCCACAGCTTTAACAAATATTAAGTACTTTTTCATACACTGACATGCATCTGGAAGTTTTTTTTCTTGATCTTACCCACCTTTTAATTTGATTTAAAAAGAACAAATTGTTGTTGCATGGAGAATCATTTATCATAATTAATTTACATAAAACTGCACACTGTAAAAGCTATTATCTCACTTTACTGAGCATAAGAACTCATATCACTTAACGGATAGGTAAGGTCATGATGTCATAGTTGCATTTGACTCTACCTGTCAAAAAAGTATTGGGAACCAATAAATCAATAGGACACACAATAATTAGTAATCTTGTAAACACAAAAAAGTATCATAATTATTTATAGATGATGTGCTAGTCATTAATTATCTTTAATATCTGCAAGGCACAGAAAATGGCAGATGGGCATCATATATCAATTTTTCTTCATTAGAAGAAGTGGACAGTGATAAATATGTTGTCATGTGTAACACCATATATGTAGATGAACCTAGGCAAATTCATAAAAACTGTGGAATAGAGCATCTGTAGGTATCTTTCTGGTACAAATAAATTAGAATGAAGGTAATATTTTTCAACTGTAGGAATTCATCTTAGTTCATCTTATTTATTATCAACAATAGTAATGCTTCTGAACAATTTTAGAGGAACAAGTCAGGAGATACTATTTTTTGATCAATGTTGTTTGTCATCTCTTTCTTTTTCACATATGTACCACAGATAAAGTGCCCATACCACATTCCCACCAAAACCACAACATCAAGGGCAAATTCTCCTGAGGCTCATTTACTGATGTATACCTCATCATGTGTGTGAAACAGCACAATATGTAGGCGAGACAGGACAAATACTAAAAAAGGGTGAATTCTCATAGGTCTAGTGTGAACAACTAAAGAGACACTCTAGTGGGTCAACATTTTTTTAAAAAACTGATCATACCATAAAGATCTCAATGTGATGGTATCACGGTGCCCGTGATTCGTGCTGTTCTGTGTCTGTCACTTGCTGAGTAATCCTGATTGGCTGTCTGCTATTAACCCTCCTCACACAGCCTTTTTAAACCCAGATTGAGCACTTCCAGGTTGCCCTTTCGTGGTGTTTCTGACTCCACTTGGCCTGATCTGCATGTCAGGCTTCTGGGCCTGTTGTTCCTGCTGTTCCTGCGTTCCTGCCTTCCGGTGTTCCAGTGCTCCTATGTTCCTGTATGTTAGTGTTCCGGTGTTCCTGTGTTCCAGCTCCTAGCTGGTTAATCTACTGAGTTCCTGAGTCTCCTGCCTGCCGCTTCTCCAGCCGGTTCGCTCTGCACCGGCGGTTCCGGTGGTTCCAGTCATCTATCAGTGCATCAGTCTCGTCCCGGTGGACTCCCCGTTGGAGTGTAGGGCTCCTGCTCTAGCCCCGTCGCTCCGGCAACATTGTTCTTTTTGTTGCTGCTTATCTGTTGGTCCCAGCGTGAGGACGCTGGTTTACTCCATTAAACCTGGTTGCGATATACACTGTTGGTTCCAGCGTGCGGACGCTGGTTTACTCCATTAAAACCCGGTGGCGACATTTACTGTTGGTCCCAGCGTGAGGACGCTGGTTTACTCTATTATACCTGGTTGCGATATACACTGTTGGTCCCAGCGTGCGGACGCTGGTTTACTCCATTAAAACCTGGTGGCGACATTTACTGTTGGTCCCAGCGTGAGGACACTGGTTTACTCTATTAAACCTGGTTGCTATATACACTATTGGTTCCAGCGTGCGGACGCTGGTTTACTACATTAAACCTGGTTGCAATATACACTGTTGGTTCCAGCATGAGGACGCTGGTTTACTCCATTATACCTGGTTGCGATATACACTGTTGGTCCCAGTGTGTGGACGCTGGTTTACTCCATTAAAACCTGGTGGCGACATTTACTGTTGGTCCCAGCGTGAGGACGCTGGTTTACTCTATTAAACCTGGCTGTGATATACACTGTTGGTTCCAGCGTGCGGACGCTGGGTTACTCCATTAAGCCTGGTTGCGATTTACACTGTTGGTTCCAGAGTGCGGACACTGGTTTTCTCCATTAAACCTGGTTGCAATGCTCTGTTGGTCCCAGCGTGCGGACGCTGGTTTACTTCATTAACCTGGTGGCGATATTTATTGTAGGTCCCAACGTGCGGACGTTGGTTTGCTCCTGAGCTATCCAGTACTGAGGCCAGGGCGCTGTCCACTCCTATGCAGTCGTCCGATTTTCCCTGGCAATAGACTTCTGTGTTGAAATGTAAATTGTGAGATATAGTTCTGAGGTAGTCCAATAATGCTTTATTGACATAATCCTCAGCAGCAAGGTTAGTTTTTTGCAATGTCTCTGTAGCATTTTCTTTCTGGCTGTGGTTGTTGCCCAGAAAGAAATTATTCCAGATTTACTTGTGTTGAGCGTTTGTTCCTTTTTGTAATCCACCTATTAACTTCCAAATTGTTGGGTGGCATGCTCAAAGTAGTTAACTGAACTCTTTGTGTCAACCTTTCTCTGAATTGTTTGTTTTTGGAAGATCATGCAATGCTGAAACATAACAGTTCCAGAGATGCACATCAAAGATGGCTTTACTCCTTGCAATTCTTCTGCCCAGTCTTCCTATCCATTTATTCTCAAAATAATTAAGCAAAATCTGTAGTTTGTCCATATTTTCAACAGCAGAATTTGCATCCATTGGAGTCTCAAAAGCACACACACTGCATTGTTGCTGGCACAACAGCAAGTGCCAGTCAGTCTGCAAATTTAATGTATATTTTGCATCATCTGGGAGTTGTTGAACTTTGTGTCTTATGCATTGGTTATAATAAAAAATATAATCCTCTTGAGAACAACGCTACGTCCCATTCCAGTGATGGTGGGCGTGTTTTGTGTTCCACCTAGTAGAGATGCGACTTTACGTATGTTGTGTGTCGCATTCGCCTGGATTATTCCAGTGATGTGTTCCATAACATGGTTGTGGGCGCGTATTGGGTAGATGATGCGCTCCACCTAGAGGGGATGTGACGTTGCGTCTGGTGCGCGTCGCACAGACCAGGATCATTTTCGCGGGGTTAGTAACCTTTTTCCCCGGTAGATACATTTATGATGGGGGCATAAAAGGATGCTTCAGACGTAGGGTGAGTGATGTCCTTTTTTACTATGTTTGCCAAATACTTGTTTTTAAATTATATTTTGCTGCCTGAATTTTGAGAAAGGAACCTTGTGTTCCGAAACGCGTCAACAGGTTTATTTATTATAACATACTATTGGCAGAAAATAAGATTATTTTATTAATAAATATTATATATATATTTCTTACATTGAATTTGGATTTTTTCGATCCGCATGAGTGGTAGCCGTTTCTGGGGCGGCTTAAGAATACCCCGTTGGATATTGCTGGTTGTATTTACAACCAGCACAACTGTCACTTGTGGAGTGAGTATATGATCCACTGGAATTTAACCTTTAGAGGAATTATTTATTGTTGGTTTGCGCTCTTCTGCCCTTTTGTTCTACTGTACAATTTCAGGCCACTGTGATATTGCACCTAAAAAATTCAACTTTGAAAATTAATAACTTTTGAATGAAACACCTTTCAGCAGAGGGAGTACCCTTGTTTTACTCAGGTAGATAAACCCTACAACATATTTTTTTACATTTTAAGTATTACTATCCCTTTAATCAATAGTTTGTAATCTGATATCAAAACAAATCTATGCATAAATAACATCCCATACTAAGGTTTCAATGTTCAGAAGTACTTGTGTTTTTATCTCTATGATAACTAACTAACCAATATACCAAAGGCTGTAAGTAGAAATCAGATAATTCACTTAGTATTTCATTCAACTAAAAGTCTAGTCCTATCCTCTGGGCTGTCAAGAGACTTGGGCATATTCAGAAGGTAATGGAAAATACCTGCTGAAAATTTGACATCAACAAGACAATGCAGAAAGTCAACGTATTTTCTAGTGGGATTCTCTTCAATGGTAAGTAGGCCTCTCTGTCAGACAGTTGTCTCATCTTTTCAGCATGGTACTTCTCAGTTTAAGAATAGTCACAAATTCACATTTGTTCAGATTTTTATTGTAATCAGATCATTATTACTTAAACTCCTCAGAAACAAACCAAAGGATGTTAGAGGCTCTGAGCATGAACATTAGCAATGTTGCCTGTTCTACTGCTAGTCACCAGTCAAGAGCATCACATTTTAGCTCTCTAGTGCCATTATAGAGGAGAAACGTCCACATACATATTAAACTAATCCTGCTCAGAATTGCGGTCCAGTTATAAAATGATGGACACGTCCCCTCTATACAGGAAATAACAGCTAACCCCAGACGTAAGTTTTGGCCTTGTTTGGGCATCGTCAGTGAGGTGAAATGTCCACATACGTTAGACTAATCCCTCCCAGAAGGGCGATCCAGTTTCAAAATGATGGAAGAGTCCCCTCTGCACGAGAAATACCATATAAACCCTGATATATGTTTTGGCCCTGTTTGTGCCTCATCAGTGAGGTGCAGCTGGTTTCCCTAGACACTGAGAGCAAGGGTCCACATCTGGATTACCCTTTATCCTTAGGGAGAGGCCCTAAGAGTTTTTCAAAAACTAACCAAACAAGGATGAAACGTACATCTGGGGTTAGCTGGTATTCCCCATGCAGAGAGGACTTGCCCATTATTTTGGAGCTAGTCTTCCCTTATGGGCAGGATTAGTCTAGTATGTATGTGGAAATTTCTCCTCTGTAATTGTACTAGAGAGCTAAAATGTGATGCTCTTGGGTGGTAACTAGCCGTAGAACAGGCAACATTGCTTTTGTTCCTTCTCAGTGCCTCTCACATCCTCTGGCTTGTTTTTTCAGATTCATCAGAGCTTCATATTCTTCTGAAGACAATATGAGCGGAAAGTGGTGTTTCTCATAACTCAGTTTAACCATTTCCTTTTCAACAAGATCATGGACAATGATGACCTTTCCCTTCCTGTCAATGGAACAAAAACTTGATTTAACTGCAATAGACATTTTCAGCAAATTAACACCTGAATCCTTCACAAGACCACTTTAACGTCAAAAGAGGTGGACATTTTATCCTTCAGAATGTCCCAAAGGATTTCTTTAGTGCCAGCTACACACTCATTTATTAACATCTATTACTGTATCAAATAATTTGAAATGTGTCATAGGTGCAAAATTTAGACCTTTTGCCATGAGACTATACTCAGCCATAGATAACTAATGAGAAGTTAAATTACCTACTGATATACTTTCTGTTGGTTGCAAAGTCTCCATGGATACATTTATTTCAATGATATAACATTTTTTGTAAAATTTTAAAACTGCCATGTAGTAAGACCCAGTAGAGGGCATAGATGGCAATAATTAATCAAACAACTGTTTACTGTTTTCCTAAAACCACAAAAAGCATTTTTATGTAACTGCTTCATTAACGGGATAGTAATGTTTCATAATAAAAGCAGCTCTAATTAATCATCATAGTATTTGGACTTTGGAGAGTGTTATTTCAATTCTGTCATAGTTGTAGTTCAATAATAAAGAATCCCCCTCCCGTCCATTTTTCTGATGTAATACTGTTCAGCCAGATCAGAAGGGAGGTGCCCAGGTAGATTGCAGAGAGGGACAATCTTCAATTAAGATAAGGGAAAAACCTGAAAAACCTGTCAAGGGGGGCAGGGCTTTCATTGTTCTCAAAATAAGAAGATTGTCCCCTGCTGCTATCTGTCTGGTCTATGGACTGGATTCCATATCTGAGAAGAGATGGCTTACACTAGGTAAAAGGGGCGGGAGGGGAAACTTTGCTTGTGAATATCTCTCAAACCATAAAGGTTTGAGAGATAAGACTTATATCGTTCTTCATGTTTTTTAATGCCTACAAAATAAAATAAAGATAAAATGAAGTATTACTATCCCTTTAAGTCAGGGCAGTGTTACAGTATTCACTCTGAAAATTCAACACATTTCTCTTTGGAGTAACCTCATTCCCCTTTCTCCTTCATCTTGATTAAGTGGTTATTTAACAATGATCATGTATTTTAAAGCAGCCAAGGGATATAGGCAATTCTTAAAACAATGGCATACTAGTCTAATAATTTTGTCTTTTGGTTTTAGTTTCTGATTGCAAGGCTTTCTTGAACACTGATCTATACTGACTCATATAGTTATGGAAGGTAGCTTCAGTCTCCCCACAAAGGCAAATGATAATGTAAACCACATATTGGCGGAAGCAACGGAATTTTTTAATGATAATTCTAAAACTATTTTGAGGATGTTTGAAAAACTTTACACTTGGCCTTTACTGGCACATAATACAGAAAATGCATTTAGTACAATCCATCAGTTTATTTGTTGGCATTGAGTAGCTATTGATCAATTTTCATAAGTATATCCCTTAAGCTTGGCCCTTGTTTATAGGTGAACTGTAGCTGATTAAGCTTTTCTGTAATGCTCTACCATTCTGATTTCCACCATGTTCCACCATTCAGGATTTCTTATTTTAACTACAGTGTGGTCCTGATGATCCATGTTCCATTTTAGATCACATTGTTTGCTATTACTTTTTTAGAGCAGGGGTGGGCAACCTCTGATGTGAGTTGGAATCTTCAATAGCTTTAGAGCTAAAGGTTGCATACACCTGTTCTAGAGGTAAACTAGACACTACTCTATGTTCCAGATGGTGTGGCAAAGTCTTCTGTCAAAGCAAAAATGAGGAAATCTATCTATCTATCTATCTATCTATCTATCTATCTATCTATCTATCTATCTATCTATCTATTAATCTATCTCTCATGTAAATCACAATTTATTGCTGAAGGTGTGCTACTGTCAAGTTGGTCCTACACCTGCCAAGTAAAGCACAGGAGATTAGTAGGAGCATATTACTGTGACAGTTCTTCCATCATGCAGATCACATGGGGACACATTTCCTCCCTGGTTACCTATAATACATGCACTCACATGAATATAGAAGTGCACTAATACATAAATTAGATAGTTATAATGATACAAAGACTTATATGAGAATACTATACTATGAAATAACAGAAATGCGTTTTGGAAGATTTATAAAATATAATAGGAATCAAATATGATATTTTATATTAGATATTAACAGAGAAATGCACTTCTTTAAAGGGATAGTAATAAATAAAATTTAAAAAAATATATGTTGTAGGGTTTATCCCCCTGAGTATAATAAGGGTACTCAAACTGCTATAAAGTTATTACAGTTCAGACTTGAAGTTTTTAGGTGCCGTATCTCAGTGACCTGAAAGTGTACAGTGACACTGTTGCTACACCATCCTATGGACAGTTCTGGTCAGTTGACCATAAATATGCATAGGATGGTGTAGCAACAGCGCCACTGTACAATTTTAGGTCACTGTGATACTGCACCAAAAAAAAAAATTCAAGTTTGAATTGAAACACATTTCAACAATGGGAATACCCTTATTTTAGTCAGGGGGATAAATCCTACAACATTTTTTTTTACATCTTAAGTATTACTATCACTTTAAGGTATAGTAATGTTTCACAAAAACAGCAGCTCCAATTAATCTTCAGAGCATTTGGGCCATAGAGAATGTCATTTCAATACTGTCAGAGTTGTAGTTCAAGAGTAATTGAATGATAAAGTAACATTATGTGTGCGCCGTTTGGTAATCATTTTTGCCCTACCGACAGTTTTACTGGGGACTATTAAATCGAGCCCCAACTCATCCCAAACAGTCCAACTCCCACACAGCGAGGCTGGTGTAATAAGAAGAATTGGAACAATTCTGGAGCAAACCAATTGTACTATATAGGACAAAAAACATCCTCATTGATTTAAATGGAGGTTTTAACCCTTTGAATGCTAGAGAGGTCTGCAATGCATTTCCACTAAAATTGACTATCCTGGATCTAGTACACCTTGGACATTAGGATATACCCTTTCACCAACAGTGTGAACAATTATTATATTGCTGTAGTTTGTACAAATAAACGTGTACAGGATGGCTTTTAGGAATCTTCATGGTGCTCCGGTTATTACACAAATTAATGGTGAGTGATATCTGGGCACTCAAAAGGTTAATGTTATCCATATTAATGCAATGAATATATTTGTAAGATGTGACACATTAAGTTTGCTGCCATAACACATAAATGTATTGCCATTCTGAATGGAAACTCATTCTCTAGATTTATGAAACTTTTGCTTTGAATAAAGGGATAGTAATGTTTCATAATAAAAGCAGCTCTAATTAATCATCATAGTATTTGGACTTTGGAGAGTGTTATTTCAATTCTGTCAGAGTTGTAGTTCAAGAGTAATTCAAGGAAAAGTATCCCCCTCCCACCCCTTATACTGATGTAATACTGCTCAGCCAGATCAGAATGGAGCTGCCCAGGTAGATTGCAGAGAGGGACAATCTTCAATTAAGATAAGGGAAAAACCTGAAAAACTTGTCAAGGGGGGCAGGGCTTTCATTGTTCGTATAGGAAAAAGATTGTCCCCTTCTGTTATCTGTGTGGTCTATGGACTGCATTCCACATCTCAGAAGAGATGACTTACACTAGGTAAAAGGGGCGGGAGGGAAAACTTTGCTTGTGAATATCTCTCAAACCATAAAGGTTTGAGAAATCAGACTTATATCGTTCTTCATGATTTTTAATGCCTACAAAATAAAATAAAGATAAAATGAAGTATTACTATCCCTTTAAGAAAGAAAGAAAGAAAGAAAGAAAGAAAGAAAGAAAGAAAGAGAAAGAGAGAGACATATACAAGCACACCCCAGGCAATGTAATTCTCCTTAAAGCTGAAACTTGATATATTTTATTGAGAATCTGTAAAAATAATCATGTTTTATTTCTTAATTTAATCAGGTATCTGCTGTAGCCTTGTTTTAACATTATTCACATAATTAGATATGTGATTGGGAATACATTGCAATCCTTAGCATAAATGAACAAAATATAATTTCCTATTTGAAGCTCCTAATAGTTGGGCATGAAAGAAAGTTCATTTAACACTGTGGGCAGGAGGACTATACAACTCCAGAGCATTTTCCTGCATTCACTATTAACTCATTTGCTGCTAAACTTACTGGTAGAATGGATGCTTTGGCAGCGCATAAGTGAATTTTTTTTCTGCAACAAATTCATGGCTAAAATGCAGAAGTAATTCTGAGCAGATTAATCATTGCATATACACTTTGATAGCTATTAAACAGTGACAGTCTCAGGAACACGTTCAAGACATGCAAATTATGAGTAAATTAGTTGAAGAGCCAGTTACACGGGCCACAGTGCCACTGACAGCCTGTCGCGGGGGAAGTCATGTGCAGTAGAGACTGCCCGCACCGCGGCTGATACAGATCTGGACCTCCTTTGGAGCGTCCCTCTCTGTATCAGCCTCATCACGGGCAGTCTCTACTGTGCATGACTGCAGCACGCGCAGCATTCTCTACTACGCATGACTGCGTCATTACACACATTTTAGCAAATTATTATATAGGATGGAAATCTGAATTATATAATTGTCAATATGCTTGAATGTTGCATTTAAACATTGTTACATTAATACATAAAAAATAAGATCTGAATAAGGCTTGCAAGTCTTTCTTTTTAACATGCAGTTGCAGTATACTTTAAAATAAAAAAGAAATATTGTAGTGGCCATGCCCCAGTCAAATAGGAAAATACAGAGTTAGGCCTAGAGTGTATTAAAGCTTATAAAGTATTATCATTTTTTTGTGACAGTATTTGCCCAGGAAGAATAAATTGAGATTATCGCTTGTTTGCAAGTATGTTCTGGACTCATTTTATCTACCTCAGAAGACTGAAAAATTTAGTTGATTTTGCCAGAGCTAGACCCTGCAACCTTGCAGTTTGAACAGATTCTATAAGTGGTGCATTAACCAACTGAGCCATCTCTCCAGCTCTAGTTGATAGGCTCCCATTGAAGTCTATAGAGGGATGTGTAGTGTAAAAATGTTGATAAAGTTAACAACAAAAAGGTTTTCCAGGCCACGATTAGTACGGCAGTTATTAACCCCTTAACTACCAAGAAGTGGAGGTGATTTGGAAAACAAACAGGTAAATCTACCTATAACTATTTACATCAATATAAATAAATAAATAAATATTTCACTAAAGCAACCCAAACGATGATCATAAAATACTTAAAGGAGCAGTAAACTTTTTTTTATGAAAACACATCTTTTATAGAGCATTTCCTTCTGAATAAAACAAGCTAACTCCCATCACTGTCAGATGTTTTACTCAAAATTTATAGCAGTTTAAATAATCAGGAAGTGAATTTACTGTGTTTACTTCCTGATAGTTCTAACTGACAGGAAGTGACAGGCAGTTTCTATCATATTCTATGGAGAACTGCATGTCTCTGACTTTCCTGACTTTCCTCTCCATTAGAATCTAACAGGAAATCTAATTAGAATTTGACCACTAGAGGAAAATCCCTACAATATATATATATTTTTTCATAAAAAAGTTTACTGCTCCTTTAACAATCTCATCCTTCCAGTTATTCAAGTAATCATTGTTAATAAACTAAACTAAGCATTTTCAATCTTTATTAAATCTGGGCTAAAGTCTTTAAAATGTATGAAACCATGTTACAACGCCTGTAGTAATTTTGTTAACACTAATGAAAAAAATGTGTTGACAGACCCATTTAAAAAACAAAACAAAACAAAAAAAACCCACTCTTTGAAGAGCTAAATACCACAATAGTATCCAACAAATCAACTCACAAAAATATTCCTACCAGTCCAGTGAATCTTTATAGATGTTCTGCGTTATTTCACAGCTGCCTTTTCAATTAGAACTTCTGGATAGACAGTTCCTCATATACATTTAAAAAAGAACACAGAAAAAAGTGCGTATGTTCTAAGTCCAGACTGCTGAATCTGTATTGCACTACTCACATTTCTTAGAGGCATAAACCAGCCTCCTAGAGGATTTGCATCCATTGGATAACCTCCAGTGTAGGTACCTCCAGAAATTCCTCTTGAACTCCACTTCTTTGTCCACTCCTGGTCTCTATTGTTATAAAAGGATCATATAACCTGTACAAATACCCACACTCTTGGGCTATATGGACCTAGGGAATTGCATGGTCCTCTTACAATGGACAGAGGAAATATTATCTTAATACTGGTGTCATTGATTATGGTAGCATAACATGTGTACTAGCAAAGGGAGAAAAAGAAAACGATATGAATAAGATATAATCTTTGGGGGCTTTCTTTTGGGCACATCTATGCATGTATACGTGATTTGGTACATGTGTGGGTGTGCCTAATGGATATTCCATCAAAGATTATATATTATTCATATATTTATGCCCTTGTGCATTTTATTATTTGTAATATAACAAGGTAAACATTTGTTCATGTATAATGTTAAAGATGGGTCCTGGAGAGTATGGTTATGACGGTCTCAACTGGAACGTATGAGCAATTAGATTGAAAGGCCGATTATATATTTAGGTTTTTATATTAATGTTTCTGTGTGGATTGCTTCAATATACCAAAATAAGAGGCAGCGGTGTCGCTCGTATGTTCCAAGATGAAACACTGGGAAAACGCTAACTAGATGTGAACGACACAAATACTAGAATAGAGTAGCGCTCAGATAATAGTAGGTGGGACCCCAAGGGGGATATATAGAACTACAATGTATCTCAATATCCACAGTAACCCTAATTGAATATGAAACTATATCAAAATGTGTACTACAACATCTGCATAAATATAACTAATAAAACTAACAAAAAAATATATACTGTATCCTATGCCACACTGTCCCTTGGTCAGTCTCTCAACAATAAATGGAGGAGATAAAAAGTCACATGAGTCCAAATGATGAGAAATAGACACACCAAAGGAGACAATGACACAAATGATAACTGATCTGTATGGTACCGGCCTTAGAGCTAGATTGATCTGGAACAACTGATAAAATATGGATGATTACTCTAAATGACAGATGTAGTATGGATATCACACATATATCATCAGTCTGTTAGTCTTGTAAGGCAAATCTTCTCCCACCACTAATTATTATTATATTGCACTACTCACATTTGAGAGAGGCATACACCAGCCTTGTAGTTTAAGCACCTCCATTGGATAACTCCCAGTGAGAGTATTTCCACAGATCTCTTACACCAATCTCATCCTCTTCACCTCCAGTCCTCTTTTATCCACTGGGTTAGCTCAGACCTTTACGTCCACTCCTCAGGGATCTTCAAACCTCTCTTGGTCACCCTTATATGTGGTACATCTACTTTCTGCTGCCAATATGACCCTACAGGCTATAATTCTTTAGAGGCTTTCTTGGACCTCATAGGTTATGATAAAACCTTTTGTGAGATACCCTTCTATTGGTGATATATATCACTAGCAATATGTTACTCAGAAAAATAAATATATTTAATACAAAATGCATAATAAATCTACAAAAAATGGTAAAATACTTTACACCACAAAATATATTGCATATATAGTAAAATACAACTTATGCCCAAACTCTTAACCCAACCAGTTTCCTAGCTCACTCTGCTTCCTCAGGGGTCTATCAAGTGGTCACCTCCATCAATGACTTTTTATATCATTGTTCATTGGATTTCGCACCAATTCATATATTTATTTAACCCTTGTATCCTCCTTCTGGTCCTTCACCTCACTAGGAACACATTTGTGTTCCAAATCCATTAGTGCGCATGTGTATGATGCATATTTCATTGACACGCCTTAGTTTTGCATTACCTACAATGTAGGTTACTTCTATGAGTGCTCCAATCACATACTGTACCTCCCGTAGAACGCAACAGCTCTCTATGTCTCCATTTCACTTACTATTGATCCAGACCTGCAGCGTCACCTCCAACAGCAGTCCTCAAACTTATTGTGCACATGGCACCCCACTGGAACATATCCACACTCCAGACAAGGGCCTAGATGCACTAAAGTTCGAAGAGAGCTATGACTGTCGATGTTCTGTCGGAGTAGTGTCGTAGTCACATCCACAGTACTCACAAAGTGTCTAGAACATCACTTCACCAGAACTCTAACAAAAAATACTCACATCGACATCAATCCGACATGCCTTCACCATGTCTATGAATTCGTATTCTTCGAATCAACAATTTCCCATTTCCATATGGAAATGAATCATAATCAGATACATTTGTATGCAAGGGGGTGTGCTGATATTATAATGTGACACTTTGACTAATTCAGTAAACTCAGATGTATCACGGTGCAGCTTCTCAGGCTGTCACTCTCACTTGTGCTGCTCTCCGATTGGTTGAGCCTGTTTGGCCCGCCCCTGGTGACCTTTTTATTCTGGGCTAGTGGCACCTGTCATTTGCCTTTTCGTGGTGTTCCTGAGCCAGTTTTGCTGTGCTGTGTTCCTGTGTTCCTGATCTCCGGTTACCGACTTGGCTATCCCTGACTACGATCCTGTGTACCTGCTCCGTGATCTGACCCGGCCTGGCTGACGTTCCTGCTCGTTCTCCTGATCCGGCTTGTCTGAGAAACTGCTCCGTGATTCGACCCGGCCTGGCTGACGTTCCTGCTTGTTTTCCTGATCCGGCTTGCCTGAATACCTGCTCCGTGATTCGACCCGGCTTGCTGACGTTCCTGTTCCGGTCTCTGCGGCCGGTCTCCGTTCCTGTCCTGCCTTGTCGCCACGGCGACATAGTGACTGTGCTCTCACTATTTGTTTCGGCTCCGTGCCTAGCTGATTCCTGCCACTGAGCTGATCACTGCTGAGCTGTGTTCCTCTACCGAGCTGTTAACCCGTGCAGAGCTGTGTCTTACTACCGAGCTGTTAGTCCATGCAGAG
Source organism: Rhinophrynus dorsalis (assembly GCA_037306005.1). Taxonomy (NCBI): domain Eukaryota; kingdom Metazoa; phylum Chordata; class Amphibia; order Anura; family Rhinophrynidae; genus Rhinophrynus; species Rhinophrynus dorsalis. Next base: position 343,032,510 of record CM074723.1, on the reverse strand, counting down.
GTTGCGTTCCTACTTCTGAGCTGTTAACCCGTACAGTGCTGTTTTCCTACTATCGTGCTGTCTCCAGTGCAGAGCTGTGCTACAACTATTTGCCATTAACCCGTGCAGAGCTGTGTTCCAGTGAGGGCGCGCAGCCCATACAGAGAGTTGCCTTGTGCTGAGCCAGTTCTCTCCTTGCAGTCCGGTGTAACTCATTACCGCGCCTGGTGGCACCCGGCTCTGGCTATTTCTGTGCACATCTCTGTGGTTACGCCCGTAGGGCTATTGATCCAAGCTCTTGCAATCCAGTCGCTCTATCCCACCAGTGGGGTTATTGGCTTAAGCTCTTGCAAATCCATCACGCACGTTTGGGTTATAAGCTCAAGCTCTGGTAACAGGTCATCTCCATAGGCCGTAGGGCTTTTGGCCTAAGCTCTTGCTATCCAGTTCATCCACGACGCCCGGAGGGGCTAGTGGTTTCAGCTCCGGTACCCAGTCATCTCCGTTACGCCCGTGGGGGCTATTCGCTCAAGGCTCTGGCAGTCTATTCTCTCAGTTCATATGTCCGTGGGGGCTACCATTGCCTTACAGCAGGTGGGAGGCAGGTTTCTTTTTGCTGGACATTTTTCTTCAGTTTTACAGACTGTGGGTGTTGAGTATTCTCCACCTTTAACACCTTGGGCGTGCCAAACTACACAACTGAGACAGACTGACTATTCTATTAACCATTTGTATATCAGTACTCAGTGCCTGTTCATTTCTGTATATTGTATACTGTGCATAGTACTGCTATTCCGCTGTTTCACAGTGTTTCCCCTAGGGGGCGATATCTGTCATTATTTTGTTCTTAAATAAATTGCATTTAATTTTTACCCACTGGTCTGAGTGTCTTGAAAACCGTGACAAGATGGCAGCCTCTGTCTCCACTTCACCTAACTCAGGCTGTTGTAGCTGGGATCTCCCCTGTACTCTCCTATGGAGTAATAGCAAGGAGAGCTATGACTGTCTGAACAGCATTCTCTGTGCTGCTCTACCCAACCAGTAGGGGAATACAGACTCCATGCAGGGGACAATGTCGATGATCTTGGAGGGGAGGGAGGTATCGGAGGAACGGGTGACAAATACAGGCTTGTCACCCGCTTCCCCCGATGCCTCTCTCCCCTCCACCCGCTTCTTCTGATGCCTCTTTCCTCTCCACCCGCTTCCTCCAATGCCTCTCTCCCTCTACTGCTAGAAGGCTGCTCAATCTTTAGCCTTGTAAAAACACAGACGTTGATGATATGAACATCACCACAGATATACAGTCATGTATATTTTTCTGCTCATAACATTTTTTTTCCAGATTGTAGAACAAATCATATTGTTGATGAGTTGGGATCTGTTTAATTTCAAGCATCTGTGTAAGGTGCATTATGGATTAAAACAGACTTATTTCAGATGCAGATCTATCTAATCAACAGAGCAGTGTCTCTCTTATAATATAAAAAATAATTCTTCCTGATTTTAAGTACACTCTTCTTTACTGTCAGTTCCTTCTGCAATTTTTCTACAGGTTAAGTATCAATCCCATCTCAGCACTCTTTATTAGATGTGCTTTACATTGTGGCCCTATTTACACAGGCTATTTGAGAGAGCTGTATTTTATATCTGTTATACCGCTGATCAAGCTGGTCATGTAACTTACCTCCCATGTCCTTACATTAAGGGCTGATCATATATCCTACCTCCCAAGATAAGTTTGATCCGTCTGACCCTGACAAGTTCTATAAGTTATGTCATGCCACCTTCAACAACCCCCAGATGGCACAGCAGCATTAAATGGGAAAGAAGCACAAGAAGCAGGAAACCAAAAACAAGCTTATGACTATATACACCAGCACTGGAAACACTACACCTGAATCTGTCACTTCTAATATAAATGCCCCTGAGGTAGGCTCTAGACCAGGTTAGAACTTTTTGTTTTGCTGATCCTGACTTTGAAATTCCCATGGTGTAATTTGTTTGGAAATTCAGCTAATTTTGTTGTATAGTTTTATTTTTCATTCTTTTTGTTTATAATTCAAAGAGATTAAGGGAGACAAGGAGGGGTCAAAAACAACAAAAACAGATAATAGCATAACAATGCAGCTGCTAATGACAACAGTAATCTTATTACACATCCATATTAGCGTCAACTGGTCTCTGGCATGATGAGAAGGAGAGAAAGGAAAGAGAGAGGAAAATAAATAAATAAAAAAAACAAAAATGCAGACATGGAGACCCACTCTCTGACCATCACCGAAAGAGTAAATCTCGATGGAACTCAGGAGGAGCCACTGCTTCCATCCAAGGGGACCAACTCCAGAGGTAGTTAGATGAAGAGATGCAAATGTATGCCGTTAACATCTCCATTCTAATCAACCTCCATATGTGGTCATCCAAGGGAGCTTGACTCAGTGTTAAAGACTTCCAATACTGAGCAATGTGTCAAAGAGTCATAGCACAGACTCTAAAGAGCAGTTTATTAGCAGAACGAGAAAAGGTAGTAGTGCGGGAAGACCTGTTAAGTAGAGCAGTCCACGGGTCGGGAGACACATGTACCCCTAAAGCCCAACTCAAGAACCTAAATACATATACCCAGAGGTCGGACACTGAGGGGCAGGACCACCACATGTAAAAGTAAGTGCCTGCTTGGCCGCAGCCAAGGAAGTAGAACTGTGTTGTGGAAGGAAAAATGTGATGCAATCTGGTAGGGCTATAATACCATCTAGCTAAGACTTTATAAGCATTTTACGTCACCAAAGTACAGGGAGTCAAGCTACCGACATTAGTTGTGATGTCGTTCCATTCCTCAGGGTCTAGGGTTTCTCCAAGGTCCGATTCCCAAAGAGCACGGTAAGGAGGAGGTTGCGGGTAGAGAGTCAAAACAAGATGGGCTTAAATCTTAGATATAGCACCTCTACTGGATTGGGGCAAAGAGCATAGAACCTCAAAAAGCGTCCTGATCGGGGCGGGGCTCTGTCAAAGTATAAGAGGACAAAATGTCTAACCTGAGCAAAGTGATACAATTAGCTTGTGGGCGCGTTGTGTTGGTCTCTAAACTGATGAAAGAGGAGTGTTATTTTTCATTCTTTTACAGTGTTGCCATTGAATGCAGTACTGTACAGAATTTTGAGGTACTGTTCCTGCATCATAGAACGTGCAATGTAATTTTGTTGCCTGATGCACAGGAAGTGAGTTTTTCTTAGAGAGATGACAATGATATTGAGCTAGGCTTTACCTGCTTCAATCCCCCATTTGTCTGTACGTTACCAGAGTTATGTCTTTACCTATTAGAAAACTTTATTTAGTGTATGCCTACCCTTATCTCTCCCATCAATGTTTACAAACAAACTGGAACTGGCTCTTAACCCTTTAAATGCCACAGAGATTAGCAATGCACATCCCTATGGCATTCAATGCTGTTCATGGTGCTGACAGCCTTCTCTGTGTTCCCCTGCTGGCAAGGTAGGGAAGCACAGAGAATGTTGTTCAGAATTGTCGTAGTGTTGGCGATGTGTGAGGGGAGGAGATCCCTTCCACACCGACAGCACTTCGAAATTCCTCTATGCTAACAGGGACCTCCTCCCACCTTCCTTTTCCATCCGATAATTTTTGTGAATATGTCGACGTGTGTTGATCGAATTGTCGGAGTGATTCGAACATATCGACAATATCATACAGACACCACATCAACATTTAGTGCATCTAGGCCTAGGGCTCCCCACACAACTTTCACTTACACGTATGCAAAAATTGGAAGAATACTTTTGCCTCATTCTTACAAGCTCAAAACCAAACAATAATAAAATAAAAAATATAAAAAAAACAACTAAACTACATATGAAAATATCTTCTTATACACAGGAGTCTCTATCCACTCATATATCTACACATTTTTATTAATATGAGTAGTACATATACACCCCATACCCATATCTCAGATCGTAAGCCTAGAATTTTCATAATTCTGAATTTCAAAACTAGGATCCAAGAACAATGAAATAATCTGGAAAGGCATTGATGACCACTAGTGATGATCGAGCACCCCAATGCTCGGGTGTTCGGGTGCTCTGACCGAGCGCCCCCGAGGCTCGAGTGCTCGGCCGAGCACCCGAGCCCCATTGAAGTCAATAGGAGGACTCGAGCATTACACCAGGCACCCCCTGCTCTGATGAGGGGAGGGTGCCTGGTCCATAGGAAAAGGGCAGAAAATGATGGAAACACCACAGAAATGGTTCAGGGACAGAATAGGGAGGATGTCTGGATGCATCTTGGACTCCAACGTCGCTGCTGGGAACGATGTTTCGCCCGTAGTACGCCATTTTTACAGACTGACCGTAAAACACACAAAAAGGAAGATAAAAAACGACTTTAGGCGAAAAATTGTTACCAAACAGTATTTGCTGTATATTTACTTGTATATCATCTGCAAATTCTGCAAAAAATTTCATCGATTTTTCTGAACTGGGGCCATGATTAAGAGGGAAACGTGCGCAGAGGCAAATTCTCCCAAAAATTTCCTCGATTTTTCTGAACAGAGGCCATGATTAAGAGGGAAACGTGCGCAGAGGCAAATTCTCCCAAAAATGTCCTCGATTTTTCTGAACTGGGGCCATGATTAAGAGGGAAACGTGCGCTGAGCCGACCATCTAAAACATTATGGGTGAGGGTCTGCTGCGGAGCTGACCATCCTAAACATTATATGCGAAGGCCCGCTAGTGAGCTGACGCTATAAAACATTATATGAGAGGGCCCGCTAGAGAGCTGACCCAATAAAACATTATATGAGAAGGCCCGCTGGTGAGCTGACCTATACAAAAATTGTCAAACTGCGCCCGCTGGTGAGCTGGCCCTATATAAAAATTATATCACAGGGCCCGCTGGTGAGCTGGCCCTATATAAAAATTATATCACTGGGCCCGCTGGTGAGCTGGCCCTGTATAAAAATTATATCACTGGGCATATGGAAGAGAGTCAACCATATACCCGTTTTTTGGGTGGAAGGGGTGAATGGGAATACAGAGTATTCCCATCATTGTAAATAACATATATAAAGTGAGTTTATGTTCCCCCGGGGCTTTCCTCCAGTGGAGTGGAGAAGTCAGGGGAAATCCAGGCCTTGTTCATTTTTATAAGTGTCAACCTATCAGCATTTTCGGTGGAAAGGCGGATACGCTTATCTGTTATGATGCCACCAGCAGCACTAAATACCCGCTCAGACAGAACGCTGGCGGCAGGGCAGGCCAGCACCTCCAAGGCGTAGAGTGCCAGTTCATACCACGTGTCCAGCTTGGACACCCAGTAGTTGTAAGGCACAGAGGGATCATTGAGGACGCTGACACGGTCTGCTACGTACTCCTTCACCATCTTCCAAAACTTTTCCCTCCTTGTGACACTAGGCTGAGCATCAGGGTGAGGGTGCTGGCGGGGTGTCATGAAGGTGTCCCACGCCTTGGAGAGTGTTGCCCTGCCTTTGTCGGAACTGCTGTGTGCTCCCCTTTTCTCCCCTTCTCGGTTGGCCAAGGTAGCACGTACTCTGCCGCCAGCGTTGTCAGATGGAAAATTTTGGAGCAATTTTTCGACAAGAACCTTCTGGTATTGCACCATTTTGCTTGTCCTCTCCACCGGAGGAATGAGAGATGAGAAATTCTCTTTGTAGCGGGGGTCCAGAAGGGTGAACACCCAGTAATCCGTGTTGTCTAAAATGCGTGTAACGCGTGGGTCACGGGAAAGGCAGCCTAACATAAAGTCAGCCATGTGTGCCAGAGTACCAACAGGCAAGATTTCGCTGTCCTCACCAGGAGAATGACTCTCAATCTCCTCATCCTCTTCCTCCTCTTCTGCCCACCCACGCTGAAGAGATGGAACTAAAGTTCCATGGCTACCCTCTGTAGCGGAGGCAACCGTGTCTTCCTCCTCCTCCGCCTCCTCCAATTGTCGCTGAGAAGACGAAGTGAGGGTGCTCTGGCTATCACCTTGTGTAAGCTCTTCCTCCCCCATTTCACCTCTTCCACATGCAAAGCGTCGGTTTTAATTGTGAGCAGCGAGCGCTTCAGTAGACACAGAAGTGGGATGGTTACACTGATAATAGCGTTATCGCCGCTCACCATCTGTGTCGATTCCTCAAAATTGCGTAAAACCTCACAGAGGTCTGACATCCATTCCCACTCCTCACTTCTGATTAGAGGAAGTTGAACGGAGAGGCGACGACCGTGTAACAGCTGGTACTCCACTACTGCCCTCTGCTGCTCACAAAGCCGGGACAACATGTGGAAGGTGGAGTTCCAGCGCGTGCTCACGTCACAAGCAGCCGGTGAGCTGGCAATTGTAAGCGCTGCTGCAGCTTCAACAGGCCGGCCGAAGCTGTAGATGACTTACGGAAATGTGCACCCACGCGGCGCACCTTGGTCAAGAGATCATGCAAATTGGGGTAGGTTTTTAGAAATCGCTGAACCACTAAATTAAATACATGCGCTAGGCATGGTACGTGTGTGAGCTTGCCGAGCTCCAAAGCCGCCACCAAATTACGCCCATTATCACACACAACCATGCCTGGTTGCAGGTTGAGTGGCGAGAGCCACTGCTCGGTCTGGTGACTAATCCCCTGCAACAGCTCTGAGGCCGTGTGCTGTTTGTCCCCAAGGCAGATCAGCTTCAGCACGGCCTGTTGACGCTTCCCCACTGCAGTGCTACACTGCTTCCAGCTACCGGCTGATGGGTGAGTGGCGCTGCGCGCAGAGAATTCGGAGGTGGAAACGGAGGAGGAGGAGCCAATAACGTAGGTGCTGGCGGAAACCCTGATGGAGGTAGGGCCCGCAATCCTCGGCGTGGGTAGCACCTGTGCCATCCCAGGGTCCGAGTCGCTCCCAGCCTCCACGACATTCACCCAGTGTGCCGTCAGGGAAATGTAGCGTCCCTGGCCACAAGCACTTGTCCATGTGTCAGTCGTTAAGTGGACCTTCCCAGTAACTGCGTTGGTCAGGGCACGGGTGATGTTACGGGACACATGGTGGTGTAAGGCGGGGACGGCACACCGGGAAAAGTAGTGGCGGCTGGGGACTGCGTACCGAGGGACAGCTGCTGCCATCAGGCTGCGGAAGGACTCAGTCTCCACAAGCCTAAATGGCAGCATTTCGATGGCCAGTAATTTGGAAAGGTGTGAGGTTAGTGCTATGGCCTGTGGGTGGGTGGCTGGGTATTTTCGCTTGCGCTCAAATGCCTGGGGTAACGACATTTGGACGCTGTGCTGGGACGGGGAAGTGGATGTGGTCGCTGATGGTGCTTCAGATGGTACAGGTGCAGGGCGGGAGGTATGCGGGCCTGCGCCTTCGACAGGCGATTGGCCGGCACCGAAAACAGGGGAAGAGGAGGCAGTGGTGTGGCCTGCAGACACAGATGGGCGATCCAGGCGTTCCTCCCACTTATTACGGTGCTTGGATGCCATGTGTCGGATCATGCTGGTGGTGGTGAGGTTTCTAGTGTTCATGCCTCGGCATATTCTGGTGTGGCACAGGTTGCAAACTACAATTCTTTTGTCGTCCGCACTTTCCTTAAAAAAACGCCATACCGCGGAACACCTACCCCTTGGCAAGGGAGATTTACGCAAGGGGGTGCTCCGTGGAACATTTGAGGGCCGGTTTGGTGCGGTCCGCCTTCTTTCTGTAGCCACACCACTGCCTCTTCCAGCCTGTTGCGGTGCTGCAGATGGCTCACCCTCAGGACTGCTGTCATCGCTCGGCTCTACACCTTCCCAGGTGGGGTCAGTCACCTCATCGTCCACCAAGTCCTCCTCCATTTCCTCACTCTGATCATCCTCCTCATGTCTTGATCCCACCACATACTCAGTCATTGACAACTGTATATCATCCTCCTCATCAAGGTCTTGAGACAGTAATAGTGGTTGATTTAATGGCAACTGTGTCTCATCATCATCATCATCCACTTCCTTTGACCTTAAATGCCGTTCACCTCTGTCATCTTCTTGTGATTGGGTACCCTCTAGAGGTTGTGAATCAGGGCACAAGATGTCATGTTCCTCTGCAAGCGTGCTTGGAGAGAGGTTCAAATTAAGGATTGGTGATGAGACGAGCTCCTCACTATATCCCAGTGTGGGATCACTTCTTTGACCAGATCCTCTATGGTGGGAGGAAGGATGATCAGGGTGAGGATTATGTTGACCAGACTCTTGGCTACTGAGAGTGGACTTGGTGGAAGACAGGGTGGTGCTTAACCGACTGGAAGCAGTATCAGCTGACATCCAACCGACCACCTGTTCGCAGTGGTCGGACCTCGAGAGTGATGTCCTGCGACGCCCTGTAAACTGAGACATGAAGCTAGGTATGGTGGATGTCTTTCTGTCTTGTGCTCTGGCACCAGGCACAGTTTCTACGCGTCCTGACCCGCGCCCTGAACTATCAGGATCACGTCCACTTCCCCGTCCCTTTTTACCCGCCTTCTTCATATTACACGGAATATGTGCTGCAAATCTGCAACTTTGCACAGTAAACAGAATGTTCTCCTAATATGCAACTTTGCACACTAAACAGAATGTGCTTCTTATCTGCGGCTAGGCACACTGAATGGAATATGTGACTTTGATATTTTACAGTTTGAACAGTTAACAGAATGTTCTCCTAATATGCAACTTTGCACACTAAACAGAATGTGCTTCTTAACTGCGGCTCAGCACAGTGAATGGAATATGTGACTTTGATATTTTACAGTTTGAACAGTTAACAGAATGTTCTCCTAATATGCAACTTTGCACACTAAACAGAATGTGCTTCTTAACTGCGGCTCAGCACAGTGAATGGAATATGTGACTTTGATATTTTACAGTTTGCACAGTTAACAGAATGTTCTCCTAATATGCAACTTTGCACACTAAACAGAATGTGCTTCTTAACTGCGGCTACGCACAGTGAATGGAATATGTGACTTTGATATTTTACAGTTTGCACAGTTAACAGAATGTTCTCCTAATATGCAACTTTGCACACTAAATAGAATGTGCTTCTTAACTGCGGCTACGCACAGTGAATGGAATATGTGACTTTGATATTTTACAGTTTGCACAGTTAACAGAATGTTCTCCTAATATGCAACTTTGCACACTAAACAGAATGTGCTTCTTATCTGCGGCTATGCACAGTGAATGGAATATGTGACTTTGATATTTTACAGTTTGAACAGTTAACAGAATGTTCTCCTAATATGCAACTTTGCACACTAAACAGAATGTGCTTCTTAACTGCGGCTCAGCACAGTGAATGGAATATGCGACTTTGATATTTTACAGTTTGAACAGTTAACAGAATGTTCTCCTAATATGCAACTTTGCACACTAAACAGAATGTGCTTCTTAACTGCGGCTACGCACAGTGAATGGAATATGTGACTTTGATATTTTACAGTTTGCACAGTTAACAGAATGTTCTCCTAATATGCAACTTTGCACACTAAACAGAATGTGCTTCTTAACTGCGGCTACGCACAGTGAATGGAATATGTGACTTTGATATTTTACAGTTTGCACAGTTAACAGAATGTTCTCCTAATATGCAACTTTGCACACTAAACAGAATGTGCTTCTTAACTGCGGCTACGCACAGTGAATGGAATATGTGACTTTGATATTTTACAGTTTGCACAGTTAACAGAATGTTCTCCTAATATGCAACTTTGCACACTAAACAGAATGTGCTTCTTAACTGCGGCTACGCACAGTGAATGGAATATGTGACTTTGATATTTTACAGTTTGAACAGTTAACAGAATGTTCTCCTAATATGCAACTTTGCACACTAAACAGAATGTGCTTCTTAACTGCGGCTCAGTACAGTGAATGGAATATGTGACTTTGATATTTTACAGTTTGAACAGTTAACAGAATGTTCTCCTAATATGCAACTTTGCACACTAAACAGAATGTGCTTCTTAACTGCGGCTCGGCACAGTGAATGGAATATGTGACTTTGATATTTTACAGTTTGAACAGTTAACAGAATGTTCTCCTAATATGCAACTTTGCACACAGAACAGAATGTGCTCTAATCTGCAACTTTGCACACTAAAAAGAATGTGCTGCTAATCTGCAACTTTGCACACTGAACAGAATGTGCTCTAATCTGCAACTTTGCACACTAAACAGAATGTGCTGCTAATCTGCGGCTAGGCACAGTGAACAGAATATGTGAAGTTTTTTTTTTTTAAATCTCTGCCCCCCCAAACAAAATAAACTGCTGCCCCCACACACAGTAGTCCTAAAAAGGACTTTTGGGTCTTTTTTTTTAACAAACTCGCTTTTTTTCTCCCTACACTGACTTTCCCTTCCTATCCTCATCTCTCCCTGGCTAAGACTAAGCCGAACTCGCTGGTCAGGTGCTATACAGCACCCGATCACGGGTTCTGGCCAGCCAATCAGTGTAATGCCAGCAGCCAACATGGCTGCTGGCATTACACTGATGTCAGAGCCTCCCTGCACGTTTATTGGCTGCGCAGCAGCCGCGAAACGTGCGGGGAGGAGACCCGAACATGGCGGGCGAGCACATGCGGTACTCGTACGAGTACCGCCATGTGCCGAGCAGAGCGATGCTCGAGCCGAACCGAGCTTCGGCCGAGCATGCTCGCTCATCACTAATGACCACCTATCAACTCCACATTAAGGATCATATCAATCACAGAAACAGAATTATTTTCAATTGTTTCACAGTTTATAGTATATATAAAACTACCCACTTCATTATGTGGAAGCAGACTACACTTAGGGCGTTTGTTTTTGTTCTTTTTTTTTACATGTGAATGAAGAATGATTTGCCAGCAGTCCTTATCTAGTGGCAGCTACAACATCAGTGGACAAGAGGATTCCTCTATAAAGACTTTGTTATACACAGGACTGGTAGGATTTGTTGCCATATATGTTGTGTAGAAAAATGTGGAGACCAAGAGGAATTACCGGTGTTCCTGTACTGGAGGTTATCCAGTGGATGCATATAACTAGGTAGCTGGTCTATGCCTCTATGAAGTATGAGTAATGCAATATAGCACAAAAGAAGGTGTCACAACGGTGTTGGTTTTAAGATTCAGCAGTCCGCACTTAGAATATATGCGCCTTTTTTCTGTGTTCTGTTTTTCCATTTTTCTACTTGCACAGGCTTTTTCACTCCACCCTCAGTTCCACTGATCGAGTCCAGGGGATTTCCAAAGTGATTAAAAAGCAAAGTGAAAATCCATAGACTCAAGTGTGCAAATCATTCCAAATAATTTTATTTACTTCCCTTTGGTCCTTAAAGGGTTACACACTCAAATATTGTACAGTTGCCTTCAATAATATATATATTTTTGCTTGTTGAATTTTGTGGAAGAGTAGTTAAAGAATGAAGTCCGATTTACGTCATCCCAATGAAAATATGGGTAACAGTATTTCTCAGCAATTAATTTACTGTACTAGAATAACAGATATGCACAGATTTAAATAAGGTATTATATAACAAGGTCAGTTTAAATAAATCTGATTTCTGAAAATAACATTTTAAAGGGGAACCCTACCCTAGGAATAAGAAGCTTTTATGCTGACATATTTTTTTTCTTGGTCACTCCTTCACACAACAAAACAATAGGCCTCAACAACCCTGCATGGGTCATAAGGGACGCAAGATGTTATTAGTTTTGAAACAAGCAATCGGCATTGCACTACAAGAGATCAAAAATGGCTAAATAGTAAATAAATATACCTGACTGGTGTTTAAAGGATCACTGTTTACATATTTCATTATGTTAAAAAAAAAATAAGACACACTAATTCTTAGGGTAAAGTGATAACGTTCCCCTTTGAGGTACTTTATGGGGCATATGTATAAATGCAAGTCTGGAGCAAGTCTGAGGTAAACAGACTGCACTATAGGAAAATAACAAATACAAACTCCAATGATTGTAAATAGAATTTATATTAGGTGGCTTTAGCCAACAAACCAGTAGCTAGTAATGTTCCTGACATAAAAAAGTCACTCTTATAATCAGATCTTGTATTTTAGTTGTTTCCTGCCATTGATGAGGAAAACTCAATTAAAACTGGAACTGCTAAATCTTCAATACCTAATGAGGTAGCACTTGGAAAGAACATAGAACACCACAACATTCAGGAACAATTTAAATCTTCTTTATTTAATTACAATAATTACCATAATAATAACAAACATTTGAATTGCTTCATACACCATTTTGCCAATACTTTCAATGTCCCTTAAGCTATATGTGGTGGGGACAGTTAATTACATCGAGTGCATTTACTGGATGTCCAAATAAATGAATATTTTCTGCACTGACAAAAGTATATGTGGGATGCGTGACTTGCCATGTGCTTCGTGCTAAATTCAAACGTATATTCAGCTATGTTGATGTAGCTATGACTGTCCATCACAGAAGTGTAGAATAAATAATATTTATGAAGAAGAAATAGTATTTACTCTAAAATATTTGGAGTTTGATTAAACAAATAGAAGAATAATATTTTGATGGATAGAAATCTGCAAAGTAAGATCCTTATTTGGGAAGAAGAGAACTTCTGGTGCAAACCAATTGCACCACAGGAGATGTATATAAATTCCCAGAAATCCCATTGAATTAAATGGGATTTTAACCTTTGAATTCTAGATTGGTCTACGTAACATTGTTGTGCAATGCATTGCAAATTTCTTTAGCATTGAAGTGGTTAAAATCCATGTTTAAATCAATGGTGATTATCATTTGTTACCTGAATTGCTATTGGTTTATTCCAGAATTGCTTCCATTTCGTATTATTAATATAGCCCTGATTCGCTAAAACATTTCCTTGGTTGTAATGATAGGCTGTCTTTCACTGTGAAAAATTAGGAGAATGGAAAGTTTATCATTTTGCTACAATCAAAGAATATCTAATCTATCTATCTATCTATCTATCTATCTATCTATCTATCTATCTATTATCTGTGCATAATATATAAACACACAAATATATAAAAGAAGTGGGTCATGTGACCAACATTCTGGTTCCCTACCACACACATCCGGGGTAGCAGTAAGGAGGAGTTATGCAAACATCCTCCATATCGCCACTCTCATAAGACTATGCATGTGTGCATGAGTTCCACCCTCACCCATCCCACCTTACCCATAATGAAAAGCAAAAAACAAAACAAAAACCCACCTCAAGGAGCATGCAGAGTTGAAGGAGCAACTTTGTAAACACAAAAAAACACACACTCCTTTGGTCATTAACTCACAGACACAGAATAATGTTCACATGATGCTGTAGATTACACATACACCCACAATATACAGTGGTAGGTGCATATCATAACATGTACACACACACACACTATGCACACATAAGTACATGTCAAATTACAAACACACACTATACAGAGGTAGGTGCATATAGCATAACACACATTATTCAGTGGTAGGTGCATATAACATAAAACAATTTACAGAGGGAGGTGCATATCACATAAGACACACTATAGGCAGGTAGATACAACACACACTATACAAAGCTGGTGCATAACACAAACAGTATACATATTTAGGTGAATATCACACACACACAAACACATACTATACAACGGCAGATGAATAACTCACACACTGTACAAAGGTAGGTGCATAACACACACACACTATATACAGAGGTCGGTACATAACATATACACACATGCATACACTATACTGAGGTAGGTGCATAACACATAAAACACACACTGCACAGTGTAAGGTGCACATAATATGATATGCAGATTTAGGTGCATATCACACACACGCAAACACACTATACAGAAGTAGGTTATATCATATAATAAACACAAACTATACAGGGATAGGTGCATATCATATAACACACATTTTACAGAGTTAGATGTATATCACATCACACACTATACAGAGGTAGGTGCCATAGTAAATACCAGCAGCCTTTAAACACATCTCTTCAAAACTTGAACTTAAACCAAATGATTTCACTGTATGCCCAAATTTGTTTTATCCAACAATACATTAAAAACAATTAATAGCATATAAGGAAACACAAGACCTTAGTCTTTGTTGCTTAGAAGATTCTTTATCACAGAGTGTTATTTAAGGCATACATTCCATTTAATACCTAATGGACAATTTAGAGAAAGGGGGAGTTAAACTTCCCTAGACAATGAATGAACAGACTAGTATAATGAAAGAAGTGATGTCTCATCTAGAGATGGATAATTCAGCACAGGCTTAAGTAAGACCAAACCATATTTTACAATGTGTCTCATTCAGGTTATTGAGGCATGCAGGCTACAGAATTTGCATCCAATTTGCAGCATTCCTAACCCAGCTATTCTTGACTTCCCCTTCACTATCCAACTTGGCTACCATCTGTGTTTTCCGGTATTGATTCTTGGCTCAATTCTCTCAACTATTCTCCTGTCTGCTCCCTGTGTGCTGCGCTGCTTGACTGGTTCTTTGACCCCGGCTTGTTAGACTTCTCTATGACTCATCAGTGGTAAAGTCCATGCCTGTTAGTTACCGACCTGGCCTGTCGACCATTCTCTGCCCTCGCCCTTGTTTTTCTCCAGTATTCTGCTTCCGGTCGAGCTCCAAATCTTCTACCTGGTAATACCCAACCTACTGACTACCAATTGAGCGCAACACCTTCGACTCGTAGTCGAGTCCGAGGAGTCGTATTCTTCCGTGTCTGACTCTTGATTTTTTGATTCTAGCTATCTCGACTACTGTCAAGTCTACTGCTCGGCCCCTTAGTGTCCAACCTGTATTGTCCGACAGAGAAAAAAATCTAATTGCGGGTAGGTTCTCCTCTCTGTTCTAGCCTTAGTGAGTAGCTGTCTGAATCTAGAGGAGTCATTCAGCTATCAGGCTTCATGGCCTGCACCTTTTAATGTGGCCTTGGCTGCAGCAAAGCATCTCTAGAGCAGCCGATGCTCACCAGCTATGCTCCCCATCCAGTGTTCCCCAGCTTCTGGCTCACTGAGGCCTACCCAGCAATATAGCCTAGTATTGTCTTCTATTGCTTTATTGTTTATATTAATAGCTGCCTATCTTCTTTTGGTGGAGTTCCTCCTCTTCCAAGTTCTCACTAGCAGCTTACACGGGTGCTTTCTGATCTGAATGTTACAGTTATCCTCTCTTTATCACATCTTTATCACACCTTAGTGCATAACACTTGTGGTCTCCAGAACTGTACACCAAGACTTTAAAGTCTCTATATATATAATCATTGCACAAAAAGGGTTAATTTAAAGGCATGGTATATGGCCTTATTATTTTATTGGCTTGTCTTTCCTTGGTATTGCCTTTTATTATGGTTTCCTCATAACATTCTATGTACCTCACAGTGGGAGGTTGGGTTGGGCCTATAAAGGGAACTGTGGTGGTGTATTTGTCCTTTTGGGTCCTGGCTCACTGAGATAAGCAGGTGAGTCTAACCTAGGGGTATATTAGGTGTTTTATTTTAAGTGTTAGGTGTTTTTTTGTTAAACTAGGCCTTCTTACGCATTTATTCAAACAAATTTTTTAGAAGAATATTTTAAATACAAATATTTTAATAGTGACATATATATAGATTAGGACTTGCTGTCAATGGGGTACCTTGGAGAGGTGAATGACCTTAAACATATTTTGGCTAAACTGCAACCAAACCCATCATTATTTTCTATTAGTACTATTAGCACATTGATATGATATATGACTATCACAGGGTTCACATTTAGATTATTTGTTTGGATCAGCACAAATTTGCCTTGTTTTTTTTTTGTTCATGTTCTACGTTTTTCCTAAGTTTGGGGGACTCAGATAATCCTCTTCATTCCCTATTCACACAGATTTTTATTTTTGTATATAAAATATATATATATTAATCATGGTGTTATAGCTCTATGAGTTTTTCTAATTTGCTTTGAATACTCCATACTCTAATCATGTTTTTTTCATACTACTTCAAGTTTTCTAGAAACTTTATCTTGTTCCGATTGAGGTATGCTATTTGAACATGATAGGAAACCTACTTTATTCCATCTAGCTTCCTTCCTATCCTTTGCCAACATTGCATAGATAGTAAAAAATGCTATTCCTTATCCCTTTGCATTGTGGGACTCAAAATATATCTATCAATTTGGGTTATACCTTGCCTGGTTTGTTAGCAGTTGCAAAATAATACAGAAATTACCTCTTAGTATTATAGGCAAGATGACCTCAAAAACAATATTCATATTTCTATATGGCTATAATAAAGTAACAGAGGCAATTGATATGTTGGTAAATAGCAAATGCGGAGCAAAGCAATTGTCTAAATGTGACTAATTGTGTATCACTATATCATCCTCTAATGAGCTGACTGAACCCCTTGTAGTTCTGTATTTGGTTTTAAATAAAAGGCTTTTACTTTTCTAGATATCTTTATTTAAAAAGAGTCCTAAAATTATAATTTTCTGGATATTATTATGTGACTAATCATCTCAAATAAATAGTGCAGCTGGCAAAAAGCCTAATTGGGAGTATTGATATGGTAACTTTAAACATGCATACTCCACTGAACCTTAAATGATAAATATGCTGTTATCCTAAAACTGAAGATATGTAGGACATCTCTATATAGATACATTACTAATAATGAAGTGGTACACATTGGGTGTACAGTGCTAGAAAGAACATTATTCTGAAAACATTTGATATTGTAATGTATAATTGCATGCATTGATAGTACGTTTAGATGTGAAGAAATTAAATTATGCTCACATTTACAGAAGATGTGTTAGTGTGAAGACAGAAACTTGCAGAAACCATTGACCTAAATCACTGTCAATCAAACTGACATACATATTCCCTGTGTAACAGAATTTATTTATTTTTTACAGTACTTCATTAAACTTTTATCCTGTTTCTATATGTTTTGGTAAGTCTGCATTTCTGTTACTTCAAATCCAGGAACAAACTTCCCAAATGTGTTGTACCAACAGCAAAGCAATCCACAAGACATAAATTTTACACACAAACTCACACTCAAGGTAATGAGCTCTGTCAAATAATGACTGATACAGTTTGGAAGTGAAAGGCTTATTTAAATCTCCTGGCCAGCTGCTCCTTTTGCAGATAATTTGGAAAAGTGACAGGTACAAGAAAGCTTAGTAAATTAAAACTCAAGTAATGACTTAAGAACAAGTTTATAGTCACTTGAAGGCCATATTAAATTGCCCAAAGACTAACCACATAAAAAGATCAGTCAACAGCTGCCTCATTTTACATGACAGCATAGGAAACAATAAAATATTATTTTATATCACTATATCACTAAAATACCACAATCAGCAGTTATGGACTACAAATGTTGTTTGTGTTATTTGCTGAAGGAGCAGTAAACTTTTATTTAAAAATATATACACTGTGTGCACAATTATTAGGCAAGTTATATTTTTGAGGATTAATTTTATTATTGAACAACTACAGTGCTCTCCATCAATCCAAAATGTTAAGAAACCTTAAAATTGAATATTTAAGAAAGTAAAAGTGAGGTTTTGGCTTTCTTAGGAGAATATCTATGCGTGCACAATTATTGGGCAACTATTAGTGTGCAGAAGTATTATGTAACTAAATGAAAAACGATAATTTTCCCATCTTATGTGCTTATTTTCATTTATTAAAGTGAGAATACTATACAAAAAACTCAAAATTTACAAATAAACATTTGTGACATTTCCAAAAAAAATCAGTGACAAAGATAGCCACCCTTCTTTTCAATAACAGTCATAAGCCTTCCATTCATGGAGTCTGTCAGTTTCTTGATCTGTTGACGATCAACTTTTTGTGCAGCAGCAACCACAGCCTCCCAGACACTGTTCAGAGAGGTGTACTGTTTTCCTTAAGCATAAATCTGCCATTTAAGAAGGGCCCACCAGTTCTCAATAGGAGTTAGGTCAGGTGAGGAAGGGGGCCATGTCATTATTTTATCATCATTAAGGCCAGTACTGGCTAGCCACGCAGTGGAGTACTTCGATGCATGCGATGGAGCAGTGTCCTGTATAAAAATCATGGTCTTCTTGAAAGATGCAGACTTTTTCCTGCACCTCTGCTTGAAGAAAGTGTCTTCTAAAAACTGGCAGTAGGTTTGGGAGTTGAGTTTGAGTCCATCTTCAACCTGAAAAGGTCCAACTAGCTCATCTTTGATAATACCAGCCCATACCAGTACTCCCCCTACACCCTGCTGGAATCTGAGTCGAAGTGGAGCTCTGTGCCTGCTACTGATCCAGCCACGGGCCCATGCATCTGGACCATCAAGAGTCAATTTCATGTCATCAGTCCATAAAACCTTTGAAAAATGTGTCTTCAGATATTTTTTAGCCCAGTCTTGACTTTTAAACTTATGTGTCTTGTTCAGTGGTGGTTGGGTTTCAGCCCTCCTTACCGTGGCCATGTCTCTGAGCACTGAACACCAAGTACTTCCGGACACTCCAGATAAGTTGTAGTTCTGGAATATGACAGCACTGGAGAATAATGGGTTCCTGGTAGCTTCATGTTTGATTCTTCTCAAATCTCTAGCAGTTAATTTGCGTTTTTTTTTCTCAACACTTTTGTGACCCTGTTGACTATTTGCAACAAAACGTTTGATGGTTCTGTGGTCATGCCCCAATATCTTAGCAAGTTCAAGAGTGCTGCATCCCTCTGAAAGACTTTTTATAATTTTTGACTTTTCAGAGTCAGTTATATCTCTTTTTCTGCCCATTTTGCCTGAGGAAATGAAGATGCCTAATAATTATGCACACCTTGACATAGGGTGTTCATCTCCTTAGGCCACACCCTCTCTCATTACACAAATACACATCACCTGATATGCTTAAATCCAATAAGCATTCAAGCTTATACAGCTTGGAGTTTGAAAATATGCATAAAAATTATGATATGGTCAAAATACTCCCTTACCTAATAATTGTGCACACGGTGTATGTAGAGCATTTCTTGCTGACTAAGACAAGGGTACTCCTGCTGAGAGATGAATGTTTGTAGAGACATTACTATATAAGCTGTTTTTTAAATTAAAAGTGCCCTCTATAGGCCAGATTTTTTTTACATTTTATGGGAGAGGGGAGTCACTGACAATAGTTGTCCATAGAATGTTTTAGTAACAGCTTTACTCCGTTATGTCAGTTTAAACTTAAAGGAAGTAATGATGTTGCTACTCACTTTCTAATAGTTTGAACTGTTATAACATTATAAGGACTAACCTCGTTTTACCCATTATCAAAAATTCCTATAATGTATACTTTTTTCATAAATAAAAGTTACTGTTACTTTGAAGGCAAACAATTCCTTACAGAATATTCATATGTTTGTTACAGTTAAAGATTATTGTAATTGATTTTATTGAGAGAAAGCAAAACACAAAGCTTTTCTTTGTCACAAATGCCTGTTATGTCTGGAAAAATTCTATGCTAACTCAAAGATGGAAGTCTGATTAATCCCCAATATTTTCTCCAAGCCAATCTAGTAAACAAGCTGTTTACTTGGTTAAAATGTAAGGAGGGGCGTCTCCAAAAATTTTTCCGAGGGGGGCACAAAGCTATAATATGACACTCCCAGGCCAGACAGAGCAGCCCCTATGTTTATATGGAGGGGGCAATTGTAGGGGGAGGGCATTTGCCCCCCTCCTCCGTACACCCATGAGATAGGGGTGGGGAAGGTATTGCTGAAAATGGGAGTCAGAGTTAAGGCGTAACTATCACTAAATTAAAGTTCCCCCCAGATCAAATTTGGGTATAGTGACAACTAGTCACTAGTATTATCCTGAATAATTCTGGGATTATTGAGAAATCCAACTTGTTCTGAGAAAAACAGGCAGGCATCAGTACAGACATCTTGCCAAAGAGATATCTGTGTGCCTGCCCTGTCCATCCCAGTCTCCTGTAGGAGCAGTTGCATTGTACCTTAAGGTACAAAAAGGTACATAGAAATAGTAGTAGTAGTAGTGCGCCTCAGTCACTTATAGTAAGACAAATGAAAGCTTCCATAAGGCTGACACTTTTTAAAGGAGACAGAAGAAGTAAAATATTATTATTTCCACAGAACAAAAAGATGATCAAAGGAGAGAGAGTACTTATATTAAGTCAATTAATTATAATATTTTTTCTCTCTCTCTCTCTCTCTCTCTCTCTCTCTCTCTATATATATATATATATATATATATATATATATATATATATACACACTCTATATATATAATTCCAGTCCTGGTTTTGGTAAGCACACCCAAAGAAAAAAAACAAGTTTGAAATTGCTGGAGTGCAACCAATTTTTACCAAAATAGCTAAAAGCAAATATTGGTGCACATCCAAATTTCATCACGATTAACCCTTTACTCTGAAGCAGTATGCCTGCATTTCACTAATATATTAAAGATGAGGACTTAGTCACTGTCACAGCTTACCTTATTTCCAGCGCCACCACTTTAGCGATGCTCAGCGTCAGTCCACGCGTCATCTGCAGGAGCAAGGCTTCGGAGTGAAGCAGGCTTCTGTTTTATGCCATGCTTCCTGTAGTCTCCTCCTACCTACTTCCTTCCTCTGAGCCTGCTCCTCCTACCACTTCCTGAGGAGGGTTTTAAAGGGCAGTCTGAGTGCTGACTCAGTTGCCCTTGCTTTGGTGTACAAAGCAGTTCTGTGCCCTTGGGCTCTGTGTATGACTTATCTTGTCTGACCATCCAATCTGTTGCTGACCTGTGGCTCTGTCTGACTATTCTCCTGCCTTGTCCTTATAGTGGACACCCAATCTGATGCAGACCTGTGGCTCTGGCTGACTACCTGAACTGTGTATGACCTGGCTTGTCTGACTACCCTCTCTGGTGCTGTCTTGTGGCTCTGTCTGACTATTCTCTTGTTATTCCACTGTACCTAGCAGACACCCATTCTGGTGCGGACTTGGGGCTCTGGTAGACTAGCTATTAAAGTGACTGCAGGCGTGAGTCAAGCTTCCACTTTCTCCATACTGACTGCAGGCGTGAGTCAGGTATCCTCTGCTACATTTATGACTGCAGGCGTGAGTCAGGTAGCCCCCTCACTATGTCTCATCAAGATCCTGTGTTACAGTTCCTGCTCCTGGTTCCAGCAGAAACTACCAGTTGCTGAGGCCTAGTGTGGTCAACCTTGTCAGCCTACTCTTTCTGATAGCAGTGCTTGCTGGCTTGTGACCCTCTGCTTGTTCTTGCTATATTACGATTGTGTACTACCTTACTTATATTTTAATAAATTTCATTTAACTATGCCGTACTGACTCCTGAACATCTCTGAGGAAACCGTAACAGTCACATCATCCTATATAATAATTCGCTAAAACGTGTGTAACGATAAAGTCACGCACAGTATAGACTGCTATGCGTGCTGCAGTCATGCACAGTAGAGACTGCCCACTCCGCTGCTGATACAGAGCTGGACGTCCAGCACTGTATCAGTTGCGGCGCAGGCAGTCTCTACTGCGCATGACTGCCCCGCGACCGGCTGGCAGTGGCACTGTGGCCCGTGTAACGGGCTCTTCAACTAGTATGGCCATAAAATGCTAAGCTTGCCACCACACAAAGATTCAGCTTTCAGGATAAAGTATATTAGTTGCCAATATTGAGGTACCTTGGCGTGGTGGCAAGCTTAGCATTTTATGGCCATATGATATGACTAAATCCTCATCTTTAATATATTAGTGATATGCAGGCATAATGCCACAGAGTAAAGGGTTAATGGTAATGAAAATTTGGATGTGCACCAATATTTTGTATGTTTGCTTTTTTATATATATATATATATATATATACAATGCAGTCATACGCCTGCGTTCAGCCAGTCTCTACTGCGCATGATTGCATCACGAGTGAGGCGGAGAAATCGCGTGGAGCAGTGAGGTAACAGCAGTATGCAGAGCAGGGCCATATAATGTTAACCCTTTGAGTGCCAGAGGGGTATGCAATGCATTGCTATGCAATGCGTTGTACACCCCTCTGACACTCAAAGGGTTAAGAGGCTGGTCCTGCTCTGCATACTGCCGTTACCTCACTGCTCCACGGCCCGTGCACACGGGCTTTTACACTAGTATATATATATATATATATATAATGGCTCTCCATGGCAAGTGATTGATAGGAACTGCCCATGGTGTAATTAACACAAAATTGCAATTTAAAGTAAAACAAAGTATGAAATGTAATGAAGTTTCAATGAAAACTCTCTAATCAATGGGAGTATCCCTGTTGTACTTGTACAGTACATATTTTTCCATAAAAGTTTACTTTTCCTTTAATGTAAAAACATGCAGTATAGGTATTATCATATGCAGATATATATTACACATAAAATGCATCCATTATAATAAAGTAAACTTTAATTTTCTTTAAAATATGGATAATTTTTTAGGATCTGGATTCATAATACTTTGCAAAATGTCATCAAATAAACCCAGAGAGGTATCCAACAGAGAGATACCTCTCTGGCACTCAAATGGTTAAGATAATTACCACTTACTACCTTTCATATAACTGTTCCATTTTATATCTGTTCCAACAGTCATATCCACCCTCAGCTGCTCCAGCAGTCTCTGAGGAAATTAGTAGCTCTGACAAACCAGTTTTATAGCCACAGCAGTATAAGGCAAAATGGCCTACAAATATAGATGATGGTAATATTAATTATAGAATATTTTCAGGAAACCCAAAAGACACCACTTCCCAGTAAAAGATAACAGAGATTCTAAGTCCTCTGAAAAAAGATTTAGAAGGGGAATGTTTGTAATCATACAGCTTTCAGAGTAACAAGAAGGAATCATGCACCTACAGAAGCAAAGATATATGTCCCATGATAATCTGATCACATACACCAAATAAAATAGTCATATCAGTCAGCAAATGCATAGTATGAATGGAAAAAGTATAGCTTTTCAGTACTGACTTACTATAAGTTTATCCAAAATATGATGTACTTTGAGAGAGTACCACGTAATATACATTCTGAAATGTATAATAAAGGGATAGTAATGTTTCATAATAAAAGCAGCTCTAATTAATCATCATAGTATTTGGACTTTGGAGAGTGTTATTTCAATTCTATCAGGATGTAGTTCAAGAGTAATTCAATGTCAAAGTATCCCCCTCCCGCCCCTTTTAGTGATGTAACATGTTCAGCCAGATCAGAAGGGAGGTGCCCAGGTAGATTGCAGAGAGGGACAATCTTCAATTAAGATAAGGGAAAAACCTGCAAAAATTGTCAAGGGGGGCAGGGCTTTCATTGTTCTCATAGGAAGAAGATTGTCCCCTGCTGTTATCTGTCTGGTCTATGGACTGCATTCCACATCTGAGAAGAGATGGCTTACACTAGGTAAAAGGGGCGGAGGGGAAACTTTGCTTGTGAATATCTCTCAAACCATAAAGGTTTCAGAGATAAAACTTACATCATTCTTCCTGTTTTTTAATGCCTACAAAATAAAATAAAGATAAAACAAAGTATTACTATCCCTTTAAATTGTCATCAGCTGCCACTAATCAAAATGTACCTATAATCGGTGAGAGCATAATGTGTGGACATCAATTAAGCTATATACAATCTAATAAAATGTATGATGATTTACACAAGACATTTTTATGTTTCCTTTTGCTTCTGAGGAAGTGACTTTTTTTGTCGCAAAAGCAACTTTATTAGTACGTTTGTACATTTGCTTGGTATTTTAGTATTTCAACCTTATAGTCATTTTTTATATATTTCTATTTTTTGAAGAGTCACTGGCTCTTGATAACTCTGTATTGCCTCTGAAAATTGTAAGTAAATTTCTTATTTTTGTTGTTGGTGAAGGGCTGTTCCAATGTAATACAATAAACTTAGAAAGATCTTCTGTTTCCAGTTTGTATTTGAGTGGGAACTCAACCCACTGGGAGTGTGCCACGTTGATCTGATGACACTGGTCTACAAAGGATATCTATTATCTTGATATTTTGTTAACAGTTCTGTTTTTACTTTTATCTCTCAATATATATCATATATTGTTTAGCTCTTGCCATATTATTTATGGTAGTATTCCCTTTTTATTTTGCTGATATTAGTACCTGTGTGTATGTGTTTATGCATAATTGCAGACATATATACACACTGGTTGAAGAGCCCGTTACACAGGCCACAGTGCCACTGCCAGCTGGTTGCGGGGTAGTCATGCACAGTAGAGACTACCCACACCTCTGCTGATACAGTGGCAGCCGGTCACTGAGCAGTCATGCTCAGTAGAGACTGCCAGCACCGCTGCTGATACAGAGCTGGACTCTCCTTTGGAGCACCTCGTTCTGTATCAGCCTCGTCACTGGCAGTCTCTATTGCGCATGACTGCGTATTTACAGATGTTTTAGCAAATTATTATATAGGATTTGCACAAAAAATATTTTTATTATAATTATTACCACACACACGGGATTATTAGTCTTTTAGTGAGGTGTGGCGAGCAAGAGGTTGTATTATAAAACATTCTTTGTACAAAACATTTTTACCTGCTGTATTAGTCTTTATCGTTTCCTTGTATTGTATTATTTCTACATGATTCTGTTATTTGCTTTTCCTCATTGGTACTGTTCAAGATCTAGTAGCAAACAATAAAAAATTAGCTGTTTACTCAGGCCAATAGGAAAAAGAACAGCTATTTTAGTTTGGAAGTAAAAATATTTGATTCCTTCTGCTGTTATAAAACATTACAAGCCAATGTGGGCTCGGTGAGGATAACACAGACTAATGCACTTCACCTAGCACCGAAACATATTCATAGGCAATCATATATGCAAGTCTTGTGTAGCATAAAGCATCCTGACCCACTCATACAGACTGATGCCTTAGCCCACCTGTACATGGTGAATCTTTATTATTTACTGTTCAGTTCTGGGCTTGCAGGTATCTCAACAGCTAATTCACCAGGAGGAGTCACAGGCAATAGAAACTGTAATTCACAATGCCAATGTGTTTTCTTGCAAGTGTATAGTATGCTTTGTGGAAGGCTCAAAGCAACTGGTTTTGATTCGTTCAGTGTCTTATTAAAGATCTACTGTCAAGATTAAATGAGGGCATAATACAGCAAAGACAATTGCAGCTCTGCTTGACAATAGACAAAATGGTTGGCACAGATGATCTCTGCCGCATGTAGAGGTGTTTTTGTATACGTCAGATATGGCCCAATGTTATATATTATTTTTATCCATCCTTCCTTCTTCTCTTGACCCTCCACTTTACTCTATTGTTTTTCAACAACTACAATTTCCAACAGTATTATTCTATCACTTTCTTCAATATTTGTTTACTAGCGCCTGTTTTCCATTCTTCCTTCACAGACTATATCAACCCTCCTTTTTATCGCTCTTATCCTCTCTATTTGTTCCTTTCTATGATTTCTTTACCTATTCCCTTCTCACCTCTGTGCTATCAATTTTCTAATTAATTTACATTTTCTTTCATATTTACTCTTACTCCTTAACTATATCTTTCCTATTATTTTCCCTTGCCTTTTATGTTTTTTGTTTTATCTTGCTTTTCCCTTCACATTTTCCGAGTACTAAAATATGTAAAAGCTTTTAAGTTCTTTGTTAAGGTGAGTTTTTTGTTTCTTTTGTTATTGCACATTTTCTCTTTGTCATTCTAGCTGCCTTTTTCACTATACTTTAATTAATTTTACAATAATAAACGTTATACACTTAAAAATGTATTTGCACATTTGCTACCACTTGCAGAGGGTTTTTAAAGGCATGGTTTCGGCCTAGTGTTTGGGCTGTCTGACCTATGTCTCATGCAATTAAGGCACTGTGTAAACCTCCAGGTGACTTGTGGGGGGTGGGTGGATAGACATTATAAAGGGGACTGAGAGCTCCATTCTCTTTGGACTGCTGCCCACTCTCTACAAGTCACTGAAGGTGAGTCCTAACATGAATTTTGTTAAATGTTTTTAAATCTCCCTACGCATTATATATAAGAAATCTGAAGGGAAATGTTTTTAACGTAGATAGAAATGACTGTATAAATGCTTAGGTACTCGCCTATGCAACGAGGACTCCAAATTTATTAAAGTGGTATAATATATGCTTTACACACGGTTCACATTTGGATGGTTTATATGGAGGAGTGCAGATTTGTTTTGCTTTTGGTTTTTTGTTTGGGCTTCGGCCTAGTCTTGGGGAGCCTGGAGAACTCCCACACGTCTTACTGCTATTCATATTTATTCACTTGGGTTCTCAATTCACATCTGTAAAATTAAGTGTATACATTAATGTGAGTAGTGCTGTGAGTTTTCTGTTTCTTTTGTTATGACTTCTCCTGTATTCCAAACTCTCCAAATCCTGTTATTTAATGGTACCAATGCGCTAAGACTTCTTCAGCTGTAGAGATCTTATTACATTGGCTCCACAGAATAACACTGGAAATGGAAAAGTGATATCACTGTAGACATCATCTCTGCATTATCACCTCTGAACAATACCGTAGTGCATAACCCCCACTATGTTTCAGGCAGTAAATTATCTGAAAAAATGAGAGTAGATGTACCAAGGTGTGATCCCTCCTTTTCTCTGTTCACAACTTTTTCACAGTGTGCACATTGTAGTTATGATAATAAGTGCACAGTCCCTTCCCCCGAAGGAAAATATTCCCACAACCATGATTTCAGGGGAGATGGAGGAGAAGGGTCATGGAAACTGGATAACGTTGCATTTCTGGCAATCATTCAACAATAACCATAGCACTAGTCCAAGTTGATGTAGAAGGGCAATTATGCTAATACCGCCTCCTTCTCAGTGCTGTTATCATAACTGCATAGGCTGTATGCTTCTCTGTCTTTTTTTTCCACTTCTGCTGCATGCTCATATGGTAACAGATGCTGGTTCATTCTTAAAATGGAAAATGTTGCTGAATGTAGACATTATGTCACACCATCATTAACTGTATAACAATCTGCATTGAATTCCCTCCCTTATTGCATGCTTGCTGGTGGTCAACTAAGGTTTTCCACAGCAGTAAACATGAATACTGTCCACACACTGTTTTGCTTTCCAGTACTCAAATGTGGCTTTTTGGCCTAGAACATATTTGTCCTGAAAGTACGCTGGAACTATCTCACATACAGTGGCATCACCACTTAGAAATAAATAGTATTCATGAGCCTCAGTTACCAGCCAGTAATTTGGAAGCAAGTCATGCAGAGATGTGTCAGTGCCACCACCACCACCAACAACACAATGTTAGAGGGATCTTCATGAGGCACATTATTTGCTTTCTTTGATGATGACATGTTCACACAAATTCAGAAATATCTTTAAAAAGGGGGTACAGCAATGTAACAAGAATGTATTTCTGATTGCTTTATTCGTTGATAGCTGGTATTCATTTACCTTGGTTCAGGTTCTACCTTTCTCACAAATAGTCTTTTTTGAGATCTCATTAACACTAATCTGCAAATGAAGAGATGGGTAATATAGTTATCAAGAGATATTTCATTAAAACTAGCATTCAAAAGGCAACATCCAATGAAAGGACAAAGTGCCCTAAATGTCACACAAATGATGAAAATTACACAACATTTAACAAGTACCTGATTAAATATTGTCAGAACTTACCATTTTGATTGTTTAGACTAAACATCAGCAGACACTGCTTACTGGGGGGCGGCATCTGCTACAAGTTAACAAAAATATTCTGGCTTTACAGAGACAGGCTGTTATGGATGCCCTAGTTTCACAACTTACAGACTCTTTTTAACTGGCTCTTACATTGAATATCCAAACATGAAATCACCTGACCTTCATGTATTATCTATTTTTGGTCCTGCTTATGTGGTCTCCTCTAAGTATCTAAATATATGTTTTTCCACACCCACCTTTAACTGTATTAGAATCAATTCTTTCCGCTGTTATGTAAACACCGAGAAAGAAGATGCTCCGATACAAATAATTACATATTAAACACCAAAAAAAAAGAGAAAAAAGAAGTATCATATTGGCACTACAAATTCTATTAGTGAATCATAACCTCAAAACACAAAGTAAAACAAAACTTTTATTAGTCTTATAAAACAACAGATAGGGCACATAAAATTAAAAACTAAACGTCAATTAAAATTCTTGTATAACACTTTTCTGGAATGTTCCACACGTATCCAGTAATGTTATTAGTCCCTTACTGAGTGAACTCAAGGTAATAAACTGATAGTTTATTCTATCAATAAATGACTGGTATACCTTAATCAGGCCTTCGGATACATAAGTAGTATAGAGACCACACACCGTTAATATACCACACTAACAAAGTACGCTAGTGGAGATTTTATATCAAGGTATTTGGATAATATATAGATTGTAATATTTTATAATCCTCTATCCTCACAAGGTACCCGAAGTTCCCAATGTTAACACAGTATCTAAATCTAAAAGATGTCATAGATTATACTAAATCAATGAATAACCAACAGAGCCTCATAGTATTCCATATTAGGCTAAGTGGTCAATAGTATCAAAGTCAAAGATTATTTCCTAAGTTTAAATCAGTCCCTATACTCATTAAGAATATTATCCGTACCAGGAAACAAATTAGACTTATTGATTTAATCGTTCATATATAATTTGTTCACTCAGTAAGGGGCTCACGCCTAATGCGTTTTGCCGGACATACGAGCGTCTTCAGAGTCAGCTAACCCGATTATGATTTTGGGAAGCTATTTAAATGAAAGCCGACCAATAGATCGTATTCAAAAAGTCTTTATGCAATAAGCCTTTATGTAAGCGAAAAAAGATTAGAAGGGTAATACATCATGTGGAGTAATATAGCGGTGTTTCTAAGTGTTTGTGTAAACGCTTTTATTGAAGCGAAAAAAGACTAGTGAAGCCATACATAATATGGAGAAATATAGCGGTAATTTCTAGGTGTTTGCGCAACTGCAAGAACTTTGACTTTGATGTATTTGTATAACATGATAGAAAGTGATGGAGGTTTTTTATGTTCTTACGAAATCGAAAAAAGGTTTGATTGGTACTTGAAAATACTCATGTGACTCTTTGAATGCGATCTATTGGTAGGCTTTCATTTAAATAGCTTCCCAAAATCACAATCGGGTTAGCTGCCTCTGAAGATGCTTGTATGTGGGGCGAAACGCGTTAGGCGTGAGCCCCTTACTGAGTGAACAAATGATATATGAACGATTAATCAATACGTCTAATTTGTTTCCTGGTACAAATAATATTCTTAATGGGTATAGAGACTGATTTAAACTTAGGAAATAATCTTTGACTTTAATACTATTGACCACTTAGCCTTGTATGGAATACTATGAGGTTCTGTTGGTTATTCATTGATTTAGTACAATCTATGTGTAAAGGTTTGTTTGACACAGAGACATAGTAGGTTTGGATAAAACACAGTTTTATTGAACAGTTGTAATAACAATAACCCTCACAGGTCCAGTAATATATTAGCAATATAGTACAGACACAGGACAGGTTACAATGAAGTATGCCCACACGGATTCATTAATAAACCCTATGCACAGGGTAGGTTCGCCATAGTATCTTAGCGGTAACGGAGCTGTGGCGGTTAACCCTTTACTTGAGGCCATTTGCATCATGGATTGAGCTCCCGGTGTCAAAACGGGGAGACCACCGAGGCTTGAACCAGTTTATCAAGGTGAGCAGTGTGCTCAAGAATAGTTTGTACGGCCAGTGCCAACTGGTCCAAACGCTGCTCATGTACACAATCTCGAGTAACGCCCAAGCAGTAACGGGACCAGAGCAACTTGTGGACTGCCGTGGCAGTAATGGAGGCCAGAGCAACTTGTGGGCTGCCATAGCAGTAAAGGAGACTAGAGCAACTTGTGGACTGTCGTAGCAGTAACGGAGACCAGAGCAACTTGTAGGCTGTCGTAGCAGTAATGGAGACCAGGCAACTTGTGAACTGCCGTAGCAGTAACAGAGACCAGGCAACTTGTGGACTGCCGTAGCAGTAACAGAGACTAGAGCGACTTGCCCGGAGAGGCACCCAACCGGGGACTGCACGGATGGAAGGAACACACAGCAATGTCGCCTGGGCGACACCGATACAACGGAGACTAGACTGCAGAAAGTGACTGTCCGGAGACAGAGAGGATCCTGTCACAACCCCATCCGAAACATGAGGGATATGCAACCACAGGGCCCCAGCTGGGTCGGGTCAGTACACAGAGCAGGAACGTCAGCCAATCCGAGTCAGTACACAGAGCAGAAACGTCAGAGGGGCCGGGTCAGTACACAGAGCAGGAATGTCAGCCAATCCGAGTCGGAACACAGAGCAGGAACGTCAGCCGGGCCGGGTCGATACACAAAGCAGGAACGTCAGCCAATCCGAGTCGGTACACAGGACAGGAACGAGATGCAGAATAGTCAGGCAGTCCGGGTCGGTACACAGGCAGGAACAAGATGCAGAGTCGTCTGGCAGGCCGGGTCGGTACACAGAGATCAAACGAAATACAGGAACAAGCACTGGTACGGAAACACCACGAAAGGGCACCGGATAAGTGACAAGGCCCAGTATTTAAGGACAAATACTGGGCGGGCACAAGTCACTTCAACCAATGAGCGAGATCAATAGAGGAAACTGACAGAATGTCACCCGCATAGCACGGGCACCATGATAGTACCCCCCTCTCAAAGACCCCCCCTCCTGGAAGAGGGACCTGGTTTCCGAGGATATTTGGAATGGAAACTGCACAACAATCTAGGAGCATGAAGGTCACTCTTCTCAACCCAGGAACGCTTCTCAGGGCCATAGCCCTTCCAATGGACTAAGTATTGCAATTTTCCTCTAAATCTACGTGAATCAATAATACTATGTACTTCGTACTCCTCCTGACCCTAAACTTGCACAGGACCGGGGACCACAGGACTGGTAGTGTAAAGGTTGCATATCAGAAGTTTAGAAGGGATACATGGAACACTTTGTGAATCCGCATGGATGCTGGGAGCTCCAGAGCGTACGAAACAGGGTTAATTTTGTGGATCACCTTAAAGGGACTAATGAACCGGGGAGCCAACTTATTACACGGAACTTGCAGATTGAGGTTTCTGGAAGATAGCCATACCCTATCCCCAACCTGGAAGGAGACCGCTGGCAGCCGATTGTGATTAGCGTGGCACTGATAATGCTGGAACTAATTACTGAGGGCCCTCTGAACCTGTACCCAGGTGGAGCGGAGTTGCTCAATATGCTCATCCAGAGCTGGAATCTGCTGCATCTGGAATGAGTCCGGGAGCAAGCATGGCTGAAACCCGTAGTTAATGAGAAACGGGGAGCTCCCGGACGATGAATTAACCGCACAGTTCCTGGTGAACTCTGCCCATGGCAACAGGTCGGCCCGATTTTCATGATGATCGGACACGAAACAGCATAAGAATTGTTCCAATCCTTGATTGGCACGCTCAGCGGCTCCATTGGTCTGGGGATGGTAGGCGGATGAAAAGGACAGCTGTGTGCCCATCTGGTTACAGAATGCTCTCCAAAATCTAGACACAAATTGGCTCCCACGGTCTGACACCAACACCCTGGGTACCCCATGCAACCGGAACACCTCTCTGGCAAAAATGATAGCCAACTCCTGGGCTAAGGGAAGGCCAGGAAGAGGTACAAAGTGGGCCATTTTGGAAAATCTATCGATCACCATCAGGATAAAAGAGTAGCCCCTAGACACTGGCAACTCCCCCAGAAAATCAATAGAAACGTGGGACCAAGGACGCTCGCCATTGGGTACTGGCTGAAGAAAACCAACTGGGAGGTGTCTAGGGGACTTGGCCCAGGCACATGTAGTGCAAGCTGCAGTGAATGCGGTGCAGTCAGCTCGTAGGGAAGACCACCAAAACAATTGGGAAAGAGACCAAATCAATTGATCCCTCCCAACGTGCCCCGCTGCCCGTGATGCGTGGTATGTCTCGAGTAAACGGGTATGGAATGGCTCCGCTACAAAGCACTTGCCCACAGGGGTGTCAGGAGGAGCAGTAGCCTGGGTAGCGAGAATCTCCTCCTCCAGAGGCGAAGTGATGCTGGTATGTAAGGTAGCCAAAATGCGATCAGGTTGAATGATGGGTACAGGAACCTCATCTTTATCTAACTCTGGGCCAAATTGCCTGGACAGGGCATCTGCCCTAACATTCTTGCAATCAGGCAAGTAAGATACAATGAAATTAAAGCGGGACAGAAATAAGGCCCATCTTGCTTGTAGTGATGACAACCTCTTAGCTTCCAAAAGGTATGTTAGGTTTTTGTGGTCAGTAAGGATTAATACCGGGGTCCTAGTACCCTCCAGTAAGTGACGCCATTCTTTAAGAGAGAGGATAATAGCAAGGAGTTCTCTGTCCCCAATCTCATAATGGCTCTGGGCACTAGACAGCTTTTTGGAGAAGAACCCACATGGTCTTAGCGCACTCCCAGAGGCCGAACGTTGTGACAACACTGCCCCTACCCCAGTCTCAGAGACATCAACCTCTAGGGCAAATGAAAGAGAAGGGTTGGGGTGGGATAGCACAAGAGCGGATGCAAAAGCGGACTTGAGTGTATTGAAAGCTCGGTCTGCTGCCTCAGACCATTGGGAGGGGTTGGCAGCCTTATGCGTAAGGTCGGACAGTGGCTTAATGATCATGGAAAAATCTCGAATACATTTTCTATAATATTTGGCAAAGCCAAGAAAGCGCTGTATAGCTTTCAGTCCCTTGGGTCATGGCCACTGCAGTACTGCTGCCAGCTTATCCTTGTCCATAGCAATGCCATCTTTAGAAATCACAAAGCCCAGGAAAGGCACCATGGACTGATGGAGCTCGCATTTTTCGATTTTACAGAATAATGTATTTTTTTTGTAATCTGAGCAGAACTTCGGACACATCCCTGATGTGTTGAGACAAACTAGACGAGTGAATGAGTATATAATCCAGATAAACTACTATGCAAGACATATCACGGAGAATGTCATTAATAAATTCTTGGAAAACTGCAAGTGTGGGTACATAGTCCAAAAGGCATCACTAAGTATTCGTAGTGCCCAGATCTGGTAATGAACGCCGTTTTCCACTCATCCCCGGCTCTTATTCTGATCAGGTTATATGCCGCCCGTAGGTCTAGCTTGGTGAAAATAGAGGAGCCTTTCAACCTGTCAAACAGTTCAGTGATGAGTGGTATCGGATAGGCGTTCTTAGACATAAGCTTATTCAACCCATGGGTTTCTGCTTAATAGGGTCTAGGGACTGCTGAAGCCACCTAGGGCCTGTCCCATAAGGTAACCTAGGTGCGTTCGTTTCCCGGCCGCACAGGACAGGTACGTAGCAGGTGTCCGGGTTGGCCACAATACAGACATAGGCCCTGCCTACGGTGATGCGCCTGTTCCTCCTTGGTTAACCTGGTGAACCCTAGCTGCATAGGTTCATTTGTCTCCTGGGAACTCTCAAGGGGCATGGGAGGTATGGGTGGGAAATTTTGATTAGCTAGTCCGACACCTCTGGCCCGCTGCCTACAATCTTTAGCCGCGAGTCTCTCACTGATGCGGGAATCAATCAGTATAGTGAAATCAATAAACTCGTCTAGATCGTTAGGCAAATCTCCGGCTGCCATTTCATCCTTAATACGGTCAGCTAGTCCCTGAGCAAATGCTGCCACCAGCGCCTCGTTGTTCCAACCTACCTCTGCTGGCAATACAAGAACCTTGTTTGATTTCCATTAATCATTTGGCAGCAGAGGTGGCTCTACCTGGGACTTCAAATACTCTGCAAAAGGCATGCACAAACTCCTTGAAATTCTTAGTGCAAGGTTTGGCAGATTCCCACAAGAGGTTAGCCCATGCTAGGGCTCTGCCCGTCAGTAATGATATCATAAAGCCCACCTTACTACGGTCATTAGGAAAGGCTTGGGGAGTTAATTCCAGAAAAATCTCCAATTCATTAATAAACCCTCTGCACAGGGTAGGTTCGCCATAGTATCTTAGCGGTAACGGATCTGTGGCGGTTAACCCTTTACTTGAGGCCACTTGCATCATGGATTGAGCTCCCGGTGTCAAAACGGGGAGACCACCGAGGCTTGAACCAGTTTATCAAGGTGAGCAGTGTGCTCAAGAATAGCTTGTACGGCCAGTGCCAACTGGTCCAAACGCTGCTCATGTAAATCCATCCTCCAATGGATGCTTTGTGCATTACCTTCACTTGTACCGTCTGAGGTCATGTCCCTTTCGTACTGTAATGTTTTTTTTGACACACAGACACTGTAGGTTTGGATAAAACACAGTTTTATTGAACAGTTGTAATAACAATAACCCTCACGGGTCCAGTAATATATCAGCAATATAGTACAGACACAGGACAGGTTACAATGAAATATGCCCACACAGGTCCAGTATACACAAGTAATACAGCATACAATATACTGACACAGGTCAGGCAGTTTTCGTGTGATACTCAAGTTAGACAGCACTGAATGGGTTACTTTTAGGCCAGAATGACTGACAGGCCCTAATAGCGCAAGGCCCTTTAAGAAGCTCAGTCTTAAAGAGAGAACACAATCTCGAGTAACGCCCAAGCAGTAACGGGACCAGAGCAACTTGTGGACTGCCGTGGCAGTAATGGAGGCCAGAGCAACTTGTGGGCTGCCGTAACAGTAACGGAGACTAGAGCAACTTGTGGACTGCCGTAGCAGTAACGGAGATGAGAGCAACTTGTAGGCTGCTGTAGCAGTAACGGAGACCAGGCAACTTGTGGACTGCCATAGCAGTAACGGAGACCAGGCAACTTGTGGACTGCCATAGCAGTAACGGAGACTAGAGTAACTTGCCCAGAGAGGCACCCAACCGGGGACTGCATGGATGGAAGGAACACACAGCAATGTCGCCTGTGTGACACCGATACAACGGAGACTAGACTGCAGAAAGTGACTGTCCGGAGACAGTTAGGATCCTGTCACAACCCCAACCGGAGGCCAGATAAGGCGTAACAGGAGGGATATGCAACCACAGGGCCCCAGCCGGGCCGGGTTGGTACACAGAGCAGGAACGTCAGCCAATCCGAGTAGGTACACAGAGCAGGAACGTCAGCCGGGCTGGGTCGGTACACAGAGCAGGAACGTCAGCCAATCTGAATCAGGACACAGAGCAGGAATGTCAGCCGGGCCGGGTCGATACACAGAGCAGGAATGTCAGCCAATCCAAGTCGGTATACAGGACAGGAACGAGATGCAGAATAGTCAGGCAGTCCGGGTCGGTACACAGGCAGGAACAAGATGCAGAGTAGTCTGGCAGGCCGGGTCGGTACACAGAGATCACACGAAACAGGAACAAGTGCTGGTATGGAAACACCACGAAAGGGCACCGGATAAGTGACAAGGCCCAGTATTTAAGGACAAATACTGGGCGGGGACAAGTCACTTCAACCAACAAGCGAGATCAATAGAGGAAACTGACAGAATATCGCCCGCGTATCATGGCACGTGATACTATGACATCTTTTAGATTTAGATACTGTGTTAACATTGGGAACTTCGGATACCTTGTGAGGATAGAGGATTATAAAATATTACAATCTATATATTATCCAAATACCTTGATATAAAATCTCCACTAGCGTACTTAAAGTAATATACACGCACTTTGTTAGTGTGGTATATTAACTGTGTGTGGTCTCTATACTAGTTATGTATCCGAAGGCCTGATTAAGGTATACCAGTCATTTATTGATAGAATAAACTATCAGTTTATTACCTTGAGTTCACTCAGTAAGGGACTAATAACATTACTGGATACGTGTGGAACGTTCCAGAAAAGTGTTATACAAGAATTTTAATCAACGTTTAGTTTTTAATTTTATGTGCCCTATCTGTTGTTTTATAAGACCAAGAAAAGTTCTGGTTTACTTTGTGTTTTGAGGTTATGATTCACTAATAGAATTTGTAGTGCCAATATGATACTTCTTTTTTCTCTTTTTTTTGTGTTTAATATCCTCTAAGTATCTGTCATGAAGCAGGTGTAGGAACTACAAAAACAAAGAGTGTGATGAACGCACACAGAGAAAGATCAACATTAAGTGTTTTTTTCAAGGCATGGTAGCCTCTCAGGCGCTGCTCAAGTCACGTTTTTCATTCCCATGTGCCATTGCATAGAGGAAATTTCCATATTCATGGTCCCACCCTCAGACAATCCAAAGTCCAAAACGTCAGGCAAATCCTCTCTGCATGAGAGAAACAGAACAACCCCACATGTACGTTTCTGCCTATGTGGGCCTTGTCAGTGGGGTGCCGCTGATTCCTTCTAGTCACGAGTGAGAATTTTTAACTTCCTGCAATATTATTTAATTATAATATATGGCTGCTCTTGCAAAAACTCAGTTATCTCTATGTTTATTTGTATGGATTTGAGTGCATATCTGAATACAGGATGAGTAAGTTGCTTGTTGACATGACATGTTTTTTCCCATAATGCTACTTACTACTGGCTAAATATATTTTTCTTTTGATATACATATTTTACTGCTGTATATTATTCAGTGCACTCATTTTACACTTTTTTGAACTTCACTTTGCTAATCTTTGCTGATCATAATATGTTTTAATTTATTTCTATATCTTTTTAAAGATCCCGAAGTCGATCAAAAGATCCGTAAGCAAATATATTATACTACATTCAAAGTTTCATAGATTATTGCTTTAATATAAAATTGTC
Organism: Rhinophrynus dorsalis; assembly: GCA_037306005.1. Lineage (NCBI taxonomy): Eukaryota > Metazoa > Chordata > Amphibia > Anura > Rhinophrynidae > Rhinophrynus > Rhinophrynus dorsalis. The sequence continues at coordinate 342,995,799 of CM074723.1, read as the reverse complement.
TGTATGATGCAATCACATACAAGATAAATAACTATACCTATCCCTAGAGTATCTTCTTAATGATAATAGAGATTGTGTAAATTGCATGTTTATTGGGAGTGTAAATTTGTGGTAAATAAATTAAACAAATCTAGCCTTATGTTTTGCCATTTCATAAATAATGTTCTTCACAAACTACTTTACAAGCAAATGTTATGCTACTTCAAAGCCAAAGGGACCAATTTAAAATGATCAAGTGAAAGCAAAATAAAACATTTCAGCATCCACTCCTTCAACAAATTTACTGTATGCCAAACAAGCAGCATAAATATAACCTTGAGTGATACTGGGAAAACAGATTAAACTGGAAGAGAAAGTCTGTAGCTATCGAACATTTTAAAAAGTAACTAAAATGTTTTTCTGATATTGGCAGTGTTTCAGGAAAATATCTCTTCTAACCATATAAGAATTGATCTCATTACCAGCATGAAAGGCAGCAATTAGCTTGAAAAAGAAATAATTTGTGTTAGCCTTCATGTGTAATGTAACTCCCTTATTCCGTTTCTAGTTACCTACCAGCAAGACCATGAGAGGACCAGCACTTGGGGTCCAATCAACTTTGATTTCTGTCCCCTACCTCAATCTATGTTTATGTTCCTAAAATGGAAGAAAGGATTTGTGGCAAATGGAACACATTAAACATCAGCTCATTTTAAAGGGATAGTAATACTTAAAATGTAAAAAAAAATGTTGTAGGGTTTATTCCCCTGAGTAAAACAAGAGTACTCCCACTGCTGAAAGGTGTTTCATTCAAAAGTTATTAATTTACGATCCTATGGACAGCTCTGGTCCCGGGATCATAAATCTCCATAGGATGGTGTAGCAACAGCGCCACTGTACAATTTCAGGCCACTGTGATATTGCATCTAAAAAATTCAACTTTGAATATTAATAACTTTTGAATGAAACACCTTTCAGCAATGGGAGTACTCTTGTTTTACTCAGAGGGATAAACCCTACAACATATTTTTTTTACATTTTAAGTATTACTATCCCTTTAAACATTATGGTATGGATTCAATTCCTCCCAACGCCAAAAAAATCCAGACAACTGTATTTTTTCAAGCACAGTAAACTATTCAATTACATGCCATTCTGATGCATTTTCTACATTATTTGTTAATCTCAATAAGTTAAAAAAGATCACATTAATGTCCAGCGAAGTCTTCAGCAGCCTGGTCAGCTATTGTCCATTTTTTTCTTCAATCTTCCTTATTCTGTTTGCTCTAATCTTTTCTTCTTATCTTTTTTGTCTTCTTTCCTGTAAAGTAAAATAGGACGCGAATGCAAGTAATGTTACAAAAAATTCCCCCAAGATATGCCTGAGTTAGCCCTTTGCGTGCTGGAGGGGAAATTCCCCCAAGATATGCCTGAGTTAGCCCTTTGCGTGCTGGAGGGGTACCTCTCCGGCGCTCAAAGGGTTAAATGCAGTGTGTCATATATTTTAAAAATAATATTCAGCCATTCCATTTTCAAATAGAGAAGTCATTTTTTTTCTCCAAGAAATAAATGTACTTACTTTGCTTAAAGATAATTTCGCTGCTGCCTCCTCTGCTGGCTCCGCTGGTGGTGGCAGCAGAATCTAGTGACACAGACCCCCACTCCATACCTTTCGGGCCATTGCCTGAGTCCAAATGAGGGAATTTTTAACAAAGATTGGCTTTTTATACAGCCAGCCTCTGTTCAAAATGGATACCAGCCTCCAAATGGATGGGATATGTGCAAATGCACCTCCCAGCCAATAAGCTTCTAGTGGGGGGGGGTGATGAAACCCACTATAGCTGGTTGGCTTAGAGGTGCTTAAGTACACATCCCAGCCATTTGGAGGCTGGTATCCATTTTGTACAGAGACTGGCCATATACATAAAGACAGTCTCGGTTCAAAATTCCCTCATTTAACCCTTTGAGCGCCGGGTGGTGGGGGGTTAACATTACTTGCATTAACACTATTTTATTTTACAGGCAAGAAGACAAAGAAGATAAGAAGAAAGAAGATTACAGGGAACAGAAGAAGGAATATTGAAAAAGAACACAGATAGTGGATGACAGCTGTGGGTGTTAGGCTAGTGTTAGGGCTAGTATTATTGCACTTCACTTTTAGGGGTAGTATAGGGTTAGTGTTTGGGAGGAAGACTCTGTGTTTGAGCTCACAGTCTCTATGGAGGTGAGAATTCCTGCCCTGCAATATAAACATCTGGAACTTCCTGCCACTCACCATAAGATTAGGCAGAAGAGAAATTCCAAACAAGTTAGAGAGACAGAGTGAGAGAGAATAAGAAATGATAATTAAGTTCTATTGTGGTGGTTGCAGGAATGCAAGAACAAGTAAAATAAGTTGGAGTGGAGATACTGCTGCTGAATCTCAGTTGACGATATCCAGCAGCAGCAGCAACAATAATGGAGGAGGGATCCCACTTCCTCCTGTGGATGTACGCCCCAGGCTCCCAACATCCTCCCCAGTGATCTGGGGTAATATATTAAGAAGGGGGTTGTCAGATACTGTGGTTTTGCCTGTGAGAAGTAGTAACAGCACAATGCATCTGTCTGTGCTTGCTGCTGCTATCACTGTGTCAGCCCTGCCACATTTGTCATCACCAAGTAGAGAGTAGCAAGAGATTGGTGGTGGGGGTGATGACAAAGAGGGCAATGTAGTTGGCTGTGTAGATAGCATGAGAGCAGTCTTGGATGAATATAATTTAGTAAAAGAGGGAGTTATCCAGTTGTGTATGGGATTCACCACCACCACAGCAGTGAGATTATGGAATTTGCTGCTGATTGTTGCTGAGTCATCTAAGGCAGATGTACATCTGTTACAGAAGAAGGTTAATGAACATGCTAGTAGTGTGTCAGTTTCCACCATGGTCATGGGATTGAGTAATAGCAATGATAAGGGAGTGGGGCAGGTAAATGTGGTTCCACTTCCTACTCCTCCTCCTCATAGTACTAGGACCTAGTACCAAACATTACAGGTGCATCTGGACAAGAACATTTTTTTCACCTCTCTCTGCATTAAAACCCTGGGTGTGGGGTTATTTTTCCTTTGTGGCTGGCACAGTGCATTCACCGGCACCTGCACTGTGCAGCAAGGTGGTGAAGAGGGGAAAAATAGGACACACCTAAGAACATCTGCCCTATTTAAGTGTATGCAATTTAACCCTTTGAGTGCCAGAGGGGTACGGAACGCATTGCTTTGCAATGCGTTCCGTACCCCTCTGGCACTGAAAGGGTTAACCACACTGATGTGTATAGAAAGCAACTTTAAGTGCTGCTGTAACTCTGCCCCTTGTCCATCCCAAGGGCACAAATAATGTGGAAAATGCATCAGAATGGCAAGTGGCACCCCTCAACAGCCTGTAATGTCAACCACAATGAGACGTGCATTGTTGTTTTCTTGTGCTAGGGTTCAGATGTGAGAAAATGTCGTCATTGTCCCCCAAACACCATAAAGGTCCTCCTCCTTGTCACTACCATTATTGCTGCCATTACCACCAGCACCAGCTGACAGTGAGCATTCAGATGGATAAGGCAATGGCTGAGTGACAGGAGACAGAGGGTGGTAGTCAATGGAGAATATTCGGACAAAAGGAGTGTTACTAGTGGGGTACCTCAGGGATCTGTACTGGGGCCCATTCTTTTTAATAATTTTATTAGTGATATTGCAAAAGGTCTTCAAGGTAAGGTATGCCTTTTCGCAGATGATACACAGATCTGCAATAGGGTAGACATTCCAGGGGGAATAAGCCTAATGACAAATGATTTAGGTAAATTAGAAGAATGGACAAAAGTGTGGAAGTTGCAAAAATGTAAAAGTGTGGAAGCTGCAAAAATGTAAAATAATGCACTTGGGGCATAAAAATACTAAGGGAACATATACTGTTAAGGGTACTGTGCTGTCAGAGACAACAGAGCAAAGGGATTTGGGAGTAATTATTTCTAATGACTTAAAGGTAGGCAATGTAATAAAACAGCTGGGAATGCAAGCAGAGTGCTGGGTTGTATAGCTAGGGGCATTAGTAGCAGTGAAAAGGGAAGTGGTCATGTCACTCTACAGATCTCTAGTTAGACCTCACCTAGAGTATTTTGTACAGTACTGGAGACCCCATCTCCAGAAGGATATAGATACTCTAGAGAAAATTCAGAGAAGGGCTACTAAAATGGTGACTGGTTTACAGGAAAATACATATCAGGATAGTCTAAAGGATCTGAACATGTATAGCTTGGAGGAGAGAAGAGAGAGAGGGGATATGATAGAAACATTCAAATACATGAAGGGATTCAACAAAGTGCAGGATGGAAGTATATTTCAAAGGAGTAAAACTGTTAGGACAAGAGGCCATAGTCTGAAAATAGAGGGACACAGGTTTAGACGTAATGTAAGAAAGTTTTACTTCACAGAGAGGGTAGTAGTTAAGTGGAATAGCCCACCAGCAGACGTGGTAGAAGTTAATACAGTGACAGAATTTAAGCATGCATGGGATAGGCATAAGGCTGTCCTTAACATAAGAAAAGACCAAGGACCAAAAAAGGTTTGAGGTTTTTACAGTAGGAAAATGGGCAGACTAGATGGGCCGAATGGTTCTTATCTGCCGTCAAATTCTATGTTTCTAACTATTCTGGTGACTAGTACTATTGTTCAGCTGGTCGCCAGATGGGTCATTTTTGGGGTTTAACTTTACGTGGGGTGGTAATTCCACTTGAAAGCCTCTGTTGTCAACAACAGAAAAGGGCAGCGTATGAACCGCCAACATTTTGGCAAGTTTACTATTCCACAGGCATACTTTTGGATTCTTTTTGTTCTGCTTTTGATTCTTTTCTAAGAACTCAGTGAGTGTGGGATGACAGAACATAGCGAAAGGACTGTGTATCTTTATTGCTTTAACAACATAACTTGATGGGGTGGTGATGGTGGTGATATGTGTGGGGGCTCTATAACTCTTGTCTTCTCCATCAACAAACTCAGAGTCAAACTTTTCTGCAGCAGAAGCCATAGATGTCATTTCAAATGAAGGAAATCTTGGCACACTCTCGGACACATTAACAATGCTTCTGTTATGTTTCCCAGAACCCTGGGAATGATTAGGAGTGCTTCTGCTTCTACTAGTTGTGGAAACTCTGATATGTTGATTATGTGTCTCCCAGTCAAACCTATGGTTATGCTTTAGGTGGGATTTCATTGATGTGCCTAGGTGTTATCTTGCTTTCCACCTGCTCACATGCTTCTTACACAGACAACAGATAGAAACATGTTTTTTTCCTGCTTTTCCAATAACACTATATATAACGTCTTGTCGTCTTCAGTGTTCTTTATAGGGTTATGTAACGGTTTGTTCAACACTCAGACACAATGGTTTAGGATAAAACACAGTTTTATTGAAAACACAAATAATCAAGTACCCTTCACAGGCCTTGTTGTACCTCAGCAGAAACATACAGAGATAATACAGGTATATGATGCATATGCCTACACAGGCCCAGTATAATAGGAAGCATGAGAGGTCTTATACTGACACAGGTCAGGTAGGAAAGGTTGAATACCTAGAGCAGCAGTACAGCATGAGTTAAAGTCCCAATAGGTGTAATCAGTCTCTGTGTAGAGTAGTCTGTGGTGAGTTCTCTTAGTAACGCCCAGTATGATGGAATAGCAATGAGTAGGAGACTGCAGTGCAAGTATGGAGACTAGAGCACTTATAATCTGCCAGAGCAGAGCTGAGACTAAGACCCACTGCTGTGGTAGTAACTGAGGCAACAATGATACTCTGCAAGAGCCAAACGGGAGTACAGCCAATGGCACACTGCCGTAGCAGTAACGGAGGCAACAATGATACTCTGCAGGAGCTTAACGGATGGTTTGGCCTATGGCACACTGCCGTAGCAGTAACAGAGGCAACACAGAGTTCTGCGAGAGTAACGGAAGGCTCAACCAATAGCACACTGCCGCAACAGTAATGAGGCAACACAGAAGCTCTGCAAGAGTTAACGGAAGGCCCAGCCAATGGCACACTGCCGTAGCAGTAACAGATGCAACAATGAAGCTCTGCGAGAGTTAACGGAAGGCCCAGCCAATGGCACACTGCCGTAGCAGTACGGAGGCAACACGGAGGTTCTGCAAGAGTTAACGGGGGGCTCAGCCAATGGCACACTGCTGTAGCAGTAACGGAGGCAACACGGACGCTCTGCAAGAGTTAACGGAAGGCTCAGCCTATGACACACTGCCGTAGCACTAACGGAGGCAACACTGATACTCTGCCAGGCAGGACTCAGGCACAGCAGAAGACAGAATGTTGCCCAAGCGACACAGTGATGCAGGAACAGGAAAGCCGGGTCGAATCACGGAGCGGGAACGTCAAACAAGCCGGACAGGTCACGGAACAGGAATGTCAGCCAGGCCGGGTTGAATCACGGAGCAGGAACATCAGACAAGCCGGGTCAGGTCACGGAGCAGGAACGTCAGCCAGGCCGGGTCGAATCACGGAGCAGGAGACAAGAAGCAGAGTAGTCAAATGGGCCAAGTCGGTACACAGGAATTCAAGCAACTCAAGTAGGCACTGGTACTGGAACACCATGAAAGGGCACCGGATAGGTGCCAGAACCCAGTATATAAAGGCCATACTGGGCGGGCCAAATATAGCTCAACCAATAGGAGCGCATCACAACAGAGACTGACATAGAGCAGCACAGAGAGCACGGGCACCGTGATAGGTTATTACTGCTATAGCCAGTGGTGGACCTTTATGTCACTCGTTTATCAACAGTATTTTATGTTTTTGCATAATGCTTATTAACTAGTTATTTAAGAAACAACTAGCTATAGTACTGATTAGTAATTTTTTCCTGCTATTATACTGTATATGTTGGAAAAACAGTATGTCATATTATTAAAGAAACTTATTTTTCTCTCAGTGGCGATACTTGAGGATATACTTTTAAATACTGCATGTGTATATGCAGTGATTTATTGCACAGATTTGGGTTTATTATCAGTTGCTACATGTATAGCATACTAATAAAATTGATTTTACTTTTGCTGGTGGGATTTCATGTGTGCATGTGAGAAAGAGACTATATATATATATATATATATATATATATATATATATAAAATTATGTTTGGGTTTCGTTTTCTCATAATGAGTGAGTTATTATATACTTAATATGTTGGCATTCATAAGGTAGGAGATTTTCTTTCTCTTTTCACAACTACCCTATACACTGGCCTATACACTGGCCTAGGGTGCACCCTGTTGCACATATTTGTATATTATGGCTGCTAGATTAGTAACTGAGGCCATACATTCCAGAGCATTTAAGAAGCAATGGTGATGGCAAGCCAAAAATATAAAACCAAATATATATTTCAGTTATGATGGAGGAAGAGTTACATGCTTCAGTCTTCACCTATCATTTATTTGCTTGCAAAATACCTATGAAACACGTTTCTTTAGTCTGCAGCTGATTGTAAAGTTATTTCTTGGTTATACCTGATATTTAATTGAAAGTATCAATTTTCTGCTAAAAAAAAGACAGGTACACTATAGAAATCTTTGGACATACCTGAAACAGGACCCTTAAACAAGCTGTCATAATGCAGAATGCATATTTTATAAACCTGCTTATTATGAGCTTATAGTGTAGCCTCTCCATGTGCCTAGAGGGAATCAGCTGCACCACACCGACTAGGTCCACATAGTCTACAACGTACGTCTGTGGTTTTGATGATTCGTTCGTGCAGGGAGGATTTGCCTGACATTTCAGTCTGAGGGCAGGACCAGTCTGATATGAATATGGAAATTTCCTCTCTGCAATGGCACATATCTGAAATGTGTTTTACTAAACGCAACAGAACATTGCATTAAACATGTCAGCAAGGGTAAAAGAAAAAGAAAACCACTGTGGTACTCAGCAGAAGTGGCAAATATAGTAAAAGAGAAAAAAGAAGCATTTAAGAAATATAAGCAGACGCAGAAGGAAGAAGATAGGTTTCGGTACAAATCTAGGTTGAAGGAGGCCAAATGTATTATTAGATGTGCCAAAGCACACACAGAGGAAAAAATTGCCCAGTCAATAAAAAAGGGAGATAAAACATTTTTTAGATATATAAGTGAAAGGAGGAAAACGAAACAAGGAATAGTTAGACTAAAAACAAAAGATGGAAACTATGTAAATGAGAATAAAGGGCTAGCTGACTGTCTCAATGAATATTTCTGTTCAGTTTTTACACAGTAAGATGAAGGGAAGGGACCTCTGTTAGAAAAAAGAAATGGCAAGACACGGGAAACATGCATGTTTACAGAAGAAGAAGTTCTAATTCAACTTTCTAAGGTAAAAACAGATAAATCAATGGGTCCAGATGGGATACACCCAAAGTTATTAAAAGAACTTAAGTGTGTTCTGGCAAAACCTTTAACAGAATTATTCAATCATTCACTAGCAACAGGAATAGTTCCAGAAGATTGGAAGGTAGCAAATGTAGTACCGCTTCACAAAAAAGGTAGCAGGGAAGAGTCTGGTAACTACAGACCAGTAAGTCTTACATCAGTAGTGGGAAAATTAATGGAGACTATGTTAAAGGAAAGAATTGTTGAATATCTGAATATGAATAGCTTGCAAGATACCAAACAGCATGGGTTTACAGCAGGGAGATCTTGTCAAACTAACCTCATAGATTTTTTTGACTGGGTAACTAAAATAATAGATCAGGGGGGAGCAGTAGATATAGCTTATCTAGATTTCAGTAAAGCATTTGACACTGTCCCTCATAGAAGACTCATAAATAAATTGCAGTGTTTGGGTCTAGATGTAAAAATAGTGAAATGGATAAGGCAATGGCTGAGTGACAGGAGACAGAAGGTGGTAGTCAATGGAGAATATTCAGACGAAAGGAGTGTTACTAGTGGAGTACCTCAGGGATCTGTACTGGGGCCCATTCTTTTTAATATTTTTATTAGTGATATTGCAAAAGGTCTTCAAGGAAAGGTATGCCTTTTTGCAGATGATGCAAAGATCTGCAATAGGGTAGACATTCCAGGGGGAAAAAGCCAAATGGCGAATTATTTAGGTAAATTAGAAGAATGGTCAAGAGTGTGGCAGATGCACTTTAACGTTGATAAATGTAAAATAATGCACTTGGGACGTAAAAATCCAAAGGAAAAATATACCATTAAGGGTACTGTGCTGTCAGAGACAACAGAGGAAAGGGATTTGGAAGTAATTATTTCTAATGACTTAAAGGTAAGCAGGCAATGTAATAAAGCGATGGGGAATGCAAGCAGGGCACTGGGTTGTATAGCTAGGGGCATTAGTAGCAGAAAAAGGGAAGTAGTCATGCCACTGTACAGATCTCTAGTTAGACCTCACCTAGAATATTGTGTACAGTAGTGGAGACCCCATCTCCAGAAGGATATTGATACTCTAGAGAAAATTCAAAGAAGGGCTACTAAAATGGTGACTGGTCTACAGGAAAAGAAATATCAGGATAGACTAAAGGATCTGAATATGTATAGCTTGGAGGAGAGAAGAGAGAGAGGGGATATGATAGAAACATTCAAATACATGAAGGGATTCAACAAAGTACAGGATGGAAGTATATTTCAAAAGAGTAAAAAAGTTAGGACAAGAGGCCATAGTCTAAAACTAGAGGGACACAGGTTTAGATGTAATGTAAGAAAGTTTTACTTCACTGAGAGGGTAGTAGACAAGTGGAATAGCCTACCAGCAGAAGTGATAGATGTCAATACAGTGACAGAATTTAAGCATGCATGGGATAGGCATAAGGCGGTCCTTAACATAAGAAAAGACCAAGGACCAAAAAAGGTTTGAGGTTGTGTGTGTTTTTTTTTTTTGGTTTTTTTTTACACAGTAGGAAATTGGGCAGACTAGATGGGCCGAATGGTTCTTATCTGCCGTCAAATTCTATGTTTCTATGTTTCTCTGAGTGAAAAACGTGACTTGTAGCACTATTGAGGGGCCACTATGCCTAAAGTTGAACTACCACCGCTAAAAAATTTGCCAGATGGGAAATTATTAGGGGGCAAGTTTTTTAGCAGTGGTAGTTCCGCTTTAAGGACAAGACACTTTATCTTGTTCTTTCTCGATGGGTGCTCGTCACAATATTTGTTTCCTAGTCTTCCTAAGTGGAAAGGGATCCCAGGCATGGGCCCTTGCTTTCCATGTACCTAGAGGGAATCAGCTCCACTACACCTACAAGGCCCACATAGGCCAAAACGGACGTCTGTGGTTTTGCTGATTCTCTCGTGCAGAGAGGATTTGCCTGACATTTTGGAGCTGGACTGTCTGAGGGCGGGACCAGTCTGATATAAATATGGACATTTGCTCTCTGCAATGGCACATGGGAGTGAAAAACATGACTTGTAGCACCATTGAGGGGCTGCTATGTCTAAGGGCACAACACTTTATCTTGTTCATTCTCGATGGGTGCTCATCACAATATTTGTTTCTTAGTCTTCTATGATGCCTACATTTTATCCACTTCCATCCACATTCAAAGAGGCCCTGATGTCCTCCAGGGAAGCCCAGTGTATCAGACTATGGGTATTTGTGAACCCTGGGAAGCATAGTAGTGGGCCATATGGAGGCTGGCTCATTATGACTTAGACACTCTGAAAGAAGAGTCAGAGACGACTGTCTTTTTGGGAGTCCTAATGATTTATTGTACATTGTCTCTGTTACCTTCAGAACACCTGCACAGGGGCAGGTTAACACCCCCCCGCCATATATTGGTTGAAGTGATACCGACCGGTGAACAATTTAGTGTAAGTATACCCTCAATATACCCTCAATATATATAATTAGTTGAAGAGCCAAATACCATCCAGCAACGGCTGAGGTGCAGTCATGCACAGTAGAGACTGCCCGTGCCGTGGCTGATATGAAGCGGGGAGCTTCGAATTCAGCCTGTAGTCGGGGACTACGGTCTGAATTTGGAGCTCTGCTCCGTTATCAGCTGTGGCGCAGGCAGTCTGTAGTATGCATGACTACAGCTCGCGCAGCCGTCTCTACTGAGCATGACGGCGTCTGACAAACAATTTCACTAATTATTATATAGGATATATATATATATATATATATATATATATATATATATATATATATATATGTGCACATTTGAAATCTCCAGCACCGTTTATTTTGTTTCTGGATATGAATCTATGTTGGTCACTGGCAAAGACATCATGTAGTTGCACTTTTGGGAATATACTAGAGCATTTGACCACTTTAGTGAATATGCTCAGTCTTTATTAACATTTAATTGTGAGCAAGCCCCAAACATCTTCCCTATAGAATGTGAAGGTAAACTGAGTCATTTTTTGTTTATTTATTCTGCCCCTCAGAGAAATAAGGCTTAAAGCGGGACTTTCATGGTAATAAGATTGCCCCTGACTATACGATATGAAAAGGCATACTATCGTTAAGCTCGATAAATTAGTGGTATTACAGTACAAACATATCTTCTGCAGGCATCAGGCTGGTCCTGCATGGTCAGTCCCTTCTGGTGCCATAAGGAACGAAGGATGCCACTCACCAATGCTGGCAGAGAACGCGACAGACAGCACAGACTCAGAGGTGCATTTCCTCCAAGATATCTGTACTGTCTGTTGTCTGGTTCCTGCAGAAGATACATTTTTACTGCAATACCACTAATTTATTGATCTTAAAGATAGTGTGCCTTTGCATATCTCTGAGTTAGTAGTTTATTCAGGGGCAACCTTATTACTATGAAAGTTCCTCTTTAAAAGAAAGGAACACATGAAACACCCAAATACTTACCCCGGCACAAGCTGCATACGGAGAACAATTTTCAGCATAAGTATCTATGTAAATTGGTGTTAGGCAGGTGCAGCACTAAACTGAAAAGTAAACAATGATACAGTTATCCATATTAATCCATGGCTACTCTTAGCTATGCGTGATATGGAGTCCTTCTACCCATACACTGGGACATGTAACATGCATTAAACGTTGACATGTTTCTCTCAAAATGTCTTTTTTTTTTAGTGTGGGTTATATATTCTGTGGTCCTGTATCTGACAATCAGACATTTCATTTGCTTCTGTTTCTGCAATGTCATATTTTCCTGAAACCCTGAAATATTTGTTGATATATTAATTATTTTGCTAATTATTTAAGGACTAAATGAAATAATGTTTTTTGTTAAATAAAATCTGCTCAGCAGTTCTAGATCATTATGTGTGGGTTGGTCTGGGAGTGTTATTTAGTTCCACTTGAGTTCATTTGGCTTGTTTTCACTTGAGGACACAGGTTGGGAGAGCGTCACGGACCAGCAGGAATCCAAACAGCCAGCACAACTGCGAACTCTTCCGTTAAAAAAATATATTTTATTTTACAAAAAGTAAAAACAAAACATTTGCAAAAAGAACAGCTCCTACTTTATATGCTATCAGTGCATAAACTGCCTAACGCGTTTCATGCCCATCGCACTTAATCATAGGACCGATTTCATGCACTTCACTATCCGTACAAATATTGTTACCAGTCACTGTTACAATGTAGCAACCAATCAGTTGATAGCAAATGAATTCAAATACACCTATACAGATATCGCTCTCCTATAGAACAACTTACTTATTCTGTTATTATTCGTCCTATAGTAAAAATTAACTCGCACTTGACCAAAGGCTGTATACCAGCCAAATTACTCATTAACTCCTACACTGCTGTAACCTAGTGGTCTGTTCCATTCAAAGGGATAATATGAGAGGTAATTTTCAAAGGGAGAAAGTGCTATTCATATGGGCTACATAATTCAAATCTAAAGAGCCTCCTTTTAAATATGTGAATAATTAACAATATATATAGTGAGAGAAAAAGTCATATAAATGAATGTCATATAAATGAATATAATTCAATGTTGGTATAACCCATTCAACCAAAACATGAATTAAATTAAATCCTTCACTTACAAACACAAAATTGTGTAAACTATAGTGCACAAAACCCATTATACAGATACTCAGTCTCCATGATATATTATATATATATATCAATCAACGTATCAATGTACTGTTCATAATGTATGTATGTGCTCCAAAATAATTATATTAAACGTTACCGGTGATTCAGTGCTTAACAAAAAAGCTAACATGACATAGACCTCACATTAAACTCATGAAGTGTGGAAAAAAAGTAGACCTTCCACTCAACTGACAAAATGTCACTCAGTTCTAAAATATTCAACACTATAAATTCTAAAAGCACTGAAAGACTCATCCGAGTCTTTAAAAGGTAAAGATACCTAAATAAAAACAGAGAGAAAGACTGCGGGTGGAACTCTATAAACCCAAATATCTAAATACCCATAAATCAAACCAAGACGAAATAGAGGCAATCCTACATCCTTTGCCTGTATACAGCCTTTAGTCAAGTGCGAGTTAATTTTTACTATAGGAGGAGTAATAATAGAATACATAATTTGTTCTATAGGAGAGCGATATCTGTATAGGCGCATTTGAATTAATTTGCTTTCAACTGATTGGTTGCTACATTGTAACAGTTGACTGGTAACACTATTTGTAGGGAAGTGCATAAAATCGGACCTATGATTAAGTGCAATGAGCATGAAATGCGTTAGGCAGTTTATGCGCTGATAGCGTGTATAGTAGGAGCTGTTCTTTTTGCAAAACGGTCATGAGCCTGGTGAGTCTCCAGTCTTCTTGACACATGTATTGTCTTGTATGAAATACTTATGGCAGTTCTTCTACCAAGCATATGTGGCTGACTTTGAATATATATTATGTTTTCACTTGAGGTCAAGTAATGGTTTGAGCCCCTTTGGATCACTTGCTTCACTTTTATTATACTGCTTTGAGCTGGTATAATGTGTAAGTATACTATATAGAGCATACCTATGCTAATTTATTATCTACATATTTTATTTGTGTCTTAAAGGAACACTAACACCTCCTAACAACCTATATACCCTACTGTTAATTTTCCCATGCTCCTTTGATCGAGAGCTGTCATGTACACTGTAGTATACCTAAGTAACAATAGCAGAAGCAAAGATTATGAAGAGAAGGATCATGGCTCCATAGAATAACATGGACATTGGAGATAATAAGAATATAATATAATATACCTGGAGAAGTCACCTCCATTTCATCACCTCTTTATCACCCCTTTATGCATCTCCTCCCTGTTATTTCTCTTTTTTTGTTTTCTTCTTTGGAGATATTACTCCAATGAGAATACAGGCTACTCCATTTTCACAGATCGCATAAGGAACACCATCTGTGTTTTATCCATAGTCTATTGCATATATACAGTTCAATAGTTAATGATGGCTCAATTTCACAGGTATAGAACAATTTGTAGAAATAACTCACCCGACTCACGGGCCCTTGTGGCTGGAACAAGGGAGAATAGTGTATGCAGCTGGGCAGGCACTTTTGGGGAGCTAATTGGCTCTATGCTGGATTTAGTTTTCCTCTAAAAGTTCTTAAGCATCAAGAAAAATTTTAACTTTAGGTGAACATGCTACGTTTGCAGAAAGAAAATATTTTGTTTTGTGGTTTGATTTTAGTTATTAAAATAATTGGATATGTTTTTTCTCATTATATTTTACTAGCAAAGCAACTTTATTGCTTATGCTGTTATTAGCAGATTTAGTGAACCCTTCTTTTTACACTGAGAATTAAATTTTAACAGGAACATTTTTACTGGATAAAAATGAATATAAATAAATGTGACAAAACAATCAAGAAATAAATAATTCCAAAACTACTAAAAACACAAAATCCAAAATACATATGTTTTTTAAAAGCAATGCTTATGGGACACCTGATTGAAAGCATAAAATATTATTTAATTGTTGACTAGTTGAAGAGCCTGTATACACGGGCCACAGTGCCACCCAGCAACGGCCGCGGTGCAGTAATGCACAGTACAGACCGCCCACGCCTGATACAGAGTGGGGCGCTCCAAATTCAGACCGTAGTCCTCTCTGCGCTCCTTCGGTGGGCAGAGAGGACTAAGGTCTGAATTCTGAAAGCCCCGCTCATTTATCAGCAGTCTTTACTGCGCATGACTGCAGCATGCGCAGTCGACTGTACTGTGCATGACATACTTTTAGCAAATTATTATATAGGATAATGCTTTTTGGGACTTTGCAAGCAGAATGTTTTCATTGCTTCCCGGATAATATCAACACCAAATATCATCTGAATAATGATACTTTACATATTAAAATAGCTGTTACCTTTTAAAGATACTTACTAACATTGTGCAGTATACTGGTATACTGGTAAGTATTGTTTTATAATCTAAGGTACATAAATATATATATATATATATATATATATATATATATATATATATATATATATATTTAGTCAGCTTATTAAGCAACAGGATGTCTGGAAAATGTTGCTGTTAGAGTCAGGTAGCCAGGAAAATAAACAAAAAACATTGTCATGTTTTAGCTCTGTACTCTTCTTATGTGACTATCTATCTATCATTAGACTACAGTATGTTCCTCAACCAGCAGAATGGAAGAGCTACACATTGCACAAAACTGTCTGAAATTATTGACCTTCTATCTGTTGAAATCATCCTGAAGCTCCAGCACAATGGACACAAATCTTCCCATTGTACATAGTAAACATAACCCTTTAAGGACCAAAACAGTGTGCAATGCATGGTCTTTTAAGTATGTAGTAGGCTTCTGCACTCTCCCTGCTTCACTTTGAACAATCTTCCAGCTACTGTCATGTCTACCTCCATGGACTGACTGGCAATGATATCTCTTGAACAAAAGGCAACATTCATAGTGGCCATTGGGATTTTTTGCACACAATAAAGTAAGTGGGTTTTCCTATTGCAGTGATATGATTTTTAATCCAAATTTCAACAACAGTGCCAACTGGTGTCCGGATGGAAATATTTCACTTTTATTGTTCTTTGTGGAAGAGCTTGATTTTTAGATTAAACCTCAGCACAGAAAGTGATACAACCAATCCCACTTGACTAAAATGTACAATTTAAAAAACAAGTGGGTGCACATACATTTTACACATAATGAAACTACTGTTCTTTAAAGTCCAATTTATTACTATGGTATGGTTTCTATTTCAATGTGCTATAACAAAAATGCAAGAACCTCTTCTTCTGTATTCCATGAGTCAACCATGCAAGATGGTGTTCATTTGGGCTGGGGAGGATTGCCTGTTCACTGATCCCCAAATCAAGCTAAATATTGTATCTCAACAAGATCTCTTTTTCCCCAGAAGCCTCAGCTGTTATAAAGGTCTGGCAGAGGCCCAGTGTTTCATGTTGCTGGAATCCCACATGGAAATAATCCGAATATGCCGCTGCAAAATTTCTACTTTCAAGAAATATGTTCAAGACCCACAGCTATTGTTTAAATCTTGTATCACCTGCATACTGTGTGCTTCACCTTTTTGTGCTGCCTGATGCTTATGTCCACAGATATGAGTGCCCTTATATTAACAGAAAAGAGTCTGAGTGTACAAAGACCCAAGACACATTGGAAGGTAATCAAAAATATACAGTTCTAAAGATTCTTCATAATTATACTCCCTCAAAAGAAATCTGTAGCAATTTATACATTATAAGTGTAAAATTGGGGTCAAAAGCACTCAAATTCAAATTGGTAAGATTACCAATCAAATCATCACAAATATGATTGCAATATTGCAAGCCTCACAGCTCAGACAATCTGAATATATACAATGTACCATACAAAATCCTAGACCTCTCAGTCCTACACTATTCAATTCCAGTAAAAGTTCCTGCAAATAGAACCTTGAAACTG
The DNA here is from genome assembly GCA_037306005.1 of Rhinophrynus dorsalis. Taxonomy (NCBI): domain Eukaryota; kingdom Metazoa; phylum Chordata; class Amphibia; order Anura; family Rhinophrynidae; genus Rhinophrynus; species Rhinophrynus dorsalis. The sequence goes on along the minus strand of CM074723.1, from coordinate 342,978,953 downwards.
GAGAAATGCTTCTTTGATTACTTTGATCAGTCTCAGTTTGACACAATGTCAACAAATCTAGATTAAATTTAGATCAGCCCCTCTATGGACTTTTATATCTCGTATGAGGAAGAAGTACCATTGCAGCAGACAACTGGAGTTGTCATTCTGCATATACTTCTCCTGAATCACTGACAGCAGTAGTTCGATTTCAGCTCTATAATGCATGTGTTTTTGGTTCCTTGACCTAAACCTTAATATTTCCCATGACTTCGATATACTAAATATTTTACTTGTTTTAAAAAGTTAAGATATATATATATATATATATATATATATATATATATATTGTATTGTCTAACAAAATATCTGCTGGTTTACACATTTTCTTCAATCCCTCTTAGAGCACAATTTATTATACACCAGACTTTTTAACTCTTCTTGTTTAGTCTTGGGATTCAGTGGAATTTCATGTTACTGAATGCTTACTATTCTACAGCTAGTCATATTTTGCCCTTACTGATTCCTTCCTAATTGTAGCAATTGCCAGTTCTTTTACCTCTACTATACTATTACCTCAGGCACCTTATTCATCCTCCTCTTTTTTCTTATACTTAGCTTAAAGGGAAAGTAATACTTCCTTTTATCTTTATTTTATTTTGTAGGCCTTGAAAAAGAATGAACAGCGAAATAAGTTTTATCTGTCAAACCTTTATGGTTTGAGAGATATTCAAAAGCAAAGTTTCCCCTCCCACCCCTTTTACCTAGTGCAAGCCATCTCTTCTCAGATGTGGTACGCAGTCCATAGACCAGACAGATAACAGCAGGGGACAATCTTCTTCCTATGAGAACAATGAAAGCCCTGCCCACCTTGACAAGTTTTTCCCTTATCTTAATTGAAGATTGTCCCTCTCTGCAATCTGCCGGGGCACCTCCCTTCTGCTCTGGCTGAGCAGTGTTACATCAGTAAAAGGAGAGGGAGGGGGATACTTTGTCATTGAATTACTCTTGAACTACAACTCTGACAGAATTGAAATAACACTCTCCAAAGTCCAAATATATGATGATTAATTGGAGCTGCTTTTATTATGAAACATTACTATCCCTTTAATTCTATTCATGCCTTTTACCATTAGATTCGTTTTTAGCTTTCCTCTTTGCCTGCTCTTTTCACATTTGTCTTTACCATAAAAAGAAAAATAGTGCCACCCAGGGCAGAGGGTAAATGTATATGCAGATGACCCATTTTCAGCAGAGAAATCAGTTCAGTGCTAATTTTATATGTGTATATTAAATACACACAAATAAAATTAGAACTGAACTGATTTCTGTGTTGACAACGGGACAGCTGCATATAAACATAGCCACTGCCCTGGGTGCCAGCATTTTCTTGTCTTTTGATGGTATTCACACAATTAAAATCTGCAGTACAATAACCTTGCAATTTGAATACTGGAAATACAAGTGTGGCTGTCCACATCTGTCTTTGGGCGAGATGTTCAGAAAGTGGCAGTAAGTGAAATTGTCTGTAATCAGAATAAAAAAGTGCTTACGCCAAGGTCCGTCAATTCTCAAACGTGTTTCCGTCATTTTTTCATCTAATTCCACAATCTCCGTCAAAGGGAAAAAAGCTGTCTTAAAAGTGGGTGTGGTTTAATCTACCATCATATTGTAAGGTATTTTCAGAAAAAAATATTCATGTCAATGTCACTTTTTTGTCTGATTAACGTCATTTTTTCCCCAACAAAATTAAAATGGTCTAAACTTGAGTAAGACAAATTAAAGTGCTGTTAGCAGGAGTGAGAAGCAATTTGTTGTTTCAAAGACAAAAACATATCTTTTTCTTTGAAAATTTTTGTTTCAAAGACAAAATCAAAGACATTTTTAACATCAGATTTTCTTACTCAAAAACACAGAGCACAAAACAAGAGAAGAAATATCTAAGTGTAATAGTTTAATAACACAATGAATAAAAAGTAGATAAAATTGCACTCACAATAGCCCTTCTTGGGCTTTATGCACATCATTCGGTACTTTCTCCCTTATAGCCTACGATCTGCATTCTCCGACTCGCCTGTCCTTCTGGTCTCCGATGGAAATCCCGGCATCAAGTTGTTTCTTTAGATGTTTAATGTTAATGGTGCTTGTAAGTGTTAGATGTTATCCAAAGATGGAACGTTCCAAAGAGGAAATGGAGACTACAGTCTCTAATGGGGTTCGTAATGACCGAGCGAAATACACCCGGTCCGAAATATGACCTTGTGTTGCGGTACGCTTCAAACACTGGAAGCCAGCATGGAGCCTAACAGGGGCTGGGGAAACTTGCAGGGGGCGTGGAGGAGTCACGGTACAATCTAGACGTAACCCAAACATTTTCTCAGACACAGTCTGCTTCTTCAAGGGTATGTAGAAGATTTTCTTACTGTCATTTTTAATTCAAACGTGACAGATTTTTTCTGAAAATATTGTCCTTCTTTAACCACCAACTCATGATCTGACAGTTTTTTCATTATGATGACTTTTTGAACATCTTGCCCTTTAAGTTTTTCTTTTTTTCAACATCATAAATTTAAATAAAATATGCCACAGTGAAGTTTCTCTGTGTGTTTGCTTTGTTCTGTCACATTTTTGTTTTCATTGTTCTCAGAGTAAGAAGATTGTCCCTTGCTGTGATCTGTCCGGTCAAGAGACCAGATTCTACATCTGAGGGGAGGCAGCTTACACTAGGTAAAAGGGATGGGAGAGGGGAAACGTTATCATTCAATTACTCTTGAACTACAACTCTGACTCCATGCCAAGTTTTGAAACATTACTATCCCTTTAATATTGTTTGAGTAGCTTTTATTTTTTCTTGCCTCCATGCCAAGTTTTGTATCCTTTAAAATGCTCTTCCAAGCTGTGCTCAATACTGATGTGATAATTTTGTTGACAGATTTTTGCGTGCATCTGTTTTTAAATTCAATTCTATTGAATATGAGATCTGTGCATATAAGCAAATAAAATAGAAATACATACACACACTCTCTCTCTGCTCCCTGTAGTTACATTATATTGATTAACAAAAACACCTACATGGCATTGCTTTTAAAGACATATACATAATTATTACAGAGCAATTTCTATAATAACTGTCATTGAGATCCATAAACCAGGAAAAGAGAAAAGCAAAAATACGTGCAGTAAAAATCACTTTGTATTTGTTTGTGGAAATGCATTCAGCTGCTACAGTCAGCTAGTGTTATGTAGTTGACTAGATGTAATAACAGATTTTAATAGGCAAGTATTATTTAGTTCTAACTGTTGACCAAAATGACTACTTTTAGTGCTCCTTCATGGCTATTCATTTTAGTCATAATTATACAACTATATTTAAATGTGTCCATAAATTCTGCAAAGCACATAAAAAACTAAATTATGATATAGCTAGTTGAACAGCCCATTACACGGCCACAGTGCCACTGCCACCCGGTCGCGGAACAGTCACGTGCAGTGGAGACTGCCCGCGCCACGGCTGATACAGAGCTGGACACTCGAGTCCAGCTCTGTATCAGCCGCGGTGCAGTCAGTCTTTACTGCGCGTGCTGCAGTGTCTACCGAGCATGTCGCGGCCTTACACACGTTTTAGCGAATTATTATATAGGATGATAATGATGACATGCACAAAATAGGGGAATGTACAAATCATCTGATACAACTCATTTTCTTCTCTAGGATGCTGGTTCCCTTTCATGCTCCTACACTATGATGTATGCACTAGAGCATATGATCCACCAATGTTATGACTTGACAGCAAGCCAGAACACCTCTGTTATAGCATGAAAAGGGCAAAAGAGTATAGTTATGCCACTTTCCTCTGTACCTTTTAGTACATGGCATTAAACAAGATTCAGAGAAAATAATGCCACACCCATGCACTTCCTCACTGCCTTCCCCTTGTTGCCCGTGGTTTACAGAAGGGGTAAATAGCTATCAGACATGAAATCTCATCACTTCCACCCCACCACCACCCAGCAAGATTAGCCCTGTCACCTCTCTCATACACACATTTAACTCCTTTTTATCTTATTGGCGCTAAAGACCTCTTGGGCTGCATATATACATTTTAATATTATTTTTTTGTTTTGGTCTATTTTATGCTCAACATTTTACGTATGTATATTATTCTTATATCTAGCGTCCATTTATCTATCTAAATATATATTGCATATATATATATATATATTATATTTTTTATTTACCTATCAATAAACATATCCTTATCAGCGAACAGATTGTATTTATTTGTATATGGAATTTACCAATACATTTTATCTCACTTACTACACTTGGATCTCTGGTGTGTTGTCTCTTTTTCTCTTTTAGATCTACAATAAAGTCCACAGTATAATAAAGTCCAGATATGTCCATGGAGAGGTGGGGACCATTAAAGGATGTAGTAACCAGAAGGTTTCTCATGAGAAGACTTATTCTTAGCACATGGTGTGTAGGATCTAACAAAAACTGAAACATCATGTTTGATAGAAGGCTACCAAAAGTGTTATTGCCACAACTCCAAGGTTCTTAGGACCCTTAGATGTACTGCTAGGCTTAAATGATGTGAAAATGTAGGAATTCCAAATGGAATTAAGGAGGAAGAAAAACAGATTCTTTGTTTCATTGATATGCCTGTTGTGCTGCCCTTGCAACAACATTGTTCAAATTTCTTTCAGACAGGATGTAGATGGTTAGAGCATCATTCAGGGACAGAACTGCACCTGCTCCAATTTCAGAAGTATCAACCTCCACAAAGAAAGGTTTCATTCGATCCAGATAATGTAATGGGGCAGAGGTAAAGATTTATTTTAAAAGGATAGTAACGTTTCAGAATAAAAGCAGCTCTAATTAATCTTCATAGTATTTGGGCCATGGAGAGTGTTATTTCAATACTGTCAGAGTTGTAGTTCAAGAGTAATTGAATGATAAAGTATCCCCCTCCCGCCCCTTTTACCTAGTGTAAGCCACCTCCCCTCAGATGTGGAATCTGGTCTTGAGACCAGACAGCTCACAGCAAGGGACAATCTTCTTACTGTGAGCATAAGGAAATCCTGCCCCCCTTGACAGGTTTTTCAGGTTTTTCCCTTATGCTAATTGAAGATTGTCCCTCTTTGCAAGCCATCTGGACACCACCATTCTCTTCTGAGGTGAGCAGTGTTACATCCGTAAAAGGGGTGGGAAGGGGATACTTTATAATTCAATTACTCTTGTACTACAACTCAGACAGTATTGAAAAAACACTCTCCATGGCCCAAATACTATGAAGATTAGTTGCAGCTGCTTTTATTTTGAAACATTACTATCCCTTTAATCTGTCAAAGGCTTTCAATTGCTTAGGGTCTTCCTTTTTCTGAGTAAAAGGAGTAATGGGAGCAGCAATCTTGGAAAAATTGTGATTGAACCACCTGTAATAGTCTGCAAACCCCCAAAAGGTGAATGGCTCACAAAGTAGTAGGAAGAGGTCAGTTACTGATGGCTGATAACTTAGCAGAATCTATCTGGAGACCAGCCTGTGACATGATGTAGCCCAAAAATGACAGTTGATTCTTCTTACACTTTCCTGACTTGACGTACAGATGATGATCACAAAGGTTGTTTAAGACTGTCCAGACAGGAGTCCTTGAAACTCCTGATTAGGGAAATAGATCAGTATGTTGTCAAGATAGATCAGTACATGAGAAAGAAGCATTTCATGAATCATTTAATTTATAAAGTTCTGTAGTACAAGTGGAACATTACAAAGTTCGAATGGCAATGCATAATAATCATAGTGTCCATATCTAGTATTTAATGCCATTTTCCATTCATCCCCCTGACAAACACGAACAAGGTTATATGCCTCTTGTAAATTCAACTTATCAAAAACAGTAGGTCCTTGAAGCATGTCAAACAGTTGTGGGATTAAAGGTAAAGGAAATCTGTTCTTGATGGTAATCTTGCTCAGACCACAATAGCCTATATAGGGTCTCAAGGTGTCATCCTTCTTGGACACTATAAAAAAGAAACCTGCTCCGGCAGGAGAAGAATGTCTGATGAATTCTTTAGCTAGTTGTTGCTTGATATATTCAATCAAGGCCTTATTTTCAGGTTGTGATAACAAGTATGTTTCCCTCTGGGAGACACTGTGCCAGACAACAAATCAGTAGGATAATCATATGGCCTGCGAGGACACAACTCATCACCTCCTCTTTTGGAAAACATATTGACGAACTCTCAGTAGGGTTCTGGAACCATAGTCTTGATAGAAGAGACATTTAGGTTAGCTATGGATGGAATAACTTTAGAAAGACAAACAGAACAACAGGAGGGACTCCACACTGAAATCTGACCATTTGTGTAAATGAAGCCAAGGTAACACCCAAAATTACTTGTGCTGAAGGAGACTCAATAACGTCAAATCGAACCTTTTCTGAGTGCAATATTTCAGTAGTGAGATTAAGCTGCTGTGACTCATTGGAAACTATGTCTTAACTCAATGGATTGACATTCACCATAGACACTAAGAGAAGGCTAACCTTACTTCACAAGGGCATGCCATATGTGTTGGCAAAGCTTGAATTCAAGAATAGGCCAGCAACACCAGAATCAATGAATGCCAGATGGATACTGACCCTCCCGTTCATGATAACTGAATAGGAACCTGAAGCTGACTAGGATAGGTCAGGAGGATCTGATTCTTGCTTGAGTGGACATCTCTTCTGACCACAGTAGATACACAGTCCCGATGTCCTACGTTTATGTATCTCTTCTTCAGACAGCTTGGTCACTGACATTACTTCAATGGGTACAACATGTGAAGAAGAGGGCTCTGTAACATGATTTGTGTAAGATGGAGGACTGCCTCAGAGGTACCAATATTGGTCCCTCTCTAACTTGATATTCCTGCAAATGTCGGTCCAGGTCAAAACAAACTGTGATAAAGGCCTTTAAGTCATCCGGTACCTCCGGGTACATTAAAGCACCCTTGAACTTTTTTGTTTAGTCCTCTGTGGGAAGCTTCCTTGAGGACCTCAGTGTTACAAATTACAGAACTCCCCAACATACTGAGCTACAGTCGTATCTCAAACATGGAGGCTTCTGTTCACGATCCTTGACTGCGAATGTAAAAACAGAGTGAATTTCAGAACTAAATGCATCAGAGTCTTCTAGAAGAGGGCTCCCATTCTACACCAAGTGCAAAGTTCAGGTAAGTGCTCCTTCCTTTAAGAGAGAGATGCCGAACATTACCCTAGAGGGGTGGGTGCAGAACAACTGAAGTCTTCGGAAGTGAAATATGCATTGAGTTAACAACCCCCTTCTGCCACATGGACAAACAAGTAAAGGATCTGGGCGTAGTAAAGGAATCCCTACAGCAGCTGCACCTAAAGGAGAAGTGGCAGGATTTGGTTGCACAGGTATAGGAGTAATGGTGGCTCTTAACATCTCCAAAACCATGACTAATTTGTGATCTAGACACTGAAGATGTGAGGCATGTGAACCTGTTCTTGGTGTTCTTGTTGAGACAGGAACCATGAGAAATCTGCTGGCTCATTCTTACTGTTAGGATCTGACTGACTGTAGTACTATGACTGGGAGTTGGGCTACAACTGAGGCAGATTTGAAACAGGTACTGAGGTCAGGGAGCAATAATACTGAGGAGAACTTCATAGTAAATAGGGTGATCGTCCCTTTAAGGTGCTCTGGCTCGTTACGAGAAGAAAATAGTAAATGACTCCTTTAAGTGTGAAGCAGAATCTGGGCTGCACTTCTAGGTCCAGACAGAAAATGTGCCTGGAGCCCAAAAGATCCATATGAATAGGAGGGATTCATTCACAGAACTGGGGGGTGGATCAAACCACAGTGTGCCTGCAGGAAGCGCAATGGATGGGGCAGAAGGTTATTCAGGAAAACAGAACTAAGGTCAGTAGCAGGTTACTGGAGAGCAGAGCAGTACCTTGACGGTGAGATGGATAATGGAGGTCAGGATCAGTCAGAGTAAGGAAGTCAAGAAGACAAACCAGGTAGCTGTGCCAGAGGATTAAACAACTGCCGAGGTTAAGAAACAAGCCAGAGTCAGAAAGGTACCAAGGGACAAGGTGAAGATGTTTGTCAAACAAATCCAGTAATACATTGGAAACAACTGATGGTGAGACAACTCTTTGTAGCAAGAAGAACAGTTGCATATGTGGTTGAGATGCAGGTAAAAAAGCAGATGCCCAACCAATTGGAAGTAAGAGAGGGAGGAGCAGCTGGATTCAAGTAAGCTCAGGTGATATCCTGGTGAAGTCCTGTGCTGAGGTGGTGACTGTCAACGCACATGTCTTGAGCAAACTGCCAGGGCCCTTCCCTCATTGAGCACATATGGGACCATATGGGTTTCTACCTCTAAAGCAATCGTACTGCATGCATCCTGCAATTGTTGTATGCCAAAGTTAATGGACTAATATTCCCAAATAAGTTATTACCCATCTTATAGATGGTATCTCTGATTGTGTAGTCACCTATGTTGCCTCCTGAGCTGTGAGTGCTTGCTTCTGAATAAGGTATACTATTTTGCAGATTTATGTCTTAATCATGTTAATCATATATTGTCCCTCATACATATATGCTATAACATGCATATTCCTTATTGATTTATTAGTATTGCACTTTCTAAATATAAGCAGTTTATCCTTTGGACTGTTATTTGCCTTTTGCTGTTTAGCTTCACCTGTTTTAAGGGATTTTAATGTCTGTTTGGTCACCTTAAACAGGAGCGCTAAGTTAGGATAGCTGAATTGACGAGAGGCTTTGAGACAGAGTCCTGATGGAAAATGCAAAGTCGGGTAGACAGGTGGGGCAAAGGAGGCAGAAGGTATCAGTCGATACGGTCCTAGGTCACAAGCAAACATCAAACATCAGAGCCAAAGTCACAAGCAGGGGGCAGGTAGGGGTAAAAACATAATCTGGACAAAAGTTAGACCTGAGAAAAACAAGCACTGCTACACAGGAAAAAGTTGAAAACCAGTAATAAGCACTAACAGGAAACAGCTTGCTCAGGATAAGATCTGAAATAAATTGAAGGGATTTAAAGGCCTTGGACAAGTACTGTAATTTTCCAGACAGAGCAAATCTATACCTGCATACAGTTTGTACAGTGTTTGGTGATTATGCTATAATCAGGTTCATACCTTTAAAAATTAATATGATAGGCACAGTTAACTTGTTTTAATGAACGCATGCAGGCCTTGCTTAGGCAAGTAATGTTCCAGACCCCATTAGAAAGCAGTGGAATACACTGGTTACAGTTGGAACAGGGCACTCTATATAAAAAACAATACTACTTTCTAAGGTCAATGTATAATACCTTACACTACCAATCCAACATGGGCTTGTACACTCCCCCCTCTCCCCCCCCCTTGTTACATTTATTAACTTTTTCTCATATTTAATTGGGGAAACATTAGGACCCCTCCTGATGTCCCTCCAGCCTGGCTTCCCTGCTTCCACCCTACCTGAACTTTTGGGTAGGAGTGGGAAGGACTGTAAAAAAGAGGTCATGTTACTGGTGACATGGAAGGCTTTCCCTGATCCAGCCCCACATACCCAGAAGTTTGGGTAGGGTAGAAGCAAGGGAGCCATTGCCTCCATTTATCTCTCAGCACTTGAAAACCCATACTAATGGGGTACAATTTTTATTAGGCTGACAAAAGAACCATTGTGTCATGGCAATGTATGTGTGTTTTCCTAGGGCAGACAGAAAATATAACAATTTTAGCACAGTCAAATCATATATGAAAAATGTATGGACAATTCTAGGTTGTAGTTGGTGTAATTTTTTTGTTTCAGGTTGTAGTTGATGTAGTTTTGCTTTTCTGGCACTCCCTAAAAGCATCCCTTACAGTGTGTCAATTCATTCCAACACAGTGTAATTTTTCCTTGGAAGAGGTGTAGGTAATGATTGCAGTAGGAAATTCCATGTTTTTCAAAGCTATCTGTACTTTTGAAGGGGTAGAAATGTAAAACTGTTCTATTTGTGCACACCAGCCTAAAGGAAACAAGACAATTGACCCTCACTTGATGAGGGCAAATTTCTACTTTCTAAAAGTTATATCTTATCTGTAATGGTTATTACCATTTTAGTGCAGGCATGTAATTTCAAAAAAGAAAAGTGGCAGGTGTAGACTAGTGTTCCTGGCACCCACCATATGGTATGTTAACCCATACACATTGGGTACCATTTTCTCAGGCTGGTAGCAAATACTGAATATACTAGGGAATCCATTGCTTTCAAATATTTAGTATCTTTGAAGGGGTGGAAATGTAAAAAAAAGTATATTTGTTCCTATAGTACTATCTTATGGTCATATTTGAAAACACACCAGAATAGTTGTAGAAAGGCATACAACACTTTAATTTGATGCAGGAGAATGTGTAATTAACAAAACGGTACACCTTGGTTATCTTTCCTTCATATATATATATAATAACTATGACAGACTTTTAACACAGGGAGCCATTAAAGAAAACAAGTAGGGCACCCCCTATTGTATTTCAGCTCATACCAAATAGGATGCCATTTTCCTTTTAAGCACAGTAGCTAATGAATACATCAGAAAATTCCATGGTTTTTAAAGATTTCAGTACATCTGAAGGGGTGGAAATGTAAAAAAATGGCATTTTTTTCCTTTAGGATCAACTTCTGGAAACAGTTTTGCACACCAGGCTAGTGAAAGAAAGACAGGTGATCTCTCATTTGATGAGGTGTGTTATCTTATTTCCAAAATGATATGCTTTGTCTATGTTTCCTACATTTTTGTAGTTTTTAGAATCATTTTAGGACAGGCAAATCATGTTTGAAAAAATATAAGACTAATGAGAGGTTGTATTTGGTGACACCCGACTGGAGTTAGCACTTAGCGAAAATGTCTTAGCAGCCTTACCACTATATTAAAAATTAGAGACATGTGGAAATCTCTAACACTTTCCCCACTTTCATATATTTTGATAAAGTGGTGGTCTGTTAAGGGTCCAGTATGTTATTTTTTATGATCATATGGTTTTAATAATATACAACTTTTTACGTTTTTACTGAAATTTACTTCAGACATTACATTCCAGGATATCTTTGGAAGCTACTTTCTGTACATGTGATAACCCAGATTTTTGCCTCTAATCCTGGTAGCTGTCACGACTCATACATCCTTAAAGGGATAGTAATACTTAAGTATTACTAATCCCTATAGTAAAGCCCTACTAAAAAAAAGTATTGCCCCAGTGTCATCTCTCAAACCTTTATGGTTTGAGAGATGAACGCTTCTAAAGTTGCCCACTCGCTCCCCCTTCCCCGTAGTCAGCATTCTACCTGACTGAAAGGAAGAGAGTCATACGACTTTCAGGTGGCTCTCCAGCACAGCCTGATCACGTTACTAAAAAAGAAAACTTTCACTGAAATGGTCTTCTACATGTGCTTGGTTTGCAAGCACACGTAGAAGACTGTTTTAGTGAAAGTTTTTTTTTTAGTTAACACAATTGCGGCTCTGCTGCAGAGCCGCCTGATGATCTATGACCAGATTTCCCTTCAGTCAGCTACAAAGATGACTTCGGGGAAGGGGGAAGGAGATGGCAACTTTAGAAGTGTTCATCTCTCAAACCATAAAGGTTTGAGAGATGACACTGGGGGCAATACATTTTTTTTAGTAGGGCTTTAGTATAGGGATTAGTAATACTTAAGTATTACTATCCATTTAAGGATGTATGAGTCGTGACAGCTACCAGGATTAGAGGCAAAAATCTGGGTTATCATCATCACAACCATCTGTGCATTGATAGAGTGGAAATTCTTCATTTGAGATAGAGATGTCCCTCATGTGTTAGAGCTCTTATGCTCACGTATGCAGTCTATGGCACCCATGGCCCTGGGAATGCCTTCCCTTGTGTAGAAGTCCTGTTTTACACATTTCAACTACTTTTCCATGGTTGAGGGGAAGTGGATGTACATACTGGCCTTCCTCTTGAGGGCTGCTAATACCTGAGACAGTGCCCTTGAACATGTATGCTGGGATATGCCAGATTCAAAGCCTTCTGTGGACTGGAAGGATCCACTTTCCATAAAGTGTATGGCACACATCAGCTTCTTCAAGCCAGATAGGGCAAGGTTGCTGCTGTATATGGGGTCGGCATCATCTTTGATGAACTCATATAGATCGATGATTCTGTGGGACGTCATCCAGTAGCGGTCTCTGACTTCAGTATTCATCATTCCAAGGAGCGTAACCCTTGTGTGGAATATCCTGGGTCTGTGCTGTCTTCTGTCACCTCTACAGGTCCCTGTGGCCTCTGTGGTGGCTGTGGGTGATCTGGTTTTGACAGCTATGTGCTGCTGTCTGGTGTGGTCCCTAGATGGAGATGGGCTCCTGTCTGGCTGTCCATCAGGAGCATCAGCGGTTGCATCAAACGGAGGCTGTTTAGAAGGTGTGATTGGGGGTTGATGGTAATCCCTAGCCCTTGCATGCTTTCATCTCCCATGTCTTTGCAGGAATATATATGCAAATATAATGGTCATAATCTCTCTTTTCTCTCTCTGTCTCTGTCTTTCTGTTTCTGAGTGGTCTCACTGTAAGGATATCATGTCTGATGCCCCTTTAAGTCAGTGTTATGTGTTGCCCACAGGGTACAGTCATCAGGTAGGGAGTGACCAAAGTGAAGGTGTGTATTGCCAGGTGATTTTTTGCTGTGTGGCTGTTCTTGCTTGTCTGACTTGTTGTATTTGCTGTGTACCTGTCAGGTGCGTGTGTGACAATGTTAGGTGCATGTTGGGTCTCTGTTGGCTGGTGATGTTGCACAGGTGAGCTTGGGTCTTTTTGACTGATAGGTGTGAGTCTTGTGTTATGTGTACATATGTGTTGTTGTGTGTTAACTAGTGTTGAGCGAGCGTGCTCGGCCGATGCTCGGATCGGCTCGAGCATCGCTCTGCTCTGCACATGGCGGTACTCGTACGAGTACCGCCATGTGCTCGCCCGACATGCTCGGGTGAAGAGGATCTGTGCCGGAAGAGGCACAGATCCGAAGACGCTCCGCTGGACCACCAGGGAATGGAGGTACGGGGGCATTGCGGAGATGAAGGGGGCATTGCGGAGATGAAGGGGGACATTATGGAAGAGGGGCATAGACTCTATGCCCCTCTTCCACAATGTCCCCCTTCATCTCCGCTATGCCCGTCTTCCACAATGTGCCCCTTCATCTCCGCTATGCCCCTCTTCCACAATGTCCCCCTTCATCTCCGCTATGGCATAGGAGATGAAGGGGGACATTGTGGAAGAGGGGCATAGCGGAGATGAAGGGGGACATTGACCAGGCACCCTCCGCTCATCAGAGCAGGGGGTGCCTGGTTTAATGCTCGAGTGCTCCCATTCATTTGAATGGGGCTCGGGTGCTCGGCCGAGCACTCGAGCATCAGGGGGTGCTCGGTCAGAGCACCCGAGCATCGGGGTGCTCGCTCATCTTTAGTGTTAACCTCAGTTTTCCCAGAATATGGTGTGACAGATTGTGTTGGGTAGCTGTCAACCCTTGTCCCTGGGGTGTTGATAGGTCTTTGTTGTTTGTCCAAGACTTGTTTCTAATGCATGTCCATTTTCTGTGTGGTTGCTTGGCTTTGCAGGGGTTAATTTTGCCATTACTGTGCTTGTGCTGTGTGCTGGGTATTGTGTGAGCTGATGTTTCCTTGGTTTGTTGTGTCTGACAGTGTTTTTTTTTGTCCATTGTGTGCTATACGGCCAGAAAAACTGGATGCAGATTTTCACCCCTTAAATGTATCAATTTATCTTCTTCTAGTATTGCCGCACAGGATTGCACAGTCCTGGGTATAGCTGTTCCATTTTTCTCAGTGGGCGAAATATTATCATCCGCTGTGATTTTAAAACTGCCATTATCTGTTTATAAGACAGCTAATTGAATGGCTTACCATGCTTAAAAAACTGCGATCTGCTGTTTTTTTTTGAGTTGAAGGGAATTGAATCCAGGCCCTAGGGTGACATTCCTTGGCCTGACTGCCCCATTTTGTACCCAGGGGACTTTTATTATCACTGTACTGTTGCCCATCCTGATCCTAACTTGCCAATAAACCTTAAAATTATAAAGTAGAAATTCTGACCTCTATATTTGTTTCACATTTTTGTTCATAGTATAAAATTTTTATTATTTCAATAATATTTAATTGCCGAGAAGTGTTTTCTTGTCTATATATTATAGATATGTATATTACCTGTCATTATTTTATATTCATGTTTCTAAATGTATTGCTTATAAACTTTGTGATTCTGACACAGTTTTATGAATATATGTATGTAATTACAACCCAAGACAAATTAATAAAACAAGAGTTATATCTATTTATTTTGCTTTTATACTGAAATGTGTTTTGACAATTACATTCAGTACTGAATCATTACACAATGAAAGACATATTTTTAATGATGTAATACAATTAAGCTGTATATTATCAACCTATGACAACCTAACAGAACAATTTGTAAACCACTGCATTCATAAATTTTCATATTCGCACAAAAACAGAAAAATTGAGAGCATGCATTTAACCGACCAGAAACCTCTCAAAGTACTCCTGTTCCAACCTAATGTGAAATTGGACTTCAATTTATAAATTATGAATACACTATTTAAACCAAGATGCAATGGAGCGACAACTCTATAGTCAAAAATCTTTCTTATTCCTGTATTTTCTACTGAGTCTATTTAATTGATGTTTTCTTTTAGAAACTTTGAAACCTAAAATCATGGAACATACATATGACATTTTTTCATTATCTCTCCAACAAAAGAAAAAGGCAGCACGTGAACCGCCAATATTTTGGCAAGTTTACTATTCCACAGGTGTACTTTGGAATTATTTTTGGGAAGTTTTTGACTCCTTCCTAGTAACTCAGTAAGTGTGGGTTGGCAGTACATGGTAAAATAGCCCACTAACGTTATTGGGATAGTAATGTTTCAAAATAAAGCAGCTCCAATTAATCTTCATAATATATGGGCCATGGTGAGTATTGCTTCAATGCTGTCAGAGTTGTAGTTCAGGAGAAATTGAAATATAAAGTACCCCCCCCCTCCCCTTTTACCTAGTGTAAGCCACCTCCCCTCAGATATGAGATATGGTCCGAGACCAGACAGCTACAGCAATGGACAACCTTCATACTGTGAGTATAATGAAAACCCTGCCCCCCTTGACAAGTTTTTCAAGTTTTTCACTTGTGCTAATTGAAGATTGTCCCTCTTTGCAGGCCACCTGGACACCACCTTGCTGCTCTGAGTTGAACAGCGTTACATCAGTAAAAGTGGTAGGAAGGAGATACTTTAACAATCAGTTACTCTTGAACTACAATGCTAACAGAGTTGAAATAATACTCTCCATGGTCCAAATACTATGAAGATTAATTGGAGCTCCTTTTATTTTGAAACATTACTATCCCTTTAACAACATGACAAGTGCAGGTAGAGGTGAAAGTAGCATGTGTGGGCAGTCTACATCACTTGCCATCTCCTACAGCAAACCTAGAGTCATCATATTCCTCTGCAGTAGGAGGCCATAGGTGTTATCTGGAATGAACTAACTGTTGGCAGGGGCACACTCTCTGACACACCAATAACATTATTACTTCTCTTATCTGCCCCATGACCCTGAGAACTTTTTGGAATGCTTCTCCTGCTTCTGCTGTTGTGGCACCTCTGTTCTGTTGATAGTGTGTCTCCCAGTCAGAACCTGTAGTTGTGATACAGGTGGGATTTCATAGAGGAGATGCCTAGGTGTGAACCTGCTGTGCTTTTTGCACAGACAACAGATACCAACATGCTTAGCTTTTGGATCTTGAGTGAAGTATCTCCATACTGTGGAATTCATAGACTGTGGGGTTCCTTAGGGGCTGCTACTACTACTGGTGCTAAATGTTGATGCAATTCTACTAATACTAGGTGTCAAAGGTGCAGCATTTCCAGAAACAGCAGAGGTACTCATCATAAGTAAGGTTGTGGATGTTAATATAGTCTCAAAACAGAAGATCAAACAAAAAACTGTAAAAAAAAAAAAAAACAAAAAACTGTAGGGACCAGACATCAAGATTTGGTCTCCAAGCCCTAACAGTTAAGAGATCAGTTCAGCTCACTGATAATGCCCATTAATCACATGTGGGTAAAATCCTATTAAAATCAGAGTTTTTATTGCTTGTTTATTAAAATTGTACAACAACACACACAAACATATACTGAGTAGATCATCTCATTGTCACTCATTTGTTGTGACACGAGATCCCTTTAAAAACTAAAATAGATGAATTGTTAACGTGGGGTGAATACGGGGTTAATTTGTGGGATGTGTCTTCACATCAAAAGTGACTAGGATACACTTAGATCGTATAAGGAATACTTGTTTGTGTTTCAGACTAGATTTATACTAATAGCTCAACCTAATACAAACCGCTACTTCAGTAAACTTGCAACATCCAAGTAGCAGTTTGTAACCTAATACATCTATTGCAATCGTAAGGATACAATTTGTAACAATCTTTGTGCAGTTAGACTGCGGCTGTGTTACAAGTTCCACCCATAGCCGTCTGTATCTAGTATCCTGTGTAAGAGCTACCTGTTTTATCTGAGCTACTTGTATCTGAAACTGGTGTATGAGGATCTTTTCCACTACAATAAACAATATACCACCTAAATCATAAGTATATTGGTACATAAGACCACTATGTATATATTAAACAAGGTGATCAATCAAAGCTACTTGAATCCTTCTATGAGAGCTAATAATCCTCAAAGCGGGCACATAGCATATGTGTTTCTATAAAGTGTCCACCAACTTCTAAATTAACCCTAGAGGTGCCGTCTATCATTGAAATCTAGCGATTCATCAAACGTAACTCTAATCTTATATTCGATGTGATAACCACCAGAATCTATAATATGTGAGCCGTGCCTGTAAAGATACCTCCTAAGTATGCGCTCAGTATAGAATTGCAAGACACTCTGTCTGTTAATATCGCTGTGTATCCTAATCTATGCGAATGCTTATCATCTCATATTTTTCATATTAAACCACCCCCCCCACAACACTGTGCATAGCCCAACGCGTTTCGCCGTTGCACACACGGCTTCGTCAGGGGCAAGCATTACCGATTGTGTGTTCAAACCGGATTTAAATACCCTACGTCCGGGGCTTGTACTTTTGACGTCAGTGGGCGGGCCACTTTCTGTTGCGATGAATAACAACAAATATTTGCTTTAGTTCAGAATCCCTAATACATTGACTAATTTTTTGTATCTATGAAGAAGACCTTTCATGAAATACATATTAGATAGACATGTGCATTATATATATTTCTATGTCACTCCCAAGATTTAAAGAAACATAACGATATTTTTAACCCAAATGTTATGTGTATAGAGTGAAGATGCTTGGCATAAATATACCATAAAAATATATATACCATAAAAAATCCACCAGATAGAAGAAACATGAAAGATATTATCTTTGAGAGACTAAAAAATGTTTTTGTTATTTATTATATAGGTCTCCATCAATATCGATTGTATCTCTTATATTGATCATTTCTCTCATTTTGTGACTTGATGTCTATTAATATTAGTAAAATAATATGTTTCTACTTATTGGTTATCTCATGGTATAGTCACCTAATTTATCAAATCTATGTTTTAAACTCTAGCTTTATAAGTTTCTGAAAAATATATATAATTATTTTGCATAGGAAAGTCCTGTAATCTTATTCTTTTACAAACGGAGTGAAAGTAAAACCTTCATTTAAACCCCATGGGGTCCTTGTTTTTAAGGTGTAGATCCATTCCGCCTCACAACGTAACAGTTTATGATTGATGTCTCCTTTCCTGGGATTAGATGGTATTTTTACTATTCCTTTAAAGCTTATCAAGGAGGTATCTCCATTATGACAGTTGTTAATATGCCTTGAAATTGGTTTGTCTCTTCCATGACGAATATCTCCCAAATGCTCTAAAATTCTACGTCTCAATTCTCTTTTTGTCTTACCCACATATTGTTTGCCACATTGACAAGACATCAGATATATTACATCTGAGGTTTTACAATTGATGAAATCACGTATAGAGAATTCCTTTTTGGTTGTATTACTGACAAAACTCTTTGATTGTTCCATATATTTGCAGGCAGAGCAGCCCCCACATCTGTAGAAACCTTTAATGTCAGATTTTAACCAAGTAGTCGATTTAGGACGTGTATAATGACTATTAACCAACATGTCCTTTAAATTTTTGTTTCTACGATATGTAATATGTGGGTAGGTGCCAACCACTTCTTTTATATCCGGGTCCTCCATAAGAATCATCCAATGTTGTTTGAGGATGTTTTGAATCTCTTTGTGTTCATGACAAAAAGTCCCTATCATACGAATGGTTTTCTCATCTGTGTTTGATTTATGTGATTTTTTGGAGGACACTAGTAAATTGTCTCTGTCCAATGCCAGAGCTCTTTGATATGCTTTTTTAAGCACTTTATTACTGTATCCTCTTTTTTTAAATCTTATACGCAAATCAGCTGCCTCCCTTTTGAAATCTTCAAGACTACTGCAGATCCTCCTAATTCTAAGATTTTGTTTGATCTTCTGTTTTGAGACTATATTTGAATATAAGATCTGCAGCTCTATCATATTATTTATTCACCTATTGTGTCATTATGTGGATGTTAATAACCTGTGTTGTTATCGTTGTTGTTGCTGGTGGTTACTCAAAAAAAATGTGTGTGGCTGAGTGAGGCTTGGATGATGCTTTTGATGACTGACAGGATGTTTGTGTATTTGTGGGCATCTTAGCTTGTACAGGGTCAGAGTTTTCAGTGGTTTTCTCAGACAGTTTATAGACAGGCACAATACTCCTTTAATTGGAAGATTGAGCCTTTGCCTTTCAGCTAACCTTCTGGTCATGTCATCATCTCTCTCACTTTCAACTTCATCTGTATTTGAAGAAATGGAGGATGCTGGAGGAATATATTCTAGATCTACATCATCATCATCATCATCGGTCATATTAGGTCATCCTTAGCATCTCCCACCCCTTCTTGCCCACTTCCTTTATATTCTTCTTTTAGAGGTCTCAAACATTTCTTTTTACTTTAACTTTCATTTTTTTTAACTTTAACTTTCACAAAAATTGCTAGTACTTTGAGGACAGGCCTTTCAGTGCTTGTTTGTCTCCCTGGCAGCAGTTGGTTTAGCTGCTACACCTTCATCCATTATACAAAAAAATATCAACAACTTCTTTCCCAAGAATTTCCCAGCACAGAGATAATAACAGCAAATCAGCAAGGAACTTTGAGTGCAACTGCCTGTGCCTTTCAAATCAAATCGGTCAGACAGAATGATGGGGTACTTGGGGGTCAACCTCCCTTGCTCCCTTCTTACTCACACCCCCAGACATGTCTAACACAGAGATAATAACCTCAACTTATCAAGGAACTTGGACCATAGCTGCCTGTGTCTTTCAAAATCAAATTGGTCAGACAGAATCTTAGGGTATTTGGAGGTCAACCTCCTTTGCTCCCTTCTCACTAACACCCCCAGACATGTCTAACACGCAGGTAATAATAGCAAAATTAGCAAGGAACTTGGACTGAAGCTGCCTGTGTCTTTCAAATCAAATCAGACAGACAGAATGCTGGGGTGTGTGGGGACCTGTGGTCAACCTCCTTTGCTTCCTTCTCACTGACAGATGCAGCAGTTGGTTGACCTGCTGTCATGGAGTGACTAAAAAATAAAGTCAACTCCGTAGTTTTGATTCACTGCTTCCTTTCACTCCAGTATATAATCATGGCTGGTGTTAATGAACCTGTTCTGCCTAGTAACTAATAAATGCCATTCAGCTTTGCCTCCTGTCCTGTTAGTCGGTGTGACACAGAGGTCAGGATGCAAGTTAAAGTCCAGGGCAGGAGAAAGCCAACAGATCCTGGAGGAAGCTAGGGTCAAAACTAGAGTATCACTTGAGAACAGGAAACATGAACACTGAGGAACAGGACAGCCAAAAAGACAGAGTCTTGCGTGCTCAGGGAGAATAGCTTAAATCACCGCTGATCAGGAAGAAGCTGACACAACTAGTCAGTTATGACAGATGGGAGATTCAAGAGCACAATTTGAATACAGCTAAAGCAAAAACCAGACTGCCACAAAATCATGTTGAATCATGTCCCTCTAGTGATAGGCTGGAAAGAGCAGTTCTTACTAAATATGTACATTGGCTTCAAAAAATTTACAATTTAACGAAAATTATGTGTTTTGTGAGATTCGGATGAAAATGACATACTAATAGAAGGGTGCACAAAGTATCAGAACAAAAATGGCACAATCTGTGATTTTGTGTAATTTAGTTTGTCCATTCATTCTTTGTTATATGCATTTTCAGCTTGGAAAGTGGTATGAGACTATATGTAGGAGGGTAGAAAGAGGCGACGTGATTGGTAAACAGAATAGCCAATATAGTCCTGACCTAAAGTGGAAGAACAATCTCCTTATGTCTTTGATTGATTGTTGCAATAGTCTGTTAATCTCTACTTTATATGTGATGCATTTTATCCTCTGGCCAATCCTGATGTCAAATGGGATTGCCCCTCAAACTAATATAATCTTGATGCAGCACTTTTTTTCTTACTTTCAGTTCAGAGCCAGAAGCAGCCACAGTAATTATGAAAATCTCATCTTCCTGCATTTTTTGAAAAAAAAAAACCCCCTCAATATTATCTTTGTTGATTCTTTTTATTATGTATTCTCTACAACTAGTCAGAGTAAAAAAATCATACCTCACCAAGCCAAATTTCAAAAAGATTAATCCATTGCATATTGGTGCCTCTAAAATGAAGCTTCCCTCATTAGAAGGACTTTGAATGTTGTGGTGGAGGTCTAAGAATAAGCCAAATTTTAGATAATTTGTTTGAATAAGTTTTTTTCAAGTGTCAGTCCAGAGAAAATAGTAGGGGCCTTTCCCATTGAAAATAGCACTGAATGAATTTTGTCTGGCAATGAAAACTTAACAAACTTCTGGCTAATTGAACGTTAAACGAAACAAATTTCATTTCCCCTGAATGTGGACATTTTTTGTACAAGTGATTTGGATGAAATGAATGTTATTGTCTGCACGACCTTGATTCTTACAGCCATAACTCCAGGCCAAGCCAGATGTGGCTGTGATCTTCAGCAGACATGAGAGGTGCAGATGTGAAAGGCATCATTGTCACTGCTTCAAAGTCCAATCCTTGTGCAGTCACACTCAATAATATATTGAACAAGAAGCAACACAGGTCAACATTAACAACCCTAGCCATCAGTGCTGCCGCCTACCACTAGGAAATAATCTCTGTGGTCTCTTTTTTCGGGATATGCATAGAGTGTATCCTCACTAAAGAGAATTACCCTATTCAAATTGTCTGCTCTTTTTTTCCTTACACTTAGTGAGCATGGGACTTCCTAGCTACCACAGGGCACGCGTTTCTCTGTTTACAATGCTACTGAGGTTGCAACCCCAGCATAATTGTAAACGGAGTTTGCTGTAACGTTAGCCCACAGAAATACAGCTACGAAGGGGAGTGTGAACGTGCTCCCTGGGGCAGCTGGGAAGTCCTGAGAGGGTACAGGGTCCCATAGAAAGCGGAAGTGCCCCATTTTGTAGGTTAAATATCTCCACTACTAGGTGAGTGAGAAGAAAAACAAACACAACGCTGATGTTGTGTTAAGAATTAAAACCCATGGTTAAGTTTTCATTTTTGTTGAAAGTTCTGCTTTAAAGAGATATTCTCTTACTTGAAAGCTTCATTCTGCAAAGACATGCAGGAGTTAAAGGCTGAGGTCTCATAGCTAGGCCAGAGACTCCAGACTCTGGAGTCTGATCAAGTCGGCTGCTTGGAGCAGGTACTTATGCTGGAACAGTATGTGCTAGAACAGCAGGATAAAATATAAAATTTCTTATATTGCCTCGATGATCTGAATAACAGAGGCCTCAGATGTAATCTGTATATCAAAAATATGCCTGAATCAGTGAAGAATAAATACATGGAGACGACCTGGTAGTCTATTTTTCAAAACTTACTGCAGAAACCTGACTCCTTATCACGGTGCCCGTGATTGGTGCTGTTCAGTGTCAGTCACTTGCTGAGTATCATGATTGGCTGTCTGTGATTAGGGTGACCACATTTCCACTTTCCCATTCCGGGACACTGAAGTCATTTGAACTGTTAGTAACATATAACCTATGTAAAACTGTAAAAATGTTCTTGATGACTTACTGACAGTAGAGTTCCTCTCTTACTGACAACCTCAGGAGCGTCGGCAGGACTCATCTCGGTTGCCTGGAGAGCACAGGAGGAGATGAGTTTGTGCTGCCAGTCTGCCACTGCTGCTGCGTCAAGTGCTGTGCGGCTGCCTTGTGCCTGTTCCGTTCCAACCGATGGCATCTCAACTTGCTCACTGCCGCACCGAAAACATGCCCATCATGGACACTCACTCAAACCTTTTGTTTTGACATGCACCGCCGGCTTATACGCTACGTCACGCACTCACCAGCCAGCCAATGTGGAGAGGACTATTGTAATACTCTCCTCTTTCATTGGCTGATGGCGTACAGCCTTGCTGTAAGTAAGCAGGCTGTGAGACTGGGCTGACAGTGCCACTGGCAGACAGGCAGAATAGGACCCGGCTGAGTAGGGCAGACTAAATGGACAGACGGGACTTGGGTAGCTTTGGTAATTGCTACCTTCATTCCGGGACTCGTTATTGTCCCGGAGGGGGATGATTCGGGCCGGTAGAACCTTGTATATCACCATCTTTAAGGTTGCCTTACCCGGTATTGGCAGGGCCGGTAGAGCC
Organism: Rhinophrynus dorsalis; assembly: GCA_037306005.1. NCBI lineage: Eukaryota > Metazoa > Chordata > Amphibia > Anura > Rhinophrynidae > Rhinophrynus > Rhinophrynus dorsalis. The sequence goes on along the minus strand of CM074723.1, from coordinate 342,956,079 downwards.
TACATTTTGCATGCCATTGGGCTGCCTTGGTAAGGCCGGTAGAACCGGTATACGTCATCTCACGGTTGCCTTACCCGGTATAGGCAAGGCCAGTAGAGCCTGTCATTAAAACTGTCACTTGGGTTGCCTTGCCCGGTATTTAGGCAAGGCCGGTAGAACCTATTATATATAACTGTTGTATTGTTATGTATGTTTACCCTACGGGGACCTGCCTTTAACCTTTAATAAAGTTAAGTTATTTTACCAAACCTTAAGTCTGAGAGTCTTCAAATCCGTGACAGTACGAAAGGGCCATGACCTCAGACACTAAGAGTGACGGTAACGCACAGAATATCCATTGGAGGATGGATATGCACGAGCAACGTTTGGATCAGCTAGCGGTTGCTATCCAAACTATTCTTGAACCCACGGTACTTGCGGATAAGTCCGGTGCTAACCTGGTGGTCCCGCCAATTCTGACACCGGAGAATGAGTCTAAGCCCTCAGGGGCCGCAGTCAAAGGGTTAACGGCTTCTGCACCCTTGCCGCTGAAATATGACGGGGACCCTCAATGATGCAGAGGGTTTATTAATCAACTTGAAATATTTATGGAATTGACGACACACACATTTCCTAGTGATCGCAGCAAGGTTGGGTTCATGATATCCCTGCTGACTGGCAGAGCATTGGCCTGGGCCAACCCACTTTGGGAAAACGCTAAACCTTGCACAAAGAATTTCTGTGATTTTGTGCAATCCTTTCGGAGAGCATTTGAGCCTCCTGGTAGAACTACCTCTGCTGCTAAACGTCTCATGGAGATACAACAGGGCAGGCGCACGGTTGGCGATTATGCCATTGAATTCCGCACCTTGGCAGCAGAGGTAGGGTGGAATAATGAGGCCCTGTTGGCAGCCTTTGCTCAAGGATTGAGTGACCAGATTAAAGATGAAATTGCAGCAAAAGAGTTACCTACTGACCTAGACGATTATATCGAATACGTGACTCTAATTGACTCCAGAATATGTGAAAGATTAACCACCAGAGAGCGACGAGTACGGTTAAAGAATAATGGGTCCAGTAGCATATTTTGCCCACCCAACCCTCCCTCTGCATCCAAACCTAGTGAACCTATTTCGGAACCAAGTGAACCTATGCAGGTGGGTTACACTAGGTTAACTAAGGAGCAGAGAAGGTATCGCAAGACACAAGGATTATGTCTGTACTGCGGTAAAGATGGTAACCTGTTAAGATCTTGTCCGGTACGTCCGGGAAACGAACACACCTAGGGTACCTTGGGGGACAGGCCCTAGGTGGTGTCCAATCGTCCCCATTGTTGGACACACTTAAACCCACCATACAGGTGGTATTGTCATGGGCACAACGCTTGGTTGAGGTTTTGGCCTTGGTTGATTCTGGTGCAGCTGGGTATTTTATGGACAATACCTTTGCTGAATTGCATGGGGTACCACGGATTCAGAGAGAAACCCCTCTTGCTATTGAAGCAATTGATGGCAGACCTTTGGAACCCGCCCAAGTTACTTTTGAAACGATGCCCTTGTCCATGACTATTTGGGCTCTTCACAAGGAAGAGCAGCAGTTCCAATTGATTAATTCTCCTCACCATGCCGTGATTTTGGGCTTTCCTTGGTTACAGTTGCACAACCCACAATTTGATTGGCAGAAATGTGAGATTGCTGCTTGGTCTCAGTTCTGTATGGATAAGTGTGTTACCCATCCTGTTAAGGTCTTGTGCACCTCCCTTCACTACCTGATGCCTACCAGCAGTTTAGTGACGTTTTCAGTAAGGGAGAGGCTGGCACCCTACCTCAGCACAGACCATAAGATTGTCGCATAGAACTGAGTCCTGGAGCAGTACCACCGAGGGGATGCATGTATCCATTGTCTTGTGAGGAGAACCAAGCTATGGAGGAATACATAGCAGATGCCCTCAGTAGAGGGATCATAAGGAAATCTACTTCTCCGGCCGGTGCCGGGTTCTTTTTTGTTAAGAAAAAAAGTGGCGAACTGCGACCTTGCATAGACTATCGTGGGCTGAATAAGCTGATGGCAAAAAATGCCTACCCAATACCACTCATCACCGAGCTGTTTGATAGACTTAAGGGGTCCTCGATTTTCACCAAATTGGACCTAAGGGCAGCCTACAATTTGATACGTATCAGAGCCGGTGATGAGTGGAAAACTGCCTTCAATATGCCTTCAATATGAATACCTAGTCATGCCATTATGTCTATGTAATGCTCCTGCAGTATTTCAAGAACTGATCAATGACGTTCTTAGAGATATGTTACAATCTTGTGTTGTAGTCTATCTTGACGACATACTTATCCACTCCAAAGACCTGTCACAACACATCAAGGATGTGTCTGAAGTCTTGCTGCGCTTACAAAAAAATTAATTATTCTGTAAACTGGAGAAATGCGAGTTCCACAAAACCAGTGTACCGTTCTGGGGTTTATAATTGGCAAAGATGGCATTGCCATGGATAAAGAGAAATTGACGGCAGTCTTACAATGGCCTAAACCCAAGAGCCTCAAAGCCATCCAACGATTTCTGGGCTTCGCCAATTATTACAGGAAGTTTATTAAAAACTTCTCCTCTATCGTGAAACCTCTGTCTGACCTCACCCACAAGGGTGTTAACCCATCCCTCTGGCCGGTGGCTGCTGAAGAGGCCTTTGAGAAGTTGAAGGTAGCCTTTGCTGAAGCGCCTGTGTTGTCCCACCCTAATCCAATACTCCCCTTTACTTTGGAAGTTGATGCCTCAGATATTGGGGTCGGGGCGGTGCTCTCTCAGCGACAGGTTAAAGGCGGTACACTCAGACCCTGTGGATTCTTCTCAAAAAAACTGACTAGTGCTCAAAGTCATTCCGAGATTGGTGATCGAGAATTACTGGCCATTATCCTCGCTCTCAAAGAATGGCATCATTTACTTGAAGGCACAAAAAACCCCGTTTTGATTCTAACTGATCACAAGAATCTGACGTATCTTTCTGAGGCCAAGAGATTGTCTTCTCGCCAGGCCAGATGGGCACTGTTTCTATCCCGATTCAATTTCGTTGTATCATACCTGCCGGGATCAAAGAATGTTAGGGCTGATGCTCTGTCTAGACAATTTGACAGAGAAGAGGTACCAGCCCCTATCATTCAACACAATCGAATATTGGCTACCATACGTACTAGTATTACTTCACCACTAGGGGAGGAGATTTTGGCTTCCCAAGCCTCTGTTCCTCATGAGACTCCAGTGGGCAAATGTTTTGTCGCTGAACCATTCTGTACTCGATTACTTGAGACCTACCACTCCTCTAAGGCTGCGGTACATATTGGTAGGGATCAATTGTTCTGGTCTCTCTCTCAGCTATTTTGGTGGCCTTCTATGAGAGCAGATTGTGCCAATTTTACGAATGCCTGTGCCACCTGTGCCCGTGCCAAAACCCCTAGACATCTCCCTGTGGGCTTGCTTCAGCCGGTGCCTAATGGTGAATGCCCTTGGTCTCACGTCTCTATCGACTTTATGGGAGAATTGCCCAGTTCTAGAGGGTACTCCTTCATATTGATGGTGGTAGACAGGTTCTCTAAAATGGCACACTTCGTACCCCTCCGTGGCCTTCCTTCGGCCAAGGAACTGGCAATGGTATTCGCTCGAGAAGTATTTCGGTTACATGGAGTACCCAGGGTGCTGGTGTCTGACAGGGGGAGCCAGTTTGTGTCCAGATTCTGGAGGGCATTTTGCGAACAGATGGGCATACAGCTATCATTTTCCTCGGCATATCATCCCCAGTCTAACGGGGCCGCTGAGAGGGCCAATCAGGGATTGGAACAGTTTCTGCGATGTTTTGTGACTGACCATCATGATAATTGGGCCGACTTGTTGCCTTGGGAAGAGTTCGCCAGGAACTGCGCAGTTAATTCTTCCTCCCGGAGCTCTCCGTTTTTGATCAATTATGGGTTCCAACCCTGTCTGCTCCCTGATTCCTTTCAATCACAGCAGATTCCATCTCTGGATGAGCATATAGAGCAACTCCGTTCCACATGGGCACAAGTTCAGAGGGCATTGGGCCAGTCTTTTCAGCGACATCAGCGTCATGCCAATCGCAGAAGGCTTCCAGCGGTTTCCTTCCGAGTCGGGGATAGAGTATGGCTGTCCTCCAAGAATCTAAAGCTCAAGGTCCCATCTAATAAGCTGGCACCTCGGTTCATTGGTCCGTACAAGATCATTCGCAAAATTAACCCTGTTTCCTATGCCTTGGAATTACCTGCTTCTATGCGCATTCATAATGTATTCCATGTGTCTCTCCTTAAACCTCTGGTTTGTAACCGTTATACTACCACACCTGTGAGGCCAGGTCCTGTTGAAGTCGAGGGGCAGGAGGAGTATGAAGTACAAAACATTATTGATTCCCGCAGAGGTAGAGGAGGGGTACAGTATCTGGTGCATTGGAAAGGTTATGGTCCTGAGGATCGTTCCTGGGTAGACAGTATGGACCTTCATGCACCCAAGTTACTATGAATATTTCATGCCAAATACCCTCAGAAGCCTAGACCCTACTCTGGGAGAGGGGGTCTTTGAAAGGGGGGTACTATCACGGTGTCCGTGATTGGTGCTGTTCAGTGTCAGTCACTTGCTGAGTATCATGATTGGCTGTCTGTGATTAGCCCTCCTCACACAGCCTTTTTAAACCCAGGCTGAGCACTTCCAGGTTGCCCTTTCGTGGTGTTTCTGACTCCACTCTGCCTGACCTGCTTGTCAGGCTTCTGGGCCTGTTCCTGCTGTTCCTGCTGTACTTGCTGATCCTGTGTTCCTGTATGCTAGTGTTCCTGTGTTCCAGAGTTCCAGTGTTCCTGTGTTCCAGCACCTCGCGGGTTAATGTTACAGAGTTCCTGAATCTCCTGCTCCAGCCGTCACTCTGGCGACATTGTTCTTCTCGCTGCTGATCATACTTTGTTGGTTTACTCCACTAAACCTGGTTGCAATATACATTGTTGGTCTCAGCGTGCGGACGCTGGTTTACTCCACTAAACCTGGTTGCAATATACATTGTTGGTCTCAGCGTGCGGACGCTGGTTTATTCCACTAAACCTGGTTGCAATATACATTGTTGGTCTCGGCGTGCGGACGCTGGGTTACTCCACTAAACCTGGTGGTGATATACATTGTTGGTCCCAGCGTGCGGACGCTGGTTTACTCCACTAGCCTGGTTGCGATATACATTGTTGGTCCCAGCGTGCGGACGCTGGTTTACTCCACTAAACCTGGTTGCTATACACATTGTTGGTCCCAGCGTGCGGACGCTGGTTTACTCCACTAACTGGTTGCGAGTTACATTATTGGCTCCAGCGTGCGGACGCTGGTTTACTCCACTAAACCTGGTTGCTATATACGTTGTTGGTCCCAGCGTGCGGACGCTGGTTTACTCCATTAAACCTGGTGGCGCTATTACCATTAGTCCTGAACATCCAGTACTGTGGTCAGTCACTGTCCACTTCCTTGCAGTTGTCTGAGTATCCCTGGCAATAGACTCCTGCTGAGTAAGACCTCTATACTTATGCTCTATGCTGTCTTAGTCACCTGACAGCTGGTCTACTCGCTCAGGCTGCCCTGTCCGGTATTGGTGAGGCCGGTAGAACCTTGACGATACCATCCTGTAGGTTGCCTCACCCGGTATTGGCAGGGCCGGTAGAGCCTACTCCAGTACTCCTTTGGGCTGCCCTGCCCGGTATTGGTAAGGCCGGTAGAACCTTGTAATTCACCATCTTTAAGGTTGCCTTACCCGGTATTGGCAGGGCCGGTAGAGCCTACATTCAGCATTCCGTGGGGGCTGCCTTGCCCGGTATTGGTAAGGCCGGTAGAACCGGTATATGTCATCTCACGGTTGCCTTACCCGGTATAGGCAAGGCCGGTAGAGCCTGTCATTAAAACTGTCACTTGGGTTTCCTTGCCCGGTATTTAGGCAAGGCCGGTAGAACCTATTATATATTACTGTTGTATTGTTATGTATGTTTACCCTACGGGGACCTGCCTTTAACTTTTAATAAAGTTAAGTTATTTTACCAAACCTTAAGTCTGAGAGTCTTCAAATCCGTGACACTCCTATGATGGCCTGGCTGGACAGGTCACTAAGGAGTTGTGGTGGCCCTGATCAGAAACTGCTAGATGTAATATTCTGTCTGCACTATTTTCAGGAGAAAGATCTTATTCTAGAACTAACAGGGAGATGGATGGGAGATGGGAGACCATTGAGATACGAAGGTCATGAATACCAAAGCTACAACAATATTTCTCCCTACAAACTGCAGCATTGATGATCACTGAAGCCCTTGACTATGCATTTGGCGAAGCACCAAATAAAATATAATTGGGGATTTCCCTTTAATCTTCAAGTGCAAAAAGTGGAGACTATGGCCTACATATGTACACTGGAAGATGCAGAGACCTTCTTTGTGGCCCTGCAGATCCCACCTTTGGTCGTAGATGCAGATGCCCCATTGGTTAACAACCTCCCAATGGGGGAAAGTCCCCACAGAGGAAGAATAAACTGATGCACACGATTCCCCAAAGAAATCTAGGCAGACCCCAGTGGCAGAATAACACAGAGGCAACAGAGCCCTTTCTCCTGACTTTGGGTACCTTCTTCTTTCCCCCATACCCTCAATCCACTGGATTAGTACTTATATTTGTCACTATATGCAAACACGTGGGGAGGGAGTTTGTCTGGGTGAGAGGGTTAGCACACTTTGGTTCCGAGTCATCCTGCTTCAATACATCTCTTTCCCCTGAAACTTGCTACCCTAGCTATTGCTTGGTATTCTGAACTGGGCGAAATCTGAAGCTGAGGTGTACAGGACCTCTGGGGCATTGTTGCTCTGTTTAGGAGCTGTGATTCCTGGTTCAGCGACTGTGTGTATGCATGAAGTTGGGGGGGCGGTTTCTCTGGGAGGGAGTGCCTAGCTTAGGGAGTCTATAGTTACTTTCAGGATGAGGGGCCATCCCTCCTTCCTAATTATAGGTTTACCCTGCTCCCCTGAAGTAGAAGGGACCCCTGATATTCCCTTGACCCAGCTTTCCATCTAAAATCCCCAATCCCACTCTTTGCAACAACCTTTCTGCCCTTTTTCCCGGTCTCCCGCAGATGGGTTAGTGATTAAGTGTTGTGTCTCATGCGGGGGGGGGCAGTGTGGGCTGATGGTGGATGCCTGGGCCTAGCTCAAGGTTGGACTTACTATTAAACTACTGACAAACATTATTCAGTGGTCTTAGGAGGGGTTCAACAGTGGTAGATGGTAGTAACCTTTCAAATCTCTCCTCGTCCTCGTCTTGCTATCAATAGTACATATACTGTTGGTTTCCCTTTCTTGTGTGGTTTTGTCCACTTATGCTACCTGATACTCAGATAATGTTAGAAATGCTACTTGAACTTGAACAATATAACCAGCTGCACTGAAAACCCATTTAGACTGCACACTTGCTGGTGGGCAGCTATGGATTTCCACGGCAGTATGCTTCAGTACCTGCCACACACATTGTTTTGTTTACCAGTAGTCAATGTTTCAGCCTAGAATGTAGCTATCCTCCAAGTGTGCTGTAAGTATCTCACATGCAGTGGGACCACTCCTTGGAGCGAAATAGTCCTGTGCTGCTCCATACAAATTACTTAAACGTGAACCCTGTGTTAAACATATCTTATACCAGTGTATTAATTAACCAGTCCCTTTTTATAGGTATGCCCTATCCACCAGTACAAGCTTCACAAAGCCTGTATAATACAACATGAATACAGGCAAACCTGGGCCAGGCAAGCCAGACAAAATATGGCCAAAAAGTACCACAGAGACGTGCCACCACCACACCCACAACAAATGTTAGACTGCCACATCTGACACACATGTATTGCTTTCCTTGATTATGATAACTTCAGGGCTCAAAATTTCCACTCACCACTAGCCAATGGCGAGTGAAAATTTTGCCCTGGCGAGTAGAAATTCAGCCCTGGTGGGTATGCTATAGCTTGCGGTGGTGAGTAACTTTTCAGGTCTGGCTAGTAGCAAAGGAATTCACATTTTAAGCCCTGATAATGTGTTTTAACAATTGTGGGATGTTCTTGCTGATATTGTTGCTGCTAATGGTATAAACTCTTTGCTTACTTCTTTTTCACTGTGATTTCTACAAGTTTTTTTGGAGCCATACATTTCCCTTTCTCATCCTCCAGTCCACAACTCAACCCTCCACTATAGTCTATAGTCATATCTTTACAATCTTTGGCAGAGTCTGATTCATCAGAGAGGTGCAGCTGTTCATCAGATCTTTATACAAATTGATCACGCTTTTGCAAACAATCCAGAAATGTTATGTTTAAAGCAGGAGTCCAGCAAAGAATGTATTCATCATTGCTTTTAAAGAGCACTATGCAAAGCATGCTAACGTCATTCACTAGCTGGTTCACGTCCATGTTGTCATTATTGAAAGATTCATCAGCCATCCGCTGAGACTTGAGGAAAGGAGATTATATCTACAACAATGGAAGGGTTTTTTTTATGGTAAGGACAATAAAGGTATGGAATTCTCTGCCTGAGGAGGTGGCGCTATCGAATACATTAAATGCCTTTAAAAAGGGCCTGGATACCTATTTAAAAGAACAGAACATAGAGGGCTATATAGGTTAGTATTGGGATTAACATTTAGTTAGTGCTTGTTGATCCAAGGAGAAATCTGATTGCCATTTGGAATCAAGAAGGAATTTTTCCCCCCTATTCAAGGCAGAATTTGAAATCGCTATATTGAGGGTTTTTTTTATTTTTGCCTTCTTTTGGATCAACGATGGTAAACAGGAATAGGAAAAGGGTTGAACTGGATGGACACAAGTCTTTTTTCAACCTAAATTACTACGTCCCTTGTTTTTTTTCAGCAGTAAACATATCAGTGGAAGAACCTTGCTAACTCCTTTCTCTACACAACTAACCAGCAAGGTGGCCTCCTCAGTACACATAGGTTACACAATAGTTGCCACTGACTAGGTGATAAAGACTAGGTGACTTGGTGCCAAAGCATTTTGGTTTTGCATTGTACACTTTTGAATGGCTTTATTCTATTCATAAAAAATGCTCTAGCATGCACAGTATGGGATTCCACCTGGTATGGAGTTGGGACCTCTATTTTCAGCTGGTGGTGGGGCAGGTTGTTATACTCTTATATGGTATATAATTAAAGGGGAACTACCACCCCGCAATAACTTAATCTGAAATGAGTCTTCATCTGCCGACTAGCTGCTTAGTAGCGCTAGTCGCCAGCAATATTACCCGGTTCCAAAGATTTTTGCGTTTTTCCGACGGTCACAGGAGCAGGAAGCACAGACATCTCGTCACAGTGATGTCCGTGCGCCTGCGCTGTCAGTCCCTTTTGGAGCCACTTGACTCCAAAAGGGACTGACAGTGCAGGCGCACGGACGTCACTGTGATGAGATGTCCGTGCTTCCTGCTCCTGTGACCGTCGGAAAAACACTAAAATCTTTGGAACCGGGTAATATTGCTGGCGACTAGCGTTACTAAGCAGCTAGTCGCCAGATGAAGACTCATTTCAGATTAAGTTATTGCGGGGTGGTAGTTCCCCTTTAATTACAAGTACTGTAGTGGCTAAAATGGGTACAGATATTGCTGATGATATTTAGCAATTAGCATTTCACAGAGAATTTTGGATTCTGAGAGGAACCTAGTCACAACTAAATTCAGGACATGGGTAAAGCATGGTACATGCAGCATATCACCTATTCTCAAGGTAGCTATTATTTGGGAGCCATTATCAGCAGATACAAAACCAAATATTAAGGAGTGTGACAAAACCATTCCTCTTTCACCTGCTCTAGTTTATTTAACACATTGATAGCTTTGTGGGATTGTCTCTCAAAAATATTGGCTTGCTGATGGTATGGGCTACCTTTTGCTGTCCTTTGATAATACTGCCAGAAGCAGATTACTTGTAGATCACAGTAAGATTACTAGCTTGATGTTATGCTGCATGCTGTTGCTGCTCAGTGGTGGAAGGGAAACTCAGTAAGCAGTGACAATCATAAAGTCTGTTTGTCAGACCACCTGCTTGTACAATTCTGGCACAACTGTCTTTGAAAAATAAATGCTGGTGGGAATATGTCAGTGGGGAAAAACACATAACATCAGTTCATTAAAAGAATAAATCAGCATGTTAACTTGCAACTTTTTGACATTCCACAGGTGTTGGCTCCTTCCCAAGAACTCAGTAAGTGTGGGTTGGCAGCAAATAGTAGAAGAAATGTATACCTTTAACAATGTGACTTGTGGTGGTGAATGTAGTTGTGGTGGTTATGGCGGCAGGTGTGGTCATTCCATGACCCTTGCCATCACCTCCAAAAATTCATACTCCACTGTGTCTGGCATTTGAAGGACAGCAGCAGGAACTGTAGGTGTTACTGCAAATGAAGGAAATCTTGGCACACTCTCTGATACATCGATATTACTAATATTACATACCTCAGTGCCCTGAGCGATTTTATTGTTGCTAGATGGTGCATGTCTGACTTGCTGATCCTGTTTTGTCACCCAATAAGTTCTATGGTTATGATTCAGATGGGATCTCAATGAGGATGCGCCTAGGTGTGATCCTGCTTTCACCCTGCTCACATGTTTTATAGGCAGACAACAGTAAGCAACATGTTTACTTTTTGTATGGTGAGTGAATTATCTCCATACTGTCGACTTCATGAACAGAGGGGATTCTAAGGGGTACTACTACAGGGCCTATATGTTGCTGCAATTGTACTGCTAGGTATCACTTCTGCTGCACTTCCAACATCAGCAGAGTGTTACAGCTTACCTTGACTTCAGCATCACCTGCAGACACGAGGCTTCAAGCATGCTGCAGGCCTCTGTTTTATCTGTTTGTTTACTATGGTCTCCTCCTACCAACTTCCTACTTCCCCCATCTGGGCTGCTCCTCCTACTTCCTGTGGAGGGGTTTAAAGGGCACACTGAGGCCTGACTCAGATGCCCTTGCATTGTTGTTCTAAGCAGGTCTGTTGCATTGGGCTCTGTGCATGATCTGGCTAGTCTTCTAGTGCTGACCTGTGGCTTTGTCTGACTATTCTTTTGCCTAACCCCTAATAGTGGACATCCAATCTGGTGCAGACTTGTGGCTCTGGATGACTATCTGAACTGTGTATGACCCAGCTTGTCTGACTACCCCCTCTGGTGCTAACTTGTGGCTCTGTCTGACTATTCTTTCGTCTTTTCCCTTGGTGATCAGACACTCAATATTGTGCAGGTCTGGGGCTCTGGTAGACTCGCATATCTGACTGCAGGCTGAGTCAGACCCTATTCCTCTTCAGATCAAGATCATGGGTTCCTGTTCCAGTTCCTGTTCCTGGTTCCAGCCGAGACTTCCAGTGGCTAAGGCCTAGTCTCCAGTACAGTGGTTTAGCATTGCAACCTATTATTTCTGATAGCAGGCTTGCTGGCTATTACCCTGTCCTTATTCTTATTGTATATATTGTATATATCTGCTTTATGTCATTTGTTAATAAACTGCATTGACTAAACTGTACTGACTCCTGAACTTCTCTGGGTAACCGTGACTCAGAGACACTTAGATGTGGATGTTAATGACCAGTATTGCTCAACAATAGCTTGTGTGGCTGGAAAAGGGGTGGACTCAAAAGTGTTGATGATGCTGATGATGACTGACTGGATTATTGTGCATTTTTAAGCATATTTACTTGTTCGTAGTCAGACTTTCTATTGATTTCTTCAACAGTTTAAAAACACTGAAAAAAAAGAAGAAAATGTAGATCAAAAGGGCACTCCACTCCTCCACAATCCCCTCTTGAAATAATACAACAAATACAAAATATCAAAAAAGTCTATCAATTTATTACAAAAGTATATATCTATAGCTCCTGTAGATAAGCAACAACACAGCACATTTAGATCAGTACCTCCCTCTAACTCCTAATTCCCTTCAATCTTCTACTACAAGATAAAAAAGTGAAAAACAGCAAGCTGACCCTCAATATCATATTTACTGTATGCGCTTCCAGAAATTCAACATAATCATGAAAAACTAAATCAAGGCATACACAGACAAAAAGGAGCTTAAAAATAGTAAAGGTGTGCCTAGACAAAGTTAAACCCATCTAAGCTGGAATACAATAGTGTTAAATGACCACTGTCATATTACAAGTCATAAAACATCCACTTTAACAATGATCACAGTTTTGTTGTCTTCAGATATCCAGCCAGTTAGATTTCATATAGCATCATGTCACATAAATTACTAGTCTATGAGTGGTATAGGCATAGACTTAGTAAATCCAAGGATGTAGAGTAAATCGCTTGTAAACAATCCAATTAGTTCATCACCCCCACATGTATGTATGATTGTGATCAATGGCTAAGATTTAATATAGCATATTGTAACTAAGGAAAGCAGTCATTGGGCAATTGTTGCACAACATGGATTCAATATAAGCAGTCCACATACATGAATAGCTAGTCATATAAATCAGGATAGTCTCACCATATTCAGTTGTTTAATCCCACTAAACAGCTGTGATATATAAATAGTTGTATAAATGAGATCAATCTCACCATAGTCACATGTTTCATCCGACTTCTAGATTTCATCATCTTCATCGTGGGCTCCAGAGGGCTCTCTGTCTCCTCATCTTCACCATGTGTGACATCAACCATGCCCACTATGAGATGACTTGCTACTTGATTTTTGGGGATCAATCCAGCCTTCACTCAATTTCAAGAAAGTGTGTTCATCGCCATACACAGCAAACGCTAAGGCACATCTGCTCTTTCGTTTCTCAGGTATGGAGAGCCACTAGGGACACACACCTACAGGTTTCGTCCTATTGTATGACCTTTTTCAAGGTGATACTACCTTACTCCCTTACCACCTGTTAGAGCTGAGGTAGGGAAAGTCCTTCACTTTCCCTAAACAATCAATTCAAATTACCACTGTGGACTAAACAGGAATGTTGATCCATTTTATTAACCCCTTAGTAACTAGTGGATATAAATAGTATTTTCATAAGCCAATATCATAGTCATACAAAATACCCAAAAGGGTCCTATTTTAGCATGAAACACATATAATCACATAAGGGAGATATTCTAACATAAAACATTACACTGCTAATTTTTTCCTTCCAAAGTATTTATATGTATTATTTATAAATATATACATAACCAAACATTTATTCTAAAAACATATTGAATTTTGTTTCCTCATTTAACCCCTTTGGATGCAAAGCTCCCAAAGTGTATATTCTTTTTGCAATAAAAGTTTATCTCAATTCCTTCTCCTCAGATCTTTTTTAATTTGATATATCCCTATACACAACAAATCTCTTGGGGTCCTACCATGAACATTCCAAAAATGATTGGCTATCGGACTCTCCAACCTTTTATGTAAAATATCTCCCACTTAATTGTCTCTTAGTTTTCCCAATATATATTAGGCCACATGAACACATAATTTGATACACAACCCTTTCAGATCTACAATTCAGAAACTGCTTTATAGTGTATTGTTTACTTCCATCATGGATATAGAAATATCTATTGGTTTTCACATAATTACAGGCCTTACATGAACCACACTTATACATTCCCGATTTTTTTGTTTTATTTAACCAAGTGTTCTCTGGTGAGCTTATAAATTCAGATCTAAATAATTGATTCTTAAGGTAAGATGATTGTCTTGCTACCATGGAAGCATTCTCACTCACAATTTCTTTTAAAATGTAATTATTGGTCAAAATATGCCAATGTTTCGATAATATTGTTCTTAAAGCCTGCCATTTGCTACCAAATGTAGCAATTAATTTGACATAATTCTCCTTCTCAGTTGTGGTGGTTTCTTCCTTTTCTTTGTATTCTGATCAGGGATCAAGAAAATCTTTGCCGGCCTGTTTTCAGGCAGTTTAAAAAATAGGCACAGTGCTCCATTTCACTGATGGAGCTATTTTTCTAGGCATGTGACATCTCTCGCTCACTCTCAGGTTCTCTGTCTAAAGGATAGTAGGATGTTGGAGGTATATATTCTAGATCAGTGGTTCTCAACTCATGTCCTCAGGACCCACTAACAGGCCAGGGCTTAGGGATTTCTCTGCTATAGCATAGGTATGGTGATCAGAGGCTCATTCACATTGATTAACTCACCTGTGCTCTAGCATTGAAATCATCAAATCCTGTCCTGTTAGTGGGTCCTGAGGACAGGAGTTGGGAACCACTGTTCTAGATCAACATCAGCAGCAGCATTGTCAGCATTGTGTTCCACTTCTTCACCACTACTTTTATATTTCTCTGGGCTTTTTGAAGTTTCAAATAATTTAATTTAACTTTTTCCCTTAGAGGTATATTCAGAATGTTCACTACTCCTTTCCAGATGGGTGCTGTATTTGTGACTCTCACTCTCAGATGCAGTACTTGGTTGAACTGCTACACCTTCTTCTATTATGTCATCACTACAATGTGGCTCGTTGTCATCTTCAGTGTTTTCAGATGGTTTATTAACACTGCTGGTGCTGTGGTGGATGAACTTTTCATATCTCTTTCACAAAACCTCAGGAGGAGATAGATCATCATCATTTATTGCACATGCTGCAGCAATCATGGCTACAGTCAGTTTTTTGTACTATCACTTTGTTAACACATCACTGCACTGCTCCTATATTATTTACCCTATCCCTGTCCCTAGCATATTTGCTAGACGTTATTAAAGTGGTGTGGATTTTAACAGTAAATTACACAACAGAACTGAATGGGATGGGCAAAATGTTTTCCTCAAAGCAAAATCGGTGAAAAATGGCACCTCCCGTCTGGCAAATAAATTCTCTCAAAAAGTGCTGTTTTCCCATTTTTTTGCCTAGCTCATTGCATTGAAATCAATGGGAAGAAACATTTTCCCCATCACATGAAAGTTTTCTTTACTTTTCTACAGTCATATAAAAGGTTGCCAGGCTCTCACAGCATGCCATTCTGTGATTGTGAGAGGAGAAAGCAGCATGATTTTAAGCTAAAGAAGATAAAGGGGATTTGAAGCTTAGTTTAGGGAGTCTTTTAGGAAGGACATTTATTCTCTGTATCAGGGGAGTCTGGGGGCACTCTGGGGAAGAAGAATGAAGATTGACCCCAAATACCCGAAAATTCAGTGTGACTGATTGGCAAGACACAGGCAGCTGGGGTACAAATTGCTTGCTGATTTTGCTTTTATTGTCTCTGTGCTTATTAGTTATATTTTTTTTTGGACTGACTGTGATAAGGGTGGACAATTACAAAAAATAAATACATTAAAAAATTAAAAATAAAAATAAAAACAATTAATACATAAATAATTAAACAAATAAGTATACTAGGTGACAGACAGCTGACTGTGAGCCTGAGCTCTGTGACTGAGGAAGACTTGATAGACAGCAGATGACATTGAGAATTTTGTTGAGAGCTAAGGCAAGACATCACACTCCATCAGCTGTGTACTGTAGAGAGTAAAAACACAAAGAGTAGTTGAGTAATGTCCAGAAAAAGCACAAGGGGAGGGGGAAGATGGAGCAGCACAGGGACGTGGTAGTAAAGTGATAGTTCAAAAACTGACTGCAGCAATGGTTGCTACAGTGTGTGTGCAATAAATGATGATCCCTCTCCTCCTGGGGTGGATGCAGTTTGTCAAGGTGCCATCAATCACACCATGACAGTCCCCTACCACCATTACCACACACCTCTACCATACACATCTGCCACATTGCAGGTTGTACTTTATTTTTTTTATCACTTGACATCATCATGAATCTGTGCCAGTGTCGCTTAAGCAGGAAGTTAGTGTTATGGGCAAAGGACAAAGGCACTCTGCATGCTAACATATTTTTCAAGAGAAGTAATATTGTGCTGAGAAATGTGGCACCATAGGAAACATAGGCAAAAAATGTGTTGGAATAGGCAAAAAATGTGTTGGAATAGCAAAACAGAGGAAATTATGCTTTGAAGAAAAGGAGAAAACTTTCATGAAAAAAAGAGAAAAACCTTCCATTTTTCATGGTTATGTCCTTTACAAAATACTGTTTCATATACAGCAAGTCTCTAGCTATTCTAGTATTGTTCAGTCTCATTCACACGTCAGGGTCTCTGTCTCACCTACCAGTCAACAATTTTTTTATTTGTTGATAACTGTACTTATCACTGTCTGGAAAAAAAATAACACACTCCATGTGCAACTGCTTCTTCCCCTCTTTGCATGTAACTAATGTAAAGAGAATTTCAGCTACTGATTTCTCTTTTTTCCAATGTCACTACAGTTTTTTTTTTTTACAGTACAGATGATGATAGACCTTATTCAATATGCTGGCCCCCATTCATCTGGCTGTTGTAGGAGTCAGTGTCTGATAAACTTGTCTGTCTATTGAGTGTCAGCCTGCAAAATATTCTGTCAGTCAGTCACAGAGGCTCATCCAGCTGAGGAAGGAACGTGGATCACCTACCTATCTCTTCTCAGTGAAACAAGATTTTGTTATATTTTAGGTAAATCTATCTTCACTCTCCCCCAGACTCAACTAATACAGAGAACAGCCAGCTCAGGAAGGAACTTTGAGCACAGTTGCCTGTCCCTTCTCAGTCAATAAAGATTTTGGGTATATCTACTTTCTCCCTTCATACTTCCCCAGAGTCCCTCGTACTCCCCTAACACAGTGAACATATTGCCTGACACATTAAACTACATTCCAGCTCTACTTTATTTGCCTACCTTAACTAGCTCCAAAATTGTGCTGCATTCTCTCATTCTAACAAACACAGAATGGCATGCTGTGGGAACATAACAACCCTTTATCCTGTACATGGGAAAAAAGGGAAACATTCCACATGGGAGAACGTCAGCATTGCCATTGATTTCAATGCAATGATCAAAGTGGGAAAACGTGGAAAAAATGCACTTAATTTTTGCTTATTTCATTTTTAGGCAAAAAATTCACCCATCCTTGGTTCTCTCTGTGCCCCTTTATTTTCCCAAAAACAATAACTATGACATGCCCCAAAATACCAGACTGAAGTGCCTGTCCATTGTGGAAAATAATAGGATAAGATTTATAAGGGAACATCTGCAGATTGTCCACCCCATAAAAAATGTCATTTCAGGGACAAGGGAGGGTAAATGCTTTTTATTAATTGTTGAGAAATTAAATGTGTATGACTCTTGAAAAGTCAGTCATCATCAACATCATTTTCTTGTTGCTGCAGTTGTCTGTGCCCTAGTCCATCACTACCAGGAACAACATTTTATAAAGGCTTACCTGTGTCATAGGATTGTTCTAAGTGCCTACTGCTAACAAATATTTCAAGTCTTACCTTGCCAAAGGCCTGCTGTCAGTGTTAACACATTTTCAGGGCTGATGTTGCCGTTGGACTCTGCTAATGAGTTACATTTCTAGTAAGAGCTTAATTACCTGCACCGCCACCAGCTTTAAATTGAATCTCTACAAACCTGCTCAGGTCTCAATAGATATGCTGCGGTAATTAAGTAAGCAATTTTTTAAAGACGGTGCAGTAGGACTGAAATTGATAAGATTTTTTTTAAAGGCATAGTTTGCCATAGGATTCAACCTGCTAACAATTCATTACATTCTTTCGAAGATTGTAATCACCTGTCCCATAACCAACTTCCAATGAAGGTTCATTCATATTGAGTAGAATCAACTCCAAAATTTGTTTGGTCCATCTACCATCTAGTCTTCTTGCTATGCCTGCCCATTTCCATTTCAGGTGCTTTATTCTTTCAGTTACATCATAGACCTTTGTTTACTGACAAATCCACTCACACATTTTTCATTCCCTTTTTGTTATGTTCAGAATTTGCCTCTCCATACTTCTCTGTGTAACATTAAGGTTTTTTATGGCTTTAGTTTTCAATGTCTATGTTTCACAGCCATACGTAAAGACTGAGAGGACACACTGGTCAAAAACTTGCCATTCCAATTTTATTTATTGCTCAATTTCAGTCATGGTGTTTCTATCTGTTGGCATTTCCTGTCCATGGTAAACATACTTGTCCACTTCTAGTTCTGTGATTTTCCTTGGTATGGTAAATGTGTTAAACATGACGTGTTTTGTTGATATTCATCTTCAGACCAAAATGTTTGCCTGTTGTAGTGTTCTTGCAGTTCTTCAGGACTATTGGCAAAGAATATATCGTCTGCAAAACTCAAGTGATATAGTTATTCCTCATTTATCTTAACTCCTTTTTTGTCCCAATTTAGTTTCAAGAAAATGTATTCTAAACAAGCACAAAATTGTTTTGGGGAAACTGTGTCTCCTTGTTGATCCCCTTTTTCTGTGTTGATCTGGAGTTTATTATTTATCTGTATTGATGCATTTGCATTTTCATATATTGATAAAGGATATTGATATAAGCTATTCCTTAGTTGATCAGGGCATCAACTGTTGCTTGCTTTTTCACTGAGTCAAAACCTTTTTGTAGTCAATGAAGTCCATGCATTATGGAAGGTTGTATTCATTATGCCACTCGTTAACTTGTTACACTGTCTGGATGTGGTCCATTGTACTGAAACCGCTACTGAAGCCTGCTTGTTCCTTAGGTTATTCCACATTAAGTATTATGTCCATTCTTCTTGAGAGTACCTTTGTGAAAACCTTGCAGACCACTGCAATAGTCTCATTGGTCGGTAGTTTTATAGATTCTCCTTGTCATCCTATTTGTGAAGAAGGATGACGTCTGCATTTTTCCATGTTTCAGACACTTTTCCAAGTAGTAGGCATTTTGAGCTAGGGATTTGAATAAGGGTTGACCTCCAGCTTTCAACATTTCATTTATAACTTTATCAGGTCCAGCTGCTTTGCCATTTTTCATTTATTTTAATGCAGCTTCTATTTCATCTACTAAAACTTCTGACACAGCTTCAGCCTCTGACACTGCATTCAGTTTTTGTCCTTCATCATTATAAAGACTTCCATGGGTTGATGCTTTATTGTGGCAGGAATGTTTGAATGTGTCAGTGAAGCCGAGAACATGCCATCAAAAGCATATACCCCTGGCAGGGTTCTTCAAGGTGGACAGATCAAAGTTAAGACACCAGACTAAATTGATCCAAACTCTTCCAGCCTGCACTGGACCAGCATGGCAGATTACAGTCTATTCCCACAGCACGGATTTACAACAAAAACAATGGCACTCATTCCCAGAATGCTTGTAAGCTACTTCCTACGGCAGCGGGAAGAACAGCTCAATGACATAGGGTGCTAAGAATCACCGGACATTGGAATGCTTAACATTCAATCTATGACCACGGCTTCATGCTTAAAGGAACTCGCACAAGAACTAAATAACATGAGCTTGGACATCATTGGCTTATGTAAGACTCATAAAACTATGGAGATTTAATGAAATTAGAAGATGGACACTGGCCATACCATAAAGGAACCAATGATGGACAATGTGTAAGAATATGATTCTTGATTAACAAAAGACTGACAGACGCAGTTTTAAAAGTAGAAAGTATTTCAGAAAGAATTGTTTCCTGTGTTATCAAACTAAACAGTTGCAATGTTCTTCAAATCATTCAAGTTTATGATCCTACAAGTAGCCAAAGTGATTATTAAGAAAAATAATTTTATGATGATTTATTACGCCTCTACAAACAGGACAATTACCACTACAGTTTTGTAATGGGTGATTTCAATGCAATAATTGGTACGATCCAAAATGGAGAAAAATCAGTTGGACCACATGAACCAAGAAAAAAGGTGACAGAGGCAACCAACTGATCTAATTTGCAGAAGAACAACATTTGTACATCATTAATTCATTCTACAGTAAAAAGGTCCTCAGAAAATGGACATGGAAAAGCAAAAATCAAATTGACTGCAAGAACGTAAGAAAGAAAATGATCAACCCACAATGAAAAAGTTATTGAGATTATTGTAGACAGTCCCCATGCTCTTGCACCTACTTTAAAACAAGAAAAAACAATCTGAAAATCAAAAGAAACACTTGCCATGCTGAAAAACCAATGATAATATAAGCAAAAACAGTAATATTAGAAACAGGGTAGAATATGTAGAAATATGCAAGACCATGAGGAAGTGCATCAAAGGGACACTGGAAGAAAATTGAGGGCTAAATAAAGCAAAACAAAAGATGTCCATACATAGGAGCCAAATGTTTGCATTAAAGAAGATGGTACAACAGCAAACACTCAACAACAAATACTCTAACTAGTAGAGGAGTAGAGAGTAGATAGAAAGTTTATATTATAAATTTTATGATAGCATTAGCTACGTTTCTACCCACACTTTGGTTTATATCAAAACAATGATGTGCCTGCTACTGCTATCATACAATTTATGATACAATGCTCCTCTACATTTTATTATACAGCAATAGCACCATGGCAAAAAGATTTGTTTTTGGAGTGCCCATCCACCAGTTCATATATATATATATATATATATATATATATATATATATATATATATATATATATATATATATATATGTAGAGAGAGAGAGAGAGAGAGAGAGAGAGATATTGCCTTATTCTCATTATCAATTGAGAGAGATATTAGACATCAGTATCCAATGTTAGAAGGGTTTTTTCATTTTGTCAGTTTTTTACATTTATACAGTGTATAGATGGTTATATCTCATGTACTATTAGCAATATTGGCAAGGCTTTGCAAGTACAGTTAATAAAACAAAAAAACAAAGTCCCATGCCGTTGTATGTATGACTAAATAAACATAAAATGTTTTATAGGGTGTTATGACAGACACTACACAAAACATCCTAAACAGGAGTAGACATTATGGCCTCAATTCAATTCCCCTGATGCCAGAAAAAACAGCCGATGTATTTCTTCAAGCACGGTAAGCAATTCAATTTCCTGTGCTATGAAGAAATACTGACTGAAAAACCTACCTCATGCGATAATATTGAGGGAGTTTTCACCCGTTGACACATAACAAAACACTGAAATATGCTATTCAGTTCCATGCATTAGCACTAAGATGCCTTAAGGGACCCACTTTAATGTGTGAAAATCTACACCCAGTTTTCCCGGTCGCAGAGTCCCTTAATGCATCTCAAAAGTGCAGAAGCAGGATTTAAACCATAAAAAAAAGAAAACCTCCCCAATAAAGTCACCAGTGGATGTGTTGATTTGGGTGTTAGGCTAACGTTAGGGTTATAATGTTGCACTTTGCTGTTAGGGGTAGTGTAGGGATAGTGTTTGGGAGTGTGACTGTATATTTGTGCTGATGGTTGGTGCTTGACAGGCACCTATCGTTGTCTCTTTTTCTTTGATGTTCCCATTATTCATGTTACTTAGTGTGTGTTTTGGAAACTTAACACACAAAACAGATGTTTTGCGAGAGTGTTTGAGCAAGATCATGTGTGAGCAAGAGAACGTGTGTGTGTGTTAGTGAGAGCGTGTGTGAGTAAAAGCATGTGAGTATGAGCATGTGTTTGTAAGTGTGTGTGCATAAGTGGGAGTGCATGTTTTGCATATGGTGTGTGTTTTTCATAATGTGTTTTGCGTATAGTGATTTGTGTGTTGCTTATATCGCCTTATGTATAGCGTTCTGCATATAGCGTTTTATTATTGATAATTCAATTTTGCATGTAGCTTATTGCATATAGCATATTGCTTTTTGTGTATATCATTTTGAGTACAGCATTTTGCGCATAGCGTATTGTGTTTTGCATATAGCATTTTGTGTGTTGCGTTTTGGGTATTACATATAACATTTTGTACTTTGTGTACAGCATTGTTTGCATTGTGTATAGCCTTTTGCAAATACCATTTTACCTATACTGTTTTGTGTATAGGGTTTTGCATACAGCAGATTGCATATAAAGTATTACATTTTAAATATTGCATTTTCCTTTTAGAATATTGCTTATCGTATTAAGTATTTTGCGTAAAGCATTTGGCATACAGCAATTGGTGCATTGCATATAACATGTGGCATATAGAGTTTTACATACAGCTTTTTGCGTAGCACATTGCATTTTGCATATATAATTTTGTGTATTGCATATAGTGCTCTGTGTATTGCGTATAGCATTAGGCATATTGCATTTGGAATATAACGTTTTGCATTTACCATTTTTTGCATGTGTATGTGTTTGGGTGTTCATTGTAGCCTGTGCAGCTCCTCGCAGAGATTTTGGCAGGTGCAGCAAGGGGTAATCCCCACTCTGGCCACTCTTATCAATATCACACCCCTTGCTTAGACCAATAGGACAGACATTATAGATGATATTTGCATAACTCCTCCTTCCTGCTATCCCTAGATGTGTTTGGCCTCAGCCAAACATGAATTTAGTCACTGGTGAGTTAATCAGTGGCTTGTTCATTTTGACTGGCTCCCCTGTGCTTAATCAGGGAAATCCTTAAGCTCTGGCCTCTTGGTGGTCATTGAGGATTGAACTTGGACAGCTCTGATATAGATTATCCTGTTCCCCTGTGTATAGAATTCCAGTTTCCCTTTTAAGTGACACTTTCTTTCTTGTAACTATAGTTCATTTCAAATGTTTCCTAGTTTGATTCATGACAGGCAAAATAAATTGTAATAATAAGTTAAGTTGCCGCATGCCTCATATGACCAAATGTTTGTGCTTTGACTCTGACTGCATAATTATGTTAACTTTAGGTCATAAATTATTCAGAGAGTGGAATGTACAAATCTGATTCAGAATATAAAAATGTGCATTGAACTGTTTTTATGCACTGTGTATTCCTATCTACTATAAGCAATGCTGTGCTTTTAAATGTCTGCTTTGAGTCACTTGCTCCAAGGCATTTTGGAGGGTGTACTACAGGTTGGTGAAACATTTATCCTCAAAAATAAAACTTGCTACAAATGACACATGCCACCAAGTGGAAAAATTCCTCAGAAACGTGTTTTCCTGCTATTTTTTTTTGTTCTGTTCATTGCATTGAAATAAATACAAATAATCCCTACATGCTAATATAAAAGGCATGTCAGCCCCACATGTTGTCAGTCTGTGCTTTGGTTAGGGATATATAGCAGCTGAAATTTGATGCCAAAGGTGAGAGGCAAAGAGATGGGAGCTGGGATTGCTTTTTTGGATTTTTTTGTCAGCCAGTTTGCTCCCTGTGTGTGTGGTGTGAATGGAGAAAGGAGAGTTAAAAATATAGACTCTACTGATAAATGACATTCATTGATAGTCAGACATGCAAGTGATCCAAGTTCTTACCTGAGCTGGTAGAGCCTCTACCGAGTGAGCGACAGATAAAAATACATAATAGATCCTAGAGAAAAACAGACATGTACATCTTACTTGACATACTGTGTGGGTGGGTACTTACACAAACACTCACTCCTACAACCTAAAGAACAAGAAAACAAGCATATACCGAGTTGTGGTGGTGCTGCAGATTGCTGTTCGTAATGCTAACAGGTAGGGATGAATAAAGTTTTTTGCCTCAAAAGAGAAACATGAGATAAATTACACATTTAACTTAGTGATAAATAACTAAAAGGGCAGTTTTGAAATCAATGGGAACACTGAATTTTTCACCACCGGGTAGAAAGTTTCCCTTAAAGGGATAGTAATTTTTCATAATAAAAGCAGCTCTAATTAATCATCATAGTATTTGGACTTTGGAGAGTGTTATTTCAATTTTGTCAGAGTTGTAGTTCAAGATTAATTCAATGACAAAGTGTCCCCCTCCTGCCCCTTTTACTGATGTAACACTGTTCAGCCACAGCAGAAGGGAGGTGCCCAGCTAGACTGCAGAGAGGGACAATCTTCAATTAAGATAAGGGAAAAACCTGAAAAGCTTGTCAAGGGGGCAGGGCTTTCATTGTTTTCATTGTAAGAAGATTGTCCTCTGCTGTTATCTGGCTGGTCTTACAACCAGATTCCCCATCTGAGAAGAGATGGCTTACACTAGGCAAAAGGGACGGGAGGGGGAAACTTTGCTTGTGAATATCTCTTAAACCATAAAGGTTTGAGAGATAAGACATATATCATTCTTCATATTTTTTTAATGCCTACAAAATAAAATAAAGTTAAAACGAAGTATTACTATCCCTTTAATTCCCCACAGGCCTAGTATAAAAGGGTGTCAGGTTCCAGCATGCCATTCTGTGTTTGTGAGAGGAAGAGATTTTTGAGCTAGAGAAGACAGGCTAATAAAGTTGAGTTGAAGCTTAGTATAAGGAGTCTTGTATGCAGGAAATCTGTTCTCTGCATTAGGGAAGTCTGGGGGACAGGAAGGGAGAAGGGAGGTTGACCCCCAAATGCCCAATAATTTGGTGTAACTGACTGGGAAGACACATGCAGCTGTGATCCAAGTTTCTTCCTGATCTGGCTGTTAACTCTATGTCAAGGAATACTGGGGGTGTGAGATGGGAGCAAAGGAGAATTACTCCAAATACATTAAGATTTGATGTGATTGTGAAAGGGATGGTGGGGGCAGTTAACAAAAAAAAATACATAAATAAAAAATAAATAAAAACATTATAGGTAACAGAAACAGGAGCACTCATGTGAGCTGTGACTGAGACAGACTGATACTAGATGAGATAGAGTATTTTGTAGAAGGATAAGGAAAGACATCGCACAAAATCAATTACTATTGTGTTCTTTGCAGTAAAAACACACACACTAGTTGAGTAATGTCCAGCAAATGCACAAAGGGTAGGGGATGGTGAAAGGATGAGATGCATTGCAGGGACATGTGAGTAAAATGGTAGTACAAAAACTGACTGCAGCCATGGTTGCTTCAGTGTGTGCAATAAATAATGCTGATCCTTTGATGTAATTTGTCAGAGTCCCACCAAAGGTCCCACCACCACCAGCACGGTTCACTTTTAAAAGGTTGCACACAAAACAGTTCTTCTTTAAACTTATTGACTTGGTTATCAAGTCTCTCAAGCCATTTGTTGTCCTTATCTGCAACCAGGACCGCTGTTTTGGCAACAAAGAGTTTTCCAATACGTTCTCTACATTTCTTTAACTCAATCCCAACTTCTTGGATCACTAATAACATGAGGTCCATTGAACATCGGCTCAGGATACTTCATCAGTTGTCACAGAATATTGGATTTAGACATGCAATCGTCTGCTGGTTTTGTATTTTGAAACCTCTCCGTATCATCTTAGTTTTGTAATCAGAGAGGGTAACTCCATGTATATGTAATTCCACTTCCTTCTTTTTCATTTGCAGTAATTCATGAAAGATCTCTGTGGCACCCAATTCTCCCAGTAGATCATCACAGGAATCTTGAAACAATATTTCATTGATTTCAGCAATTGTGAGCTCAGATATCTGTTTCGATCTTTGCTCCATTGTATGTACATCCTGGGTGCCTGTATTTTCCCCAGGTTCAACATGCACTAGTGGTGTCTCCATAGTCTCTCTGCGGTGCTAGCAACAAGAAACACGATGCAAACACTTTCCAAGTGTTGCTGCACACACTTCTGTTAAAGATGATGTGCTCCAGACTTAAGGTTGTCAAATAAATGTGGAATAGATGAGACGAGCACTCAAAAAAATAAAACTTTCTTTTATTATAAAACTATTAAAAAATACATATTTATCAACATCCAGTCCCAAAGTTTCAGTCCACTTTGGGACTTTCTTCAGGTACTACTACATTACGGAATGCTCTGTGAGTTGCTTGTTTTATTGTCTCGCTTTGAGTTTGGCGCCAGAATAGCATGTACCGGTTGTCATAGCAACCCAACACGCCATCCCTGTCAAAACCAAAGCTACAGACAATCAATGGTCACATTTCATTTTGAACTAAATACCCACAAATGCCAATTTTATACAATCTCTAAAATCCTGTACGTATGCGGATAAGTTAAATATAACTAATTAAACTGAATTGTTCATTGAGCCCATTGGGTGACAGAGTTCGTAATGTGTATATCCAGAACATCTCACGCCTGGATAACCTGGCTTCCCTGTCACCCCCTCATGCAGCCAGCGTCACCACTTCAAAGGGATAACATTTAAGATCCTTGACTTTATGTTTCAATTTAATTAAGTGCCTGGCTACTGGGGATCTTTTCAATTGCTGATCGGTGACTGTATTGTTTAATCCCCTGATTATCAAGGAGTGGTGTTCCCTTAATCGCTCCTTGAAAGGTCTACTGTTTTTCCTGAAATAACACATGTTGCAAGGACACCAAAGTAAGTAAATAACAAACAATGTTGTACAAGTGATAGGTCATTATCAAAAAACCTGCATCAGATTATTATCCTTTTTGAAAATTGTTTTGGTAAAAATAAGTCAGGAAGATTTATACAAAGTAAACATAATTTAAGTTTGTTTATTTTTCTCCCTCCACCTTTACTTTCATCCTTCTGATCAAACTCTACACTTAATCCTCCTAGACTCTCCATTATTTCCTCCTCTCAGCTTTACTATTTCTCTTCTATACTATATCCGTCAACCTCACCTTTCATCAGTAATTCTCTTCTTCTTCCAACTCTTTGTAATTTTAGCCCCTTTTCTATTTTCTTCCTATTGCCTTAATCCCTTCATTCCCTCCACACTCCATTGACCTATGAAACGTCTCCTTTTCCATGTCCTCTTCAGTTATTACTCCTCCTTCAATCACCTCTTTTATTCCTTCAATATATTTGTATGGATGTTATAAGAGAGAATAACACATCCAAGAGGAACTATATGGCTCTTAATTTATTTCACAGAAAGTAGATGTTCAAAAATAATCAGACCTATTTTTGCATTTTATCTCTTTTATAGTCTTTTGCAAATTGTTTCAGTTTACAGTCTGATAAAGACAACCCTTATAAGCCATTCAAGTATACTGAAGCATGTTGTTTGTTTTAAGAAGGTGTGAAATGCTGCTGTTGCCTTACTCTTTGGGGTCAAATTCATTATAACTATAATAAGACATTTAATACCTGAGACCCCTAGTGCTAAAGTAATTGACCGGTAACTTGAGCAGCAGGTATATTTAGTATCCAATAAATACATGATAATGTAAGAGAATGTGTGCATTATTCATTTGCTGGAGACAAATATTAAACTGTGTGTAATATCAAAATACAGTAATAAGTGAAACAAAGTATATAAAGCATAGCAACACTACTTGCAAAATATATTATCAAATGGATACAAATAATACTGCATATATCAATATTATATAAATCAAGCAGAGTGTGTAAACTATGGTTCCAAAATTTAACATTATTAATAAAAAAGTAAATATCTGGTTCAATCTTTATGGCCTGCAGCCATAGCTGTACTTATTCACTCAGTAATGCAGAATAATTATGATAAATTCTAAGGTTAACAGTGATATTCTCCTTTTAACTGGCATTAAAAAAACCTAACTCATTAGGGTTTCTTTCTTAAAGTAACACTAATACCTAAAATTACCTGGGTTTATACTTAAAGGGGAAATATACCATGAAAGAAGCTCTTAATTTGTTTATCAGAATGACTTACCTAGGTGTAATTTAAACAGCAGTCTGTTATTTCTACTTATTGTTTTTGTTTCTATTAGATCTCTTCTTTATTCTTCTGCTAGCGGTTTCAGTTTGTGTTTGTTTCGTTCTAATAATAAATGGAGTCTTTAAGAGTCATTTCGGTCTGTGGGATCTTATTGGTTACACTGTGGAGGAATGGCCTGGATGAAGACTTCAGTAGAGGTCAAGTGCTCCATACAAAATGTAAGTCGTTCTTCCTTGCGTGTAGTCAAATAGACTGCAGAGTATAAAAGAAAAGGAGAGCAAAAACCAAATGGCCTGTGCAGCAATCGATTTAACTCATCAAACTATGAATTGTTCACAGCCTCAATGCAGTACGAGGCAGCTCCACACAGCTCAAAAAGTCAGTGATTTACAAGTCTGCTATTCCCAACGTACGTTTCACGGGTTACACCCGCTTCCTCAAGGGATAGCAATTACCCTATCCACATCCTATTTATACTTTTTACACTTCAAAAATACACAATAAATATATACAATTTCAAAAGGTTTTTTCAAGTACATGGCATAAATCTACATAAAAATCTATTCTTTATACAATTCTATTTTTAAAAAATCTTACACATACCTGAGTGTCAGAGGCATCTCAAGGTCTTAGACAACTCATCTCTATAAAAAAAACTAATTATATATATATATATATATATAAAGTTAATATTAATATTAAGTTAATATTTAAAGTCAATATTAAATATATAAAAACCTTTTATTTTATTAATCTTCCCATTCATGTTTGAGACTACTATAGCAGAGGTTTTAACAAAATTACAGGTCACACATCTATTATGCAAACAAAGAGAGCATCCTTTCTTACTTATTACTATGGATCAAACTTGGAGCCAAAAAGTTTTTTAAATTCTTAGATCTCCTAAATATAACCTTTGTTTTTTTTGGTAAGGTTTGTCCTAAAATAGGATCACATTTAAAAGGATAGTAATACTTTGTTTTATCTTTATTTTATTTTGTAGACATTAAAAAACATGAAGAACAATATAAGTCTTATCTCTCAAACCTTTATGGTTTGAGAGATATTCACAAGCAAAGTTTCCCCTCCCGCCCCTTTTACCTAGTGTAAGCAATCTCTTCTCAGATGTGGAATGGAGTCCATAGACCAGACAGATAACAGAATGGAACAATCTTCTTCCTATGAGAACAATGAAAGCCCTTCCCCCCTTGGCAAGTTTTTCAGGTTTTTCCCTTATCTTAATTGAAGATTGTCCCTCTCTGCAGTCTACCTGGGCACCTCCCTTCTGATCTGGCCGAACAGTGTTACATCAGTAAAAGGGGTGGGAGGATGATACTTTGTCATTGAATTACTCTTGAACTACAACTCTGACAGAATTGAAATAACACTCTCCAAATTCCAAATACTATGATGATTAATTAGAGCTGCTTTTATTATGAAACCTTACTATCCCTTTAAGGATACCCCAGTGCATATCAATGATTTTCTCTATTTTATTAGCTGCCTCATTATATTTTGTTAGAAACGGGACCAAAGTATAATTCTTATTGCACTTCGTACTTGAAAAAACTTTTTAAAATTGTATATGTTTATTGTGTATTTTATGAAGTGTTGAGGGTATAATTAGGATGTGGATAGGGTAATTGCTATCCCTTGAGAAAGCGGGTGTAACCCATAAAACGTATGCAGGGAATAGCAGACTTTTCAATCACTGACTTTCTGAGCTGTGTGGAGTTGACTCGTACCGCATTGAGGCTGTGAACGCATAAGCCATCAAACCTTAGGAGTGATATCACCAGAGGGAGCCGACTGTGTAGAAGTGTTAAGAATGCCAGAGGCAAGTGGGATGGAGGTTTCCTCAGCAGCAGAGCAAGGATTCCGTGATTTTATGTGCTTTATATTTCAAAGTGTCTTGTGAGTAGATACCCTGAGGGTATTTTTGTAATTTCTGGAATATTGTTTTGTGGATTACATTGATTGCTGCACGTAGATCGAGCCCTTCGTTTTTTGCTCTCCTTTTCTTTTATATTCTGCAGTGAAGGGCAGACCACCTGAATCCAAATTAATTATTTTTGTTGCATTTATGCTAGTAATTTTATTTAT
Source organism: Rhinophrynus dorsalis (assembly GCA_037306005.1). Taxonomy (NCBI): domain Eukaryota; kingdom Metazoa; phylum Chordata; class Amphibia; order Anura; family Rhinophrynidae; genus Rhinophrynus; species Rhinophrynus dorsalis. The sequence continues at coordinate 342,926,479 of CM074723.1, read as the reverse complement.
TTAGAAAATGTTTTACCAGGAAGAATACATTGAGATTTCTATCATTTTCAAGTATGTAATGTCCATACTATTAATGCTAGAAGAGGAAGTAATACATCAAATGGGCATCTGAATGAGCATTTGTATAAAAATCCTGATTCCTAGTACACTGTTTCTACTTCTAAATTCCTACTGAACAGAGTAGACCTCAGAAAAATGTAATCTAAAAGAATGGTGTAGACTCCTGTGGCAGTAACTTGTGGCAAAAAGACAATGTTTCTAAGCCATGGATGAAAAATTGTTAATCTTGATAATCTAGGATACAATTAATGAACTCACAGAATGGATTATGAAATATTCAGATCAGTTGATGACTCGCAGAAGGATATATTTTGTGTTTCACAATGACCAACAATGGTGAATTCAAAAATTTGTCTTGTGATACTCATAATTATCCATCACATTTGGTACTGCTACACCTACAGTCTGTTTCTGCTGCTTTTTTAAATGATGATGATATTGCTTTTGTTGCTGCTCTGGTTGTCATTGCTATTCTTATTATTGAAGCTGCTTTTGCTTCTGCTGGTGATGCTACTTGTTGAAGAACTTGTTGCTGCAATAAATGTTGATGCTAACACCGACTGCGTTCAATTTGATAATGACAGTGTCTACAAATCACTTCTAGTGAAAAATAAGCCTATATGAAGCATCAGACATTGATGTTACTGCAGCTGAATCAGACAGTAATTACTCTTAGCCAAGCTTGATCAATAGTAGTGACAATTAAAATACTACTACCAGTGAAATCATTATTACTTTGCCAGTTAATGCAGAGTTATATAAATCAGCTTGTTATGCTTTAATCAATAATCAATATGCAATATTTGATCTGTTGTGTGTGCCAAAACAAGTTCCCAGATTTAGTTCAATAATAACATCAAAGCATAAGATGGGTTCTGCTAACAGATGCAGTAAAAGTGCAGCTGTTGTTGGTGGCAGCACCAGCAGTATAGTTTAACCTATTATGCTTCAGAATGGCTATATGGTAAATCTAGAATATTTCTTTTTTCCCAAGATTCAGTGATTTCTTTTTCTTAAACACACTGAGGTAAAGGTATAAATGATTCCATGTAAAATCAGGTACTGGAACTGAGTTTCAGGCGCTATGCCTGCTAACAGCAATTTATTAAGCTTCTTGCTACAGAATTCCTCCCCTTAATGCCACTTACACCAAAGGGAGACCAATAAGGTCAATCCTCACTTTACAGCTTGTTTAATGTAATGTATTAAACAACGCATAGAAGAAAGGGCATGATTTTACATCATTTCCATAAGCACACTATGGTGCAGGTATACGAGGATTGCTGAGATTAAAGTTCTAATGATGGTAGATTGTATCAACTTGTATGCGCTACAGTGGTCATACACTTTAGTGTATACCTTGAAGTGCAGCCACTGGCAGTAGAGTTTAACAGCAGTGGAGCTGCACTCTACAATTTGTACATTGACCCACTGACTTAATTTAGTTTGTTGCCTGCACTCTGGTACAAGACCTCTCTGCTTTTATCATATGAATGATAACAACTTATGGGTATTATATCTGCTATGATATTTATAGCATTTAGTTTGACTGTCCTTGTTTTTTGTTGCTACACTGTTTTGGTGCTATATGACACTAAAAACACAGAACTATTTCCCTGAGTACAATATAGATTGTTTTTCTGTGATACCACAAATTGTTGATAGCATTCTTACTGAACTATAATATGCATTGCTCACAGAAAATTTGCAGAGAGTTTGAACACCAGATGCCATCTATTGCTTGCTAAAGAATATGCACCACTATTTGATGCTTTTGCCATTTTAATAGGATGCATGTGTTAAACATACATTTTAACTGGCAATCAGAGATACATTTTTTTAATTGTATTTAATAGTATTGCTTAATTGTATTGTTTATTGTTGCTGTATGCTGAGATTATTTGGAAAGTGATTATTTATACAATCAGGACAGTGATAGGGCGGAATGATTACCTAATTGGATATGATGTAAAACTGTACCAAAAGAAAATGAGCACATTTTCTATTTCCACTACATCTGTAATGTAACTGACAAATTACTCTGGAAATGTGGAAATATCACTCAGTATAAACAGATGTTATCATTGAAGTCACATGTAATCAAAGACTATTAAGCACACACATATATTGACTGAATCTCACACACAGCCCAAGCTGACATTTAATTCAGGATGTGTACAGTATTCCTCGCTGTTTTTTGTATTGCTAATATATTAATCTATATAGCAGTTGTATGTGGAATGCTGTTTTTCATCTACTTTTACATACCTTTTGAATGGCATGGTGACTTGAGTGAAAGTGTGGATTGCACGCTGTTTATTATATGCCATAATTTATTATTTTGTTAGATATGTAGCAAAATATATTTAGAGGATTGAAAACAAATGTCCCACATAAGCCTAGATTCCATTCCATTAGAAATATTCTACAGATTGATTGTCTGTTGAAATGGTAGCTATTTTCTTGTGGACAAATCTACAATCCTATTTTGGATTAGAAAACAAAACTCAAAACAAAACATTGCTTTATAATCCAGTTGGAGAGATGAAAAATATTCAAGATGATTCCAAAATGAAGCCCTTGATACAGCACAGAAAGCAGGCTTCCACTGGGCAAAACCAAGCAAGGGACACAAGAGTTCAATAGTCCACCGGATACCCTGCCTGATCCCTAGAATGCCTCCAGCACCCACCTCGGACGCACTCAATTTTCCTGTACCTGCAATCGAGGGGTTAACCAACAAATGAAAAAAAAAAAACGTATTCCCCCCACATACTCTCACTATGCTATCATAACATGAAATTAACTCTGCCATTGCTGGTGTAGATAGGGGTTAATCCGTTAAAAGCAACAAACAATAATGGACAATGTAACCCTATAAAAATGCAAGATTAAGGTAGAGAATGTGAACAAGAAAAATAAATGTGATTCTCTAACCCCTTTCTTTTTTTAAATATAAAGATATATACACTAGCGGTCAAAAGTTTGAGAACACCTACATTTTTGCTACTTTCAGTTATTGCCTTGACAAAAACTTTAGAAAAACATGTCAACATTGGGTATTTCTAAAATCAAGACAAATATTAGAATCTATTTAGCTGTTTTTTTAGTGTTTGTAGATTTGTAAAAGATTTTTAGTGCCAAAGTTAAAAAAGTGCATTTGTTACATTTGTTACATCATATTTTATAGATTATTTAACAGGAAATTTGATGAAAATAATGGGATCTTTAGAAAGCCCATCTTATGGCAAGAAAAACAGTATATAATATATCAGGGCTCAAAATTTCCACTCGCCACTAGCCAATGGCGAGTGAAAATTTAGCCCTGGTGAGTAGAAATTCAGCCCTGGTGGGTATGTTAAGGATTGCAGTGGCGAATAACTTTTCAGGTCTGGCTAGTAGCAAAGGACTTAAAATTAAAAGCCCTGTAATATATGTGGGTACATTAAATGAGTAAGAGGAAAATTACAGCTAAACACAAACACAGAAGAAGTCTTAAAATAGCCATTGTCCTTCTGGAGTCTTGACCATGGCTGTTTTAACACTTCTGGAGCATGGTTGTTTTAACACTTCTACTGTGTTTGTGTTTAGCTGTAATTTTCTTCTTACTCATGTAATGTACCCACATATATTATATACTGTTTTTCTTGCCATTAAGATGGGCTTTCTAAAGATACCATTATTTTCATCAAATTTTCTGTAAAACAATTTATAAAATATGATGAAACAAATGTAACAAAGGCACTTTTTTTAACTTTGGCACTAAAAATCTTTTACACATCTACAAACGCTAAAACCCCCCTGCTAAATAGATTATAATATTTGTCTTGATTTTAGAAATACCCAATGTTGACATGTTTTCTTAATGTTTTTGTCAAGTTATATAGCAATAAATAAAAGTAAAACAGAGATATTGCTGCTAGTATAAAGCCTTCCAAGCGTAACACATCCCTTTATAACAAATCGGATGAAGACGGGATAAAATGAATGATATTTATTGAATAATCAGACACATAGCATAAAAATAGCAGCAAAACAGGACTTACATACACAAATGACAGTCCATTCCTAACGCGTTTCAGAGACACATGGCCTTCATGATGAAGGAGGCCATGTGTCTCTGAAACGCGTTAGGAATGGACTGTCATTTGTGTATGTAAGTCCTGTTTTGCTGCTATTTTTATGCTATGTGTCTGATTATTCAATAAATATCATTCATTTTATCCCGTCTTCATCCGATTTGTTATAAAGGGATGTGTTACGCTTGGAAGGCTTTATGCTAGCAGCAATATCTCTGTTTTGCTGATTCGAAAGGTGGCGCTGTGGGTGACGCCACGCTGCTAGGCCTCAGCGAAACTTTATTTTTACATATGTGGAGTCCGGAAGTGTATTGTTTGTATATGGACACTCGAGCCTGAACCGGTTGTTTGTGTCACAGTTGCTGTAATAAATAAAAGTAGCAAAAATTGAGGTGTCCCAAAACTTTTTAGTGTAGTTTGAGATATGGATCTCACATATTCATTTGCAATGTGCCCAAGGAATATGTCTGGAAATTCTTCCTTCAGCATCCCTTATGGAAGCGGATGTTTGAAAATAAACTAATATGGGGTCTGGAGCACCCATATCAATTGAAACATGTCCAAGAACAAGGTCCTGGCACCCCTTCCTATATTCCTCAAGAAGGGAAGCTGAAATGTTTGTGTACAAGCTAATGCTCACCTAATTTGAGATAGAAGCTGGCATCAGAAAATGTTGACGAGTGAAATAAATCCCAAAAAGTCATTTTTGTCTCACTATGTTTAAAATTAACCAATGTGCCAGTATTATTGATGAAATCTGTCTTGCAGATTACATCTTTGCAGTGCCTTAGGCTATGCTTATTAACTCTTTGAGTGTCAGAGGGATACACAACTCATTACAAAGCAATGAGTTGCGTACCCCTCTGGCACTCAAAGGGTTAACCCATAACCTATAAACTATTTATATCTATAACAAAGCTTTTGAATCTTGGTGATATCACTAGTACTTAATTATATATTGTTGGAAGAAGTTTGTTGTGTGTAAATTCAGTGTTCCCATTGATTTCAGGGAATTAGCTAGGTGAAAAAAAATCAGAAAAACTTCATGGGAAATTATTCGCCAAGCGGGAAGTGCCATTATTCGCCAATTTCAATTTGAGGAGAAAATTATCGCCTATCCGTGCTTGGGGGTCCCCAACTCTTGGGCTCTCCAATCCTGATTTGATAAACACCTGCTTCTACCCATTTGCATAGGAAGCCACATTATGCTATACAACCTAAACAGCACCAGCACTTTGCCCCACGAAGAAATAGAAAACAGCATAAGATACATTTAATCTACATCTTTAATGCTTTTAAGCTTCAACACATTTCAAAAGTAATACATTTGCCACTCCTTTATCATCCAAGGGATTCAATGAGAGACCCTTGATTTACTGCATATATTTTTAAAAATGCTTCTGAACTCCTTCTTCAGCTATCATTTAATATAAAATCATCATCTTTTCTAAGTATATAGATGTAGCTCAAATTAAACACAGAAATGTTTTTTACTTGACGGTTAAGTGCAAGTAGTTTAATTAAAAGTAATTTTCTGCCCGAACCTTGATTTTTAGTCTTAGTTTTAAGTTTTATTATGGACAAGTAAAACTGTAATTTGCTTTGTTTTGGGAATTAAAAGACTGAAGGACCCTCTGTATACTATAATAATTGAAGAGGCTTCAATGCTGATTTTAATTATGTTCCTATTTATGAGTTATAATAATCAAATTCAGAAAACTGTTAATGGACAATCATTTTAGCTGCTTGAAAGGAAAACATGGAAAAGTTTAAATAAAAAAATGTAAATTAATAAATTAGATTTTTTACTTATGCTGGGAAAATATGTCAATGTAATTTGTTATGTTACCTTTCTGAATCCTCAACACAGCAGGAACCTCCATCTTGAAAGTATTTGTAGGTTTATTCTTTAGCATAAATTTATGCCAACCCTCTTTTGGAAACTGATCTAGCAGCCTAAAAATATGGAGAGAAGTGATTTTCTAGATGTGAGTTATTAATTACTAGTGTAAAAGCCTGTGTACATGGGCCAAAGTGCGTAAAGAAAGACATTTCAGAGTGTTAATATATTATGTGGTATATTTTAAAGGGGCAGTAATGTCCCCAAAAAATTATTTATAGTTTTGTAGAGCTGAAACTAATAAATTAAGTGCAACAAACCCTATCTCTCAAAACGCTATGGTTTGAGAGATATAGGGATTCAAAGTTCCCTCCTCCCTCCCCTTCTCCTGATGTCAGCTGACAGCAGGAGAATCGAGTTGTACAACTCAAGGAGGCTCTGCAGCAGAGCCAAAATCGTTTTACTTAAAAACAATTCACTCATTTGATCTGCCTGCAAAGTGTGCCTGGTTCGCAGGCACACTTTGTAGACATTTCCAATGAACAAATTATTTTTAAGTAACGCAATTCCGGGTCTGCTGCAGAGCCCCCTGCTGGTCCCTGGACCAGGATCTCCTGCTGTCAGCTAGATGCTGATGTCAGGAGAAGGGGTGGGAGGGGGAACTTTGAACCCCTATATCTCTCAAACCATAGCGGTTTGAGATATAGAATTTGTTGCACTTAATGTATTAGTTTCAGCACTACAAATCTATAAATATTTTTTGGGAACATTAGTGTCCCTTTAATGTAATTTATGTTAATAGAAAAACAATTTTTTTCCCCTCAAAATAAAGAATTAAAAATATGAACAGTAAAGTAGACATGAGATCATACTATAAAATAAATTCAAGTAAAATAAAGTTTAAAACATAAATGAAGAATCATCAAATAATATAAAATGCCAGAAGGATGTTTGTCCGATGCAGTCATGCACAGTACTGACTGCCTGAACGCACAGATTGCTGGCAGGTGCATTTGGGCAGTCTGTATTGTTCATGACTTGCATCGAACAAACATACTGCGCATATGTACTACTGCAGAACTACACCTTTACTTTACTTTTACTTTTACTCCCTGATCTACTTTCCCCTCCAACCCACAATATCGCCTCTCAATTGTCAACTCTTTTCTTACCTCCCTGAACCTATACCACCTCCCTTCATTCACAGGCTAAGACCTTGGCACATATGTTAACTGCTTAAGGACCCATGACGTGCCAGGACCATCATGGGAAAACACGCCATAAGGACCTATGACGGTCCTGGCACATTTTGGAATTCAGGGCTGCAGCTGCACACCATTTGGTGGAGCCCTGAATCGATTCCTGAAAAAAAAAAAAAAAAAAAAAAAGCCCCGTGGTCCTTAACTGCTGGCCGCTCTACAGGGCTGGGTGAGGGTGGAGGAATGCTCTGCAGGGTTGAGTGAGTGTGGAGGAATGATCTGCAGGGCTGGATGAGGATGGAGGAATGTTCTGCAGGGCTGTGTGAGGGTGGAGGAATACTCTGCAGGGCTGGGTGAGTGTGGAGGAATGATCTGCAGGGCTGGGTGAGTGTAGAGGAATACTCTGCAGGGCTGGGTGAGGATGGAGAAATGCTCTGCAGTGCTGGGTGAGGGTGGAGGAATGGTTTGCGGGGCTGAGATAGTGCTTCCCGTGCTGCACCACACCGTTCGGTTCATGGTCCTTAACTGCCGTCTGCTCTGCCGCTCCGCCAGTCCTTAAGGGGTTAAAGAATAATCGATACCATCAGCCAGTTGTGAGCAGTATGTTTGTCTGAGACTGTCAGAGACTGTCCAAATGCACCTCCCAGCATTCTGTGCTTTCGGGCAGTCTCTACTGAGCATGACGGCTTCTGACAAACATACATCTGGCCTTTTATTATATAGGATCTAGGCTTTATCAGGCAGGACAGATACCAAATCACTGCTGAGGTTAGATTCCCCAACTACTAAAACTTTCAATTTATAAAACTGATAGAAAATGAAAAAGGTATGGGCAGTTTAAATAGATACGTTTATGAGACTAAAAATCTTTCCTACACAACGTAACAATATATATTCAAAGAAAATGTTACATGCTCTCTACTGATCTCAAAGCTGGACAGCTTTGCTGTGTAGTGTGATAAGGGAGGAGTTAAAAACAAAAGCTTTTTTCCCTCCCTTGCAAGCAACCGGTGATAGGTGGAGCGAACCAGCACCCGTGTACTGGAGTACACATAGGCACTCAGGGAAGAAAATGTCGCCCAGGCAACGTGAGGAAGGAGAACTCTGCACACGATCCAGAAGCAGGAACAGACAGCCAGGCCGGGACAGGAAGCTGGAACAGTAACGGCAGACGACCGGATCAGGAACGGAAGCAGGAATGTCAGCCCAAACCGGATCAGGAACGGAGTCAGGAACCACTTCAGCAGTGGAGGCTGTCAAGCAGACGGAATCTGGAAGGTAGTGTATGCAGCAAAGACCCAGGGAACTCAGGAAAGGGATGCAGGTGGCTATAGACATAGAGACACCACGAAAGGGCAACCAAAGGGTGCCAGAACCCAGTCTATATAGGCAATACTGGGCGAATTCAAGACAGGCAGCCAATGGAGAGCCTTCACAGATAACTGACAGGAGAAGGAAGCAATCACGGGCACCGTGATTCTGTCATATGTTTGCACACCTGGAACAAACGTTCCAAGTTACATACCTTTGTGGCAGATGTGAGCATGTAGCCTCTCTGGAAGCTCAAATTAGAGATCTGGAGAAGCAAGTTGCAACACTAGGAGAGGCAGCCAATCTTGACAGGGGTTTGCTATTCACTGAGGAGAAGGAAGCTGTTGTAGGAAGTTCTGGGGATGGAGACTGTACAAAGAGATAGCAGGTAGATATATGGGTTAAAGTTAGATATAGCAAGGGGGACAGAGAAATAGGGAGGACACGCCTCTATTTACTAACCCTAACAGATTTGAACTGATGGGATCCTGGACTCAAGCAGATCTAGACAGATGGTGGTATAGGGGATTCCATTATTAGGAAGAAAGACAGGGAAATCTGTCATCCAGATCTCTACAATAGAACAGTTTGCTTGTCTCCTGGGTACTCAGGTTTTACATGTGGAGGATCGGTTTGATAGACTGTTGGGAGGGGTTAGCCATGAGCTGGCTGTCATGGTTCATGCTGGTACCAACCAGAGGAAACTGGAGGTCCATTAAGAAGGATTTCAGGGATTTAGGTTAAGTAAAGGACCTCTAAGGTAGTATTTTCTGAACTACTACCTGTGACATGCTCTACATCAGAAAGTCAATGAGAGACTATAAACTAAGAAAATGGTGGGTGATGCAACACAGGATGGGGAATGCAGTATAAATGAGGAAAGAGTATTAGAGAAGGGGCATGGGGTAGAGAAGGGGGGATGGGCTAGCTTGTCTAACAGGAAAGTGCCAATATTACAGCCTAATAAAAGGCAAATACATATTTCAAAGAATGTAATTTTGCAGAATGGCAATAAGATACAATGTATGCATGTAAATGTTTGTAGTCTGGATAGTAAGATGGGGGAACTAGAACTGATTGCAGTGTATGAGCAGTATGATCTAATTGGTGTGTCTGAAACCCCATTAGATGATACATATGACTTGGAAGTCAATCTAGGGGGTTATTTTCTTTTTAGGAGGGATAGGTTTAATAAAAGGGGAGGTGGTATGCCTATATGTAAAGCATGTCTTAAAACCTAGTATAAGTGAATCTACTGAGGAAGGGCCCAGTGAGAATGTAAAGGCCATGTGGATTGAAATACACAATAAAAATATGTTGATGGGTATTTGCTACAAGCAACTTAATTTTGGGGAGATTGACAGTCAGTCATGACATGTAATCATGATGGGAGGAGCCAGCTAGAAAAGAGGCCTTGCTCTCAAACAATTCTGACTTGATAAACAGTATACGGGTAAAGGAACAAGTAGGCCGCAATGACCATAATATGTTATCCTTTGAAATTTAATATGAGAAACCTATAAGCAAGGGTTTACCCAAAAAATAGAGATTTAAAAAGGTTAAATTTACTAAGCTAAAATCAGTATTAAATGATATTCAGTGGTTTAAGATGCTGTTATATAAATATACATTCCAATATACCACTGGGGAAGAAGTACAAGAGGAGCAAATTAAAGCCAGTGTCGCTTAATAAAGAGGTTTGCAGTGAAATGTGAAATAAGAAGCAGGATTTTAAAGTGTTTAAGTCAGACGCATCATTTAAAAAATATAAATAATGTAATAAAATCTACAAACAAGCAATTAGGTTAGCTAACTTTGAAAATGAGAGAAGTACTGCAAAAGAGAGTAAGAAAAGTACTAAAGAATTCTACAAGTATATAAATAACACAAATGTTAAGGTTGATATTGGTCCTCTTAAGGCTGAGGCAGGTGAATTGATTAGTGAGGATAAGGCTATGGCTGACACCTTAAACATATTATTTTCTTTAATATATGCAAAGGGAGCAAAAATGGCAGGCTGTGGACAAACAGACAAAAACAGAATTTCTTTCATCACGTACATGGCTTACTGAAGACAAAGTCCAAAAGAGAATGAAAAAGGTCATGCTGACTGAAGTACCCGGACCTGATGAAATACACCCAAGGGTACTTAAGGAAGTTAGTTCCGTAACTTCACATAGTTCTGGTTTTATGAAGAATAGATCATGTCAAACTAATTTACTTGCATTTTACGGAAGTTGAAATTTGCACAAGGGAATTGCTATTGATGTACTATACTTGGATTTTGCAAAAGCAGCCTCACAACAGGTTACTGCATAAATAAAAAGGCTTTGGTTTGGGAGGTTATATATGTGCATAGATGGAGATCTGGTTAAATGATAGATGGCAGAGAGTTGATGTAAATGGAACCTTTTCAAGTAGGTCAAATGTTGTAAGTGGGTGCCACAGGATTCAGTCTTGGGCCCAATGCTTTTTAATGTGTTTATTAATGATCTAGAATTGAAAGTAATGGGAATTGAAAGTAATGTCTCAATCTTTGCTGATGACACTAAGCTGTGTAAGGAAATGAATACAGATCAGGATGTTTTTTTTCTCTGCAGAAAGATATAGATAAACTGAGTGAATTGATATACAAGTGGCAGATGAGATTTAATGTAGATAAATGTAAGATTATGCATTTGGGTTGAGAAACAAACATGTTACATATATACTACATGATATGCTACTTGGGGAATCCTCATTAGAGAAATATTTAGACAATAGACTTCACAGCAGTGTGCAGTGTCACTCAGCTGTTACAAGAGCAAATAGGGTACTATCCTGCATAAAAAGAGGCATAGACACACAGGGATGCAAATGTAATTCTACCTCTATATTAATCCTTGGTGAGGCCTCATCTAAAATACAGAGTACAGGTTTAGCCTCCAGTTCGTAAAAAATGTATTATTGAACTGGAAAAAGTGCAGAGATGTGCAACAAAACTGACAGAGGGATTGTAGGATATTAGTTATCAAGAGAGACTAGCCAAACTGGATTTGCTTAAATTAGAAAATATACATCTAAAGGGTGATATCATTATCATTTACAAATATTTTCAAGGTCAATACAATCAACTCTCCAATTAAATATTTACTCAAAGAGCTGAGCTAAGTACAAGAGGTCATCCATTAAGACTAGAGGAAAGGTGCTTTAAACTAAAACATTTTCCTCTGGATGTTGTGCTTGCAGATACTGTAACTGCTTTCAAAAAATGAATGCCTATCTAGCACAGAACAATAGTGAGAATTATGACAGTTGGCTTCAAAGCAGATAGGATGTTGATCCAGGGAAATATCTGGCTGCCATTTGGAGTCAGGAAGGAATTGTTTTTAGACACTTTGGGCGTAATTGAAAATGCCTTCAATTCTTATTTTTTGTCCTCCTCTTGATCAATAAGGGTGATTTGGCATAGGCTGGACTTGATGGATGCATGTCTTTTTCAGCCTCAACGACTATGTTACTATATTACAGCTAATGGGAGATAAGTTGAGGTTTGATAAGGCCTTGGTGTGGAGATAACCTAACAAGTGTTCCCATACTCTACCTTCTAGTATGCACAATAATAGTGAAAGAAAGTCTGCACCAGTTAAACAGTGTGGAACAATTCTGGAACAAATCAACTGCATCATATTGGATGAATAAAATTACTATTGAAATTAATACTTTGAATGGCAGAGAGGTACACATCGCATCACATCACAATTCCATGTGTACTCCTCCGGCACTCAAACAGTTAATGGAACTTTTAACTAGGTATGCGCGTAACGTCAGAGAAATTCCCCACAGGAATTTTTGCAAAAAACAACAGTTTCTGGCTTTTTTCATGAACATTCTCACCCATAGAAAATACATAAAAAATGTTCTCCTTTTCGCCATTGCCAATACATTTTTGCCTATGATTTCTATGACTGCAAGATTTCCTGCAGCAATATTAGTTATTTTGAGAGCTCAAGTGGATAAATAAATAGCTGAAAACAAAAGTTGTGAGTCCTACAGCACATAAAAGATGAGGGTACCATTTTAGCCATAGAAATACAGGAGGCAAATATATTCAGGTTGATACATTTAATTGCTAACTAAGCAGTTTTTGGATGCAAGCTTTCAAGACCTCTCATTGTTTAAAATGGAAAGCATATAAGATCAGCTCAGTCCAGACCCAAATTCTTTGATCAGTCAATGGTAAAGGAGTGTAATGTAAATTGCACTCCCAATGGGACTCTGTTGCAAAGCCTAATCCACAATGTGATAATGTGATAGAAGTTCCCTATCCCTGTTAAGGCAATTATTTAAAGTATTAAACTGGAGCAATAATTTAACCTTCCATATTTTTCTCTCCATCTGAGTGTGAAACAGTCCAATCAATATAGACAGAGACACCAGTGGGAGAACATTTTTGTCAAAATGGACACAGTGTCAGGTTCATTAAATTGACTGTATTGATGGGACTGTTTCACACTAAGATGGAGAGAAAAATAAGGGAGGTTGGTTAACTTAATGCTCCAGTCTAATTCTTTAAATAATGGCCTGAACAGGGATAGAGAATTTCTGTCACATTATCACAGGATGGCCCTAGTGTAAATACCTTTGACACTTTTAGAGGATGACTGCAATTTGCATCACACTCCTTTATCATGGAACTTTTGGTGGGACTGTGACAAATTGTAACCTTTTCAGGAGGAGTGGGATCACCATCATTTATTGCACACACTGCAGCAACCATGGTTGCTGTTAGTTTTTGTACTACCACTTTACTTGTACTTCGCTATACTGTTCTTAATCCTTTCTCCCTATCCCTTGTGTGTTTACTGAACATTACTCAACTACTGTGTGTGTTTTTACTGTAAAGTGCACAATAGAACTGATTGAGAGTGATGTTTTGCCTTAGATCTTTACAAAATTCTCTGCCTCATCCAGTATCAGACTACCTCAGTCACAGCTCTGCCTCTGTCAGAGTCTCTGTCACCTATCAGTTTTTTTGTAAATGTATTTATTTATTTATTTATTTTAATTAACTGCCTCAACTATCCATACCACTGTCAAAAAACAAAGAAACCACACACTCCTTTCATCTGCTTGTATCCCCAGACTCCCCTAGGACAGAGATAACAGTAAGATCAGGAAGGAACTGGGATCATGGTTGCCTGTGTGCTCCCAGCCAGTCACACATGATTTTGTGTTAATTCTCCTTTGCTACCTTTTCACACCACAGACTCCCCTGACACAGAGATAATAGCCATATCAGGAAGGAACTTGGGTCACAGCTGCCTGTTGTGTCTACTTATCCCAGTTTTGTAATATTTCGGGTAAACCTACTTTGTTCCCTTCTCGTGCCCCAGACTTCTGTAGTACAGAGACAACAGCCAGATCATGAAGGAACTTGGATAAGGGCTACCTGTGTCTATTTGGTCACACAAAATTTGGGGGTATTTTGGGTAAACCTCCTTTGCTCCCTTCTCACACCCCCAGATTCCCTAGGTCAGATATAACAGCCAGATCAGGAAGAAACTTGAATCATAGCTGCTTGCATTTTCCCAGCCAGTCCCACCAAAAGTTTATCTTTATATACATTATAGTATTTTAGCACTGTGAGTTTATTTGCTTATTTTTTTCAACAAAATGTTATCTCCTTCTCATTGTAGCTACTTTTTCACCATATTTCTGTAAACTTCATTGGTAAAAATTATAATAATGGTATTTAGTGATGTGTACTCAAAAATGTTTTAATATGCAAAATTGCTTATTATTATTGCAAGAGATGCTTTTAAAGAAATAGTATGTGGCATTAGTTTAACTAGCTTGCCTAGCTTATGTTTGCCTTTAAAGAGATAGTAATACTTTGTTTTATCTTTATTTTATTTTGTAGGCATTACAACAACATGAAGAATGATATGTCTTATGTCTCAAACTTTTATGGTTTGAGAGATATTCACAAGCAAAGTTCCCCTCCCGCCCCTTTTATCTAGTGTAAGCCATCTCTTCTCAGATGTGGAATGCAGTCCATAGACCAGACAGATAACAGCAGGGGACAATCTTCTTCCTATGAGCACAATGAAAGCCCTGCCCCCCTTGACAAGTTTTTCAGCTTTTTCCCTTATCTTAAATGAAGATTGTCCCCCTCTGCAATCTACCTGGGCACCTCCTTCAGCTCTGGCTGAGCAGTGTTATTTTGTTATTGAATTACTCTTGAACTACAACTCTGACAGTACTGAAATAACACTTTCCAAGGTCCAAATACTATGATGATTAATTAGAGCTGCTTTTATTATGAAACATTACTATCCCTTTAATCACTCCAAGTCATTTCAGTAAATGAAAATGAAACACTCAGTGCATATTAGAAACACGTATTGTACATAATCCATTCAGTTTATAGTAGTGATGGGACTGACATCTATATAAATGGACTGGTGGAAATGTTCCAATTCTTAAGATCTCCACCGACTTACTGATAGTAATCCCTGATTAAAATAAGGTCAGTTCAGACATAAGGGCATTAGATGGGTTCTAAGCATTTTAATAAGTCATCATGATGGCAATACATATTAAATAGGAGCTTAAACATATTTTGGCCAATCTATGAGGCAAAACCCTATTTTTTAACAAGTTAATTAATACATTGATATACTATATGCTGTACCAAAGGATCACATAATTTATATGAAGAAGAACAGGTCTCTTGCCTGTCTTTGTTTTTAATTTGGGGACTGTAGAGGGTCATCTCATTCCTTGCTTAGCTTCATATTTCACTCGCTTGGGTCCTGTTTTTGTAAACATAGTTATATTATTTTGTTTTAGCATTGTGAGTTTATTGCCTTTTTATCTCAAAATTATAATGCTCGGGCTAGGAAAAATAATTCAAAGTTCTCTCCATAAACCATGTCTGTTTAAACACAGAGAATTTATTATAAAAAGTAAATTAGGCCAACCACCATATATATTGACTAATAAAGCCCTGAATCATTTTTTTTTGTATTCATGAAGCTTCATCTACCCTAAACGTACATTTTTTTTAATTTTTGTTTTTTTCTTTTTATACATTTTTTTTAAAACATACAAAATATATAACATATTCCATATCTTATTAAAAACCTGCACCATACTATTCCAGTTTTACAAACATCACATCGACAAAAACAATACATTCCCTATCACAAAATGCCGAGAGGGGGAAGGGGACCATAAGACAACCCTCTTTATCTACCTTTTCTCAGAACCAAACACTACAGGGTCCATTACCCCATATTCATCACAATTTTTAGAGGTCTTTCCTTCATAAAAAGTTTGCTAATAGAGGCATTCAAAGACCAATTTATACCTATTTCCATTTTTAATTGCCAGACCAACTGGCTCTTAAATTTGGCTCCTCAAAAGTCCTCAACCTGCTTCCACTCCCTTGTTATTAAGATTTTAGTTGCAGTCATACAGTGAACAACCAGATAATATTGCCCAGTCATCAATTTAGGCCAGCCTAGGTTTAACAAAGCCATCTCTGGCCTCAGCTGCAGGTATACATTATCTGCTTGTTTCAAAAATTCCACCACTAAGTTCCATAACTTCTGTACATATTCACAGCTCCACCAGATATTTAGATATGTACCTCTCTCCTTACCACATCTTAGACTTCAAAAGTCTGGGGATATATTCTTGCTAATCTGACCAGAACCATATACCATCTATTATTTATTTTATAGTGATTGTGAACCAATGAAACATCATGTATTACCTTATTAAGATTACCGAAAGAAGAATACCACTCCTGGTTAAGAATTTTGATATTTACACATCAAATTCCCATTTATTAATAATAGATCTACTCTCTATCATGTTAACCTTCACCCTAACCAGGCCAACACATTTAGACATCACTTTCATTCCTTCTATATTAATATATATATATATATATACTTGCTAATAACGCTCTCTTATACTTCTCCCCCTTCCACAGATATCTCATAATAAAACTCTTCACCCTCAAATAATTAAATAACTCCCCTGTAGGAAACTGAAACTGTGATACCAACTGTGGAAAGGTTTTTTCTCCTACTCTACCATACTACCCCTATCTTTTTAACACCTCTGTCTTTCCAATTCCTCATGGTTAAGTTTTCTACATTGTGTTCAATTTTGTTAACCTGCACAAACTCTGGTATTTTACCACTTAACTCAATCTCTTTTGATTTTAAACCAAGTTGGAAGAATCTGATCCAAAATTGTGCATTTCCCTTGAATACTTCTCAAACCAGCTTGTTCTTTTATATTCCATATTAAATTAGACAAATCTCGCAAACCACATGCCTCTGCCTCTCACCGATATCAGGGTTATGATGTTACTCCATCCATTTGCATCCTGTATACCACCTGGTAAAGCTTAGACGCTGCATAATAAATCTCTATCAAAGGAAAACCCAACCCAACTTGTTTTACTACTCCAAACAAAATTTCTAAAACTCATCTGAATTAAATCTAACCAACTTTTTGGAATTTTTAATGGAAGCATCCTAAACAGATATGTCCACTTTGGAAGTATATAAGCCCTCACTATGTTAATCTGACCTCCCCAAAGTATGTCTTTACCCCTCATGCCTTTAAATATTTATTGTTTTTTTTATCAACTTCAGACAATTCATCACCATACCTTTATTTACAATGGCTGTAATTGTAATCCCTAGATAAGGCAAATTTTCTTTCAATATTCAAATTGAAATTTTTGTTGCAGCCGAGCCACCATATCCTCTCCCGTGTTGTTACACAAACAAACTGATTTATTTAAATGTAGTTTATAATTTGATATTTTATCATACCTTCTCACTTCCCCCAAAAAATACTTCATGGAGGATATTGGATTTGTAATTGATAACAAAATCTCATCCCCATATAAGCATATTTTAAATTCCCGATCTCCCACTCAGAAACCCCCTATATCCTTATTACTAATATTAATGGCAAATGGTTCAATTGATAAAATCTACAACATGGCAGAGAGGGGGCAACTCTGCCTTGTGCCATTATTTAAAGGGATAGTAATACTTCTTTTAACTTTATTTTGTAGGCATTAAAAAAACATGAAGTCTTATCTCTCAAACCTTTATGGTTTATGAGATATTCACAAGCACAGTTTCTCCTCCCTGCCCCTTTTACCTAGTGTAAGCCATCTCTTCTCAGATGTGAATCTGGTTGTATGACCAGACAGATAACAGAAGGGGACAATTTTCTTTGTATGAAAACAATGAAAGCCCTTCCCCCCTTGACAAGTTTTTCAGCTTTTTCCCTTATCTTAATTGAAGATTGTCCCTGGGCACCTCCTTTCTGATCTGGTTGAACGGGG
The DNA here is from genome assembly GCA_037306005.1 of Rhinophrynus dorsalis. Classification (NCBI taxonomy): domain Eukaryota; kingdom Metazoa; phylum Chordata; class Amphibia; order Anura; family Rhinophrynidae; genus Rhinophrynus; species Rhinophrynus dorsalis. The sequence continues at coordinate 342,908,626 of CM074723.1, read as the reverse complement.
GGGGGATACTTTGTTTGTGAATATCTCTTAAACCATAAAGGTTTGAGAGATAAGACTTATATCATTCTTCATGTTTTTTTAATGCCTACAAAATAAAATAAAGTTAAAACGAAGTATTACTATCCCTTTAAACTAAACCATTCTGAACACAGATTATTTCCCACCACTCTTGCTGTTGGACCAGTATATAAAGCTTTAATGGCACTCAATATCCACCCTCATATTACATAAACCTGCAACACTTGGAACATATACCCCCACCCGACACTGTCGATGATCCTTCTCACATTATCACCTGCCATTCTACCTGGTACGAACTCAGTTTGGTCTGGGTGCACCATAACTGGCAAAATCTCCTTAATCCTTTCAGCCAATATAGAGGAAAATATCTTTATTAAGGATATAGGCAGATAGTTTGTGATTTCCTATGGTGTTTTCCCTTGTTTCAATATTGGTAGCACGTTAGCTCGTAACACCCCCTCAAGGAAATTGCCGAAACCAACAATTTCACTAAAGGTCTTTACCAAATGAGCTACTAGTTTAAATTTGTCTAACTTATAGAACAAATTGCCATACTCATCTGGGCCTTGCTTCTTATATTTCTCTATCACTTTCAATACCGCCCCTTTCGTTATTTATTTAAAACCTCCCTTTGCTCTGATGTTAACTTAGGAATACCTTTGCCCTCCAAATATGTTTTAATTTCTTCTGTTGTAGTACATATAGGTAGATTATAGTGTCTCTTATAAAATTTTGAAAAGACCTCCCCAATCTCTTCTGGTGACTGGTACACCTTATCATTCTTATTTATCATTAATATTCTTTCACTGGCTCTTTTATTTTATAACTTATTTGTGAGTATTTTACTCGCTCTATTTCCACTGTGATAATATTTCATACGTAATCTCTCCAAATTTCTATTAACCCTTTCTAACTCCAACTGATTAATCTGCTCTTTAAAGGGATAGTAATGTTTCATAATAAAAGCAGCTCTAATTACTCATCATAGTATTTGGGCCTTGGAGAGTTTTATTTCAATTCTGTCAGAGTTGTAGTTCAAGAGTAATTCAATGATAAAGTATCCCCCTCCCACCCAGCAGCTGGGAGGTGCCCAGGTAGACTGCAGAGAGGGACAAACGTATTGTATTTATATAGCGCCTTTCTTCCAGTGGGACTCAAAGCTCTTTCAGCACACAGTCTCGGAATTAACCAAATCGGCAGCTGAAATAATAGATGTTATTATTACTCAATCAATGGTACTCATTTATCGACCTCAGAAGGATGAAGGGCTGAGTTGACCCTGATGGGATTTGAACCTGCAACCTTCAGGTTTGAACAGGCTCCATAGATCAGGGACTTTAACACTGATCTATCTTAATTATCTTAATTTAAGATACGGGAAAAACCTGAAAAACCTGTCGGGGGGGGGCAGGGTTTTCATTGTTCTCAGAGTAAGAAGATTGCCCCTTGCTGTGAGCTGTCTGGTCTTACAACCAGATTCCATATCTGAGGAGAACAGTGTTACACTAGGTAAAAGGGGTGGGAGGGGGATACTTTATCATTCAATTACTCTTAAACTACAACTCTGACAGTATTGAAATAACACTCTATGTGACTCAAATACTATGAAGATTAATTGGAGCTGCTGTTTTTGTGAAACATTACTATCCCTTTAATATCTCTTATTTTCCTCACATTTTCCATTTTACAGTTCTGTTTATTCTTAAATGAAAGCTTATAAAAAGTGGTGTACAATTATGATATTGATGGCAACCATCTTATCCTTCTGTTTATATTTAAGCAGTATAAAATAACCCCTTATCACTGCTTTAAAGGCACACCATATCAATAAAGGGGACATATCTTCAACACAATTCTCCTTAAAGTAGAAAACAATCATTAGGGCAATAAATTCTCTATTCTCTTTATTATACAACAGAAAATCATCTAACCTCCAAGTGGTCGGCATTTGTTTTCGTGCACCATCAGAAATTTCCATCATCACCATACTATGATCTGACCAGACTTTCAACTTTATACATATTTTCTCTGTCCATTTAACCATACATAAGTCACCTAAGATCATATCTATTCTAGAGAATGAAAAGTGTATCTTAGAAAAGCGTGTATAATCTTTCTCCCTTGGGTGATTTATACACCATATGTCATACAGATCTGATCTTACAACCATATTTGCCAACATCCTAGCCAATTTACTTACTTTTTTTTATCACTTTTACCTAAATCTTTATATTTCTTATCTAAACTTGGATCTAATACACAATTAAAATCCCCCACGATTATCAAATTACCTATTTTAACCCTCTCCACCTTATCCAATATTTTTATTAGATAGTTTGCTGGGGACACATTTGGCAAGTAAATGTTAACTAAAGTATATATTTGACTATTCACCCTTGCCACCACAATCACGTAACTACTTTCTACATCCACCTCTTGATACATGACTTCTAACTCCAAATTGCTCAAAAAGACGATAACAACACCCCTTTTTTTCAACAGATACAAAGAATAAACAAGGTGTTTATAACAATTATAACCCCATTTCTGAGCATCTACATTACACCAATGAGTCTCCAGAATGAATGCAGTATCTATTCTATTCTCTCGTAAGGATTTATATACCATCTGTCTCTTAAAATGGGTATTTAAACCCTGTACATTCATTGAAACAAACTTAATCATGCCTTATATACCCTTGCACACAATATTGACACAAACCATTTGTTCCCAACCCTCAGGCCAAAACCCCAGCACCCTGCCAGGAAATCAGCTCTACGCATCATGTGATAATTATACAACCACCCACAGACACGGTCCAGAGTTCCCATCTGGGACTCACAGAGTGGGGCCACCCGAACATTCACACGAACTGGGCTTTCCACAACCTACCATAACTTTACTGTGTAATATTTTTTTCCTTACAGAACCAAGCAAAAACAATGAAAAAAGGAAAAAAGCAATGGAGGACCAGAAGAACACAAGATAGGAGGAGAGGGTAGTAAGAGAGAGAACCCCCCCCCCCACATATCATTATTAACCTACAGTGAAATCTTATTGTGTCTACTTTGTACAACCGTGTTTAAATAAGCTTCAACTTCCATATACCTTAATAGTAAACCCCTAATTTTCTCCCATTTCTTATTTCCAATACTACCCTTTCAATAAGCATAAATAACCTATCCAATCCAAAGTCTTCACCTTACACAGTGTACCAACATCTGCAAAAAAAACCCCCAAAAAACTTTTATCTACCCCTTATCCTACACTACTATTATCTTACCATAAACCTTTACTCCAAAGTGTTCCCCGTCTCAACCCAAAGTGTATTAACCAACCAGCCTTAATTTCATCTTATAATACTACCCTTAATCTATGCTAAACCAAACCAAACTACTACTTTATCTCAATATTTCCTACTATGACAAAAAAACCCCACATATCACTATCACCGTACTGTGAGATCTTATTATGTCTACATTATACAACCGTGTGAATAAACTTCAGCTTCCGTATACCTCAATAGTATATCCCCTAATTTCCTCCCATTTCTTATCTCCAATACTACTCATACTTTCAGTAAACATAAATAACCTATCCAATCCTAATTCTTCCCCTTACAAAGTGTACCATCAGGTACAAAAAAAGCTCTCATATAAATCTGTCCACATAACCCTAACCATGACTTAACTCAACCAACTACTTCAGCACAACCATATCACAGCATCTTTATTAACTTTATAATAGAGGAGAGGAACCCTAACCCATTTAGTTATCTTTTCTATCCTCCCTTACGGCTATCAACTTGATGACCAAAAATGGCTAAATACAAAATACCCCTCATAGCACACTTATAAAATACATTATAATTTCTCGTTCCTTTTCTTTCACCCTTCACTCCCCTAAATATGGCTTGATTTACATCCACTTTCCTCTAACCTCTTACCAATCACCTTATCCAGTTTTACCTTTCAACCACGCCTCCACCTGCTCCACAGAATCAAACTTAGGCTTTTGGAGTGCATTTAAACCTTTTACATATTTTATGTCCCTGTCTTCAACTTTGATAATTCAAACTTTTTATCGGGCAGTCTCAACACAAACTTAGCTTTAAAGGAGAAACATCATTTGTTTTTATGCATGCACGCACGCACGCTATAGGAGGAGTGAGGCCTAAGGTCAGATGGATGGGCGGGTGAGCTAGTGGAGGAGGACACCGGAAGCAAGCAGCTGCAGGGGTTTTGGGACTGCTGATCCACCGAGTAGAATGCATGCATGCAAGCTGTAGGAGGCGTGGGGCCTAAAGTCAGATGGATGTGTGGGTGAGCAGAGGAGGATGACGAAAGCAAGCGGCTGTTGAGAGTATGGGACCGCAGAACCGCCGAGCAGGAGAACTGGCTAGGATGCAGACTGGAGAGGTGGAGTAGTGCCAGAGCCCTCAGCGAGCAGCCCTGCATGGATTCAGGTTGTGTAAAGTGGTGGATGGAGCTAACACGACTGTAGAACCAAAATGTTTATAATCTACTAGCAGTATTGAGATAATGATTGGATTAAAGAACATAACTAAAGGACTGTTATACAGTACAACACAAAAGCTGAGGGAGAGCTAGAGAAATGGCCTTGTCTATGGGCATAAAGCAATCCCAGGTAATCGTTGGAGGAGCCCTAGCTCCATGTTGCTTATTTGTGCATAGTTTTGGGCAATAAATTGAGTGCATTTACATTTTAAATGCCCTCTTGCGGTGATTGCCTGTTCAAGATTTTCAAATCTAAAAGAAGGAACTACCATATATATAGTAAGCAAATTCATCTTCTCTCCCCAGACCTACAATGGCAAATTAGGCCTCTGTTTACTAAAAAATGTTTGCCCCTCTTCCGATGTTGAATGTCTTGTAAAATAGAACCTAAGACCACCTCAGTCATAAAAATAAAATCAAGCTGAATAGCAACTGCTGTTCTCCACTGTTAGGGAGTTATGGTAGTGGTTAATTGATTAGATCCTTAAAAACTATTTGAATTTTTCCCTTCAGGAAGAACTGAGGAGAGCATCTAAGGACCTTGTGCTTGGGCAATATACAATTAATATGGGGCAATAACCATGTTCCCCAAGAAACAGAGCTGGTTGAAAAGTAGAAGGGGGGATCTAAGGATCATACTCTTAATATAGGGTCAATATATGCCACATTATTTTTTCATTTATTAGTTTATTTTCTTTAAGGAACACCTTATTGGTAATATTATCGTAGTATGAGAGCTCTAGACCACATATTAATGACTCCTTAGTAGACATGAGTAAAATGCTTTGCTTAATATTGTGTTTCACACTGGTGGTATCATAGTTGCAAAATTCTTTTTGAGAAACAGGAATTTACTTTGGGTTTCATTCTATCTTAAAAAGTCATAATACATGAAATAAATCACAGGATCTTAGAAACAACAATGAACAACAATAAACAGCACAGTCCATAAGTATTTGGACAGTGACACATGTTTTGTTGTTTTGGCTCTGTATTCTGGCACACTGGATTTGAAATGAAACAATGACTAAGATGATAAAATGCAGACTGTTCACTATAATTTGAGGACACTTAAATCCATAAACCATGAACCGTGTAGGAATTACAGCACTTTTTATTTATAGTCCTTGCATTTTAGGGGACCAAAAGCATACAGATAATTGGCTGCTCAGCTGTTTTTGGCTAGGTGTTGTTGCATCATTAATTCATGCACAGGAGAGCAAACAAAAGACCTAGAAGTGATTCTGGGTATAGCATTTGCATATGGAATCTGTTGCCTTTCAAAAATGAGGAACAAAGAAGTGTCAGTGCATTAAAGCAGGCCATCATGAGACTGAAACATTGGAATAAATCAATCAGAGACATAGCCAAAAATATTAGTTGTGTCAAAATTAACTTTATGATACATTGTTAGGAAGCAAAAAAGCACAGGTGAGTTCTGTAATAGCAGATGACAATGGATGACCTCATACAAATAGAACAATTTTTTGTAGAAAAAACAACAGCACTGCCTAATAAATGATGGTGATACTCCTTACCACCCAAAATATACGGTGGAAGGATAGTGCCCTGTAGTAATAATAGTTATACAATGAAAATAGAAAGAGAAGCAGAAGACTACTTGCAGCCACACTCACCTGCCTAAGATATATCTACCTAAATGGCCCCAAGCCTAATGACAAAAGAATATGTGTCTATAACACTGAACATATGTATAAAAAATAACTTTTATTAAAACATCTAAAAAGAAAAAATAGTGTGTAATAATACAACGTAGCAGTCCAAATATGTAGCCCTAGATGCTAATACTGGAAAAACCCTATATAGCCCCAGCTGAAAACACTATATATACCATATATAGTAAACAGAACATGGTTCCTCTTACACAGATGATATGGCTAAGTGGTGTTTTCAGTATGTACATACATTCAGGACAACCCAGACCACTGTTTGTTCTATAGATATGCACAGCGGCCCACCGTCTGAGATACAAAGGTGGGTGCCGTTGGCACAGTCAGACGATTGTGGGAGCGCAACTGGTCAACCTGGGTACACAGTCAAACACTGCGCAAATCCCCTAATATGGCTGCAAATAAAGAACTTCAGAGACGGGGGAACAATGATAACACCACCACCTATCTTTGTTAAGATTGCCAATCTAACTATAATTGAACCAGTTACCAATATAGCATATTATATTCCCCACTGGGCTCAAAGGGTGATAATAGAAACTAGTGTGGGTAATTGAATTGTAATCCAATACCAACAAAAGTAAAATCTATATGTCAGAAATAGATTTAGATGTTAGCAAACAACTACACACTGTCTGTAATAAACAGACAGATGTAGTCAATGGTGTTTGCTGTTTGCGGAGACGTAAACACTCGACCAAGTAGTGGTTGTACGTTATATGAATTCCTCAGCAAGCCAAATATGGACTCCACTGGCTAATACAAAAACGAATCAGTTCAAACGGATATATCAGCACTGACAGAGATGGAATCTAATATTAACAACAACCGTATACTGTCTGTAATGAACAGATGCAGTTAACGGTGTTTGCTGTTTGCGGGGACATAAACACCTGACCAAATAAAGGTTGTATGTTATATGAACCCCTCAGCAAGCCAAACATGGACTCCACCGGCTAATATAAAAGTTGGTCCATTTGATTTAAATGGAAATTGTAACCCTGTGGTGTAAAGGGAAATATTTTTGGTGAAATACTTTGTCCAAAAATAGTTTCTGTTTTCCATATACAAATACCCTATATAGCTTTGAAATAGTGATTTCTCCATGGAAATTACAAAAGCAGCAGTTACTGGAAATATGTGGAGTCTTGTAGATGCAATGAGATACTGGAACTAAAGTAGATCTGTCATCCTATGTTAATTAGTTCTATGTGAGGCCAAATTTACCTCTTGTATAAGTATCCCCTGTGTATATGGGTTTGTTAAAGATTCATTCATAATACAGTAAGGGGTAATATTGTCCAACACAGAAACTAAATAGTATAAAGTACCACCAATTAATAATGTTAATTTCTTAAATCTTTATATTACAATTAAATGGCTAGTACAACATAACGGCAGGTTTTAATTATATTTAAAATTCACTAAACTTACATTAAGTTGACAGGTCAATCTTTTGAGGAGCTGTAGACTGTGCAGAGCGACTGGTCCAAGTGACTAATGGTGAAATATAAAATATGCCATAATAGAACGGCTAGCAGGTGCAGGGGTAACCTCTAACTGTTCTACTGAGAGATGGGGTACTGTTACATAAAAAACAATTATCTCATGTAGTCTGCCTATCCTCTGTGTACTTAAAAATGTCCATTCTTCAATAATTATTAACTTTATTTTAATGCCCAGGAGAGCATGATATCTTGAATTTTACTACTGTATGTATTAGCCTTATCACTTCTAGTTGGATGTTATTCTATCAATCCACTTCCCTTTCTGTAAACAGTACTTACACTTCTATAGGTAGATCTGTGTAATAAAATGTGACAAAGCAACCATAGCAATTCATGTCATAAACTCTCTGGCCCAGTTGAAGTATCAGGTAAAGTATCAGGTAAAGTCATTCAATTCCAAGGAAACATGCTTGTTGAAGACCTGGAGGAAAGTAATAATGTTTGTAGAAAATGTTTAGATTATGGATCATTGGTAAATATTGGGAGTCACAAATCTGTAAGAGCAGCTAAACAGATGTTAGCCAGCATTCCCCTCATGTTTTAAATTAAAATTACCCCATATTAATTCATAAAAAACCCTCATATTGATTTATTTGCTGACCAAATAAGGGTAACAAGGACCTCTTCCTCTACTGCTGTTATTTGACTAGTGCTGTGTTTCCCAACCTGTGTCATCATGGCCCACTAGCAGGCCAGGATTTAAGGATTTCCTTGTTAAAGCACAGGTGAGTTAATCAGAGTTAATCAACACACCTGTGCTCTAGCAGGGAAATTCATAAGTCCGGGCCTGTAAGTGGATCATGAGGGCACAGGTTGGGAAACACTGAACTAGTGAAAAGATACACCCACTAATGAGAGTTGCTTCATTTGAAAGTTATTACAGTTTGAGAGTTTAAACTGTTTTATTTTCATTAACAGTGACACCTGGTTTCCAGACCTGAGTTGTTTTATTTCAGTAACAGCTCCATTGCTTCATGACAATTTTAACTATTATAATGTGAGAAAAAAAACAATTTCCAGCAGTGGGAGTACTCATGTTTTAAGAAAAAACAAATGATCTATCTATCTATCTATCTATCTATCTATCTATCTATCTATCTATCTATCTATCTATCTGTCTTTCTTTCTGTCTATCTATAGATCTATCTAACTATTCATAATAAAACTTAACTGATCCTTCTTATTTGCATTCATGCATTTTTAAAGTGAGCTATCTTTGCTTGCATGGATGAGATAACCCTTTATTACACCATTAAATAAATAAAATAGCTGTAGTCTATATTAATATGTCTTCTTAGCAACACAAATTCAGAGTACCCATGTGATTGAAGGATATCAAAATTCATTCTTCCCTTGTGTGTACCAAATCTTCAAAAGACAAATGTGAAATGAAATGTTTTTCTGCTAGAGCACGCAGCTGTAAAGTAAAATATGATTGAAACATTCAGATGCTTTAATGATTTTCTCTCCAAAGCCAACTTTACCACACATTTATATGCCATCTGATGTTTAATACCTGGACATTTATTAATAATGCAACACTTTTTAAGGTGACTTTATGACTTCTATGAAATTTAGGGAAACTATAGTGGAGAGAATAGATTGCAATAGAGCTTTACATGACCACTGTTATTATGTGTATTTTATGTTTGGACAAACAAATTACCCTATTATTAGGATGAAAAGTAGTCATAAATGTAATGAAATAAAATGAAAAGGTTATGTCTATCAAGAGTGGCACTGAGAGTTAGAAGTGAAATTATATAAATGTATTAATAAGGAATTATAAAACAAAACTCAGTTTAACACTTTGTTAACTAGAGACATAGACAGTGCATTGCTTCACAGTACTTTGAAGACATCTCTAGCATTGAAGGTGTTTGCACTAGGTACACCATTCAAAGGGGAATTAAAGTGATAAAATTAGAAATTATATTTATGCCTGTTCATATTACTCTTAAATAGCAACAAGTAAAATAAATTCTGGGGCAAACCAATTGAATCATATAGGAAAAATACAAAATTGCCCAAATTAGCATTCATTTAAAGGGATAGTAATACTTAAAATGTAAAAAAAAAATATGTTGTAGGGTTTATCCCCCTGAGTAAAACAAGAGTACTCCCACTGCTGAAAGGTGTTTCATTCAAAAGTTATTAATTTTCAAAGTTGAATTTTTTAGGTGCAATATCACAGTGGCCTGAAATTGTACAGTGGCGCTGTTGCTACACCATCCTATGGAGATTTATGGTCCCGGGACCAGAGCTGTCCATAGGATCGTGTAGCAACAGCGCCACTGTACAATTTCAGGCCACTGTGATATTGCACCTAAAAAATTCAACTTTGAAAATTAATAACTTTTGAATGAAACACCTTTCAGCAGTGGGAGTACTCTTGTTTTACTCAGGGGGATACACCCTACAACATATTTTTTTTACATTTTAAGTATTACTATCCCTTTAAATGGGATATTAAACTCCTTGAATGCTAGAGACAGTAGTGGAACAACTGTTGGTGGATCCACACCAGGATCCACAATACAGTAGGGACCCTGAGCCCCTTGCTCAGCACAACCCTAAAGGGGTCAGTCACAAATCTATACTATCTGCTCTTCACCCAGTAATGCTCAGCTCTGTTTTCTTCCATAACTTGACACTATCTGTCCAGGAACCCCTGAATAATGTTTTGCTGTGTCCACTGCATATTAAGCAAAAGAATGGCTCATCCGGTGTAGCTCTCCCATGACATCATAAAGAGGGAAGCTAAGAAATTGTTCAGGTCCTCCATCTCATCAGAAACCAGTATTGCTCTCCTGCTTGCTGCATTGTATGCCTTGATTTACAGTGTAAAGGAGATAAGCAATGTGCCAGGTAAGTCTCAGTTTCCCTGTGTCTTATTTCTTTGTGGGAATTCATTTAAGATAGGAAAACTCAAGATACCAAGAAGTGTCACTGACTTCATAACATAACACATCTTAATTTATTAATGTACCTTCGCAAAAATGCATCTTAATCCTTAGGACTTAAAAAGTAAACATTTTAGTTTATGTAGCCAATGATTGTTTTTGCTTTCCTGTGTGGTCCTATGTCACTAATGCCCTTATGGAAAGAAATGTGTTTATTTTTTTCTTGACTTCTGGCCATTCCTATTATAGGCCAGAGCAGCAGACTAGTTGACTACAAATGGAAATCTCAAGTCTGCATTGACGTGGCACTCCAATAGATGATCCGATTATATTCACACAAAAACATTTTACTTTTGAATTATCAGCAGCAGAGACTGTAATTTGTGACACCTTCTGGCACTCATGGGCTTTCAGAATGAAAATTTGCATACTGAAAACCAATCAAGGAAATACTCTTGATGCTATAAGCACAAAAAAAAGAGATACTTAATTCTAGAGCAAATCATCTGTACTGTAGCAGACAAATGACATTTCCCAATGATTCCTGTGGAGGAACTCACCCAGTCAGCAGAGCCACTCTCTGTGTTCTTGTGCTGTATACTCAGGATCAGGCCGCAGTCAGAAGCAAATGGCCATAGCTAGCTCATAGTCTGGGAGGGCTACTGAATTAGCTGCAGAACTCAGGGTGAGGTTCCCTGGATCCAAATGCCAGTAGACCAGCTAGGCAAGCTACTTGGCACTTGCAGTAGCTGAGGTGAGAATCTCCAGCCAAATCCCCTCCAGAAATATAGCCAAGACTTGTGTTAAGGAGAGGAAAACAGAACAACCTTTATTTTCTCAGAGTTTCATTTCTGGCTGACAGATTTAATCTGTCAGTGTTAATTTCTGATACTGAGGCTTAAACCTGATTATTCCAGGAAAGCTGGTTGGATTTTAAGTCACTGTTATGCGTACTTCATTATCTGTGTTATTGAGCTTGTTTTGTGGTCAGAACTGTGATGGGCTGTGGGTAGTGGTCAAATGGGTTTGCGGAATTTGCAGTAGGTTGCTTGATTTATATTCTGATCTAGTGATTTGTAGAACTTGCTGTTCAGCATCCCAATTCTCAGATTCCTGTGAAGATCTTTTATTCTTGTAAGCTGTGGCACATTAGTTTCAATTCATAGAGCTTTGCTCTGTTTTTTTTGTAGAGACTTGCAGTGCTGTTCCAGGCAGCTGTTCCACACGGGCAAGGTGTATGTCAAGTGGGTCTGATAATTGCCTTGATAATATTGACTTTTCTCTATACAAAACAAAGGTAGTTCTGAAGTAGAAACATGCATGGAACAGTCTCTGTCATCCACAACCTGGTCCAACAATACTAATGAATTCAATTTCATGTCAGTAAATGATAGTGAAATATAGGACCATCTCCTCAACCCAAAAATGAAAGTGCAACCTGGTCACTGCCCATCCTATTGCATCCTTAATTAATGCCTCCCTGTCATCTGGGTATATATGCCAGGAAAGTGGCTGGAGTTGTGCCTGTCCACAAAAGTGGGGATAAAATATAGTATCAAATTACAGACCATCCCTACTCCTCACATTATCTAAACCCTAGAGAGATGTATATATGTGCAACTATATAAGTATTACCAACAGACCAGATTTTATTGCCTGCTTCATTCAGGCTTTCATCCAAATCACTCAACAGTCAATGCCCTCCTAAAAGTATGCAATTATATCCAGAGTGGCATGGAAAATGGTGAACTCACGAGCTATTTTCCTAGATTTTGCAAAGGCCTTTGATACAGTAGACCATAACATACCGATAAGCAAACTCCAAAGCTCAGGATTGTGTAATCATTCTCTAAACTGCTTCCAATCCTATTTATCAGACAGAACGCAATATGTGTCTGTTGCTGATAATATTTCCCTTCCACTCTAAGGGCCGTATGTTCAAAGGGATAATGATAAAAAAATGTTGTATGAAAGACAAAAATAAGTAATTGTGTGCATGAATGACATATTTTCTAAAGAGTATACAACAAAAAACTAGTAATATCTGTTTTGTACACCACAACTCCAGAATTGATGGACAAAGGGGCGTGGCAAGGGCATGGCTAAGCTATTCTCCAGTGTCATAGAGAGGAAAAGAAAATTTGTCGTAACTAACGACAAAAAATGTCTTGCAAAAGACAAAATTTGTACTTGAAGAAAAAACTGGAGGGAATGTGAAATTCTGAATGTGAGAATTTTTGCCTTTAGTAAAAACATTTTTAAAGACATTTTTGTCATTAGTTGTCATTTTTTAAGACATTTTTATTGTTAGTTAAGACATTTTTGTTGTTACATACAACAGTTTCAGTCAGGACAAACAACATATTTCAGACCACAACCGACATTTTCTGAAAATATTAATGATCCCAACGACACTGAACTTTGAAAAGTAGTTATACACGACAAAAGCTATTTTGCTAATTCTTTGAACATATGGCCCTAAGTAACAAGTGGTGTTCCCCAAGGCTTCATTCTTGTCCCTCTTCTATTTTCTCTGTGTATAAATAAATTATCTGCCCACAGTTTGCAAAACATCTTCTGTGTACATGTATGCAGATGACACCATAATCTATGCTAAAAATTCAAACATATCTCAACTTGAACAAAAAGTTCTTAAACAAACAAAATGGTTGCAATGGTATTTGGTACAAAGTATAAACTGTATAAACTCGGCAATACCAATCTATCCATTGTAAGAGTCAAATATTAACTTGGCCCAGGTGGACTCCTACAAATATCTTGGTATGTGGCTTGATCCCAGCTTCACTTTTTGTCTTATAAATTAACTTCCAAACTTTATAACAAAATAGGTGCTCTGTTCAGAAACAAATATTTTTTTAAGTCCCCTGATTGAGGCTGTGTTGTGGGTCCTCCTTGTTGAGATTTCTAATAAAGATTGTGACTGTGGTTTTGCTTTTGTTCGGTACTCTTTAACAGTCACTGTCAACATAGATGCTTTTATATGACTTACTATGAAAATGGCATGCTTTGAAGTGCGAAAGTGAAAATATACATTTTGAAATGTCACCAGCATCAAAATGGTGACATTAAAAAATATTGACATTTAAAATGTGGAAGCATACATGGCTGGATTCTATTGCAGGTGCTAATTTTATCACTGCTTTTATATCCAGTTTTCCCCATAGACTTCAATAGGAAAATGTTTGATAAAACAGGTGTTAACATTTATCTCCAGCAATAGAATCCAGCCGACAGTGAGCAAACATGAAGTAAGTGAATATCATGTATCACTAGAGTTGATAGGAAATTCGTCCATTATGTGTCCAAGGTGATACAATGTAGCAACTTTATATGAAAATGGCACTGTAGCCAAACCTAAGGACCCTAACCTAATGTTTACCTTGATAAGTTAATGACCATAACCTATACCTAATAGATATTGGCTAACCTTAACCCATGACTAATCTAGCTACCCTTACAGAGAGCGGGTGAACAGATACTTAACTGCTAGAGTAAGGGAAACTGGTGCAACAGAGACATGCAAATCCAAGTATTATCATGATGAGACAACACTCAAGATGGAGCAGTGAAGTCCAGTGGAAGACTTATATCTTAGTGGAAGGTGAACTGTAACAGATACTAGGCAATGCGGCAACATTTTAAACTGTCATTAGTCATTATGTGCCATTTAGATATGTGTGATGTTTTGAATGTACCATTTTCATGCTTTCCATTAAGGCGGCAACATTGTAATAGGGTATCCTTTATATGCTTTCAAACCCTTTTATCAAGGTAAACATTCAAACTGGGACAGTGTTGACACAGATGACCAATTAATGGAAGCCCTAGAGGATCAATCTGGAAAAGCCCTACGGGACCAATCAAGGAAAGCCCTGGGGGGCAAATCGGGTACTGTCTTTAGTGTCCACTCAGAGTTTCTCTTTTCATGCCATGGTAATGATACTAGATAGGCAAACTTTTTTGAAAGGGAAATGTCCTCACATCAGGAGCCAACATTCCAATCTTTCCTTTGTGGTCTCAACATATGATACAAGCTATTATTTGAGTAGGGAGCAGAGTGCTGGACTTAACCATTATTTACTGGGCACTGTGTACAACATATTACACAAAACTTGCATTACAACACCATTGCATTACAATCACCATAGACAATACAATGAGCTATTTTTAAAATAAGCTACCCATGGGGTGGTCTTCAGGAGCTGCCCATAGTGCAGGTGCTGAAATGCTGGGCCCTGTCCATGAGGCAAATCCTGACTAGTACATAAATCAGCATTGGAAAAGTGAAGGATAGGGACAGCAAGGGACAAAAATGTTTAGCAGTAGGGAACACTGGGACTTAACCTTTTGTTTCTCCACATTTCCAATGGGACTTTTTAACCTCAGGAGGTCTCCAACAACACAAAACAATAAGTGGAAGATAACTCTAGGATTCAACAGGATAAAAGTCAGATTTAAAAATAATAGGAATTAGTTACATAGCTGATATGGCTGAAAAAAGAAATGCCGATCAAATTCAGCCCATGCCATAACACCCTTGATCCTGAGGAAGACAAAAAAAAAAGAAAAAAATGGATCAACATCCTATCTGCTTTGAAACCAGCTGGCATAATTCTCAATATTGTTCAGAGCTAGAAAGGTGTCTATTGCTTTTTGAAAGCAGCTACAGTATCTGTAAGCACATCATTCCAAGGCAAAGAATTCCATAACTCTTTCAGATGGAGACAGATTTAAGATTCTTAGCTAAAACGAAAAATATTGCATATATACATTAAACACATTACGACCCCATGGTTATATAAGAAACTTGATGCAAACATTTTTATTTGAATACAGCTAGATCTATACATTTCTCTTTTCTGGTAGATACCTTTGGTTCCCATTCACATTTCAGTTAGCATTATGAGGAAGTAAACACATAGTAAATTCACTTCCTGATTATTTGAACTGTTACAAGTTTTAATAAATCAAATGACAGCAGTGGGAGTAACCTTGTTTTATTCAGCAGGAAACACTCTATATCATATATGTTTTCATAAAGAACATTTACTGCTCCTTTAAACATTTTACTGTCCCCACACATTAGCCCATATTTTTTCATATTTATAAAAGCAACTTGGAGTTATTCTGGAGTAAACCAACTGCACCATGGGGGCACATAAACATTCCTGTTAAATTAAATTGGATTTTAACACCTTGAATGTGAGAGTGGCCTCCAGTGCATTGCTTCACAAGGCATTAGAGACCTCTCTGGCATTCTAGGTGTTTGCTTTTATAAATATGGTCCATTTTCTTGGTAATTATGGTCCTTATGTATAAAAGAAAACTGGAGCATTTCTGAGGCAAACCATCTGCACCATAGGAAAGAAATAAGCATTCCCCTAATTTCCTTTGAACTAATGGGGCTTATAGCCCCTTGAATGCTAGCAAGGTCTCAATTGCATAGCTCTACAATTATTAGAGACATCTCTAGAATACAAGGGGTTGTATGCCTCAATTAGATCCCTGGGAAGTTTCTAGGTTTGCCCTAGAATTTCTCCAGTTCGCATTTATACATAAAGTCCCATGTGAACAGAAATTGGCTATGCATATACACAAACACTAAATGATGGTTTAGAGAAGTATGTGGTGGGCAGTCAAAGTATTTTTGCACATGGACCCTCCATTGTTTCTTCAGTTCTCTAACACAGTGTGTGTGTGTGTAATTTTTTTACTTTAAGCTAATTATTATTATTACTGGATACCTAGACCTCATTCACAGAGTCTGCATTTTGGCACTTTTCTTCAGTCTATTTTTTACATTACACAGAGCACTGTATACACCACACAAAAGTTGTAAATACTGTGTGTGAGATATCTATATGCAGAGTAAAGTGCCACATAAAATGGCAATATACACAGTTGATAATGGTCCTATACAGAGTACACATTGCTGCTAAATGCATCATGGAGTGGTGTTATGCACAGTATACATTATTAAACAAATTACACATTATATAAATAAGACAAGTTATTGCTGAATTATTGATCTTTTTGATGATGCTTATGGTGATTTCATATGATCAGTGATGCCACATATGATGTCATACATGCTAACAGCAAAGTAGGTGTGGTAGTAAAGGTTCCTGTTACCTTAACATTTTGTTAACTAAAGTTTTTGCGCTTGATTGAAAACCTTAGTGCTGGCTTAAACCTCTAAGGGCAAGAAGAGTGTGCAGCTTATTGCATATCAATGTGTCGCACACCCTTTTGATCCTTAAAGGGTCAGTGAACGTTTTTGCCATTGAATAAACAACTAGAGCAGTATATCTGGGTTTAAAAAATAATGCTATTTCTTGAAGTAAAAATGAAATGATAAATAATTGTTTTCTCTTAACCATTAAAGGAGTATTTGCTAAAATGTAAAAGAAGTAAATGAAATTCCACTACGGAAGACAAATCTATTTTATTGGCTATTTAATAAATAGGAAAGGGGCAGCTGGATACTGTACATCCTTTTTTCTTATGGTTTTCAATCCATTGTACAGTCAGGAAAGTTAATATTGTATTTATTTTCTTCTAAAAAGAAAATTAGCCTCAGCAGCAGTGATACATTTTCACATTCATCTTCACTAACACTTTCTTCATTCAGCATGTCAGACAATACACAGAAAAGAAGGCAGCAGAGCAGCCTGACAAATATACCCGCTGATTGATTTTAACACAAAACAAAAAGTAGGACAAAATATCTTAATGTTTTCCTCTTTCCATTCCTCATTCATTAAGTGTAAATTTGCTGTCGTTTGTAAAGGTCACAGTGATCTAAAGAACCAGAACAAGCTAAACTTTTTAATTTTCCACCACTTCTTTTGTTACATGTATGTGTTTTTGATTAAGGAAGCTACCCTGCCCTTTATACATACTGTACAGTATCAGTACACAGATGAATCTGCTCTTTTCTCATCTAACAACATATCCATCATATAAATATTGATAAATACAGTAAGTGTGTGTCTATCACAAAGTGTTTATGCAAAGGAGACCTGATGGAATCATTTCACTGTGGGTCTGTTTCTCAGAAGACAGAGATGAGGGTTCACAAATTCAATCCCTATTGCCACTGGCTTGCTCAGCTATAGTTAGTGAATGGTATGTAGTATTGGCTTTCAGACACCTGAATGTGTACTTCACAATTTGTTGATGGCTAATTTCCATGCTATTATTGTCAGGGCTGGATTTGCCCAAGGCCGGATTTCTAATTAGGCAGAGTAGGCATCTACCTACAGGTGCACCCCACAGAGGGACGCCTGTCATTTGGATCCCCCGCTTGGCGCCCGTGGCCCACAACAACATGGTAAGGTCTCAGTCTGTGCCTTCTTCGGCACAGACATGTAGCTGCTGTGAACTCGGCTCTTTAGTAATACAGAGTGCTGGGAGATGACATCATCTCCCAGCGCTCTGCATTACTGACGAGAACACCGCGCTGGAGCTCCAGCAGCTCTGTGCAGAAGGAGGAGGCACAGACAGACCTCTCCTCTCCAGGGTAGGAAATGGACACAGGGGGCAATATGGAGATGATGGGGGCACTGTGAGGGGCAATATGGAGATTATCATGGGGGCAATGTGAGGGACAATATGGAAATGATCATGGGGGCAATGTGAAGGGCAATATGGAGATTATCATGGGGGCAATGTGAGGGACAATATGGAAATGATCATGGGGGCAATGTGAAGGGCAATATGGAGATGATGGGGGCACTGTGAGGGGATATGGAGCTGATGAGGCACTGTGAGGGGCAATATGGAGATGATCATGGGGGTAATGTGAGGGGCAATATGGAGATGATGGGGGCAATATGGAGATGATGGGGGCTAGTTGGAGATGATGGGGGCAAGTTGCAGCTGATGAGGACAATGTGTAGACGATGGGGCAATGTGAGGGCAATATGGAGCTGATGGGGGGCAATGTGGAGATTAAGAGCATTGTGGAGATGGCAAATCAGGGTGGGGGGCGCTTCAGATGTCTGTGTCTACAGGCTCCTGTGATGTAAATCCAGCCCTGGATTTGCCATTAGGAAAAACAGGCAACTGCCTAGAGGGTTTTTATTGTTTCCATTATACCCCAATTTATTAAAATAGGGGTGGCTCAGCCAGCCTTGATTTGGAAATCTACCTATATAACTAATACTACAAAGGAGCCTTTTACACAGGAGTACAGCACAGCATGATGCATCCTGACTCAATTCCCGTGCTCTTAATACTTGTCCCTACTCTATGTTTATTATGAGTACCAACCTTGATAAATTTGAGTTAAATGGGACTTTTAATACCATGAATGCCAAAGTAACACTTGTGTTTGACTCATATTTAGCACTCAAAGGGGTTAATGGCCCGATTTAAATCAATGAAGATTAAATGTACTTCAGGCCTATATGCTGTTGCTTCAGTTCTTTTTTAGAATGTCTACCTTTGACATCACTTGTAACATCACTTGATATTCCCTAATACGCTCAGGGGTATTGGCAGGTCAACATACCACCATGCAATAAGTGAATTCCTACATTGATACATTAGTGGAGGGCTTTCCCTCTGGAAGTTTCCTGAACAACCAAAACACAATGGACACAGAGGAAAGAAAAGAAAAAAAAAGGGGCGCCCCATAGAGTAGTATGTACTGTAACTTTGATTATTTGACCCAATCCAAGCCCCTAGAATGGGGTACTCACAATTTTAGATGGTCTTCACAAACACATATGTGTAAGAAAGACGAATAATGCAGCTGGAAGTTATTTGTATCCCCTACTTCCACTTGGGTATATTCCCGGCTGTTCAACAGCTATACACGGTTGATTGGTCCTCCACACGGTGTCCCATCCGAAGAACCCAAAGACAAAAGAAAACGGAGTGCCAGTAAAATTCTCACTGGAGATACAGCGCTTAAACCAGCAATACATGGGCAACATTACTTCTTTGTACTCACACAGTTTGTTGTACCGGTGTATACTCCACACCTGTGTTCTCAATCGTGTGCAGGGAGATTTAACTCGCTTGTCCCTGCTCAAGCTCAAATGATGTTATCCCTCCACACTTTATGGATATTGCAGGCAGAAAGTTTGTGTATCACCAACACTTGTGCAAGTAATAATTCTGGGAATTTAAGTATAATAACCATATAAACAAATGTATTTAAAATTGGTACACAGTACCATCTGGATTTCCCTATTACCCTTGGGATGACTAACCCTAAGAACAACTTGCATATACAGAAAAGAAGTCAGAGATACTCAACTAGGCTCATGAGCTTGCAAGGGTATGCAACAGCTCACTGGGACTGTGTCCTCACACCCAGGTTACAATCTCTTTCAGCTCACAAACTCCATATACAGAGAAGAAACATTCTGATGAACGTCATACAGGTCCTGCTAAAACACCAGACAAATCTTCTCTGAATAAGATAAGTCAGAAATGCTCACCTCGGCTTATGAGCTTGCAAGGGTATGCAAAAGCTCACTAGGACTGCATTCTCACACCCAGCGTACAATCTCTTTCAGCTCACAAATGCTATATACAGAGAAGAAAAATACTGAAGCACATCATTCAAGTCCTGCCAAAATGCCAGACAATTACTTCTCTGAACAAGTGACACCAGTAACACCACACAAATGTTTTTTGCCTTCATCAGTGAAATGGAACTACTCCTTCTGAGAACTTGCGAGTAAGGGGTCCACGTTTGTATTCCCCCATTACCCTTAGGGTGACTAACCTGAAGATCAATTTGCATATACAGAAAAGAAGTCAGAGATGCTCAACTAGGCTCATGAACTTGCAAGGGGATGCAAGAGCTCACTGGGACTGTGTTCTCGCACCCGGGATGTAATCTATTTTAACTCACAAATGTCATATACAGAGAAGAAAAATTCTGAAGTATATCATACAGGTCCTGCCAAAATGATAGCCCAGCTACGAAATGCCAGACAATTCTTCTCTGAACAAGAGAAACAGCTAATCCCAGACATACATTTCAGCTTTATCAATGAGGTGAAGTTGATCCCTCTAAGTAATTGTGAGCAAGGGGTCCACATCTGGATTCCCCCATTGCCCTAGAGCCCAGGACACAACCTCTTCCAACTCACAAATGCCCTACACAGAGAAGAAATATTCTGAAGCACATCATACAGGTCCTGACAAAATGACAGTACAGCAATAAAATGCCAGACAAGACTTCTGTGAACAAAGGAAGCAATGAAATCAGAGCATACATTCCAGCTTTGCTGGGATTCTTTGGTAAGATGCAGCTGATTCCTCTAAGTGCTTGTGAGCAAGGGGTCCACGTCTGGATTCCCCCATTTCCCTTAGGGTTACTAACTCTAAGAGCAATTTGCATATACAGAGATACTCAATTAGGCTCATGAGCTTGCAAGAGTATGCAAAAGCTCACTGGGACTGTGTCCTTACACCCAGGTTACAATCTCTTTCAGCTCACAAACTCCATATACAGAGAAGAAACATTCTGAAGAACATCATACAGGTCCTGCTAAAACACCAGACAAATCTTCTCTGAATAAGTGAAGCAACTAACCACAGACAAATGTTTTAGCCTTGTTGGGTTTCATTAGTGAGATGCAGCTGATCCCTCCATCTGCAAGCAAGGGGTCCACATTTGTATTCCCCCATTATCCTTAGGGTGACTAACCCGAAGAGCAATTTTCATATATAGAGAAGAGATCAGAGATGCTCAACTAGGCTCATGAACTTGCAAGGGTATGTAAATGCTCACTGAGACTGTTTCCTCACACCCAGAATGCAATCTCTTTTAGCTCACACACACCATACACAGAGAAGAAAGATTCTGAAGCATATCATACAGGTTCTGCCAAAATGCCAGAGAATTCTTATCTGAACAAGAGAAGCAGCTAACGCCATATGTACATTTTGGCTTTGTTGGGCCTCATCAGTGAGGTACAGCTTAGTTCTCTACACACTTGTGAACAGAGCAGTCCACGTCTGGATTCCCCCATTACCCTTAGGGTGACAAACCCGATGAGCAACTTGCATATATAGAAAAGAAGTCAGAGATGCTCAGCTAGGCTCATGAGCTTGCAAGGGTATGCAAAATCTCACAGGGACTGTGTTCTCGCACCCAGGGTACAATCTCTTTTAGCTCACAAATGCCATATACAGAGAAGAGCACATCATGCAGGACGCTCATGCACTCGTTCTCTGAATAAGTGAAGCAGCTAGCCCCCAGATAAAGGTTCTGGTTCTGGTTCTGGTTCTGGTTCTGGTTCTGGTTCTGGTTCTGGTTCTGGTTCTGGTTCTGGTTCTGGTTCTGGTTCTGGTGGGCCTTGTCCGCGAGATGCAGCTGATCCTTCTAAGCACTTGCGAGCAAGGGGTCCACATTTGTATTCCCCCATTAACCTTAGGGTGACTAACTGTAAGAGCAATTTGCATATACTGAGAAGAGGTCAGAGATGCTCAGCTAGGCTCATGAGCTTGCAAGGGTATCCAAAAGCTCACTGAGACTGTGTCTTGATGCCCAGGGTGCAATCTCTTTTAGCTTACAATTGCCATATATAGAGAAGAAACATACCGAATCACATCATGCAGGTCCTGACAAAATGCCAGACAAGTATTCTCTAATCAAATGAAGTACCTAACCCCCGAGACAAACATTTTGGCTTTGTTGGGGCTTCATCAATGAGATGCAGCTGATCCCCCTGATGACTTGTGAGCAAAGGGTCCACGTTTGTATTCTCCCATTACACTAAGGGTGACTAACCCTACGAGCAATTCGCAAATACAGAGAAAAGGTCAGAAATGCTCAACTAAGCTCATGAGATTGCAAGGGTATGCAAAAGCTCACTGGCACTGCGTTCTCATGTCCATGATGCAATCTCTTTTAGCCCACAAATGCCATACACAGAGAAGAAATATTCTGTAGCACATCTTACAGGTCCTACCAAAATGACAATCCATCCACAAAATGCCAGACAATTCTCTGAACAAGGGAAGCAACTATCCTCAAATGTACATTTCAGCTTTTTGGTGAGGTGCAGCTAACCCCTCTAATCACTTGTGAGCAAGGGGTCTACGTCTGGATTCCCCCATTACCCTTAGGCTGACTAAACATAAGAGCAATTTGCATATAAAGAGAAGAAGTCAGATGTTCCACTAGAATCATGAGCTTGCAAGGGTATGCAAAAGCTCACTGGCACTGTGTCCTCACACCCAACATGCAATCTCTTTGAACTCACAAATGCCATATACAGAGAAGAAATATACTCATGCAGGTCCTGCTAAAATGCCAGACAATTCTTCTCTAAACAAGCAAAAGAACTAACCCCAGATGAATGTTTTGGCCATGTGGGGCCTCGTAGATGATGTGCAACTGATCCCTCTAGGCACTTGTGAGCAAGGGGTCAACACCTGGATTCTCCTATTACCTTTGGGGTGACTAACCCTAAGAGCAACTTACATATACAGAAAAAAGTCAGAGATGCTCAACTAGGCTCATGAGCTTGCAAGGGTATGCAAAAGCTCACTGGGACTGTGTCTTGATGCCCAGGGTGCAATCTCTTTTAGCTCACAAATGCCATACACAGAGGGGAGAGAGAGAGAGAGAGAGGAAGAAGAAGAAGAAGAAGAAGGAGGAAAAGGAAAAAAAAAAAAAAAAAAAAACAGCCCCAGATAAACATGTCAGTCTTGGGGAACCTCATAAATGAAGTGAAACTGATCTCTTTAAGCACTTGTGAGCAAGGGGCCCACGTCTGGATTCCTCCATTACCCTTAGGGTGACTAACCCTAAAGCAATTTGCATACACACCTATGCTCAAAGCTTGCAAGGTTATACAAAAGCTCACTAAGACTGTGTCCTCTTTCCCAGAATGCAATTTCCTTTAGCTCACAAATGCCATATACACAGAAGAAACATCCTGAAGCATATCATAGATTTCCTGCTAAAATAACAGTCCAACCACAAAACGTCAAACAATTCTTCTCTGACGAAGGGAAACAGCTAGCCCCAGATATACATTATACTTTATAGTGACTCATCAGTAAGGTGCAGCTGATCCCTTTATGCACTTGTGAGCAAGGGGTCCACATCTGGATTCCACCATTACCCTTAATGGTGACTAACCCTAAGAGTAATTTGCATATACAGAGAAGTCAGAGATGCTCAACTAGGCTCATGAACTTGCAAGAGTATGCAAAAGCTCACTGGGACTGTGTCCTCATTCCCAGTGTGCAATCGCTAGCAACTCACAAAATGGCATATACAGAAAAAAAAAATTCTGAAGCATATCATACAGGTCCTGCCAAAATGACAGACCAATCACACAATGGCAGACAATCCTCTGAACAAGCAGGTTTAAAAAAAAAAAAAAAAAAAAAAAAAAAAAAAAAAAAAAAAAAAATACTAGCCCCAGGTGTACGTTTTGGCCTTGTGGTATCTGTCAGTGAACTATGGCTGATCCCTCTAGGCACTTGTGAGCAAGGGGTCCACACCTGGATTTCCCCATTACCCTTAGGGTGAGTAACCATAAGAGTAATTTGCATATACAGAGAAGTCAGAGGTGCTCAACTAGGCTCAGGAACTTACAAGGGGATGCAAAGGCTCAATGGGACAGCATCCTCTCACCTAGCATGCAATCTCTTTTAACTCACAAATGCCATACAGAGATAAGAAATATATTTAAGCATATTATACAGGTGCTGTATAAAATGCCAGTCCTATTACAAAATGCCAGACAATTTTTCTCTGAATAAGAGAAGCTGCTAACTCCAGATGTACATTTTAGCCTTGTCAGTGAGTTGCTGCTGATCCCTCTAAGTACTTGTGAGCAAGGGGTCCACGTCTGGATTCCCCCATTACCCTTAGTGTGACTAACCCTAAGAGCAATTTGCATATACACAGAAGGAGTCAGTGATGCTCAACTATGCTCAAAGCTTGCAAGGGTATGCAAAAGCTCACTGTGACTGTGTCCTCATCCCCAGAGTGCAATCTCTTTTAGCCCACAAATGCCATACATAGAGGAAAAAAAAATTCTGAAGCATATCATACAGGTCCTGCCAAAATGACAGCCCAGCCACGAAATGCCAGACAATTAATCTCTGAACAAGAGAAACAGGGAGCCCCATACATACATTTCAGCCTTGTAGGTGAGGTGCAGCTGATCTCTCTAGGCACTTGCAACCAAGTGGGTCAGGTCTGGATTCCCCCATTACTCCTTAGGGTGACTAACCCTAAGAGAAATTTGCAGTGAGATGCAGCTGATCCTTCTAAGCACTTGCGAGCAAGGGGTCCACATTTGTATTCCCCCATTAACCTTAGGGTGACTAACTGTAAGAGCAATTTGCATAAACTGAGAAGATGTCAGAGATGCCCAGCTAGGCTCATGAACTTGCAAGGGGATACAAAAGCTCACTGGGACTATGTCCTCACTCCCAGGATACAATCTCTTTGAGCTCACAAATGCCATACACAGAGTAGAAGAATTCTGAAGCATATAATACAGGCCCCATCAAATTAACAGTCCAGCCACAAAACACAAGACCGTTTTTCTCTGAACAAGGAAAGCAGCTAGTCACGGACATACATTACAGCATACTCATTTAGATGCAGATGATTTCCCCCCCAGTACTTGTGAGCAAGGGGTCCATATTTGTATTCCCCCATTACCCTTAGGGTGACTAACTGTAAGAGCAATTTGCATATACTGAGAAGAGGTCAGAGATGCTCAGCTAGGCTCATGAGCTTGTATGGGGATGCAAAAGCTCACTGGGACTGTCTCCTCACACCTAGGGTACAATTTTAGCTCACAAATGCCATATACAGAAAAGAAATACAGGTCCTGCCAAAAACACAGTCCAGCCACAAAATGCCAGACAACTCTTCTCTGAACAAGGGAAACAGCAAACACCAGACATACATTTCTGCCATGCAGGGGCTTGTCAATGAGGTGCAGCTGATCCCTCTAGGCACTTGTGAGTAAGGGGGTCCACGTCTAGATTGCCCCATTACCCTTAGGGTTACTAACCCTAAGAGCAATTTGCATATACAGAGAAAAAGTCAGAAATGCTCACCTCAGTTTATGAGCTTGCAAGGGTATGCAAAAGCTCACTAGGACTGCATTCTCTCACCCAGGGTACAATCTCTTTCAGCTCACAAATGCTATATACAGAGAAGAAAAATACTGAAGCACATCATTCAAGTTCAGCCAAAATGCCAGACAATTCTTCTCTGAACAAGTGACACCAGTAACACCACACAAATGTTTTTTTTTTTTTTTTTTTTCAGAGATGCTCAACTCTGCTCATGAACTTGCAAGGGGATGCAAGAGCTCACTGGGACTGTGTTCTCGCACCCGGGATGTAATCTCTTTTAACTCACAAATGCCATATACAGAGAAGAAAAATTCTGAAGTATATCATACAGGTCCTGCCAAAATGATAGCCCAGCTACGAAATGCCAGACAATTCTTCTCTGAACAAGAGAAACAGCTAATCCCAGACATACATTTCAGCTTTATCAATGAGGTGAAGCTGATCCCTCTAAGTAATCGTGAGCAAGGGGTCCACATCTGGATTCCCCCATTACCCTAGAGCCCAGCACGCAACCTCTTCCAACCCACAAATGCCCTACACAGAGAAGAAATATTCTGAAGCACATCATACAGGTCCTGACAAAATGCCAGTACAACAACAAAATTCCAGACAATACTTCTGTGAAGAAAGGAAACAATTAAATCAGAGCATACATTCCAGCTTTGCTGGGATTCTTTGGTAAAATACAGCTGATTCCTCTAGGTCCTTGTGAGCAAGGGGTCCACGTCTGGATTCCCCCATTTCCTTTAGGGTTACTAACTCTAAGAGCAATTTACATATACAGAGATGCTTAACTAGGCTCATGAGCTTGCAAGGGTATGCAAAAGCTCACTGGGACTGTGTCCTTACACCCAGGGTCCAATCTCTTTTAACTCACAAATACCATATACAGAGAAGAAATATTCTGAAGCATATCACACAGGTTCTGCCAAAATAAAAGTCTATCCACGAAACGCTAGAGAATTCTTCTCTGAACAAGGGAAGCAGCTAACCCCAGACGTATGTTTCAGCCTTGTGAGGCATCGTTGGAAAGGTGCAGCTGATCCCTCTAGGAAATTTTGAGCCAGGGGTCCACATCTGGATTCCCCCATTATCTTTAGAGTAACTAATTCTTAGAGCAATTTGTGTATACAGAGAACAAGTCAGAGATAATTAACTAGGGTCATGAGATTGCAAGAGTATGCAAAAGCTCATTGGGACTGTGTCCTCATGCCCACAATGCAATCTCTTTTAGTTCATAAATACCATACAGAGAGAAAAAAACATCCTGAAACATATCATAGAGATCCTGTCAAAATTACAGTCCAGCCACAAAAGTGAAGCAGGTAACCCTCAGAAATACACTTCAGCCTTGCTAGCTCTCATCGGAGAGGTGCAGTGAATCCCTCTAAGAAGTAAGAGATACTCAACTAGGTTCATGAACTTGCAAGGGGATGGAAAAGCTCACTGGGACTGTGTCCTTGCACCCAGGGGAGCAATCTCTTTTAGGTCACAAATGCCATACACAGAGAAGAAATATTCTGAAGCATACCATACAGGTCCTGCCAAAAAGACAGTCCAGTCACGAAATGACAGACAATCCTTCTCTGAACAAGCAGCTAAGCTGTACATTTCAGCCTTGTTGGGCCTCATCGGTGAGGTGCAGCTGATGCTTCTAAGCACTTGTGAGCAGGAAATGTTTCCCTTGAGAACAGGAACTGTTCCTCTCATCAGCAACTGCAATGTGCACAGTGTGTGTCTGTTAAATAAGGGAAGGATTGAGAACAATGGTACATCTGCACTCACATCAAACACCTGACACAAATCTATCCAAGCACTATGATACTTAAGGTCCCCAATGTGAAATCCCCCCACCAGAAACCAAGAACTGCTGCTCTCACTATGCCCCTTGTCCACTACCTGCTAAGGACACATGACAACTTGCAGACAGTTTAATAGTAATGATGAACCCTCCCTGACACCAGCTTAGCATATTCTGTGGGATGAAATCTCTTCTGATACTGCTTTATGCCCTGGTTACAATTATCCTCCACCACACTGCCATGTGTGGTCAGTGCACACAGTGCGCAATGTGACACAAACTGCAACATCCTGACATCTACAGAATGGGGGAGGTAATGATGAACAAGCTGGATTGGCAGAAGATATAATTATCCTAGAGCAAGAAGGTGTTGGTGAGCCAGGTGTTTCGCTCGTCATTGAACTTTCAGTCTCTGGCTTGGTTTCCTCTATTCTTCCTCCCCTTTGATCTCTACCTCGCCTCTTGTTGCCTTTGGGGAGAATCTGGTGGGTACAGCAACAGTGGTGCCCAGTTTCTGTGGTGAGTGTTTGATTTAACATGTTTCACATAAATGTCATGATATCTGTCTTTCATGTGTGATATCAGGGCTGTTGTGCCAAAGCATGTTCCCTCCTTTCCCCTTTTCACTAACTTATAACAAACTAGTTTTAAAGCCCATGTACACGGCCCAGCACTGGCATCACTGCAGTCATGCTCAGTACTGACTGGCCTAACGCACCATGGCTAATACTGAGCAGGGCGCTCCGAATTCAGACTGTGGTCCTCTCTGTGCACCTTCTTGGGACCAAACGGTCCCAGGAAGGTGCTCAGAGAGGACTCCGGTCTGAATTTGGAGAGCCCCACTCTGTATCAGCCTCTGCGTGGACAGTCTCTACTGCTCATGACTGCAGTGATCACAGCCGTCTCTACTGCGCATGACTGCATCATTTTTAGCGAATTATTATATAGGATTGTGCATAGTGCTGTCGCTGATGACTGCACTGTGCCTGTTCCAAGAGAAAAATAGTGCCACACCCAGGACTTCAGGTGTTTTCTGCTGGCAAGTGGAACCTGTCCTAGTCTTGCATCACTTTTTGACCCCATTCCCACTGTGTCCACAGTGGTCTGTGGCACACTAGCCTGCTCCTCACCATCCTGCTGCACTTGCCATTTAGCAGCAGCAGGGATTAGAGCAGTTGTAAACTCCACAAATTCCAAAAGTTCACTGCTGTTGGTGGTGATGCCCATCCCCATCCCTGTCTCCCATTCCTTCTCAGTTTGGGCTAAAAAGGCCATTAATGTCTCTTCCAACCCAGCTTCTCCACCATCATCATCACTATCACCACCAGTCCCTCTATGCTGCTGCTGCTGCTCTATTACTGACATCTCACTGGTTGGTGGAGGTGATGAGAAATGTGACAGAGGGTACCCTAATGTCACACTTGCCGTTTCTTGTTGACCTGAAGAATGCAGACTGGCAGCACTAACAGCAGGCACAGGCAGTAGATCTGTGCTCCTAGGGTTGGTGGTATTACTGCTGCTAGGCAACAATTCTGCCTTCTTCAGGATCATGTTCCACCTGGACAATGCCATGGGTGGGAAGGGGACTCCCAAGGTCAGGAGAATGGTGTGGGCTCCCTTGACCTATAGTCTGGACAATCTGCATTACTTCCCCTACCACTCTCCAAATGCTATTCAAATCAGCTGCTTTGTTATCACTATTACTACTACTAACACCAAACACATCAATTTCAGTCACTAGTAATATGATGATCACTCCCTCCTTCACTCCTAACATGCAGTACAAGCTGCTGCAGCTTATTAGTAGTAGTACTAGTGGCTGGACTGCTTGGGGATGGCAAGTGTGACTTAGGGTCCCCTGCTGTCATACTTGGCATCATCTCCTCCTCCCCCCTCATGAGAATTACAAATTATACCGGCAGCAGGTTCAGCACTGGCAGCAGGCTCAGTCCCCAGACTTCATTGGACGCATAATGGTTCTTCCAGGTCCACCTATTAAACTTGCTCATAGTGATAACAGTCACAATGAGCCTCTCCTGCCTCAATTTTGCTAGTAATTTCACATCACAATAGCCTAGCACCTCTCTCTTGCTCTGTAGCTACTCGTATTGTGTACCACGTTCTGGCAAATGGCACATTATTATAGTGAAAATGCAAAAAAAATAGGTAAAGGGGTGAAAACTTTCTAACCATTGACAAAATAGTGAAGGATTTTTGCCAGTGAAGATTTTAATCACTGTATTTTAAGCGGATTTTCCCATGGAAAAGCAGACAACCAAGTGGTTTTCACTAATTTTTTCAAGTGAACACAATGCAACTTTTCGCCCACACCAAGCCTCGGGACAGGTTTAGAGAACCACTGCCCTAAGTTGCTCCTGTATTACACCTTTAGTTTTTTAGTATACATACTTTTTATTTATTTTGTTAACAAAAACAGAAGGTATTTCCAAGCATTAAGTCCTACTTACACTCATTTCTTCCATATTCTTGGAATACTGTACACATGCATATGCTGCTGAAGGAAATAAGCTCAAAAATAACTTTTATCACTGACAAATACTGGAAGGTATATGATCCACTAGTAATCATATAAATATTTGTGTCTGACCAAAATTAGAGGTAATGAGATCCTTGTTCAGAAGGAGCAGAGGTGGCTAACATGCAGCCATCCAGCTGTTGTACTTCAACAACAGCTGGGTCAAAATACACTAAAATGATAGCAATCCTCCCGTGAGAAACTCTCTAACACTAATGCTACTCTACGTAACCTATGCACTGAGAATTCTCTTGAAAAGGTGGCTACATAGAACAAAATTAACAAAAGTGAGATGGTCAGATATTCCTTTCAATGCTCCTCTTTAGATTGTAAGCTTTTAAGCAGGGACCCCATTTCCAGCGTTTCATTTTCATAAGTATTTGTCAACCTGTATTGCATGTGTAATTTCCTGTTTAATGCAGGACATTATAAAAATGTATGTTTTTCAGTATGTATGTACTACTGTACAAGCCCATGTTCACGGGCCAAGGTCCGGGTAATGTTAAGAGGCCGCAACGCTACCTCACTGCTCCACACGATGCAATCATGCACAGTAGAGACTGCCTGAAAGCAGGCAGTCTCTACTGCGTATGACTGCATCTTGACAAACATTCTAGCGAATTATTTTAGAGGATATATCTTTATTTATATAGCTTCATATATGTACACAGCACTTTTACAGAAATAGTAATAGTACAATAAAAAAATGCAGGAATGGTTAAGAGCATCAGGATAAGTGTGATCATTGCATTTTTAGTTTGTGTGTGTTTTTTGGGGGGGGAGCGCAGCAATAGGAATCATACATTGGAAAAGGGACCCTGCCCCAAGTATCTTACATTATAATTATAAACACGACAACATACAGAGACAGTAGGAGGAGGAACATAAGTGCAAGTACAAGGCTTCAGTAAAGGAAGTGCAGAATGATTTTAATGTGACTGTCAATGTGCACAAGGAGAACATTGTTACGGAGATGAATCCTTGAGCAGATAGGTTTTCAGGAGATGCTTGAAAGTGATGAATGTTGATGATTGGCGAATTATATAAGGAAGGACATTCCAAAGTCAAGGGGCAGCCAGTGAAAAGATTGCAGCTAAGAGAAGGCTAGAGTTGTTTAAGGAGAGGACAGAAAGAACCCTTGAGACTGCAGTTCACAGGAAGGGGTGTAGCAGAAGATACAAGCAGAAATGTAAGATGATTCTGAAGAAGAAAGAAACTTAAAAGAGAGGAGAATTTTGTAAGAAATATGAGACCTAATAGGTAGCCAAGAGATAGATTTCAGGAGCAGATGAGAGGGAAGGTATCTGGGAGCAAGGGTAGTTATTCTTGCAGATGAACTGAGAACAGACTGAAGCAAAGAGAAATGAGAGGCAGGAAGACCAGAGAGTAAAATGTTACAATAGTCAATTCTAGAGAGAATAAGGACCTGAATGAGAGTTTTTGTGGTTGACCTACTGAGGAAGGGTTGTATTTTGTTAAAATGCATTCTGCACAGGAACTAGTGCAGCACTGCTTTGTGTGTTTTTCCTAATTGTTCTGCATTTAAGGGGGTATCTGGTCACATAAAACATAGGGATTAGAGAGTCTCTCTCATCACCTGAGAGTTAGGATCTCAAATTGTATCCCTAGATGGCCATGTGCAAATTCTAACAATTATGCAATTTGTTCCCATATGGGTCATTCAAAATGCACAAATGGTTGACACCTGCAAAAAAACAGGGATATCCCTAAAACCTGTACTGTCTCCCTTCTCTAGTAATGCAGTTTTATACCACTTTCTAAATGCATAACCCCTTATAGGTTCTCTGGTTACCTCCTCTGGTCACCCTCAACTGATCTCGAGCCCTATAACATCTGCTACCCATCCTCTTCCCCTTGTTTAAGCCTAGGAATGTACAGCGAGAACAGCAGGTACTCCAGTACAGAAGTTCCCCCAAGCTTAAATATTTAAACTTAGTTTTACTTTGCTTTCATTTGAGGAGCAGCATGAGCATTATTTCTTTATTTTTACACTAGTTGAAGAGCCCGTGTACACGGGCCACAGTGCCAGCCGGTCGTGGGGCAGTAGACTGCCTGCGCAGCGGCTGATACAGTGACAGCTGGTCGTCGGGCACTCATTCACAGTAGAGACTGCCCGAGCCTGATGCTTCGGAGCTCCCCACTCCGTATCAGCCGAGTCATGGTGTAAGCGGTTGCTTACCTCCCAGCCGACCGCCAGACCTGGTGGACGGCTGGCTTCTGTGTCCTCACGGCTTGCCGCATCTGTCAGAAATGAGTCTGACCATCCCATTTGGTGCTGTCTTGTGGCTCTGTCTGGCTAGTCTCAGTCTTGCCTCCCTCCTGCGGACATCCATCTGGTGCAGACCTGGGTTCCTGGTAGACTCTCATCTATACCGATTGCAGGCGTGAGTCTGGTATTAGATCCCAGTGGTCCTGACTGCAGGCATGAGTCAGTGATCGATTCGTATAGTTGACATCAGGCTTGAGTCAAATTTCCTCATAGCTAGACTGATAACAGGCGTGTGTCAGTGTTTTCCGACGTTCCTGGTTGGAGTCTCCTGTCCAGTTCCAGTCCTTGTTCCTGATGAAGACCTTCCGTGGTTGATCCAGTTCCTGTTCCTGTTCCAGTCACAGAATATCCACGGGGGTTCCCTTTCTGGCTCCTGCCTTCCCTCCTGTAGAGACTTCCAGTGGCTACGGCCTAGTCTCAGCAGTTTGGTCCATTCTAGGAGGCCTACTATTCCTGATAGTAGTGCAAGCTAGTCTGCTGACCTTCTGCCTGTTATATTGTCTCATTCGTTGCTTGTTCTGTGCCTTAATAAAGGTGATTTACATATACGTTCTGACTCCTGAGTGCTCTGGGTAATGGTGACACACGGGCAGTCTGTACTGTGCATGACTGCAGCATACGCAGCAGTCTCTACTATGGATGACTGCTTTGTTACAAACTTTTTAGCAAATTATTATATAGGATGACCTGACAAAACAAATGAACAAATATTTATCTACAAAGCAACCTTCTTTCAGGATATTGTGTACTTGGAATGTGTGCATTTAAATTTTTCATTGGTGTTATACATTTAAAGCACTCAGGAAAACATAATTTCATTACAAATGTTACAAATGTAAAATAGTCACCATGTGCAAGTACACTAGGGTACTCTCACTGCGGGGAACTGTTTCATTCAAAATGTATTACAAATCAAATGTATACTTTTTTACATCAAACTGTAATTTAAATTCTACGACAGTGTTATACTAGTTGAAGCTGCAGCTAACAGTTTTATATTAAAAAAAAGAATATGTTATAGTACTATATATTAACTTTTGAATGACTAATCTCCCGGCAGTGGGAGTACGGAGTACTGAGCACTCATCAGAAAAAAGCCCTATAATATATATTTCATATTACATGGATTTTGGAGAGTGTTATTTCAATTCTGTCAGAGTTGTAGTTCAAGAGTAATTCAATGACAACACACATATATATATACATACATACTAGCGGTCAAAAGAGAACACCTCAATTTTTTTCTACTTTTAGTTATTGCCATATAACTTGACAAAAACATTAGAAAAACATGTCAACATTGGGTATTTCTAAAATAAAGACACATATTATATTCTAGTTAGCTGTTTTTTTAGCGTTTGTAAATGTATAAAAGATTTTTAGTGCCAAAGTTAAAAAAGTGCATTTGTTACATTTGTTTCATCATATTTTATATATTGTTTTATAGGAAATTTGATGAAAATAATTGTATCTTTATAAAGCCCATCTTATGGCAAGAAAAACAGTATATAATATATGTGGGTTCATTAAATGAGCAAGAGGAAAATTACAGCTGAACACAAACACAGTAGAAGTGTTAAAACAGCCATTGTCCTTCTGGACACACTGACACTTCTGGACAATGGCTGTTGTAACACACATCTACAAACTCTAACCCCCCCCCCCCACTAAATAGATTATAATATTTGCCTTGATTTTAGAAATACCCAATGTTGACATGTTTTTCTAATGTTTTTGTCAAGTTCCATGGCAATAACTAAAAGTAGCAAAAATTGAGGTGTTCTCAAACTTTTGACCGCTAGTGTATACAACATAACCCAGACCATTATTGTTTAACATTTACAGTATGCAGAACTCTGAAATTTAAGCTTTGAAAAATCCTCTGGCTAAAGAATATCAAAAAAAGAAATGTCTTACATCTGACACAAATGCAATACTTTTTTCCTCTTGTCAAAAAGATGCACTTCTTTTGAGCTTGATCGTTACCTCCCTGTGGGCATTATAATGAAAAACAATGCCAGTGAACTTTCAACATTTTTACTTTTAAGGAACATTCTGTAACATTTATCATATCTTCGTTGTCAGTTTAGTGATGTTTGGAAAAACCCTTGTGATTTAATTGAAACAAAGTATATTTCCAGTCATCAAGAATCATTACTATAATTCAGCAAATATAGTCTTTCACACATTTGTGTTTCTTGGAAAATCCCCATGAGAAAGCAGCTGATCCAATAACAGATTCTCTATTGCAATCTATCAAGCTCAAACTGTATCACTGACTCTATACAGAAAGGTGTAAACTCTGCTGTCTTGTAGCAGAAACATAGTATAGCTGTTAACATGCTAATGCATCACTTTCCATCTTATAAAATCAGTGGTCAATGGTCATTATTAACACACATAAAAATAATCAGCCAGGCACTCCCCAACATAACTGTTTAACAAAACTTATAACCAAACCTGTACATATTAATATTTAAATTATTTATTCCCTACATAGCCATAAGGCAATAAAACACAGAGACTAGACTGGGTGTCAAATTGGGGGTTCACATATTTTTTAAGGATGGATGTAATCTATTAACTACCTAAGGAGGTCCCTACCCCACTTAGTGCAAAGTCCAAGACCAAACACATAGATTGAACTATATATCTGTCTATGAATAGCTTGGTCTGAGTCCTGCATCCAGATGTTGTAGCATGAGCCAAGACCTGTCCCCAACTGCCTACCAGTCAAAGTTTGGCTGAACTCTCCTGTGTTAACTGTCTTTGCACAGCCAGAGTTTCAGCAGTGGCATGAGCACCAACTCACAAAAAGTGCCAATCTACATTGGTAGTCCCTGAGCACCTTCCCTTCCTCAATGCTTGAGTGGAAATAGCCTGCCCCAATAGCTGCAAAACAGCATAGTCAACAGCATAGTCCGCACCTCCTGCAAACATTAACAGTATCTGACTAGGCCACACTGAAGAGGCCTTAGGTACCACAATATTCCTACAAGAAGAGGGGAATCCTAACAGGGCTAGCTCCATTTGCCGGGGCAACATATTACCCCTTAGGGCTGCACTTATTGCACCATTAAACAATGTTAGATGTCCTTCAATTAATTAGATACCATCCACCTTATAAAATGCACAGAAGGATTTAATGTGGAAATGGCAGGACTTACTTTACAATGAAATTTATCAGTGGCAGGATGATCTTCTAATTTTCAGTAAAACCTTATTACAATCGATGACCTTACTAGCCTGATGTTGGACAGTAGTCTTTGACTTGCTGACATATTTCCATGATATAAGGGATGATCTACTCTTCACATCATTTCTGCTAGCATGTAATATCAGTATATTCAGGGTACCCTGAGAGTATCATGGAAGCTGCAACATGCCTCCCCAGTCCTTCATGATTCTTCTAACCATGAATATGTTAGTCAAAAAGTCCTCCCTACCTTTGGAGCAAAATAAGAAGGCCTCCAGAGTCATTGCCACTTTTAGATCTGGTTGAGACGAACTCTCCCATATTTTGAATACAAGCAAAACCTTCATTGACCACCTTCAGCCTTTCAAACATATGCTATTGCACATTCACCCCACTCTGCATATTCCTTAAAGAATGACATGCAGGCTTTGGGAGCCAAAGCCATTCTTATCAAGGCATCTAGGCAACCCCTAGATTCCATAATTATTTTGCAGGAGACTGGTAGAGTAAAAGCGATACCTTTGTTGGCTAACTATATGGCTCTAGGATGCAAGACAACTTAGGTCTCTTCTTCAGGCATATTTAGAAGGAAGGCTGATTACAAAATACATGACAGGTTATATACTAATTGAAACTGTTTTTACATTTAAATTACACTGGAAGTGAACTCCTTTGTAGCTGGCTAAGTGGTAGAATATGTATTTATCTTCTGCTCCATTAAATTACTCTGTAGCAAATTTGTGACTATGGGTTATCCCTCTGAGCTCCAGAGGGTAAAAACATACATTCCCCTCCTGCTATGTGATAATCAGAGGGTATTAGATGGTGGTTACTTTTTAGAATATGTAATTTACCCACACTGTTGCTGGATTGTTGTGTTCTACTCTCATTAACAATATAACCAGCAACACTGAAAACCCTTTCTAAATGTATGCTTTCTGATGGGCAACTAAGCATTTCCACTTCAATTTGCACAAGTTCTGACCACAATGATTGTTTAGTTCTCCAGTAATCCAGTGGATCATCATTTCTGCCTAAAACATAGCTATCTTGCATGTAGTCCGTAACCATCTTATATGCATTGGGGCCACTCCTTGAACTAGAGTTTGTTCTTGATTATCAGTTACCAACTCATATTTAGAGATCAATCCAATATTCAGCTTGATCTATAAATTTTCTAAACTTTGACAGAATCCGATTAGTCATAAAAATGCTGCTTTTCATGCCGTCCAGTTCGGCTCACATTCAGACGTTTTTGCTTAAAGCTGGTGTCTAGCAATTTATCAAGAATGTATTCCTCATTGCTTTTTATAAACACTCTTCTAGGATCCTGCTCAAAGCATGCTAACATATCAGTCACCAACTGGTTCATATCTGTGTTGTCATTATGAACAGAATCATCAGCCATGCTCTATAGTTTTTCTGCAATAAATAAATAAGTGGAAGTATTGCAATTCTCCCTGCACCAGCATGACTAACCAACAAGGTGGTCTTCTCAAAAGGCATCAATCAGGAGCTCACAGAGGTATTATAAAAGCTTCCATTGACCAGGTAACAAAGAAGCACATCCAAAACCATCCACTTAGGTGCTGTATATTGCTGATGACCTTGTACTGCTCATACATAGGTTTTCTAGAATGTATAATGTGGAATTCCTCAAATTTTAGTTGGGTGTAGGTGGGTTACACTCTTTTATGGAATATAATAAATTGTGAGCACTGTAAGACTTGCTAAAATGTTCACAGGTTTTGCAGGTGACAGTTTCAGTTATGACTTGTTATGAAAATGAGTACCTACTAGATATGCAGAGGATACTCCCCATTACTTGCTATTATCAGGATAACTATGATGTTGGGGCCATTGTCAGCAGACACAAAGCCAGCTTTCAAACCCCAGGATACAAGACATTAGTTTAACGCTTTCTGCAGTTTCTTTAAGACATCTACAACTTTGTGGGTCTGTCTCTCAAAGCTCTCAATACATAAAGTTGCATGGTGATGGTATGGGCCACTCTATACCGGTACTTTGCTACTATACTGACAGAGGTGGTGGTGGTGGCCTGCTGAAGCGTGCTGCTTCCTGCAGATGGGAAGGATACCCAGTGAGCATTCACAGTCATGAAGTGTATAGGCCATCATGTCAACTGATAATACTATGGTTAGTATGCCATTCCACAGAGGCAGCAGAACACTCCTAGCAGGAGGTGAGGACATTCCTCATCTGTGTGCTTAGTGAATAATACAAAGGATGAGTATGGCTGCTTGACTGTTGCACTTTCAAGCGTTAATGCTGCTGCTGATGACCAATATGTTTTTTGGATTGTTTACCTGGCCATACTTTCTACAAACAGTTTATAAATAGGTTTACTGCTCCTTTCCAGTCATGGAAGACTAAACCTTTTCCTTTCAGCTAATTGTTGGGGCAATTCATCATCACTTTCAGTGTCTACTGGATCTGTATATGAACAAGAAGGGTTAGACAGTGTAGGAACATGTTCAAAATCATCATAATCAGCCTCATCAGTAATAATATTAATAAACAGCAGAATTGTCCTCTTCCTCACCACAACCTTCCTCAGGTTCCTCAAACCACCACCTTCATATTCTTGTAGTTTTTTCCTCAAACATTTTGTCAATTTTCCACTGATGGGGTATTTACATAATCTTGAAAACTATGTTACAATTCAAGTGAAGTGTTACTATAATTTTCTGATGCATCACTTGATCCCGTTACTAAAGCCTCCTCAACACTAGAATGACAACCCTCATCATCTTTAGGCTTTGTAGTACTACTACTACTACTAATACTACTACTGTGGAAATTCTCACATCGCTTTTACTGATGGCCTCCTCCTCACAAGGAAGAGGTTTATTGTTGTCACTTGCTGCAATAGCTGCTGCAGCCAATGCATTACTTAATTTTTGTAGTTCGACTTTACTACCACCCCATACTACTATGAACTCCTCCTACTTCTCCTTTTTTTAACCCCTGCCCTTGGCACGTTTGGTGGATATGGTGATAATGCTGTTGATTGTTGTTAACTTACACTACTTGGCTGGTAGTGATTTGTGAAATAACATTTTGTCCTGTTGATAACATGGTGTTATCTATGTAACTATAACAGTCAATCTTTGTTACTATCAGTTGTTGTTCCCCATAAAAAAACTCCTACTTATTTTTGTTTATCAGTCAAAAGTTTATTTTTTACTTCCCCTGTCTATCATAGTCACTGTTTATAATTCAATCACACACATCCACACTCCCTACATGAGCAAACAGATAGTTTCTCTCTTTGCCTCTGGACTACTAGATAGTGTCACAATTATCTTTCTGTCCCAAGAACTAAAGGAGTGGTGTTTTTATAAGACTGTAGAGGATAGGCTTCATATGGTTCCAGAAATAGCAAACTCTACAGAGTGCAGCAAAATAATAAATAGCACAGCAATCACTGGTGCACCTTGCCCCTAGTTCTTGTGGGCTGTATATGCATGGTACACACATTATATCAAGCTGGACCCCTTCTCTATATTTGTCTTGATTTTCATGCATTGTTTAACATGTTTTGGGGAGGGTTAACTCCTCTTTCTTCTCACCCACACCAAGAAAACAACTGACAATCTCTGTTTCCATAAATAATCTAACATCTCCACAAACAGTTCAGCTAGGAATAATAATCTCCAGCTTTCTGACTCATTCCTAATCCCAAGCACAGTTGTATTAACTGATATATGTCAGTGTCAAATCACTCAGCCTCAGGCTGGCTTGTTGCAATTCACTTTAATACTTTTGTGGGGTTAACTCTCCCCTCTTCTCATATACATCCAGAAAACAACTAGTAGTGTTTCTTCCTAACAGTCCTCTAACACATCCACAAACTATTTGTTTCTTTGGCAAAAATCACAGTATGCTGATTTCTCTTTCACTTCCAAGCACAGACTGACAACCTATGGGATACTGACACACTTTTACAGTAGCACCATAGGAATGCTTTCACTTTAGTGGTAAATATAGATGTACCATTGAACCAATGCAATACGTAGGTGAAAAAGGTGGAAAATTGTCACTTTCACTTTCCCTTTTCACTTGTTTAGCTTTTAAGCCAGGACGTTTTGCCCATTCCTACATGGCAGTACCAATAACACACTATGTATATCAATGGAAGGGAAGATGAGGACACATATTTTGATATATGCCAGTGCTTCACTTTTACTACTCAAGGCACACCTAATATGTAACTCAAAATTTTCAGGGCACACCTAGCAGCTACATGAAATTTCTCAAGGGCTTAGTGAAGGGAACAATATCTATGTATAGTTATTATTAGGTCTCACAATCAGAATGCCAACAAGAAGCATATACTGCATAATAATGTCTATACATGTACATTAGAAACTCAACTTTAACATTTTTGTCAAATACTTCATGGAAAAAATGAGCTGGTGCCCAGTGCACACCAAAGTGCCATGGCATACTGGTTGAGAACCACTGGGGTAAAGTTCATTTTGTCTGTCACAATATAACTTCATTCTCCCTATAACAGCTCAGGTCCCACCACTATGGGGAATAATTTCATGAATGGAAAAGCCTGGCTCTGCTTGGGACAGCATCTTGCACAATATTCCCCTTAAAAATGATTCAACCCCTGTCATGCTTGTGGTATCTGTATGCATTTGCAACTCTAAAGTAGAATCTGGAGGATCCCTTCATAAATCTAACTTATTATCCCACACTGCCAGGCACTCTTTTAACCCCTTCGTGACAAAGGACGTACATGTACGTCCTCTGTGGGTGTCAGTGACAGAGGACGTACATGTACGTCCAGGAAATCCGGCTCCCCGCGTGGCTGCACGCCGTTCGGGGACTCCGGATTCTTTAAAAAAAAAAAAAAAAAAAATGTTAGACGGGCGTTAAGTGACGGCCGCGTCTGCACGCGGCCGTCACTAAGGGGTTAAAGGGATAGTAATGTTTCAAAATATAAGCAGCTCCAATTAATCTTCATATTATTAAGGCCATGGAGAGTGTTATTTCAATACTGTCAGAGTTGTTGTACAAGAGTAATTAAATGATAAAGTATCCCCCTCCCGCCCCTTTTACCTAGTGTAAGCCACCTCCCCTCAGATGTGGAATCTGGTCTTAAGACCAGACAGCTCACAGCAAGGGACAATCTTCTTACTGTGAGAACAATGAAATCCCTGCCCCCCTTGACTAGTTTTTCAGATTTTTCTGTTATGCTAATTGAAGATTGGTACTCTCTGCAAGCCATCTGGACACCACCTTTCTGTTCTGAGGTGAGCAGTAGAAAGGGGAGGAAGGGGGATGTTTTTTCATTCAATTACTCTTGAAATACAACTCTGACAATATTGAAATAACACTCTCCATGGTCCACATACTATGAAGATTAATTGGAGCTGCTTTTGTTTTGAAACATTACTATCCCTTTAACTAATAATACTGATTTTATAGAATGCTCTCTTGAACACACCCGTGACCTTCTTTAGCCTTGTCCTAATGATTCTACCCATTGGGATCAATATCGAAGCAAAGGTAAGTATTCCCAGGAGTTATTGCAGCTCTATAAGGGTTGCTTTCTCCACCCTCAGGTACCTGGAAGCATGAAGTAATCTAGGACGAGAAATACTGCCTGCACCCCTGCCCTTTGCTCTACTGCTAATAAAGAAATAGCTGAGGACTTCTAAATAGGTACAACATATCACATTAGTCTAGAAGTAAAGAGCGCAGCAACGAAAAGAAGAGAACAGAGGAATCCTCTAAGTGTAGAATATATTAGTTTAATTCTAGAGATATCTTCAAAAACAACCCCCCTCTCCCAATGCACTTGTAGAACATCTCCATCTTGGGCTTTAAGCACCTCAGGGGTCCCAACCCCTTCGTCACCATGTAGCTGTGCCCTTTCAGCCGGTCATTACAGTTCTATTTGTAGGCTGTATATCCAAAGAACACAGAGTTCCTTTAAAGCTGCAACTAACATTGTTTTTCTCTATATGAGGGCTGGCAGATGTCAGCGATGCTGTCCGCACCTAGAAGTTGCAATTAATCCGGACAGTTCAGGTGTTTGGGTGAAAAAAGCCTTGTGAGGCGTTAGGAACGCCAAAGGTGGCATGCAGCATCCAAGCTGGTGATAGCAACCGGAACCAGGAATTCTCACAGAGGGCGGGGAGGGATCCGTCATCAAGTCTGCAATGGGGAGGGGAATACCCAACGCGTTTAGTGGATTTCTCAGATCCACTTCATCAGGAGAAGGGCTAAACATATCCCTGTCAGTCTTTTTTATAGATGCGGTAAGGATTAGCTAAGGATTAGATACATAAAACTATGATAAAATACATAGTAACATGATATATAAAAATAGAACAATGTGTTTAAAAAATGTATATCATGAACGATCATTGTGAATGATGTATTTATCTATACAGCTTAGTGCAATATATTGAGATTGTGAAAACTAAAAAAATGTATATGTGTGATACCTAAGACTAGGTGATGTAAATGAGAGGTGGAACTGAAAAACAAAAATGATAGAAAATACTAGATAAATAATTAGTAAAAAATAAGAAATAATAGTAATGAAAAACGAGGAGACAAAGTGTGGAACAGAAGAATGTATAAAGAGGTAAAGAAAGACTAAAAATAACAGTGACTAGGACTAAGTGCAAAATAAAAATAATATGAATGAAATAAATGATGTCGAAGTAATCACATTACCCATTGGTAAATATTTAAACAGTTAGAATGTCTCTTCAAAGTGATTTCTCCTACACCTGAAGATTTATGGATGTAAGGAGAAAGTCTGAAAGCTTATTCTATGCCCAACTTTTCCCTAAAGGCACCTATCCACCCATACCCCCTCTTCTTTAACTCTAGTGTTTGGATTGGTGCTGTATGCTTCACTGATTCTTGTCCAAGGCATCACTGACTGGCTGAGGAAGATATGGCAAGTGTGATAGCAGTGGACTCTCAGTCATACTTGTCATCCCCAACCAGTCCCAAAGAGCAGCAAGAGACTGGTGGTGGTGGTGATGAGGGTGAGAGTGATGGTGGAGTAGCTTGTGTGGATGTAAATATGAGAGTGTTCTTGGCAGGAAGTGATAGAGAATGGTCGAAATACATGCAAATGGGGATAGGCATTATCACCACCATCAGCAGTAAAATTTTGTATTTTGAGGCTGCTGTTGTATAAGTAGGCTAGTGTGCCACAGACCATCATGGCCACCATAGGACTGGGTTCTTAAAATAGTGAAATGGGACTAGGATAGGTTCCACTTGCCACCAATACTCCTGGTCGTAGCTCTAGTCCTGATGCTAAGGCAGCAGCAGCATCACATGCCTCAGCTAGTGAAGATGATTCTAGAGAAGAGGAAGGCCATTCTTCTCCACCTTTCACCTCACTGAATTCATGGGTAAGGGAATATTTTTCCCCTGGGGCAGGCACACTGCAGCCATCAGCAACTGTACAGTGCAATATGTGAGATAAGGTAGTGAAATGAGGAAAAGAAGGAACACGCCTTGGCACAAATGCCTTTGTTAAGAACATGCAACATAGACACATTGACTTTTCTGTTCAGCATGTGAAAGCCAAACCCCAAAAAAAGAAATT
Organism: Rhinophrynus dorsalis; assembly: GCA_037306005.1. Lineage (NCBI taxonomy): Eukaryota > Metazoa > Chordata > Amphibia > Anura > Rhinophrynidae > Rhinophrynus > Rhinophrynus dorsalis. Next base: position 342,865,443 of record CM074723.1, on the reverse strand, counting down.
GAGAGCCATTGGCACTGTGTCCCTTGTCCCTCTGACTTTCACCATTACAGCCCTCAGAAGAAGTAATATTGCAGTGGGAAATATTGTACTCATAGGAAATATATGCAAAAAAAACAAAACAAAGACCTGGGGTAATCACTTAAAAACAAAGACTTTTGTGTTTTTAAGTGATTACACCAGGTCATTGTTTTTTGCTTTGATAAAGAGGCGTTCTATAGCTGCGAACACGTAAGCGTTCAAATACCTGTGTAACCTTTTATTTGTGAATTTTAATTTGTCATTAAACAATACTAAAGTTCAAGTTGAGCTTCCGCCTGTCAATATCCAGCTGAATATGGCTATCACTTGAACGAAGACGGGGTGATTATCTCCGTGAGCTTATAAGTCTGTATTCCTGGTATCAAGTTGTTGGCAATAATTAAATGTGAGTACAAATTAATTGTTATTGATATCATATTATTTTAATAACAATATTGCACCATTGGCGCTCCTCTTTTCTGTTTCTTTTTCGATTACACTACCGCTTGGGAGAGCGAATTTTGCTGAGAGAGCAGCCGATTGGTGGATACTGTTTCAGGGGACAGTTCTAACTCCTGTGGATCTGAGGGTTGGATTGGACTTAAGTCTTCTCCAACACACTACAAATTGTGAGTGTAATTCTAAAAAGATGCATTTTGGTGACGGTGACCAGGACACTTTTTTGGTGATACGCTTAAGGGGCTCCTGTTTGTGTTTCTTACTTCCTTTCCTAGCTTGCAAAAGTTGAACAGGTGAAGCTGAGAGTGAGAGAAACGATGACAGGGCCAGAAAGTTAGCTGAAAGGAAGAGGCTCAACCTTTTACACTGAAAAGGATCACTATGCCTGTTTATAAGCTAATTTAGAATTCAGCTGGAAAGTCTGACTGTGGAGAAGTAAATATGCCTAAAATACACAGTCATCCTTTCAGTCATCATCCGAATCATCACCACTTTCAAGCCCAACCCCCACCCTGCCACACACACTATTGTTCAGTAATCATTAGCACAGATCATCAACATCCACAACCCTAGCTATGATGAGTTATTCTGTTGCTGTTGTAAATGCAGCACTTTTGACACCAACAAGTATTGAAATTGTAACATGTAACTAAAGTAGTAGTAGCCCCTCAGGAACCCCTCACTACAGTCTACAGTATGGAAATACTTCAATCTTGATCAAAAATCTAAACAAGTTGCTATATGTTGTCTGTATAAAAAATATTTGAGCTGGGGAAAAGCAGAATCACACCAAGGCATATCCTCATTGAGATCCCACCTGGAGCACAACCACAGGTATGATTGGGCGATAAACCAGCATCAGCATGTCAGATGTGCAACATCTAAGAACAGTAAAAACACTCATAAAGTTCCCGGGATGCTGAGGAGACATACATAATAGTAGTCGGATTCATGTGTCAGAGATTTCCTTATTTTACAGTAACACCTATGGCTCCTGCTACTGTCTTTCAAATGCAAAACATAGAGGAGTATGACTAAGTTTGTTGGAGGAGATGACAAATGACATGGAATATCCACATATGCCATTGCCACCACCCCCTCCACCTCCACAAGTCATCAAGTCATGTTGTTAAAGGGTCTTAGATAGCAATGCATTGTATTTTAGATAGGACTCACTGGAAATGGGTACCTTGGCGAGTAAGCGAGTTTAATCAAATTTTGGCCAAATTATGCAATAATAACTCCATTATTGGCAAATAATAATCCTTTATTTATATAGCGCACACAGATTCCGCAGCGCTCAACACAGTGGTATAATATATGCTTCATACAGGGTCCTCATTTGGATAACATCTATGGAGAAGTGCAGGTGTGTTTTTCTTTTTTTAGCATGTCCTAAATTCAGTTGTAACTAGATTTGCTCAGAATCCAAAACCCTCGGCAAGACACTAAATATGGCCTGCAAAATCGGTATCCATTTTAGCTGCTCCTACAATGCTCACAATGCATTATATTCCATTCAAGAGCATACAAATCTTGCATATAACCAGCTGAAAATGGAGGTCTTTACCAGGTGGAATTCCACATTGCACATGCTAGAGCAGAATAAGGACATCTGTGAGTATACAATGCAAAACTAGAAGGATTTGAAGTGAGCATCTATTGTCACCTGGTCATTGTCAATTAACATGTGACCTATGTCAACTGCTGAAACCTTTTGAGAAGGCCATCTTGCTGGTTAGTTGTGTTGTGGAAGTAATTAGTGAGATTCTTCCTCTAATATATTTACTGCAGACAAAATTAGGAGAATGGCTGATTAATTTTGCAATAATGACAACAGAGATATGAACCAGCTAGTGAATGACATGTTAGCCTGTGTAGAGCAGGATCCTCTCATAATGTCCATTAAAATCAATGCTGAATACCTTCTTGCTACTTTGTTGGAATCCATCTTTAAACAGATTTCTGAATATGTGCAAAATGTGATTGATTTGTACCAAGGTGTCATCAGCAGTATCTCTCTCAGGAATTGGATTCTGTGTAAAAATATAAAGATATGCTTATAGATAGAGCAGACAGCTGCATTGTGGAGGATGAGAGAGAGAGAGAAATTTATGGGCAAAAAACTGGTATAAAACTTAGTAATTAGTGAAAGATAAATCAGCAAAGGGTTTATACCATCAGAAGCACCAGCAAAAACAACATCAACAAGAACATCCTGACATTTGTGGTGGTGGTGGTTATGTGTTGACACATCTCTATGGGACTTGATCCCTGAGTATGGATTAATAATTTATGCACACACAAACACAATAGCGCCTATGAGTGGTCCCAGTGCTGATCCCCACTGATCCCCACTGATGACCCCATTGACTACAGGCAAACAAAACAGTGTGTTTCCCACCAGGAAGCATGCAATCTGAGTGGGTTTTAATTTCAGTGCAGCTCGTTATATTATCAGTGACTGTAGGAAACGCCTGTAAAGCAAAAGTATTGGGAAACTTACATTTCTAAAAATGAACCTGTATCTAATACCATAGTATCAGGCAGGGGAAGTAGACAAAACCATAAAAGACAAGGAAGGCCATGGCACATGTACTGTTAACATCAGCACTGAGGAGAAGGAAGGATTTGAAGAGTTGCTACCATCTACCACAACTGGGACCACTTCTAAGACAATTGATTAATGTTTGATAATAATGTAATTGTATTGAAAGGTTAAATTAGATTCACACATGATAATGCAAATAATTTGTTTCTATGAATCATGATGGCATATATATATTAATCACACTTCTATCTTACATATCTGTCACATTCAGTGTAATTTTTATTTTATTTTATATTTATCTCTGTGGAAATAATGGAAAGCATAGCAGCAGGCTTAAAGAAAGAAAAGCATGGAAATATTTAGGCTTATTTAAAGTGAAACATTCAAAATATTAGAGCAAGTCTAGCACTGGGAAAATGAAAGTGGGCTCTGTGATGGCCCCCCGCGGCAGGCACCAGCCTGTGTAGCGTTAGGGGGGCACCTACCAGGTCATTTACACCAGACCGGCCTCAGAGGACCACCGGACAGACATGGGCCGTTTGCCACTGGATCTAGCTGCACCACCCAGAGGAGGAGCGGTCAACCGGATTGGAAGACCTCCAGGTGCAGCCAGCCCAATGGGGAGCAGTGACCTGGGTAGGGACTCGCACTTCTACCCACTGGAACAGGTCACCACGGGGCAGGTATCGTCCCCTCGGCTGCAAAGTCTCTGCCTTGTCATGGTGAACAGGCTCAGAATGGCGCCTCCTCCTGGCAGGAACTCAACTCTCTGCCCAGATAAAACGACACCATGTTTACAAAAGCACTTTCAGCTACACAGGCCTAGTATTATATATCCCCACCTTCCCCCAATAACAGAGCCTAAACAACTGCTTGAAGAATAGGGAAACACACCCAAGCTTAATTGAATGGAACACCAGACCTTTAACAGCCTTCATTCAACTTGCGGTGACATGATTATAACAAAATATCATAATACACAGTAGACAAGACATACAACAAACATAACATGGTATAACAATTTTATGATGTAAGATAGGGGAGTATAATTAAAACATTGGAGAGAAACTGATGGTCCCAGAATGCAACAGTGCCATATTTGCATACTCACAGCAGTGCTGCAATGTAGGTCACCAACCAACAGATGGCAGTACATAGTACAATGCTGCAATGCAAGATTCAACCAATAGATGGTAGGGCATAGCACAATGCTGCAATGCAAGATTCAACCAATAGATGGCAGGGCATAGCTCAACGCTGCAATGCAAGCTTCAACCAATAGATGGCAGGGCATAGCACAATGCTGCAATGCAAGATTCAACCAATAGATGGCAGGGCAGAGCACAATGCTGCAATGCAAGTTTCAATCCAATAGATGGCGAGGTTGAGTTCAAAGGACTTGAGATAGGAAAAGTCCATAGCAGATGTATTGCTGGAATGTCCATGTACTCCCACAGTCCTCATATATCACATGGACATGAAAGTTGAACCTCCTGTTCCATTACACTCCTCCCCCCTCCCAAATAAGTGAGTGGCGGGGCGGTCTCCCACAGGCCCCCTGCAAACTCACTTAATTTACAGGCGGAATTAAAACACATTTGTCTCAGAGTCCTGACTAGCACCAAGTTGGGAGGCTTCTCCTGGGCCAGGCTCCATGCAGGGCTGGGCCCAACCTTTCCTGGATCTGGGGCCAGCGGCTCAGGGTCCAGAGCCAGTCTATAGGGGGATCCGTTTGTGGCAACTGGATGTTTGGGCTCTCAATGGCCTGGGGATCAAAGTGTGGGGAGAGGGGCACATCTCCCCCTTTTTGTGGGGCAAGGAGCCACCAGGAGCAGGAGAGGATGCTGTTTCCACTCTCCTGAACTGCGACAACACTCAGAGAACTGTTAGCACCACTGGGGCCTTGTTTGGCAGGGGCATCCAAAGGGCTATTGAAAACACTGTGGACTCTTTTGCTCAGGGTAGGGGCATCTAGAGGACCAGTGAGGAGCGCACTCCCACTCACCAATCCAGGGCAAACAGGCATTGGGCTGCTGGCAAAACTGTGGCACCTCCCAACTTCCTTAGGGAGGACGGTGGTCCCACTCCCTTTGGCTGGATCAACAGTTGGCCTGGTGGAGAATGACTTCCCACCCACCAGGCTGGGATCAAAAGATTCATGGGCAACAAGGGCATCCCCGGTGAGGACCGTGGTCCCACTCACCAAGGCTGGGGTATCAGGAAAAGAGGCAACAGGCTTTGGACTGCTGATGAGGACTGTTGTCCCACTCATCACAGCCGGGGTTTCACAGGGCATGGTGAGGTCGCTCCCACTCACCAGGCCAGGGGCCACAGGGGGACTGGGGAGCTCTCTCCTACTCGGCAGTATGGGGTTTGCAGGAAAAGTTGCAGGGTTGCTGGTGAGGCATGTCTCCTCCCTCACCAGTTCAAAGTCCACGTGGCCATTGGGAAGGACCGCGGTCCCACTTCCCATGGCAGACGTATATGTGGCCCTGGAGAACACACATTCCTCTTTCTCCGGGGCAACATCCACAGGGAACAGACAGGGGCTGCTGGTGGAGACCTGCATCTCGTCCACCGCAGCAAGGGTTTTCCAGGCCCTGGGGAGCTCGCTTCTACTCACCAGGCCATGGTTCACAGGGGAGCTGGTGGGGAACGCATTCCCACCCACCAGTTCACAGTCCATAGGGTCAACAAGAGGGCCAGCAGCACTATTCTCCTTCAGTCTGCTGGGGGCCTCTTCTTTCAGGCCACAAACCTCAGGGCCATTCTCTGCCTTGAGGAAGACCGCAGTCCCATTCCTCAGGGCTGTATCATCTATGCACCTGGAGAGCACACGTTGCTCCTTCTCCAGGGCAGTGTCCATTAACAAAGGGGCCATCTTCATGGGGCTGTTGGTGAGCTCACTCCCACTCACCAGTTCAGTTATCACAACAGAGGGGAGCTGGTGGGTTACTTTAAGATCCATTATTGTTCCATTGTTTCTCCAGGACCCAGCATCAAGAAGGGGGTCTACTATTGAACCTTGTGTCTCCTGCACGGGCTAGCTCTGCCCGAACCTGCCGCGTTATCTCTCTGATGGCGCCCTCAGAGACAGGTGGGGTTAAGTAAGCCAGTCTCTCCCTCATCCTCTGCTGAAAGGGGGTTTCTGTTCTTTGCTGTGGAGCTGGGGCCTTAGCGATGCCAGCCTCCACATCCATCCTGATCAGCTGAACAACAAGCTCTGGCTTACTGCGTTGACCATGATCAGACCCTCGGGCGATGATCAGCTCCTTCAGCGATGCGATGCTCAGTTGCTTGTAAATGGCTTCTATCTCGGGGGCTGGCTGTGCTCTCCTCTGAACCTCCCGATGGAGGTGAATCCTGGTGGTGGTTTGGACTCTGTAGTGCAGAGATCCCACCGCTGCCACCAATGTGACGGCCCCCCGTGGCAGGCACCAGCCCCTGTAGCGTTAGGGGGGCACCTACCAGGTCATTTACACCAGACCGGCCTCAGAGGACCACCGGACAGACCTGGGCCGTTTGCCACTGGATCTAGCTGCACCACCCAGAGGAGGGGCGGTCAACTGGATTGGAAGACCTCCAGGTGCAGCCAGCCCAATGGGGAGCAGTGACCTGGGGAGGGACTCGCAATTCTACCCACTGGAACAGATCCCCTCTGCCTTATCACTGGGAACAAGTTCAGATCCCTCTGCAACAATGGCACCTCCTCCTGGCAGGAACTCAACCCACTGCCTAGATAGAACAACACCATATTTATAAAGGCGCTTTTGGCTATACTGGCCTGGTGTTATATATCCCCCACCTTCGCCCAATAACAGCTCCTAAACATCTGCTTTAAGAGTAGAGAAACACACCTAAGTTTATTTAAATGGAATACCAGACCTTTAACAGCCTTTATTCAACTTGCGGTGACATGATTATAACAAAATATCATACTACACAGTAGCAAGATTCAACCAATAGATGGCAGGGCATAGTACAATGCTGCAATGCAAGATTCAACCAATAGATGGCAGGGCATAGCACAATGCTGCAATGCAAGATTCAACCAATAGATGGCAGGGCATAGTACAATGCTGCAATGCAAGATTCAACCAATAGATGGCAGGGCATAGCTCAACGCTGCAATGCAAGCTTCAACCAATAGATGGCAGGGCATAGCACAATGCTGCAATGCAAGTTTCAATCCAATAGATGGCGAGGTTGAGTTCAAAGGACTTGAGATAGGAAAAGTCCATAGCAGATGTATTGCTGGAATGTCCATGTACTCCCACAGTCCTCATATATCACATGGACATGAAAGTTGAACCTCCTGTTCCGTTACAGGCTCCAAACAAGGCATACCCTAAAAAAATATGTTTGTAGGCCCCAGGCTTTCAAAAAACTGTGCTTACAAATTGTATGCACTTGTTGCATAGTTCCAGCAGTGCTAGATGGTGGTGGCAAATATCACTAGTGACATTCTGGCATTAACTACTGATGTAATTTCAGCTGCAGAGTATTCTAAGCAGAAGGAGGATTAGGCTATTGCATGGGACTGGGTTCCTTAGCAGTGATATGAGTCAGACTGTTTTGTAGAATGAAGTTTCCACTTGCCACTATGCTAGTGCTGCTGGTGAGGCAGCAGAAACACCACAACAAGCCTCCACCACTTCAGGTGCATCCAGTGAGAAGAAGTTGGACAATTATGCTTCTCCTCCAGAACCTCCTCTAAAATCATGCTTGCATTGTAATATTATTATTTTCCTTAGAAAGCAAGAAGGAACTGTGCCTGATCATCGGCAACTGCAATGTTCACAGTGTGTACAGTCCTTTAGACAGGGGGCAGGGACTTCTCTCCTATTGTTTCTATGACGTGACGTGAAAAACACAAAGGAAATACCGGCATTCCCAAGCAAGGCTATCTAATATCCATATATGCGAAGACTCAAAAATATCAAAAGAGGATAGAATGAATACAATTATAAAAGGATAACAGAACAAAACAATGTTTATGTGTACAATAAAAGAAAGAAGAAATACCCCAAACTGTAATGCAAAAAAATGTCTGGTATCTGGATAATGCTAGGTGTACAGTGTTGACGGGATATGGTGATCTGCACCAGATGAAAACAAACAGATGTTATTAAAAAGTGCAGATATATATATTACGGTTACACTGGACACCTAATGACCAATTAAAGATGTAGAGATTATAAAGATTGCACCCCCGTGTTTAAATCCACTTGCTGAGACAAATTTAAATTCATAATCAATAGAACGACAATCAGAAATACTATATTTATTACCCCAAGTTCGATCCCCTTAATGTTTTTGTTATCATACACAGAAAGTTTTCTGTAAGTACCGTTCAGTGAAAGGATGAATGATGGATGAAATAGAATGAAGATGAATGAGTCCATAATGATAATGATGAAATGGATGGTAAGGATGAAGTCTATGGATGAAGCGTGTCAACTATGAAGTATTTTTCCCCTTTCCTTCTCTAGCTGCTTTGTCCCGCAATGCCATGATCCCCAGGCACTTGGTAGAAGTATACAAACAGTTCGACAGGATGGATAAAGCGCTCCGATATCAGATGGGAGATTATATATGTTATGGAAAAAGTAAAAAAAATGACAATGAAAGAAATCTAAGTGTAGTATTCAATTTGAGCTATAGACATGTAAATATCAGAACTGTTTCTAGAATGAATACAGATTGGGAGAACAATAAAAACTCTGCGTTTTAAAATAAAAGTCTTTATTCTAAATGAAACAAAAAAGTGCAATATATATATATATAAATAAAAAATATATAGGATGAAATGTCTGTAGATGCTCCCTGGTATTTTGCACTTGATTGTTCTCCACCACATCTCCTTGTGTGGTCATCTTATTGATAACATTAGAGGTAGTGTAGGGTTAGTGTTTGGGAGGATGACTGTATTTTGAGCTCACGCTCGGTGTTTGACACTGAATTAGCTGTTTTACTTTAATGTTCCATTTCTCACGGTATTTTCTCATGAGTTTTGGGAACAAACTCACACAACGAATGTTGGGCCGCATGTTGGGTTCTGCACTATTTGACCCTCCAGCCTAGTAATGCTGCCTGCCGATAGTCATACAGTCATACAGGCCCTCATACATTATCTCACTCCTCCCCTCAAGTCTGGTTCCACAGGCAGCCACAGGTCCGCACATAGACTGCATGACCCCCTACCTTGTTTCAACTGCTCACTGTAGTCAAAAAGCCCCATACACTGCCTGAACCTAAAGTCTTGTTTCACTGCATAGTTGTACACACACAAACACACACACACACACACAACTTGATTCCTATGAGTACTGGAATTTGTGTATCCCCACATACACAGTTTGAACCCCCCAGCCTGGTTCCACTGGTAGTCACAGATCCTCACATACACTGTCTGCCCCCTTCCCCAGTCTCATTCCACTGCCCACCGGTAATCACAACTTCCCACATATACTGTCTGACACGTCAGCCTTTTTCATCTAGTAGCCATACACATACACTGTTTGCTTTCCCATCCTTGTTCCAGTGGTAATCATGCACCTCTCACCCAATATGGTATGTTAACCCATATCAGTGGGGTTCCATTTTTCTTAATCTGTTAGTAGGTTCTGAATACACTAGGAAATTCCATGTTGTTGAACCATTTTAGTACCTTTGAAGTGACTGATGTGTAAAAAAGTATGTGTTTTCCTATAGCGCTACATGTTGGAAATATTTAACTTAGTGGTAGAATGACAAATCACCCCTCATTTGATGTAGCTAGTTGTCTACTTTCCAAAATCGTATATTTTATCTACTTTTCTTATAACCATTTTAGTACAGGCAAGTCATAGTTGAAAAAGTATGAAATATGAGAGCTTGTATATTGTGTAATTTTTTTGTGCTTCTGGTACCGCCTGCAGTAGGTCAACTCATACCAGTGGGGTGCCATGTTTCTTATAAGAGCAATAGCTAATCAATACAGTTATATATCCCTTTGTTTTAACAGATTTCAGTACATTTCAAAGGGTGGAAATGTAAAGAAAATGCCATTTTTTTTCCAGACAAAATACTCGAAATATTTGTGCACATAGGCTGGACCCTGGGATATCACAGAGTACACTCTAGCTAGGCAAAACTGAATATTTAACCTCTCGAATACTGTAAAAAGCATACAGCAACCCAACATCATATCAACTCTCAATTATGGCATTAAAAATATATACATATATATACAAAATCTGATTATTATAAGAGTGCAATTAACACCATGGGTGTCAGTAAATACTGAGGCACGTCAATAAGCTGTACCTCTAACTGACACCTGAAGGGTCAAACACCTCTAAGACCAAAGCATAAAGAGACACACAATCTATGTCAAAGTGGTGCTCTGAGAACTATAAAAGCCACCACCAGAGGCTGTCATACAAAATACAAAATAATTACCTCCCAAAATGCCAGAGGGAACCATAACAAACTGATATGCCATGTCACCACCGACACCCGAAGGGCCAAGAATTAGGGGCTGAAAATATTGTTTACCTTTGAAAACAACCAATGTCAAAATGCCACTGTGATAAACCAAAGGGCCAATAAGAAATATATTGTGTGATTGTAGATTATATGTCTTTGTATGCTTTAGTCTTAGAGGTGTTTGATGCTTTGAGTGTCAGGAGCATATTGGCCTGCCTTGAAGTTCTCTGGCAACTGCAGGGTTAATATCTGTCTTATAACATCTTAAGAGCCAATCAGTTTATATATGTTTATTTTTAATGCCTTGATTGTTTGGCGAGATGATATGACATGTTGATTTGCTGTAGGCTTTTCCCAACATTCAAGGGGTTAAATATTTAGTTTCACCTCTCTGGAGTGCACTCTGTGATATCCTGGGGTCAATTATTATATGTATATTTTGCTTCATTTATTAGATCCATATATATTTTATTTGATGATTACTGAATTACGATCCCAACAATTTTTTAGATTTTGTAAGCTATTTTGATGATCATTCAATTGAAAGGGAACTCTTTTTGAGCTCAGATTCTTTGCATAGTTTATTCACAGTGTCCTCCAAACAAATTAATACATGTGATATTTAAAGTTATTGATTGATGCTGTTTCCTCTTTTGTTTGCTACATATTAACTATTGTTACTTGATAAAGTTGCCAAGATTGGCTGCAAAACATGTATTATGTGTACAAGACAAAAAGAAAAACAAGGGGGGCTCCAATAGTGCCTATTACACCAAATAATAAAGCAATAGGATCTATAAAGATTACACTCACATTTGCATGTGGCTGTGTAATAAACTTATGAATATGCACAGCATAAACAGCATGCAGAGAAATTCCTACCATCTCTGCTTGGACTTATTAAAGGACCATTATTCCATCCAAGCTGAATCTCCAATAGAATAGGTCTTTATTTGATGGTAAAGCTTTTGTTCACCAAGACCCACTGGTGCTGCCCTGTTTCTTCCTATTTGTACATCTTTCATTGGGATTGTATACCTGGGTATCTTCTAGTTAAGAGCGAGTGCTTTCACCATTGAGTTTAATATATATATACTAGTGGAACAGCCCGTTACACGGGCCACAGTGCCACTGCCACCCAGTTGCGGGGCAGCCACGCGCAGTACAGACTGCCCGCGCCACGGCTTATAAAGAGCTGGACGCTCCTTCTGAGCGCCCAGCTCTGTATCAGCCGCGGTGTGGGCAGTCTCTACTGAGCATGACTGCAGCACGCGCAGCAGTGTCTACTGTGCATGTCGCGGCGTTACACACGATTTAGCGAATTATTATATAGGATATATATATTATAAATAAATATTTTTGTACATCAGAGGAACAGTGTTCTATATTTTGAGGGAATTTATTTGGAGATTATACAGAGAAGTAGCATCTCATTTTAAGATTATCCTGAGACGTCAACGTCTTAATTGTAGGAGATCAATTTGGTGAAGATCCTGAGCAAAGACGGTTAAAATATCTCAGCATGCCTGATTTAGTTGAATGGAGGAATAAGCCTACCTTTCAGCATATACATGTGAGTGCATATATTGTACAAGTACGACATTCTATATATTATCCCTTGATAAGGCACTATTGGCACTCTTCAATTTTTTGGGTACAGTTTTCCATATATAACTAGAAAATTAGCAGTGGGAATCATAGTTGAACATATGGATAGCAAGAATACTGTGTGTCTGGTCTACAGGGTATAAAAATGGCCCAGGGTCTTGACACCCAATAGGTTAAATAAGCCCATTACATTGGGAACAGAGGGTGGCTACATTAATAAACTGTGATCCAGAGAACATTTTTTTAACTTATAAATACCTAAACCCAGATTAAATTGATATGAAGGTACCTTGGACAGAGTCATAACACTCACTGGGGGAAATTCACTAAGGTAAAATGATGTGGCCATATGTGGCTGCTGGTGAGCATATCGCCTTGGCAATGGAGACACATAACACTATATACACTAAGAATTAACTATGAAATGGGAAGTGAAGAAAATTCCTCATTAGAATGCAGGGTTGCCAAACTGCTGATGGTTAGGCATGGGGTAAAGTCCTGTTTTTTCCCTCTGGAAATTTAGCAAAAAATACATGATTTTCCACTTTTCCCATGGGAAATCCAGTGAAACTTTTGCCAGCAAATTTCTCCCATATTGTTCATTTCAGGTGGAAATTTCCTGCAACATAGAACTTTCCACCACCCTATGCTACTGATTTTTGGAGACAGGAATTTCCTGCCTTATACAAAAACACCCCTTAATTTCCCACAGGCTTCTACTATAAAAACACTTCAGTGTGGGTTTGTTAGTAATGAAAGGAGTAGAGATGTTTCAGGAGAGGAGAAAGTTCATTAAGATAAAATGTGCACTTTCTGCAGTATATGAAGTGTGTGTGACTTAGGGATAGGTTAGTGAGGGTCAGTCAAGTTAGGTTCAGTGTTAGAGCACTGAGGGACATTCAAATTATGCAAGTTAATGTTAGGGCAGGGAAGAAGGTTTCATCCAAATTGTCATTTAGGACAGTGAAAGGTATTCAGATTCAGTTAGTGTTAAGGTAGTGAGTGTGAGTGGACAAGAAGTATCCTGTGAGTGGTCAGGAGGAAGAGGGCTAGGTTCCTGTGAGTGTGCAGAAAGAGGGCAGGTTCCTGTGAGTGGGTCTGAAGATGTGTTGATTGGACTGGTGACAGCAACTCTAGACGTTGAGGAGAATCAGTGAGACAAGCACCCAAATTTCATCATGTGCTGGGTCAGAATCAGGCTGTGCAGCATGAATTTCAGATGGAACAACTTCATCTCCTCCTCCTGAGCTGAAGTCATGGGTGAGGTGATATTTCTCATTGGGGTCTGGAACAATACAGAAAACTTCAAATGCTTTATGTACCTTGTGTAAATGCACAGTAAAGAGGGGGAAAGGAGGTATTCCACCTTTATGGTAGCCATATTAGGACATCTATACTTCATCCTTCCTTCTTTCTCCTACCAAACCTCTCTCAATTATTCTTTCGCATACCAAACTCCCTAATTCCTCATACCAAATCAAAGTCCTTCTCCTCCATTTTTACAAACGCCATCCTTCATCTTACCAGACTCCCTCCTTCCTCCTATCAAAACTCTCTCACTTATCCTCAGTCTTTACAAACTTCATATTTTCTCTTACCAAACTCACTCCTTCTTCCTATCAAACCTCTGTCAACCATGTTGTGTCCTACAAACTCTCTTCTCCCAATAAACCTCTCTCATTCATACTGCCTCCTAAAAAACTTCTATTATGCATATTGTCTTGTACCAGTTCTCCATCATGCATCCTCTATCCTAACAAACACTTTCCTATCTCTTACCAAATATCAATCAGTCATACTCCCTCCCTACAAACTCCATCCTGCCTCCAAACAAACCTCTCATCTGTCTGAATGCCTTCCTATCTCCTAACAAATTTCTAATCCACCCTGTTAACAAACCTCTCTCAGTCATCCTCCCAATTATGAAAGATTTGGTAGGAGGCAAAACGGAGATTGATTGGAGGGTGGATGACAGAGAGGTTTGTTAGCAGGGAAGATGGAGTATGTAAGGAGGGAAGATGACTGAGTGATGTTTGGTAGGAGGCAGGACAGAGTTTGTTAGGAGGGAGGATGCATGATAGAGGTTTGGTATGAGGAAGGATGCATGATATAGGTTCCCTAGGTAGGAGGGAGTTTGTTACAACTGAGGATGGGTGATAAAGGTTTGAGAGGAGGAAAGAGGGAGTTTGTAAGGATGGAGGATGATTGACAGTGGTTTGGCAGGAGGAAGAAGCAATGGTGGAGGAGAGATATCCTAAAATGGACACTGTACACATTTGCACACCTGTATTAATTAAGCATATGCAGCATAGGCATGCTGACATGTATGCCCCCCCAAAAAAAAATTCCACTTTCACTCCACTGCTGCTGACCCTGCTTGTACTACTACTACTACCACTCTTCAAAAACTTGGACACAATACAATTTCCATTAAGAAGGCCAAATTGGTTGCAAAGACCCTCCACAACCAGCAATAATCCTCTATTAGTCTTTGCAGCTACCACCACCAGTGGCAAATTCCACACCAGTCCAAATCCCAAATTCCTCTATTAATGCCATTACTCCAGCAGCTATTCTGTGTAGGCATGAATATGGCAATTTGTATCAACACATTGCACCCTATGTGTTGTAGTAACAACGCATGGCAATGTTGTGGAGACAAACAGACAAAGAGGATGCAGGCTATAATAAAATACCAAAGAACCATGCATCCTGCAGAATAAGATCACCTGTTAGCAGGCAGGGTGAATTGTTTTTATTTAATAACTTTGGTCCTGTGCCTTTTGTTACCATTGTGCACTGACAACATTGGTAATTTAATCTACCCATCTTGTCTTTGGTCTTCTTCTTGGGCATTTAGTATCCAGTTGAATGCATTCCAAAATTTGTGTTGTCCATCTACCTTCAGGTCTTTTTGCTATGTGGCCTGCCAATTTCCATTTCAGGCACTTTGTTTGCTGATAAATCCATACACATCTTTTTAATCCTTTTTGTTATGTTTAGAACTCGCTGTTCTATACTTCCCTAAGTAACCTTAAGTTTTTGTATCGCATTGGCATTTAGTGTCCATGTTTCACAGCCATGTGTAAGGACAGGTAGAGCACACTGGTCAAAAACCTTTTGTTTGATGCAGATTGGTAAATTTGTCTTAATGACAGTATTACTAAGTTTTCCAAATGTTTGTCATCCCAATTTTAGTCCATACTCAATTCCCATCACATTTGCAGATGACACTAAATTATGCAGAGTAATTAATTCAGAACAGGATATTTGCTCTCTACAGAGGTATTTACATAAAATGGCAGATTGGATAAACAAGTGTAATATGAAGTTTAATGTGGGAAAGTGTAAAGTTATGCATTTGGGAGAAAATAATCCCAAGGCTACTTATAAATTTAATGGAATCATTTTAGGGGACTCATTGTTAGAGAAAGACCTGGGTATCCTTGTCAACTACAAACTTGGAAACAGTGACCAGTGTCATACAGCAGTAGGAAAGGCAAACAAAATCCTGTCTTGCATAAAAAGAGGTATTGAAGCAAGAGTGGATAACATTATTTTGCCATTGTACAAACCATTGGTAAGATCACAACCTGAGTATCCAGTGCAGTTTTGGGCACCAGTTCTGAAAAAGGATACACTAGAACTAGAGAGGGTACAGTGAATAGCAACAAAATTAATAAAGGGAATGGAGGACTTGACATATGAGGGACTACTAGACAAACTTGGTCTATTTACGCTAGAAAAAAGATGACTAAGAGGAGACCTTGTCACCTTGTACAAGTATATGAGAAGTCAATACAAGGATCTCTGCAGTGAGCTATTTATTCCAAGGCCGGATCAGGTGACCAGGGGACACCCCTTGAAATTAGAGGAAGGGAGGTTTAGACTTCAGCAGAGGAAGGGTTTTTTTTACAATAAGGTCTGTTAAATTGTGGAATTCCTTGCCCAAGGAGGTGGTTATGGCAGATACAATGGATACATTTAAGAGAAGATTAGATACATTTCTTTCAAAAGGGAAAATACAGAGTTATACTGTTTATATAGGCAGATCAGGAATGTCTGATAAAGACTAACTTATTTGGTAGCAGGAAAGCTATAAAATTCTCAGTCAATGGGGTATGAGGCAAAGGTTGAACTTGATGGAATTGTGTCTTTATTCAACCTAATTTACTATGTTACTATGTTACTATGTTTTCCCATCTGTTGACATTTCCTATTCAATGTAAACATACTTGTCCACTTCTTCTAGTTCTTATCCATCTACTGTGATGGACAAGATGGGTAAAATTGCATTAAGACCAGAGACGGTCCTGGCGCATCATGGAATTCAGGGGTCCCCATGCAGTTGCACTCCTCTTGGGGTCCCCTGAATCCAATGAGGCAAAAAAAAAATGCCCATGACTCCAAATGGCAGTTAGATATTTCCCTGCAAATCAAAATCCTAATTTACCTCTATTATCCATAAACATTAATCATTGGTCATAGCAGTGGCCCCAACAGTGGATATGGTAGCAACACTCCTCCTCAGAGCTGATACTTTTGAGGAATGTTATTTTTACTCTCACTGTCAGATGCAACAGTTGGTTGAACTGCTACACTTTTCACAATTAATCCATCAACAGTAGAATACAACTCAATGTCATCTTCTTTGCTCTTACATAGCTTTTTAATGTTTCTGCTGGTTGCAGATTCATGGTGATGACAGACAGATTGATGGGGAAGGCATATTAGTGCATACTGGCGATGTGCCTTCAACACAGATCTAATACTACATCACCACACTGAGCCCTTATCGAACTTTAGTGCATCTCTGCCATTGCAAAACTTTTAGCCCTTTTATTTTGTTTCCAAAAGTTTATCAGTTGTGCTTTTGTTCATTTCTTATATTCAGCACATAACTATAGATTTTCTATTCTTAATATTTATGTTATGGGCTTTTAGCTATGAATTAGCATTTTTAGTTGATCAATTCATTCATCAATTGCTTCTTATTTATTTTTACGTATATTGATTTTCACATATTTTTATTAAGCTTACAACACTTAGTACGTCTCTTTGTGCTGTACCTTTTTATTCTCTCTATTTCAGATGTCCCCCTCCTGGTTAACCCTGACTGATCCAGTGGAACAGGTGTTTCCTTTAAACCAATCACAATCTGGGGCCATATGAAGTGTTTTTCAGTTCTTTGGATGTTCATTATATTCTGTATTCTTGAAATCCTCATTACAATGTGCCTGGAATGCATTTGATTAATATTAATTTTAGGAAAATCTCCCCAGAATATAATCTAAGTTTAAATAAGTAAAAATGTTGTACTGTGCTATTCATCTATATTGTATTATTCTGTGGTAATTAGTTTTGTGAATATGTCTCAAAATTATTAAATATTTTTTGCATTTTTCACTAAATTAGCTTGTGAATATGTCATCTTTTAGTGCTTTCTTTATTAAGGAAGAAAACAAATAATTGTTTAAATTGTCATAATGGTTGAATTTAATATTTATACAGAGTCATTCCCTGATGGTCTATGTTAGGCCATTGTGAAAGTGCTTCAGTACATTTTTTAACTGTTTAACAATTAGCATTCCTGTTTCCTAAAGTCTGTGATCTCCTGGGAAACTTGTTCATCAGTTAAATTACTGTGTCCTGTCTATCTTCACACTAAGATTCTTGCAATATTAATCAAACATTCTATACGTGTCACGTGCTTCAACATCAGCTAGTTAAATTACTATTCTGTTTGCCTAGACCAGTGTCTAGCCTTGTGGTTTACTTTTGCCTTCTCCTCTTTTTGACAGGTGTGGATAGCCCCTGCTTTTGAGCTTGGCTCCTCCAGTGGTATCAATTTAATCAGGGAGGGCTGGCAACTTGTGTGTGCTTATATACTTTTATAGGTGCACCTGTTTGTGTGTGTACACATATATGTGGTGTCAGGTTGACATATGTGGGGGGGGGGTATTTCCTTAGTTTACCACTATTATTATTGTCATTATATTGTTATTATTGTCATGACATGTATAATGTTTTACCTTTTTGGATGTTGGATTTGTGGTTGGGCCACTGGACATATTCGTGCAGGTGCGACATAGTCTAGCTTTATGTTGGACTCTGGAAGCAGTCTGCGCATTTCCGGTGGTTATACTACAAATTTGAGGCAGGTATAATCCCTAGCCTCGGAATAGGATGACCACCAAAGGTGTGTTTTTATAAGTGTCCAATCAGAATTTGAGACGTGGTTTTAAATGGCCTTCCAATACTGATACACTCAGTCTATGATTAAGCGCTTTTTAGAGTGAAACATGTCTGACAGGCTTTGTGTGATCATCATCTGCTGATACAATTGTGTTCCGCTCCTTCTACTATTATAAGTGTTTGACTGATTGGTTTTTATTGTGACACAATAAAGTTTTTTGCTTTTAATCGGCCTGCATCATATGGTCTCATACACCTTGATACATTTTTAGAGTGGTTTGTCGCTACAGATGGGTGAGTGCTTCTGATATCCTTTTGTGTATGATAGGACACTATATAATGCCTGTCAGAGAGTATCTCTCCATTACTGAGTAAAGCTGACAAAGACTCAGCTCTCAGGATAAAGTATATTAAGGATAGCAATTGCCTAGTATAGGAGAGATTCAGCTCATGAGACAAAGCATATTAAGGTTAAGAACTTGCCAATATTGAGGTACCTTGGCATGGTGGCAAGCTTAGCATTCTGTGGACATATGATGTGACTAAATCATCATCCTATATAATAATTCGCTAATTCATGTTTGTCAGAAGATGTCATGCGCAGTACAGATGGATGTGAGTGCTGCAGTCATGCACAGTAAAGACTACCCATGTCGCTGTAGATAACGGAGCGGGGCGCTTCGAATTCAGACCGTAGTCCTCTCTGCGCACCGAAGGTCTCTACTGTGCATGACTGCACCGTGGCCGTTGCTGTCTGGCACTATGGCCCGTATACACGGGCTGTTCAACTAGTCTTTAATATAGTTGTCATATGCAGGCACAATGCCGCAGAGTAAAGGGTTAATGGTAATGAAAATTAGGAGTGAAAAAAGATGGCTGGTTTCTGTTGGATGATTTTTCCAAAGTATTGCAAGCAATGCCTAATAATTAAACATATTTAAAATCGAGTTTTTCCCTGAACAGTGCTTAGGAAATTAGACCTGATATGGTCTGCATATGGTACAGGCCATTTGATAAGGAATCAACACACATGGACTGTTGAGCATAACAGTTATTTGTTTGATAAAAACACTGCAGACAGATGCAGGATATTAAAAAAATAGTGAAACATCCCAAAGCAGGTTAGCAAGAAATTTAAGTATCAAAGGCACAAATTTAAAATATTAATATCTCTGTGTTTAGTGTCCGCATCTCTACAAAAACAGATTTGATTTTTGTTAACTCCTTAAGCAAGATGCTTGGAGGAAAAAGTTTTTTTGGGATAGATTAACTGATAGACCAGATATGTTTAGTTACTTATGCATCGGTTAATGACATTTAAAGCAGAAGCACATATAATTAATAGTTGTTGCTATTGAAATGACAGGATTTTGTAATCACTCATCTCATAAGTAATATATGATACAAACTGCTTAAATGATACAAACTGCTTTTTTTTTTTTTTTTTTTTTTTAAAAAGCAGGACTCCCAGGTTTTCTTTTCAATTATAAGAAATAAATTAAATTTTTTTCAGTGTTCAAGTTCTGCTTTATACCTAAGACAGCAAAAATATGCAAATAGTGCCTTATATATACATGTTTGAAAGTACAAGTGAAATTTGAACCAAGCAATCAATTTTGTAATGTGATTTTTGCTGATTATATCATCATACCAAAATCATAATGCTAACAAAACAAATGACAGATGAACAAAAAATGAATAAAAAGATACCCAGACTGTAATATTTACACATTTACATGATGTTCAGAATTCACAAACATTTTGTGTCTCAGATCAAAAAATATATAATTTGGTCACAAAGGGTGAAATACGAAGCAAGCACCCATGATGCAGTAGTGGAACTGGTTGGGTAAAGTGCCTCATCTGCTCTGATTTATAATGCATATATGATATTCCCCAAGGAACACAGAGGAGCAATATAACATAGCAGTCTATAATTGGGATGGCCATTGTATAGTGCAATCAAACATATCCATTTACAACATGCACAGCCTTAACAATTTATAAGCAATTTAACTGTGCGGCAGAGAGCAATACATCAGTGAAATTAGGTTACATTTGTGCATAGGAAATTCTTGAAAAATGGTAGAAGATTGTAAATATACAAATATGTATTGGCAAGTAATATGAATGCTTGGGTTTACATAACATTTTATTGATTAGCAAGTCAATTGCTAGTATGTAATGCATTACAGTAGCATAGAACCAGTCCCAATGTGATCAACAAAGTGGAAACAACAGTATATAACTTTGTGAAGCATGGTTCAACTGCTCCTTGATATTTTATGTTATGGCCATAAAATTGGTAAATTATTTTCTCAGGTGCAAGTACTGTGTCATATTTCACACACACAGATCCTTGTATCTGAGGGACAATACTGTATATACAAAATAATTCAACCTGATTAGATGGCATGGTGTAAATACAAATTAAGTATCTTGCTATTCTTGTACAGACACATTATTAACCTGCCCTCAATTATGGTTAGGACACCTCCCAGGGACATCACAAATAAACAGAAAATCCAGAGAGAAGACATCCTAGTCTGGCATCTACATTGAGCTAGTCCTTAGTCCTTTTCTGTGCCAGAACTACAAAGGACCTCATAATGGCAATGTCCTTTATGAAGTTAGGCATCACACTGTTTAACTAGGTTGGATTATTTGAGATTACCGTAAAGGATAGACTCTGACATATAAGGATTCATGTAATACGTATGACTTCACATCTAAGAAATTTGTCTCATTTGTTCATTTTCCTCTATTTTATTAAGTGAAGGATATGTAAAATGTATAGACTAGGTTAGTCTGTTTGCGCAGTCCTGCAATTGCTGGAGAATGTCAAGCCACTAGTTTGTGTAGGTTAAAACTCAAATTATTGTTACATTTAAAATGTATATATATATTTATATATATATATATATATATATATATATATATCAGGGCTCAAAATTTCAAGTCCTGAGCTACTAGCCAGGCCAGAAAAGTCACTCGCCACCAGTTTCCATGCCTAGCCCCACCCCTATCCCTGCCTTTAACCCCACCCATATCCCTGCCTTATATTTATAAAGTGGAGAAACTTCGTTAAACACATCCAGATTTGAAGGAGAACTTAACTATTTACTCTTAATATCACATCTCTATAAGGTACATAAGTCTGGATAGAGACTGAGTTTTCTCATCACTGGGACAATCATACATGTGGAAACGTATTATCAAATGATGGAGAAGGGGGAGAGAGAGAGAGAGAGAGAGACATGATGGAGAAGGGGGAGAGAGACATGGTGGAGAAGTGGGAGAGAGAGACACATGATGGAGAAGGGGGGAGAGAGACATGGTGGAGAAGGGGGGAGAGAGACATGGTGGAGATGGGGGGAGAGAGGGAGACATGATAGAGAAGGGGAGAGAGACATGATGGAGATGGGGGAGAGAGAGACACATGGTGGAGAAGGGGAGGAGAGACACATGATGGAGAAGGGGGAGAGATAGATAAATGATAGAGAAGGGGAGAGAGACATGATGGAGATGGGGGAAAGAGAGAGACATGGTGGAGAAGGGGGGAGAGACACATGATGAAGATGGGGGAGAGAGAGACATGGTGGAGAAGTGGGGGAGAGAGAGACACATGATGGAGAAGGGGGGAGAGATACATGGTGGAGAAGGGGGGAGAGAGACATGGTGGAGATGGGGGGAGAGAGGGAGACATGATAGAGAAGGAGAGAGAGACATGGTGGAGAAGGGGAGGAGAGACACATGATGGAGAAGGGGGAGAGATAGATAAATGATAGAGAAGGGGAGAGAGACATGATGGAGATGGGGGAAAGAGAGAGACATGGTGGAGAAGGGGGGAGAGACACATGATGAAGATGGGGGAGAGAGAGAGACATGGTGGAGAAGTGGGGGAGAGAGAGACACATGATGGAGAAGGGGGAGAGAGAGAGAGAGAGACATGATGGAGAAGGGGAGGAGAGAGACATGGTGGAGAAGGGGGGAGAGAGAGACACAAATGATGGAGAAGGGGGAAGAAACATGATGGAGATTGGGGGAGAGAGACACATGATGCATACATGTGACATACAAGGTGTGGAGAACAATTGGAGAGCAGAAGTTAAACCTTTGAGTGTAAGAGAGGTAGGTAGGCATCACAAAGCAATGCGTAGCCCTGGCAGTCAAAGAGTTAAATGGTAGATAATAACCATGTAGCTTATAAGTAAGAATGCCGTCCGTTTTGCAGCCACATTAAACAGTGTGGCTGCAAATGGGATGGCATGAACACTTACAAGGTATATGGTTATTATCTACAATTTAACCATTTGAGTGTCAGTGGGTATGCAACACATTGCAATGTGTTGCTTACCCCCTGGCACTCAAAGGGTTAAGCGGTTGCGTGCTGGAGATTTACCAAAGTGTGTGTGTGCTGTGCTGTGCGGGAGGAGCTGTCTGCTGTGCAGGGTGCCCCGTGTTTCTGTACAATCTGTTATTGTGGGAGAAGTGAAGTAGCGATGTCTCTAGCAATGAGACAATTTCATTTCCTGTCCTGGTTCTGTGTGATTTACAAATGGGGAAGTCTCATGTCGCCATTATTATTATGGCGACATGATTATTGTTAAAAAGATACTGACCAGGAGCAGAATGAGAGAAGGAAGGAGCACCCGGCAGGAGAAAGCCACTCCTCCTCGCAAGCCATGGCCTGTACCGCTTCCGGGTTATCAGCCGCCGTTGTCAGGGAGGGAGGAGAATAAAAGAGAGGGGTCCCGTCATCCTCCCTTTCTCCCCTAGCCAGATATGAGGCTGCTGCATTGCCGAGGAGGCTGGAAAGCATTCCGGATGCATGAGAAGCCCCTAGAGGGAGACAGAGGCCCGGACTGCTTTTGTCTGTGCAGAGGCCGGCAGGGAGAGCAGGACATCAATAGGAGGGGGGTGGATAGGAAGCAACTAGCTCTCTGGTATAAAGCTGGGGGGAGTTGCAACAGACGCTCCAATTTCCACTCGCCCTCACTCCATTTCTACTCGCCAAATGCGAGAAATTTTGAGCCCTGTATATATATATATATATATATATATATATCAGTAAGTTAGCTGCCTTAGACATTTTGCGCTCCATGGAGCACTTAATCATAGTTCATCTAGATAACCAACAACAAGAATGTTAAAAAGGCCAGGGTTAAGAAACACTCCTCTCTTTAAAAACACAGACTGAGTACTTGGCTCAGATAAGTCAGTCTCAAACCATATATTCTGCCACTCTCTTCGAGGCCAGCCTCACATGTACATGACACGGATTGGTGTAATTCGCTCTATGAATGCAATAGTAGGTCTCAGAATGACAGCATCAAAGCATTAACTCTTTGAGTGCCAGATGGGAATCCCCTCTGGCACTTAAATGGTTAATCAAACAGTCTGTACCAGCAATTCTCATTGAAATGCACACTGAAGATAATAAATCAATCATCCATAAATTTACTATATATAACAGGACACATCAAACTACAAATTTAGTCTATCAGCAATCTGGGCTTGTAGCTGAAAGACTGACTTGCCCAAACATGTGGTAATGGCAGATATGATGGATGCATTTAAGAGATGTTTAGATGCATTTCTAGGGGAAGGAAATTTACAGGGTCCTAGAGGGAACATACAGTGTCTTTTTTCAACCTAATTTACTGTATAACTATGTAACTTTGAAGTACACCCAGCATATGGAACATTACAAGAAAAATATATAAGTAAATACACTGCAGTTGGTGTTTTATAATGTAACGCACTTTGGCAATTTTATGCATATCAAAATTTAAAGATGGGCAAATACTTTTTCTTTTTTTTAAACTTTTTTTTGTTTTTGTCAAGACAATAAAACAGGAGTTGGGAACAATAAACTATCAAGTAAGCAAGTACCTTGCAAATATTTGGGACCAAAAAGATGCCCAACGAATGGGCTACAGATAGCAGTGGCATGAATAGTTAAGCCAGCTATACCATTAGCTCAACTACATATTTTGGATACAACAACCAATTTTATATGTTAAAAAAAGAAAATAAATATGAAGGATCAAGAACACTGTAGAAAACAACAAAGGAAACAATTAACAAGGTGACCCATCTCTCCTTCCCTCCCCACTATTTCCTCGGCATCCCACCCGTATCTCCAGATAAGAATATATACTGAAATGGCATGCAATTATATGAAGTATGACTTCACATCTAAGAGATTTGTCTAATTTTGTTCACTTTTCTTTTTAAAATAAATATGTAAAATGTGTAGACAGTCCAGTGGTTGCTGGAAATTTTCAAGTCACCAGTTTATGCAGGTTAAAACTCAAATTTATTTAAAATCAGTATACATCATCAAGCTAGCTGCAGTACTTTTCATATTCCATAAAATACTTAATCATAGGCCATCTAGAGTGCAGACAACATGAAAATGAAAATGCAAGCTTTCAAGACCTTCTAGGTCTCTTCTTCAGGCATGTTATACAGATAGGTATGAAAACACCTCTCTTAAATACAAGTATACGTTGTTTAGAATATAAATCTGATTAAATAGCTCAGTCCAGACCCAAATTCTTTAATCAGTCAATGGTAATGGAGTGTGATGAATATTGTGGTCATACTCTTGAAGTGTTAAAGGTATTTACTGTCCCAGTGGGACTGTTGTAATCCACATCGTGACCAGTGCAGTCAGTTTAATGTCCCTGACACTATGTCTATTTTGGCAAAAGTGTTCTCCCACTGGTGTCTCTGTCTTTTTGTTGTTAACCCTGGATCTGCGGGAATTAACTCTTTTATGTAATGACTTCACTCATATAGAGAGCTGGACATTTTGCACACATGATGAGGTATATTACACTGGATGATTTGCAGGTGAAGGTACCATTGATCTTATGGTGTAACTGGGAGTTTGGTATGGGTACCTTGTCCATGGTGTAAATATGTGCACATGTTTCATACCTCCTTTGTAGGCAGGGAGATGTGCCATATTTTGTATTTTTATTCAGGGTACTCTTTACCATTAGCTGTTTTAAATTAGGAAGCTGCCTGGCAGAGAGTAAGGGAGGCTGTGGCAATATGTTCTTAAGTCTTTCATCCATATGTAATGTTATTTGAAG
This sequence comes from Rhinophrynus dorsalis, assembly GCA_037306005.1. NCBI lineage: Eukaryota > Metazoa > Chordata > Amphibia > Anura > Rhinophrynidae > Rhinophrynus > Rhinophrynus dorsalis. The sequence continues at coordinate 342,840,036 of CM074723.1, read as the reverse complement.
TTCTGTTGATATTTTGTGTAAAACCACAACCTGGGGGTGGTAAGTGACCACCAGTGGCACCCGGTTTCCCTTATGTGGTTCTTTGTAGCTCAACAGATTTTTTTTCTTGGTATGTGCGTAACTTTCTGTATCTGAGTGTCAATAATCATGGTACCGTAATCCTGTTTTATAAAGTCTCCTCTGAGTTTCTGTATGTGCTTACCATGGTGCGCCATGTCAGACCAGAGGTGGTTGTATCTGATTGCCTGGGTGTATCCATCGCAAAACGAATGCAATGTGTAATTGTATTTAAGAGAGATCTTTTAATATTTATCCATATAATGTGCCTAAGGAAAGACCTAAAAGGTATTTAACATAGTAACATATTTGATGAGGCTGAAAAAATGGTATGTATTTGTTAATGGTATTCATATCACCCCTTAGTTGTCTCTTCTCTAATGTAAACAAACCCAGTTTGGCTACTCTCTCTTATTAACTCAGATCCTCCAATCCCATTATCGGTTTTGTTGCACCTTTTCCAGTTCAACAATGTCTTTTTTAAAGAACTGGTGCTTGCTGCTTAGTTAGCCAACAGAGGCATCTGTTTTTAAGTAGGTATGGTATGCCCAAGGTTTGGATTATTACAAGACAAAGATGTAATTAAATATACTGCATTTTATGTTTAATATCACATGTAAGTACACTCTATCCACAAAAATACCAATTTACTGGTACGCCCAGATTTCCATTTTGACAATTGTTTAACCTAATATAGAACTGGGATTATGGTTTGTGACTGATAATAGATATACCCTGATGCTACTTTTAAAAGAGCAGTACATTTAAATTTATGGGGATTTATATGATTTATTACCTGTGATAGGGAGTAGCGATGGGAGAATGTCAGAGAAATTTCCAGGAGGACTTTTCTCCAAAAAACGATTTTCTGCTTTTTCTTTTTTTTTTTTTTCGCAAACCCACAAACAATACATAAAATGTACTCCCTTTCCTTTCTGCCAATAGATTTCCAGCCAGATTGCCATTTTCGTCTATGTTTTCTATGACTGCAACATTTCCAACCACAATATTACTTCTTTTGAGGGCTGAAGTGGCAAAATAAATAGCTGAAAGTAAAAGCTGTGAGTCCTATAGCAACATATGCCTTGAAAAAATTGTTAGCAGGCTGAGTGCCTTTGTTCTTTGCACACAACACTAATATCCTGCTTACCTAAACTGGCACAACCATGCTTTAAAAATAACTGCTGCTTGGGATATTCCAGCAGGTTGCAACATATGACATTAGTTTTTTAAAGCCTCTGTTTTCAACAAAAGTAAAGGGCAGCATGTCAACAGCCAACATTCTGTCAACTTTACTATTCCATAGGCATTATTTTTGTGCAGGTTTTCACTTCTTTCTAAGAACTTAGGAAATGTGAGATGGCAGTACATATTAGAATAACTGTGTTGATTAAATGACATAACTTGTAGAGGTGGTGAGGATGGTGGCAGTATGTGTAGGTACTCTATGACTCTGGCCATCTACAAAATCAAACTCAGAGTCATATTCATCTGCAGCAGGAGCAGAAAATCTTGGCACACTCTCTAATACATCAACATCACTTCTATTATGTACACCAGAGCCCCAGGAACATTTAGATGTACTTCTGTTGCTGCTAGTTGTGGCACCTCTGACCTGCTGATGGTATGTCTTGCAGTCAGACCTGTGGTTGTACTGGCACAAAAACAATACAGAGGTCTACAAAAAAAATGGGGGGGGGGCTTGTTTATAACAAGTTGAAGTCCTACAAATCAATGATTCCTCAGGGCTTGGTCCTAACACAAGTCTAATTTCCTACAACTTAATAAGTCTAAGTCCTACTAATCAATGTTTCCTCAGGGCTTGGGCCATTAACAAGTCCTACAAATCATCCTCTACAAAATTCTATATCTCATCAAGTATCAGTCCGCCCCAGTCGCAGCCTACGTCAGGAGGGTCCCTGCCTCTGTCATGTTACATACCAATTTCTTATTTTATTTTTAATTTTATTTATTTTATTAACTGCCCTCTCAATACCAGTCAACAACTTCTTCCAAAAAAATTCCTGTTCAACTGATTCTTTCCCCAGACTCCACCCACCAACACAGGCACCCTCCTCAGACCCCTTTTATACCATGTCTTATCATTTTTTTAAATTGTTTATATTTTTTTCATTTTTCATTAACTGTCCCCCATTCCCAGTCAACAAACCCCCTCCCAGAAATTCCTTGTTAAACTGGTTGTTTCCACACACTACACCAACACAGGCACCCTTATACCTCTTTTATACTATGCCTTTGGAAAATAAAATAACATTTGCTATGTATTGTGTGTAAATTCAATGTTCCTATTGATTTCAATGGAATGAGCTAGGCAAAAAAAAAGAGGAAAAACTGCACTTTTCGCAGGAAGTGCCATTATTCACCTATTTTGGTTTCAGGTAAAAATTTTCGCCCATCCCTAGTCATGTTAGATAAAGTAAATTTATTGATGTATATTCATATTATTGGTTTATTATATTCAATATGCATTGTAATGTGTATTTGTGGTGCAGATATTGTTTTGTTTTGCAACGGTCATTCTGAAACCTGTCTTTTACATTGATAGATTGGAATCCACCAATCAATGTTATGTAAGTAGGGGGCAGGTCTCGAAGGGAGTTTAAGAACATATCGTTTGTTATTGACCTATACTTTAAATATAAAAATAAATTAGATTTTTAGAATACACAAACTGGTGGATTGCCATTCTTCAGCAACCTCAGGACTGCACTCAGATAAACTGACCTTGTATTTGATCCTGGTCTTCTATTGCTGAAAACTGAGCCCGGAGACTATATCAATAGTGTTGAGCGAGCATGCTCGGCCGATGCTCGGATCGGCTCGAGCATCGCTCTGCTCGGCACATGGCGGTACTCGTACGAGTACCGCATGTGCTCGCCCGCCATGTTCGGGTCTCCTCCCCGCACGTTTTGCGGCTGCTGCGCAGCCAATAAACGTGCAGGGAGGCTCTGACATCGGTGTAATGCCAGCAGCCATGTTGGCTGCTGGCATTACACTGATTGGCTGGCCAGAACCCGTGGTCAGGTGCTGTATAGCACCTGACCATCGAGTTCGGCTCAGTCTGAGCCAGGGAGAGCTGAGGATAGGAAGGGAAAGGCAGTGTAGGGAGGAAAAAAAAAAATTGTGACAAAAAAGAACCAAAAGTCCTTTTTAGGACTACTGTGTGTGGGGGCAGCAGGTTATATTGTGTGTGGGGGGAAAAAAAAAAAAAAAAAAAAAAAAAAAAATATTCTGTTTAGTGTGAAAAGTTGCAGATTAGAGCACATTCTGTTTAGTGTGCACAGTTGCAGATTAGAGCACATTCTGTTTAGTGTGCAAAGTTGCAGATTAGAGCACATTCTGTTTAGTGTGCAAAGTTGCAGATTAGAGCACATTCTGTTTAGTGTGCAAAGTTGCAGATTAGAGCACATTCTGTTAAGTCTTCAAACTAAAATATCAAAGTCACGTATTCCATTCAGTGTGCGTCGCCGCAGTTTAGCAGCACATTCTGAGTACTGTGCAGAGTTGCAGAATAGGAAGAAATACTGTTAAGTCTTCAAACTAAAATATCAAAGTCACATATTCCATTCAGTGTGCTTCGCCGCAGTTTAGCAGCACATTCTGTGTACTGTGCAGAGTTGCAGAATAGGAAGAAATACTGTTAAGTCTTCAAACTAAAATATCAAAGTCACATATTCCATTCAGTGTGCTTCGCCGCAGTTTAGCAGCCTATTCTGTGTACTGTGCAGAGTTGCAGAATAGGAAGAAATACTGTTAAGTCTTCAAACTAAAATATCAAAGTCACATATTCCATTCAGTGTGTTTCACCGCCGTTTAGCAGCCTATTCTGTGTACTGTGCAGAGTTGCAGAATAATAAGAAATACTGTTAAGTCTTCAAACTAAAATATCAAAGTCACATATTCCATTCAGTGTGCTTCGCCGCAGTTTAGCAGCCTATTCTGTGTACTGTGCAGAGTTGCAGAATAGGAAGAAATACTGTTAAGTCTTCAAACTAAAATATCAAAGTCACATATTCCATTCAGTGTGTTTCACCGCCGTTTAGCAGCCTATTCTGTGTACTGTGCAGAGTTGCCGAATAATAAGAAATACTGTTAAGTTTTCAAACTCAAATATTAAAGTCACATATTCCATTCAGTGTGTTTCACCGCAGTTTAGCAGCCTTTTCTGTGTACTCTGCAGAGTTGCAGAATAATAAGAAATACTGTTAAGTTTTCAAACTCAAATATTAAAGTCACATATTCCATTCAGTGTGTTTCACCGCCGTTTAACAGCCTATTCTGTGTACTCTGTACAGTTGCAGAATAATAAGAAATACTGTTAAGTTTTCAAACTCAAATATTAAAGTCACATATTCCATTCAGTGTGTTTCACCGCCGTTTAACAGCCTATTCTGTGTACTCTGTACAGTTGCAGAATAATAAGAAATACTGTTAAGTTTTCAAACTCAAATATTAAAGTCACATATTCCATTCAGTGTGTTTCACCGCCGTTTAACAGCCTATTCTGTGTACTCTGTACAGTTGCAGAATAATAAGAAATACTGTTAAGTTTTCAAACTCAAATATTAAAGTCACATATTCCATTCAGTGTGTTTCACCGCCGTTTAGCAGCCTATTCTGTGTACTGTGCAGAGTTGCAGAATAATAAGAAATACTGTTAAGTCTTCAAACTAAAATATCAAAGTCACATATTCCATTCAGTGTGTTTCACCGCCGTTTAGCAGCCTATTCTGTGTACTGTGCAGAGTTGCAGAATAATAAGAAATACTGTTAAGTCTTCAAACTAAAATATCAAAGTCACATATTCCATTCAGTGTGCTTCGCCGCAGTTTAGCAGCCTATTCTGTGTACTGTGCAGAGTTGCAGAATAGGAAGAAATACTGTTAAGTCTTCAAACTAAAATATCAAAGTCACATATTCCATTCAGTGTGTTTCACCGCCGTTTAGCAGCCTATTCTGTGTACTGTGCAGAGTTGCAGAATAATAAGAAATACTGTTAAGTTTTCAAACTCAAATATTAAAGTCACATATTCCATTCAGTGTGTTTCACCGCAGTTTAGCAGCCTTTTCTGTGTACTCTGCAGAGTTGCAGAATAATAAGAAATACTGTTAAGTTTTCAAACTCAAATATTAAAGTCACATATTCCATTCAGTGTGTTTCACCGCCGTTTAACAGCCTATTCTGTGTACTCTGTACAGTTGCAGAATAATAAGAAATACTGTTAAGTTTTCAAACTCAAATATTAAAGTCACATATTCCATTCAGTGTGTTTCACCGCCGTTTAACAGCCTATTCTGTGTACTCTGTACAGTTGCAGAATAATAAGAAATACTGTTAAGTTTTCAAACTCAAATATTAAAGTCACATATTCCATTCAGTGTGTTTCACCGCCGTTTAACAGCCTATTCTGTGTACTCTGTACAGTTGCAGAATAATAAGAAATACTGTTAAGTTTTCAAACTCAAATATTAAAGTCACATATTCCATTCAGTGTGTTTCACCGCCGTTTAACAGCCTTTTCTGTGTACTCTGTACAGTTGCAGAATAATAAGAAATACTGTTAAGTTTTCAAACTCAAATATTAAAGTCACATATTCCATTCAGTGTGTTTCACCGCCGTTTAACAGCCTATTCTGTGTACTCTGTACAGTTGCAGAATAATAAGAAATACTGTTAAGTTTTCAAACTCAAATATTAAAGTCACATATTCCATTCAGTGTGTTTCACCGCAGTTTAACAGCCTATTCTGTGTACTCTGTACAGTTGCAGAATAATAAGAAATACTGTTAAGTTTTCAAACTCAAATATTAAAGTCACATATTCCATTCAGTGTGTTTCACCGCCGTTTAACAGCCTATTCTGTGTACTCTGTACAGTTGCAGAATAATAAGAAATACTGTTAAGTTTTCAAACTCAAATATTAAACTCACATATTCCATTCAGTGTGTTTCACCGCAGTTTAGCAGCCTATTCTGTGTACTCTGCAGAGTTGCAGAATAATAAGAAATACTGTTAAGTTTTCAAACTCAAATATTAAAGTCACATATTCCATTCAGTGTGTTTCACCGCAGTTTAGCAGCCTATTCTGTGTACTCTGTACAGTTGCAGAATAATAAGAAATACTGTTAAGTTTTCAAACTCAAATATTAAAGTCACATATTCCATTCAGTGTGTTTCACCGCCGTTTAACAGCCTATTCTGTGTACTCTGTACAGTTGCAGAATAATAAGAAATACTGTTAAGTTTTCAAACTCAAATATTAAAGTCACATATTCCATTCAGTGTGTTTCACCGCCGTTTAACAGCCTATTCTGTGTACTCTGTACAGTTGCAGAATAATAAGAAATACTGTTAAGTTTTCAAACTCAAATATTAAAGTCACATATTCCATTCAGTGTGTTTCACCGCCGTTTAACAGCCTATTCTGTGTACTCTGTACAGTTGCAGAATAATAAGAAATACTGTTAAGTTTTCAAACTCAAATATTAAAGTCACATATTCCATTCAGTGTGTTTCACCGCCGTTTAACAGCCTATTCTGTGTACTCTGTACAGTTGCAGAATAATAAGAAATACTGTTAAGTTTTCAAACTCAAATATTAAACTCACATATTCCATTCAGTGTGTTTCACCGCAGTTTAGCAGCCTATTCTGTGTACTCTGCAGAGTTGCAGAATAATAAGAAATACTGTTAAGTTTTCAAACTCAAATATTAAAGTCACATATTCCATTCAGTGTGTTTCACCGCAGTTTAGCAGCCTATTCTGTGTACTCTGCAGAGTTGCAGAATAATAAGAAATACTGTTAAGTTTTCAAACTCAAATATTAAAGTCACATAGTCTGTGTAAGATGAAGAAGGCGGGTAAAAAGGGACGGGGAAGTGGACGTGATCCTGAAAGTTCAGGGCGCGGGTCAGGACGCGGAGAAACTGTGCCTGGTGCCAGAGCACAAGAAAGAAAGACATCCACCATACCTAGCTTCATGTGTAATTTTACAGGGCGTCGCAGGACATCACTCTCGAGGTCCGACCACTGCGAACAGGTGGTCGGTTGGATGACAGCTGATACTGCTTCCAGTCGGTTAAGCACCACCCTGTCTTCCACCAAGTCCACTCTCAGTAGCCAAGAGTCTGGTCAACATAATCCTCACTCTGATCATCCTTCCTCCCACCATACACGGTCTGGTCAAAGAAGTGATCCCACACTGGGATATAGTGAGGAGCTCGTCTCATCACCAATCCTTCATTTGACCCTCTCTCCAAGCACGCTTGCAGAGGAACATGACATCTTGTGCCCTGATTCACAACCTCTAGAGGCTACCCAATCACAAGAAGATGACAGATGTGAACGGCATTTAAGGTCAAAGGAAGTAGTGGATGATGATGATGATGATGATGAGACACAGTTGCCATTAAATCAACCACTATTTCCGTCTCAAGACCTTGTTGAGGAGAATGTTATACAGTTGTCAATGACTGAGTATGTGGTGGGATCAAGACTTGAGGAGGATGATCAGAGTGAGGAAGTGGAGGAGGACTTGGTGGACGATGAGGTGACTGACCCCACCTGGGAAGGTGTAGAGCCGAGCGATGACAGCAGTCCTGAGGGTGAGCCATCTGCAGCACCGCAACAGGCTGGAAGAGGCAGTGGTGTGGCTACAGAAAGAAGGCGGACCGCACCAAACCGGCCCGCAAATGTTCCACGGAGCACCCCCTTGCGTAAATCTACCTTGCCAAGGGGTAGGTGTTCCGCGGTATGGCGTTTTTTTAAGGAAAGTGCGGACGACAAAAGAATTGTAGTTTGCAACCTGTGCCACACCAGAATGAGCCGAGGCATGAACACTAGAAACCTCACCACCACCAGCATGATCCGACACATGGCATCCAAGCACCGTAGTAAGTGGGAGGAACGCCTGGATCGCCCATCTGTGTCTGCAGGCCACACCACTGCCTCCTCTTCCCCTGTTTTCGGTGCCGGCCAATCGCCTGTCGAAGGCGCAGGCCCGCATACCTCCCGCCCTGCACCTGTAGCATCTGAAGCACCATCAGCGACCACATCCACTTCCCTGTCCCAGCACAGCGTCCAAATGTCGTTACCCCAGGCATTTGAGCGCAAGAGAAAGTACCCAGCCACCCACCCACAGGCCATAGCACTAACCTCACACCTTTCCAAATTACTGGCCATCGAAATGCTGCCATTTAGGCTTGTGGACACTGAGTCCTTCCGCAGCCTGATGGCAGCAGCTGTCCCTCGGTACGCGGTCCCCAGCCGCCACTACTTTTCCCGGTGTGCCATCCCCGCATTACACCACCATGTGTCCCGTAACATCACCCGTGCCCTGACCAACGCAGTTACTGGGAAGGTCCACTTAACGACTGACACATGGACAAGTGCTTGTGGCCAGGGACGCTACATTTCCCTGACGGCACACTGGGTGAATGTCGTGGAGGCTGGGAGCGACTCGGACCCTGGGATGGCACGGGTGCTACCCACGCCGAGGATTGCGGGCCCTACCTCCATCAGGGTTTCCACCAGCACCTACGTTATTGGCTCCTCCTCCTCCGTTTCCACCTCCGAATTCTCTACACACACCGCCACTCCCCCATCAGCCAGTAGCTGGAAGCAGTGTAGCACTGCAGTGGGGAAGCGTCAACAGGCCGTGCTGAAGCTGATCTGCCTTGGGGACAAACAGCACACGGCCTCAGAGCTGTTGCAGGGGATTAGTCACCAGACCGAGCAGTGGCTCTCGCCACTCAACCTGCAACCAGGCATGGTTGTGTGTGATAATGGGCGTAACTTGGTGGCGGCTTTGGAGCTCGGCAAGCTCACACACGTACCATGCCTAGCGCATGTATTTAATTTAGTGGTGCAGCGATTTCTAAAAACCTACCCCGATGTGCATGATCTCTTGACCAAGGTGCGCCGCGTGTGTGCACATTTCCGTAAGTCATCAACAGCTTCAGCCGGTCTGTTGAAGCTGCAGCAGCGCTTACAATTGCCAGCTCACCGGCTGCTGTGTGACGTGAGCACGCGCTGGAACTCCACCTTCCACATGTTGGCCCGGCTTTGTGAGCAGCAGAGGGCAGTAGTGGAGTACCAGCTGTTACACGGTCGTCGCCTCTCCGTTCAACTTCCTGTAATCAGAAGTGAGGAGTGGGAATGGATGTCAGACCTCTGTGAGGTTTTACGCAATTTTGAGGAATCGACACAGATGGTGAGCGGCGATAACGCTATTATCAGTGTAACCATCCCACTTCTGTGTCTACTGAAACGCTCGCTGCTCACAATTAAAACCGACGCTTTGCATGTGGAAGAGGTGGAAATGGGGGAGGAAGAGCTTACACAAGGTGATAGCCAGAGCACCCTCACTTCGTCTTCTCAGCGACAATTGGAGGAGGCGGAGGAGGAGGAGGAGGAGGAGGAGGAAGACACGGTTGCCTCCGCTACAGAGGGTAGCCATGGAACTTTAGTTCCATCTCTTCAGCGTGGGTGGGCAGAAGAGGAGGAAGAGGATGAGGAGATTGAGAGTCATCCTCCTGGTGAGGACAGCGAAATCTTGACTGTTGGTACTCTGGCACACATGGCTGACTTTATGTTAGGCTGCCTTTCCCGTGACCCACGCGTTGTACGCATTTTAGACAACACGGATTACTGGGTGTTCACCCTTCTGGACCCCCGCTACAAAGAGAATTTCTCATCTCTCATTCCTCCGGTGGAGAGGACAAGCAAAATGTTGCAATACCAGAAGGTTCTTGTCGAAAAATTGCTCCAAAATTTTCCATCTGACAACGCTGGCGGCAGAGTACGTGCTACCTTGGCCAACCGAGAAGGGGAGAAAAGGGGAGCACACAGCAGTTCCGAGAAAGGCAGGGCAACACTCTCCAAGGCGTGGGACACCTTCATGACACCCCGCCAGCACCCTCACCCTGATGCGCAGCCTAGTGTCACAAGGAGGGAAAAGTTTTGGAAGATGGTGAAGGAGTACGTAGCAGACCGTGTCAGCGTCCTCAATGATCCCTCTGTGCCTTACAACTACTGGGTGTCCAAGCTGGACACGTGGTATGAACTGGCACTCTACGCCTTGGAGGTGCTGGCCTGCCCTGCCGCCAGCATTCTGTCTGAGCGGGTATTTAGTGCTGCTGGTGGCATCATAACAGATAAGCGTATCCGCCTTTCCACCGACAATGCTGATAGGTTGACACTTATAAAAATGAACAAGGCCTGGATTTCCCCTGACTTCTCCACTCCACTGGAGGAAAGCCCCGGGGGAACATAAACTCACTTTATATATGTTATTTACAATGATGTGAATACTCTGTATTCCCATTCACCCCTTCCACCCAAAAAACGGGTATATGGTTGACTCTTAATCTTGTCATCCTCCTCCTCCTCTTCCATATGCCCTGTGCTATAATTTTTATATAGGGCCAGCTCACCAGCGGGCCCTGTGATATAATTTTTATATAGGGCCAGCTCACCAGCGGGCCCTGTTTGCCAATTTTTATATAGGTCAGCTCACCAGCGGGCCTTCTCATATAATGTTTTATTGGGTCAGCTCTCTAGCGGGCCCTCTCATATAATGTTTTATAGCGTCAGCTCACTAGCGGGCCTTCGCATATAATGTTTAGGATGGTCAGCTCTGCAGCAGACCCTCACCCATAATGTTTTAGATGGTCGGCTCAGCACACGTTTCCCTCTTAATCATGGCCTCAGTTCAATAAAATCAAGGAAATTTTTGGGAGAATTTGCCTCTGTGCACGTTTCCCTCTTAATCATGGCCTCAGTTCTGAAAATCAAGGAAATTTTTGGGAGAATTTGCCTCTGCGCACGTTTCCCTCTTAATCATGGCCTCACTTCCGAAAATCAAGGAAATTTTTGGGATAATTTGCAGATGATATACAAGTAAATATACAGCAAATATTGTTTGGTAACAATTTTTCGCCTAAAGTCGTTTTTATTTTCCTTTTTGTGTGTTTTATGGTCAGTCTGTAAAAATGGCGTACTACGGGCGAAAGATCGTTCCCAGCAGCGATGTTGGAGTCCAAGATGCATCCAGACATCCTCCCTATGCTGTCCCTGAACCATTTCTGTGGTGTTTCCATAATTTTCTGCCCTTTTCCTATGGACCAGGCACCCTCCCCTCATCAGAGCAGGGGGTGCCTGGTGTAATGCTCGAGTCCTCCCATTGACTTCAATGGGGCTCGGGTGTTCGGCCGAGCACTCGAGCCTCAGGGGGTGCTCGGTCAGAGCACCCGAACACCCGAGCATTGGGGTGCTCGCTCATCACTATATATCAACAATCATCAATCTCGGTGAGTTGACATTTGAGATTTATAACACTGACTGAGTAGCTATTGTCTTTTGCCTGTTATATAAATTGGAAAGCCTACATCTGTATTATTGGGCAATATATTGTAAGCAAACTTTCACTTTTATCAAATTCTTTAAACTCTCTTCAAGAATAATGAACAAAATGCACTTAAATGACTGATACAATTAAGGCAAGTGGTAAAAATACAGAAAATGTACATTTTGCGATTGAATCTGACAAGATATATAACAGATTATATTGAGAAAGTGATTAAGTTGGAAGTGTGATTGGAAGGCTATTTCACTAACCTTGATGGTTCTGTAATTCTTAGAAGTATCATCACAAGTAGATGGCACTAATGACAAAGAATCCAAATGATAAAACTGAGGAACATAATGAGTAAAGTTCTGTGCGTCTTGTTTAATTTATAATGGAAAGTCTGGAATCTAAGGCCTAAAGACAGTGAGGCAAAATGAAATAAGATTTAAAAAAATACAAAAATATTCGGAGAGGATGTAGATGTGTGCATTGGCAGGTCTGTAATGGAGGTACAGACAGAAAAGTGTTTTTGTTTGAAAAGCATTGAATGACAGCAACAATACATTTCACAGCCTTTGGTATCAAAAGTGCTAAACAAAAGTGCATTTGGTCCTACATTTATGAGATCTCAAAGCTCCATGTGAGTACAATTTAGTTATTACTGATGATGATTTTTAGTGATGTTACATATACTGCATCATGTTATTGTGGGTCTGTTCACTTTTTTTCCACCTTGTTAGAAATATGCTGTGTTGGTAAAGTGGCTTTGTTGGGTTTACTCAGCAGAAGAAGCATTGAGGCCTCAATTCAATTGTGTGCAATAAAACAGCCGGTAGGACTAAACTTTCTACCAGCCAATAGAATTCAGTATTCAATTGTCCTACCAGCTGAAAGCACAACGGACTTTAGGCCACAGAAAAGGAATTGTGGCTAAAAGTCCATTTTGTGCGTTAAGTTCCCAAAACTCATGATAATTAGCGTGAATAATGGGAACATCAAAGGAAAAAGGCTAACTATCGGTGTCAAGATACTTTCAAGCATCTATTGTTAGCTCAAATACAGTCACCATCCCAAACACTAACCCTACATTATCCCTAACAGTAAAATGCAACAATACTACCTCTTACACACTAACCTAACACTCATATCTTTTGTTCTCTAAAAAATACATATTAAATGTGTGCCCCAAACATAACTCTGACATCTGTGGATAGTTTAAACTTTGCACAGATGTCAGAGTTAGAAATATAGAGAATGGCAGTAGAATAAAATAATTGCCCCATAAATCCACGGAGAAGTAAAATATATGCTCCAAAACAAAACTGAACTTTAGTGTCTGAAAATTATTATAAATCAACATGCCCCCTTTGTCTTCTCCCCCTGCTGATGGCAGCACTGGCAGCAGAGTAGAAATGAAAAGTAAGCGGACCCCTCTCTTTAGTACATCATGGGCCGGTGTCTGTTCTAGTGTGAGGGAATTTTGAACAGCGACTGCCTATTCATATGGGAAGTCTCTGTTCAAAATGACTCACAGAGATTGGCTGGGATGTGTACTTACTCACCTCCCAGCCATTCAGCTTTGAGCAGGTTCCGTCACTCCCCCGCTCAACACAGTTTCAAATGGTATTGGAATTCCTACCACTGGTATTAGTTGTTCATTTTTAGAAATGTAAGTTTAACAACACCGCTGCTTGATAGCTGTGTCTTATGGTCTTTTACAATATGACCAGCTGCACTGAAAACGTGCTCAGATTGCAAACTTGTTGATGGATAAGTAAGGGTTTCCACAGCAGTATGCACCAGTGCTGGCCACACATACTGTTTTGTTTCACAGTAGTCAAAGGGATCTAGAAAGTAGCAATCCTCACGTATGCTGCAATCTTCTCACAGGCAGTGGGACCACTTCTAGGAGATACACAGTGTTTGAGTCTATCAGTTTCCAATCCATACTCTTGGAGCAAGTCCCATAGAGATGTGCCACCAGCAGCAGCACCACCTCCAACACTACAAGTGTTAGACTGCTGCCCCTGAGGCTGTCTGTGGTGATGATGATGATGTCTGTGTGGAAATATGTTGGGATGTTCTTGTTGATGTTGTTGCTGCTTGTATAAACTCTTTTCTGACATAGTTTCACTAAGCTTTCTACCAGTTTTGTGGCCCTAACTTTTATTCTTATCTTCCACAATGTACCCCTTAACTTGGTGTTTAAGCATATCTTTATATTTTTTTATAAAACCTGATTCTTCAGAGATGCTGCTGATCATATTTCATGGTCACACATTGATCATCCTTTTGGCAGAAACACAGAAATGTTATATTTAAAGCATGGGTCGAACAAACCAGGAAGAATGTATTCCTTGCTTATGGCCTTATTCTACTAGTACAAATGCTCTAGCAGGTACAAAGTAGGGACCTCTCCATTTTTGGCTGATGATGGTGCAGGTTATTACTCTCTTGTATGGAATATAATGCATTGTGAGCACTCTAAAAGCAGCATCTCTGAGGGTTTTGAATTCTGAGAGGAATCTGTAGTTACAACTAAATGTAGGACGTGGGCAAAGCAGGGTATATGCACCATATCACTTATTTCAAGGCAGCTATTATGCTGATGATAATTATTAGTGATGAGCGAGCACCCCAATGCTCGGGTGTTCGGGTGCTCTAACCGAGCACCCCCTGAGGCTCGAGTGCTCGGCCGAGCACCCGAGCCCCATTCAAGTCAATGGGAGGACTCGAGCATTACACCAGGCACCCCCTGCTCTGATGAGGGGAGGGTGCCTGGTCCATAGGAAAAGGGCAGAAAAGGATGGAAACACCACAGAAATGGTTCAGGGACAGCATAGGGAGGATGTCTGGATGCATCTTGGACTCCAACATCGCTGCTGGGAACGATCTTTCGCCCGTAGTACGCCATTTTTACAGACTGACCATAAAACACACAAAAAGGAAAATAAAAACGACTTTAGGCGAAAAATTGTTACCAAACAATATTTGCTGTATATTTACTTGTATATCATCTGCAAATTCTCCCAAAAATTTCCTTGGTTTTCGGAAGTGAGGCCATGATTAAGAGGGAAACGTGCGCAGAGGCAAATTCTCCCAAAAATTTCCTTGATTTTCAGAACTGAGGCCATGATTAAGAGGGAAACGTGCACAGAGGCAAATTCTCCCAAAAATTTCCTTGATTTTATTGAACTGAGGCCATGATTAAGAGGGAAACGTGCGCTGAGCCGACCATCTAAAACATTATGGGTGAGGGTCTGCTGCAGAGCTGACCATCCTAAACATTATATGCGAAGGCCCGCTAGTGAGCTGACGCTATAAAACATTATATGAGAGGGCCCGCTAGAGAGCTGACCCAATAAAACATTATATGAGAAGGCCCGCTGGTGAGCTGACCTATATAAAAATTGTCAAACAGGGCCCGCTGGTGAGCTGGCCCTATATAAAAATTATATCACAGGGCCCGCTGGTGAGCTGGCCCTATATAAAAATTATATCCCAGGGCATATGGAAGAGGAGGAGGAGGATGAGAAGATTAAGAGTCAACCATATACCCGTTTTTTGGGTGGAAGGGGTGAATGGGAATACAGAGTATTCCCATCATTGTAAATAACATATATAAAGTGAGTTTATGTTCCCCCGGGGCTTTCCTCCAGTGGAGTGGAGAAGTCAGGGGAAATCCAGGCCTTGTTCATTTTTATAAGTGTCAACCTATCAGCATTGTCGGTGGAAAGGCGGATACGCTTATCTGTTATGATGCCACCAGCAGCACTAAATACCCGCTCAGACAGAACGCTGGCGGCAGGGCAGGCCAGCACCTCCAAGGCATAGAGTGCCAGTTCATACCACGTGTCCAGCTTGGACACCCAGTAGTTGTAAGGCACAGAGGGATCATTGAGGACGCTGACACGGTCTGCTACGTACTCCTTCACCATCTTCCAAAACTTTTCCCTCCTTGTGACACTAGGCTGCGCATCAGGGTGAGGGTGCTGGCGGGGTGTCATGAAGGTGTCCCACGCCTTGGAGAGTGTTGCCCTGCCTTTCTCGGAACTGCTGTGTGCTCCCCTTTTCTCCCCTTCTCGGTTGGCCAAGGTAGCACGTACTCTGCCGCCAGCGTTGTCAGATGGAAAATTTTGGAGCAATTTTTCAACAAGAACCTTCTGGTATTGCACCATTTTGCTTGTCCTCTCCACCGGAGGAATGAGAGATGAGAAATTCTCTTTGTAGCGGGGGTCCAGAAGGGTGAACACCCAGTAATCCGTGTTGTCTAAAATGCGTGTAACGCGTGGGTCACGGGAAAGGCAGCCTAACATAAAGTCAGCCATGTGTGCCAGAGTACCAACAGGCAAGATTTCGCTGTCCTCACCAGGAGGATGACTCTCAATCTCCTCATCCTCTTCCTCCTCTTCTGCCCACCCACGCTGAAGAGATGGAACTAAAGTTCCATGGCTACCCTCTGTAGCGGAGACAACCGTGTCTTCCTCCTCCTCCTCCTCCTCCGCCTCCTCCAATTGTCGCTGAGAAGACGAAGTGAGGGTGCTCTGGCTATCACCTTGTGTAAGCTCTTCCTCCCCCATTTCCACCTCTTCCACATGCAAAGCGTCGGTTTTAATTGTGAGCAGCGAGCGTTTCAGTAGACACAGAAGTGGGATGGTTACACTGATAATAGCGTTATCGCCGCTCACCATCTGTGTCGATTCCTCAAAATTGCGTAAAACCTCACAGAGGTCTGACATCCATTCCCACTCCTCACTTCTGATTACAGGAAGTTGAACGGAGAGGCGACGACCGTGTAACAGCTGGTACTCCACTACTGCCCTCTGCTGCTCACAAAGCCGGGCCAACATGTGGAAGGTGGAGTTCCAGCGCGTGCTCACGTCACACAGCAGCCGGTGAGCTGGCAATTGTAAGCGCTGCTGCAGCTTCAACAGGCCGGCTGAAGCTGTTGATGACTTACGGAAATGTGCACACACGCGGCGCACCTTGGTCAAGAGATCATGCACATTGGGGTAGGTTTTTAGAAATCGCTGCACCACTAAATTAAATACATGCGCTAGGCATGGTACGTGTGTGAGCTTGCCGAGCTCCAAAGCCGCCACCAAGTTACGCCCATTATCACACACAACCATGCCTGGTTGCAGGTTGAGTGGCGAGAGCCACTGCTCGGTCTGGTGACTAATCCCCTGCAACAGCTCTGAGGCCGTGTGCTGTTTGTCCCCAAGGCAGATCAGCTTCAGCACGGCCTGTTGACGCTTCCCCACTGCAGTGCTACACTGCTTCCAGCTACTGGCTGATGGGGGAGTGGCGGTGTGTGTAGAGAATTCGGAGGTGGAAACGGAGGAGGAGGAGCCAATAACGTAGGTGCTGGTGGAAACCCTGATGGAGGTAGGGCCCGCAATCCTCGGCGTGGGTAGCACCCGTGCCATCCCAGGGTCCGAGTCGCTCCCAGCCTCCACGACATTCACCCAGTGTGCCGTCAGGGAAATGTAGCGTCCCTGGCCACAAGCACTTGTCCATGTGTCAGTCGTTAAGTGGACCTTCCCAGTAACTGCGTTGGTCAGGGCACGGGTGATGTTACGGGACACATGATGGTGTAATGCGGGGATGGCACACCGGGAAAAGTAGTGGCGGCTGGGGACCGCGTACCGAGGGACAGCTGCTGCCATCAGGCTGCGGAAGGACTCAGTGTCCACAAGCCTAAATGGCAGCATTTCGATGGCCAGTAATTTTGAAAGGTGTGAGGTTAGTGCTATGGCCTGTGGGTGGGTGGCTGGGTACTTTCTCTTGCGCTCAAATGCCTGGGGTAACGACATTTGGACGCTGTGCTGGGACAGGGAAGTGGATGTGGTCGCTGATGGTGCTTCAGATGGTACAGGTGCAGGGCGGGAGGTATGCGGGCCTGCGCCTTCGACAGGCGATTGGCCGGCACCGAAAACAGGGGAAGAGGAGGCAGTGGTGTGGCCTGCAGACACAGATGGGCGATCCAGGCGTTCCTCCCACTTACTACGGTGCTTGGATGCCATGTGTCGGATCATGCTGGTGGTGGTGAGGTTTCTAGTGTTCATGCCTCGGCTCATTCTGGTGTGGCACAGGTTGCAAAGTACAATTCTTTTGTCGTCCGCACTTTCCTTAAAAAAACGCCATACCGCGGAACACCTACCCCTTGGCAAGGTAGATTTACGCAAGGGGGTGCTCCGTGGAACATTTGCGGGCCGGTTTGGTGCGGTCCGCCTTCTTTCTGTAGCCACACCACTGCCTCTTCCAGCCTGTTGCGGTGCTGCAGATGGCTCACCCTCAGGACTGCTGTCATCGCTCGGCTCTACACCTTCCCAGGTGGGGTCAGTCACCTCATCGTCCACCAAGTCCTCCTCCACTTCCTCACTCTGATCATCCTCCTCAAGTCTTGATCCCACCACATACTCAGTCATTGACAACTGTATAACATTCTCCTCAACAAGGTCTTGAGACGGAAATAGTGGTTGATTTAATGGCAACTGTGTCTCATCATCATCATCATCATCCACTACTTCCTTTGACCTTAAATGCCGTTCACATCTGTCATCTTCTTGAGATTGGGTAGCCTCTAGAGGTTGTGAATCAGGGCACAAGATGTCATGTTCCTCTGCAAGCGTGCTTGGAGAGAGGGTCAAATGAAGGATTGGTGATGAGACGAGCTCATCACTATATCCCAGTGTGGGATCACTTCTTTGACCAGACCGTGTATGGTGGGAGGAAGGATGATCAGAGTGAGGATTATGTTGACCAGACTCTTGGCTACTGAGAGTGGACTTGGTGGAAGACAGGGTGGTGCTTAACCGACTGGAAGCAGTATCAGCTGTCATCCAACCGACCACCTGTTCGCAGTGGTCGGACCTCGAGAGTGATGTCCTGCGACGCCCTGTAAAATTACACATGAAGCTAGGTATGGTGGATGTCTTTCTTTCTTGTGCTCTGGCACCAGGCACAGTTTCTCCGCGTCCTGACCCGCGCCCTGAACTTTCAGGATCACGTCCACTTCCCCGTCCCTTTTTACCCGCCTTCTTCATCTTACACAGAATATGTGACTTTAATATTTGAGTTTGAAAACTTAACAGTATTTCTTATTATTCTGCAACTGTACAGAGTACACAGAATAGGCTGTTAAACGGCGGTGAAACACACTGAATGGAATATGTGACTTTAATATTTGAGTTTGAAAACTTAACAGTATTTCTTATTATTCTGCAACTGTACAGAGTACACAGAATAGGCTGTTAAACGGCGGTGAAACACACTGAATGGAATATGTGAGTTTAATATTTGAGTTTGAAAACTTAACAGTATTTCTTATTATTCTGCAACTGTACAGAGTACACAGAATAGGCTGCTAAACTGCGGTGAAACACACTGAATGGAATATGTGACTTTAATATTTGAGTTTGAAAACTTAACAGTATTTCTTATTATTCTGCAACTCTGCAGAGTACACAGAATAGGCTGCTAAACTGCGGTGAAACACACTGAATGGAATATGTGAGTTTAATATTTGAGTTTGAAAACTTAACAGTATTTCTTATTATTCTGCAACTGTACAGAGTACACAGAATAGGCTGCTAAACTGCGGTGAAACACACTGAATGGAATATGTGACTTTAATATTTGAGTTTGAAAACTTAACAGTATTTCTTATTATTCTGCAACTGTACAGAGTACACAGAATAGGCTGTTAAACGGCGGTGAAACACACTGAATGGAATATGTGACTTTAATATTTGAGTTTGAAAACTTAACAGTATTTCTTATTATTCTGCAACTGTACAGAGTACACAGAATAGGCTGTTAAACGGCGGTGAAACACACTGAATGGAATATGTGACTTTAATATTTGAGTTTGAAAACTTAACAGTATTTCTTATTATTCTGCAACTGTACAGAGTACACAGAATAGGCTGTTAAACGGCGGTGAAACACACTGAATGGAATATGTGACTTTAATATTTGAGTTTGAAAACTTAACAGTATTTCTTATTATTCTGCAACTGTACAGAGTACACAGAATAGGCTGTTAAACGGCGGTGAAACACACTGAATGGAATATGTGACTTTAATATTTGAGTTTGAAAACTTAACAGTATTTCTTATTATTCTGCAACTGTACAGAGTACACAGAATAGGCTGCTAAACTGCGGTGAAACACACTGAATGGAATATGTGACTTTAATATTTGAGTTTGAAAACTTAACAGTATTTCTTATTATTCTGCAACTGTACAGAGTACACAGAATAGGCTGTTAAACGGCGGTGAAACACACTGAATGGAATATGTGACTTTAATATTTGAGTTTGAAAACTTAACAGTATTTCTTATTATTCTGCAACTGTACAGAGTACACAGAATAGGCTGCTAAACTGCGGTGAAACACACTGAATGGAATATGTGACTTTAATATTTGAGTTTGAAAACTTAACAGTATTTCTTATTATTCTGCAACTCTGCAGAGTACACAGAAAAGGCTGCTAAACTGCGGTGAAACACACTGAATGGAATATGTGACTTTAATATTTGAGTTTGAAAACTTAACAGTATTTCTTATTATTCTGCAACTCTGCACAGTACACAGAATAGGCTGCTAAACGGCGGTGAAACACACTGAATGGAATATGTGACTTTGATATTTTAGTTTGAAGACTTAACAGTATTTCTTCCTATTCTGCAACTCTGCACAGTACACAGAATAGGCTGCTAAACTGCGGCGAAGCACACTGAATGGAATATGTGACTTTGATATTTTAGTTTGAAGACTTAACAGTATTTCTTCCTATTCTGCAACTCTGCACAGTACACAGAATAGGCTGCTAAACTGCGGCGAAGCACACTGAATGGAATATGTGACTTTGATATTTTAGTTTGAAGACTTAACAGTATTTCTTCCTATTCTGCAACTCTGCACAGTACACAGAATGTGCTGCTAAACTGCGGCGAAGCACACTGAATGGAATATGTGACTTTGATATTTTAGTTTGAAGACTTAACAGTATTTCTTCCTATTCTGCAACTCTGCACAGTACTCAGAATGTGCTGCTAAACTGCGGCGACGCACACTGAATGGAATACGTGACTTTGATATTTTAGTTTGAAGACTTAACAGAATGTGCTCTAATCTGCAACTTTGCACACTAAACAGAATGTGCTCTAATCTGCAACTTTGCACACTAAACAGAATGTGCTCTAATCTGCAACTTTGCACACTAAACAGAATGTGCTCTAATCTGCAACTGTGCACACTAAACAGAATGTGCTCTAATCTGCAACTTTTCACACTAAACAGAATATTTTTTTTTTTTTTTTTTTTGTTTTTTTCCCCCCACACACAATATAACCTGCTGCCCCCACACACAGTAGTCCTAAAAAGGACTTTTGGTTCTTTTTTGTCACAATTTTTGTTTTTTCCTCCCTACACTGCCTTTCCCTTCCTATCCTCAGCTCTCCCTGGCTCAGACTGAGCCGAACTCGATGGTCAGGTGCTATACAGCACCTGACCACGGGTTCTGGCCAGCCAATCAGTGTAATGCCAGCAGCCAACATGGCTGCTGGCATTACACCGATGTCAGAGCCTCCCTGCACGTTTATTGGCTGCGCAGCAGCCGCAAAACGTGCGGGGAGGAGACCCGAACATGGCGGGCGAGCACATGCGGTACTCGTACGAGTACCGCCATGTGCCGAGCAGAGCGATGCTCGAGCCGATCCGAGCATCGGCCGAGCATGCTCGCTCAACACTAATAATTATATATTTTTAGGCATCCTTACTTGGCCAGAGTCAGATTTTCTAATTGATTTCTCAAACAGTTTATAAACCGGCACAGTTCTTTTTTTCAGCGGTGGAAGATTGAGCCTTTACCTTTCAATTACTTTTCTGGCCATGTCAAGAGGAGGATGCTTGAGGGATAGATTCTAGATCAACATCATCCTAAGTAATTAGGTCATGTTCAGCGTCATCCACCGCTTCTTACCCAACACTTTTATTACATTGAAGAGAGGCACAGTTTTCCATCACTGAGGAAGTGGAGCAACAAGGAGAGAGATGATGGGATGTTAGCTTTTACATACACCTGCTCGCTATCTCTGCAACTGTATACCCTGCCTGCATTAAAATGCACAGAGACAGGAGGTAACATCTATATTATATACAGTTTCATCTCCCTATGTAGGGAATATTAACATTCCTCTATCCTCTACTGTTCTCAGGAGGACTATTTCCAGGAGGCTTTCACCTGCCTGGTTTATCACAGGTATTCAGTGCATTGCACCACACACATATGTCCTTGAGCTTCACTTGGGACACTGTATTGTGAGGTGTTATCCAGGCTGTGGTATATTTTGGAATTTGCTATTTGTGTCTATGTAGCTTATGTGTTTTTATTAAATACTAGTTGAACAGCCCGTTACACAGGCCACAGTGCCACTGCCATCCGGTCACGGGGCAGTCATGCGCAGTAGAGACTGCCCGCGCCACGGGTGATACAGAGTTGGACGCTACTTCAGAGCGCCCAGCTCTGTGTCTGCCGTGGCGCGGGCAGTCTCTACTGCGCATGACTGCAGCACGCGCAGCAGTGTCTACTGCGCATGTCGCGGTGTTACACACGATTTAGCGAATTATTATATAGGATATGTATTTTGCACTATCTAGCTCTCTCTTTGTATTTTTATTTTTTTTCCTGGTTCTAATAACCTGTTCACTACCAGGTTAGAGGATTGTAGAGATCGATACTTGCATACTTTCTTATTGTTGTTTAGTTCTACGGGGACTATGGAGCCATTTTTTCTTTTGTTTTCTATTTAGAAATATACACTCATGAGTACATCCCATTGAAATTAAACACTTACCTGTATGTCTGTAGTCCATTGCGGTCTTCTGTACCCTGATCTTCCTCTTTAATTCTTCTTCAGGAAGCCTCTTCTTCATCTGTCATCTTCTTCCTTCTTTTTCTTCATCTGTCCTCGCCTTCTGTCTTCATCTGTAACCTTATTGTTGCCCCTATAAAACATGTCTTAAAATCAATAGGCCCATTAAAGTTTGGCCGCCAGTACCGGTGGCAGGAAAACGAAAACAAGAAGCGTCCATTGCAGTACTTTTTGGGCCGTTGCATGATCCACACTGTGGGAAATTTGATTTTATATGGTCAGTCCCTGTTCAAAATAGTTCACATGCTTCCCAATGGAAACACTGTGTCAAACACAGAGAGTTAGCTAGTTCCTTTTGATGTTTCAATTTTCCATGCTACTTAGAGTGCGATGTGGAAACACAAAGCTACGATGAACGCTGGGACGCAAGTTATGGTAGGTCGGCCAACAGTCATGGTTCATGTTGGTAGGGCAATCGAACCCCAATGGTAGCACTGTGTGTATACCATTCAGTAATCATTTTTGCTCTACCATGTGTTTTATGGGGTCGTAATCGAGCCCTCAGTCCATCATACTGGCATTTTTGTCAGTTTATAATTGTTCATGTTAAATGGAAACTGTCTGTACATTTATTATAATCCTGTTTTGACAATTTTTTCCTGCTTGATTTGATTTTGCACGCCGCCCTGGGACCCGTGAATTCATTTCGCAAAAAAAAAAAAAAAAAAAAAAAGCTCAGTGGTCCTTAACTGACCGATCATTAAGGGGTAAATATATAATTTAAAAATAAATCTTTGGAAAGTGATCTATACAATAAAATTCCCTGCCTTAAACATCATTATACTGCTCAAGATTCAATGTTAATTAAAGCAATTCCCTAAATGTCCTAAAAACAATTAGAATAGGAGAGTACAAATAAAAAATACAGAAACTAGAACACTTTAATGTTAGGGGTTCCCTGTAGAGGAAAAATGTCTAAACGTGTTTAACTCCTTGCATTCTAACATCCAAATTAGAATCTCTCAGAAAACTTTATTCCAGAAAACAGTCGTAAAATGTCTCTTTTAATGCAGGAGTAGAAAGCTGAATTACTTTTTGTACAGTAACTATTTGATTACTTTTTTGTACAACCTTTAACCCTTTGCATAGCAATGTGTTGCATACCCCTCTGGCACTCAAAGGGTTAAATAAGTAACAAGGTAGCTTACTTATTGAAATCAGCAGATGCAACTGACAAAGGCAGTTGCATTTTGGAGATATGTACCAGTTAAGGTAACAGTCATCTTAGTTTCTGCATAATATGCAAAGTCAAACTGCTTATACTTTTTATTGGTTTGGGCAAGGCTTGATACATGTAGTGCAATTTGGATATTAAAATCAAAATTTCAGCTCTACCAGGAAATAAACAATGGACTCAACTAGGATAAATCTAAGGGGAGAAGTCTGTGAAATGTACTGGAAAAGTGCATTTAAATGTGGTTAGATATATGCTAGGTATTTTATCTTTTAAGAGTCCCAGTGAAAGGGATATTTTTGTTTCAGTTAGGATCCATGATCTAGAGATATGTGTAAATTTAAGATTCCAGATTTAGTGAAGTTTATTTTGGTCTATGAGACAGAATTATATTCTAAAGGGATTGAAATCAAGGGGTCTATAGAAGAAACAGTGAATTAGATAAATTTAAGTATTTATGTAATGGTTAATGCCTGCACCAACAAGTACTCGTACTGAGCTGTACTGAGTGATTGTGCCCACAGGAAAACATTACATGTTTCAATAATGTTTGAAAAAAATGATAACTTCAAACAAAAGATCCTGTTTTGCTGGCAAGCATCGGGGTATATCAAATACTGTTAAAATCTTATTTTATTTTATTTCACCATTTAAAATAAGAATAAAAGAGCAGAGACATATTATAATTATAGAGTTTAGACATTCCTTATTAACCACCATAGATAAGGTGGTTTTTAAAACAGATCCATCTACCCCCATCTTTTGACTTTGGAAAGAAGGTTGTCTGTACACCTGGCAACATTGTATCAATTCCACAGTAGATATTCGAGGAGTTAATCTCTGCCATATAATTATTCCCTCTATTTTCCCTAATTCACTTAACTGTATGTCTAGTACATGGATATATAGTTTATAAGGGTGTGGGGTCATAGTCTTCTATTATCCCCTCTCTGTTCTTTTCTTCTTATTTTAAAGGGGGAAATAAAATAAAATAAAATAAGATTTTGACATTAATTGGTATACCCTGATGGGTGCCAGTAAAACAAGACCTTTTGAAACATAAATATGAGTATATCACTTGCCATGCCAATTTGTGCTGGGCATGAGAATATGTTATACCAGAGACTGCAGTGCTCTGTTGTATAGAGGGCAAGAGAGACTCTAGAAGATTGGAAGTGATCTGAGGGCACACGATTCTTTATGAAATAAAGATAAAGTAGAATTCATAAAGAGAGGTCCAGACCCCAAACAATGAACACTCCATGTATTCCCACCTCAACCCTGTTGATGGATTTTTCTGCATCTATAGACAGGGTTAAAGAGGTGACAATCCCGAAGAGCCTTATAGATAAGAGCTGTGACCTTAGTGCTATTGTCTCTGACTTCTCTACCAGGTATGAAACCTGCATAATCTGTGTGGATGATGCCAGCTAAAATGGCCTAAGGCAACTGGCAATCATCTTAGTGAAAAATGTAATTTAATTGTTTAAGAAATATAGAGATAACTTGCACAGAGGATAGGATCCTTGTCAGGCTTAGGAATCACACTTATCTGGGCTGCTGATTACATGGTTGTGGGCCTACCAGAGAACTTGGGTAGGAATCTCTGGAATGTTATTTGTCTGGAAGTAGGCAAGGATCTTGTTTTAACCCTCTGAGTGCCAGAGAAGTATCTAGTGCATTGAAGTGAAATGCATTGGATGACTTTGAGGCACTCAAAGGATTAAGAGTGATAACAATTGGAATATTTAATTTTCCAGGCCTTTCAAGCTAACTAAGGTCACCGGGATTTGGACTTTAATCATCACATGGCACTGTGGATTGAGTATAAATGATGCTGTTCAAGGTTGAGTGGATACATTCTAAACTAGGCATTGTGCAGGGTTTATTAAAATGTATAATCTCTGTCTAGGGAATGCAAGGCCCTCCAGGCATCAATAAAATTATAGGATTTCATAAATATATTAACCTTATTCAGATAAGAAGGTGGTGGCATGATTTACCTAAGGTGCAGTCTAATGTAGGAACACCAAGTATAACTATATTGCAAAATCATCAAGCAATTTGTACTCCAGTTGTCTGTGTCTTGGCAATCAGTCACACCAATCCCCAGAGTGCCCACAGAGTCCCATAATACAGTGAACAAATGTCCTACCTAAATGACTCCTTAAACTAAGCTTCAATTCCCCTTGATTTGCATTTCTTCTCTAGCTCAGAAATGTGCTGCTTTCTCCTCTCACACACACAAAATGTCACGATGTGAAAGCCTGACACCCTTGTTTATGGCTGTAGAACAGTAGAGAAAACTTTTCTTCCCATTGGTTTCCATGCAATGAGCTAGACACAAGAGCAGGATAATGGCACTTTTTGTGGGAAATTTTTCACCAAGAGGAAAGTGCCATTTTTCACTGATTTCAGTTTGAGGGGAAAATGATCACCCATCCCTATTAAGAAGCTTCAGTTGATGGGTGTTTGGTGCATAGATGTTTGCAAAGTGTAAGGGATAGAATGAATGGTTCCTTAATTAAAAGAAATCTGCCTTCAGGGTCATCAAAGAAATCTATATGTTTTTGTGAATTAAAATACTGATCCCCTTGGATTCGGTTTTAGTAGAGGAGTGCCAAGATTTGGGGAAATATTTGGAATACAGTTTGGGCTGGTGGTTTTGTTTAAAATTATCTCCTGTAAGAGGACCAACTGTGCCTTCAGCCTAACCTATTCCCATATGTCTGTAGATCATTTTATGGTAAATAAAGTCCTTTAGGGTTTATAGAAATTGAATTAATGTACAATTTGGGGTCAGTCATAAATACGTGTAATTGGCCTCTGAGTCTGGAGAGAGTGTACTGGGGCAAGTATACCCTATAAAGGTTGCTAGTAGGAGAATGGAAAGCTAAAGAATAGGGTCTATAGGCACAGACCATAGGGTGAGGTGGAAAGGGTAGAAGGAGAAGAAACAGACTGGTACAAGGGGATAAGAAAGGAACAAAGACCCTTCCTTTCCTTTCCTCTTCCCTTCCCTTCGTTTCCTTCCCTTCCCTTCCTTCCTCCTTTTCTCCAAGAAACAACAGCTCACCTTTCTTATTTTGAGTGGCAATCTCATTGATGTGGTGGGTTATGTCTGAGAGGGACTGTGCTGGAGTATTTGGAGGCCAGTAGATGCCAACAATTATGATTTGTTTTGAGAGGGGAAGAATAATTTTGCCAGCAATGTATTAATAAGAATCAGAGTTATAAAAGTGTATGATTATGCCTCATCCTTGCTTTTCTCCATCCTTCCTAAAGCATGAGTATCCTTCAGTAGCAACAACAGTATCCAATATTTTAGGGTTTAGCCAGGATTCAGTGAGTATGAAAATTTTCGGCTTGTACACATAAAACCATTCTTTTAGTTCATCTAATTTGGGCAATATACTACATATATTGCATTGCACAAAAGAGAGACTTTTAAAGGTGAAGTTACCATTTATCACTGTTTGTGGGCCAGGGTGGGTTTCAATGTAATTTGCCAAGGTAAGTAATAAAATGTGTAAAATTTAGTGAGTTGTTTGTGGTGAACATATAGTGAAAGGATGCGTTTGTTGCTATAATTACTAGGGCTGGGTGAGCTTGTTTTAATACTCTCCACCAGCACTCAGAGGGAGTTCACATGTATTCAGACGTCCATGGTGGATTAATATGTTATGGTGCAAATTAGGAGCATTATTTTGGAGATAAGAGGGTGACTGTATTAAAAGTGGAATGGTTAGAACAGATAGTAGTTATATATTCATTTTGGTATTCATGTAACAAAGATATCAAGGGGGAGGAGAAACAGGTTATCACGGTGCCCGTGATTGCTCACCCTTGCTGTCAGTCAGGTGTGTGTATTCCCCACTGGCTGCTTGTTTTATGCCCACCTAGCACTGCCTATTTAAACCAGCTTGAGGCACCCTTTGGTTGCCCTTTCATGGTGTTTCTGCACCTACAGTCACCTGTCTGATCTATCCTTGGGCCTGTGGATCTACTATCAGTGTCAGAGTTTCTCCACTGTCAGAGCTGCTGCTGCATGGTTCCTGTCCTCGTTCCAGATCCAGCTGTCTGCTGTTCCTGATCCTGCTTATGCTCCGGTCCTGACGTTGTTCCTGCTTCCATTCCTGACCCGGTTGACGGTCCTGCTGTTCCCGTGGTTGTCCAGGAGGGCAACCTGTTCCTGTGCTGTATCCTGATTCTCTGTTCTGGTTGCCTTTCGCTTGGGCGACATTTTCATCATGGGTTTACTCCATCTACCAGTTGCTGATCTTGTTGCATAGAACCGGTTGGGCATTCCACTGCTCCAGTACGCGATACTGGTTTACTCCATATACCGGTTGCTGCTCCCATTGCATAGAACCAGTTGGGCGTTCCATGTACTCCAGAACACGGTACTGGTTTACTCAATATACCGGTTGCTGATCCCATTGCATAGAACCGGTTGGGCGTTCCATTTGCTCCAGTACGCGGTACTGGTTTACTGCATATACCGGTTGCTGATCCCATTGCATGAACCGGTTGGGCGTTCCATTTGCTCCAGTACGCAGTACTGGTTTACTCCACATACCGGTTGCTGATCCCGTTGCATAATACCGGTTGGGCATTCTGTTGCTCCAGTACGTGGTACTGGTTTACTCCACACACCGGTTGTAGATTCCGTTGCATAGAACTGGTTGGGCTATTTCACTATTATTACTTGTAACTGGTTTGCTCCATTATCCTCTCTGGGCTTCTGCCTCATCATCTCAGCCATAGTGGAGCTGTCCTCATATTCCTACAGGCTGCCTTGCCCGGTATATTGGCAAGGCCGGTAGAGCCTATTTTCACTTTGTTGTACCATCTTACTGGCTGCCTTGTCCGGTATATTGGTAAGGCCGGTAGAGCCTATTTACCTTCCGTTGTACCATCTTACTGGCTGCCTTGCCCGGTATATTGGCAAGGCCGGTAGAGCCTATTTACTTTCTGTTGTACTTACTTACTGGCTGCCTTGCCCGGTATATTGGCAAGGCCGGTAGAGCCTATCTACATTCTGTTGTACCACCTTACTGGCTGCCTTGCCCGGTATATTGGCAAGGCTGGTAAAGCCTATACTGCTGTATCTTGCTATTACTACTAATTGCACCCAGATTATGTATTACAAATGTGTATGTACTAAACCAGTGGGGGTTTCCATTAAACTTTTCAATAAAGTTTGATTTTTATCTTACATCCAACTTTAGATTTGTAACATTTATTTTAATCTATTCCCTCTTATTACACAGCATCCCTTTCAGTTTACTTTCCTGTTGTCTCTAAGTGGTTGTGCAGCAGCTACCTTCCTCTCCAATCTAAGGCCTTGTTCCAAATGTGCCCGACGCAAACAAAAACAGCCAACGGCAGTTTTTTAGCACTGTAAGCCATTCAGTTAGCCATCTTATAAACAACTAACAGTACTTTTAAAATAACAATGGACACTGAAAACAACCGAACAGCTATACCCACGAGACATTCAATTTTGTGCAGTCAGTACCAACTCACGATAAACTGATACATTTAATGGATGAAATTCTGAGTCCAGTTTTTCTGGCTGTACAGCACACAATAGAGAAACAAAATAAAACAGGAAAACATCAGCTCACACAACACCCAGCACATAGCACAAGCACGACAATGGCAAAATTTACCCCTGTAAAACCAAGTAACCACACAGAAAATGGCCATGTATTACAAACAACACCTATCAAACCCCCAGGGACAAGGGGTTGACAAAGCAACCCAAGACAATTTGTCAAGACATACCCCAGAACAACAGGGGTTAACACACAACAGCACGTATGTGCACACACCACACAATGCTCACCTATCAATGCTAAAGCAACTCAAGTTCACCTATGCAACATCACCAGCCAAAGGAGACCCAACATGCAGCTGATAACATCACACACACACACACACTTTACAGGTATACAGTAAGTACAACAAATCACACAAAAAACAGCCACACCACAAAACCCTTACCTGGACCACACACACCTTTCCATAGGTCACTCCCTAGCTGCCACATGAACTTGTGGAGCAGGCGCAGCACAGGGATGACAGACTGCAACAAAGACATGGGATATACCGCAAAATGGTCATGCTCTTGGAAATGACAGAGGCTGAAGTGAAAGACCACTACAGGTTGACGTTGAACAGCATCATTGACCTATATGAGGTGATCAAAAATTACGTTGACCCTTTATACCATGCCCTATCTGGCTTACAGAACATGGTGTGTCAAACATTTATGGCAAGTGGATCCTGCCAGGCCACAGAATGGTATGCATCTGGCATGTCTCAGCCCACACATTCAAGGGAACTGTCTCAGGTGTTGGCAGCCCTCAAGAGGAAGGCCAAAAGGTACATCCACTTCCGTTCCACCCAGATTGAGTGGACACGTGTCAAGTATGACTTCTACACAATGGGATGCATGCCCAGGGTAATGGGAGCCATAGGCTGCACACAATTCAAACATCATGCCGCATGCACAGGCGCACTCACATGACTAATGTGAACACAGCTTAACATGGTCATGACATACAAGTAGCATGCACTCTTACGCAATATCATCCAAATAAATTGTGATCCGTGTCAAGTATGACTTGACTTATGTGACATGTGCACATAAGAACTCCAAACATGAGGGACATCTTTTCATCAACAGGAAGAATTTCCACTCCATCAAAGTACAGATGGCTTGTGAGTCCAACATGAAGAAAACCCATGTTTGTGTTTCCTATCCTAGCAGCTGTCATGAGTGGTACATCCTCAAGCACTCATCTGTCCACAAAGGTTTTGAGAATGGGACCTACACAGGAGGATGGCGTTTGGGTGAGTCAACAATTCAAACATCACGCCGCATGCACAGGCACACTCACACGACTAATGCAAACACAGCTTATCATGGTCATAACATACAAGTAGCACGCCCCCTTATGCAACATCCTCCAAATAATTTGTGAACTGTGTCAGGTATGATTTCTACACAATGGGAGGGATGCCAAGGATAATGGGTGCCATAGGCTGCACACATGTTCACATAAGAGCTCCAAAGCAAGAGGGACATCTTTTCATCAACAGAAAGAATTTCCAATCCATTAAAATACAGATTGTGTGTGATTCCAACATGAAGAAAACCCATGTTTGTGTTTCCTATCCCAGAAGCTGTCATGAGTGGCACATCCTCAAGCACTCATCTGTCCACAAAGACTTTGAAAATGGGAACTACACAGGAGGATGGCTTTTAGGTGAGTCAACAATTCAAACATCATGTCGCATGCCCAGGCGCACTCACATGACTAATGTAAACACAGCTTAGCATGGTCATGACATACAAGTAGCATGTCCCCTTACACTTCATCATCCAAATAACTTGTGATCCATGTCAAACATGACTTTGACACAATGGGAGGCATGCCCAGGTTAATGGGTGCCATTGGCTGCACACATGTGCACATAAGGGAAGAATTTCCACTCCATCAAAGTACAAATGATGTGTGATTCCAACATGAAGAAAACCCATGTTTGTGTTTCCTATCCCAGCAGCTGTCATGAGTGGGCCATCCTCAAGCACTCATCTGTCCACAAAGACTTTGAGAATGGGATCTACACAGGAGGATGGCTTTTGGGTGAATCAACAATTAAAACAGCACACTGCATGCACAGGCGCACTCACAAGACTAATGTAAGCACAGCTTAGAGTGGTCATGACATACAAGTATCATGCACCCTTACGCAACATCATCCAAATAACTTTTGATCCGTGTCAAGTATGACTTCTACACAATGGGAGGCATTCCCAGGGTAATGGGTGTCATAGGCTGCACACATGTGCACATAAGAACTCCAGCGCATGAGGGACATGTTTTCATCAACAGGAAGAATTTCCACTCCATCAAAAAACAAATGGTGTTTCATTCCAACGTGAAAAAACCCCATGTTTGTGTTTCCTGTCCCAGCAGCGGTCATGAGTGGTACATCCTCAAGCACTCATCTGTCCACAAAGACTTTGAGAATGGGACCTACACAGGAGGATGGCTTTTGGGTGAGTCAACAGTTCAAACATCACGCCGCATGCACAGGCGCACTCACACGACTAATGTAAACACAGCTTAGCATGGTCATGACATACTAGTAGCACGTCCCCTTACACAACATCATCCAAATAACATGTGATTCCTGTCTCAGGATGTCACTGTCTTTCCACAGGTGATGCCGGGTATGGGTATAAACTGTGGCTCCTCAAACCACTACCAAATCCCTAAACACCTGCATAGGAGCGCAACAATGAGGCTCACGTCTGAACAAGAAATGCCATAGAGTGCACCTTTAGCCTGCTCAAATACAGATTTCGGTTCCTGGATCAATCAGGTGGAGCTCTGCAATATGCATCAGGCAAGGCATGCAACATCATCCTTGCGTGTGCCGTGCTACACAACATACCCATGGGCACACCTCTAGTGGATGAGTTTGAGCCACTACCCATTGTGGACATACCTGTCCCACTTGCACAGGACAAGGAGACCCTGAGAGCAGTGAAGATATGAGTCATCAGGGGCCACTTCAACTGTGAGTATAATACGCAAATCAAAAACAATGCATGTATGTCCATAATCAGGCTTGAGGAATGTGTTCAAACACACTCACACAACACATAATGATCTGTTTCACTCCACAGGATGACTGACATACACAGCCCTGATATTGCCTGCTACAACATCACAACTGCATAGCTGCTACATTATATAACCCATGCAACAGTTATTCCATGGATGTGTTATATTGAGAGGGTGAATTCAACTGGCATCTGCCATTCCTTCGGCTATGATGACATTGCCACTTCAAGGTTATTATCCATCCCCTTGTAAACAAAGGTACACCACATTGCCCATGTTCATCATATCACTGAGTTGAACTGACAGCAAACAACATTTATTGAGTTAAACATAGTCATATCAACCATAGAACCCTTGGAGCAATAGAGGGATATCCAGTGCAATGAAATGCAATGCTTTGGATACCACTCTGGAATTCCAGGTGTTAAAGAGGCATTGGAGTTAGCATGAGAGTTAGTATCAGAACAATAGTTGAGCAATGTCTAATGTTTAGTTTAGGGGTCACACTGGAGGGGCAACATTTCCACCAGCATCTGGCCCTGCATTCCATCATTCCTGTCCTTAATTGGGAGATCTCCATAGTCAGGATTGTCTGCTGAGATTCAGTTGTATGGAGGGTGGCTGTGTTCCTTTGCATATCCCTCTGCAACCTCCTCAAGTTGATCTCATCAACTCCCTTAGCTTCCTCCTCTGGATTCTCAGGCCCCCTTGCATCCATCCCCATGATTTGGCTACCAGTGGAAGGGGATGTGGCCAAAGATGGTGGTCTTATAGGTGCTGGGGATGGCTCTCCAACTTCTTCTGCCTCTTCCTGTTTCCCATTGTCTTCCTTAAGGTCTGGTACTTGTTCTTCCACTGCTGGTTGTATTGTTGAGGGCCAGGTATCTGGGGGCCAGCATGGGAAGACCCTGAGGATGCCTGTGCCCTCTCCACATCTATGAACTCCGTACTTGCCACGGATGACTGGCCCTCTGGTTGACTCTGTGGTTGGGGTATGAACTGCTCCAGTGGTTGAAGGCAATGTGGCTCACTGATTAGGCCCAGGTGCTCATAGTCCAGTGACCAGGCAAGTGCACACATAGACACCAAGGAGGGCTTGAGCACCTGCCCTTTTTGTCCAAAGTGCCCTCGTGCCCTTTTAACAAAAAAAAAATAATAATTATGAGAAGTGCCCTTTTTTCATTTGAGCCCCAGCCCCCCAAAATGTCTGTGCACGTCCCTGCCATTGGCCATGGGTAATGCCGTGGCCGCTAGTATCTCGTTGCCTCCCACCTGGGTGTGGGATCACAGCTGACCTTAGACTGTGGTTGCATCCAGGTTGTTATCTGTTCATGAGGTGTGGGCCCATAAGTCCCATATTGTGGGGTGGTCACAGAACTGGGCATCCAGGATTATCCTGGAGGTAGTGGTGCTGGTGGTGCCATCCAATAATGGCCTTGGGTGGTGGTGGGGCATCCAACTCACAGGAGGCCTCTGCTCTTTGGTGGTCATGAGTGGCAGGCTGAACTCCAAAGGTGGTGGCGATGGAGACTTCCTACTTGTGCCCTCTCCTGGCTCTTCAGGGTGTACACTAGTGGTCAAAAGTTTTATGACACCTCAATTTTTGCTACTTTTAGTTATTGCCATATAACTTGACAAAAACATTAGAAAAACATGTAACCATTGGGTATTTCCAAAATCAAGACAAATATTATAATCTATTTAGCAGGGTTGTTTTAGCGTTTGTAGATGTGTAAAAGATTTTTCATGCAAAAGCTATAAAGAAAAGTGCATTTGTTACATTTGTTTCATCATATTTTATAAATATTTTTACAGGAAATTTGAATAAAATAATGGTTCTTTAGAAAGCCTATCTTATGTCAAGAAAAACAGTATATAATATATGTAGGTACATTAAATGAGTAAGAGGAAAATTATAGCTAAACTCAAACACAGTAAAAGTGTTAAAACAGACATTGTCCTTGTGGACAAATGTAACAAATGCACTTATTCTGACTTTTTGCCCATCCCTACTTATAACATAGTTCAATTATTTTAATTTTGGAATGTAAATTTGCACAGAGTTCAAAATGCATTTGGTTTACACCCCTCCTGTGCATAGATAAGTCTTGTGACTATGACTTGCTGGCAGTTAATGAGCAATTGGACATAATCTTTATAACTGAAACATGGTGGAATGATGCACATGGCTGGGCTGTAAATATAGTGGGCTATTCCCTGTTTAGGAGAGACAGGATTAATAGAAAAGGGAAGGTGTGTGCTTATATTTGAAACCAGAGCTAAATCCAATTTTTAGGGGTGATATTAGTGAGGAAACTGGCCAAAATGTGGAGTCCTTGTGGGTATAAACTGAGACTAATTGTGATGTAAAAGGTAAAAAAAAGGTGTTGGTGGGTATATGCTACAAACCACCAAATATTTATGACAATGTTGAGGTCCAGCTGCTATTGAAAATGAGGAAAGCTGCCCAGCTTGGGCATACTATAATTCTGGGAGATTTTAACTATCCAGGTATCAACTGGAAAAATGAGACCTGTCAGCGTTTTAAGGGAAGCAGGTTTGTAAGCATGCTTCGGGAAAGCTACATGTGACAAATGGTGTTAAGTGCCAACAAGAAATAACAATGTATTAGTCCTAGTAATAATGAATAACACAGAAATGGTATCTTTCTTAAAATACAGGGAGTGCAACAAAGATTGCAAAAAGGCAATTAGGGTAGCAAAACTAGATAATGAAACCTGAATTGCAAAGGAAAGCAAGACTAATCCAAAGAAGTTTTTCAAATATATAAATAGCAAAAAACTTAAGAGGAAGTGTATTAGACCTTTCAAAAATTAGATGGGTGACTTGATTATTGAGGATATGGAAAAAGCTGATGTTTTAAACACTTTCTTTTCATCAGTGTATACAAGGGAGAAAGGAATGGTAGAAGCGCCTCAACAAGTAATTAATAAAACAATATAATTATCAGATATTGGGTTAACTCAAGAAGATGTCATGGGAAGACTGAAAAAAATTAAGACTGACAAAGCACCGGGTCCTGATAGTATACATCCAATGGTTCTTCAGGAACTCAGTGCAGTGTTAGCAAAACCCCTATATTTACTCTTTAAAGGGGAACTACCACCCCGCAATAACTTTACATTAATTAATTCTTCATCTGGCGACTAGCTGCTTAGTAGCGCTAGTCGCCAGAAATGTTACCTGGTTTCAAAGATTTTCCAGTTTTTGGGAGGCTCACAGTAGCAGGAAGCACGGACATCTCGTCATAGTGACGTCCGTGCGCCTGCGCTGTCAGTCCCTTTTGGAGCCGGCTGGCCCTTATCGAATACATCTCGGAACTCATGGTACTCTTCAGTGAAGAGACTGGAGATGTGGTTAGTACCTTCACCACTTTCAGTAGACACGTATTGGAACAGTATGACTATGCCATGACTTCGGCCTTTACCCAATTGAACATGGGATTGTGTTTGTGCAAACCATTCATAAACTAGGACCACAGGATAGTGAGGAGAATAGATCACCTGGAATTGTAAGATTTTGTGGTGGAGAACCCCTACAGCCATAGACAAAGGAGGGGTTTTGTGGGTGACCTGCAGAGGCTGGTATGGAGCTGCAATGGGATGGAGTTCTTCTGGGCGAAGGCACTGTCAATAAAGAGGCCCGCTGCACAGGAGTCAATGCGTGCCTCTGTAATAATGGAAATTTGGCCCCAAGAGAGCCCAATGGAGACTAGTAGTTTATCCTTATGGATATCCGGGGATGCCGAGTCACCACCTAAGGTCTGACCCCTATAGAGCCTTATGTGAGAGCATTTCCCAGACATGTGGGGCAAGTTTGCAGTAGGTGTCCTGCCTTACCGCAGTAAAGGCACAGGTCCTGCCTCCTCCTAAAGGTGCTTTCTGCAACCGAAAGGCGAGTCAACCCAAGCTGCATGGACTCCACAATGCCTGAGGTCTTGAGAATGGGAGGCACGGAAGGAGAGGGAGGCACGGTTTGGGGTGGAAAACCCTGGGCTAAATGGATGGGATTCCTCTGCAGACACACCCTGAAGGAAGGTCTCTCACGGATTCAGGAGTCAATCAGGATGCAAAATAAGACCAGTTCCTATAAATCTCTGGGGAGGTTCCAGGCTGCAATCTTGTCTCATCGTATCTGAGAGCTCATTAGAGAAAGCAGCCACTAGAGCCTCATTATTCCAACCAACCTCGGCTGCCAGGGTATGAAATGCTATGGCATAATCCAAAACCTTCCTTACCCTGCCGGATGGACATTAGTTGCTTGGCAGCCGAAGTGGAGCAGGCCTGTACATCAAATACCCTTTTAAAGGATGCCACAAACTCAGGGTAAATGTATACTATAGATTTCTGTGTCTCCCAAAGGGAATCAGCCCATGCCAAGGCCCTGTCAGAGAGTAAGGAAATCATGGGGCCCACCTTACTCCTATCAGACGGGAAGGCCTGTGGTACCATCTCCAGATAGATACCTACCTGGTTCAGGAAACCTCTGCACAGGTTATGGTCGCCCCATAATGCTGGGGAAGCGGGGCAGACCCAGTTATGCCTCTAGCAACACTGGAATCCCCAGTGGCATCCAGAGAGGTAGCGGCAGCAGCTATAGGGGTAGCTTGCGCCGGGGTGTGCTGAGATGGTGGGGCCAGATGCAACAAAGTCTGGAGGGCTAACACAAACTGGTCCTTTTGCTGGTCTACCTGGTCCAGGTTTGGTGGATTGCCTGTGCATTCTGCGTTCATGGCCCTTGTGTACCTTTATGGATCAGGAACCAGACAGACACAAAAATGTTAAATGCAAAACAACTTTTTTAAAATAACCAATGCAAACAAAGCAAAAGTAAACCAAAATACAAGCCAGGGTCAGGAACTAATGCAGGTACTCAGACAAGCTGGGCTCAGGAATACGGATATCAGCGATGTCAAGAACAAGCCAGGCATCAGGAGCCAGAAGGGACATCAGAGGAAGCCAGGTCAGGTGAGTAACCATGGAAACAGAGGTCAAAGCAGTCTGTTAATCCTCAGCTGACTCAGCCTGACACTGGGAAGGAAAGGCAGCAGTAATCAACAGCAGAGTGTTAGACCAGATCAGCCAAACCATAACAATCCTAAAAATTTTACAAGTATATTTATAACAAAAAGATTAAAGTTGATATTGGTCCTCCGAAACAGGTGAATCGATTAATAAGGATAAGGCAATGGTAATTGAGAACACCATTGTATGACAAACAATGAACAGCCACTAACACAGACAGTGATAGTAAAATCAACAGCACATCTAACTGCCATTCAGAACATTTATATTCCAGTATGTTGAATATCAAAAGATACTTTTAAACAAAAAGTTATCCAAACAGTGGGAATCAGCAATGATTGCACTAAGGGCCATATGTTCAAAGAAGTAGCAAAATAGCTTTTGTCGTTTGAAACGACTTTTCAAAGTACAGTGTCGTTGGGCTCATTAATATTTTCAAAGAGTGGTGATTGTGATCAGAAATATGTAGTTTGTCCTGACTGAAATTGTCGTATGTAGCGACAACAAAAATGTCTTACCTAACGACAAAAATGTCTTTAAAAATGTCTTAACTAATGACAAAAATGTCTTAACTAAAGACGAAAAATTCTTACATTCAGAACTTCACATTCCTTCCACTTTTTTCTTAACATACAAATTTTATCTTTTGTAAGACATTCATTTGTCGTTAGTCACGACAAATTTTCTTTTCCTCTAAACAACACTGGAGAATAGTTTAGCCACTCCCTTGTCCCACCCCTTTGCCCGTCAATTCTGGAGTTGTGTTGTACGCAACAGACATCACTAGTTTTTTGGTGTATACTCTATAGAAAATATGTCGTTCATGGATACAATTACTTATTTTTGTCGTTCATAAGACATTTTTTTGTCGTTATCCCTTTGAACATATGGCTCTAAGTATTGGGATGTGTGGGCTTTAACAGCAGCAGCATCCCCTCAATGTAATTGCTTGTATCAACACAGAGCGGGGAATAAATAATCAACTGGCATGGACAAGTAATTAGGAACATCTATTCTACTAACATAGCAAACATTAATGAATATGAGTTTTGCGTGCCATTCCCAGTAAATCATATTTGAAACTGAAGCAGGACTTAAACAGCTCATTAGTGAAAGAGGGAGATTGGAGTCATACAACTAATACTAATATATATAATGTATTGCCAGATTCTAAAAGGCTAAACTATATGCTGACAATTAAAAGTATTTTATCCATTTATTAATGGCTACACTGTATATTAATAATTAAAAAAACTATTGATTAAAGGGTGATATTAATTTTAATTTGCTATCTTGATGGTTCAAATTAGTCTAAATGATTTATACTATTTCATTACCTCTCTAATTACTTGGCATTAATTTCATGTTCTAGAGTACTGATATAAATATAAGAGTTTAGCTTTTATGTTTACAGTAGAATAATTAATTCTGGTAAAAATTTTAATCCAACTATCCCTGTACTACTGGAATTAGGGAATAGAAAGACACTCAAGTTTACACACTTAATTTTTAAAATTTACTCCGCTAATAAAAGTTACGTTTTATAGTTCCATCATTATAGTCCATTACAAAGTACAGTACATACCACTGAACTGGTCTCTTTGGAGGAATATGTGGAAGATATACTAAATTCCATGTAATCCACATTCCTCTACCCCTGTTTTTTAGGGGTTTTTTTAGACTAATTTACTTGCATTTTACGAAATGGTAAGTAAACATATGGATAAGGAAATTGCTGTTTATGTAGTATTCTTGGATCCTTTTTAAATTGTTTATTATTTAGAAATGGGAATTTAAAGTATAGTATCAATCTTTGCTGATCACACTAAAC
This sequence comes from Rhinophrynus dorsalis, assembly GCA_037306005.1. Lineage (NCBI taxonomy): Eukaryota > Metazoa > Chordata > Amphibia > Anura > Rhinophrynidae > Rhinophrynus > Rhinophrynus dorsalis. The sequence goes on along the minus strand of CM074723.1, from coordinate 342,800,969 downwards.
TAAGGAAATACATACCGGGCTGGATGGTTTTTCTCTGCAGAAGGATTTAGATAAACTGAGTGAATGGCCAGAAAAGTGACAGATTAAATTTAATGCAGATAAATGTAAGGTTATGCATTTGGGCTGTAGAAACAAACATGCTACAAATATACCAAATGGGAAACAATTTGGGGAATTCTCATTAGAGAAAAATGTAGGAGTACTGATAGACAATAGACTTCACAACAGTGTGCAGAGTCACTCAGCTGCTGCAAGAGCAAATAGGGTACTATCAAATTAAACTTCAGATATTTTATTTGAAAATATTGAAAAGGCAAAAAGGTTAAGAAAAAAACAGTGGCAAATAGGGTACTAGCATGCATAAAAAGGGGCATAGGTGAAGGGGAAGCTAATATAATTCTGCCTCTATATAAATCCTTGTTAAGGCCTTGTTACATTAGAGAATATAAGACTAAGGGGTTACATGATTACAATTTACAGAGATATTTAATGTCATTAAAAAGAGCTATCCAATTAATTATTTATTCAAAGATCTGAGCTAAGAACAAGAGGTCATCCATTAAGACTAGAGGAGAGGCACTTTTGACTAAAACAAAGGCAGGGATTTTTTACAGTAAGGGAGGTAAAGCTATGGAATTCCTTGTCTCAGGGTGCTGTGTTTGCAGATACTGTAACTGCTTTAACCCCTTAATGACAGGCGGTCATGGGACATTTCCGTCCCATAATGACCGCATAGGGGCACTTTGACGCGCCGGTACACGTGACCTGTCACGTGTATCGGCGCGTCACTATGGGGCTTGAAAGAGATCGCGCCGATCTTGGAGTGGTCTATTTCAGGCCCCATTTTTACTTACAGCGCTCCCGGTAGAGCGCTGTAAGTAAAAAGTACGTGACGTACCATGACCGTCATCGGTCCTTGAGTAGTTCAAGGACCGTGACGGTCCTGGTACGTCAAGGGTCCTTAAGGGGTTAAAAAAGTAATGGATACCTATCTAGCACAGAACAATATTGATATTATGACAAATGGCTTTGACGCAGATAGGTTGTTGATACAGGGAACTATCTGACTGCCATTCAGAGTCAGGAAGGATTTTATTTTACCCACTTGGGGATTATTTGGAAATGGCTTCAATGTTGTTGTTTTTTTTTGCCTTCCTCTGGATCAACAGGGGTGATTTGGCATGGTCTGGACTTGATGAACGCATGTCTTTTTACAGCCTCATCAACTCTATTACTATGTTACTATAAGTGCCAGACAGGAATACAACACATTGCCACTCAAAATGGTTAACATAATGCCAGTGATATGTTAGAGAGGAAAAGTGGGGGAACACAGAGGATATGGTCAGAATTCAGCACCAAGGACACTACCAATGCTACCTTAAACCTTTGAGTGCCAAGGGATGTGCATTGAAAGGGTTATAACATTAAGAATAAAATTCCCTGCTTTACAGTTCATTTGGAAACTATGAAAACAACTGGAAAAACAGTCATTACCTATGATACAATGGCTGCTTTGCTAGTCCTCTCAGTTTTTGAATGAACTGTCTATCCAGGTAATGAACTCTTTTTAAAGCTCTTAAGTGTTACAAGGGCATGCAAAGCATGTCAGTGATGGCATATTTGCTGTGTATTCAGAGACATCTTAGTACATATGTTGAGTTGTAATTGTGGCAAATATACCACCATATCCCAAACCTGGCCCCTAATGGAACCTTCATACATCTCCCCCCATGCCTTTTTGAATTCTCATCACTTGTATCTAATTATTGCATTTTAGTTTTACTTTAACATACAGTCCTACTAAGATTATGTCTTTCTTGTGAACATTAATATTCCTTGTGAATTTTCTTCTGTATAAATGAGAGAGCCATATATTTTCAGATTCTGTTGTTATGAGAACAAAAAGTAGAAGACCCATAAAAGCATAGCTACAGAATAAAATAGTTGTTTTATGACAGATATTGGCATAGAAAATAACAAGGTTTAATATAAATCAGTCAGATCAGTAAGTAAAGCAAGGAGTGGAAATCTAATTTAATAGGCAAACTAGTGTACTGTATTTTATGTAGGCAGACACATTGTGTTGGCTGACAGTAGCAGAAATAGCATCAAATGTCCCCTGTATGACTGAGAATTTCAGATTCCTATTAACTGAATAGATGGTTGTTACTGAGTGTACTTAATTCAGTCAGAACCTTGCAGAATAATGCAATAATAATGAATTTTTGACTATTTCTTTTGGAGAAATAGTTTCACAAGTTTAGGATGTATGTATAACCACACATTTTTGTACTACATGAATACACTTGACAAAACTTATCATGAAACAATATACTTGTTAATTATGATTATTTAAAGCAGATAGGCAACTTTAAAAACAGTTAAATTACAAATGAAAAGTTTATTTTATGGTTTTATTTTTTTCTTTAATGCATGAGCATTTTTATTTTTTTAAAGAGGACTAAGCACTAGGGATGGGCGAAAGTTATTGCCGTGTTCCCACGAGACATCCTGTGAAAACCACGCTATTGTCTGCTTTTTCATGGGAACGTCCACTTTTAAAACAGGGATTCAAATCTTCGCCCGTTGGCCAAAATTTCCCGCCAAGTTTTTGGTGGCTAGAAAGTTTCTGCCCACTGATTTATGTGATTTTTGCCTTTTCACTATGAAAACGTGACGTATTTGTGAAAGTGAAACACAATAGAAGCAGCTACAGAGCGAGGTAGACGTGCTGTGCTGTTCTGCTGTTAATGTTTTGAAAAACTTGAGGCAGGAGAGGCTCATAGTGACTATTACTATGAGCAGGTTTAAAAATAGTAAAAGGAGGAACTGGAAGGACCCTTATGTGTCCACTGAGTCTGAGGAGGAGGAGAAAGTGAGCACTACTGAACCAATGCTGTCCAGTACCCTTAAATCACCTCAAGGGATCTTGGGGGAATTAATGGCAATGGAGGAATAGAAGGGTAATACTAGTTAGAGCAGGACAGGTCAGCTGCCTGTGCCTGCTGCAAGACTTACTGTACCTGCAGTCACCATTGCTTTACCTACTGCCAGATGAGCTGCCCCTGCTGCCACTATTGCTGTACCTGCTGCCAGACTTGTTGCCTGCACTAGTGCTGTGCCTGCTGTCAGACATGCTGCCCATGCTACTGCTACCATCATTGCTGTGCCTGCTGTCAGACATGCTGCCCCTGCTCCCAGTGCTGAACCTGCTACCACCAGTACTGTGCCTACTGTCAGACGCGCTGCCCCTGCTGCCACCAGTACTCCAGTACTGAACCTGCTGCTAGTGTTTTGTAATATTCAGGAGGGGGAAGGAGAAGATGATGCTAAGTGTGACAGCAAGGGTCCCTAAGTCACACTTGCCATCCCCAAGCAGTCCTGCCAGTGCTAGTACTATTTTTACTAAGGTCCAGCTGCTTGTTAGCACTAGAAGTGAAGGAGGGGTAATCAACAATATCCTCATATTACTAGTGACTGTGAGGAGGAAGACTCTGTGACTGTACTTAATGTGGTTGGTGTTAGTAGTAGTAGTAGCTGTAATGGTGAAGCAGTCTGAGTGGTAAGGGAAACATTTGCGAGCATCCAGTCTAGCCATTTCTCTGACCCTGGGAGTCCTCCCCTTCCCTTCATGAAAGTGTCCAAGTGGAACATGGTCTTGAAGACTAAGAGGCCAGAACTGTTGTTGGGGGAGAGCAGGTGCAGTATTATTACCACCACCACCAGCAGGAGCACAGATCATCTGCCTGCTGCTACTGCTGCCAGTCTGCCTTCTCCAGGTCAAAAGGGAATGTCAAGTAGGACATTAGGGGACCCTCTGTCACATTGCTCATCACCTCCTCCAAGCAGCAGTGAGATGTTTGTAATAGAGCAGCAGCACTTAGGGACTAATGGTGTTGGTGGTGATAATGCTGGAGAAGCTGGGGTGGAAGAGACATTGATGGCCTTTTTAGCAGAAACTGAGAAGGAATGGGAGACAGGGATGAGGATGGGCATCCCCACCACCATTAGCAGTGAGATTTTGGAATATGAGGAATTTGCAGCTGCTCTAATTCCTGCTGCTACTGAGATGAAAGGGCAACAGGATGCTGAGGAGCAAGCTAGTGTGCCACAGACCACTTGGAAACATTCCACACCTCTTCACACATACAAATCCTCCTCTCATTTGTTTTTTTCTGCCTACAACTCTCCTTCTGGCTTTAGGAAATCTCTCTCCCAATCCAGGTCCCATCTGCAGTCCCATCTGTGTCAGTACTATACTGCTTAATACCCACTCTTCTTATGGGACAGACCCCAGATATCTACTAACATTCCCTGACTCTCTCCTTCCCCTCCAGCCTTTTCCTGTACATTATGGAACAAACACCACACACATCATGATGCATACACACATACAATCATTCTTCCACAACAGGCACCATAACTCACCCAAATTCCACTGACCATCATGCCTCACACTTTAATTTTTCTATCAATCCCAATCTTACACTCTCTTTAAATTCATCAATATGACTCTATGGGACTCTGAACACTGCTCAGCACAGTGGGAAGTTCAGACTTTTTATTCTATGAAAGCAAGAAATCCTACCACAGAGAGAAACTTATGTGGCAAACATCAAACTTCTCTTGAGAAATTGGAGGTATCAAAAACCCAGAAAAATTACTTATCCATAGGTGAATTATCCCTTGATCAATTTATTATTCATGAACTTTTAACCCTACAGAGACTAGACCAGTATTTATCCTATCAGCTTCCATATTGTCAGCCAGGGTGTGTACCCCAAATTCAGTGGTCAGAATCATTAAAAATTCTCCTATGTCCAGCAGGTCCAACATCCTTGTTGTCTAGTCAGTTTTGCCACCCTGTGGCAAATGTATGAATCTGCTAGTACAGATCTACTGGCATTAGACTTCAGTGGCTGCACTTCATGTATGCATACCAGTGGACACAGTGGACACACTCCACCAGCAATAAGACTATAATGCCAACAGAGTCCTTACTCCTACCCCATAATAGAAAATGGGTATACATTTACAGCATTTTCTCTGTGTTTTGTTAAACACATGGAGAAAAACAATGCACAGCAGAAAAGAACACACTGAAATGCCCATCACTGCCCCACTGCCCTCCTCTTGCCACAATCAGCATTGAAAGGATGATCTTTTGGCATAAACAGCTTAGGAAATTGATGTTAGGCAGGTGTAGCACTAGAAGATTGCATTCAGAGACTGTTTTTGAGTAAAATTATATTATTACTTTCCCATCCACGTTATTGCAATAGATGCACCATATTACAATGTATTTGTTAATTAGAATGTAATAATAATACACTAATTGCAATAATAAAATAATTTACAGTTAGCACAATTAGCTAAGAAATAAATGTTCCATGTGGGTGTTATTTATTTATTTATCTATCATAATAATTAAACTGAAAACAAGAACTCAAATAAAAACAGAATGACACTCTAAAATATGTGGATGTGAAACTGAAGCACTGTACCAAGGTTTTCCTATAGCATATATTGTTTGTATAACTATGGAATAGAGTCAGAACACAAGTGACTAATAATTCTAAGCTTGCATGAAATATTCATGTCTTGGTTTCAAAAATCAGTGAAGATGACATAAATTGCAATATTCTCTGAGCAAGAAAATGCTACGTTGTATTGTTTTTCTTTTCTTCCTTTTGAAAGTGGAAGCTAACAAGCAATCTCAGTGTACTAGTTTTGTGACCATATAATTTTTATTTCTTGATCAATGTAAAAATTGTTTGTGTGCTTCTCTTCCTTCTACAGAATTGATCAAAGCTGTATTTCTGTTCATAGCAGGATTTTTATTACAATTTCTTTTCAATACACAATAAGAAAATGGCAATTTGTATAAACATTTATGAGACAATATATTTTCTCTTTAAATTGTAGACCTTAATATGGCATATTGTACATTCTATCACCATTTGTTATTAACTGTGCCTATTACTAAATGTTTGGATCTTAACATTTTTTATCATTACTTGTATGTTTTGTCAATGAAAATGTTTGTGCTATTACGAGAAAACAAAAATAAGACAAGAAAAAAAAACATTTCCTATTGCTGACAAACAAAACTGTAAATATAACAAGATGCTGGATGTGGGATGTAGATATTGAAAATTATGAGTCAGCTGCTCATAACATGGATGTTCTGAATTTACATTAAATACTGATAAACATAGAATACTACAGCAAAACCAAGAACAGAAAAGTGGGTCCCTCCTTGAATAATATTCCCTACAGAAAGAATCAAATGTTCATTAGGTCCCCCTGAAAGAGAACTACTCACTGGGTTGTTGCTTGCCACCTAGCCTTCTTGACAGTGTAATATGTAAGGACTAGTGTAAAAGCCAGTGGACACGGGCCAGCATTCTGTGTGTTTGGTCAGTCTCTACTGCACATGACTGCAAAAGCCTGTGTACACAGGCCAGTATTCTGTGCATTCAGGAAGTCTCTACTGCGCATAACTGCATCGGCAGTCTCTTCTGAGCATGACTGCATCGGACAAACATACATCTGGCCTTTTATATTATAGGATGATTGAACCTGTTATATATTCAGGGTGCTTTCCTGTGTAACTGCTTGCCAGTTTGTGAGAAGGCTTGCAAATGTGGTTCTGATTGTATTGTCGATGCTGAAATGGCAGTGTATACACCATGAAATGCATCAAAAGAGTATAATGTTAGTGTTGCTTTGTATTTTTTTAAATACAGTTTAAGCATTGAAGTCAATTGAAATGCATGAACATTGTATGCTAAGCATTTACACTTGATAAATTGCAGCAGTTATATGCTGTCACTTCACAAGTCATAGGAAGAGTGAGAAAGGATCACAAAGACGACAAAGGAGTAAGATCATTTGGCTCCCCTATGCTTTGTACGTATTTGTTTTTACATTGGACCACAATATATATGGTAATAATGAGCTTTCAGTGATAGTGAACATGAGATTACTTTTACACTATTGTTCCAGTATCTTGGGGGTTTTTGCTGTATGACCCTTTGAAGCTCATATTTTTGCAGGAAATAACTTGGACAATCAGCCAATAGTAGAGCAAGAGGGACTGATTTTGAAGTCTGTTCCTGCTTACGTCATGCTTGAGAGACATACAGTTAATTCCATGGTATAGATGGGTGAAACATTTTGCCACAAAAGTGAAACAAGAGAAAAATAGCACTTCCTGCCAATCAGGAAATTTTTCATGAAAAGTGCAGATGTTCTACTTTTTCCTGCTCATTGTGTTGAAATCAGTGGTAAAACTATATTTCCCCCACCACATAGATAGTATAAAAGGGGTGTCAGGTTCCCTCAGCAAGTCAATTCTGTATTTGTGACTAATAGAGAAAGCAGCAAAAATTGGGCTAGTTGTTGTTGACTGGTATTGGGGGACAGTTAATCAATCAATAAATAAATAACACACAAATTTGTATGTAAAGTGATAGAGACAGGAACCCTCTGATGTAAGCTGCAAGTGGGGTAGACTGATACTTGATGTGACAGAGTATTTTGTAGAGGATAACTTTGTTATTAGAGGCCCAAGCCCTGAGGAAACTTTGATTTGTAGGACTTAGACGTATTAGAGGCACAAGCCCCAAAGAAACATTGATTTGTAGGACTTAAGTTTGTTTGGCACAAGCCCTAAGGAAACATTGATTTGTAGGACTTAGGCTTGTTAGAAACAAGCCCCCAATAATTGTTTATTTTTTTATGCACAAGCCACAAGGTATAAAAATCACTACTGGCCTAGTGCCAGCAATTCATGTTGTGTTGGCCAGTGGACACTGGCCATTGTCAAATGCCCTGTTATATTTGCAGAATTTGCGACTGCTATTTTTGCTGCTGCTGCTGAGTTGTTTAAGCAGCTATGATTAGGCAGCTAAAAGGGAATGGGATCAACAACAGCAGTAACACTATTGATAGATGATGAAGGTTCTACTTGCCACAACTAGCTCCAATGATGTACCTGAGGCAGTAGCAGCACCATAACTAGCCCCCACCACTTCAGATATATGTGGAGAAAAGAAGAAGTTGGCCAATAATTCTTCTCCACCTACCTCGCCGCCAAAATCATGGGTGTTTTGAGAACAGAAATTTGTCCCATCACATCATCAAGTGCAATGTGCAAGCATAAATAAGGGAAGGACTAGGAAGTGGAACAATGGGTACATCTACACTCACATGAAACACCTGGAACAACAATATCAAAACACCATGACACTTAGGGTCCCCAGTGTGAAATCCCCCCACCAGAAACCAAATACTTGTGCTGTGACTATGCCCCTTGTCCACACCCTGCTAAGGACACATGTCAACTTGATGACAGTTTAATAGTAATGATGCATGCTCCCTGCCTCCAGCTTAGCATATTCTGTGGGATGGAATCTCCTCAGATGCTGCTTTATGCCCTGCTTGCTAGTTTCCTCCACCACACTGCCATGTGTGGTCAGTGCACCACACAGTGTGCAATGGGTGTACATGAACTGCTACATCCTAACATCTACAGAGTTGCTATCATTTTGTGGGGGGGGGTAACGATGAATGAGGTGGATAATCAGAAGATATAGTTACCCTAGAGCAAGAAGGTGATGATGAGCTAGTTGTTTCGCTCATCATTAAACTTCCATCCATAGCCTGGGTTTCTTTAATCCTCTTCCTCTTTAATCTCCTCTTCCCCTCTTGTTACCTTTCAGGAGAGTCAGGGGGTACAGCAACAGTGGTGCTCAATTTCTGTGGTGGGTGTTTGGCTTTAACATGTTTTGCATAAATGTCATGTTAGCTGCATTTCATGTGTGTTATCAGGGTGGTTGTGCCAAGAGTGTTCCCTCCTTTCCCCTTCACACTGACTTGTCACAAGTTGTGCACAGTGCCATTGATGATGACTGCACTGTGCCTGCCAAGAGAAAAATGGTCCCACAACCATGACTCAGGGGGTGGGGAAAGGTGTAGAAGAATGGCCTCTATCTTCTTCTCCTCCACATTCCCCACATTGGGACAGAGGATTATTTTGCTGCTGTTGCTGCAACTGCCTCAGAATGAGTACTGCAACTAGAACCAGAAGTATTGCTGCTGCCGGCAGATGGAACCTGTCCTAATCCTGCACCACTTGTTAAACCCATTCCCACTGTGTCCATGGTAGTCTTGTCAGGATTCTCCATTTCACCCTTCTGGTCTGTTGGGCCTACTGCTCAGGATCCTACTGCCCTTGCAACTCAGCAGCAGCAGGAATTAGAGCAGTTGCAAAGTCTGCAAAATCCTAAACCTCACTGATCGTGGTGGTGGTGGTGATGCTAAGTCCCATCCCTGTCTCCCATCCTTCTCAGTTTGGGCTAAAAAGGCCAACAGTGTCTCTTCCAACCCAGCTTCTCCACCATCATCACCACCACCACCATTATCACCAACAGTCCCTCTGCTGCTGCTGCGCTATTACAGACTTCTCAATGCTGGTTGGAGGAGGTGACGAGAAATGTGACACACTTGCCATTTCATGGTGACCTAAAAAAGCCAGACTGGTAGCACTGGCAGCAGGTGGTAGTGGTATTATTGTGGCTAGGCAACAATTCTGCCTTCTTCAGGATCATGTTCCACCTGGACAATGTTGAGAGAGGAATAGGACTCCCAGGGTCAGGGGAATGGTGTGGGCTCCCTGGACCGCTAGTCTGGATGCTCTGAATTGCTTTCCCTACCACTCCCCTAACACTAGTGCCACTAGCTGCTTCACCATCATTGTTACTAGCATTACCACTAACACCAACCACATCAATTTCATCCTCTGAGTCTCCTCACAGTCATTAGTAATATGATGATCACCCCTACTTCACTCCTAACACTAACCATCTGCGGGACCTTCTTAGTAGTAGTACTAGCACTGGCGGGACTGCTAGTGGATGGCAAGTGTAACTTAGGATCCCCTGCTGTCACACTTGGCATAATTTTCTCCTTCCCCCACTCCTAAGAAATACAAGACACACAGGCAGCAGGTTCAGCACTGCAGCAGACACAGTGCTGGTGGCAGCAGAGGAAGCACTGGCAGCAGGCACAGCACTGGTGGCAGAAGGGGCAACACTGGAAGCAGACACAACACTGGTAGCAGCAGGGACAGCATTGGCAGCAGGCACAGCACTGGTGGCAGCAGAGGCAGCGCATCTGACAGTGGGTAAAACAATAGTGGCAGCAGGCACAGAACTGATGGCAGCCGGAGCTGCACTGGCAGCAGGCGCAGCACATCTGACAGCAGGCAGACCATGTCTGGCAACAAGTCCAGGCAGCTGACCTGTCCTGTTCTCACTACTACCCTCTTCTTCCTCCCTTGATATTCATTTCTCTAAGATCCCTAGAGGTGATTTAGGGGGACTGCCCAGCATTGGGTCTGCAGTGGTCACACTTCCTTCTTTGACTCAGACTCAGCTTCTCCTTTTATTATTTTTAAACTTGCTCATAGTGATAGCGGTCACTATAAGCCTCTCCTGCCTCAAACTTGCTATAAATGCACAACTGAAGAGCACAGCATCTCTCTCGCTCTGTAGCTGCTTCTATTGTGTTTCACTTCCTGGAAAACATCACGGTTTTATAACAAAAAGACAAAAAACACGTTAACCAATGGGAGAAAATTCAATGGTTGAAAAATGCAAAGATTTTAATTGCCATATTTAAAGTGGATTTTCCTATGAAAAAGCAGACAACAATGCGGTTTTTGCAGATTTTTTCACAGGAACACAGTGAGACCTTTCGCCCACCCCTAGAAAGGAGCTTGACCCAAAATACCGCAAAAATCCTGATTGGCTGAGACAGGCAGCTGGCTATTATCTCTGTGCTAAGGGAGTCTAGGGGTGTGAGAAGAAAGCCAAGGGGAATTACACCATATATCCCAAAATGTTGTATGATGACTGGAAATACAAAAGAAGCCATGATCCAAATTAATTCCCGACTGGCTGTTATCTCTGTCCTAGGAGAGTCTGTGATGGAGGTATGAAGGGAACAAAGAAGATTTACCCCAAATACCCCAAACATTTGTGTAACTCACTGGGAAAACAAAGTCAGCTGTGGTCTAATTTTCTTCCTGATCTGGCTGATATTTTTGTACTAGTTGAGTCTGGTGCGTGTGAGCAAAAGAGATTTACTCCAAATAACCCAACATTTTGTGATCCAAGTTCCTTCTAGCTGGCTATTCTCTATGTCTGGGGTGTGAGAAAGTAGAAAAGAAGATTTAAACCCCCCCCCCAAAAAAAACATTTTGCGTGACCGACTGGGAAACAGAAGTTCCTTCTTGATCTGGCTATTATCTCTAAGTTATAGGAGTCTGGGGAAAGAAGCAATTGAACAGAGTGAGTGTTTTTTTTGTTGACAGTGATAGTGGTAGGCACAGTTAATTAAAAAAATAAAAATAGTTTGACTAACAGGTGGCTGACGTGAGCTGTGACTGAGGCACACTGATACTAGAAAAGTTATAGTATTTTGGAAAAAGCAAGACAGCACGCACAATCATTTCTGTTGTGTACTTCACTGTTGAATCATTTCCGCCAAATGGAATAGGGTTGGGGGAAAGGAGTCGTAGCAGGACAGGGATGGATAAGTAAAGTGGTACCCCAAAACTGACTGCAACCATGTTTGCTGCAGCATGTGCAATAAATGATGATAATCCTTCTCTTGAAAGATTACATTCTAGTGTTGATGGCATGACAGAGGAAGTTTAGCAGTTCAACCAATTGCTGTACCTGACAGTGAGAGTAAAAATGCCACTTGTACTTGCTACCATTTAACACTGTTAGGATCACTGCTAAGACCACAGATTAATGCTTATGGACAATATCGTAATGATGTAAGATTAAATAGGATATCCATAGGGAAATATCCAACTGCCATTTGGAGTCAGGGAAAGAATTTTTTGGCCCACTTGCTATGTGACAAGGCCGCTTCATTGTTTTCAGGTGAAAAGCGGTCACACTCGGCCATACTGCAAGACCCGAGAGCTGTCGTTGTCGTCGGGTAACTCAGACTGTATGACTAGATTACTAGATCCTGTTTCTCTGACGGGCAAAGGTACCATGGGGCCACATGTAACACTGCAGCTTAGGCAGCAATGGAATTCCCAGTCTATTTACTGACTCAATCTTTGGAGGTGGTAGGGAGATGACTGGGAGATACCTCAGGTTTACCAGCAAGTTCAGGGTAAAGGAACAGAAAATAGTAGATCTGAAGCCGGATCTCCTTCACCTTGCATCCACTCAGTTTGTTTTTAAATAATTTTTTTTTTATCAATCAAGAGTGCAAAGCGATGCTTTGGAAATGTCTCTAGCATGCAAGAGGTTAAAAAAAAAGCTCTATTCAAGTGCATGGGAATTTAGGAATTTGCATTTGTACCCTAAGGTGCAGTTTGTTTACACCAATATAAAACCACATTTTATGAACATGGACCATCATTTCTACAAAGAGAATCAAATTGCAGTTCTTCTGGATACTCCGGAAGAGACTGCAAAGGAGCAAAACAAGTGTAGAGTGCTCGGGTGACCTAATAATGGCAAGAAGGGCTGCTTTTTTTCTATTGAGGTTTGTTTATGATATACCTCCTGTGTCTTCAGTATACATTTTGAAGTATATGGAGGTGAAGAAAATGTGACAGTCTGCAAGTGGTATAATTTATCTTGACAGTGTGGACATAGAGACACTAGGAACATTGAGTTACTTACAGGACGCCACCACTAACCACAAGTATTGGTAATTGAAGTGATAAAGTGAAATTGTATGTTGTTTGTCAGGGTGATTGCAGAGACTTGCAAAAAAGGCTAAAATATGCTTTTCGCTGCTATAATGCATATACTCTGCATATCCCTGAAGGCACTTTGTTTCAAGTGGTTGTTGAAATGCATATTCAGCAAAGCAATGCATTGGAGATCTTTGTAGAAACCAAGGTATAATTTTTTCTGTGCTAGAACAGTTGATGGTACTGGGAAAGGGGTCATGTGAGGACTGGTTGGGTGGCCATGGGCAGGGCTAAGGGCACTTAGATTGCCTTGCCTAGAGGCACATAGGATGTAAATCCTGCCCTGAATCAATCTCTACTAATTTTGGAGATCAGATTATCAATATCCTGTATCACGATTCATTGTTCATCAAGATGTAATTTTAATAAATATATATCTATCAATAGTCTATTTGGACATTATGATTTATATTTATGCAGTTATGTTATTGTATGGTATGACTTTGATCCCATTTAATCTATGAGTGCCCTAATAAATAATAGATTTTGACCCATATGGTTGTTTGGGCCATAATGTTTGAAATTGGGGGATATTTTAGATTTATTGTTTGGACATAACATTTTTTCAGTGGTACCATTATTTTTTTTAATACAATCTTTGTCTCTGTCTTGATATCTTCATTTTGGGGTTTGTTTCTTTCTATTTTTGGGGGTGGGATGTGCTTTTGTAGGGGAAGGGCTATGAATGGGGGTGGTATTTGTATATTGTATTTGCTGGATTTCAATTTATTAAATATACTCTGTATATTTTAAATAAGTTATACAAGTACTTCTTCATTCTCTTTTTCTTCTATATAATTTTGCTTTTTCAAAATTCCAGTTCTACACTGAATGGGAGAATATGAATTGTAAGGCAGCCCTATGAACTGTTAATGGCCGGAGGGCTATATTTTAATTTCTGCTTCTCTATATGTAATAAATGAGGCAGGCATTCCATTACTCTAAATTCCTAGGAGTGGTGTATAAGTATGAGCAAGTGAGAGTCAATTATGTAGTTAAAATTGAGATCAACCTTATATAAAATTGAGATATACCTTATATATACTGGAAACTGTAAGGTTAATAAATGTTCATGATGTCTTTGATGCAAATATTTGACTGTATATTGGAGCATCCTGAGTTTTACTGACAACAATTGATAGTACTTGCATTCTGCTTTTCTTGTGCATGTAGTTGACTGTCGATATGCCATATAGGTCATTCATGAAATAGTTAAACTCTATGTGCCTTATGCAGAAAAGAGAAGAAAACTCACAGCGCTTACTCACCATAAAATATTCATATCATATTACAAATTAAATATAAGAATAAAGTTGGAAATATAGATAGCAGCAAGGAATGAGAGGGTTCTCCAGTCTCCCTAACATTAGGCCTAAACCCAAAAGTGAAAACACATACAAAAAAAAGACAGTCCTGTGCTCCTGTATATACTGTGAACGTAAGTGCCCTGTATTTAGCATATGTAATAACTCTTAGTAAATCTAAGTGAAAATAAGTGAGAATTTCATCCCACAAATTGGCCAATCCATGTTTTTATTTCTTGTGGGTCCCAGTGTAATGCAATTAAAAACAACAGACATACAACAAGACAAAAAAAACAAAATAGGTGTAGAGGGAGGACTTACCTGATACATAGCCCATAAGGGCCTGCATTGAAAACTATGTTCCATTTATATCCTTCCCCACAAGTCATGTGAGGAATGGATGATACCAAACAGGCAAGGGGGATTGCATACTGAAACAGGCCCAAAAGCCTTGTTCTTAAAGGCCAAGTGAGAAAGAAAAAAGAATGGTGAAATGAATGTGCCTTATGTCTACAGGAAAAAAGGCTCAATTCTTATAGTAAACCAAATGCATTATAGTGGACAAAGATACATTCCAAGTCTCCCCTTTCTAATTTGAAGGGGTTAAAACACATTTCAATTAATGGGAATATATATTTGTCCCCTATAGTGAGTGGACTTGCTTGCTCTACAATTACTCCTTTTTTCTTTATATACATAAGACCCTCCGATATTGCTTTACTAGTCATCTTCTTGAATAACACTTTATGTTGCCATATTTAAGCCTGAATTGAAGCGGATAATGATATATTTCTTTGTAAGAATGCCTCTCATTTGGCACCCATATAAAATGCTCTCAATAAATTGTGGGCATCCTTATTTGAAGCATTTTACTATAATTTTGCATCTCTTTCTTTACCTCACTCCCCAGTTGGTCTTTTGAGATTGTACAAAGGCACACTTTAAAATGTTCACAGGAGCCATTCTTATCTGTTTGCTACATAAAGAGGAACATTTAATACAGGATTGAAATGCTTTTAAAGGTTTAAAACCAGTGCGACAACTATCATAGAAGAGGTAAAAGGGCAGCTTTTTTATTTGTAAAAGTTTTCACGGATGCTGAGGTAAGGGCTTGATAAAGCTCATTTGTTTGATGAAGCAAATTATAACTACGGCACACTGTGCATTTTCTAAAGTAACATATAGCTTGCATTTGAAACAAGCTCTGCTAATATTATTCTATTATCAATGCACAGGGCAAGTACCGGGCGTGTACACAAAGAAAACCAATGAGTAGGGTCATTCTTAGATCAGTATTGCTAAACATCATATAAGTGATGGGTCACTGACTGTTTTAAAGGAGAACCAACACCTCCTAATATTAACCTTCCCACTTACCATACTATAACTCCCAACATTTTAAATGGTCAAAGAGGGACACTTTTGCTTTATGTCTTGTTGTTGAGGGCATGGCTAATGAGAGGGGCATTATTGAGAATTTTTAGGTTATTTCATGACCTACTGACAAATCTTTGTGTAACTGAATGATTTAGTATTTCATTTAAACAGACTAATTTATAAACACATACACTGAAGATAAACAAATATTAATGTTACTGTTGCTTTGGAGCAATGTGATACACTTATATACACACACCACACAGTCTGATCTTCTAAAAAGGGGGACAGCAGAGTAGGAAAGAGGGACAGAGGGATTTGGGTCTCAAAAAGGGGTTTCCCTTCTAAAGAGGGACACTTGGGAGGTATGTCTTACATGACTAGAACATCATAATGGTTCCTATTAATGTTCCCCATATGCATATGATCAAGAGATAACATCTTCAGTCAGTCCTTGATGTCCATGAAGGTAGACATGGCAATCAATATCACAGCTACAGGACACACCTTCTCTCTTCTGCACAGGGTAATATTAACCCTTTAAGGATCAGAAGGCTTTGCGACACATAGCTTTTCAAAGCTCTGTACACCTCTCTGGTCCTTAAAGGGATAGTAATATTTCATAATAAGAGCAGCTCCAATTAATCATCATAGTATTTTGACTTTGGAGAGTGTTATTTCAATTCTATCAGAGTTGTAGTTCAAGAGTAATTCAATGACAAACTATCCCCCTCCCACCCCTTCTACTGATGTAACACTGCTCAGCCAGAGCAGAAGAGAGGTGCCCAGGTAGATTGCAGAGAGTGACAATCTTCAATTAAGATAAGGGAAAAACCTGAAAAACTCGTCAAGGGGGACAGGGCTTCCATTGTTCTCATAGGAAGAAGATTGTCCCATTCTGTTATCCGTCTGGTCGATGGACTGCATTCCACATCTGAGAAGATATTGCTTACACTAGGTAAAAAGGGCAAGAGGGGAAACTTTGCTTGTGAATAGCTCTCAAACCATAAAGGTTTGAGAGATAAGACTTATATCATTCTTCATGTTTTTTTAATTCAGGGGTCCCCGATCAGTGTGCAGCCTGCGAATGCTAAATTCCATGACATGCCAGTACCATTACTGGTCCTTAAGGGAAGTTTTCCCATGATGGTCCTGGCATGTAATGGGTCCTTAACCCCTTAAGGACCGGGAAAATCTGAGGTCGATTTCACTTAATGACCGGAGCAATTCTGACATTTTTGATTATGTCTTTGTTCAACAGAGTTTTCTCTCTAAGTACTTAATTTTACCCATGAAAATTATATACTTTTTTTATGCACAATTAGGGCTTTCTTTTGATACCACACTTATATGGATAGCCCACCATTTATTTTAGTAAAATGAAAGAAAACAGTAAAAAAAAGTAAAAAACATTTTTTTTTTCTCTCTTGGGATCATTTGGACACAATGGGTTAAATTTTTATGGACACTGCATGAAGGTATGACCAGTCAGTCATACCTACAAAATTGGCAGTTTTAAGTGGGAACTGTCCCCTGGGTGAAAAACCCCATGTCCCTTTTTTCTACCCTATTTTCCCACTTTTTTATTTATGACAGTTGGTGGTGTGTATAACTGTATTACATGCCTCCACAACAATCACACTTCCTATTTTGGTTATTGAAATTTTTTTTTTTTTAAATAAAATTTTTGTTAAAAAAAAAAAAGTATTGTGTCTTTAAAAAAAATCCAAAAAAAACCCAAGAGTTGATTTTAGCAGGTCAAAAATGGACCTGCAATTAGTCAGCCTCCAGCACAGCAGTGAAGGGGTTAATACCCCCAGATGCTGCATTTTATTTGTCCACTAGGTGTCTCCTCTCTGCTTCTCTGTCCCTTACTTTGATCATAAGGGACAGACAGGAATAGAGGAGACACAAAGGCAATGCATAACACTGCCTCATTCAGTGATGATTTTTGGGGGGTTGTTTACTGGGATTGGGGGGCAGGTAATAAATAAATCCTAAATAAAATTAAAAACAACCCATAAGAGATGGTATAAAAGGGGTCTGAGGGGGGTTCCTGTGTTGGTGGATGGAGTATGGGGAATGAATCAGTTGAACAGGGAATTTGTTTTGGGGAGTTTCTTGACTGGTATTGGGGGGACAGTTAATAAAAAAATAAATAAAAATAAGAACTTTTTATTTAAAGTGATAGAGACAGGAACCCCCTGACATAAGCTGCAACTGGGGTGGACTGATACTTGACTTGATAGAGTATTTTGTAGAGGATGATTTGTTAGATTTGCTGTTAGAGGCCTTTGTAGGACAAAGACTTATTAGAGACCCATGCCCTGAAGAAACATTGATTTGCAGGACTTAAGCTTGTTTGGCACAAGCCCTAAGGAAACACTGATTTGTAGGACTTAGGCTTGTCAGAAACAAACCCCCTCCAAAATTGTATATTTTTTGTAGGACTATGGTTTTTTTTTTTTTTTTATAAAGTCTTTATTGAGGTAAAGGTATAGTACAGACATAAAAAGGGGTATAAATCCCAAAACAAAGAAATTTGTACATGAACACATAAATTTATGAACAAGAATTAGGTTAAAGTAGTATCTTTACGTTCTTCTTTCTGATGGTTCCATGAAGATAAATAGATGAGTTTATCATGATGAGGCTGAAAGAGAGTAGAGATCAATGCAGGGTAAAACATAGAAAGCAGTTCATGTGTATGGGCACAAGCTCGTGTGGAAGTCTTAAGGCATTCAGTATTAGAAATGCTCACAACATATTCATTGAGATCATTATGATTTCTTTTTCATTTATGTTTTGGGTCATTGAGGCATCAAATGGGTAGTAGATTGTAAACAGGAGTGAGAGTGTAGCTCATACAGTGGCATGAGTAAATGTAAGGTATGTAGAGCTTTTGTAGCGTTGAAGAGATTTTAAGGGAGTAGAGTAAGAGAGAAAAGAAGTATAAGGAATGGAAAAGAACTAGAGAAAGGAGAAGGAAAGGGAGAGGGAAGTTGCGTGTGGACCATCATCGACCAGGGGGAATGCAATCCAGGGGGTAGTCAAAGGTTTAGCTAGCACTTCTCTTTATCTTGATAGAGTGGGAAGACGCCAGGAGTGATAACATCCCCTTGGTGTGATAGGATGGCATGTATAGTATTGCAGGTGCAGAGCCAGATTAAGACTCTTTTGGGCCCTAGGCAGGCTACCAATTTGGGGCCCCCTCCCTTCAATTCCGCCCCCCTCCATTAACTGAGACTAGCAGACTATTCACTCATTACATGAGACCAGCAGAGCAAATAACCCCATCACATGAGACTAGCAGACCATTGTGCTACTTCATAAGAACAGCAGAGTATTAAAATATAAAGAAGGGAAAGAATGGTTGAGGGGAAGAAACTGAAGCATATATGGGCATGTTTCTGTGAGAGATAGTGTACTAGTGTTTGTGAGAGATAGAAAGAGAGAGAGAGAGAGATAATGTCACTTAGACTGGAGATTAAAAAAATATAATAAATGGAGGGACAGCTCAAAAACTAAACTGACAGGTGTATTTCCACCTAGGAAAGTCATCACCCCATACAAGCTAAACTCATTTCTGCTTATCCTCTACTCACAGATCTCTCTACTTACAGGCCTTCAACCAGAGCTGTTCCTCTCCTCCCAAGTACACACACACACACTTCCAGGGGGTTTACATTTTATCTTGTTAGGAGATAGATGCAGAAAGAAGGGGTCGCTGAAGCACAGTGGATGCACTACTATGCCAATGGCAAGACCTGTACACTGTGAACAACCAGCATTCTGTATAGAGGCATGTTTGGTGCATAATGTTCTTTCTCACATTTGACAGACAACAGACCAGTGTGTATTACTTCCTGAGTTTTGCAGACGACTCCACTCACAGCAATGAACAATTGATCATGAAGGACTAGATCTTTTGGCAGCAAGTTACTAATGTGGCTGACAGCAGCACTGCCTGTGTGCTAGAGACTGCTCTTGCAGCTCCACTGCTGGTCTTACTTAACTCTCTGAATGCCAGAGGTTTGTCCAATGCATTGTTCGACCACTGGCACCCTTCTAGTACTGAAAGAGTTATATGTAATCTTTGGGGGATTTATCCTCCCTGTCATCCCAAGTAGCCTCTGGTACAACTAATGTCCTCCATTCTCTTCTTGAACCACCTTTTGAGTGCCAAAAAGGTGTACAGTGCATTGCAGTGTGTGTTAGATACTTCACTGCACTCTAAGGGTTAATTTTGTGGCAGTATACTACCTCACATCCTTTACTTCCCAATCAGCTAAGGGCTATAGAATTACAAGCTCTTGCATAGTCTCCTGGAACCGCAGGAGTGCGCACAGGTGGTAGGGCCATCCTGCAGTCCCGGTAGCTGCTCCAATGTCTATAGAATAAGAGTACTACTGTTACCCTTTGAGTGCCAGGCATTGCATCTTTTATCTTTGTGCACTCCATTGAAGTCAGATTCAGTCATACCTGGGAACTTGCAGCAATGACTTACCCTGAGATTGTATAATAATAAAAAAAAACATTTATGTATTGTGAAACTAAAGAGAATGGACCAGAAGTACTCATAACTGTTTATCATCATCACTGATGATGAATGAACAATTATTATTAGTACTTTTGGTCCATTTGCTTTAGTTGCACAATAGATAAATTATATTCGTAGTGTTCAGCACATGTGGCTGTGACCTTCAATTGTTAGCATTTGAATTGATGAATCAAGAAAAAAATCTTACAACACTGCAGAGGTGCGTTCTCTGATCTGGACTGCCTTCACTGCCTATCCTGCTGTGCTCCCCGTGCACTGCAACACCACGCAGCTCTTCCTCCTTGCTCTCCAGCAACTCCAACAAGTATTGGCTGGCTCATTCGTCATCATAAGGTCAAGTGACTGGTCACACTGTGACCCATATCTTTCAGCCTAACTGTAATGCATGTCAAGGGGCCACTGTATGTAAGCTAAATGCCTCGGACGCCATACAGGAGGCATTTATTACCAAATTAATATTTAAATTGTTATTATTTTTTTACAATGTTTTATGTTTGCCGGAGAAACAAAGGCACCTCACCCGGACAATTTATGGTTTCATTCGGAGACCTAGAGTGCTCTAAATCCGGAGTCTCCGGGTGAAACCCGGCAAGTTCCCAGCTATGGACAGTTAAAATTTTCCCCCAGTTATGGAGCCAGTGACAGGAGTTGGGGACCGGCGTCTGGGACCTCTGCAATGATGTGGGTACATGCCCGGGCTTTCCTTCTGCTGTCGAATCGCCAGTTTCATTTCAAACTTGCTGTCGTAAGAGAACATGATTGAAACTGGTGCTCTAATAGCGGAAGGAAAGCCCGGCACGTACCCACATCATTGAGAGGTCTCAGATGCCGGTCCCCAACTCCTGTCATTGGTTCCATCAGTGCGGCGCGTTCATCATGTGGCCCTGAGAGTGAGCAGGTATGAGGTTTCTGCCGGGCCCCCGGCCTCATTTGACCGGGTGGGCAGGCCCAAGAGAGTCAGTGGAGAATAAAGAGTTAGTTAGGGGAACTCTGGAAGCACTGAGCAGAGTCCAGGATGTGGTTTTCCAGGCCCCCCTCATTTGACCGGACCCTAGGCAGGTGCCTTGTGCGCCTTGCCTGTGATCCGGCTCTGTGCAGGTGGAACTAGAATGGATTTAGGGGGTTGAGGTGCAGGGGCATAGAGAGCCATGGAGCCCAAAAAACAGTTATACTTATGGACCATTGCCATAGCTTTTGCATGACAAAATTCCATAAGAAGCATGGAGTTCACCCTTTGAATCCAAGCTGAAACCAAAGGAAGGGAGTGGGACTTCAAGTTTATCGGGATGAATGCCTTGACTTCGTTGAGAAGGGGGTGGAAAATGTAGCACAATTTCCCCATGGGAGAATTTAACATATGGGCCTGGTATGAAAACAAGAATAGAAGAGGATCTAAGGAAAGTTGGATATTTAGCATATCATTAAGGTGGGATCTGACACCCTCCAAGAAAGGTGTTATTTTAGAACAGGTCCACCAAATGTGGAATAAGGTACCCATGTCATTGTTATAGCTCCAACAAATAGAGGAAGTTGTAAGTGAGGCTTTGGCAAGCTTGTAGGGAATGATGTACCACCTTGTCAGCAGTTTGTAATTCATTTCCTTGGCTGCTATAGATCTTGAGTTCAAATAAGATTTTCGTATAATACTTGGCCATGATGAGATTTCCAATGTCAGATTAAAATCCTTTTCCCATAGTGAGAGAAAGTATGGTTTTGAATGGAGGGTAATTGAGTTAGGTAAAGAGTAAGAGAAGAATAGGGGTCTGCGTACAGTGGAGGGTGAATCGATGGCTTTTTCTAACGGCGATAGATCCCTCAGTTTAGAAGTAGGTGAGAGATATGCCTGCCACCAGTCTCTTGTTTGTAGATATGACCACCACGATATGTCCATAGAGGGGTGGTCCGCAAGTAGAGATTCTCTGGTAATCGACTTCGGAATCAAATCCAAAGCAGAGAGGCTGTCCAGACCACATTTACCCCAACAGGCAAAAGTGGATGGGGGTATGCCAACTGGGAACTCTGGATTTCCAATAAGTGATTTAAGCGGTGAGGGAGTTAAGGAGAGAGAGCCCGTCCTGTTGAGCTCAAGCCAGATGATAAGAAGATGTCCTAAAACTGAGTGATTCCAACAGGGCTTGGGAATGTTTTTTTTTGGACAGCCAGATGTAACGGTATTATGTACACTCAGAGACTGAAGGTCTCGGTAAAACACAATTTTATTAAACCACACAGAATAATAATAACCCTTGCGGGTCCAGCATATAAATACAATATAATACTGACACAGGACAGGTTACAGTGATGTCAATAACCCACACGGTCCAGTATGTGATACAATATACAATACTGACACTGGTCAGGTTACAGTTCATATGATTCAAAGAGACAATAGCAGAATGGTACTATTAGGCCAGAAATAGCTGATAGGCCCTAATAGCGGAAGGCCCACAGGACAGTCTCCACGCAGAGAGTGACACAATAGCGACTGTAGCCACAAAGCAGCAAGTGGAGCCCTGGATACGTGACTGGCTACTGGAACAACAGAAGTAGGCTGCAACCGGAGGTGCAGTGTAACGCCAAACCGAGACAGCACTGCCCCGCAAGGGGTTAACGAACGCTCTGACCTGAGGACAAACTGCCAGATTGTATAGACGGACTGAGGCGCCCAAGAGTAACCCAACCTCAGATAAAGGGCAGTAAACAGGCCAAGCGTACCGTGGTGCAACCAGAAATATCTCCACACCGGAGTGAGAGTCACAACCATCTTAATATTTAAAATAACAATACAGTCCCTGTATTGTTATTTTAAATATTAAGACGGTTGTATTCATCATATACATGTATATTTTATAGAAATAAATTCTATCTTTTTTGATACCACTGAGAGTCCCCCCTTTATATGTCTGATAGAATATATATTCCATTATTTGTTATTTGGAATCCTTAAGATTATATCCAGCAGATTGGTTGGTATATTATAGAAGACCCATAAGAAGGAAGAGATATTGAAAGTGGATAATAACTGCGAAGGTGAGAGCTTTGCATTGGAGGAGACGGCATTTGGGATGACGATGGAGGACCAGGACTGGAGGTCAGATCCAGTCGAAGTGAGCATTCTGAGAGGCAGGTTGGCCTCTGTAAAATGTGAGTACCCTCCTAAAGGGGGATTGATTATATTCTTACCTTAAGACGAAGGAATATAAGAATTACTACACTCAGAGTGGACTGAGCTGTTCTTTTTTGTCGTTTGTTTTATAAGTTTGAAGAACCTGTGTGGCGTCTTGGGAACAAGCTGCAGGTAGGGACTCTGAGTAATAGAAGCGACCTGAATGTTTTTTAACTACTATTAATGAAAGAAAATAATTGGATATATGATATACTGAGTTGAAATGTTTTTGATATATCCTTTCTAAATATTGTTGAAAATATATGTATCCTCTGTAAAATCTTTCTCTTTCTTAAATATTGTGTTTTAGCTTTTTAAAAACAAGTGGAGACCACGGAAATATATCTGATACTGATTCACTCATTAGAAGTGAGCACAGGTGCATATTGGTTTAGAGTTGAAGTTTTGTTTAGCGAGTCTATTGGTCAGGTAACTTGTTTTCTGTGTTAGGGAAGTCTAGGAGTGGGAAGGGAGAAAGGAGATTTACCCAAATACCCCAAAATCTTGTTTGACTGAGAAGAGACAGGCAGGTGATCCAAGCTCCTTCCTGAGCTGGCTGATCCTCTGTGACTGACATATATACTTTACATACTGACATCAAAACATCAAAATAAGTACAAATGATACTGACTCCTATAACAACCAGAAGAAAAGGTACCAGCATATTACTGACTAAGGTCTATCTTGATCCTTTACTGAAAAAAATAAGACTGCAGTGACACTGGGAGAGAGCGAAAGCAGTTGCTGAAATCCTCTTAACACTAGCTACAGGAAAAGAGGGGTAAAAGCAGTTGAACTTGCAGGGAGTGTGCTTTTGGAGACAGTGACAGATAGAAACAGTTAATTAAAATACAATAACTGGCAGGTGCCTTAGGCTGAGACCAGAACTCTGGCATAAACTGTAACTGTGTCTGACGATGAAAGTTACTAGACATAGAGACTTATATGATACAGTATTTTGTAAGGGGCAATACATCATTATATACAAACAGTTCTATTGTGTACTTCATAGTTAAAATTCACGCTACTTTGATAATGTCCAACAAGTGGACTAGGGGTAGGGGGAAGAAATAGGAGCAGTGCAAAAATGTGTTAGTAAAGTGGCAGCCCAAAAACCGACTGCAGCAATGGCTGATGCAGCATGTGCAATAAATGATGCTATATGGAGGCTATTTGTGAAAATGACATAAAAAGTTCTTCCAACTCAGTATTAAAGAAACATGTAAAAACACTGATGATAACAGCGTGTTGCATTCTAGTGTTGATGGAATAGCTGTGGAAGGTATAGAAGTTCAACCAGTGCTGTGACTGATATTAAGAGTAAGAATTATAACATCTGTCCTGAAATTAGTAGCAAACATTCTGAAAATTCCTCTAAGGAGAGAAGTCAAAAGAAATTGAGACTTTAAAAAGCCTTGAGGAACCTAAAAGTAGAGGGGAAGAAGCGACTGGTGATTCTGACAATAACCTAATTAACGATGATGATGTTTACATAGAATATATCCCTCCAATATCCTCCACTTCTTCTGACACAGATGATGTTGCGAGTGAGAGAGAGATGATGAAATGGCCACAAAATTAGCTGAATGGAAAATGCTCCCACTGAAAAGGTGTGCTATAACTGCTGTTGGGAGACAGCAGGCAAACAATTAATACCAGCACCAGCAGGAGCATAGATCAGCTGTCTGTCCCTGTTGCTAGTGCTGTCACCAAGAAATGACAAGTGTGACATTAGGGGACCCTCTTTCACACTGTGGGCAAAGCACAAAGGGACTTAGCCTGCTAACAGTGTATTCAAGGGATATGTTGCAGTAGAACGTTGCCTGCTCTCAACTTTTGCTTTCAGCTGATGATTTGTCCATGTAAGTCCTCAGCAGCAGCAGTACTGAGGCAGGAAAATTGTAGCCATAGAAATCACAAAAAAAACAGCAAAGCTCTGACTGGAAATATATTTTCATTGGCAAAAAGGTGAAAATTTTAAGTATTTTCTATGGGCTGGAATGTTTGTGAGAAATGTATTTAATTGCACACTTGCTGTCAGTTTATAGTCATATGCATATATATATATATATATATATATATATATATATATATATATATGTATATATATATATATATATATACATATATATATATACACACATGCAGAGAGAGAGAAGAGAGATTAAAAAAAGTGCAAAGTACCTTAAAGCTACATATATTTATTCTGAGGTCAACATTTTGGTGCTCACTGACACGTTTTTCAAGACAAACACACAGTGAGCAACCACCACCATATATACCTTAAATTATCTAACCCTTTTAGTGCTAGAGATGTATGTGATATCCAAGATGTTATTTGCAAATTTGGTTCTCATTTAAAATAAAATTAAAAGAGGTTTGCATACTTAAATGTAGTACCCTCAATATGCTGTTAGTATTTGGTTTCACAATGCATACTCCACAGTGCTGTCTAGTGTGAAGAACTGAAGTAAATCTTGAACAAACAAAATTCACCATGGGTGTAGAGGGACGAATTATAAATCTAATGATTTAAAATATGCCTTAAAAACTCTGAAGGCTAGAGATTATGCTAGTGCATTATGAAGAAAGAGGGTTTTTTTTCTTTTCTTTTTTTTAATTACTGATTACATAAGAATATTACTACTCTGAAATATCAGGTTGTCTGTGCCAGTTTCATTCAGTAAAAGTTGTATTGCTTCTTTTTTCCAATAATGTGTTATGCTAGAGTTTTGAACACACACCAAACACTCTATTGATATCTTTAACTAACCCTTTCAGTGCCATTGTGGTTTCACAATGCATACTCTGCAATTCTGTCTAGTGTGAAGAACTGAAGCAAATCTGTAGGGGGGGGACAAATTATAAATCTAATAATTTAAAATATGCCTTAAAAACTCTGAAGGCTAGAGATGATGCTAATGCATTTTGCTTTTTTGTTTTTTTTGTTTTTTATAAATTATTTTTATTAACAGGACCGGCCCAGACCAGCCTCTCATGAAAAAAGTTACAGATATTAGTGTGATACAAGCATTGATACACATTCTTACATAGACATGTATAATAGTTGTAGACAAAATATCAACAGAATGCAAAGACATCATAGAAGTAAGTAAAGGCCAGAACAGCTCAGCCTGAATTTTTCCTGTTCCCCCTGAAAACCCCGTAAAACACCCCTCCCACCCAACAACCACACCATAGAAAGCCCACAGCCCGTTCTCCCCCAGCTCTCTCTCCCTCCCCCCCTCACAGCCCTTATCCCAAAGGTGTCCAGGCCAAATTTGCAAAGTTATTTCTGCATCCGTCACAGGAGGTTATTCGTTCTCCGCTCCAGGAGCCACAAACACACCATGACTGTCAGAGCCCTTCTCATTGACATCATCACTAGGGATGGGCAAAAGTTGTCACTGTGTTCCGTGAGACATTTCGCAAAAACCACGTTATGTGGAAAAATCAGCTTTAAAACTAGCTCTTAAAATTTTCGCATCTTTTGCCCATTGCCCAAAATCTTTCGCCATTTTTTCAATGGCTAGAAAGTTTTCGCCTATCGATTTATGTTGTTTTCGCACTTCCGCTATAAAAATGTGATGTTTTCGCCGAAGGCAGACACAATAGAAGCAGCTACAGAGCGAGATGGATGTGCTGTGTTGCTCTGCTGTGATAGTTTGGAAAAAATGAGGCAGCAGAGGCTCATAGTGACTCCTATCAATATGGGCAGCAAAAAGAGGAACTGGAAGGACCCTAATTATATGTCCACTGAGTCTGAGGAGGAGGAGGAAGTGACTAGCAGTACTGAACCAAGGCTGTCTAGTCCCTCTAAATCACCCCAAGGGATCTTGGGGAATTTAATGAGAAAAGGGAAGGAAGGGAGAAAAGGGAATGGTAAGGAAGGGAGGATAGGGAATGGAAAGGGAGGGAGAAAAGGGTAGTACTAGTGAGAGCAGGACAGGTCAGCTGCCTGTTCCTGCTGCAAGACGTGCTGCCCCTGCTTCCAGTACTACCATTGCTGTTCCTGCACCTACTAGTGTTGTACCTGCTGCCAGATGTGCTGCCCCTGCTGCCAGTGCCACCATTGCTGTACCTGCAGCCACTAGTGTTGTACCTGCTGCCAGTGCTGAATCTGCTACCAGTGCTGAACCGGCTGCCAGTGCTGAACATTCTGCCAGTGCTGAACCTGCTGCCGGTGTTGAACCTTCTACTAGTGCTGAACCTGCTGCCACCAATACTTTGCCTGCTGCTAGTATTTCTTGTAGTACTTGGGGGGAGGAGAAAATGATGCCAAGTGTGACAGCAAGGGACCCTAAATCACACTTGCCATTCCCAAGCAGTCCTGCCAGTGCTAGTACTACTGCTGCTAAAGTCCAGCAGCTTGTTAGTGTTAGGAGTGAAGGAGGGAGTAATCAACAATATCCTCATATTACTAGTGACTGTGAGACTGAGGAGGAAGGCTCTGAGACTGAACTTGACATGGTTGGTGTTAGTAGTAGTAGCAGTAATGGTGAAGCAGCCTGAGTGGTAGAGGAAACATTTGAGAGCGCCCAGACTAGCGGTCAAGGGAGCCCACACCATTCCTCTGGCTCTGGGAGTCCCCTTCTCTTCACTACAGTGTCCAAGTTGAACATGATCCTTAAGAGGCCAGAGCTGGTGTTGGGGGATAGCAGGCTCAGAATTAATACCATCACCACCAGCAGGGGCACAGGTCAGCTGCCTGTGCCTGCTGATAATACTGCTAGTCTGTCTTCTTCTTCAGGTCAAAAGGAAATGCCAAGTGTGACTTTAAAGGACCCTATGTCACATTGCTCGTAACCTCCTCCAAGCATCAGTGAGATGTCTGGAATAGAGCAACAACAGAATGTAGGGACTAGTGGTAGTGGTGATGATGATGCTGGAGAAGCTGTGGTGGAAGATACATTGATGGCTTTTTTAGCAAAAACTGAGAAGGAATGGGAGACAGGGATGAGGATGGGCATCAACACCACCACTAGCCATGACATTTTGTAATTAAAGGAATTTGCAACTGCTCTAATTCCTTCTGATGCTTAGATGTAAGGACAGCAGGATGCTGAGGAGCAGGCTATTGTGCCACAGACCACCATGGACAAAGTGGGAATGGGGTCAACAAGTAATGCGGGAATAGGACAGGTTCCACTTGCCAGCAGTAGCAATTCTCCTGATCCTAGTTGCAGTGCTTAATCTGAAGCAGTAGTAGCAACAGCAGCAACATTATCTGCTGCCACAGAAAATAAAGGGCAATGTGGAGGACAAGAAGAAAAAGGCAATTCTTCTCCATCTGTTCCCTTTGCCCTGAAGTCATCAAGGGTGTGGGACTATTTTTCTCTTGGGGCACAATTTGTGACAAGTCAGAGAAAAGAGGAAAGGAGGGAACACACCTTGGCACAAGCGCCCTGATATCACACATGAAACACAGACACCATGACATTTATGTCAAACATGTTAAAGACAAACACCCACCACAGAAATCAAGCACCACTTTTGCTATCCTTGACTCTTCAGAAAGGCAACATGAGGTGAGGCAGAGATAGTTACATAGTTACATAATTACATAGTAATTTAGGTTGAAAAAAGACTTGCGTCCATCCAGTTCAACCCTTTTCCTATTCCTGTTTACCATCGCTGACCCAAAAGAAGGCATCTGACTCAAAATGGCAATCAGATTTCTCCCTGGATCAACAAGCCCTAACTAAATATTAATCCCAATACTAACGTGCATAGCCCTCTATGTTATGCTCTTTTAAATAAGTATCCAGGCCCCTTTTAAAGGCATCTAATGTATTTGATAGCACCACCTCCTCAGGAAGTGCATTCCATACCTTTATTGTCCTTACTGTAAAGAAACCCTTCCGCTGTTGTAGATTAAATCTCCTTTCCTCAAGTCTAAGCGGGTGGCCCCTTGTCCTGTGTACTGTTCTGTTAATGAACAGGTCTTTTGAAAGCCCTTTATATGGGCCTTGAACATATTTATATAGTGTTATCATATCCCCTCTAAGACGCCGTTTCTCTAGTGTGTACAAGTTTAACTTTTCTAGTCTCTCTTCATAACTAAAACTTTCCATTCCCCTTACTAGTTTTGTAGCCCTCCTCTGCACTCTCTCTAGTTCCATAATGTCCTTCTTCAGAAAGGGCGCCCAGAATTGAACAGCATATTCTAGGTGGGGTCTTACCATGGACCTGTAAAGAGGCATAATTATATCTTCCTCCCTTGAGTCAATACCCCTTTTGATACATGCCAATATCTTATTGGCCTTTGCAGCTGCCAGCTGGCACTGCATGCTACTGCTAAGTCTATTGTCTACCATTACTCCTAAATCCTTTTCATTAGTAGATTTCCCCAGAGAAACACCATTTAAACTATATGTTGCATTTTTATTATTATACCCAAAATGCATAACTTTACACTTGTCTATATTGAATCTCATTTGCCATTTGCCTGCCCAGTTACTCAATTTGTCCAAATCCTCTTGTAATGAAGACACATCGAGTTCAGACTTTATTACCTTACTTAATTTTGTGTCATCAGCAAACACTGATACATGGCTTCTTATGCCCTCTGGGAGGTCATTAATAAACAAATTAAAAAGAAGAGGACCCAGGACAGATCCCTGAGGCACTCCACTTATCACGTTTATCCAACTGGAGAACTTGCCATTTACTACCACTCTTTGCATTCTATCTTTCAGCCAATTTCCAATCCACACACAAACATTTTCCCCTAGTCCTATTTCATTCAATTTGTACAGTAACCTCTTGTGCGGAACTGTATCAAATGCCTTGGCAAAGTCTAAATAGATCACGTCAACCGCCGCTCCCTCATCTATATTATTACTTACTTTTTCATAAAATTCGATCAAGTTCGTTTGACAAGACCTATCTTTCACAAAGCCATGTTGGCTATTGCTAATGATATTCATGTTCCAGCAGAATTCTTGAATATATTCCCTTAGCAATCTTTCAAACAGCTTCCCTACCACAGATGTCAAGCTTACGGGTCTGTAGTTTCCTGGCTGGGACTTTGATCCCTTTTTAAATATGGGCACCACATCTGCTTTACGCCAATCCATGGGCACCATACCAGAAATAAAAGAATCCCTGAATATCAGATATATCGGTCTGGCCAGGGTCTGGCTTAGCTCTTTAAGTACCCGTGGGTGTATACAATCTGGCCCTGGAGCTTTGTCTACCTTGACACCATTCAATTGTTTTAACACTTTTTCTTGTGATAGCCAGTCCCATGCTTGCTGTGCCTGTTCTGTAAAAGTAGTTTGCAGATTCTTGTCCAATGGGTGTTCCTTGGTAAAAACAGAAGAAAAGAAATTATTTAAAATATCTGCCTTCTCTCTGTCCCCTTTGACCATCTCACCCGTTTCCGATAACAAGGACCCAACATTATCAGACTTAAATTTTTTGCCATTTATGTATTTAAATAATTTTTTTGGGTTGCTTTTGCTCTCCTTAGCAATATTTTTTTCATTCTCCAGTCTAGCTAATTTAATAGCCTTTTTACAGGTTTTGTTGACATTTTGGTATTTTGCAAATGCCTCTGCTGAACCCTCAGCTTTGTAATGTTTAAATGCCGCTTTCTTGTTATTTATTTCATGAATTACTTTACTTGTTAGCCACATTGGTTTTAATTTGCTTCTTTTGTATTTGTTTCCAACAGGGATAAATTTATATGTGTATTTTTGCAATGTTATTTTGAAGGCATTCCACTTACCTTCTGTGTTTTTTCCTGAAAATATTTTATCCCAGTCAACGAGACCAAGGGATGAATTAAACCTGCTAAAGTTGGCCTTTTTAAAATTCAGTGTTTTGGTGGAACTCATATCAACTTGTTTTTTTGAATTAATCTCAAACGATACCATGTTATGGTCACTATTCCCCAAGTGCTCCCTTACTTGGATGTTAGAGATAAGTTCTTCATGGTCAGTTATTACCAAATCCAGACATGCATTCCCTCTGGTTGAGGTCTGCACTAGTTGTGACAAAAAATTGTCATTCAACAAGTTCAGAAACTTGCTGCTTTTAGCAGAGTTAGCTGTTCCATTTTTCCAGTCTATTTCTGGATAATTAAAATCCCCCATAATTATAGTTCTCCCTATTTGGGAAGCCTTTTCTATTTGCATTAATAGCTGTGTTTCTTCAAGGTCACCAATGTTTGGTGGTTTATAACAAATACCCACTAATATTTTCTGGGCAGTTTTACCCCCAGTGACTATTTCAACCCACAGGGATTCCACATGTTCTCTACTGTCATCACATATATCTTCCCGCAATTGAGGCAATAATGCTGGTTTGATATACAGACAGACCCCACCACCTCTTTTGCTTGACCTATCTTTTCTAAATAACATGTAGCCCTCTAAATTGATTGACCAATCATGTGTGTCATCCCACCATGTTTCTGTTATGCCTATCAAGTCATAGTTTTCAATTTCAGCTACCAGCTCCAGTTCCCCTATTTTACCAGTTAAACTTCTGGCATTTGCAAGCATACAATTTATGCCACTGCTGTGTTCCATTTGTGATTTAATTTTGATGTGGTTTATAGGCTTCTCCCTATCATCTGTACTAACCCCGCCCCCAGATCCTCCCACCTGGTTATTAACTACATCGCCTTCCCTTTCTATACTATCTATCCCAGTATTTATTGGCCCCTCCCCCCCCTTCCTAGTTTAAAATCTCCTCCAACCGTCTAGTAATCCTCTCCCCAAGCACTTGAGACCCTCTTGCATTCAGGTGCAATCCATCCCTGCTATAGAGATTGTACCCCAAAGCAAAATCAGCCCAGTGCTCTAAAAACCCAAAGCCCTCCTTCTTACACCAAGACTTCAGCCATGCATTGAGCTCCCTAATCTCCCGCTGTCTCTCTGGCGTAGCGCATGGCACAGGTAGTATCTCTGAGAATACTACCTTGGAGGTCCTGTTCCTAATCTTACTGCCTAAATCCCTAAAATTACCTTTTAGGACTCTCCACCTTCCTCTAACTTTGTCATTGGTACCAATATGCACCAAGACAGCTGGATCCTCTCCAGCCCCTCCCAATAATCTGTCCACCCTGTCTGCAACATGCCGAACCCGGGCACCCGGGAGACAGCAAACCATTCGGTTGCTGCGATCAGAGCCACAGATTACCCTATCTGTTCTCCTAATAATGGAGTCCCCTACCACCACAACCTGCCTAGGCGTCACTTTCCTCTCGATCCCCTCTGTGCTAGACGAGCTGTTCTCCCGGCTGTTAGGGAGAGCAGTCTTCTCCAGCAATTCCACTTCTGGGTTTGCCTCCCCAACATCTTTACTTAAATGAGCAAATTTGTTTGGATGGAAAAACTCAGGACTGGCGGCCCTCTTCCTCTTCCCTCCCCCACTGCAACCACTTCTAACTGTCACCCAGCTATGTGCCTGGTTCCCTTCTAGCTGATCTCCTCCCTCTTTGCTAGGTGACCCAGCTAGACTCTGCTCCGTTAGCAAGAGACTCCTCTCAAGGTTGTCAATGTCTCTCAATGTTGCAATATGACTCTCTAGAGCTCCAATCTGAGCTTCTAGAAGGGCCACTTGCTCACATTTGCTACAGCGGTATGGACCCTGGAACTGCTGTTCCAAGCATGCATACATATGGCATGATGTGCACTGAGTGAGATCTCCAAACTTGCTCATCTTGTATGGTGCAAATGTGAGTTCCTAAAAATGTAAGCAATTAATTTACCTGTGTTGCACTAACTCCTGTGTTTCACAAACTCCTGTGTTTCACAAACTCCTGTGTTTCACAAACTGCACACTTATTTCAGAGCACTTAGGAAAGAGCACGCTCTATTTGTGAGCAAGCTCTGTGAGGCCTGTACCTAGATTTATACAGGCCTACACAGGGGATTGATCACAGACCCCTCCCTTAATTAATTACACACACTCCCAGAGAAGTGTGTGAAGGAGGAATAGAGCAACCCAGGTAGAGACTGGAAGTTCCAGGATGAGTGAAACAACTAGCTCGCCATCACCTTCTAGGGTAACTACATCTTCTGCCAATCCACCTCGTTCATTACCTCCCCACCAAATTACAGCCACTCTGTTGATGTTAGGATGTGGCAGCTCATCTCTACCCATTTCACACTGTGTGGTGCACTGACCATACATGCCAGTGTGGTGGAGGAGAATCGTAATCAGTGCATTAAATGGTATCCTGCAGATCCTGGCAGGGAGGGTTCATCATTACTATTAAACTGTCAGCAAGTTGTCATGCGTACTTAGCGGGTCTGGAAATGGGGTACAGTGACTGTGACAGCCCCCGAGGCAGGCACCCGCCCCTGTAGCGTTAGGGGGTCGCCTACCAGGTCATTTACACCGGACTGGCCTCAGAGGACCACCGGACCTGGGCCGTTTGCCACTGGATCTAGCTGCACCACCCAGAGGAGGAGCAGTCAACCGGATCGGAAGACCTCCAGGTGCAGCCACCCCAATGAGGAGCAGTGACCTGGGTAGAGACTCGCACTTCTACCTACTGGAACAGGTCACAGCAAGCAGGTCCCCTCTGCTGCAAAGTCTCTACTAGGCAGGGGAACAGGTGCAGGAACGCACCCCTCTGTCCAGGTAAAACAACACCACCTTTATAAAGGCTCTTCTGGCTACATGGGGCTTGTGGCATATATCCACACCTTCCCCCCACCACAGCTCTACAGAAGTCCTGTACCCATGGACATGACCATATCAAATGCAAAAACGTACCCTCCACATCTCCACACCTCCACATCTCCAGAACTTACTGAATGGGTCAGTCATATGATGAAGATTTACAGGTGAGTAGTAAGTGCAGTGGAGGATTTTTAACTGGATCAGTTGGTGCCTAGTAGTAGTCTGTACTTGCGATGGAGCCCTACTTGCATTGACCCATTCCCAGTCCTTGAGCTGGCCCACATCTACCTCCCATTTGTGTCTCACACACCCCATGTCATCAATAGTCTTTCTCTCAGCCCATTTATAAATAAAGGAGAGCATTTTTTTCGGCTGCTTGGTCTCCATAAGATATAACAATGGAAAGATGGCCACCTCTGGCTCCCTGTCTTGCCAAAGATCTCTCAGAGCATGGCATAATCTCAAATATGAGTGGAACATTGAGTTCGATATTCTGTAATTCCAAATGAAAGTACAGAAATGAGTGAAGCACATTGTCCCAGTACAACTGTCCTATGGTACTGACGCAGCAGGCCACCGATTTTGTGCCAAACTACAGACCCTGAAGCTGAGTCAGCCCTGCCGGGCCCCAAAGGGGTGTCTCGGGATGAATGGTCCAGAATCCCACAATCTTTTGTAGCTCCATCCAGGCATCCGATAAGGTCTTAACCATCAAGGATGGTTCTCGGCTCACTTTTGGACCTGTCACCAAAATGTGGCTCCGTTCCACACCCGGTTGAAGAAGTTCCCTACTTACCTGCATAAAAGAGTGTGTTGTATGCTTATCCATGTAAGCCATCCCGTATTGGCATTGTGATGCTTGGTAATATAATCTGAAATTCGGCAAAGAGATCCCCCCCCTCCTTCGGCCTCATCAGGGTCAATAAGCGAATTAGAGGGCATTGAACACTCTAGATGAATCGTCTCATAATCTCGTCTATCAGTTTAAAATACTTCTTCGGGATACAAATCTGAGAATTTTGGAAAACATAAAATTTTTGGAAGAAAAATAATTTTCACCAGATTAGACCGTCCAAATAAGTTTAATGGTAGGAGCATCCAACCTAATGTTGTATCCCTTAAGGAATCTAGAACAGGGAGCAAACTGTGTTCCAGAAATGCCTGAGGTGCAGCCCCAATTTTTATCCCAGGTATCCATACATTTCCACACACACTGCATCTGAGTATCTGCCACAATTGTCTCCTCCATTAATGCTTCAATGAGAAGTAGATAAGATTTACCCCAGTTGATCCGGAGGACCGAGAAAGACCCGAATAGGTCTATCAATCAAAGTGCCTCAGAAAGAGAACTATTGGAGTCTCCCAGAAATAGCATAATATCATTCGCATACAGGGCTATCTTTTCCTCTCTCTGACCCACAGCCAGCCCCTGAATGTCCCTGTTCAGCCTAATTAATGAAGCAACGGGCTCAATTGCCAGGGCAAAAAACCCTGGAGAAAGAGGACATCCCTGCCTTGTGCCCCTGTACAAGGAAACTTCCCCATAAACCAAACCCCCCACCAGTACCCTTGCCCTGGGAGAGGCATATGCAAGCAATGAAAGTAGAACCAAATCCAAACCTCTGAAGCACTCCCCAAAGGAAGTTCTTTTCCATGGAATCGAATGCCATACACCAGTATCCTATTGCCAAAGTTAGAGTGTGTAGATTGCCAGTGCGTATATAGGCGTTTTAGATTGTGGGAGGGTGACTTGCCTGGGATAATCCTTGTGTACCAGGGAAGATAACACTATGTTCGACCTTCTGTCCAGCACCTTAGCCAAAATCTTAATGTCAGTTGATAGAAGCGAAACAGGCCGGTATGATTCACAGTACCTTGGGTCCTTGCCTGGCTTGGGTAAAATAACTATAGACGCTTCCATAAAGGAGTCCAGGAGCTCCCCCCTTTCAAATGCATCACAGAAAGTATTGAGCAAGTGCAGCCAAAGGATATCAGCAAACGAGTGATACCATTCGGCTGGAACACCCTACTCGTAGCCTTGCCAGTTGGCAAAGTTTTAATGGCCTCAACCACCTCCCTCAAAATAATAGGGGAGTCTAACATCCGTCTGTCATCCAAGGACAACATAGGTAAATCACAGCCTGTAAGATTTTCATCAAGTCAGTTTTGGATTGGTATAAGTTTTAATAAAAAGCAACAAACTGATCCAATATACCTGCAGGGTTTGACACAAGTTCTCCCTGGTTATCGAATAGGAACTCCTATTGCTCCTGACCACCAAAGCCATCCGCTTGCCAGCTTTATCACCATTTTCAAACAAATTATGTTTCTTAAAGAAAATGTGATCAGCATTTACTGGAGAGATTTAATGGAGGGATTGGATGAGGCTGATGTGAAACTAGTAATACATATTGCCTTTCAGTGTGTTCTGCCTCGTCTTCTAGTCTCTGAATGTCCTGTCTCCCCCTTTTTCTGTGTAAACATATGCCTGCAATAAATGAACCCCTAGCTACTGCCTTAACTGCATCCCAGACAACACCACCCTGGGACGCCATGTCTCAGTTTAATTCAAAGTACGTTTGCAAATCAGTTCTGTGTGTAGAAAGCCAGAAGGGGTTAAATATTCACTCCCTAGGGCCGTTTCCCATTGAACAAGCTAATATCAAGGGGGAGTGGTCTGATGCTAGCCTGGGAAGAAACCTACATGCCCTAGCAGTAGCCCATACAGAGTTGGAGACAAACACAGAATCCAATCTAGAAGGTGTCTTTTATGTAGAGGAACAGCAGGAAAACCATCTCTCGCCCAGGTGTAGCAGTCACCAAGAGTTCACTAAAAGCATATCCTCGATTAACGCTCTATATTGCGATATATCTATTTGGTTGTCCCTAGTCACTGCCCCCAATCTATCAAGATTCTCATCCCTGACCATATTAAAATCCCCCATACAGATAATGTTGTGATTGGTCTTGTCAGAAACAGAAGTCAGAGCTTCTCGAAGTACTGTTGCATCAAAAGGAGGTGGGATGTATACACAAATCAAAACAAACAGGGCTCCATAAAGTTTACAGGTAAGAAACACAAATCTACCATTAGAGTCTGTTTTTAGATCTATAAATTCAAACGTTGTTCTTTTGGCCACCAACAAAGACACCCCCCTAGCATATGATGTGTGTGTGGAGTGACGTTAATACTGTAGCCATGATTGTCTGAGAGACAGGATCTTACCCCCTGACATGTGAGTCTCCTGGAGCATAACCACATCTGGTGCTTGCTTCTTAATATGATTCATGATCAAAGATCTCTTGACATGGTCATTCAGGCCCCTTACATTCCATGTAAGGAATTTGCACAAACCTCCAGCCATAACAAAGGAAGTATAAAAATTACCAGTCCCATTACCCTGTAGTTCCAAGCCTGTGAGGACCCGATCTGTGAGAGACAGAGAGGTCTCCAAACAGAACCTCAACCATGGTCAAGGGACCATTCCCTCCCCCCTAGTCCCAGAAAAGAACATAGTTATCGAACAGTCTGGTGTGTATCCTGTCTTATACTTAACTCACAGCATACCCCAATGAACATTATATCTAACCTAGTATAACACTAAAGGTTACAATAAATTGAACAGGCATATGCATCAAGTATCCCCCGGCCCCCCACCTTTTGTTTTATTTTTTAAAGTTTTTATTGAGAATAAAGAGATACAGAAGTAAATAAAACACATATATAGGAAGTGCATATGAGATCCATTCCAATAGTCAAAAACAAAACTAAGTCACACCATGCATAGTCACATTTTGATCAGAAATAACAGCAAATTTTACAGACGTATCTAGCCTTATCTTTGGCTGAAAAAAGAAATCCACGTACTGTAGTTTGCATATGTGTAGTCTCAAAACATAAAGTGTCAAATGGTGACCAGAGAGAAACGGGAAAGGAGAAAGTTAGAGAAAAGATAAGAAATAAGAGAAGCGAGGGAGAGAGGGGAGGGAAAAAAGGCAGTGGAAATTCCATATGAATAAGTCCTTCATTAGGGCATCCTTTGATGTACGTACCCTAAACGGGGCCATTAGCTATCCAATAAAGTCTGTGGACCAAGCCCCCAACAAACAAGTCTAAGTGTACCCCACTGTGGCCTAAGAGATAATGAGCAATAGAGGTCCCCAGGTAGTCCTATAAGTATACATATGATCAGCCATTGTAGCCATCATTCTCTCTAGGCCCATTACACCCCGGACCCTAGACCTTCACTGCTTCAAAGTTGGTGACGAGTCTGACTTCCAGTGAAGGGGTATCAATGCTTTAGCTGAGTTAAGTAGGACATATAACAGTGAGGATTGAGGAGCTGTAAGGTTCCCAGGGTCAGGTACTGCTAAATCTAACAGGGAGAAAAAAAATGTAACTGGGAACAAAGTGAGAGAAAATCCTAGTAACCTTACTATGTCTGCGTCCACCTCAGTCCAGAAGAGAACTATGTTTTGACAACTGCACCATATGTGCAGGAGGGTACCCTGAGAGGTCTTGCATCTCCAACATTGATCCGACACTTGAGGGTAAATACGAGTGAGCAGGACCGGAGTCCTATACCATTTGGAGAAAATCTTATAATTCGCTTCCCTAGTAGGTTATCTCAGGGAATAGTAAGTTAATCCGTAATATCCGTCTCCAAACTTCTAATGTCTAATCTGCCTCCCATTGCAACATAAAGGAAAGTTTTATTCTAGGAGTCTGTGAAAGCAGGAGTTTATGAAAGGATGACAAAGGCTTAAGACAAGAGGACTGTGAGGAAAGGATAGACTTAAAGGATGTGAGAGATCTAGGGGCATAGCCCCTCGATACTAAGTCTAACAGATAATAGCAAACCTGTCTATATTCAACTGTCCTGCCAAGATCATAGTTTATAACCTCAGATACCCAGGTTATAATCCCAGTGTCAAAAAAGAGATTCTAAGGTATGTAGATTAGCCGCAACCCATGCTGTGAAATGTCTTGATTCTAGCCCAGGGGATATGTCAGGATTTCCTTGGATTGAGAGGCAAGGGGAAGGAAAAGGTGATAATCGGAGGTGGCCTTTTACTCTATCCCAAACACCCAAGATGCAGCCAAGTGCTGGATGAGATTTAAACACCTTCAGAATCTATCCAAGGCATAAGAAAAAGAGAAGTTCTAAGTTAATGGTAGGAGTTAACAATGAGCAAGATCATACCCAGTCCTTACTGGATCCCCTCAGGAGAGGATTGCCGCCTCCTAATACAGCCTAAGGTCAATATAACCAATGCCCCCTGAAGGTAGATACTTAGACAACATGTCTGCCAAAAGTTATGGTTTCTTATACTGC
Source organism: Rhinophrynus dorsalis (assembly GCA_037306005.1). Classification (NCBI taxonomy): domain Eukaryota; kingdom Metazoa; phylum Chordata; class Amphibia; order Anura; family Rhinophrynidae; genus Rhinophrynus; species Rhinophrynus dorsalis. Next base: position 342,761,788 of record CM074723.1, on the reverse strand, counting down.
CAAACAAAGTTATTTAGAAGAACCTGCAGTTGGCAGAGGAAGGACATGGGGAGGGTGATAGGAAGCATTTGAAATAAATATAGGATCCTGGAAAGAACCATAATTTTTAACAAGTTTGCCCTTCCAAACCAGGAAACATAGAGATTTGCCAAGATTTAAGGTCCTCCAAAATGGACCGCATCAGAGGGAGAATATTGGCATCAAACAACCCAGCTATTGAGCTCGTCAAGTGTATTCCGATGTACTTAAGAGAGATCGGTTTCCAGGGGAAGGGGTACAGAGACTGCAACTTCTTAACCATAGGATCTGGAAGACCAAAGTTCAAAATTTTACACTTAGAATAATTTATTCTAAAAAAAGAGATTTCACTAAACTCCTCAAGCAATTTCAGCACATACGGGATGGATTCATCAGGATGACTTAAGAATATAAGCACATCATGTGTGTCGCTAGCCAATTTATTGTTGGGCACCGAGGGTGGCATGCCTTTAATGCTACAATCTAGCCTGATCCTGTTTAGAAGAGGTTCCATAGCCAAGACAAATAAAAGAGGCGACAATGGGCATCCTTGTCTAGTGCCGTTAGTTATTGGAAAAGAGAAAGATAACAATTTGTTGGCTTAACCCTTGCTGTCAGCTTCTCATTAAAGGTGAAAATAGCATGCAGGAAACCGGAGCCTATGCCAATAGCGACTAAAACCTGCCAAAGATAAGACCACTGCACTCAGTCGAACTCCTTTTCCACGTCTAAGACAAGTAAGATTGAGGGTATAGCAGCGGCGTATAGAAGCCAAATGGAAGTGGGAGATAGTTTTAACCCCTTAAGGACCCTTGACAGTCCTGGTACATCATGGCTGGATTTGCTTTAAGGACCGATGACGTACCAGTTTGGTTAAAGTAAATCAGATGAGGTAAATGGGGCTGTAGTCTTCGAGCTAGCAGTTTGGTATAAATTTTGGCATCCACATGCAACAACGAAATCGGTCTGTAGTTCCTACAAATAGTATGGTCCTTTCCAGGCTTGGTGAGCACTGTAATGTGAGCCTCAAGTGATTAGGGGAGAAAGGAAGTACCCAAGCAGAGAATTAAAGGTACGAAGCATGGGTCCCAATAATTCACGCATAAATGATTTGTAATAAGAGGCCAGAAGCTCCTCTGGTCCCAGACTTTTCCCCGCAGCAATTGATTTGAGGGTTGAGATCAATTCCTCTTTGGTAAAGTGAAGGACAACCCCACCCTCCAAAAAAAATTCACAGATCCTAGAATCTGAGTCAGACTGCAAGGTGGAGCCAGTTCTGTATCCAAATTATAAAGAAATGTGTAAAATTTTGCAAATGAGTAGGCTATGCCTGGCAAAGAAAACACCACGGAAGCAGAGCCATCCTTGATTTTTGGGATATGTCACAGACCGTTTAGCCTTAACCACCCTAGCCAGCGTCTTTCTGCATTTGTCACCAGTGAGATATTTTCTGTATTTATACCACATAAATGGTTTGTGGACTGAGGAGACAAGCAAAGCTGCCAGTTTTAAGAGCCTTCAGTTAAACCAAATTATCTTCAGACATGGTTCGTTTATGAGAGAACTCAACCCCCACTATCCGATTCAGAGGAGAAGATATCTTTTGGTTTTGTAGTTTGCTTTTATAGGCACCCAACTTAATGAAACCCCCGGGATTATGCTCTTGTGTGCCTCCCACACTATAGGATTGGGTACATCACCCATCTCATGAAGTTGAAAATAATTCTGGATGCTGCGCTTAATCAAAGCCATATCCTCCTTTGAAGTAATAAGCTGATCATTCATGTGGAGGTAGAGGCCAAACACAGAGGGAGAGTGAAAGTAACAGTCACAGGGGCATGATCACACCAAGTTATCGAGTGAATCCTAACTTCCTTTAGCATATGGCTCATGTGTTGGGGCATGAAAATAAAAACTCTGAAGGCTAGAGATGATGTTAAAGCATTTTAAAGAAAGGTATTAATGACATCTCTGAGCTTTCAGTGCAGTGAAAGCTGAATTTAATTAAAAACAAAACAATTATGTGTCCCCTACAGTGGTGAGAAATGGTTTCCCCACTATAATCCCAGCATGCACTGCTCCAATAAAAATAATTCAAACTCAACATTACTTGAAAACAAATCCACTTCACTGCCCTACTTTCAGATGGGAGACAGTGGGTCCAAACTGTAAACTCCAATGAGTCTTCCATGAGACAAAACCCATGAAGCCATTTGTAATGTCCCTAAGGGAAAAATAAAAAATATCTGTTACGGTTTTCAGACGCTTCAGACAGAGGGTATGATAAAACACAGTTTTATTATAAAATAATGAACAATATCGCCCTCTACAGGCACACAGTGTAAACAAGAAATAATTGTCTGGACCCTTACAGGCCAGTAGACTGGATACAGGCAGAGCAGAATATATGTACAGAAAATATATACTAGGGCTGGTAACCCAGAGAGGAGCACACAATAGTTAACTCAGTCCTCATCAGTCTTTGTTGTGGTGTAGGCACGCCCAAGGTGTAGCTGAAGCTTGTATAAGTATGAGGAGTCAATACCGAGTGCAGGAGAGCAATCGACTTGCACGGCAGAACTGACCCAGAACGCTAGAGCAATAATGGATAGCCCTCACGGGCGTAACAAATGCCACCAGTACTTGTAACTGTGAGTCGTTAGCCCCCACGGGCGTAAACCGGAGACTACAAGCTGCAAGAGCAAGGAACGATAGCCCCCTCGGGTGTATAACGGAGACTGCAAGCTGCAAGTGTAAGACTCAAGCCCCCTCGGGCATAACGGAAGCCAATAACTAGCGCCAGGTAGCCCCCTCGGGCGTATAACGACTCCACCAGTGCAAGTGCGTGGGCAAGAGGACCACCGGTACGGTACCGGAACAACTACCCTGCATAGATGGACTATGAGCCGCCGTCTCTCAGGCCCAAACGGCCGGCTCAGCAGTAGTAGCGTAGCACTGAAAGGGTTAACTTGGCACCTGGTAGGAGGTGAGGCACAGCAAGGAATCGGCTCAGCAATCAGAATCGCCCTGATAGTATAGCTCTGCAAGCTTAAGGAGACTCAGCAGTAGTACAGCTCAGTAGCGTTAACAGTGAACAATGACTCAAGGGTTAAGGTCAGTCTCGAGCACAAGCGCGACTCCAGGAGTAAGAATGTCGCCCCGTAGACAGCAGCAGGAACGTAGACAGACTGAAACTGGAACTGTGGAGAATCGTAGACAAGCCGGATCAGCAACAGCAGGAACGTCAGCCAGGCCGGGTCAGATGCCAGAGCGGGTTCATAGACAAGCCGGATCAGCAACAAGCAGGAACGTCAGCCAGGCCGGGTCGGATACCAGAGCGGGTTCGTAGACAAGCCGGATCAGCAACGAGCAGGAACACAGGAGAGTATCAAGCAGGCCAAGTCGGTACACCGGAAATCAGGAATGCAGAGAACAGCAGCAAGGCTCAGGAACACCACGAAAGGGCACCAGACAGGTGCCAGCGGCCAGTATAAAACGGGTAACCAGGGGCGGGCCAA